>CM066338.1:19295573-21695573 GCA_033807585.1 Hydrophis major
AGCAGGGGTGATTGTAAACAAGGGCAGTTTGAAGACCAAGATCTACCAGGATACCCCTAACAAGTTCACATGAAGTGTTCGTATTGCTCTACACTGTGCCGTTGAGGCCACACTTAGAAACTGCATCCAGTTTTGGTCACCAAGATGCAGAGAAGATGTTGAGACCCTAGAAAGACTTCAGAGAAAAGCAACAAAGATGATTAAGGATCTGAAGGCTAAACCGTATGATGGACAATTGCGGGAACTAGCTATATCCAGTCTAATTAAGAGAAGGACTAGAGGTGATATCATAGCTATCTTCCAGTACTTGAGGGACTGCCACAAAGAAGAGGGAGTCAACCCATCCTCCAAGGCACCTGAGGGCAGGACAAGAAGTAATAGGTGAAAGGTCATTAAAGAGAGAGTTCCAACCTAGGACTTCCTGATAGTGAGAACAATTGATCAGTGTAATGGTTTACCTCCCAAAATTGTGGGTGCTCATCTCTGGAGGTTTTCAAGAAGGGAATGGACAGCCATTTGTCCAGAATGGTTTAGGGTCTCCTACTTGAGTGGGGTTTGAACTAGAAGACTTCCAAGCAAGTGTGGGATTCCACCAGTTCGCACCTATTCGCTAGAACCGGTTGTTAACATTCTAAGCAGTTCGGAGAACCGGTTGTTAGAAGAAATGACTGGGCTAATCCTGTAAGGAAGGCAGGAAGGAAACATTCTGGTGTTGCTTACAGAAACTGCCTCTCCGTTAATCCTTATTACATTCTTGGCAGGACTAGACTTCCTGTCTCAGGAACTTCTTTGGAGTTTTTTCCCCCTCCTTTGCTTGTACCTTGCTTGTGTGGAGTGACCATTCAAAGTTACAATGGCACTGAAAAAAGTGACTTATGACTGTTTTTCACACTTATGACTGTTGCAGCATCCCCAGTCATGAGAGGCCAGGTGAGGAGATGCGTGTCTCGATGTGTGAGTGATATTGAGTTGGCCATGCCAAGCCAATAACATGACCACCGAGCCATGTCCACCCAGTCACATGACCACCAAGCCACACCCACCACCTAAGCCACACCCACAGAACCAGTTGTTAAAAAGTTTAAATCCCACCCCTGCTTCCAAGGTACTTTCCAACCAGGGTGGGCTGCTGAGAGTTCGGGAGAACTTCTAGCTAAGATTCTATGCAGCTTAGAGAACCCCCAAATCCCACTCCTGGTTGGCTCCACCCACCCAACCCCGCCCCTCCCAGGAGTCCGCACACAGCCTATTTTGGATGCAGGTAAGTGCAGGCCGTGCGCTGAGGCTCAGGAAGGGTGAAAAACAGGCCTCCCAGAAGTTTGAGAAGGGTGGAAACAGGCCTGTTTCCAGCTTCCATAGAGCCTCCAGAGCCCAGGGAGGCCATTTTTGCCCTCCCAGAGGCTCGAGGAAACCCTCCAGAGCCTGGTGAGGGCAAAAGCACCCCCCCCCTCCCACCGTGGATGCATGATGGCACCCGTGCCCACCATGGCCACGCCCACCCAGCAACCAGGCAGTGAACCCATTGCTAAAATTTTTGAAGTCCATCCTTGCTTCCAACCTTCTTACTCTATGTCCTAAGTCAGTGATGGCTAACCTATGACACGCGTGTCACTCGTGACACGCCGAGGCACTTTGACTGACACGCCTGTTGGTGTGGGGAAAACTTGCACATTTAGAGGCTGCCTGTGCTCTGCTCCAATCCCTGCTCCCTGCTTGTTGCGTGGAGGTGTGGTGTCACCGCTGTGGTCAGTGGTACAGTGGTCTCTCCCACTGTAAAACACTTGGATGTCTAGTCTGCAGCATTCAGCCCCTCTCCAGCTCCTCTAAGCTTTAATTGCCTCCATAGCACCTCTTGCAGTTCTTGCTTCTCACCATCCTCACAGATATTACCAAATTATTGATATTTCTTGAAGTGACACACAACCCGAGGAAGGCTACACTTTTTCCCAATTTTTGACACACCAAGCTGAAAAGGTTAGCCATCACTGTCCTAAGTTATCAGGACAAACAACACCCACTGTTTACGTTTATGAGAGTAAATGCAGAAACATAGATGCATATGAGGTGGGGAGGTTGAGCAGAAATCATGTAGTTACGGAAACTGCGAGTCAAAATAGAAACAATCATGGAAGATGGTTCAGAAATCAGAAGCAGGCTGCAGGTCCCCCAAGGGATGGCAAGAAGACCTTTTATTTATCAACTTCACATCTAGTGTTTTTTGTTCAATTAAAGGTCCAAATTAGTATTGATATTTCCTACAGTAAAAAAAAAAAAAAAAAAAAACCTTTAAGCAGAGGGGGAGAGAGAGAGAGAGAGAGAGAGAGAAAGGAAAAAAACTGAAATAAATGCACTCAACCTTCTAATGAAAAGTGTGAGGACTTGCAAGAGAGCAAGCCAAGATAAAAGGAATCATTGCTCCAAGTCCAGCTATTGCTTGCTCTGTGGGAAGCATGTGAGACTTTTAGTTGAACCCAGCTTATTTACAATAACAAAATTACACAAATTGCTTACCGCCCTTAGTCTGCTTCTCCTAGCAGAAACCTCGCTCTCTGCTACCGTCTGCTTCTGTTCCTTCTGGGCTCGTCTTTCCAAATTTACTTTGCCCCTTTCTTCTCTGACTCCCTGATTAGGATCACCTTTCACTACAGTGAGCACAAAATTTGACATTAGACAAACATTCTTCTCTAAACCTGTTTTCTCCTGTTTTGATCTTTGGGATGGCAAGGACTAATAAAATCATACTACAACATAAAGGACTCTCAAAAATCAACTAATTTATTGCACTGCAAGGGAAGTTGGGGGAAAGCAGCTTCAGCCTCATATCTAGAAGACTCCACTGGTTTTTCTACCGCTGAATAGTTTGCACCATCAGGAATATATTTTTTTTTTTTAAAAAAAAATCTAAATCTCCTCCTCCGTCTCCTTCTTTGTGTTCTTTGAACCTGTCATCTTGTCTATTACTCCCTGGAGGAACAGAAAACAAATTTGTTCCATTATCTTTGTGACAGCCCTTCAGGTTTGGAGGATAGCCTCTACACTCTCATAGTAGGGGTATATCCCAGAGAAAACAGACTATTGTATGGTTGGGGACCCAGTCATTACACAAAATGTGTGATTTATGATTTAGCTTATTGGGTCAAGCTGACTAATTGTGGTTATCCATTGAACCAAGATTAAGGTAACCATGATTTAGAGCAGGGATCTGCAACCTGCAGCTCTGGAGCCACATGTGAATCTTTCGGACCTCTGAGTGACCCACCACTCACTGGTCCCGCCCCTCCCCGCCCCTCCTCGCTTGGCCTGAGAAGGTAAGGGTGATGGCGGGGGATGGAGACTCACTCCATATTCCAGAGCAGGAGATGAGTGGGTGGGAGGAAATGTCCTCGAGTTGGCCATGTTGTTACACCAGTTATTAAATTATTGGCTCCTAGTGTTTTCTTTTCTGTGGGAAACGGGTCCAAATGGCTCTTTGAGTGTTTACGGTGGCAGACCCCTGACTCAGAGTGATCAGTTTTTTGAGTGATTGACTGGATCCTCAAATCTGTGATAAAGTTCTGTCCACCCTTTAATCCTGACCTAGATATTGAAAAGTTCCATTTGAAAAGTTCCTTTTGAAGTTCTAGTCCCAGGAATGCTTCTCTAAGCTGTTCTCCTGTTTTTATCTAAATAAATTCTATGGATAATAACCCTATGGATTGAGCAGTGTGATTTCCAACCTCCAGAAAAAGCACCTCAGTGAAAGGGGCCATGAAAGGGGAAAGTGACATCCAAACAGGGGTAGGATCCGACCAGTGTAACTACCGGTTCGGTGATTTTACGTTTTGCACGTGTGTGTATATCGTTGTCAGCTTGCTGCCTGGACAGCTGAGCAGTGCTGCACGCAAGTCTGCAGCAGTTGAAAAAGCACTTTTTTCCTGCTTTTTTAACTGCAGCTGTGCCGCGCAAAGTAGCTGAGATTGAAAAAGCAAGAAATAAAGGTCAGGTAAGAGCCCAGGTGGGCGGATGGGCCAAAACAGCAGCAGACATAGAACCAGTTCTATGTCTGCTGCTCTTCAGAGCAACTGGTTCTACAAAGATGGACAGAACCGATAGAATCCTACCCCTGCATCCACATATGTCTTTTGAATCATTTAGTTTTGCATTGGACTGGAAGAATCAGCCTACTGGAAGACCCATAAATGGCCTTCCATGAGATGGGCCAGGAAATTTGGTAATGCATGGCTATTTTTTGTGTGGTCATCAGGGGGAACAAATGCATCATTGGTGCAGCTTGGTCTAAACTTATTGTTTACCATGTGGGTGTGGGTGGGTCTGTACATGAACTTGTAGGTGCATACACACACACACACACACATACTGTAAACAATAAGTTTAGACCAAGCTGCATCAATGATGCATTTGCTCCCCCTGATGACCACACAAAAAATAGCCATGGCATTATCAAACTTCCTGGCCCAGTAAAGAGGGACAGACCTGTCCAATTGGAGCCTGAAGATTACCAGCCTCTGAAGACTCCTCCATGCTGTCTAGACCATTCCCATGGAAGGTCCTCCAGCATAGGAGAAGAAGCATAAGTTTCATGCTGGAACACCTTAGACCAGGGGTGCCCCACCTTGGCAACAAAGCTGGCTGAGGAATTCTGGGAGTTGAAGTCCACAAGTCTTAAAGTTGCCAAGGTTGGACACCCCTGCCTTAGACTGACTTCAACCGGTCTTAGCAGCAGACACTTTTTGGAAGACATATTCTCAATTCACATCATTCAGGAAGCTGGATTATCATTCCATTATAAATTAGCTAACTATAATGTAGCTGGTGCATTGCACAAATTCAGGAAGTATGTTCAACTGAGGTTGATGCTGTATCATGAATATACTGTTCTTTCTTCCTACCTTGATTCTTTTTCACCTGTCAGAAATCTACTTCTTGGCTGTTGGGCTGACTTTCAATTCCTATCTTTGGATTTTGACACCTTGTCTTTTACCTGAACTGGGGCCAAGACTTACACCTGGCTGTAAGTCACTAGTTGACCTTTAGTTTCTGTGATCTTTTTAGCAAATAGATTGCTTGATTCCCTTGCTTTCTTGGCCTTGGAACATGCAGACAATTATCTTTTTGCCTTTACAATTGCTGTGCAGTGTTACATCTCCATTTTTAAAGAAAAACTAAGATTTAATATAACCATGGTGGTGCAGAATCTTCAGGGCCTCGCCTTGAAACAGATGGGATTCCACAGCTCAGAGGCTGGTCTTTAAAATCTATCATCATTCTTAAAAACTTGGACATTGTTAAACCTTGGCTGCTGTGTGCCCAGCTGGATTAATTAACACCCACCAGTTATTGACCTTTCATTGAGAATGTGGACAACCAGTTCCCTAAAGACAGATGATCCTTTCATGTGCCTCATAGAGATGGTGCATGATGGCACCCCTGCGCACAAGACAGCACACACCCAAAGTATCAGATTCCCAGGGTGAAACTTTTTTCTTTCCAAATCAACTATTAATTCATTATATATTCATAAAGTCACAAAATCAATAATATTCATGGTTCAGCCAGATGTTGAAACAATGTCAAACTTCCTGCTGTGCATTACATGTTCCTAAAGCTTGGAAGGAAGGAAGGAAGGAAGGAAGGAAGGAAGGAAGGAAGGAAGGAAGGAAGGAAGGAAGGAAGGGAGGGAGGGAGGGAGGGAGGGAGGGAGGGAGGGAGGGAGGGAGGGAGGGAAGAGGAGGAGGAGGAGGAGGGACGACAGACAGGCTGGAAAAAAACTACTGAGACATTTAGATTTAGCTTATAAGGTCCTTTGATGAAATATTTTCCCTACCCTGCTCCAGCCATCTCTTGCCTACAAATGCAATGTTCAATGACATGAGCTCATTTCCACAATTCCCAATTAGAAATTATTCTAAAAAAAGACTCCTCTAAATATTAGTTTGCTAATGGGTTTATTTGACAGAACACTTGAAAGCTGAAGAGTTTGAAGGCCCAGCAAAGTAATTTCTATCAGTGATGTTCTGTTATAACAGTGTCAACATTCATCAGACTTTCTCACTTTAGTAACTTCATTATAGCAGCTTCTCTGCACTTTAACCTATTTTTCCCACTTCTTTGCAATACAGAAACCTCTTTAGAGTCTAAAGCCTTAAGCGTATTTGAAGATTTCTCCTTTATAATGAACAGCCCCTTTGCAGTAAAGGGCAGAGGCAACAATCATTCAGACCCCTGGGGCCCAAACTTTAGTCACTGATATATGAAAGGAGTGTCCAAATTTACTGGTACTCCAGAAAAGATTGTTCAAAACTTGCAGTACAGTATGTATCAACATTCATTGCAAAGTCTTGTTCTGGCTGTTTATTGCTTCCCCAGCTGCTGTCAATATGCTGATAAACATATAAACACAGAAACATTTAAACATTGTTATGTGAGGAGGGGAAAATTTAGACAAGTATCTCTCATGTTAAAAGTCTGTGAAGATTCTCAGCCATCCAGATCATAGTTGACTCAATGTGCTTTTTCAGAAGGCCCAATTGGGCTTTTTTCCTTTAGGAAGTAGAAAATGTTTCACTACGCATTCAAGAAGCTTCATCAGTTCTGGCAGAATGGTGTTAGAAGCTTCTTGGATGAGAGGCAAAATGTCTTCTGCTTCCTCAAGTCCAGGTGCCTTTTGAAAAAGCACCTTTGAGACCATGAGGTCAAGTTTTGTTTTATGCCTTGACCAAACTGGACTCTCATTATAGAGTTAAGCGAACGTGATCCAGCTAGCTATTCATATCCACCTTTTCAAATGGCTTGGGAGCAGGCTGAAATGGCCATTTCTTCAGAAGGGGTCGGACTAGAAGGCTTCTAAGGCCTTTCCAGCCCTATTATTCCACAGAATGTTCCTTGGTTTATTCTGGATGCTCCTGAATCAATTCAGAAGATCGGCAATGACTCTCAGCCACAGCTTTCCCCACGCTGCCTTGACTGAATTAGACTAACCATCCAACAAAAGTGAGGATGTGCATTCATTCTTGGACCAATAGACCTCATTCGATCTTGGACTAGACACAGAGATGGCAGAACAAAGACAAAAAAAATACATTTGATATTTGTTGTTAGTTGTGAAGTCATGTCTGACCCATCATGACCCCATGGACAACGTTCCTCCAGGCCTTCCTGTCCTCTACCATCTTCTGGAGTCCATTTAAGCTCATGCTGACTGCTTCAATGACTCCCTCCAGCCACCTCCTTCTCTGTTGTCCCCCTCTTCTATTGCCCTCCATCTTTCCCAGCATTAGGCTCTTCTCCAGGGAGTCCTTCCTTCTCATGAGGTGGCCAAAGTCTTTGAATTTCATCTTCAGGATCTGGCCTTCTAAAGAGCAGTCAGGGTGATCTCCTCTCGGACTGACCAGTTTGATCGTCTTTAATAGTCACCTGTTTCTATCCTATGAAATGACTACAATCTTCTGCCAAATTCTGAGGGGATTCTGAGCATTATGAATAAGGAATGAAGGGATGGGAAACCAATGTTGTATATCAATGTTTCTCAGCCTTGGTCACTTGATGATATATGGACTTCAATTCCCAGAATTCCCCAGCTAGTAGCTTCACTGAAATTCAGGTGCAAAATTTTCTGTGGTTGCACACAGAATAAGACTAAATAGGTAGCTGAAACTATGCCAGACTTCACAACTTATTTTCCCTTTAAAAAAAAGCAGAACAAAACCAATCCAGCCATGTTCATACCTCTCTCTTGTGGCTTTTCTTTGTAATAATCCCAAGCTTGAAACAAACATGACTTAAAAACTAACAACCAAGCAATTATTATTATTAGTTTGTAAAAAAAAATCTTTTCAGAGAAAGAAAATCAAAGCTGATGACATCTCATAGAACTTTTAGCATTTCATAATCCTATATTATTACTTTTGCAATATTGGTAGAACTGAAAATGGGCCCATTCCAGATAAATCCCACTTACATTTGTCTTAAATTTGTCACTAGAAAACAGTCTGTGAGAAATTCGTAAATAATAAAAACATCTGAGCAAAAAATTAATTTCATCGAGCATTTGCAACATTGAGTCAGAAGCAAATATATTTCTATACTTTGCAGTGCTGTTATATTATTGATAAAAGTTACTTTCCATCCCACAAAGAACTTTATAAAAGCTCGGCTGGCATTTTAGTGTCACATTTTCAGTTATTACTATAAAATTGTAATTAGGTAGTAAATTACAGTGTTAATATTCACTTTGAACAAATAAATGTTAGGAGGCCTGGAAATGTGTATGATAATGATAGCATGGGGACCTATTCACCTAGGGGAGCTTTGGCTTTGTTCATAAAAGTTATTTTTCCTATTTTGTGCATTTCATTTCTTGAATTTTCCCCTAAACATAGCCATTTCATGCAAACACAGCATCCTCTACAGCTGAGGCTTTTTTTCCATATTCATAATGAGGATGGGTGTTTCCCAAAGCCGGCATTAAACCAAAAACCACAAAAAGCAACATTGGCCAAAAGAGATCACAGTATTCTTTGTGTTCAAGGACAACCTACAAACACCTGAAAAGAGGTCAAGGAATGACCACCATCCAAAGGTGGTATTCAGCAGGTATTCAGCAGGTTTGGAGTAGTTTGGAGAACCAGCAAATACCACCTCTGACAGGCCCCTCCCCCATCTGTTCTCTGCCTCCCAAGTACCAGCTGATTGGCTGGGTCTTCTTTGGTTGCCTGGCACAGGAGATCGGAGCTGGAAAGCAGGTTAGTAGAGTGGGGAGGGAATGGAGATTTTGCAGTATCCTTCCCCTGCCATGCCCACCAAGCCACACCCACCAAACCAAGCCATGCCCACCAAGCCACATAGTAAAAAAAAATTGAATCATACCACTGCCACCATCATACCAGAGTTCAGGACTTCAATCATAGCTTGAAGACACAAACGAAAAAAATCAATTTCATAACAAATACAACAAGAAGATTGTTTAAACACATCCAGCTCAACCCTGGAGTTAATGATCTAAAACAGGGATATTAAACTTGGTTTCATTGAGGACCACATCAGGGATGCATCACCTAGAAAACCTAGAACTACGCCGCCTTCGGTCCGATCTAAGTATAGTATGCAAAATCATACATTGCAATGTCCTACCTGTCAATGAATACTTCAACCATCACAATACAAGAGCAAACAATAGATATAAACTCAGGGTTAATCACACCAAACTTGATTGCAGGAAATACGACTTCAGCAACAGAGTGGTCAATGTCTGGAATCCTCGACCTGACTCTCTGGTTTCTTCCCCAAACCCCAAAAACTTTAACCTTAGACTGTCTACTCTTGACCTCAACCCTTTCCTAAGAGGTCTGTAGGGGGCGTGCATAAGCGCACCAACATGCCTACCGTCCCGGTCCTATTGTTTCTTTTATTTTTATTTTTCTTATATGTATCCATGTATTCATAACTATGTTTTTACTTATGCCTATTATCTTGTAAGCAATTGACAAAAATAAATAAATAAATGAAAATAAATAAAATAAAAAAGGCTGTGTTGGGATGGGTGTGTCCAGGGTGGACATGGCCACTTTGACATCACTCATGCCAGGGGCATCTGTGGCGGCCCGACTGCTCTGCCTGTGAAATTGGGCTCCAGAGCTCAATTTTCAGCTGCAATGGCCTCCTGCCGCCCTCTGCAGTTCCGTTTCCGCTGGCAGAGTGCGGCAGGAGGCTATTGCAGCTGAAACTGGAATCTGAGAGGGCCACACGCAGCCCTCCTGAGCTCCATTTCTGCTAGCACAGGCCCCCCGGGCCAGTCCTTTGCTGTTTCTAAGGTGGCCCCATGGGCCAGATCTAAGCATCTTGTAGGCCCAATCCTGCCCCCAGGGCCTTGAGTTTTATATCCCTAATCTAGAAAATCATAGGACTCTCCTACACTGGGAGTGTTTAAGCGAACATTGAGTTGACATCTAACTGGGATACTTAACTTGGACTCCTAAGTAGAATGTTGAAATCGAACCTCTATATACCTCTTACATGTTTCTATCAGCAGAGTACAACTCAGGAAAAGAGATTTATGGTGCTACTCATCGGTTAGCTGGGTGGCTAAGAAGCTGAGGAGACAATAGGCAGAGAAGTGAATTAGACAAAGTTGCACTTCTTGATTATTAGTGACTTCATTAAGGTGGAGACAGTCCTCTGGATCTGGCTAACCAACCTTTTTCCAGAAAAACTGATCTCAAAATGCTGATCCATAATGTTCTGGAAAAAAATCTCATTCCTTTCCCAATGGGGGAACAAGACTGAGATCTTTCTCATAGCAGGATTCTACGAATTCCTTCATCCTCTCATATGGAGTGATTATATGCACAATTGGCCATGTTTGTATCTGGCATTTAGCAATAGTAATAGTACTCAGACTTCTTCCTAGTGTTTTGCAGCCTTCTCTAAGTGGTTCACAGAGTCAGCATATTTCCTCCAACAATCTGAATCCTCATTTTACCAACCTCAGAAGGATGGATGGATGGCTGAGTCAACCTTGAGCTGGTCAGGATCGAACTATTGCATTCTAATTAGCCTGGGGAAGACTGGAGAATAATATAATACAGAGGTGGTATTCAGTTCTGGAGAACCTGTAGTGGAATTTTGAGTAATTTAGAGAATGGCCAATACCACCTCTGACTGCACCTGCCCCCATCTATTCTCCGCCTCCCGAGTCCCAGCTGATTGGCTGGGTCTTCTTTTGTTGGCCTACACAAGAGAATGGAGCTGGAAAGTAGGTTAGTGGATTGGGGAAGGAATAGGATTTTGCAGTAATCTTCCCCCAGGAGTGGGGAGGGAATGGAGATTTTTGAAGTATCCTTCCCCTGCAATGCCCACCAAGCCATGCCCACAGAACCAGTAGTAAAAAAAATTTGAATCCCGCTACTGATATACTGGTACTCCTTCAGAAGAAAACATTCGCCAATCTTGGTAGCAGCATGTGTAGCAAGTCCTGGGGTTAACCAAGTTAAAGATGCATTAGTACTCTAACCCTGGCATACCTCCTTTTTGGTTCCCCCTGTTGGTCTTTCATCTCTCTTTTCCTGTGAGGTGTGTGCATGCCCTGACAATTCAACGGGACTCATTTTCTGGATTTCCAAAACAGACTGAATCGTAACGGAATTAAATAGGGTAATAAGAGGAACTTCCTCGTGTTCCATTTGCAAGTTTGTTAATGAATTACTTTTACACTTTTGAAAAAGGTGCAAAAGCATTTCAATTCATACCATTAGATTGTAGAACACTCCAGGCATCGTTCCTGAGGATTCGAGCTAAGGACCACCTCCTCGAGAAATGTTGGCATAACATTTCTGGCTCATTCTAGGAAAAAAAGAACGGGCGGGCAGGGGAAGACATCTAAAAATTTTATCTGAAGGAGAGCAATGGATTTTTAACTGCTGTATTGGCTTCCTACTGTAGGTATTTTTTATGCTGCCTATAAGATCTTTGTTTTACTTTAGGATAATTGGTTTCCTAAGACTTTTATTTACTATGAGCTCATGTTTTTATATGATATTGCAAGTCAACCAGTGAATTTTTCTGCTGGTTTGTGGCATATATTTAAAATAAAAACTTACCAAAAACAAACAAACCATTGTTAGAAACATCTCTGGTGGGTTAGGAGATACTCTACTCTTTCACTACAACTCCTGAAAGTTCACTAGGTAATATAATTAAATCTTGAAAAATAGTTTTATAAGGGTGGGGGAACTAATGTCTGATTTTTGTTTTCTATTTCACATGTGTTGCAATCATTAATGAGCAAGGTTAATTAGGATTGCAACATGCAACAGGACACACTGGTTCACTAATGACTCTACAAACCTTGATTGGGAAACTAGCTTGGATCTTTAAGTGTGTATAAGGATATGCGTGTGAGTTGCTATCATATTAAAGTCACATTTTTATTGTTTTCCCAGTGCAGCATGGGGGAATAAATACAGATTAATAGAATAGACATGGTTATTTTAAAAATGTTCTTTATCATGTGTCTTCCTGATATTGTTTACATCTTTTATGTCTTTTTTCCAATGTAACTTCCTGATTTATTTGTAAGCCTTTAAATGTACAAATAAGAATCCTTGTGTTCAGGTGACTCCATAAAACACATCACCCTTAATTACTTCAGCTTCTCTTAGAGAATAAAATGAACACGAGAGTGTAATTGTTACTTTAAATAAAATCATCACATAATTGCCAAAGGTAATATTCTGGGATCAAATAAGGAGCAAACACACCCAACAGATACAATGCAATTCCCTTTCAAGCAAAATGTATGCTTAGTCTAAAAATGATTAAAGAAAAGACAATTTCTGCATGTAAGGGCACATGAAAGAAAGGAAACTAAAACATGTGAAGAATGGTTGCAGGAAATGGCTATGGCTAGTTTAGAGAAAAGAAGAATTGGGGGTGACATGATAGCAGTCTTCCAATATTTGAGGAGCTGCCCCAAAGAGTGGGGTCCAATTATTCTCCAAAGCAGCAGAAGGCAAGGCAAGAAACAACGGATGGAAACTAACCAAGGGGAGAAGGAACCTGGAATCAAGGAAAAATTTCCTGTCAGTGAGAATAATAAACAGCTTGCCTTCAGAAGTTGTCGGTACTCCACCACTGGAGGTTTTTAAAAAGAGATTGGACAGCCACTTGTCTGAAATGATACAAAATGTTTGAGCAGAGTATTGGACTAGATGACCTCCAAGGTCCTTCCAGTTTTATTCTGATTGAACGAATTTGAACATTAGAGCCAGTTGTTTCATGAATTTTTTTTTCCTTTGTGTAGCATTTGGACAGGATGGCCCCGTGATATATCTGAATACATGTGAAACTAAAGCAGATGAGGAATAAAACATCTTAAGCCTGAGTTACTCTGACTTGTATACATAGAGAATACAGAAGCTACTACTGTAAGTGTTTCTGTTTGGTTATTGTTTTTTCCAGCTGCCTTGAATAATGAGATAGTGTTAATCATTAGGAAAATCCCGAATAAACTGCAGCCCGAAGAACAAAGAATGTTTGTAACCACTGCAGAGCAAGCCAACACTCTTAAAAGTTGAAGAGAAGACAATGAAAATGACCAAGATTTTTTATTTAAAAAAAAATCTTTAAACATTGACTTCAGCCCAGTAACTGCAAGAAATGCCTGCAGAGATACAAAATCTAAGAAAAATAATGCTGGCATCTAATTACACACGTGCACTATGCTGCTTTTATCTGTAATTGGACTGTATAGTCTTTCATTCTAATTTACTTTACATCTAAACTGGGATAATCAAGACAAGCAGAACAGAACAGCCTGTAACCAGCTATACCACTGACACCCGTTAATGCCTAATTATAACAACTAAATTAAAGATGTGACTGTAAAGAGGTTGAGTACCAGTCTGAAGCATTTAATTCAGTGGAAAGTAGTTGAGATTTTAAATCCTATGTACAAAATCAATATTATGGCTCATTATATTGGGATTGTGAAACAGATGAATGAAATTAAGCATTTTGCTTTTTGCTCTAAAAATATTTTATTGTAATATAAATATTTTATTTTCAAATAAAGGGCCTAGATAAAGGAGAACATTTCCATCCTTGGCTAATTGAGAGGACTATTCAGCCCCCATCCCCAATTACACTCACATTTAGAAGACGTTCTTATGATCTCCCCATGCCCTTTGAAAATATGGGCTATCGGTTGTGTTTCTGTGCAGTTTATTACAAGGCTTAGCGGATCAGATGTGAAGCTGTGCATAAGACAAGGCTTATATCTTTAACATCAAGAGCCAGGAAGCTATTCCGATGAAGATTAATACAAACAAAAGTTACCAGACAGTGCATCCAAAGATTAACTGAAGCTAGGACCGATTCAAGTCAGCACTGAAGGAATAGTTTAAACCAGGAGGCTGGATCAGTTGGCTGGATTAAGGCAAAATGTCAATCTATAACGAAAGTAAGTTCTTCAGACAGTTGAAAATAGGAAACAGTCCTTCTAGAAACAGTCATGCTGACCTGCCTAGGGGTGAACTCATGCTTCACATAACAATTACAGCTATCACTTGACTATCTGAATGTGTAGCCTGGCTGAGCCTGGCTGCTCCGTCTTTCTGAACCAATTACTTTCACTAAAAGGAGGCAAGTCAATGCCAGCTACTCTTTTGAGTGCTTAAATACATCATCCCTCGGGATATTTCCCCATTATTGTGCCAGGACTCAAGTATCTCATGCATTTAAGAGCTGTGGTGGTGCAATGGTTAGAATGCAGTATTGCAGGCTAATTCTGCTGACTGCCAGCAGTTTGATTCTCACCAGCTCAAGGTTGACTCAGCCTTCCATCCTTCCGAGGTGGGTAAAATGAGGACACAGATTGTTAAAGGCAAGATGCTGATCTGTAAAATGCTTAGAGAGGGCTGTAAAGCACTATGAAGTGATATATAAGTCTAAGTGTTATTGCTATTTAGGTCATATTTTTTTTTTGCAAAAGCATGATTTGGAGACAGACCTGGATCTTGTTAATCCCTCCACTGATACAGTGGCATGGCCTGTTGCTGCTTTCCAATGGAGGTGTTGGGGAAAACTCTTGAGAAATCAAATCAGTCAATCTTAAAAGAAACCAATCTTGACTGTTCTTTGGAAGGACAGATACCAAAGCTGAAGCTCAAATGCTTTGGCCACCTCATGAGAAGAGAGGACTCATTGGAAAAGACTCTGATGTTGAGAAAGATGGAGAGCAAAAGGAAGAGAGATGGCAGAAGATGAGATGGTTAGATGGCATCATCAATACAATGAACTTGAATTTAGGCAAACTCTGGGAGACAGTGAAAGACAGGGCCATGTTGTGGGCCATGGGGCTGCAAAGAATCAGGCACAAATGGTCTGTTGCAACCAATTTCAATCATTGGACCTATTATTAGACAACATGAAGAAACATATTTGTGTGGCAGATCATAGGATGTGGCACTAAGGAGCTGAAGGACAATTTTCCCATCATGAGAACTTCAGGGGAAAAGATTAAACTGACCAAGGAATGGGGTACCTTGGGATATCTGAATATCTCAGGATAAGTCTACATCCTTGCAGCACATGAGGCTTAGTGTAGTTCATTTGAAGAGCATTCATTTTCTACATAGCAGGTCCACCTCCCAAGATGCCTGGAAATTCATATAAATCATGCGTAAGTGTAGAGGAAAGAGGGAGTGCTCTTGAGGGACAGAAGGAACAATGGTAACTCAGACCAAGAAAGTAACTGGAGAAAACATCCCAGATGAGCCCCTCCTTAGTTCACACAAAGAGAATAGGAAGAAAGAAGAACCTGTTACTGTAGGTCTTCCAATAAAAGTAATTGATTTCCTAGCCTGATCTACCTTGGACAACTGACATCACCAATCTCTTTCGTATTCCCTGTAAAAATGATCTGACAGGAGGGCCAGGATAGCTAGAGCAGCAACTGCAGCCAAATATTTCAGGCAGAGTAATGATCCACCTGATTTCTCTGCCTACAAATTGGGTGGAGAATTTAGAAAAGCCATTTTTCTACCTGGTTCCGGTTTGTAGTCAGCAAAGGAACCCGGCTGGAAGGGAAAAAAGAGCAATGAGAGGGAGGAAGGATGAGAAAGAGGAAAGGTGAACCCAGGGGTGGGCTTCAATTTTTTTTTAGCAAGGGGTTCTCTGCCCTAATGACTGGCTGGGTAGGCATGGCTGGGTGGGTGTGGCAAATTCAAAATCATTTCTTAGCTCTAATTACCTCAAAAAAAGATAATATACCAAAAAGTTTATTATTTCGTGCATTTAATACTTAAATGAAAGACTGGGTGAAACCAGGCTTAATGGCCATGATTGTGAGAGGGATCTTGGAGTCTTAGTGGTGTTTCTGGTGAGTTCCGTGATTCTTATTATTTGGTAATTAATGGAGGCTAATGGCTATGTTATCTGATTTTCTCAATGGCTCTCCCTCGAAAGCACTCAGTGGATTGTTTATCTAGCTTGCAACATTTTTACAAGGTGTGAAATGCTCTTGGCTGAATTCCCAGAAGTTCAATTAGGCCTAGTAAGTGCTTTCCTTTGCTGCTTGTCTTTCTGAGGTTATTGGGGGCTCTCCGAGCTCCGCAGAGTCTTATTAGTTATGGGCTATCCCGAGCCCCTGTGATAGCAGACCACCCCTGGGTGAACCCCTTTGTTCCTTCCAATATTTCTCTCAGGTCTAGAGATTTTTTCCCCAAGTGCTCTCAAGGAATGTTTGCAAAAGAAACAGGGATATATAATAATCCACTGGTCCACTGCTGATTGATACATGTTGTGCTTTCTTAGCAAGGATAAAAAGAATAGGAAAAAAAGAATGCAGGGGTCTTTTAGCAATTGGCTGAGAGGCAAAACTGGGGTAAATCATGAATCTGTTTTGCTTATTGGATATATGTCTCTTGGATATATGTCTGTTCTCCATATGTTTAATTAGAAGTCTACCTGATTCCTTTCCCAAATAAGTTTAGATTTTATAAATAAATAAATATTTACATATTTTTTTGTAGTCAGTCTTTTGTTTTGTTTTGGTATTATTATATATATTTTCCCAGCACATGCAGTTTTTGAAGCAAGAACTGCATTAGAAAATTTGGAGAATGACATTCACATCTGTAAATTAACTCTGGAAAGGCAAACCTATTTGTTTAAAAAAATGCAGACCAGTTGAAACTCTTTCCCCCTCGCAAAATACACACAAAGAAAAGATAGAGGAAGAGATAAAAAAGAAAAAAGAAACCAGGTTGGATGCTTCCATTCCAGAAATGCTATTTTGTATGCTTAAAACAGATCTGTATCACTGAAAGCTTTATTTTCTAAGTAACATTAACTATCATCAATAACTACCTCATGAATAAATTAATGTCTGTTTATGTGAATGGGCGTTCTATCAACTTAGAAGGCCAGTGTCTCTTTGTAGGGGACTTTCTGCTTTCCAGATGTCTTATTACAGGAAATTGTGATGGAAGCCCAGATGTCTTAGATCCATCATTCAAAGTCATTCAACTGTCAGGAAAATTGCTTGAGGGTGTATAGGCCTTGAAAAAATTCTGGAATATTCTAAACAGATTTAAAATATAGACCTAGGAGAGGAGGGGGGGAAGGGAGGGGAGGGGAGAGGAAGGGAGGAGAGGGGAGGGGGAACTGGTGGGATGGGACTATAGGGTAGAGGCAGTTTCCCAAGAGCAGATTCCATAATCTGGGGTGTGAAACAAGAGGCAACACAGCCCAGAGATGGACAGGAGACAGGGGAAGAAACTTAGGATAGCTACTCCCTAGAATCTTTCAGCATACATCCATTTGAGATGAAAGTTTACTACTTTAGTCTGGCATGAGTCCATCTGTTGGGTGTAAGCAAATAAAGAACTAAATTCTGGCTGGATTGTTCTGCATTGTTTTTGGGCTCACACTATGAGTTCAAGAGCATCATGACTATCCTCCTTTCAGGAAGATATTTTTATTTTATTTTATTTATAAATGTACATGGCTGCCTATCATATCCATGACTCTGGGTGGCTGGTTCTAAGTTTTAAAATGAACAGGAGTAAATTCTCAATCAATACAACCAAGACTAAGAAATGACCATCACCCAGGCACTCGGGGTCCCAGGCTTAATAGCAGAGCCAGGGTTTCAATGCCTTGGAAAAGACAAGCGGGCTCAGGACAATTTTATTTTCTGGGGTGATAATATTCCAAAAGTGGGGTCTTGCAGTGTATTGCAGTGTAGGGTCTCTTGAGCAAAATACTTTTTCTCATAAAAATATGTGGCATACTAGAATGAAAAGTGATACTAACTGTATTCTGGATTTAATATCATCCCTTTCCAATAATTCAATGTTAAGTGTTCCTCTCCTCTCCCCACCATCACTACTTAGCTAAATCTTCCATTGTGTTCACCGAAGACCCCTGCTTCAATTTAATAATTAACCATTATAGTTTCCACACCTTGTAATCTCCCTATCTCTGCAATGACTTTTTGAAATATTATCAGCGTGGAAGTCATGCCAAATGGTATTCATTTAAATTTATTATGTCCAAATGGTGTATTAAAAGTCATTAGCTTACATTCTCAGTCATCTAACTTTACTTCTGAAAAAGCATATCCAACATCTACAACTGAGAACGCTATTTGCTTCTGAAAGTTTGTCTGTTATTCCTTCAATAGTTTTCACTAGGCAACATTCATATTTTATGACTTCATTTAAATCATATGGATCAATGAATATCTGTACTTCTGGGTGGGGGAATTACCAATTATAGCTACAGAATTAAACTGGGTTGTTGAACCTTCTCAACCTTATATATGTTTTCAGTAACTCTGAAATTTTCTATAGTGGAAAATAATTGTTTTATATAGCAGAACAAATGGCTTTCTTTTGACAACAGTAAGTAATGCAAGCCATCTAAAATGATAGCAGTGTTTTCCCAAGTAGCATATAGTGGACAATCCATAGACTTTTGTGAATTCTGAATGTTGTCCATGTGCAATGTCCATATCCAATGCTACTTACTGGGGGAAGATTATTGAGCAGGAAAACAAGATTTAAGTATCTTTTGCTATATTTCTGTATTATTAGTTTTGCTTCTGAGACCTGGGGAGGGGGAGAACTACAATTTCTCTAGTGGAATAAGACTGAATGCTGTGTGAATGACAATATGCCTTTTTGTGAAAAGATGCCTAAGTATGTGTCTCACACACCCTGAAAGATTGCTCACAAACAAGAATTAAGGAATGAAGGATCATGAAAAGTTTCCTTTCACATTCAGTGATTATCTTGTCTCTTTGCTGCCTCATATTCATCCATCATTGTCAATGAAGACCTCAACACCATGTTTTAAAATCAAGTTAAGATAACAGATAACAGATAATCAGAGTTGGAAGGAACCTTGTAGGACATCTAGTCCAACCCCCTGCCCAAGTAGGAGACGGTACACCATTTCTGACAAAATGGCAGTCCAATCGCTTCTTGAAAGCCTCCAGTGATGAAGCTCCCACAACTCCTGAAGGCAACTTCTGTTCCATTGGTTGATTGTTCTCACTGTCAGAAAGTTTCTCCTTATTTCCAGGTTAAATCTCTCCTTGTTCAATTTCTATCCATTATTCCTTGTCTGGCCTACAGGTGCTTTGGAAAATAGATTGACCCCTTCCTCCTCTCTGGGGCAGCCCCTCAAATATTGGAAGACTGCTATCCTGTCTCCTCTGGTCCTTCTCTTCCCTAGACTAGCCAGGCCCAGTTCCTGCAACTGTTCATCGTATGTTTTAGCCTCCAGTCCCCTCATCATCCTGATTGCTGTTCTCTGTACTTTTTCTAGAGTCTCAACATCTTTTTTATAATGTGGTGACCAAAACTGGACGCAGTACTCTAGGTGTGGTCTTACTAAGGCTTTCTAGAATGGAATTAGTACCTCCCTTGATCTCGATTGTATCCCTCTGTTAATACAACTTAGGATTGCATTAGCTCTTTTGGCTGCCGCTGCACACTGCTGGCTCATATTTAGTTGGTTGTCCACTAAGACTCCAAGACTAGAGATGGTGTGTCCAAAGATGACTGGACAGGCCAATCAGTTATATTGTTCTTCAGCCTTGCTTCCTAGGATCAATCAATCAGAATAGAAATGGAAGGGACCTTGAAGATCTTCTAGTCTAATACCCTGCTTGATCAGGAGATGCTAATGTCAACTCATAAAATATTTCTAGGGTCCTTTTAGAGTTGCCAACAGAAAGGGAGGGGGGAAAGGGATTTGAAAGAGCAGTGCGGCAGCTTGGAAATCGAAAGTGCATTCCATAAATAGTTTTCCAGATATAGTAACTAGGTGACTGAAGTTTCTGCCGCACAAATATCTAACTGCAAAGCATGATTGATGACTCTTGGCTGTGGATGTGTCCCATTGGAGAATATGAATTATGATATACCCAGGAGGTGGGGACAAACCAGGGTCAAGGGTGATAATGAATAATGTGTCTCAGTCGGCTATATCCAGGCAGTGCTGGACATGTTAACTCCCAATAAATCCTTTTGAAGTTCTGGAAGTTTGGTTCGAGACTCAGGATTTAATTGGGGTAACTGACGGAATCCTGACAGCTATATCATTTCAGACAAGTGACTATCCAGTCCCTTCCAGTATTAAAACACCTAGAACTTCTGAAGGCAAGCCGTTCCACTGGTTAATTGTCCTCATTGTGAGGAAGTTTCTATTTAATTCCAGGTTGCTTCTCGCCGTGATTAAATTCCATCCATTGTTTCTTGTCCTACCTTTTGGTGTTTTGGGAAAATAAGTTGACCTCTTCTTTTTGGGGGACAACCGCTCAAATACTGGAAGACTGCTATCATGTCCCTCCTAGTCCATCTTTTCTCTAGACTAGCAGTTCCTGCAATTTGGGCAGTTTGTGTCAGCATTTCCTAAATAGTTATGTCTATATCTTTAAGGGAAGCCTTCTGATGGTAGGAACAATTTAAATATGCAGTGCACATATACTGAAGCTAGAGCTTTGGTTCTAGTGATGTATAAAACCTTGCATAATTAAATGCATCTTAAAGTTAAATGCATCTTGCACAATTAGTTCATCAGTGAGACATCCTCTGCAGGTGACGCCAATGATTGCAATGGTGTATAATTGTTAATTTTATTTTCATTGTGGCAATGGCCGGCAAACTCTCACTGGCACTGAAGCAAATTCCTTCTTAGGATAATTTAGGAAAGGTCTTCAAACATACCTTCTTTTAATGATTTTAACCATTTTAATATTTTAAGTGTTTGAAGCTGTAATGTTTTATTGTTTTAATAATATTTTAAGGTTCTTTTTAATTGTTCTTCTGTTTTAATTGTACTTGGATGTCCTTCTTTGAGGGAATGGATACTCTACCAATACTGTGAATAAATAAATAAATTAAATTATCTGCAAAACAATCAACACAATTTATAAAAAGTCTTGCTAAGCAAAGGTCTGTATTAAATGGCCACACTTTAAAAATGAGGCAGTTTTGTAACTGGCAATCAACGGGACTTGAGTCCTTAATTTGATCAGAATATTTGTTACTTGAGGGTGTATGTGTATGTCCCTTTTTATTTTCTTTCTAATTCAGCACCTGTGCCTTTATCCTTAGTTCAGGAATGCTTCCCTGAGTATAAAAAGTCAGGAATCCGTCCACAATCTCATTTCCTCTGCCAACTGACACACATCCAACTTTCATCATGCTCTCATACTATAGAAAAATAATTTGAGCTGACATATGTTCATTTTTTTATTTTTTTTTCTTTGAAAGTTGACCAAAAGCAAGTTGGTTAGAAACTTTAGTAAAAGATCTACTTGTATCCATGCGCATGGTATGGTTGTACTTTATATCTTTATCCATTCCCTCTGACTATAAAATATGCATTAAAAAATTAAGCTAAAGCTTAACGGCTTATGTAAGAATGCTTGACTAAAAATGTCGCTGAAATTATTGAACTGTACAGTTAATGCTCCTCCCATCAAATACTGTTCAGACTAATTTTCAATTGGACGCTTAGTCAGCAAATTCAAATGCCAATGCCTTTTTGTCTCTGTGAAGCAGCAAATATATGTTTTTTTTTACAATTTTCTGATGGTTGGAGGATAATTGTACTGTGCATGCATCCACACATTTCTGTATATACAATATGTGTGTGGTGTATGTGTGTGTGTGTTGAGATCCAAGCTGTACACCCACATGGACACACAAGCATATACTATTGTCTAAAGCATACTGTATTTCATTTATATCAGTTACGTCTTGCTTACAAGAAATAACAAGCAGGCTAATTACTTAGGAAAGCAATGTATTAATCTAATGAGAATGACCTGTTTAAAAAGAAAAATGATAAAGTAAAATAATGTGACCTGGAAATTAAGAGGATCTTTTTTAAAATGCATTCTCGATAACTGAAATCAGAAATTGAAATCACCATGCAACAAACAAAAAAGGTAAGGTTTACAAATTAGATTCAGCTTTGCATAATTAGCAGCATGGAAATATGTTAAAATATGACCTGGTTAATCGGAGTGTTGATTGGGGCTTTCTAAATTTGACATTTATGGATCAGAGAATACATTTAGGAGATCCAGCCATAAAAAGACCGTGTGTATTTTATAATGGGAGGGGGAAGACAACTGACTCTATCGCTGCCTTTCCAGTTATATCTGTTACAGGAAGGGATCAGTATCAAGGTGTAAATCTTCTGCATTATTAAGGTGCTGTTGCAGTGATCATGAATTCACCTTATTAGAGTTGTTAATGGGCGTAAGAAATGATTTTGTAGAGAGGAAGCACAAATGTGATTTGAAAACTCTCGACTTGTTTGATTCTAGATTAATTTCATGCACTGATATCTCCCTTTCTGGGTTTGACAGCAGAAAGCAGTTAAGTTGTCCATGCAAAAATCAGGCTTGGAGATCATCAGTCTCAAGTCCACATCAAATGACTTTTTCCAAGCCTCTAATGATGTCCAGATTAGAATATTGGGGAATTTTGGCTGTTTACTCTCTGGGTCAGATGCTTAAAAAATGAAGAGAAGGACCAGGGAAGACATGATAGCAGTGTTCCAATATTTGAGGGGCTGCCCCACAGAGGAAGGGGTCAAGCTATTTTCTAAAGCACCTGTAGGTCAGACAAGAAATAGTGGGTGGAAACTGAACAAGGAGAGATTCAACCTGGAAATAAGGAAAAACTTTCTGACAATGAGAGCAATCAACCCATGGAACAGAAGTTGTGGGAGCAGCATCACTTGAGACTTTCAAAAAGATATTGAACTGCCATTTGTCAGAAATGGTGTAGGGCAAACTTGACAGTTTTGGAAAAGGCCATGCTTAAAAGAAATGTTAATGTTTAAGAAATATATTTGAAATAAATTGAAATGAAGAAGATGCTTAGAATGAAAGTAATATCACTTAACAGAATTAATGTGTTTGTTTCTTTTCTTATGTAAAAGTTGAAATGGAGAAGTAATAATAGAATTAAGTTAAAAATGGACAAGACAGAATGTTGAATGTAAAAATGAATATATAATTACTGTCATATTTGCATGTAAAAGTGGTGACTCAGAATTTTGTTGTATACTGAAAAGAGCTTTTTTTAATGTTGTTTTGGAAAAATTGAATAAAACTTGTTTTTTTAAAAAAAAAACTTGACAGCTTTAAGACTTGTGGACTTCAACTCCCAGAATCCCTCCTCCAGGCATGTTAGCTTAGAAATTCTGGGAGTTGAAGTCCACAAGTCTTAAACTTGCCAAGACTAAACTTGAAGACCCTTTGTGTAGGGTGTCCTGCTTGGGTGGGGGTTTGGACTAGAGAATCTACAAGGTCCTTTCCAACGCTGTTTATCTAATCTATCTCCCAAGCCATGATTTGTTTAAGTATACAGGTAGTCCTTGACTTACAGCAGTTCATTTAATCACTGTTCAAAGTTATAACAGTACTGAAAAAAGTATTTATGGCTGTCTTTCACACTTACAACAATTGCAGCTTCCCCTTAGTCATGTGATCAAAATGTGGACACTTAGCAACTGACTCATATTTATGATGGTTGCAGTGTCTTTGGGTCATGTGATCCCCTTTTGTGACTTTCTGGCAAGCAAAATCAATGGGGAAGCCAGATTCACTTAACAATCATGTTACTGACTTGACAACTGCAGAGATTCACTTAACAACTGTGGCAAGAGAGGTCATAAAATGGGGCAAAACTCACTGAATAAATGTTTCACTTAGTGCCAGAAATTTTGGGCTCAATTATAGTTGTAAGTTTGTAAGTATTGTTGTAATACCTGTACTATTAAATAATCCAAAACTGGTTGGATTTGCAGAACACAATAAGGAATCAGCTGTGGTGCTTGTGTTCCTACAATATATTCAGCTAAACCAACGAAATTGCATTGTGCCTTAACTTAATAGGCGAATTACATCATCATCTTTGAATGTAAAGAAAATATGTGCAAATTACTTCTCCCACTATCACTAATAGATGTTTCCTAAAACAATCAATGAGAAAATCCTGTTGCCCAGTTCCTTCTGTGCAAAAATACAACCTCAAAGGATGAAGTATGCATAGATACCTAGTACAAACCACAATGGTGTCCCCCACAGCAAAAATGACACTGTCAAAATTTAAGTACAAAGCCTAGGTACCAACCTAGATGTATTGTTCAATTAAAATGCAATAACGGTTTATTTACAGTATTCCTTTATTTTTATTGATTTATATAACCACCCATTCAGCACTACAGCCGGTTCCTTTCTCCCTTTTTCAAATCAGATTCAGGCAAAGAGAGAACTCTCTTAAAATATTCATGCTTACTGTTAGAAAATGGCTTCCAGCTATATGTTTACTCAGAGATTTAATCTACCTAATATTAATGTAGTTTTATTTTGCTTCGGGCAATACCTCAGGCCAAACCATCCTGATGGTCAATGACAAAGTAAGTTTGAAATGTCAGGATGTCTCAATTCATCCTCTTTGATTCAAAATGTTCATGTATAATCCATACTATCAACCCAAGGTAAGAACTTAAAGATGTAGTCCTAGGTATTGTTGAAGACTCAGAAGCCTTGAATCTAGAGAAGGACAGATCAGGCAGAATATGCTTTCGGGTTTTTTTAATATAGGTAGTCCTCAACTTAAGACCACAATTGAGCCCAACTTTTGTGTTGCTAAGGGAGACATTTGTTAAGTGAGTCCTGTCCCCATTTTATGACCTTTCTATGGCAAGAAATGAGGATCTTTCTGGCCACGGTTGTTAAGTGAATCAGTGGAGTTGATAGGTTAGCAAAACAGTTGTTAAATGAAACTGGCTTCCCTGTTGAGTTTGCTTGTCAGAAGGTTGCAAAATGTGATCACATGACCACAGGGCACTGCATCCATCATAAATAAGAGTCAAGTGTTTGAATTGACCATGGGGATGCTGCAATGATCATAAATGTGAAAAACAGACCTAAGTCACTTTTTCAGTGCAGTTGTAACATTGAACAGCCATCAAATGAAATGTTGTAAGTCAAGGACTACCTGTACTCTTTCACTGGACGTATTCATTTGTTTTTATTTAATAGATAAGATAAACTGTCTATAAATATATGTATCTGTCTTTCTCAATATATTTTCTCTCCAAATATGTATATTGGCAAATCTTTTCTGTATCCAGAATCTGCAGGCAAGACCACCTTTGATGGACAACTAGGTGTTTTCTTTAGTTTATGAGGTGAGGATTTGGTTAGCTTATATGACAGGTTACAAATATCGAATACGTTGGTCTACAACATTTAGTAAAGATTTGATTTTAATACAAATATATAATTCTGGAAAGATCCTCGTTTTGATTTGCCACTTGAAGAACACAGGCTCCAATCTCCACTCCCAGATTCGAAAAGTTTCCCTTGCTTCCAATTAAGCCATTATTTTTCCCACCGTGCCCTTCCTTCCTTTAGTGCCATGTCACTCTCTAGGGTTTGTATTTAGATTTAGTTCCCACACTTCTACAAAGCTTTTCTTACTATAGGTAGAAATTCTAACCATCAGCCAGCAAAATCTCCGGCTCAGTGATGAGACATTTCATAAATCCTATGTTTTCATCATCAGGCATAAAATAATTTGATGGAAGATCAGGGAAAGAATAAACACTGGGAAGAAATCAAAGATTCAGAACCTCGTAGCGTGAGGGTCTCCTAAACTTTCCTTTTGTCCTTCAGAAACGCCCATCGTTGCTACTGAACTGACATTTTTAATATTATAGAAAGGAAAAGCATTCATTAATCTGGTATAATCATATTAATTATACTGCCTTGTTGCTGCTGAAATCCAATTAAATACTGCTCTTTCCAGCATCCTTTTTTGGGTGTCTAATGTAGAGAACATGTGCAGTTCCCACCATGGAAAACTTACAGACCTCCGCTTGAAAGCCAACAACCCAGGGAATAAAGTTAAAAATTTCCATGATCACTCAGCACGCCTTGGTGAGCTAAGTAGGTGGCAATGCCGACAAAGTTTGGCACTGCCACCCCATCAATAATTTACACATCGCCCAGAAAGCATATTTTTTGCTGTCATAGCAATTTATCATTAGATAGATGTTCTTGGCACCAGGCAGACAGTGCTAAAAGTTTATATAGACAGACAAATAAGTGAAAGTCGGAGTGCTGACAGAGAAGTTATTGGCAAGTGTTGATGTATCAGAATTTTAGACAGTATCAACTTCTCAGATGAATGCTGAGGCAAGGCAAACAGTTGTCAAAAGTATTTGTCAGAAGTAAAGAGATTGGTGGCTTGTCTCCCTAAAGCAATTCTTTAAAAAAAAAAAATGCATATGTTCAGTATGAATCATTGAAACAGTCCCTTTAGCTTTTAAATGAACTGTTTGTGTGATAAATGTTTATAACAGGTTAAACCTGGGGGGGGGGGGAATGCTATTCTTGGACATCATGATGTTCCATAATAAAAGCGGTCTAATTAAAGCTGTCAAAGGAGAACAAGATAAATTGTGAAAGGCTTCACGGAGACAATGACAGAAAGCCACAAGCAGATGCAGGAATGGAAAGCGTTGCCACTGATCACTAGGAGAGTTTATGTCTCAAAGGGATTGAAAAAGCAAGATGGTGGCCATCAACGACATCCTCAACAGTGGTCGCCAAAAAGACAGTGTATGTCAGCCTTGGAAGCCATTTTTTACTTGGAAGTTTTTTGTTTGTTTTTTGAAAATTTTATTGATTTTTAAAAACAAACATAGACAAACAAAACATAAAACATAAAAACATAAAAACATCTTTTTTTGAAAGCAGCATAATCCCGGGTTACATCTCTTCGTACAGACACAAATTCAAGTTCATGATCATTTTTATATTTTATATTTTACATTCCATTTTTTACTTGGAAGTTTTGAGGCTGTCTCATTCAGTGCCTGGGAATCTGGGAGGGGGGATTACGAAGTGGGGTAGAAGTATAGACACAATAGCATCCTTTTCCAGAGAGTCAAGGACATGTTGCCCTGCACCTGGAGGGGGATGATTGGGGGAAAATCTCTAGTTGGGATGAAGATTTGATTGGGCCATGTGATGGATTGATGGGTGCCAGGGATAGATCTTTGATTTCTCGTTTGGAAAGAGAAAACCCGGAACTCTCAGATTCAGGTTTTCCCAGATGTGCCAATATGACAATTCTAACAAAACAGAACTTTCTGGAAATTTTTGTCTCAGAGTTTATTGGTTTGGAGTTGGTTTGTTGGAACACTGACACAATGGCAAATGGGTCCATGTGGGCAAAATCAGAAATATAGGACAGAATAAAGCAACAGTAATAGAAGATTGCTAGAACTTGGCTGCATTGTTTCATAGAGTACAATAGTTTGCATAGGCAGCCAAATGTTTAGATTGGATGTGGCATTTTTATCTACCTTCCCATGGATTTGACATAGGGAGATGTTCTTGTTTGATGGTATCAAAAGCTATTGTTGAGGATGTAAGTTGTTCCAAATCAAGCTGCCTTTTGCAATTGACTGATGTCGATTTTGTCGATGGCAATGGTTTTCAAGTGGTGCTCCAGATGTGTTGGGTTTGCACAAGGCACCTATTACTATGATTGATCGCAACATTAGCCAGATGTTTAGAATGAATTTGGCATTTCTATCCACCAGCCGAGACCTTCCCAAAGAATTGCAATAGGCAGATGTTGTGGTTTGAGCCCAGGTCCTTGGGAAGGATTTATTGTGGTTCATCACACAGTCAGCCAGATGTTCAGACTGGATTCAGTATTTTAAGCCACCTATCGAGTCCTTCCCAAGAACCTGGGATAAACAGATGTTGATGCTTGATAGTGTTAAAGATATCATTACAAGATGTACACTATATTGTTATTATTTTTCCCCTTGACAGTTTTTTGCTGGTTAAAAAAGATTGTGGCAAACAAAGAGGAAGTACAACAGTCATAACTTGCTACTCTATCACAAATGACACCCAAAGAGTGTTAGGACTTCAGTCATGAGAAATATGGCCTTCTCGGTAAAGGTTGCTTAAAACAAAAGCTCATTTATCTGAATGCAGTCGACATATAATCAATTTACATGAAGAATTTCAAAATTAGTCAGATTGTAATGAACTATGAAATACTGATTAATGCACTTTTGCAATGTTTGATTAGAAGCACACTGCATTCTCAAGCACAATCCTGCTATTTTGGCATTCATAGGCTAAGTGTGGGTTTCATATAAATTGTCAAACTGTACAGACGCTGAATTATGACAAACTTCAGAATATATTTTTAAAAACACCAAGCTCTTCCAAACGAAGAGATTGCAGTTATGAACAGAGAATGAAAAACATACTTTCAGACAGACAGACTGATGAGTTTCATCAGTTAAACACACTTGAAGAAGCATTTTACTGTGAATTTTTGGAATGCATTAGAACAGTTGGGACTTATTTGTGTTCGGTAAAAACCATTAATATCATGGCCAAAAGCCCCAACTAATATCCGGGAGGTCAGAGTGGGTTGAAAATGTTGTGGTTTGTGCTATGCAGAAATATTCTTCTACTTTTTTCCCCTCCATTCTTATCCTTATTCAGGTGTATGAAATAATGTTTTTTTACCTTATAGGAGAACAACACTGGCAAATTTCTCCTGGTAGAGTGGCTGCCTTGCCCTTATTTAATAATATACATTTTCAGCATTAGGCAGACTCCCTGACTTTTCACACTTACAGGAAGTGGGATCAGCCATGGAGGGTTTAGAGAGATTGGGGGGAGCACACTTAATTCAAATACAGCAATGAAAGAAATGAAAACTAAGTATAAGTATGGGTAACCCCTCCCCCCCTGAAAAAGACAGAGTTGGAAGTTCCTTCAAATATCTGATTATCTGAATCAGGAGAATAAACAGAATTCAAAAGGGGTTGGACTTAGACCATTTGTGAGAATGTAACAATTCTAGGCCGATAACTTGTTTAACTCCACCCCCAGCTCTATTTCTATATCTAGGAGTACAGTACTTGAATCAGAAATTTAGTGTAGTCTTAAATAAAACTTATTCTGTTTTCAGCTACATCCAGCATCCCTCCTTTCCCCATATTAATTACGCAGGCCTTTTATGCACTCTAGAGAGTTCATACAACATGCTTGGCCCCCATATAACCCAGTTAAGGAATTTTTGTAAAGCAGAACTAATGTGTTTTTCGCTTAACTAAATGGGAACAAGTCACGTTACTTTCTAATTGCAATTTAGCAACTCATTCTTTCTTGCATTGTCTTAAATGACAATCTAGTTTCCTAATTATGCATTCATTTTTATTCTTGTGCACTCAGGTGTTTCTGGATTTGAATTATCTGCACTTAAAATATTGTGCTAAACATTTACATTGGCAAATATAAATACACATTTGAAGGTTCAAACAGCTGAAGAAATAAAGAAAGGTAATAATTAGTAGATGCCTACCTCCTGATATGATAACCAATGAATATGGATTTAGTTATATTAAAAAAAGATAGAAATATCTCAGGCTGTATTGTCTAAAAAGTGTGATCCACGCTCTCTTAGTAATTTGAGAATATCCATATAGATCTACTTAATTGCAACCGCTACCAAGTATTAGTATTACAATACAGAATTAGCAGGACTAACAATATGAAATAATTATAAAATAATTCTTTAAAAAATGTTTTCATATTTATAGACTGAATGGCATGGACAAATCTCTTGTCTTCATTACTATTATCACATGAACCCAGTTCAGATATTCAAATCAGGCAGGCAGGCAGGCAGGCAGTCAGACTGATTGATGATAGATAGATAGATGGATAGATAGATGGATGGATGGATGGATGGATGGATAGATAGATAGATAGATAGATAGATAGATAGATAGATAGATAGATGGATGGATGGATGGATGGATGGATGGATGGATGGATGGATGGATGGATGGATGGATGGATGGATGGATGGATGGATAGATAGATAGATAGATAGATAGATAGATAGATAGATAGATAGATAGATAGATAGATAGATAGATAGATAGAGACACTGTAGATAGAGATAGATAGATAGATAGATGATAGATAGATAGATAGATAGATAGATAGATAGATAGATAGATAGATAGATAGATAGATAGATAGATAGATAGATAGATAGAGACACTGTAGATAGAGATAGATAGATAGATAGATAGATAGATAGATAGATAGATAGATAGATAGATAGATAGAGACACTGTAGATAGAGATAGATAGATAGATAGATAGATAGATAGATAGATAGATAGATAGATAGATAGATAGATAGAGAGAGAGAGAGAGAGAGAGAGAGAAATGGATACCTGGTCAGACTAGACAAGGAATATTATATGATAAAGGAAATTTATATTTTGGAGATTTCATTCTTACTTTTGGATAACCCTAGAAGGCCCTTCTGCTCTTCACAAAAGACCACCACCAGCAGCAGCAGATGATTTTTAGTCACAAATCTCTTTGGACAGCCAACAAATCAGGACTGTTCAAAGTTTCAGTTTTGAAGACACAAAGGAGTTTCAGAACATTTGAAAAGCTTGTTCAGCCATAGGTCTATCTTCCCCTATTCACACCAAAGCTCTGGAGGGCAACCATGCAATTTTCCCTTCCTTTCTAAAAAAAAAAAAATATTCCATGAAGCTGAAATGGTCAATGGGATTATCATATCTTTTTGTCTCTTTAGGAATAATTATTTCAAACCAACAGATTGTTAGTTATGTAGCTGCTAACTGACATGGGCATGGATTATTGTTCTAGATTTTAAAAATAATATTATCTATAGATAGATATTGCTTGCTTTGTTATCTTCTATAGGTTATCCCCTTTCTTTGTCAAAATATGGTTTCTGTAAAATTCCAGCACACGTAGCAAATAATGGAAAATATCTCAATCTGGGTTTGATGGTTGCCAGTAGCAACAAAGAATGAAAAATTGCCATCTGGCTTTTAGATTTAAATGAAAATCAAATAATCATTTAATAATAGATAGTGTATGGTTAAAGTAGCAACAAAGAATGAAAAAGTCATCCCTCCTTGTGGCCTCTAAACTGAAGTTTGAAACAATGCACAAGCAGAATGCCATGCAAACAAACATCAGTGGCAATTTTGGTCAGCCTGCAAATTTTACTTAATGCAAAAAAGCCACTCTCTCTACCTGGGTTGTTCAAATCTAACTAATTTGATCATAAACAAGACAAAAGACTCAAATAGATGATGGCAGACCTATAAGTATTCATATTCATTAATCTTCCACAGAATTACTATCTGAAGTTGCAGGATACTTCAGAAAAACTTACATGTAGACCTATAAAACTGGCTAATAAATTATAATTTGTAATGTGACAGATGGCAAAAAATGATTAAATACAGGTATATTCTTGCATTTGTTTACCTTTGATTTACATTAAATTTTAAATCAAATCCCATTGTGTAGTTGTTCTTTTGTCTGAGTTCTGCCTACTTCTCTATTCCTACTACCTATTTTTTGAACACCACTCCCCCAGCACATTATTAAAAAGTGAAATATAGCCCTCAATTTGAAAAAAAAAAAAAAAAGTGTGATGTTGCCAAGGAGGATGAAATAGTTGCCATGAGCTTTTAAAAGAGGTGGACAAGATAGCATTTTAGATGGTGGGGAGACCAAGATGTTGGTCCTGAGACACCGTAAATCAGGAGGTGGAACCTTTTAAAAAGGAGAAGAATTTTAGGAAACTCTTCTAAATCAATTGAGGACTCTCAAGTTGGAGAAAGTAATTTAGCAGATCAGTCAGTAGAAATGGACAGAGAATGTCCACAAAAACTAATGACCTTGAAGAGCCTCAGTGGTGCAGTGGTTAGAGGGCAGTACTATCGGCTACTTGCAATTGGGCAGTTCAAATCCCACCAGGTTCAAGGTTGGCTCAGCCTTCCATCCTTCCGAGGTGGGTCAAATGAGGACCCAGATTGTTGGGGGGCAAGAGGCTGACTCTGTAAAACCGCTTAGAGAGGGCTGTAAACAGGGGTGGGATTCAAAATTTTGAGCAACTGGTTATGTGGGTGTGGCTAGGTGGGTGTGGCCATGTGATTGGGTGGGCGTGGCTTCTTTTTGCAGTACCCTCCCCCTGGTTTTTTTTGTTTTTGTTTTTGCCTTCCTGGGCCTCAGGGAAGCCTCCTTGGGGGGGGGGGGTATTTTTGCTCTCAGGAAGCTTCCCTGGAGCCCCCCAAAAAATGGAGGAGGAGGAGGTGAGCACCATCATCGTGGCAACCCCCTCTTCCCCCCCCCCCACCGCACCTCTTTTTGACTCCTGGGCCTCAGGGAAACCTCCTGGGCGAAGCAGTAAGACAGCAAGGGGGATCCTGGCACAGCTGATCATCGGAGCAGTTCATCATCAGGAGGGGGAAAAGAAATACCTTAAGGAGTGACTGGGTGGGGGAGAACGCAGCCAGTGATGTCAGGCATGCCCGATAAGGAGGAGGAGGGGCAGATGGAGAGGGGTGGGACTAGCCAGGGGCACGATTTGCCGGTTCTCTGAACTGCGCAGAATCATAACAACCAGGTCTATAGAACCAGTCCAAACCGGTAGAATCCCACCCCTGGCTGTAAAGCACTCTAAAGCAATATATAAGTCTAAGTGCTATTGCTAGCGCTATTGCTAAACAATAGTAAGAGACTCTCAAGACCAGAACACAATTGCTCATTGATGTTTCCAGGTTGAAAGTATTATTTGGTGACATCACTGTTGGTCCTTTCATGCACCCATTAATGTGCCTACCAAAGTGGTACAAATCTATCTACTTGGGATCACACATTCTCAAACAGTTGGGTCAGCAGCAGGGAATGACAGGAGCTCAGCCTACCACACAGCAGCACTCGGGTCTCAAACGCGAACTTGCTAGTTGTCAACCCAGCATCCTAACCGTGTGAGCCTCTGCACTTCACCAGAACACAATGTGCATTGCTTCAATAAACAATCAGATTTGTACAACCATCTTCTCTCTTCTTAAAATGGGTCTTTTTTATTGCTAAGTCTCGTACGTTATGGTTTCTTTGCCTGAAGTCTCCATAAAGTCAAGTAAATCTCCTGAATTCTAAGTCAAACTAAGAGGTCAGATATGCGATTTAATGGGGTGGGGTGGGGGGGAGCATTTCATATTCCATATGTTTCCTTGCGAATAGCAATAAGAAGATTTGCAATACCAATGGAAAAAGAAAAAATCCATTTTATAGCAAACTAGTGCTCATTAATAGGCAGCCATTAAAGTTGTTCAACAGTCCTTGCCTGAACATAACAATGTCCTGTAAGGAGAGGAATTAGAAACTTCTTCTAGTTAAAGAAATACTAGGAAAGCATGGTGCTATTTCTATTTTCATTGGTTAACTGTTTTGAGGTAAAGTTTTTTGGTTATGAGGAAAATAAATAAAATCAAAGGTCTACCTTAACATGCTCATTGCTATCAAGTGAAATTATTGTTTAGAGGCAGAGAACTAGAGAGGTCTAGGTGGTTCCTTCATTTAGAAGATAAATATAGCACCAAAAATATCTTAGGTCTGTGCTGAGAACAGCAAAAACGTAAAAATGATTATCCTGAACTAGAAGGGGTTCAGAGGCACAAAGCAGCTTAAAGAAGATTTCTTTTTCTATACAGTGCATTGCATCAGATTAGAGGATTATGTTAAAAACTGGGGAGAGGGGTATTTTAATACTAGCTGAATTTGTTACCAAGCTAACACTGTCCTAACTAGAATTTTTTTTAGCCTCAATATTTTTCCTCCAAAAGAAAAGAACCAGGATCTTCTCCATAAACATATAGAGACTATAAAACTACAAAGACTAAACCTGGTCCAGTTATTAGCTTTGCTTTTGCTAAAAGTGTATGGGTAGATTAGCTGAACTTTGCTGAAAAAGCCACAATTATCTAGCTTTATTTCCCACTTTACCCCAACCTTCAGATGCCTTTCAGATACAGTGGACTGCAACTCCTAGGATTCCCAAATTCCAGATATTTAAATACATTGGCTGGGAATTCTAGGTTAGAAGGCTGTAATCAACCAAAAACCATGACTTACAAAGCTACTGTAAGGTCACACCAATACCCCAAAGTAAACAAACTAGATAATGATTCAATGTGATCTGTTCATGCAGCCAGAGAGATCATCAGCAAAATCCTTGTTTACCAACCAATACATTTCAGAGATGGAAAGGCTGCATAATTTGGTGTGTGTGTGGGGGGGGGGGGTGTACTCATGCTTATGGAATACTTTTTTTAAAAAGATAATGTCATATTTACAATCTTTCTGAAAAACCCAAAGATGCATCTACCTCCGTTTTCTTAAGATTTGTTGGATTGCTTGATGGAAAACATTTTAGCACATGATTCATTTCTACACATGGCATGAATCTCCTATATTTTTGCTATAGAGCCCTCACTATCCTGGTGGAATTAATGCACACCTTAGAGTTATCAGTAGAGGAGGAATACCAACACCACCAACAAAAAAATCTGCTAAAAAGAAAGATGATTTGAATATGCCTGGACTACACCATCTGTAGTCATCAAGATATAGATTTTTTATTTATTTTTTTAAAGGAAAATGTGTTTCCTCCATGCCTATCCATCCTCTGAGCCTATAGATATCCAAGGTAGTGGCTGGGTAAAACACAATATGTTTCAGTTCATTTTGAAAATGTGATATGACTTGGAGATGAAATGGATGCCCGCCTGCTAGACAGGTGCCAGAAACATCATTATTTCATCTCAATGTGATTAATTCTTATTGGTCTCCTGCCAGTTGGGGGAGAGTGAGAACTATACACTGCCAATCAAATGATCTGAGATGACAGAACAACTTGTGAGAAACCTACCTTCATCAGGCTAAGGTCCAACAACTACCCAATGTCATTTTATAATTTCTATAACATATTTCTCTCCCCTCCCCAGTCCTCCCTCATAAACAGTCAGTTTTATTTGGATGGTTTTCAAAGCCATTCTTGTGATAAATTGTCCTTCTCCATAGAAGAAAAATTATCCAACTGAAGGAAAACTGTCTAGATTTGAAGATTAAATGTAGTCACGTTGTTTTTGTCAATTCAGAGTGGAGTTCTGCTTTCCATAGATTTAAAGTACGTGTCTAGAGTTGGACAAGCAACAAGTGGTGACTGGAAGCCATTGTGAGCAAATCTAACTATATCATGAAAAATACTAGCCCTAACTAGGAAGGAAGGAAGGAAGGAAGGAAGGAAGGAAGGAAGGAAGGAAGGAAGGAAGGAAGGAAGGAAGGAAGGAAGACCATGACTTACCCATCAAAAAATAAACAAAACATCATCTTAATGATGCTATTTACTAAAGGAGATTCACACAAATATATTGATGATATAAATCAATTTACAACAGACAATTTTTGCAGTGAAAAATATAGGTGGGGAGGTAGGTCTTACCAATGTGTAAAGTAAGACAACTTCGATAAGTAGAAGATGCTGAAAAGCAAAGAATAGCTACAAATTCTGAAAGATTATATTCACTCAGACTGCCCTGGTTATTGGGGCTTCCAGTGTGGCAGAAGACAATGCCTCATTGCCAAAACAGATTAGAGGATGGTATAGTCAATATTGTAACTTGGCTAACTTTTGCAGATGAGACTCCTTAATGATGTAAGGAGAATCCTATATTAACATACTCTAGGATCATGTCCACTAGGTAATTACTAATTAACTTGGAGGAATAGAAACCTCGTAGCCCTACCATGGTAGTGCAGTGTTTAGAGTGCAGTACCACGGGCTACTTCTGCTGCCTGCCGGCTGCCTGCAATTTGGCAGTTCAAATCTCACCAGACTCAAGGTTGACTCAACCTTCTATCCTTCCAAGGTGAGTAAAATGAGGACCCAAATTGTTGGAGGCAATATGGTGACTCTGTAAACTGCTTAGAGAAGGCTGTTAAGCACTTAAAGTGGTATATAAGTCTAAGAGCTATTGCTGTTGGAAGTGCTTCCCTAATACCACAGAGAAAATGGCAAACAGAGCATCCAGGTATAGGAAATAGGTACAAATTCTGGTGTTGATTTGTATTCTGGCATGCAATACATTAGGTTGGATCAGATAAGATTTCCTGTGAATTCCTGGAACATTATACAAGACAAATCAGCAAACCAACAGACCTGACTGAATGAATATCCTTGGATAAGCTGAATTAGTGCCTATTTGAAACTTAAGTAGAATATATGGCATTGTCTTCAAAAAAAAAACATCATAGCATTGTAATTTGGATTATAGAAGCACAATGGGTTTACGATAGACTGATAAAGATCGATTGCAAGGGCTTGGAGTTATGACACCAACAAAGTTACAATGACATTAGCACAAAGAGAGAGACACAAATCCATTACAAAGATACAATCAAATATTCAAAATAGCCTCACTTTCTCATTACTTATTCATGCTAATATAAGTATATTAAGAAATCTAAACAGTGTTAGCACTCAATCTCTCCCAGACTAAATGAGTTTTTGCATTTATCAGCCACGAGTCATCAAAGGCCTAACATTGGCTTTAGAAAGGTAGTAATGTGACATAACTGAGATATTTATAACAGTGTACATTGACTGAAAGATACAGTAGAATGTATTACACTGAGTAATGCCTTTGCATTCTGTGCAGCAATAAAAGAAATAACTGCAGAAGTCATTTCTTCAGATAATAAGATTTACCTTGTAATCACTTAATGTTCCAGTATATTCAATCTTTCTCTTTCCTTCTTTCCTCTTCTCGGAGGTTGGTCTCAGACAAGGAACAGGAATCAACAAGCTAGCCTATCAGGAGAAAAAACATGCAAAATGTTATTATTTATTTAACTCCAGGTTTATTCTAGGTAATTTACTCTACAACAGAACCATGCAACCCCTATTAGAGAACCTGAGCAGGATTAAATTACTTTTAAGGATAGTTTGGGGATTGTCATGCGTGTTGGTGTCTGGGTGTTATGTGAATTTTGTTGTATGTGTATACTGTGTATATGTGTATACTGTGTATATATACATACAATGACAATAAAGTATTATTATTATTATTATTATTATTATTATTATTATTATTATTATTATTATTATTATTATTATTATTAAAAATGACAGTGTACACAGCAAATGAGATAACTATACTGGGTTTCATATCACAGATCACTAGTCAAACACTTCCCAAGTGTTTAGGACTGCGTGATAATGCGAGCAGATCCCAGTAAGGTGGCCTTCTGCAGCTGACCAATGGTGATCTTGTCAGTGCCAATTGTTTTAAGTGCTTGCCTAGGCACAGCACCCAGTGTGCTGAGTACCACTGGAACCACCTGCACTGGTTCATACCAGAGTCTCTGCAGTTCGATTTTCAAGTCCAAATATCTGGTGATTTTTTTCAAGTTGTTTCTCGTTGCTTCTGCCGTCACCAGGTATGGCAATGTCAACGATCCACACTTTTTTTCTTCTCCACAATCGTGATATCTGGGGTGTTGTGTTCCAAAACTTTATCAGCCTGAATTCGGAAGTCCCACAGTAGTTTTGCATGCTCATTTTCAACCACTTTCTCAGGTTTATGATCCCACCAGTTCTTTGCCACCGGCAGATGGTAGTTGTGACACAAGTTCCAGTGGACCATCAGAGTGACTGTGTTGTGATATTGTTTGTAGTCAGTCTGAGTGATTGTCTTGCAACAGCTCAGTATGTGATCGATGGTTTCGTCCGTTTCTTTGCAGAGTCTGCATTTGGGGTCATCAGCAGATTTTTCTATTCTGGCTTTGATTGCATTCATTCTGATGGCTTGTTCTTGGCCTGCAAGAATCAGACCTTCTGTCTGATGGCTTGTTCTTGGCCTGCAAGAATCAGACCTTCTGTGTCTTTCTTCAGTGTTCTGTTGGTCAGCCATAACCAGGTCTTTTCCTTACCTACTTTTCCTTGGATCTTTTCAAGGAATTGTTCATGCAGTACTTTGTTACACCAGCTGTCAACCTGAATTTGCATCACTGTTTTCCTGAATTGATTCTTGGTTTGCTGCACTTTGAGCAGCTTCCTACTCTTGACCTCCATCAAAGCTGGATTATTAATATTATTATTATTATTATTATTATTATTATTATTATTATTATTATTATTATTATTATTATTATTATTCCAATATACTCAACCAAAATAGCTCATTTTCTAGGTTTACACACAATATTACAACAAAAGTTAACAAAGTGGGCTGTTTTTGTGGTGGATCTATGATTTTTTTACATCATCTTCCATGGCTCCATTTTTTTTTTAGACAGATGCAATTTTAGACTTTTCTCCTTGGGAAAAAGTAACACAAAATAAACAATTTAACTATTTGCTATAATCTAAACTCCTTCAGCTTAACATTAGGTTGATTTATAGGGAGGTTAATTTAATTTTCCCTTTACTGGCTTCCAAGTAAAAAAGAAACAAAAGCAGTAAAAAAATTATGTTAGTATTTGTGATACATAATAATTTCTTGGGCAATGACATATACATATCCCTAAAAGCTTTTACAATTGCTTCTTGACTAAAACATGCTTGAGTAAGGTATAATTTCTGCTTGATCCCAATGACATTTCATTTATTAACTCTGACTGATAAATTCAGTGCCTCTGAAATCAGATAAAACTTTGATAAATGGTTTCTTTGAGGGAAGAACTCAACAGTAGTTCTTGTCCATCCTTGACCATTCAGATGCAAAAAAACATCGTTTTATTAATCCATGGTTTGGAAAAGCAATGTATTTGAAAGATATCATTTCAGTTGAAAGATAGAAGATATATCTTTCTAAAGGGGGTCCTAGAAGACACAAAAATACAAAAAATAAAATGCGGCCAATGTTGACAGCTAGATTTATATTCTCAGGTATAACATAACTAATGGATGCAAAGCAAGAAACTCTGCTAAAATCCATCGGAAATGATCTACAGTGCAGAACTTCGAAGTGACCTCATCCTATTCACAAAGCATTAATAAGGGAGCTTTTGTTTTAAATTCCCAAATCTTTAGAGATCACATGAATATATAGTTTGCTAGCATGTCTTTTTCCATCGGTTGATTCGCACAGCTTCTTCCCAACTGTTTCTGCTGCCAGTGTGTATTTTTAAAAAGCAAACACACCCACAGAGAGAGAGAGAGAGAGAGAAACATGCATGTTGAAAAGTAATCCTGAACTGCAGGTCTGACAATATCGATAGCTTTTGATAGAAAGTTTATAGTATTCTACATGTGTGGGTTTATGCACATTTAAACAGTAGAAAAATAACCTTAACAGATTCAGCTTAGGGTTACTTTACAGTTATTTCCTTGCAGTGATTTATCAGTGTCCACCCATGAGTACCAAAATGGATAAGCAACTACAACTGGATGGAAGAAACTGAAAGTTATCACGAAAAACAAATTTCAATTGAAAATTTATTTTTTAAAAAAAGAATTTTACTGCACAGCCAGATAACCTGCAAGCTTTGGAACATAGACAAAATCTGGAAATTTTTCCAGCTCCTGCATTGCAAACTTCCCAACGGTCCTCCAGTCTGCTGAACATTAACGTTCAGGAACACTATAGTATGGTTCCAATTTTTAATGCTCTAGTGGTCATATTGTTACAGAAAGGATAAGGTTACCATGGTTCCAGCAGTTTAGTCATCAGCTGTTTGGCTGGCTACAGGCAAATTATACTGGATAACTGGACAAAGCAGCAAGGGTGAAAGCTTCATCATAAACCCAGGATATCTGCATTAATGAGCAGAAAGAGAATGAGACAAAATGGTGGTGGAGAAAGGAAGATGGAGAGACCTTCTCAATTCAAGTTATGAAGATATATTCTGAATTCAAGCTAGGTAGGGCTTTAAGGATAGTAACAAGCAAATTTTTTAGTTCACTGAGAAACAAATTGGCACACAATCGCAGGGGTTTTAGAACAGGTATAATGCAGGTATTCAGCAGGTTCTGACCGGTTCTGGAGAACTGGTAGAGGAAATTTTGAGTAGTCCAGAGAACTGGCAAATACTGCCTCTGACTGGCCCCGCCCCCATCGATTCTCTGCCTCCCAAGTCCCGGCTGATTGGCTGGGTCTTCCTTTGTTGCCCTGCACAGGAGAACAGAGCTGGAAAGCAGGTTAGTGGGGTGGGGAGGGAATGGGATTTTGCAGTAACCTTCTCCCAGAAGTGGGGTGGGAATGGAGATTTTACAGTGTCCTTCCCCTGCCACATCCACCAAGCCATGCCCACCAAGCCTCCCCCACAGAACCAGTAGTAAAAAAAAATTGAATTCCACCACTGGTATAATATTACCTGTCTTAAAGGTATACCGTGATGAATTGTATCTTGACTTTGACCACCTAAAGATGAGTGAACTTCTATTCCCAGAACTGTTAGAGTTGAAGTCTACCCATCTTAAAGTGGCCAAGGTTGAGAAACACCGATGTGGTGTCTTTCTAGTCCTCTAAAAGCCAATTTGAGTTTTCAATTTTGTGCCAAATGATTTCTGAACTAGATACAAAAGTGGACATAAGTAGTCAGACCTAGAGCTATTTTGAAGTCCCATTTTTCTTGAGAAAAATGCACTTGATGTATAAATAATAGCTGATTTTTAAAAATATATTCTGCAAAATAGTAAATTAAAGCAATGCTTCTTATTTTCTGGTTTCTCAAGCCATCTAGGATGATGCGATGGTCCATGACTTCAAAAGGTAGATCAAGGTCCACTAATAGAATCATGTTCCCTACTGGCATTCCAGACAAAATCACCTTTTTGGTTGACCATGATGGTCTCCACCTTACAACTGATCCTGAAGCCAGTATGAAACTGTCAAAATCATGTCCTAATTAATGGCCATCATCAGCCAGATTCTCTTGTCCCATGTCAAGTCAAACTTGCAACAAACAAGATCGAATAAGAAATCCAAAAGTGCAAAAGTTGATCGCTCATATTTAGCCCCCCAAAAGCCCTCCTGAACACTGCAAGTCCTCTGCCTAAGCTGCACTTGGAGTGATGCCATTCACAATGCTACTTTCTCCCCAAACCATCTGCCAAGCTTTACAAATATTTCTTCTAGTCCAGGCACTCTCTTCTTTACAACAGCTTTAATGTCCTGTTTCCCCTCCCTCGAATTTTATTTCAGCTATTGTTCCAGTGAAAGGCAATATGTGACGGGAGGCTTATTTATAGTGATTTGACATTTATCATTCAAGTGAGAAAAGATCTGATGCTTTTCAAATGACATGGCCAAGAGCAAGTTATAAGACATTTTGCTTCTCACACATGGGATAACACCTATATTTCTCCCTCGCTTCTAATTCATTCTGGTTCCAAACATTCTACCCATTCCTGCTTTAAAGGCTGGGTTATTGGGTGCAGATTTGAGTCTTTGATACCTGAAAGGCTTTCAACATTCAGCATCACATAGATTATTATTCTGAAAAAACAAATCAAAAGAGGAATAATTTTCTTCTGCCTGGTCTAATGAAAAGAAGAAGTGACACAATAGCAGAGTTCCAATAAGGGGCTGCCACAAAGATGAGGGGGTCAACCTATTCTCTAGAGTGGGGGGTCTTCAAACTTGACAGCTTTAAGACTTGTGGATTTCAACTCCCAGAATCCCTCCTCCAATCATGTTAGCTCAGGAATTCTGGGAGTTGAAGTCCACAGGTCTTAAACATGCCAAGTTTGAAGACCCTTGCTCTAGAGCAACCGAAGATAGGACAAGAAGCAACAGATGGAGAGTAATCAAGAAGAGAACCAAGCTAGAACTAAGGAGAAATTGCCTAACAATGAGAACAATTAATCAGTGGAATGACTTACCTCCAGAAATTCTGGGTGCTCCATCACTAGTGGTTTTTTAAGGAGATTCTAGACAGCCACTTGTCTGAAATAGTATAGGGTCTCTTACTTGAGGAAGGGTTTGGACTGGAAGACCTCTAAAGTCCCTTCCAATTCTGATATTCTGTGACTCTCGCCACATTAAAATTCCATTTATTATAATTCTGTCTCTTATTTTGTAAAAGAAGGGGTAGAAGGGAGGTAATGCCTTGGGGCTTTTTGTATGAAATGTGATGTTCCCAGTTTCCCAGGATATATTAACAGAGGGGAAGCAGCCATCCTGAGCACCAAATATAATACTAATCTATGATAGTGCACTGATGCTGATGAGAGTCACTCTTGAAGTACCAGTTTCGGAAATGTTGAGGATTTGTTCATTTATTTAAACCATTTACCGAGCTGCCTTTCTCAGTAATGACAGCGGGTGACTGGAAATAAGGAAAATATACTACAGATTGCAAAAATTGTAATGCATAGCTACCAAGATGATGAACCATCATGCATATAGTCAGGAAATAGGTCCCTTCTCACACCCAGGACCTCGACCTGATCACAGGATGTTTGTGTATAAATCCTTTCAGAAGCTACTGCATCTTCCCAGAAGGAAAAGCATCGAATGTGTAGCAGATATTCTGTGATATTTTACACACACACACGCACACGCACACACTCTACAGTTTTCCTCTTGTCAAGCATGCATGATTCAGTGAGAACAAATTATTAATCCTGCTCCAGACCTTTGGTTATAGAAGAGAAACTGCTACCAAATGTTTTACACTTAAAACAATTTAGGAGTAACTCACGCTGGAACACACGATATTTTGCATTGAGTGAGCCTGCATGGTTTCTGAGAGCAAATCTTTTTTGCAATTCACTTTTCTTAAACAGAAGAAACAGAAGCTGGATATATTGCTGGAGAAAGGGAGATATTTCAATACTTCAAAATCCAGTATTGCATCTGTTCATTATATTGTTGGAGAAATCTGATTCAGTGTCAGGCTTCCAAAGCTCCGATATGTTTATTTCTTTCTTCAGAAAAAAATGAACTGCAACATATTTATAAGAGGTGGGAGTAAATAACTAAGAAGCGATAGGAAAGCAATTGCCTATAGAAAGTATAAGGAGTAAACTTTTAATGGGTTTGCTTCCAAATAATTTAATAGCTAAGTGATCTATGGTTTACTTTAACCCACATTCTCATTAAAACTCAAGTAAATATCTCTGGATACAGACATATTCCATGCCACTCTCTTTATTACTTAATTTTCCAGGTATCCCAGCATGATCTGAATAAATTATGCTGACAATACAAGACTATAAATGATAAATCAACAACACAATTTTAGTGATATATAGCATGAAATGTAAATAATAGCCAGAGCTGCTAATTGGCTTTGTACCTGGCAACAAATCAGTAAGTGAGCTATTTCCACTAGTAATGCTTCAGTTGTGTAACACCCCAATCATTAAGCATTTCTGGCTGGTAAGCTCTTTCAGTAGCTTTTTCTACTAGGGATGAAACCACCATATGAAAATTATCTTTGGAGAGTGGAAAAAAATATATCAGGAAGGAGAGGAATCACCTGGTTTCTTGATGGTAGCAAGGCATGGTGGACTTTGGAATTTGAGATTTTGCCATTTTCAGCTGGTAACTTATATTATGCAAGAGGTAAAATAATCCTCTCATTTAAAAAAAAAATACCTTCCAAGAATACTTATTCTATCATGTATTAATTTTGGGCCTAAAATGTGATCTCCTTATTAGTAAAGAGCTGGGATGGGATGGGTTTTAATGCCTGTTATCTAATTTTTGCATTTGCAAAAATATGCACCAACCAACATTGTGTTTGAAATTTAAAAAAAATCTCACTGTTAGGAGATGACCAGGCTGAACCTGAGGGATAGGTCAAACACATCATCAGTCTCAGTCCCTTTGTGCCCAGAAAAAATCTAAGTCCAGCCCAACTTGAATTGGCTCTTATCTACTGCCAATTTGCTTGGAGTGTTAGCAGTTCAGATTTTTGTAGAGCTTGCAATATACCCTTATCTATCTTTGTACTGCCTGGGCCTTCTGATTTCCCTGGTGTTGACACTCATTCTTTCAAATTTTGCAGTGCAGGTATCAAATAGCAAAACAAATGTACGAATCCAAAGAAGGGGAAGACCACAAAATCATAACTGGATCAAGATTCTGAAAAAGAGGTGAGGAGTTCAAAAGGGGGGAAAAGGAATGTATGGATATGGAAGAAACAAGGATGGTTCACAAGAATATAAAGGCATGAAAAAATATAATGAATGGTGTTGGTATTAGTTAGTTTCAGTTTTCTTTCTTTTCTTATTCCCCCTTTTAGCCCTTTGGGTAAGCTACTTACTTCAAAAGGCAAGGTCATTATATTGATGTATGAATTTAGATAAAATTCCCAGAGTTATTTTGATGGCGGCAAATAAATGTAACAAACAAGCAAACAAATAACCTTGCACTCTATAATCTAGTTGTTTTCTCTCTCCATTAGCTTGCCTGGCGTTACTTGTCTTCAGATTAAAGACACTGCCATAGAAGGCTGAACTACAGATATTTTTGAGAACAAGAGAAAAGAGGAGATTTCAAGTCAACATTACATGAGTCCATAATGTGAGTCTGATAATCAGTTTCAGGGCTGCCAAACTTGAGTGATAGTTCGGAGTGAGACACTGCGAGGGAGCGAAGCGACCGAGGGGGGGATGGTGTGGAGGGGGGGTGTCCCCCCTTCCACGGTAGGGAGCTTTGACAATTTTACATTTTAAATGGTGCAATCTGATGCATACTTTAGTCATGATTTGGACATATACATACATACATACATGCAAGCAGCACCAATGTACTTGAACCGGATTTGTAAGATATTAATAATGCAGTTCACTGACCATGAATAATTGAAGTTCCTGACTTGTAACTGCAGTATTCTACCTCAACTGACTTTATTAGCTTAGTGATGTACTATAGACCACTATAGGATGAATTCAATGTGCAACAAAAAGACAAAAAACCCGAAACAACTACAGAGATAATGCAAATACATCAATGGGTATTCTTCTTTCTGTATCAAATACCATACTACATGCCAATATCAAATGCTATAGTCTCAGTCTTTAATTATATACTAACTTGTTGACTGAAATAGGGGTTCATAATTTCAGACATGTATAAACTAAACATTTAATCAAATAATGAGTGCTTCATATAAATATACATATTGTTAACTGTAAAACTCATCTACTGTATTCTGAAGCTTGAGCACAGTGAGGAAACAGTATATTATTTATTGGGTAAGTTTAGATTCTGAACTTAATGGTCTTACTGCTCTTTGGATGGTAAATTGTGTTAAGATTAGAATATGTTCTAGTTGAGTCAGGGCTATCCCAATTTGGGGCTGAGAAGCCTACTGGCATCAAAAAAAGTCCTTATTGAGTCCTTATCTAAGGGTTTGAAAATATGATAATAATGTAGTACAGTCCTGTCGATCTGGTGCATGGAGACCTAGGATTTAAACTCAAAGGAGAAAGAGGAAAAAGTGATTCCTTCATCCACTGCCAGAGATGTAATCCTGTCAGTCCTCCAACCTTTCTATTAAGTATTTTGCAAAAAAGCTGCCCAGCCCCTTTATAGATCAGCCTGGCGCGCTTCTTGCCTTGCTGGTTTGGGAAGACTCTTTTGGATCAGCTAAAAGAGAGCATAAGGCGTGTAAAGGGGTGGTAATAATAATTATAATAATAATAAAATTTAAAATAATAATAATTTTATTCAGAGTTGTGTTGGATCTCTTTTTTTTGGGGGGGGGGGGTTGTCCCATTCTTTCTTGGTGTTCTTTCTGTCCTTTTTGCTTTTTTAAATGGTCTTTCTCCCCTGGGTCAGAAATCCAGCCAGAGAAAATAAAGAAACATCACCAAAGATTTAAACACCAAAGGGTTAAATGGAAGCCACTCCGTTGGCTTTGCTTACCATTGTTATTACTGGCCGAGGCTGTAAAGAGGCTTTGCCAGCCCCCTCGTGTCCTTCTTTGGAAAGCCTAGGGCAGCTGGCTTGTCCCAGAGGACATTGCAGAGAGGGAGAGGGCGGGGCAAAGTGGCTGCGAGCGCCCCGGGCGGCGAAGAAGCCTCCTGCTCTTCGCTTTCCTGAAGCGATAATGATCGGCATCGTGACAGTTACGGGACGCCGGCAGAAGGATTAAGGCGGGAAAAGAGGCGCGGTGGGGTGGCTGGGCAGGGCGGGGCGGCGCTGGGAGCTCATCCTTCTCCTAAGCTAAGGGGAATATTCGGAATATAATCAGAGAATGTAGGGATATTTTTGTACATTCCATGATTTTGGGGGTTTAGCGTGAGATTTTGTTTATCAGAGTGAGACAGTCAAAATTGATTGAATTGCGTGAGTCTCACGCTGATTGCGTGAGAGTTGGCAGCCCTGCAGTTTTCCTCTGGTTTTTAATTGAGGCAGTGACTACAACCGATAGCTATTTCTTCCCCTTCTTCTGAGGCCTTGTTTACCACAGTTTGAAAAAGAGCAGTTTCTCTGTTACTTTATTGGAGGAGATAACCTTTTATTGCATGAGCTTAATTTACACGGGAGAAAAAGATCCTCTCCCCATACCTAATTGTTTAGTATCAAAGGGTAATTTATTCATTGGCATTTGATTAGGTAAGCAACGCAAGTGATCTCAGTCAAAAGATAGTTTTCCTTGCTTGCCAAAGGACTTCAGATGGGAAAAGGGAGAGAAAGAGAAAAAGCAGTTACTGAATAAGAGTCGCTGACAGAAACTCTTCTTCTGAATCAAACTTCCATTGTAGGATACAGGTAGACCTCGACTTCCAACTACAACTGAACCCCAAATTTCCATTGCTAAGCAAGACAGTCGCTAAGTGAGTTTTGTCCCATTTTGCCATCTTTCCTACTACAGTTATCAAGTGAATTTGTTACTTAAGTGAGTAATGTCAGCCTTGGAAGCCATTTTTTACTTGGAAGCTTCAAGGCTGCCACATTCAGTGCCTGGGAATCTGAGAGGGGAGATTTCATAGTGAGGTAGAAAATTGGACGCAACAACATTCTTTCCTACAGAGTCAAGGACATGTTGTCCTGCACCTGAAGGGGAGTGACTGGAGGGGGGGATGTCTCCAGTTGGGACGAAGATTTGATTGGGCCATGTGATGGACTGATAGGTTCAGGGGATGGGTCTTTGATTTCTCTTTTGGGAAGGGAAAACCCAGAACTTCAGATTCAGGTTTTCCTAGATGTGCCAATATGACAACTCTAATAAAATGGAACTTCGAGGAAATGCTTGTCTCAGAGTTTATTGGTATGGAGTTGGTTAGTTGGAACACTGACAAGTAACATGGATGTGAAGTGAATCTGACTTCCTCATGGACTCTGCTTGTCAGAAGATCACAAAAGGGGAATGACATGATCCTAGGACTCTACAACCATCATAAATACATGCTAGTTGCTAAGAGTCTGAATGTTGGTCACATGACCATGGAGATGCTACCACAGTCGTATGTGTGAAAAGCACTCATAAGTCACTTTTTTCAGTGCCATTTGTACAACCATTAAACAAAACACTAGACTAGGGTCTTCAAACTGGGCAAATTTAAGACTTGTGGACTTCAACTCCCAGAATTCCTGAGCTAATATGACTGGAGGAGGATTTCTGGGAGTTGAAGTCCACATGTCTTAAAGCTGCCAAGTTTGAAGATCCCCTGGCCTAACATTTCCTCAGTCTGGGGATCCCCAAACAGGGTGGATTTCAACATCCAAAAATCTGGCGATGACCAGGCTAGTTTGGAATTCTGGGAATTCCTGAGGTACGAACATCTGAACTGCCCCATGCAAATAGCCGAGATGCTTGACAATTTAGAGCAGGGGTCCCCAAGCTTGGCAACTATAAGACTTGTGGACTTCCTCCCAGAATTCCCAAGCTAACATGACTGGAGGAGGTATTCTGGGAATTGAAGGCCATAAGTCTTAAAGCTGTCAAGTTTGAAGGCTCCTGAACTAAAATGTACTCATTAATGGGGATCAAATACTCCATTAATTAATAAGTTAAGGTCTATTCATCAGCTGTTTCAAAGAAAAGTGAGCCAGCTAACAAGTCTGTGCAAGGCGACTTAAACTGGTTTCAATGAAGTGATTTGAGTTTGGGGGGGGTCACAATATTCACACTCATAAAGTGAAGAGGTGAACTGATTTGCACCAACAAAGCCATTTGTTAGCTTTGAATACCATCCAACGTAAAGCTGCAGGATCAAGGTCTGATCATATTTGTCCCCAACGACGGCCAAAAGGCCTCTAAGCAATAAGGCTTTGGAAGATTCTTGGAGCAATCTTCATGCAGACCTCTTCAATAATCATTACTATAAGGAGTAAAAAAAAAATGTCCCCAAGGAAGAAGACTACTTCTTTCATTTCAAGCATTTTTGTCTGCATTTTTTCACAGTCTACGAAACTTATTGCAATAGAAATGTCATCAGACAATTGCATTCCAGTTTGTGCATGCAATTTGGGGAGAGAAACTAAATCATATTTTCAAATGAATTGAAGAAATCTTCCCCTGCCTGTTCCATTTATTTGAATCTAATCCTTCAACCACAGAACCATCCTTAACAAATTCTAAAATAGGAGGGTTTCTTAGGTATTAATCAGCCTCAGTTCCATTGAAAATTCAGTTTGCAGCACCTCTGAAGTCCATAAAATATTCAGGTCCATATATCACCTATTCTTTTTAACTAAGTAATGCCTTAATTCATTACTAGCATGTGTCAAAACATCTTTCTTTTTCCTTTTGGCAGATGATAGCAGTAAATAAAATAGCCCTGATGAATGGCAGAAAACTGTTAATTATGTTTTGTTTGCTGTATTGTTTGTGGATTACTTGCCTGGTTAAAAATTAATTTTATGATATTATTTAAAACAATACATGTGACATTTTGGATGTCCTAGAGAAGGATGCTTAGTAATAACAAATAGGTGGACTTGTCAAAGAAAATTTGCTTGCTCAGGCAGCTTAAATGGGGGGGAAAAGAAACTAACTATAAATTATAGGAAGCAAAAAAGACTTTATTTTCTTTTTTAAAAAAAGCTAATCCCACCTCCAGTCTGTCTTTTGTTTTTATTCATTGATGAATTCTGGATAGGAAGAAGAAAATAATAAAAAATTGATGATTACATGCCCATTCTTGACAACCTTAAATATTTCAGAGACTAAGAAAAATATCAGTCTAGTCTGAGATTGCATTCAGAAAAAAAAAGTACCACCAATGAATCTCTACAGAATTTTGTGAAGAGATACTTTTTAAATGTAGGAGTAGAAATCATGGAAAGACTCCATTGCTACTTAAAACTTTGTTCTTTCTTTTATAGTAATATTCAGTTATTATTTTTCATCTATCCCATGACCTAATTATTCTTCCAAACTTATATTAAAGACCAGGTAATAGATGGGCTTGAGATGTCAAGAAAACCTCAGAAGTTGTGGGTGCTTCAACACGAGAGATTTTCAAGACGAGATTGGACAGCCACTTGTCTGGAATGGCGTGGGGTCTCCTGCTTGAGCAGGGAATTGGATTAGAAGACCTGCAAAGTCCCTTCCAACTCGATTCTGTGATAATGATAGTAATAGAAGCAGATTCTCCTGTCTTCATTACTTTAATCTTCCTTGAGCTCCATACCCTTCTAACTCACCCTTGAGAAATGAAAATTGCAGGCAGTTGACTCTTCTCCATGTTTGTGTCACATTCAGAGAAAGCATGGGGCAAGCCAACATCAACAAGGAAGACTTCAGAGAAATCTGGATCAATGCTGTAACTTTCACTCTTTCAGGGATGTTGACCTTGGCATATGCTCTGTGATTGCATCTGTTGATGCTAGCTCAGAAGTTCTGCTTTTAATTACATTGTAAGTCATGCTTTAACACTTTTAAGCAAACAGGTTTCACAGGCAGCAGCCAGATATAACCAGGGGTGGGTTTCTACCGGTTCTGTCCACCTCTGTAGAACCAGTAGCTCTGAAGAGCAGCAGATATAGAACCGGTTCTATGTCTGCTGATGTTTTTGCCCACACGCCCACCTGATCTTTATTTCCTATTTTTTCAACTTCAGCTACCAAACCAGGCACAGCTGCAGTTAAAAAAAACAAGAAAAGAGGGCTGTTTCAAAGGCTGCTTCTCAACAGCAGTGTGCTTATGACAATTAACAGGCCTACGGCTCACAGCAGGCAGGGAAGCTCGTAAATCTGGAACTGGTAGTTAACCCTGTCATATCTCACCCCTGGATATAACCTTATTTATTTTCATGTTTATATGTTTTTTCTACAAAATGTAACATGCAGAGACACTTGATAGAGCTATGTTGGAGGATCCAAAATTTGCAGCATCACAGTGATGCAAGCTCCACCTTTTTCATACATGAATCACAAGGTATATATGAAAGGGAAATTGCAATGCCGCTTTTATCAGCTTCCTCTCCCCCTCCTCAGAAACACCTCTGGAGTATGGAATATACAGAGATGTGAAATAGTAAGCTGGGGTCATGTAGCAGCTGCCAAGGATCATTGCACAGTCTTGGGAAAAGACATGGGTGTATTAAAGAGTTGCAGGCAGATTACTGACAGTTATTTTCAAAGGGCTGCACAGCTATAGTACTGAAGGTGGGCAAATGGACAATGAAACCGGTCACAAACAGAACAGTAGCACAGGCTGCAACATCAGAGGGGGAAAAAAACTTCAGATTACCAAGGAGTATTTGATCTCCATTAATTACTACACACTAGTGTCAACAAAGGCAGACATCCCTAAAAATTAGTAAAGGATACTTTTAAAACTTTGTCATTTTGAAGCCATATCAGAAGCATTTTTGACTATGGGGATCAGTTGCCAAGTATCTGAATTTTGATAATGGAGATGCTGCAATAGTTTTAAGTGTGAAAAAGGGTCATCAGTCTTTTTACAGTGGTGTTGTAGTGTTCATTAAATGAGCTGCTGTAAGTCGAGGACTAACTGTATAGGAGAATGGAATCCTACAGCTGGAAGCGTAATAGTTTCTTGAATCATGGGAAAACTGCTTCCAAGCAAAGATTAAAATCTTCAAGTAGAGATGGAGAAGCTGTATTCAAGTCAGTAGAAATAAGATATGGTGCTGACAGCAGCTTCTTTCACAAACTCCTTGCAAATTCCAAATGGAACAAAACTAAACAAAACAACAATCTTCGGGCCAAAAAGATATGACCTCAGCAATATTTCATGTGATTATGCAATGCAGGTAAAGAACAGGTTTAATGGATTCAGTTTAATAAATTGATAAATGCGACCTCTGGACTGAAATTTGTGCTAACATGAAAGATGAAGCAAACAAAAATACCCTGAGATGCAAAAAAAGAAAGAAAGAAAAGAAAGTGAAAAGACTGCCTGTCGATTCCCTGAAAAGAGCTGAAGTCAAGCAAAAAAAGTAAAAGCTAAAAGGGAATGAATTTTCTCCCAAAAACACAGTTGCAGAAAAGGATTTATATGTCCACAAACAATGCAAAAAAAATTAAGGATCAAAATTAAAATAATAAGAGCTTTATGAAAAAACATGACAAGAATTAAAGGAAGCTTTTAGGCATAAATGGGCATTATAAGGCAATCTACTAGAGAAAAAGTATATAACAACAGCATGAATATATACGCAGCACGAATATATACACAAAAGCATATAATGACAGCACGAATATACACACAGACACAAAAAGACACACATACATATACTATATGTCATTATATATTTTTTCTCAAGTAGATTGTCTTTATTACACACACACACACACACACACACATGTTTTCAGACACACACACCCTTCACTCTTGGCAATTTTGTTATGCTGCAGCCTGATTCTATAGTTGTTGAAATTCATTTTTTTCCCTCCTTCATCCATCCTCCTAATGACAAACATGGGGAAAGGGAGACAGTGTGAATAAACACATGTATATTTCAATGAAGTATATGAATGTCAATGTCTCAATGACAATGTCCCAAAATCCCCAGCATATCTACTTACATGTATGTATTTCACAGGAAGATGTGGAGTCATAAAAAAAATCAGACTTCCAGTTTTTCAAAATGGCCAAATGGACTTTGACGAATTTCAAGCCACTTCATAGTTTGACATAAATATTTTAAACTTTAAAGGAGAAACAAAGCAAGCCGGCTCTGAATGATCTTAAAAGAGAGAAATCTGGTTCAAAAGCAAGTATTCTTGCCCTCTTGTGATGTCATTAAATCACCACCTTGGCCCTTAGCTGCTGCTGATGATGATGCAAAAAAAAAAAAGTGTTCCTTAATACCACTCACAAATGTTTTTGATTGAATTCTTGATTCATCATATAAGTTACCTGATCGTGTCTTTTCATTTTACATCCTTTTCACACATTTCCCATTAATTTGATAATTCCAAACTGTTTTTGCTTTAACAGCCCCAGCAACATCTGTATTTGCACGTACTTTACATAATATTTCCTTCTTTTTCTTCCCTTTCTTTTCTCCTTTCCTTTCCTCTTTTTTTCTTTTCACATTCAAACATTTTTAAACCAAGCACATTGGCAAAGTCATCAAAGAGTGAAGACAGAAAGATAGCAATCTGTCAAAATTTTAGAGAAAAGCCTTTTGCTACGAAGAAGTTTAACAGCTGGAAAAGGATAAATGCTGGAAAGTAGCAATGAAGGTATTGCCTGTTTCCCCATCAGACAGATATTCTAACTGTTAGTGCTGGTCCAAATCCAAATAGATACTTAGCCTGATGCGAAAAAAAAAAAAACCTACCACAAGTCCTGTTGAATGGGTTTCAAAACATCAGAGGGGGAAAAAGTCTGGCCATTATCTCACATGGTAGAATAAAAGTCAGTGTTTTCTTCTTTATTATTTCATTGCATGTTTCTCTCTAATATAATGGAGTTTATGCTGGTGCAATAAAGGCCCCTGATAACATGGACAAAAAAGATATGACATTGAATTTAAAAATGATAGATCATAGATAGATGATAAATAGGTATGATTTATAGATGATAGATGATAGATAGATAGATAGATAGATAGATAGATAGATAGATAGATAGATAGATTAACTGATCGATCGATCAATTGATAGATAGGATTAGGGAGGTAGGGAGGTAGATGATACATAGATGATAGATAGATAGATAATAAATGGATGAATGGATAGATAGATAGATAGATAGATAGATAGATAGATAGATAGATAGATAGATTAGATTAGATTAGATTAGATTAGATTAGATAGATAGATAGATAGATAGATAGATAGATAGATAGATTAGATTAGATTAGATAGATAGATAGATAGATAGATAGATAGATAGATAGATAGATAGATAGAGACACTGTAGATAGATAGATAGATAGATAGATAGATAGATAGATAGATAGATAGATAATGAATGGATAGATAGATGATAGATAGATAGATAGATAGATAGATAGATAGATAATAAATGGATGGATGGATGGATAGATAGATAGATAGATAGATAGATAGATAGATAGATAGATAGATAGATAGGCAGGCAGGCAGACAGACAGACAGACAGACAGACAGACAGACAGACAGATAGATAGCTTCATCCTTGACAATGAAAGCTGGCTCAAGCCATTTCAGTTAAGACAAGGAAACCAGGCAGCCTTATTGCCAGCACTTGCTAATCCTCTCCAGTATGGTTTGCTGCTAATTTGTCATGGCACATATTTGCCTTATGTCTAATTAGCATCAAATTGCAAACTGCTATTTGCTAACAATTTGTTACATCAATCTGCTTGAAAATCTATAGTGTAGCATTGGATTGCAGCTTATTCTGTCGATCAAACTTCCAATTCACACCATACGCAAAAATAATATCCTCCTCTCGCCAAGAGAAAGAAATCCTGCAATATTTTATTACACAACTAGAGAGAAAGTTAAACAGGAAAACATTCCCTTCGCGAATCATGTAATTGTGCACTGTGCTGTACCTCAGCAACATAAGAACAATATTCTCCAACATTTATCCATAAGTAAATCTTCTTTCAGGTTAAGCATTTAGCAGGAACAAGGTGCTGCTGTTTGACTCTTTAAAATTTGGGGGAAATGCCAGTACGTTTACCTACTAATAAACATTCAAGCTGGGAATTTTAGTCACCAACAATGAACATCTCTTGGGCAAAAAAAAAGACTTCAAAAGTATTTATCAACTCAGTTTCTAGACTACGCTCAAGTCAAGGTTTTCTAAAATGGGTCATAAAACTCTAGCGATAAGTGACCTCACCCCATTCCTTAGAGATCTGTAAGGGGCGTGCGTAAGTGCACCATCATGCCTACCATCCCTGTCCTATTTTCCCCATTTATTCGTACCTATTTCTATATTCATACTCATGTTTTATTCTTATACTTATTATCTTGTAAGCAATTGACAAATCAAATAAATAAATAAGTTTAAAGTAGCAGAACAACATAAAATTGGGATGATGTGCTACTGCTGGCTGAAAAAAAATATTGCAGGCAGTCCATGGTTCATTTAGTGACCATTCAAAGTTACAATGGGCACTGAAAAAAAAGTGACCACTTGTCACAGTTATGACTTTTGCAGCATGCCTGTGGTCAAGGGATCAAAATTCAGATGCTTGGCAACTGGTTCATATTTATGACCGTTGCTGGGTCCCAAGGTCATGCAAGTTACTGACAAGTAAAGTCAACAGGGAAACCAGATTTACTTAACAACCAGGTTACTAACTTATCAACTGCAGGGGTTCACTTAACAAATGAGACTAGAAAGGTTATAAAATGGGGCAAAACCAGAGGTGATGTTCAGCAGGTTCTGTCTAGTTCTGGAGAACCGGTAGCAGAAATTTTGAGTAGTTCGGAGAACCGGCAAATACCACCTCTGACTGGCCCCACCCCCATCTACGATCTGCCTCCCATTGAGTCCCAGCTGATTGGCTGGGTCTCCTTTTGTTGCCCTGCCCAGGAGAATGGAGATGGAAAGCAGGTTAGTGAGGGTGGGAAGGGAATAGGGATTTTGCAGTATCCTTCCCCTGCCATGCCCACCAAGCCATGCCTACAGAAGTAGTAAACAAATTTGAATTCTACCACTGGCCAAAACTCACTTAACAAATTTCTCACTTAACAACAGAAACGTGGGTCTCAGTTTTGGTCATAAGTCAAGGACTACCTGTATTTTATATTCTGAGAATCTCCCAATTTAAGTCACCAACACTGAAACTTCTTGTTGATAACCAATCATCTGATAATTGAAGATAAGATGAACCACTTGTGCAGCTAACAATAACAATAATCCTTAATTAAATTTATATGCTGCCCAACTCAGGAACTTGAGAATATTTACAGATGTTGGTTAAACATGGCTCTTTTTAGGTAACCATTAAAATATAGAGAAATTGGAAAGAAACATGCCTGGAAGTAGCAGTCTATCACATCTTGAAGCACCAATACTTTGGCCACCAAAAGAGAAGAGAAGACTCATTGGAAAAAAGCCCAGAAGATAGGAAAGATTGGGGAAAAAGAAGAGGGCAGCAGGAGATGAGATGGTTAGATAGTGTCATCAGTGCAATGAACATGAATTTGGGCAAATTCATGGAGAATTTCCAGGAGAAGGTGGAGGACAGAGCCTGATGTCCAATGGTCCATGAGGTTGTGGTGAGTTGGGCATGACTTAGCAACTGAACAACTACCACACCTGGATGGACAAAGAAGGTATGCTGTTCCTGGATGCTTCACTTGGTCCTCCACCTTACAGAATGTGGAGGCTATATCGATCCAACAAACCAACAGCCTTGTTTTGAATAGTATGCACAAAATCCATTTTAATCAGTTGAGATGGAGCGACATGGTTTCCTCACTTCACTTTTTAGAAGAAAGGACAGTTTGTTTTGAATTTAATGCTTCCTTTAGACTTATTAGTGGAAAAGCACTCAACTTTTTTTCCACTATTTGAAAAAAACACACATGTGATCCAATGAGAAGGAATAACTTAGGAGGAGGGGTGAGAGATCTCGCCATCACATTCTAGATGAAATTTTCCATTTTCTACTACTTAAAGCTAATTTTATTTCATCTCATTCTGATACTATAGGGAAAAAAATTAAAAACACCCTCAATAGTTGAAAAGCTTCTCTCCCATGTCAAAAAATTGCAACATAGGGAGATATTTCATCCTATGGGGGAATCACTACTGAGAAATTCCTTTCCCTTAATTGATATATCATCTACCAATAGTAAAAGAAACCCAGGAGAAAGACATTCTCATAAAATCTTCAAAGGAAGGGCTGCTGGAAGAATTATTTTTTTCAGATAGGCATGTTGCAAGTTACTTATGAGCATAAAAGTAAAAGATTGGTGCTTTGATTTAGTTTCTATATAGTCGATGACATTATTTCAAAGTTGCTAGTTCGGCTAGTTAAAATTCTGCCAGGTGCAAGAAGTCAGGAAGCAGGACAGAGTTCAAAAGCACTACAAGTTTATTTCAGGCTATCTGTACACAAGAATTTGAACTACTAATGGCCAGAATTGAGAGTCAACACTGGAGAAGAGCCTCATGCTGGGAAAGATTGAGAGCAAAAGAAGAAGAATGGGATGACAGAGAACGAGGGGGCTGGATGGAGTCACTGAAGCAGTCGGCGTGAGCTTGTATGGACTCCAGAAGACAGTAGAGGACAGGAAGGCCTGAAGAAATGTTGTCCGTGGGATCGCGATGGGTCAGACACAACTTTGCAACTAACAACAACAAGACTCAACTGACTTTTTTAGGGGGGAGCTGGACTTAGATCTCTTATAGATGCAAAGTGCTCCAAACTAATGATGCATTTGACCCCACCCTCGGGCTCAGCCTGATCCTCTCCTACATTGGGCTGAACTAAGGTCTTTTATAGGGACATAGAGACTCCAAACTAATGATGCATTTGACCCCACCCTCGAGCTCAGCCTGGTTGTCTCCTACAAATTCTGATGGATTGTATTTTATGCTAGATTATGTTTCTCGGCAACCTTCAAAGGCAGCCTATATATAATGCATTGCAAAAACTGTTACCAAAGCATGAATTACTCAGATTAAATATGCAGTGAAGGTAGTGAAGGTTTAATTTCCATCTCTGTAATCAGGGAAAACTCTTAGAGTGCCATCTTATCCCTATTCACTCAAAAGTTTACAAGGTTCAGTGGCATATGCTTCCTAAAATATTTCAGGCAGAAGATTGATTTCTCTTGGAATAAGGCAGGGATGAGCAATCTGTACACCCTAACGGATGTTACTTTTTGCAACTCTCAGCAGTTCCAATGGTGTAAGATGCTAGGAATTGTACTTTAGCAACTTTTGGAATATCACCAATTGCCCACTCTTGGAATAAGGAATGAGAGATGTCCCTGTCACAGCATATATCCCAGATGGGCTGAAAGAAAAAATTTCCCTTTAACTTTCCCCAAGCATAACATCTAAATGAGAAAAACACAAAGTACTTAAGAGTACTCAGGGCTGACATAATTAAATCTATCACATCTGGGTCAGCTGAGGATGCACTGTTTAAGTACCCATGATTTATTCAAAACTTTTCAACAATAATAATTCCATTGACAGTTCCCTAACTCTTAGCACTTCTCATAAAATATTTGATCTACTAAATCTTTAGGCACCTGTTTTATTCAGATTCCAGGAGAGGGCAGGGAAAGCAAAGATCCAACAACAAACTTGTGGAAAAATCCAAAACCAAGCAGGCATTTTTAAAAACAATTATGGGGATTCTCTGTCAGCCAAGCTGCATATGGATTATGAAAAAGATGATGGTTCAGCAATATTTGATAAGCCTAACCAAAAAAAAAAAAAAAATACCCTGAAGAACTAGGAAATGAAGCAAAATAGGATCCAGAAAAACAAATATAAAAACGTTCACTTGAAAAGACCAACACAGACACTTCCAGGAAATAAAGGAGAATATTTGTAGCTCAGAGTTGAAATGAGGGGGTCCTTGGTACTCTCTGAGCTTTATTGTTTTCTTGCAGATGTTTCATTACCCTAACTTGATAACATCATCAGTGCTGGTGTCAGTACTAGGACTAGCACTGATGATATTACCTAGTTGGGACATGAAATGCCTGCAAAGTTCAGAGAGCACCAAAGATACCACAGTTGCCTTCTTCTTCTCCTCCTCATCCTCCCCTCAGTAAAAGAGTGTGTTCTGTAAACCATACCTTAGTTTGACACGAAAAAGCCATCTAAGTCTACATCAAACTGTAAGAGTTGTTAAAGTCTGGAAAATTTTCACAGTTTCAGTCACAAATCGACTTCCATGGACCTTACTTCATACTTAAGTGGTCAGTAGAGGGGGTGTACATAAGTGCACTAACCTGCCAATCGTCCCTTTCATTGTATTTTTATTTTCTTATTCTTGTTCTTGTTTTGTTTGACAAATTCCAATAAACTAAATAAATAAATAAACCAGAATGTTGTGGTATGCATGATTTAATCCACACTTTGATAGGAACCCTCCATATTTTATAACTTTGGTAGTTCGTAAGTCCAGCTAAATAATGCTGACCGATCTCGGAAACATAAACAAGGCCAGCAGCACTGGCTAGCACTTAGAAGGGATAACACAGACAATGCCAGATCTTTAGGATGGACTGGGAAGTTGACAAAACGTCACAGAAGAAAGCAAGGCCAATCACTTCCATGCGGGCAGTTTGAAGAGCTGGATATCTTTCTGTCATTACCCATTCAAGTCCACGGAGGATTTTCTTGGGGTGAACAAAAAGTAAGGTGTGGGGGAAGCCAATTCTGCCATTTCAGAGACAAAACAGTTCTCTTCTTTTGGAGAAAGATTTGACGATAAGAGATCAACATGAGCCTAAACCAAGCTTCCTTCCCTGGAGAATAGTAGGGCTATAAAATACTAAATAGGCTTATATCCTGGTGTAATACAGTTGCTAATGTATGTTTCCTTACTAGCTTAATACAAGATGAAACCATCCAAGCTCTCCCAGGGGTATAATAGAACTCACTAGACGTAGGGCTCTAAAAAAAGCACACTCTCTGCTCCATAATCTGCATCTATCCCATAAACAAAATGGGAGAGGGAGGACACGGTACCCTTGCAATGATGGTTGAACTACGTGGAGGAATCTCTCTCCCACCCCTTGTGCAGAAATAAAAAAAAAATGTCAAATGCACACCCAAACACATATCTATTAGTCTACGTGGGATTTCACAGGCAGGAATGAGTTGGAGGGCAACTTTAGCAATCTAAACAACGGAGAGATAGCCTTGAAGCACTGATAGGAATGGCGGGGGGGGGGGGGGGAATTTGTTTACAGTTCACTACTCTTGGCTACTCGGTTTTGTTAGAACTGCCACCAAGTTCTGAGGTCCATTTTTATTTTCACTGATGAGCCCTGACTATCCTTCCACTCTTTTTGGTTACAGCTGAAAGTAACATTAAAGCTTTACTTTGAACCATTCTGACAATCCAGAATCACTCCAAAATACACAGATTTATTTTGTCAGAATGTTTACTCTCCTTACACCCTTATGCCTTCCACTCTAGAAATCCATAAACTGTACAGTCAGGTGAGAAAATGTAAGAAGTTTGAAAAGTTGATTTTGAAATTTTGGCTTCCGGTGAGTTCTGATCAGTACCATACGGAATATGGCAGTTCTTGGTATTCTTGGTAGTTTGTTGACTATAAGTACAAACAGGCAGCAAACACCAGACTTATTTGCACTGATGAGGTTACCTAGTTGGGTCATGAAACATCTGCAAGCAAACAACCAAGCTCAGAGAGCACCAAGGATCCTTCACTTTGACCCTGAGCTACAGATATTCTCTTCTCTTCAATACCATATAGACTACCGTAAATGGGAGCATGAATTAATTGGAAGGGACTACATCCCCGGTTTCCTGTTTGTGGAAGGAGATAAAAGATGACCAACAATGCTCATGGAAAGCAATGACTCTTCTTCCTGCCAGATTAATGAATGCCTTAAACTATCAGGTGTGATCTTGATTTTGTTTCATCTTAGTGTGACCAATCACCCTTTATGCTCATCCTGAGCTGTGGTGATGCAGTGGTTAGAATGCAGGCTACTTCTGCTGATTGCCAGCTGCCTGCAATTTGACAGTTTCAAATCTCACCAGGCTCAAGGTTGACTCAGCCTTCCATCCTTCTGAGGTGGGTAAAAGGAGGACCCAGACTGTTGAGGGCAAGAGGCTGACTCTGTAAACCGCTTCGCGATGGCTGTAAACCACTGTGAAGCGGTATATAAGTCTAAGTGCTATTGCTATCCTGTTGACTTCCCTTGCAGAATCTGAGCATTGGGTTTAGTTCCTGCCTGTGGCTTGGGGTTCTATTATTTTTAATCGCTGTTCATTTCCAGGGGACCCAGGAACATCAATCAGGAGATCCATGGATGCTCAGAAGTTGGCCCTGCTGCCTGTGACCAGCAGGTCTGTTTTCCCAGAGATTCCACAGGAGTCAAAAACCCAACAAAGCGGATCCATACAGATGCTGCACAGGGAGCAGGCAATTCATGTCTGTGACCACTGTATGCAAACCTTGGCATTAGTCACCGCCGGGCTGCCTCTGACAGGCCTGAAGTGAGGGAGATTAATACGAAGCAGGGATACTTTATTATTGTCATTCTGTTTTTTTCACACCCTGCCTCTGACTTTCAATTTTGCTCCAGAATTAATTGTCTGCTCCTTACAATATGACTGATGTAGAAGGATACAAGCAGGAGAGGCACCTGGCTTTGGCCTTGACAACCTGAACCCGACATAGGAAGATGTATGGTGGAATGGTTGCATTTGTGAACAGACAGGCATCTTTCCAAGGAATTAGTCCATGGCTCTCCTCAGCTAGGATCGTGTTGGATTGAAGTTTTCATTTCTAAAAAGCCTGGACCTCTTTCCCCACCACTGAATACACTCTCCCCCCAATCTTTCTCTCACCTCTCTGCCTCTATATCTACCCCTATCCATCTATCCATCTGTCCCTATCCATCTATCCATCTATCCATCTGTCCCTATCCATCTATCCAACTATCCATCTATCCATCTCATCTCTCTCTCTTTCCATCTCTCCCCCCTCTATCTCCATCTCTCTCTTTCCATCTCTATCTATCTATCTATCTATCTATCTATCTATCTATCTATCTCCATCTATTTCCATCTATCTATCTATCCATTTCTCCCTCTCTTTCCCTCTATCTATCTATCTATCTATCTATCTATCTATCTATCATCTATCTATCTATATCTATCCATCTCTCTCTCTCTCTTTCCATCTATCTCCATCTCTCTCTCTGTCACACACACTCATGCATGAATACCACCAACCTGAGATCCCCTTCAAACTGTTGCATGCAAACACTTCATTTCCAGGCACTGCTTTTTACTTTTGAAAGGCTGTAAATTAGTAATGGAGCCGAGCTGAATCTCACCCCACCAACACTGATTTAAGCATTGTTAGAAGCACATTACATACAGTATCTCTGACAATAAAAAATACATGACTGTGTACATTGGTATCATTTACTGTTTGCAGTCTTTAAGCAGCACAGAAGCAAATTACTTTTAAAAAGTAAGACAAATATTTTAAGATCCCCTATCTAAACTGGAATGTCAAAGCGCACATCAGGTTTAAAATGATCCATTGTAAAAAAAGAGAGAGAGAGAGAGAAAGAGAGAGAGAATCGAAGAACAGGGTAGGAAAGGAATCTAAGCCTCAGATTTGGGAATGGGATATAAACAAACAGATAAATAAAATACCTAACACCACCCCACTTCACTCTGAATTGTGATTCCCACGATGTGATGTGGGTATTTGTTTACATGTCCACTGCTTTTACTAGTCAGTAAAATTCTAAGTAGTGTACAGTCAATGGTATCAAAGCTATTAATGAATTCATTACATTTTACAGACTGAAGCCAAAACAGACTTGCTAAAGGGAAAATAAAAAGTGGAAAAACAAAATGAACAAGAGTTTGGGCTAGTAGATGTCGTGTCCGCGAAATGACGCCAGGAGTCGGTGACTTAGTGCAAAGCTCTTTATTTGATTTGCTGGAACCGAACTGCCGAAAGGAAAAAAGCCCGCGGCTTTTATTCCTTTCGCTGCGGCGGCCGCAGTCAATGGCAGCGCTTCGAATCTCCCGCGTTCTGAACGGACCAATCGCGGGAGATTCTTAACGAGCCAATCGGCGCGGCTCGCCTGACCAATTGGAAAGCCCCGCGCTTTGGCCAATCAAAGCGCGGGGATTTCAAGTATGCTAATGAAGGACAGAACAGTAGACATATAACAGAAAATTATATCTGACAGCAATGGTGATTTCAGCAAGTCTTCTAGAGCCATTTGTGATCCAAGCAGTACAACTGAATAACCAAAATGAACAAAAGGCATGGCAAGATGTTATTGTCAACCCTGAAGCTGGCCTGGCGAAAGCCATCTTGCAGCTTCAGTGCTACCACACTAGAGCTGAGGAATAGGGAGGTGAGGATTAGAGATAGCTGGGGCTGTGTAGTCAAAATAAAATACTTTATCTTGGGAACCAAAGATGTTCTCACACCTGGTCAGAGAAAGGAGAAGTGATGTCACCAGACTAGCAGATGCTGCCTTGCTTGGGCCATGTGACTGGTTGTTTGTGATTGGGGGGAGGGACTTTCATTTTTAATTAGGTGAAAACCGAGGTACCCTTCAACTTGGTTTTCACCAGATATATGCCAATATATTTCCAATAAAGCTATTCTTTGGGGAATCTATTTGCCTCGGAGCTTTTGCTCCCAACGAATCTATTCCTTGGAACCCTGACAGTTATCTGTAAACTTTATGGTGGATAAATCACCAGTTTCTCAGATTGCATCAAAACCAACTCAAAGGGAAAGTCTTCTCATAAACAAGAAAGCATTCTCTGTTACATCTTCATTGGAAAGCTACCACACGGACCAGTATCATCTGCCTCATGCGATCCTAGGGAACCTTCTGCTGAGATTTGTCTCCCACTCTCTTGGGAAGAAGAAGCAAGCCGTGATTGGCAGCTGGTCATCAGGAGATGCTGGTCAACTGGGAGGAATCTGACTTGGGGGGTATGAATTTCTCCTTCTGCCAACATGTTGAGCTTCAGCCTTCCAACCCAGCAGTGTGAATTAACTCCGTTATTTAGGGTTTAAATGAGCATTTGGAAGTGATGGGCAAATCATAGAATTCTTTATTGTCATAATATTCTTTATTGCCCAAATGTGATTGGACACACAAGGAATTTGTCTCCAATGCATAAGCTCTCAGTATACATACATGCAACAGGTGATCAATCATAATCAACATCCCAGCAGCCTCAAAACATTGATTAGTTTACTTGATTTGAAATATTTAATAGTTTCAGACACAAGAGGCAGGTAACTCAAATTAAGACCCACTGTTATCTGTTTACTCAATATCACTCTTGCTACTGGCCAACTCAGGAGCAGATAAGATGCTGCTGCTTAAATATGGAACTAATAGAAGGTATCAAAGATTTAGCATATCCACAGATACCAGTTGAAGATTCCTTGTAAGTTAAAGAATTGACCTTTGATCCCAAATCTTATCATGTTTTAGATAGCCTACTAAGCTACAGTGTAGTTCTCTCTGGGGTTACAAACTGTAAATCTAGCCATTGGTAGTATGTGTGGCAACTTCTTAAAGACTGGGGATTGCAGGAGCCTATCTGCTTATATAGGTATTTCATTAAAAATGTTGAGCTGAATTTTTGTGGGTTTGGTTTAAGATAGAAATAGGAATGGCATTTGGGATGACATTAAAAATGCAAGAATATGAATTATCCAATTACATAAATTCCATGAATTCTATCTCTTTATGCAAAATAGCCCATCTTTACTCTTAAGACTTTAAAAATAATCAAAAGACTCCAAAATAATCAAAAAGCATCTTACTTGTAGAGTCAGTTATCCATTCAGTTATAAATTAGCTAATGGCTTTTATTTCAGGGTTTGTTGGTGACATTAATGATAATTAAAGGCGATCAAGGGGAAATTTGCCTCTAAGACAGGGGTGTCAAACTTGTGGCCCATGGGCCAGATGCATCACGTGTTGGCCAAGGCCACCCCCATTTTAGCAAAGGGGGGAAAGTTGCGATACATCACGTGATGACAATGTGTCATCACAAGTTTGATACCCCTGCTCTAAGAGGTCACTGCTCACATCCCACTCTTATTTTTCCACGAGTGGAGGAAAAACCATTCTACCAAAGGTTAGCCATTTTGCTACGTTAGTGACAATTCTGAGGTTCAAATGGTATTATATCATCATCAGTTGTCCAATAAAAAAGGGATTTCTAGTTCCGTTGGTTGTGCTTCACTTCGTCAACAAACCACCTTTAAATTCAATCATGAATGAAGGCGCAATGTGGGAATCCAGTACAATTTTAACTCTTTCCGCAGCCAGAATTATAACTCATAGAGACATCAACGATTATTGCACCATTCTGAAAACAAGGTGTATAAAACAACCCTATTATAATATCCTTCAAGCCTGACATTAAGTATTCCACTGTTACTTAAGCAAAGTGTTAGCAATTAAATTAATCAATCTTCCCAGCCATGTGCCAAGCAGATGTTCAATAAATCCTTCTACTTATGGTGTGTGAAGAAGCAGGACATCCACTTTTAGCTGTCCTTCAGCAGTGACATGCCTCAGCCGGTCCTTTTGGGGAGCCTCATGGGCCACTGTCAAGGCAGTTCTTCTGTGTCGTTTCTTTATTATAAATAACAACAGGCCACCTGGTCTATCTGCACGACCTGAAATCCAAGGTTTAATGATCCTTCATGCTACGTCCTCTGCTCTCCCCTGATCCTCAATAATAGGACTGATGGGACTAGAACAGGAATGACGGATGGCATTGACAGATGAGTCCAGACAAACATGTGCTGACAACTAGAGAATGTGGGTTATCGTTGCAGAAAGGTCAACATGAGAACTACTTCCTTGACTTTCAAAGTTTTTTCTTCTTCCCACATTACGGAAAAACAGCCGTTCAGTAACTCAATAGGCAGCAGCCAGTGGAATGTTTCTATTCTTCTTTCTTTCTCTTACGGTTTAAGTTTACTTCTGAACTGAGGTCTGCCCAGCCAAATGGTAGCGCCAAGCAAATTTCAGCTGATCTACAAAGTGAAGTCAAATCAGATCTAGTTTGTGTTTGGATGAGGGACATGTAGAATTGTAGACTGAAGAGGGAAGTATTTTAAAAAAAGGCAGAAGAAAGCCACGGCAAGTTATTCCTGCTGCATGAATTGTCCATGTAAACCACCAGGAGAACTCAACCTGAAGGTGACTTTATATTTATGAAGTGAATATCATATATATTCATTTGTATTCTATTTATATGACAGCAAGAAAGGTGCAACATCTGATTACCTTATCAAGTTAAAGCTATAGCTGTCTTCACCATGGTTGATGCAATAAGTCAAAATTGGCTGGGTATGTCCAACATATCAAACTATAGATAATGGTTTATAAACCAGTATAGTTGTAATCTCCAATGATTGACCCAAACTCCTGAAATTTCTCCAGACATCTATAGGAAAATATCACCATGCTTCCTCAAACTAATTCTTCAGCATGCTAAATTTGTAGTATTTAATATAGAATGTTTCCTTTCTTTTTTAAAAAAAACTTGTCTGATTAAGACTCCACTGTACAGCTCAAACCCTCACAGCTTCAATCCCAAACTGTCTACCATGGACCTCACCCCATTCCTAAGAGCTCCTTAAAGGGGGTATGCATAAGTGCACCAGTGTGCCTTCCACCCCTGTCTTACTGTCCCTATTTATCTGTATTTACTCCCTTTGTTCTTGTTTATGTTCATATTTATACTTGTTATCTTGTACATGTTTGATAAACAAACAAACAAATAAAATAAATAAAAAAATTAATATGTATGGAAATTCTTAAGGTGCTTGTCCTGTCAACAACATGTCCAGAAATATGTCTTATCATTACGGACTTTTATAAATGTCTTTCCTCTTGTCCAATCCTCAAGAAATGGAAACAAAGCTGAATAAATAGCATAAAGAAATGTTGTTTTCAATGCTAATTCCCCCTTCCCAAGTCCCTTTTATACAGTCAAAGTTTCAGTCCCCTAGTATGCAATTCATTCATGTATTAGTGCTATCCTGAAGTTTCACATTCTAGCAGCAACAACAGAGCGTAACACTAGAAGACTCAGGCCATGCATGTAGTGAATTCATCTTGATAACCAAGTTATCATATGGGTGATCAAAACGAGTTGACTGTCACAGAGGCATCCTTCTTAAAAAATTTTTTTTTTTTTATCTGAGATATAGTCTTTTCAACTTGGCCCTCTCATGTATGGACTTTGTCTGCATTTTAGTGAGCTTTAAAAATATCTAATATTAAGCAGAAGTTTTATCTAGACCTGTAAACCTACATCTAGACTTCAGTGGATACCTTGATCCTTATAAATTCAGTAGATAGAGACAAATGCATTATCTCCATCTAGTCATTCTCCATCTCCCTTGTCTAAAGTATGCTGCCTTGTAACAAGAAGGATAGCATAATTTCTACTATTTTTCTTTTATTGCATGTCTGTAAACAGATAGTGTATGGCACTGTTTAGACATTGCAATATATTTGGGCTTTTCCCTTTTTTTTTTTAACCCATTCCCAACATTATCATTGAAGTTATGGGAACCGTGCATACATTAAAACGCTTAGGGCAACCTCCTGGAACTTATAGGCAATAGATTATTCTCTCAAGGTTTAGTTTATCCCAAAGAATAAAAATAAATATTTGCATACTCAGGAAATTCCAATAATGGAAGGAAGGAAGGAAGGAAGGAAGGAAGGAAGGAAGGAAGGAAGGAAGGAAGGAAGGAAGGAAGGAAGGAAGGAAGGAAGGAAGGAAGAAAACTTGTTGTTTTAAAGTTAACTATTTATCATTATCAAGCTTCCTAGAATTGTGCTTGCAATTGAGACAGCCTATATATTTGATCGATCAATCAATCAATCATTAGGATATATCACTCTGGGAGCTTAGAAATCAAATGTTAATGCATTGTTAATGATTGGTGGGGCCATAAATTTTCAAAGGTCTACTCATCAATCATCTTGGGCCATCAACAAACAGCTTCATACATTGTGTTAAGCCATGGTTTGTTTAACTATTGATTCATTAAAAGAGTCATGTAACATGCCAAAACCTGACATGCACCATGGGGTCAGTGGTGGGATTCATTTTTTTTTTTACTACTGGTTCTCTGGGTGTGGCTTGGTGGGCATGGCAGGGGAAGGATACTGTAAAATCTCCAGTCAGAGGTGGTATTTGCCGGTTCTCTGAACTACTCAAAATTTCCACTACTGGTTCCCAAGAACTGGTCAGAACCTGCTGAATACCATCTCTGCATGGGATGAAGGCAAACTATTTCTGTCTGTTTTACACCCAGGATGTAAAATAACACAAGGTGATCAGTGAATAGAGGTTGGAATATGTCTTGTCATACCAATCATAGGCCATGCATCCTGCATTCAACAAGTCTAGGCATGCAAAGATTGGTCATAAGTCTCATTTTTAATTTCCATTGTAAGTTTGAATTATTGCTGAATGAATGGTTGTAAGTCAAGGGCTATTTGTACCGTCTACAGCTGCTCTGCAATTTTGGATGCAAGTAAGGAGTTGGCTACCAGTTTACTGCCATCTTGATTTACCACTCAAAACAGCCACTTCATTTCACCCAGGGGTAGGAATGGCCTGATAGGATTGCAAATGTAAGAATAAATTCATTCTTAGGATAGATCATAGTTAGCTCTGAATCATGAAAGAGAAAGAAAATAAAGCTAGAATGGAATATTTCATTTGGGGGGGAAAAAAGTCAACATCAAAAATATCATGAAGCAGATCTGCAGATGATCACGATGGTATCAATCAAATTCTACTTCTGGGTAAAAAGGCTACACATTTGGCAATTCCTCCCAGGCAGGTATTTTAAAAGGTATTAGAAGGAAATGACAATGGTAATAATTTCAGATTACTAATTAATGATGCTAGAAAATAGAATTAAGGCACTGCTTTCTTCTCCACCATGCTTGCCCAGATATAAAAGAGAGATTCATTTTTAGAGGGGGGAAAAACAGTTGTTTTTCCCCAAAGGTGTATGATTAGATAGCAAAACTCCAAAGAAAATAAGAGTTTGTAAACTGCAGTTTCCCTGATATACTGTATATTGTTCTAGTTTTAATTCTTTTAAGTGCATCTTCTGTTTGCAGATTCAATAAATGACTGCAGAAGAAATCAGCAGCTCCAAATTTCTCCCAGTGTGCTAATTGAAATCAGTGCACTCATCTCTCTCTCTTCTCTCCCCCCACCCCAGTAAATAATGTATTATCTCATTAACATGGGGTTTGCTTCCATTTATACATGTATTTGTCCTTTAAATCCTTCAAAACAAAGAGGGGGGGAATATATTTACTATTTTACCATGCCAGGGAACTATTTTGTTTCCTTTTCTTTCCTTTCCAAGATATTGTGTTCACCTTGAATTAAAACCATAAAGTACAGTTGCATTTTATTTATGGTTCTTCTTACCTTCACCACCCACCCACCCACCTCCTCCTCAAAAGTATGAGAATAAAACAAAGCTGGTTTCAATGCAGTGAAGATACAGATAGAATTTATATTTGGCATAAGATTTAGTGTATATCTGATCTGAATATTTTGCAAAGGTTTAAAGAGAATGCATTGTATCTAAGGCGACACTGTTAAATAGTGTTAGAGACAAGGGTAGAGGCAATCTTGGGGCTTTGACCTAAGCTCAAAACTCTCTACCAAGTATCTGGAAGTTGAGTCATGGACAACTGGATTTCTTTTCTTTTCCTGTTGGTTTGAAACATTGTGTTGCTTATCCAAGTAGCTTCTTCAGAAGAAGCTTGATGGAAGAAGCTACAGGAAGTCCTTGTCTTATAACCACAATTGAGCCCAAAATTTATGTTGCTCAATGAGATATTTGTCAAGTGAGTTTTGGCTCATTTTATGACCTTTCTTGCCACAGTTATGAAGTGAATCATTGCAACTGTTAAGTTAGTAAGATGGTTATTAAGTGAATCTGATTTCCCCATTGATTTTGCTTGTCAGAAGGTCACAAAAAGGGATCACATGACCCCAGGATATTGCAACTGTCATAAATATGAGTCAGTTGCCAAGTGGCTGAATTTTGATCACGTGACCATAAGGATGATGCTTCTTTAACAGTTTGTTTGACTTGAAGTAAACTTCTGCCTCCATTTGTGCAAAGCAGGAATAAACTATCAATAACACAAAGGGGATGCAATGCACATGATGTACAAATCATCCTTTGTTTTTCAGGCCAAGCTGTCTATTCCAGCTAGTGTTCAGTTAATAATTAATAATTTCATCATTATTATTGGCAATATATGAGAAAAGATAGAAGCACCAATGGAAAACTACAGGCGTATGTTAAATAAACAAAAAAAGGGAGACGCCCACTTAAAATTCTGTGAATGAAGTTAAACGATCGTATGATAAAAGACTAACCTAAAAACACCTAAGTTTCCAGCCACAAAAATCTACAAAGGTGCTTTTCAATCAAATATTGCATCAAGGTCATCTTTATCCACACATATTTCAAATTAGAAAACACAAGAGTTTCTTTCAACAACGCAAGCAGTCTGTGAATAAAAGAAGGATGAATCAGAGGTCTTGGAGGAAAGCAAGCATGGTCCAAATTCACAGCCTGAGCCATTCATTCTTGAAAGCTAGACATTAAGTTATCACAGTTTCATGAAAATGACACCAGAAAGATGCATAGAATATGTCAGATTCCTCTCATACCAATGCATTCCAGGAAAAAAGATACAATCAGGAATATCTGACCATTCACTTTGTCTTGTAGCCAGACTCCACTGTCTACTGGTTCTTCAGGGGATTATAAATGAGAGAGCAGAAGGAACAAGGAGGAAAATAATGGAAAACACACACACACATGCTTACACACAGATATATATACACACACACACACTCACAAAGAAAAATTATAACATTGCAGAACAAAGTAAAGTCAGATTTATGGACCTCCCAACTACATAATCAAGTGAAAGTTATCACTGCAGAAACTTTTAACCAAGGCGAATGATCTTAAATAACAAGGGAGTGCTACAAAATTTACAGCACTTTTAAGATATGCAAATTGAATGCAAGGTATAGACATAAGGGTAATTAATTGTAAATCTAAGAATAATGTTTCTTTGTCAGGCCTGTCTCCATGTTGCAGAATACATTCTAATGTGCCTTAACTCTGAAGTTTCTTAACGGCGGCTCTAATTATAAGATGTTCAGAATTTCAAAATAGCAGTTATTCTTATCATTTAATATAGCCATGGTTAAGTTTCATATCAGAATTTACTGATTACATGAAAATATTTTAATTTTCCAGGATAAAAGGGCTCCACAGGCCTCTGCTCTTGGGCAAAACAGGGTTTTCTTAGGAATTAATAAAATTAACACCCAATTCTCCACTCCCATTTTTTAAGAAATGAGAAAAGTGGAAAAGGACAAGAAAAAAATGACTTCCATCTACTTTGATTCCATATTCAAAAGTCATAATATTAGTTTGCATGTAGCGTAATGGTACAAAATATAATTATATGCTTCTATTATTTACTCCACATTCCATATATTAGTTGGCAAAGCATTCACGTTATAATAATTAAGGTCAACATTTCCATTATAATGGAGCCATAAAAATTCACTCACTTGTTTTAAACCTGAACATAAAACCTTATAGTCTGAAAGAAAATTGATACAAACCTATACGGTGTGCAAGAATTTGTATACAAGCCAAGGAGATACAACATAATTCATCTCTGGAAAAATGGGGGTCAATTGCAAAGAACCCCCAAGAAAGGAATATCTTCAGTGACCATCCCCATTAGTTTTATTTTTTCCTTCTCTCCATTTTTAAATTCATTGGTAGCTCATACAACTTAGTGCATGCAAATTATTAATCTATCCTAGTTCTGCGAGATGAATTTGCACCCCAAGATTTGTAAACTTGCCTTTATTCATGGTTGAATAGCTTCCATTCTTTTCTATTTTTTCCATTTTGTATTAAAAGGCTAATTATTCCTATGTATTATATACATAATACAATGTAATTATGAATTGGCAGACACACGAAAAACCCAGTGATTCCATTAAGTGGGGAAAAGAATTTTAAGTCTACCTGAAAATATAGTTCGGAGCTCCTTCGCTCCAAGAAGATGCACTCTAAATTTATTGGCACAAAAAAGATAGAAACAAACTTTCAAACCAGGAACAAATTTGGAAACAGTTGTCCTAACCAAGGGGCACCCTTGACCAGGGCCAAATTCCACACAATAGTGGGTGGTTTCGTGTATATACTTAGTTTGTGTTCAAATGGATTAAAGTTAATGGGATTACACTCTAACCATTTTTTAAATTTCTTTTCTGTCACATCAAAAGTTACAGAATGGTCATTTGTCCTCCCAGCTTGTGAAGACCTCCGGGGTCCACAGACAAAGTTATCAATGTGGCACTTTGACTGCAGCCATTTTGATTGCCCTCTGAAAGAATTGCTGTGACCTTCAGTGGTGGATACAAGCTTCTGATTGAAGACAGCTCAGATATCATGACAAAGGTGCTGGCAAGTGTCATCAAACTATAAACAACAACCTAATCAAGGAATTACCAAGAAGAAACCACAACGTTAGGGCCAGGCAGTTGAATATACAGACAGCAAAGCCCACACTCCCTTCTAACACTGATGATGCTACCTGGCTGGGCAGTGGTGGTATTCCTTTAAGACAGGTAACATTATACCAGTGGTGAGATTCAAAAAAATTTACTACTGCTTCTGTGGGCATGGCTTGGTGGGCATGGCAGGGAAAGGATATACTGCAAAATCCCCATTCCCTCCCCACCCCACTAACCTGCTTTCCAGCTCTGTTCTCCTGTGCAGGGCAACAAAAAAAGACCCAGCTGATCAGCTGGGACTCCGATCAGCTGGGACTTGGGAGGCAGTGAATAGATGGGGGCAGGGCCAACCAGAGGTAGTATTTACCGGTTCTCTGAACTACTCAAAATTTCCGCTACCGGTTCTCCAGAACCTGTCAGAACTAGCTGAATACCACCTTTGTGGGTGGTTAATGAAAAATCTGCAAGAAACGACCAAGCTCAGAGAGCACCAAAGACCCCAGCAGGGGTCTCCAACCTTGGCTCCTGGAAGCCTGGCGGACTTCAACTCCCAGAATTCCACAGCCAGCTGGCTGTGGAACTCTGGGAGTTGAAGTCCGCCAGGCTTCCAGGAGCCAAGGTTGGAGACCCCTGCCCCAGAGTTTCATCCCATCTTGATAATTTGAACTAGAATCTTCAGTTCAGAGATTTAACACAGCTTTTGATAAGACGGCTGTTGCAAGTATTAGAAAACCTATTAGTAACATAGAAAACCACTGCAAACTGTAAGACTTCAGATATGTACATAGTAGATCCAGGGTTGCAATCTTAGGTCACTTTTCTCCCATCCTTATGTCCAAAGGAAATAAGAACCCATTACTTCCTGGAGAGGGGGGGGATGATGGGTATCTATGCTCTGCTATTGTCATAGATCAGCATGGTCTGTCATAAGTTTTTTGCATCTGATTTTGTCTATGCCAGCCTCTAGATGAGAGTCATAGCAGAGCAATTTTAAGGATTAAATGTTGGTTTGAACTAGGAATCATATCAATGCAAAGTAAAGAACAAGTTTGGTCTAGTGGTTAAGGCACCAAGTTAGAAAGCAGGAGATCATGAGTTCAGGTTCCGCCTTAGTCAAAAAAGCCAACTGGGTGGCCTTGGTCCAGTCATTTTTTCTCAACACAATAACTCACAGGGTTATTGTTGAACAGAAAATAGGAGGAGGAAGGTGTGATGAATATGTTCACCATCTTGAATTACTTGCACAAATTATAAAAATGAGGTACAAATTAAAAAAATAAAAGGAAGGAATGAAGGAAGGAAGGAAGGAATGAGGCTCCGTCCTCTCTTGTTTAGCCAACCTACCTCACAGGGTTATAGTGGCGAGAATAAAATTGGAGGCAGGAGTTTTATGCATAGCATCTGTAGTGCCTGGAAAAAAAACAACCCAAGATATATATTTCAAAAACAATAAACACCCTGACAATGCAGGTGGGCCGATGACTAGAGTCAGAAGAATTGTGTTTGTATATTTTAAACTGCTACCTTTGCTGGGCATTTTACTAGTACTTTAATAACAAGATGAAAAAAGAAAGATAAACAATTACAGATTAAATTCCGTCATACATAAACAAAGAAAAGATTAATTTGCCTAAATCAGGGTGTAAAACGGTGGTTCGGCATTCAGTGAGCTTTTCAGCCAGCTTGGAGACCATAATTTGGAACTGCTTATTTAGAACCCACCAAGATAAAATAGGATGATAACTAGTGCGAACAATAACTCTTATCTAATTTATCGCATGCAGAGTGGCTACTAATCCTTTTAGAGAACAAGGCACCCAAAATAATGGATTTGCTGCAGAAGGTAACCCAGTGTAATTTCACCTACTTTTTCCTCCTCTCTCTTTATATATAAGCTCTTGAGCCATCACAGTGCATTTTTGCATAAGTTTGGTTTTTATGAAATTCTGCCATTCATTTTTCCCTATTCTTTGGAGGGTTTTTTTTTCCTACAGGCACAATATTTAAGACACAATAATTGCCCTCCACACCTATTCGAATCATGTCATCCTGCTGTCCAGCTGTCTCAGCTACAATTACTGAATGCAAACCCTAGAGACAACTGTTGTTTTGGAAGTGGCCTGTTCACCTTAGACCTTTACTATCCATGTTTTACTTGATTAGGACCCTGCTGGCCTTCTGTCGGTCACTCAAAAAATGTCACAGCTCTCATTCATTGTGGAAAGTAACAAGCTGTTTCAAAGTTATCCCTCCAGAATGCCATGCCTGACATCCTGCTTGCCATTTGTCCTTCATGCTTTCAACATTCAACTTTGTCCCCTTTGGAGTTTATAGGAAAGCCTGCTTTTTAAGATTCTTATTTAGGATCTTGTCAAGAGCCAGAAAGAGCCAGAGAGATAGTTCGGCCTAGTGGTTAAAGGCACTCGGCTCGAAGCCACAAGTTCTACTCCTGCTTTAGGCTTGAAAGTTTGCTTGGTGACTTTGGGCCAATCCTTGGGAGACTCTTGAGTTCTGGTCCCACCTTATGCATGAAAACCAATGGTGGTATCTTACTGGTTTGGACTGGTTCACCCGAACCAGTAATTAACAAAAAAAAAACCCTCTGATCAATTAAGAGGAGGAAAAAAGTCTACAGTAAGCTGAGAGGATAAAAAAACAGAAAAGCTCATGGGAAGCGTTGCTTCTAGCTTTTCATTTCTTCATCCTCTGAGCTGATTGGCTTGTTAGAGGTGCAAGCATTAGGAGTGCACACACATGATCGCCCGCCAAACCGGTAGCAACTAAGAGAGGATCCCACTATGATGAAAGCCAATCAATGGACCAGCTAGCCCAACCTACCTCACAAGGTGTGTTGTTGTGGGGAAAATAGGAGGAGGAGGAAGGAGTATTATGTATGTACATCACTTTGAGTTGCTTATGAAATAATAAAGGTGGGATGAAACATAAATAAATAAATTCAAAGAACATATTCTAGATTATTGGAAAAGATTATATTTGACTTCATGTGTAAAATTACAACCAAATGGTTAACATACTCAAGGCATCTCCTCCTAGACTGTCTCCTTAATTACCACTTTCATTTACTTTCCCATGTATATTTAAACTCAAAAGATTTCAGCATCCCAACCAATCTGGAAAGAATACATGAAACTGATAATGGTGAAAGAACATAACATTTTGATCTCCTATGCCCATGGAGATTAGAGTGAAAAATGAATGATTCCATAATTCCAGGCTCAATTATGATCATAAGTCAAGGAACTACCCATAAGAAATGAGCAGCTATACAAGCATGGGTGTCAATGGCAGGAATAAAGCGACTGGCGAGAAACCTGCATCATGACACAAAACCTACGACATGTGCATTTGAGTCAAGCATCTGGATACACACCCTCAAGGGCACGGATTGCAGCAGTATCGTGGATGGCCTTTTCTATCTCACTTTCCTTCTCAAAATTTCAGCTGCAGCAGAACAACCATCATATTGATTTGCTTGAAAATGCTGGCCCAACAAAACTTGGGTAAAATGTGCAGATCTGCATAAATATAGCATCACGCCACTTAATGCCTCTTAATGCCACTCTTTTGATTATGCATTCACATATCCTAAGAATTCCTTATACTTTACAACAGGGGTCCGCAACCCACCCACCCCGATCCCTGAACCAGCACCGGGCTGCGGCATGCCAGGAACCGGGCCGCACAAACAAGCGAAACCCCATTTTGGGAGATGCAGGCTTTACAAGACTGGGGAGTAAACCACAGCTATTGCAATTAAGAGCCTTAAGCACGGTCTCTGGCTTTTTATAGGCTTATTCCACCTTCACTTCTACTGCAGATGAAAACTCTCCTTAAGCAGCTCTTCCCTTTTCAAAAAGGAACCATGTGGAAGATGTCGTGATTTTGATTGAAAACAGGTCTAAAAACTTGAGTTATCATCTTCCACAACATAAAAGCTATCTCTAACAGAAGGCAATTCCGATTGTTTATATGAGCTGAGATCATCCCAACTTCCTGATTCTTTCAGATGGAGACCAACCCACCCGGGGGGGGGGGGGTGGATGGGGTGGAAGCAAACAAGCATTTCTTCATAAAGAAAAGATTAAAATGTCTGGAGACTTTGATCAGCCACCACCTAATGCTTCCCCTACAAAAAACTTACAGCAGAAGCATTAGTCACTGAGTAAGACCGTCTGGGGAAGAGAAAGAAGATGGGGGCAGAGGGGGGAAGCTTGTGTGGCCAAGAATTGCCAGTGCATAAGGCTATTTATTCTGATTAGTTGGGTCCTACGGGAGATGTGAAACAATCAAAAATTTCCTCTTTTGTCTCTGTTGCTTTTTTTTTTTCCCTTGGAAGGATGCGTCTGTCAGGAAGTCCTTGGGATATGTGTCAGTCAAGGAGATAAGACAATGTGATTCTTTTTCCAACCTAAATTGCTGACCTCACCAGTTCAGTGCCATCTAGTGTTAAAAACATGTAATGGCAGTATCCATGCCACATTCATATTCTTCTGTTGCAAAGGCAAGAATTGATTGTATTATATTGAGTGCAGATCTGAGACCTGGAGGTGTTATGAGCTGTTTCCAAAAGTGTACAGAACGTTGTACAGTTGGTTCTTGGATGAAAGGCAGGACTTGCATCCGCCTCTTGATATAGACCTCCATATCTTTTCAGTGTAACATAGTTTTGTGGCCATTCTGAATCATTCTCAGTCTTACAAAGTAGACCGGATCAGGAAAACCAACTTTACAATTTCTGGATAGTTTCTCCAAAGTCATCTCCATGCATCTCTACACCAAGGAACTGAGTAGCCAAAGAACGCTCTCAATGGATAGACAAACTTGCAGCTAAAAAAATCAATAGAGGGAAAACTGACCAATATGTCTCAATAGCTCTATGGTTGCAGTGGATGGATCCATTCTCTCTCTGCCTGGGGTTTGCATACTTTAAATTGGAGTGAACGTCTAGTTTTTTAAAGTTGACTTTTTATACTTTTAAAGGTTTTTGAATGTATTATTTTTTTAATTTGATTGTGACTTGCCAATACCACCTAGAATCATTTCTCATGAGATGGGCGGGGGGGGGAGGGAGGGAGGAGGTAGGAAGGAAAGAAGGAAGGAAGGAAGGAAGGAAGGAAGGAAGGAAGGAAGGAAGGAAGGAAAGAAAGAAAGAAAGAAAGAAAGAAAGAAAGAAAGAAAGAAAGAAAGAAAGAAAGAAAGAAAGATGGATAGATAATAGATAGATAGATAGATAGATAGATAGATAGATAGATAGATAGATAGATAGATAGATAGATAGATAGATAGATTGTAGGGTGCAAGGACATAAGTAACTCTTTTCACTATTTGTTATGATAAGGGAAAGCTCTGACTGTATTCTCTTCTACTGAGGATACAGATAGTCAGCTTACAACAATTCATTTAGTGACTGTTCAAAGTTATAACAGGACTGAAGAAGATGACTTATGTCCATTTTTCACATTTACGACCATTGCAGCATCCCTGTGATCATGTAAGCAAAATTCAGATGCTTGACAACCAGTTCATATTTAACAGATAACAGATAATCAGAGTTGGAAGGGACCTTGTAGGTCATCTAATCTAACCCCCTGCCCAAGCAGGAGACCAATTCTGACAAATGGCAGTTCAATTTCTTCTTAAAAGTCTCAACTGATGGCGCTCCCACAACTTCCGAAGGCAAAAGCTGTTCCATTGATTGTTCTCACTGTCAGAAAGTTTCTCCTTATTTCCAGGTTAAATCTCTTCTTGTTCAGTTTCCATCCATTATTCCTTGTCTGGCCTACAGGTGCTTTGGAAAATAGCTTGATCCCCTTCCTGTCTGTGGCAGCCCCTCAAATATTGGAACACTGTTATCCTGTCTCCCCTGGTCCTTCTCTTCACTAGACCAGCCATGACCAGTTCCTGCAACCATTGTTCCTATGTTTTAGTCTCCAGTCCCCTAATCATCCTGGTTGCTCTTCTCTGCACTTTTTATTTATGATGGTCGCAGTGTCCCCAGGGGGGGTGTAATGTGATCCCCTTTTGTGACCTTGTGACAAGCAAAGTCAGTGAGGAAGACAGATTCAGTTAACAAGCATGTTACTAATTTAATAACTGCAGTGATTCATTTAACAATTGTGGCAAGAAAGGTCATAAAATAGGACAAAATTCACCTGATCAATGTTTTACTTAGCAACAGAAACTTTTGGCACAATTATGGTCATAAGTTGAAGACTACCTGTAATGATAACCAAAAGGAATTGTATATATTTCCTCACATTCACACTTGAATGTACGTAGAAAAAGCCTAAAAACCTGTTTTCTTTTGGGTATTTTAAGTTTCTAAACTGCCAATGTCTGGGGCAAATACACCCCAATTTTCACATTGTTTGCTCTGTAAGTTCATTTTAAAAGGTGACCTGCTTGTTCTCAATTGTACGTGTAAAAGATGGGAAGGGGTGAATTTCTATCCCAGCCACTTTTCTCTGCCCTGTTAAAATACATAATTTTAATATCCTGATCTCCCAAGGTCTCCAACTACTCTGTATGGAAAATACATATCAGCATACTGGCTCCGTTAGCTTCTTCTTGGATGCATAAATACAAGGGAGATTAAACAAGGCAATCTTTCCCATAGAGCCTTTTGCTGAGCTTATCAGACTGGGATTAAAAAGAAAACGGGCGTAATTTGTTGCTTATAAAGCCAACTGAAGTTGTACCAGAAATACTAGGGCTTGTACAGATAGCCAAGACACAACAAGCTAAATTCTCAGAGGGCAGCTGTCTTTAAGATACAGTAGGCCCAATATAATGTGATAAAGAAATGTGAAATATAAAGTGTCCAGCAGAGCAAAATGCAATCAGTTCCCAGACTTTAAACTGAGGAATTAAAGACGGCGATAGCCTTAAGGAAGGCAAGGCCCTCTGATCTTTCTCACAGCAGGCGCTGCCTTTTTTTTCTCTTTTGTAAAACTGTAAATAATCAAAATCAATGGGCATCTTATGAAGGGTCGAGAACCCAGACAGCAAAACAATGTACGATTAGGAAACAAAAGAGCCATTCCTGGCCTGGAGAATTATTATTTTGTTAAGAAAACCAAAATGAAAAAAAAATAGTAGTGGGGAAAAGGAACAGATGTTCTAGCCAATATGTTGGTTTGCCTTTAGCCACATGGATTGCAGGTACTACTTAATGTTATTATTTGCTTGAGGATCATCCCTCCAGTGTTTGACCTCAGTTCAGGTTGTTTTTGTTGATTTCCAGTTCAAGGATGGGAACCAATCTTGGAAATTCTACAGTGTTGCCTTTATTGTATTTAAGGCTCTAGGTTTGCAGAAGTTGTAAAGTTTTTTTTAAAAAAAAATCTGTTTATTGAAACAAAAAAGCTCTTGTATATGCCATCTAGTCTCCATCATGCCAATCTCTTTAATGTATGGTTTTACATAATGGTCCATTCCCATTTTTCATCTTCAGGTCACTATTGGGTGCCACCAAAACCAGGCATGGTTATGGTTTATGGATGGCAGAAACATTTGAGGTCAAGGACTATTTTTGCCCCTGGGAAATGCTGACTCTATATTGTCCATGACCTTCTAAAAAAAAAAAGAAAGGGAGATGTACACAGAATTATCTCCCAGGTTAACTGGACAGTAGAATGAAAAGAATAGCAACTTGCTTTCTCCTTTCTCCTTCCTGTTCCCATTCCAATTTTTAAAACCATCTCTCCAAATGTCCAAAACAGGAAAAAGAAAAGAAAACACCTTGGTTGTAGCCCTTCTAGCCAAGTCACCTAATCCTTCAAGATCTCCTTGGAAGATCTTCAGAAGATCAGAACCTTCTATCCCGCTACAAATTTTCCCACTACTGGTAGATTATGCGAATTAGCCAGAAAAAAAGAAGAAGAAATGGATCATATAATAAATTCCCCATTCAGGCCTTCCCTTCCGCATCACCAGGAAATGACATCACTCTCTTGACCATTTCCACATATCTGCATGGGAGGATCAAAGCATGTGCTTAACATTCTCCTAAAATGTTAATTGTCTTCCTAGCCACCAATAGAGTGCCTGCCCCTTCTTTAGCATAATGTATGAATAAGGCAGGGAGCATGGTGCAAACCAGAGTTGGCTCTTTCTTATTAGCTCATACTCCTGCTGCCTAGAGCAATTTCAAAAACACCAAGAGCCTCAGCAGGTTTTCCTCTACTCAGGAGACCTACCCAGTGAATAACTGTACTTTCCTCCCCTTCCATCACACAACTGGCAGTAGCAAAATGATGCGGGGCCCAAGCAAATCTATGCAAATTCACCTGATTTGCATAATATATGCAGCAAACTCTGTATAATGGCCTGCGATATTTAAAGCCTTCCGCAACGTGAATTAGGTTAATTACTTGGACCCTTTTTTTAAAAAAAAAAATCAGGGTTTGTTATCTTATATTGCATTCTTTTGAAAGGTTCCCTTTTGTTATAAAATGTTGTTCTTTGGAGTAATCGTTGGGCCGTTTTCTCCAACCAGCAAAAGCTCATGGACCATTTGCAGAGGCAAAATCTGTTGGGTTGCCTTAGGAAAGGGCTCCTAAAGCAAAACCCAATAACCAACAAATAATTTGGGTCCTTCTCATTTTTTCAGACATTTTGGTCCTTCTCTCTTCCTTTTTTTTTTTAACCTCAACCATGGAGGATCCAGGGATTTTTTGGTGAGACAAACATGTAACAGACACCCATTAAAATCCCATGACCATTCTGAAAACTTCTCCCACACAAGATTTCAGCCAAGAATACTGAAATCTTTTAAGATCTTGGCTATTTTATGTTTTAATTATAATTTACAAGTTTCACAGGCTTTGGGGCGTGGGGTGTGTTGTACTGCCACCCCTTGCTTTGAATAGATACAAAGCTGAGTCCTTTTGGAAACCTTGAGGACTTGAGTAGGGGACCATAATGACTTTCTTCGCACACACCCTGCATCTTATGTCAAAACTAGGCCATTCTTTGGATTCCCTGAAGCCAACAGCTCAATAAATGGCAATAGCCCTTAGACTTATATGCCACTTCACAGTGCTTTATAGCCCTCTCTGAGCAGTCTACAGAGTCAGCATATTAGCTCCAACAATCTGGGTCCTCCTTTTTATTGACCTTGGAAGGATGGAAGGCTGAGTCAACCTTGAGCTTGGAACCCCCAAAGTACTGAAATAACTCTTAGAATTCTATTTCAAAAAAGAACTTTTACCTCCTTCATGAAAACAATCCGTCCCATCAGGTAGTTTTAAATACTCAACCATCCCTTGGCGTGAGCTCCACAAGCTAGCTGAGCCGAGAGTCGTTACACCTCTCCATCTTTCTCCCATCACCCCACCTTCCCCCCAAAGGCCTCCAACCTCATTTTAATTCTTTCTATTTATGTTTCATGGCACTAACTGTTGGACCGGACTTTTCCCATGGACGGCCTTTGGCTTGCGCTTAATTTAATTTAAATTGGCGGGTTGTCTTGGTGGGCCAACCAGGTGGGAGGGCTTCTTTTTTCATTATCATTAACTTGCTCCTGGTGGGCAAAAGTGCGGTGCGGGTGGCAGTGGTCACAGTTCATTGCTTTATCTTATATGACAGAGAGGGATGATGTGTCTCATTGCAGGGCTAGGAGAGGAAACTGAAGGTGGTCTCAGAATCAGTTCCCCTGCTGCCTGAGAATAGCACAAGGGCTGCCATGTATGACTTGCTAACAGCACGAAGGAAGCAGACAAATAGATTTTCCTCTGTATTTATAACCAGCATCACTCTTCCTTTCAAGCTTTTCAGTGCAGGTAGCTGTTTTATATGAAATGAACAATCTTTATAGACGTACCAGAGCCATAACAAGGCTGATTTTCAACGACGCAGAGGTATATAACTCTTGCCGAATTGTCAGGCCTCTTGCTCAACAAATCAAGCCTAACTTATGATGTTAGCAGTGTAATTTTTATTCCTGTTTGACTAGCCAACTACCCAGTGGTAATAGGATGTTGAGAAAAGGGCAGGAGCTATGTTTGTGCATGCCATGATTGATAGGCGAGCTCTGCATTTTTCATTTATATCTCCCCATTCCGAATCAGTTAAGTTTAGGAAAAATGAAACAAAATGGCAAGAAAAATGCTGGCCGATAGCGAGCCCGGCATTCTCGTAGATCTGAGTTCAACTCACATCTGCTTGGATTGTCTGGAAACATTAAGATATCTAAATGAAAATCAATACTATATGTGCCAGCATTTACTACCAGGAACAAGTATCAAGAGACCAGAGCTAATCAGGCTCTCAGACTTTTACTCCAGCCTTCCACTGAACCTCAGGAGTATCCTAATTGGCCCAGACTAATCAGAGAAGAGTTAAATTTATAACAAGCCAAGACATCTTGTTTTTCTTACCAGTCATCACTCAGGAGCTCAGAGGCTCACCTATGTGGTAGAAGATCAGCCATGATGGCCACCAATCAGATAAGATCCGTTCTTCACCCATCAAAAGGCATTTAAAAAAAAACAACTCAAAACATTTTAATTTATGGCCTCTCATAAAAATCAGCCAGGGATGTTTAAAGCTTTTTGGTGGGCACAACTCTGGCAGACTCTTTCATACGCCAACTGCAAATTTCCTCCACGTCAATGCATTCCATCTAAACCTCATGTATTAGGACATGAAAAGAATGATTTAGAGCTAAAAGCTCTCAGCAAACTCTTTGATCTCCCTCCTGATTTAAAAAATGGGGAGGGGGGGAGAAAGAGAAAGGAGGAAGGAAGGAAAGTAAATATGTTTAGAATGAGATACTGCTAAATCTCAGGTTAATAAGTGTGTATGGTGGGGGTAGGGGGAGAGAGAGAGAGAATAAAGGAGAAAAATAGAAAATATGAGAGAAAAAGAGCAGGATGTACTGAGAACCTACCAAGAAATGGAGAACATTTATGGACCCCATAGTAAATGCACATAATTCCCAAAAGCATAATTCTTGTCTGAACAGTGAGCTAACTAAAGTAAGAGAAGGAGTAGCAGAACCTGGGGGCAGAGTTAAAAGAGGGATCAGCCTAGAATCGCTACATAGCCAGAAGCAAACTAAGTCCAACCCTCCTTGAATTCACTGGACCCCTATCTATCTTCAGATGGATGCTAACTCTTGAGAATATTCCTATGAATAGGCATGAGTAACAATAAATCAAGATAATTGGACCTTCCCGTGTGGACCTGCTATTTTGTGTCTGACACCCTGGCCTACAATGTCAGCAATCCTGGATGAGTTGCACTACCTGAGCCACTTGTGTGGGTTGTAGACTCTGTCTCATGCTACCACTAGAGTGAAAGCACTGCTAGCATTCAAAAGTGACCAAACCATCAGCCAGAAAGCATAGGAACTGAGAAGTGGCCTGTGGTCACCACCTGCAAAACCACTCCTTTATTGGGGATGTCTTGCTAACTGCCTATGCTTTCCACCTGTTGTCTGTTCCATTTGCACAACAGCATGTGAAATTGATTGTCAATCAGTGTTGCTACCTAAGTGGACAGTTTGATTTAACAGAAGTGTAATTAACTTGGAGTTACATTGTGTTGTTTAAGTGTTCCCTTCACTTTATTTTTTTGAGCAGTGTATTTAATCCCAACCAAGCTCTGAATTCAAGCTTTTTATAGGTTAGAGCAAGTTTAAGACTTGTGGACTTCCAACTCCCAGAATTCCTGAGCTAACATGACTGGAGGAGAAATTCTGGAGTTGAAGTCCACAAGTCTTAAAGCTGTCAAGTTTGAAGACCCCTGGGTTAGAGCAATTGGGTGGGAAAGGACCTATAGTCCTATTTGACCAAGAAAAATGGGAATGATGGTAAGGATGACTTCAAGCAAACTCATTTTTCTACCAGATAGCCTATACCACGCCCCCCCCCCCCAATGTTGTCAAAGATTCTCTTGATACAATAATCCTAACATTTAACCTTCTTTCCCTCTTACCCTCAACATTCATTTCATTTTGGCTCCTTATTTGCTTGACTTAAAACAATATTAGGGTTTGAGTAAGATAAACTTTGCTTCATATAACTCAGCTACTGGACTTCATTGATTTGTATAGAAGACAACTACCATCCATTTCAAGCCAAGTTATCACTTTAAGCTTGCTCTTGGAAACATTTTACACATTTTTCCCCTAAAAAGAAAAGGTAAGATTTTTTTTTACATTGTAGATTCAGTCAGGCAGAAGCCATAAGTTGTTTAATCCTAATAAATCAGATTGTTCCCAAATGGCAGGAGCAACAGGAGGACACAGAAGGAACAAATCTGCAGAGGGGCCTTAACAAGAGCTTATGGAGAAATGATACCCTCTTAAACAGACTCCTGTAGAGATATTCTGCATTTCCTTTGACAAATGGTGAGTACCACTGACCACATACCCTCATATCACAAGAGGGTTGATTTAGCAATGCACAAACTGGCCCATTATCCGATGAAATAAAAAGGCCATTTAAAAAAAGAAAACCCCAGGAATCTTGGATTCCTTATTGTAGCATGTCTGAAAAATTATTCTCATCTGGTACAACCAAAGTTGTTAACTACCTTGCAGGAAAATTCCTCAGTTTCAGGAGAAACAAATTTTGACTCTTATCTGTCTGTCTGTCTAATAAAAAAAACAGCTTCACTTGACCAACATTCTTTCATTTTGTTAACATTGGAGGAAAATACTACCAGCTTTCTTTTAAAATTGTTCCAAATAGCAGTAAATCTAAGGTTTACAATGACAATCAAGGTTGGGTCTTCCAGGTAAATGTTGAAGAAGCAGGATGAAAGACTGGTGAGGCTTTTGAACTTTGGTGTTGGAGAATACCATGGCTGAGAAAAAAACAAAACCAATCCTTCAAAAAATCAACCAGAATTCTTTCATTTTGTTAACATTGGAGGAAAATACTACCAGATGCTCAAGTGAGCATTTCAATGCTGGAAAGATAGAAGGAGAGGAGAGGAGAACTAGCAAGGAGGAGGATGGGCTCATAAATTGGCAATGGGTCCAGCACTGGAAGCTCTGAAGGACTACAGGTAATCCTTGACTTATGACCACAACGGAGCCCAGAATTTACATTGCGAAGTGAGAAATGTGTTAAGCAGCTTTGGCCCCATTTTTACGACTTTTCTTGCCGCATTTGTTAACTGAATCACTGCAGTTGTTAAATTAGTCCCACAGATGTTAAGTGAATCTGGCTTTCCTACTGACTTTGGTTGCAAGAAGGTTGCAAAAGGGGACCCTGGGACACTGCAACCATCAAAAATGTGAGTCAGTTGTCAAGCATCCAGGTATAAATCACGTGATCATGGGGATCATAAGCATGAAACATGGTTACGATACCGATAAAAGGAAAAATAAATGATCAATGTTTGAATGTGCAGAAATGAATAGATTAACATTAGAAATTAAAGAAAAAGAAGAATCTGGATATTACACAGTATGGGACTTGCTTTATCAATGGCTAGGAGAAATGTTTCCCTTTTTGCATTTGAGCATTCAAAAAGGGACAGGGAAGGAAGGAAGGAAGGAAGGAAGGAAGGAAGGAAGGAAGGAAGGAAGGAAGGGAGGGAGGGAGGGAGGGAGGGAGGAAGGAAGGAAGATGTTAGGTTCTGCGCATGGGTGCAAGGAACGGAGACGAGGCAGTGAACAGTGAACTTCAACTCTTTATTAATCATGCTGAACAGAACAAAACCCGAGGGCAGCAGCAGCCCTTTTATAGGGTAGGCTGCTGACCTATTAGCCAATGAGAAACATGGAAGTGTTAAACCCTTGAACCAATGAGAGTGGCTCGTTAACAGCCAATCAGATTCCCCAGAAAGGACCAATCCGATATCGCTATTATCGGCCAATCAGAAGTGCAGGATTAGAATCCTGCTTTTTCTTAAGGTTTGTTAAAACTTTATTTAAGCACCTGTATTAGTCCATAACACCCCTTCTCCCCGGGTTCCGTTTGAGGGGTGCGGTGACGTAATCCCTAAGATATGTAGGTTGTTTTAACTGTCTATTAGATTTGCGCTGTCCCACCGGTCCCTGTCTGTAGTCCGGGATGTTTTTGGTTATATCTGGTACAGGCGGTTCCGCATCTCACTGGATGACTCGGTGCTGCTAATTCTGTCGTTGTTGTCCTCCGATCTTTGCGGGCTTGCCTCCATTGAGGTATTCCTCTGTGGCGAAGCCAATCCCCTCCCTGATTCTTCTTCATGTATCGCGCCCGGTTGCTGACTTCCTTTGATTCTGCTTTCCACCATCTCAAATTCGGTTTCTTTGACATCCCGTCCCCCCTCAGTTTGAGAGTCACAGGAGTCGCGGGAACTGGGTTGTAGCCTAGAGCGAAGCTGATCTATATGGCGTTTCCATATTTTTCCGTCCCAGGTTTGCACACGGTACGATCTGGGCCCGGTGGTTTGAATTATGGTTGCTTCGACCCATAATGGTTCGCCGGAGAGGTTTTTAGCAAAAACTAAGTCGCCTACCTTGAACTCGCGGCATTTTCCTCTAGATCCACAGGGTTTCTCTGGCTCATAGGACGGGTGGAGCCGGTTGAGGTGGGAACGGAGCTTGCGTCCCATCAACAGTTCATCTGGAGTCTTATTGGTGACGCTGTGGGGAGTGATGTGTTGGAGTAGGAGTATTCTGTTTAGTTTGCCGTCAATATCCCCATAGTCCATTTTGTGGAGAGTTTTTTTAGCAAATTGGACCATGCGCTCGGCCCTGCCGTTAGCCGCAGGGTGCACCAGCAAAGTTAGTGCATGGTGGATACCCCAGTCTGCTAAGTATTGTTCAAACACCAGGGCAGTGAACTGGGGTCCGTTGTCGGAGACCAGAACGTCTGGCAGCCCATGCGTTGTGAATAGCCTGTTCAATTTTCGGATGACGGATTCGGTTGTAGTATTCTTCATTTCGTGGATCTCGAGCCAGTTGGAATAGGCATCCACTGTTAGGAGGAACGTATGTCCCTTAGTAGGTCCTGCAAAGTCAACGTGGATGTGGGACCACGGCCCCCGGGGGGCTTCCCACTCTGTTGGAGTTGCTTTAGGTGGGGCACTGCTGACTTCTTGGCACTTTAGACAAGTCTTTACCCAGGCTTTGATCTGCTTGTCGATGCCCGGCCACCACGTGTAACTTCGTGCAAGCGCTTTCATATGCATGATGCCGGGGTGACCGTCATGCAATGTTTTCAATACTGCTGGTTGTAACCGCTCTGGGTCGACGACTCTATCTCCCCATAGGATGCAGCCTTTTTGCGAAAAAAGTTCTGTTTGCCGGTTTCTGAAAGGAGTGAAGTCGTCAGGGGTTTGTTCTATTGGCCATCCTCGTTCGACCCAGCTAAGAACTCGCGCCAGGATAGGATCTCGTTTTGTTTCGATTGCAATGTCTCTGGCTGTTAGCGGCGGTGAGTGTAGCGTTTCAATCTGGAGTGTCGTAAGGGTTGGAGCTGGGTCGTCGACAGTTTCCAGAAGTGGGGCACTGCTCAATGCATCAGCGTGGGGAATGGCTTTTCCCAGGTGGTGCTGTAATTTATAGTTGTACGCAGCTGAGAACTCCGACCAGAGAGTCATTCTAGGTGATAATATATAGGGGGTTGGCTTGTCTCCCGCTATAATCCCTAGCAAAGGTTTGTGATCGGTAACAATAGTAAAAACTCATCCATACACATATTCATGAAACCATTTCACAGCAGATACAACAGCAAGAGCCTCTTTGTTGATTTGACTATAGTTATGTTCAGCCTTTGATAGGGTCCTTGAAAAATAGGCAATCGGGGCCTCACTACCATTTGGTAACACATGACTTAAAATGGCTCCTACCCCAAACGGTGATGCGTCACATGTAATTGTTAAAGGCAAAGTCTCGTTATACTGCATTAAAACAGCATTGGAGGTTAGTAAGTTTTTCACTTGTCGGAATGTGTGATCCTCTCGGTGCCCCCAGACCCAGGTTGCTTTTTTGTCGAGAAGTCTATGGAGGGGCTCAGCTACGGTCGCTTTCTGGGGCAAGAAGATGTTGTAAAAGTTAATGAGCCCCAGGAAAGCTTGGAGGTCAGCCTTATTTCTGGGTCTTGGGGCGTTTTTGATTGCTTTTAGTTTGCTATTAGTGGGGTGAATGCCTTGTTTATCGATTAGGTACCCCAGGAACTCTACTTTATCTGTACACAGTTGACATTTATTTTTTTTAACCTTAAGGCCAGAGTCTTTAAATTTCTGGAGAACCATTTTAAGACGCTTTTCTCGTACTTCTCTATTCGGGCCGCAATTAAAACGTCATCAAAGTATGGCACGACCCCCTTGATCCCTTGCAAGAGTCTCTCCATCAGACTTTGAAAAATCCCTGGGGCTACGCTCACTCCAAATTGGAGTAGGTTGCATTTAAAGGCGCCTCAGTGTGTAACGATCATTTGTGCCTCTGCAGTTTTTTTATCTACAGGCAGTTGTTGGAACGCCTGTGCTAAATCCAATTTAGCGAAGACTTTTCTGCCCCCCAGGAAATGGAGAAGGTGTTGCACCACCGGTACCGGATAAGCGTTCTGTTGAAGGGCGTGATTAAGAGTGGCCCGGTAGTCCCCACAAATCCTTAACGATCCATCCGGTTTGATGGGTGTTACGATTGGGGTTTCCCAACGAGCGTGGTCAGTTGGTTCTAAAACACCCTGGGCTATTAATTTATCGAGCTGCTTGTCAATTTTTGGTTTAAGGTCAAATGGTACCCGATGAGGCTTGAGACGGATGGGGGCTCCTTCAGGGTTAAGGTTAAATGATATCGGGGTCCCCTTGTACTCGCCTAATTTGTCTGCAAAGATGTCCTGGAATTCCTGGACGAGGGCCTCCTCCCAGTCGTCGCTTCTGGTTTGGTGAATGCCGGCTACCTCGATTCCGAGAGGGGCGAACCATTGAAGGCCTAACAAACTAGACCGGTCGCAGTCGACGACTGTCAGCGGTAATGACGCAGTACGATTTTTGAATGATACTTGGACTTGGTTGGATCCAACAACCGGAATTCGGTTCCCCTGATAATCTTTGAGTATGATTCTTTGGGTTCTGAGGTCTTGACGCCGGACGGCAGGGATTAATTGTTTAAGGGTCTTCCAGGAAACCATCGAGAGGGAAGATCCTGAATCGACTTCCATCACGCAAGGCTGGTTTTCGATGGCGACCTTCACTCGGATCCTCTTTGCATCTAGCGATGAAGCGTGACCGATTGTAATGGTTTGGTGTGCCTCTTCTCGTCTCGTTGAAGTGGCCAGTGTTTTATTTCTGTAGGAGTGGTTGTTCCATTGGTGGTTCAAATGTTCCCGGCTCACAGGACGATTTCCTGTGGTCTGGCGGTAGTTGTTTCCCCTCTGAATTGGCTGGATCCTTGCTTGCTTCTACAGACCTTCCCGATGTGGCCTCTTTTCCCACAGAAATGGCAGAGCGCGTCGAGGAATTTGCAATCTGATCGCGGGTGGTTTGTCCCACAACCCACGCATTGGTGCGGTAGTCTTTGATTCTGCTGGTGGTGTTGGTCTCGTTCAGACTGGAGCTGGTTGACCTCCTCCTCATCACTTTTTGATGGCGATTCGAGGTCCTCTTGGTGGGTCGCTGTTATGTGCCTCTCTAGGCGAGGTGAGGTGTTGCTGGCGAGCTGACGGAGCGGTGCGTTGATGCGGTGCATTCGGGCGGCTGACTTCCTGGTTGCTTCTGCTGCAGTAGCGTCCTTGATGACATCAGCAAGGTTGATGTCCCCTTTTGCCATGATCTTGCTCTGCGTAGTGTGGTCATCTAATCCCAGAATTATTCGGTCTCTCAGAGCTTCTTCAAGGTCTGTAAACCCACAGAGGCGTCCCAGGTTCCGGAGATCCGCGATGAAATCTGCAACGCTCTCTCCTTTCCGCTGGTCCCTCTGGTAAAAATCATGTCTTCGGACAAGTGTTGGTATGGCAGGTGCATAGTGGGCCCGTAGAAGGGGCGCGAGGATGTCCCAATCCATGGTTTTCACCTCAGCCAGTTTCGCTAGTGCCTTGGCCATCTTAAAGATGGCAGGCCCGCAATGGGTCAGGAACACTGCTCGCTTTTTCCCCGTAGTGGCATCCTTCAAGTTGTTGGTCTCCAGAAAAATCTGGAACTGGTCTATGTACGAATCCCAGTCTTCTTGTGCCGGGTCAAATGGAGCGGGTGGTATGGCGCCGCCGGTCATGATTTCCGTTGTCGATGCGCCTTCAGCCACGTGCTCTGTTTGGTGCTCTGTAGTGTTCAGTCAGCTCTGATGTCTCCGGATCCCATCCTCATCACCAGTGTTAGGTTCTGCGCATGGGTGCAAGGAATGGAGACAAGGCAGTGAACAGTGAACTTCAACTCTTTATTAATCATCGTGAACAGAGCAAAACCCTAGGGCAGCAGCAGCCCTTTTATAGGGTAGGCTGCTGACCTATTAGCCAATGAGAAACATGGAAGTGTTAAACCCTTGAACCAATGAGAGTTGGCCCATTAACAGCCAATCAGATTCCCCAGAAAGGACCAATCCGATATCGCTATTATCGGCCAATCAGAAGTGCAGGATTAGAACCCTGCTTTTTCTTAAGGTTTGTTAAAACTTTATTTAAGCGCCTTTATTAGTTCATAACAGAAGGAAGGAAGGGAGGGAGGGAGGGAGGGAGGGAGAGAGAGAGGGAGGGAGGGGATTATAATGAGCATGAGGGAGAATCTGAGGGAAGTCCTGCCTTAGTACTTGGCCATGCCCATCCCAGGCACACACACATACCCCGAGGTCAAACACAAACCTGATGCAGCCCTCAATGGAATCGAGTTTGATACCCCTGGTCTACACTGTCACCAAGAGTCAACTCTAACTTGATAATTGATAAATCCATCAAACAAGGCTTTTCCCAATTTACCTTCTTAAATCATAACTATTCTTTTCAAATCATTAGCAGAACTTTCACAGATCACTTCTAAAAGACACACCGGTGAGATTAAATGATTTGCCTTAACAAACCTCTCTTGTCAGAAAAGCTTTGCATGCCAGGATTACAACCTGTCATTTTCATCTCCTGGGGTTCCATACCTTGAAAAGCAAAAGGAAGAATCAAAGATCTACAAATCTATACTTTAGGTTGCTCTATTGTGTTTAAAAAGAGAGAAAAAATCATTAAAGACTTTGCCCCTGATAGAAACAGAAGAGAAGAGAATATAAGAGAGTCAGGGGTGTGCATAAGCGCACCAACGTGCCTACTGTCCCTGTCCTATTGTTTCTTTTTTTTATTTTTCTTATATGTATCCATGTATCCATAACTATGTTTTTACTTATACCTATTATCTTGTAAGCAATTGACAAAAAGAAAGAAAGAAAGAAAGAAAGAAAGAAAGAAAGAAAGAAAGAAAGAAAGAAAGAAAGAAAGAAAGAAAGAAAGAAAGTTGGGTTGAGAGAGATATATGAAATACCCCTCACACATTATTGCAAAACCTCCAGAACCGTAAAGCCTACAAACTTGAAATTTGGCACATCTGTTCCTCTTGGCTTCTAGGTGCTCACTAAGAAAGGGTTTCTGAAATGACCATGAGAGCATTAATATTTCCTATATTATTATTAACACACTCTGATGCTAAGGAGTCCTACTCCCCCACTGAAAAAAAATCTGTTCCAAATATGAAACACAAGCAGAGGAGTTTCAGTTTCAATTTTAGTTTCACAGAAGCAACCAGCTTTAGTACAGAACAGTTGAGCTAAGCCACGTCCAGGCTCCTTGCTGTCTCCTTCTTGCTCACACAGCAAATACTATTGCAGTTTCCAAGCAGCCCTCAACTCTCTCACACACTGACAGGACACTAGCCATATGAATACTGATGGATGCCGGTAGGCAGAGACAGAATTTTTTCCCTTATTTTCCTCCCAAAAAACTAAGCCCAACCACATAGTTTCATAAGCACGAGTATCGAGTGTTTTCATAAAAAGTGACAGGGCCTCCAAAAATAATGCTGGCATATGAAACATGGAAGATATTTAGAAAAAACACTTTTTTTCAAATAACACTTGATTCACCCTGGTTTGAACTTAATGCATTTTATGAGATCTCAAGTTGACCATTACTATGGAATTTGAATATCCAAAAAAAATGTTGCCTATCACTTCCTATGATGCAAGTTTCCAAAAAGATAAAATGCTAACCTGTATTCTGGATGAAGTACTATTCATTTCAGTTCCTTGCCAAATATTCACTTAAAAGGCATGGCAGTAAGTCAAATCCTAAATGCTGCAGCATAAAATGTAACGCTGATTTCCTGCAACAAAAAGCAAAGTCTGCTTCAAAAGTACATCTTTACATGTTTGATGTAAATTCCCCTAATCCCATATTGCCTTTTAATTATGGCTTAATATTATGCCTACAATAATCCCAACCATGGGTCAATGCAATATCTAATTTAACCAGATCCATGCAAATTTAGCAGGAGGGGATTTGAACAGTCAGTTCCAATGACCCAGGCATTGGCCATTGCCCAGCTCAATTCACGAAAATATCATTTCTGTGTGGTAGCTTTTGTCATGGTCTGAAACAATGCAGCAGGGAGTTGGTCGGCAATGCCATTCACAGAAAGAGTTGTGCCAGCATTTGCTAAAGGGTTTTAAGGTCTCACTATTGATTTATAATTAGCTTCAGGTCAGGATGCTTGGAAGAATGTCTTATCTACACTGATCTACCCAACTGTTGGGGTCATAAGTAGAAGCCCTCTAGGTTAGGTCACATCCTGCAGATATTCAAAAAACAAAAAGAGGATATTATTATCATCATCATAGTAATGATGGAGGTGGGGAGGAGGAAGAGGAGGACTCATTCTTCCCCTAATGTAGAAGTTCCTAACTTTTTGCCATCCAATATCCCTTTAGTGTCATCCTAATGTTCACATCTCGCCTAAAAAAAAAAAATCCAAACTCCATAATGAACACGAATGAAGCATGAAAGCAACACAATGAAACTTTGGGAAAGCTGGATTTATTGTATGAATGTCACTGAAAGGTTCTTCACACCTGCCCTGGAGCTCAAGGGAAGTACAGCTCACAGTCTGGAAAGCCCTGCTCTAACTTCACAACATGGACAAGCATTGGTGCAATTTCAGCAACTGCCGATTTCTGTTCACCTTATATTGCAATACCTTGGGGTAGTAAATTAAATAAGGACTCCCTTGAGTCTCAAATCTAGGTCATTTCATTTTCATGACTATGTGGGGGGAAATGGCTTTTTATGACCTTCCAAGAATTTTTTTTTTAACAAGCTAATCTAAGACAGTCCAAGGACCCAGGTCCTTCCCAGCTAGCTTACTAGTTCTTTGTTAATTAGTTATCAAGCAAGGTTGGCTAATTGCTACCATCTACTGCTATTGTTCCAAGACTTGTATGTTTGTGTGCATGCATGTGCAAATACAAACATATAGAAAATATTTTTCTTTTATTGATTTTTTTTAACAGGTACAATAGTTATTTGAATGGTATTAGAATACCATTAACAGCCCCAAGAGGCAGATGGCATGACAGGAAATATATAAATATTTGAAATAACTAAAATAAAATACACACATTGAACTTAGAAGTAATCTGCATCAGAAGATGGATATCTGTCAAACCTGAATTCACTCAATTGCATTTACTCAACTATGCATTCATTTATCACAATTTTCCATCAGCTGATGTGTAATTTAAATAGGAATTGGCATTAAAATTTTAATGCATTTTTGTGAGAGCAAGTTTTGATTTGTTTGGTTTTTTTAAAAAAAAAAAAAAATTCCAATGGCCATATTAACAGTATGTTAATTTTCAAAGCCAACTGGCGCTTCTAGAATTGTGAAATTATGTGAACAAGAACCTAGGGAGTTTTTCTCAGAGTTATGAAAATTGAAGCAGAAACAAAATCATTCTCAAGGTTTCCATAAAATTTTTATAACAAGCTCAAACCATCTGACAAGGAAAGACCATGGGGAAGCTAGATTCACTGAACAACCTTGTGACTAACTTAACCACTGCAGTAATCCACTTAATGACGGTGGCAAGAAAGGTCGCAAAATGGGACAACATTTCACTTTACAACTGTGCCGCTTAGCAACAGAAATTTTGGCTTCAATTGCCGTCGTAAGTCAAGGACCACCCAGAGGTGGCATTCAGCAGGTTCTGACCAGTTCTGGAGAATCGGTAGCAGAAATTTTGAATAGTTTGGAGAACCGGCAAATCCCGCCTCTGACTGGCTCCACCAACCCCATCTAGTCTCTGCCTCCTGAATCCCAGCTGATCGTCTGGGTCTCCTTTTGTTGCCCTGCACAGGAGAACGGAACTGGAAAGCAGGTGAGTGGGTTGGGGAGACAATGAGGATTTTGCAGTAACCTTTCCCTGCCACGCCCACCAAGCCACGCCCACAGAACCAGTAGTAAAAAAAATTGAGTCCCACCACTGGGTCTACCTATATGTTGTATAGAGTCCCTTGATTGTGAGATGGATGGCTATACAAATATGAGGAATAAATGAATGAATGAAAATAAATGAAAGACAAAGTGTAGGAGGCGGTAGAATCCTGATGCACTCCACCTTGACCATCATATTATATTTATGCAGCTCTACTGTATTACTAATTCTTTGTTCTTCTAATTTTCAGCCTGGGAACCACTGTTTTGTTAGGCTTTTTTCATCTGCTACGTGATATTCTGAAAGCCAAAAGTCCTTGATGACCCCATCATATTTCTCTTGGCATTTTAAGTGACACTCGCCATATTGTTTCAAGTGGCTTCTATCAGCCTGCAGCTCTCTGGTTGCATGTGCCTTCATTCAAGCCCTCTGGTTCCTTAAACGTTTGGGGGTTGTTGCTTTTTTTTAAAAAAAAATCTAGACTATTGGCCTAGAGAGACAAGGAACAGAAGCTGCATGAAACAACTCACCCTTGAGTGGGTATTGTTCTCTTCCTTCCCCTCCGATGCTGCTTCTTTTCATTTCATGTTAGCAACATGCCAAATTGCATGACATTGCCAATGCACCTTCATTCTGGCGTCCTTACCTTTCCCACCTGTTTAGCGGTAGAGAGCACTGTGGAATTTATACAACAACGCAGCTACCCTTGCTTGATGCAAGTTCGGTAAAGAGGTCCCTGAAGGAAAAGAAGTAGCAGGATCTTACATGCTCACAATGAAATGCCAACCCAGAGGACAAGCTCTCTAATCCCACCAATGATGTTCTAAACCTTATGATGGCTACCAGCCGACGATACGCACAGAGCTCAATCTATTTTTATTGTATTCTGGCTGCAGTGCTATATTTTCTGCCTCCCCTTAGCACCACACATACAGTGTACTTGAAAACAAAAATCTATAATATTGATCCCACAATGTCACCACAATTATTCTTTTGAAACAGCCATTGAAAACAAATTACATCTGCACTGCCTTTTCATCCGATAGCTCTGGGTGAGCAATGCTCACGGTAGCCCCTAGCGTCTTCAGTGTTAGCTCTGTGTCACTAAAGACAGCACAAGGAAGTATTGGAAAGAAACGGGGGGGGGAGGGGGGAGAAAGATCATGGAATCAGCTGTATAATTACAAGGTGTAAACACAAAAAGTCTTCTGCATACTTGGTCTCATTCAATCTGAAGAATCTCTCAATTTGCATTGGAGACATTGTTCAAAGTTTAAAAAAAAGTTTTGGTGACATTCTGTGATTCTTTTATTACAGTTCAGATATCCAAAGGGATGGCTGTGAAGGTTCACTTAAGTGCAGTGGAAACACGAGTAGAAAATGGCTTCCACAGCTCTAACTAATTACATGGGGAAAGAGATTATTTCACTTTCTGGACTCTAAAGAGCAACCCAAGACATACAAACTGAGTGGAGAAAATTATTTTGTTCCCAAAGCAAACAAATCAGGAAGAGGTTTAGCTCCAGACTTGAGCACCACCAGAAGCATAACATGGAAATCAGAACTGATATTCTGATATTGAGGATACTTAGTGTTTCAGGTGTAGAATAATAGGTTCCTGCTCACAGAAATGTATAGTTTAGAAACAGAACAGAGGGAAATGGATATGAGAGTCACCCAATGAATGCTTATGACTCCTTCTCAAAGAATTAAAGCCAGGAGTTTCCTGTGAGAGGCTTAAAGGACTCTTTGGACCATGGAGGGAAATCTCTGAACCTGAAACCACACAACTAGTAAACAGGCAAACACCTTTGGTGTTTCAGGAAGGGAAAAGCAAGCATGCTAGCAGATGAACTGGATGTTACTTATGCATTCTAGACCAGTCTTAGGCACAAAGCCAATTGGGTAACTGTGGGCCAGTCCCTTTCTCACAGCCCTAGGAAGGAAAACCATTTCTGAAATACCTTGCTAAGAAAACTACAGGATTTGTCTCAACTACAAGACTTGTACATGATTGAATAGAAGCAAAAAACAAAAAACAAATTGTAGAAAGCCAGGAACTTGTTTAGGGAAAAAACATTGATCAAATTAAGAAATGGAAACCAGATTTGAGTAAAACTACTGGTGGAGTTCTTCAAGGTTCTTGCGATGGTATTTTTCCCATACTTTTAGATAGATTGCTGGAAAAGATTTTTGTTAAAAAAGGAAGAAGTGGAGAGAAATTGTATTGGGCGTCAAGCTGTAGACTGCCTACCTCTGACCTATACTAACTGACAGCAGCAATTCAGAACTGCTGGCAGAACTATTTACCCGTTTTATCTGGAGATGCTGAAGTTTGAAGTTGTGACCTTTTGAGCACAAAATATGAGTGGAATCATTGACTTGCAGCCTCCCCTGATCAACCATGAAGAACAAGTCTGGTGTCTAAAATTGTTAGAATCCTCCCTCTCCAAACACCTATGGAATCATTTCAGAAAACGATGGATTGCTTGCTTCATTCATCTTAACCAGCTTCAACCTCAACATTTTAGCTGAAGGCAACAATTTTCCTTCGAAAATCCTCTAATCCTATATACTTATAGCAATGTTCACTGAGCATTTCTGGTACTCATACTTTTCTAATATACACATTCTGTATGTATGAGTTGCCCGTTCAGGAAAGTGAAAATGCCTGTCTTTCAATTTATGTAATTGGTCAAGAATTGCAAACTAGATAAATTTTCATCCAGATATAAAATGAGTGATTTCACATCCTTCCTTTCATTTACGTTAAATCACTTTCAGAGCTGAATTTCTGAGAGGTTTTGATCTCGTTCCAATTTGAATCGTGGATTCCAGTCAAATCAAGCTGATCTTATCTGAAGAGTTGATTCCATTCCAATTGTCAGTTATGTGCAAATTGCTGATTCAAATCAAATAGTCAATTCAGTTTTAATCAGACCATTTAATCAGTTTGATATCTTTTCCCATACAGGACTGATTCTATTTTATTTCAATCCATTTCCATCCGATTCTAGTTGAATACATCCATTCTCCAAAGCACCAGAGGGCAGGACAAAAAGCAATAGTTGGAAACTACTCAAGGAGAGAAGCAATCTAGAACTAAGGAGAGATTTCCGGCAGTTAGGACAATTAACCCAACTTGCCTCCAGATTATATTCATCAGTTTTTAAGAAGAGATTGGACAACCATTTGTCTAAAATGGTATAGATTTCCTGCTTGAGCAGGGGCTTGGACTAGAAAACTTTCAAGATCCTTTCCAACACTGTTATTCTGTTATCTGTTAAGATTCAATAACCGAATCAGTTGTCCTATTTGATAAGTTGTTTGGATGCAGGTATTTACCAAATTGCTATCAAGTCAACAAGGTGGATTTTCAAAAACCCTGCTAAATATTACTTTCATCATTTTAAGCTTTCACAGATTAACAGTCCCTGTTGTACCCAGATTTCTTACATGCCAGATGAATAACATGTGGGACAATTTTTTACACATGCTTTGAACATCTAATTTTTAACCACGTTCTACTCATCTTCGCAATGGTTGGTTTTGTGTCATTTCCCTTTCTGGGAAACACAATATATGCACCTATGTTTCATTGAACATTACAGCAGTTGGCCACCCTCATGCGGAGAAAATCTGCTTGCTCAACTTTGACCACACAAGCCACTGCTGTTGGTTCCTACAAGCATGGAAATTCTACCTTTGGAGTATTAAGAAAACTGATAGCCTTGTTGACATGAACACAGGAGTCTAACCCCTGAAGCCTCTTGATATGAAACATTGATTTTTCTGTCTGGGTATGATTCTAAAGCTATTCATTCTGAATGGTCAAGACTCACAGGAGTGAAGAGATATGGAGGGAGAGAGCAAGAGAAAAGAAATCTGCTCTTTTCAGTTTTACCTCCCAGGCAAAATTGAAGACTAAACTCTAGATTCTGAGATATAATTTGTGCAAGCCATGTTTCCTGATTACATCAAACACACACACACACACAATTTTATCAGGGAATCAAATTATTCTGGATCAGACCTTGAACCAATTACCTCAACCACCCCAAACCAAAATGTTATCCCAATCCCCCCTACCAAGGTACAGGAGGAAGAATCAAATGATTGCTCTAACAACTATAGTAACTGATAAGGATTTTGCAACCTTTTTAGCAGCTTCTTGAAGACTGGTCAGTCACAAGCTTTCCTAATCTCTCTCTCTCTCTCTCGCTCTCTCGCTCTCTGTGTGTGTGTGTGTGTGTGTATCTCAAAGCCTATACACATATACATATACATACACACACAGAGATACACACACACACACACATATAAAGACTAATCAGCTATCCAAAACACTGTGCTTGCCCTTACTAAGACAAATCCAAAACAAAAAAAAATCATTACATTTTATAGAATTCAATATTCCTCTCTCATTGATTGTCTCTTACATCTCTTTTTTCATTTTAAAAAGATACCTGCTTTTTCCAACCATTAACACCTGTGTTTCAAATGGCTTTCATTCAAATCTAAAATCCAGCACTGAATCACTGAACAATTGTTTCTATAAGGACAGCCCAGTGTATGCCATTTTATAAATAAATGCAGCCTGATGTGCTATGGGTAAACACTTGCAGTTTTAAAAGTTCCAGGTATATTTTGCATAGAAAATATGTTTTTTTTTAAAAAAAACCAAAACCTAAATATCTTAGGAAAAAATGATTGAGTCAAGCAGGATTTGGACAGATGTTGGGTTGACTTCATGGGTTTTCTTAGATCCCACCTTTCTTGCATATACAGGTAAGTCTCAACTTACAACATTTAATAACCGTTCAAAGTTACAATGGCGCTAAAAAAATGACTTATAACCGCTTTTCACAATTACATTCCCATGATCCTGTGATCAAAATTCAGAGGTTTGGCAATGGATTCATATTTATGGCCATTGCTGTCTTCCCAAGATCATGTGATTCTTTTTTTTTTTTTTACGACATTCTGACAAGCAAAGTCAATGGGGAAATCCAATTCACTTAACAGCCGGGTTACTAATATAACAACTGCAGCAATTCACTTAACAACGGTGGCAAGAAAGGACATAACATGGGGCAAAACTCCCTGAACCAATGTCTCATGTAACAACAGAAACTTGTGATCGTAAGTCAAGGACTACCTGTGCAAATCAAGGTGGCAAAAATACCTATTACTGCTTCTTCCTCTTTTTTCTCTTTTTCCCACAGCAACAACTCCTGTGAAGGGAAAGAGAGAAAGAGAGAGAGGGGGAGAGAGGGAGGGAGAGTTGGATCCAAGTCACTGACCCAAAATTTTATAATGTACCTAAAAGACTGTCTAATCTCCCCCACCCCCAACAATTCTTGGACAGTTGCTGCCTTCATTTTGTATGGTTGTGTAGCCAATGAGAGAAACCACATGGAAAGAAACCTGCATCTTTTAAAGAACTCAGAAGAAGGGACAAAAAAAGGGGGGGGGCCTCTTCTAGGCCACTCAATAAAGTTGACAAAATAAGATCAAGCACCAGGGATTCTTTTAAGGAAGAGCAAACGCCTCGTTCTGGTTAGCATTCCTCCCATATTGATCTTCTCCAACAAAAATAGTCAAATTCACTCCCAGCAGATGCCAGACTGAATTCTTTTTAGTCCCTAGGGATTTTTTTTTTTTTTTTTAGGAGAGTTGGGAGATTTTGAAATTGATTATATACATTTACTTATACACAAATAAGCCCCTTTTAAAAAAAAAAAAAATCAAATAAACATACAAATATATCTACCAATGTATCTGCTCTTATGGTTAGCATTATTCCTCATTCACCTGATTACCTATGGTTCCAGTGGGGAAATATTTGCCTTCAAACACTCCTTTTTTCTTTTTCTTTGTGACTTTGGAAGTAGCTGGACAAATAATTCAAAAGCAGAAACAGACAGGAGCCAAAAAGAAAGAAAAAGAAAAGAAACCCCCACCATGCGACTAATGCATAGATATTTTTTTTTCCCCTAGCTTGATTAGCCAAGCCAATAGAAAATTCCAGAATATGCAGACAATTATTTTAACTGTCATAGACTGGCAATTGTAATTGACATGATTTGTACGAGATGCGGTGTAATAACTGAATATATTAAAAAAAAAAACGCGTGGCTTGATTACCAGGCGAACATTACTAGTGCCACAATATTATTAACAGCACAATTATCACAGCATCCCTAGGACATGCTCTTAGCACTTGGATGCATTAGCGAGCCTGTGCTAACGAAGGAAGTAAAAAAAAAAAAAAAAAAATTAAAGTATAGCAAATTTCCAAAGCACCGGTTGGGCCCAATATCATTAAAATTTTATAAAATTACCCCCCACCCCACTCTCCTCCTCCCACCTTCTCCATGGTACAAGCACCCCAAATGTGACAAGTGTTGGGTTTAAATGAAGATCAGCTACAAGGAATAAGCTGAAGGCTGAGGTTCTTTGTCTCTTCCCTCCCTCTCCTTTGGCTGTTCTGTTCTCACATTCCCCCCCCCCCCCCGCCACAACCCGACACCCCAATCCAGCTGAAATATGTAACCATTACAGAGTGACAGTTTGACACACAATGACCTGTCAGAACATTCATCTCTCGATGTTTTATTTTAAGCGAAGAGCCAAGCTGCAGGAAAAATAAGCAAGTTGTTTCAAGGTTTGGAGTGAGATCAAACATTTCTGGCGTCTCCACTTACCAGACCTTTGATTTACAATGGATCTGTCAAGGTCTGATTAGACACTGTGTGTTTAAAACCTATAGAGGTTGCACAATCACACCAGCATCCCCACTTTCTCTTCCCTGTCAAAAAAAAAAAAAAAACAACCTAAAACCCACCACCACCCCCTGGCTGTAATTTCATTGACATGAGCAAGCTAAAAGTGTATCTTGTATCTCGCAAGGGAAAACCATTTTGCATTTAAAAAAATAAACACAAGGCAAAATTAGCCACAATTAAATCACATATGTGGAAAGCAGGTTGGCTTATTTTTATGGTAGCTATCGGTATACAATGTTGCTAGACCTGACTACATTTTTTTCCCTGTTATCTATGGCTATCCAGAAGGGGGAAAGTGTAGGGATAAAATTGCATCTATATGTAGCCCATAGTACTTCCACGTTTTCAACACAATATTGTATTCTTTTCTATTTCCAAATTCATCTGAAATGGCTATATTGGAAACCAGATTAGAGTGGTTTTCAAAAACCACACACTTCACGGGGATCCCTTCTTTCAAAGAAGGACTGAGATGTCTATTTTCAAGCTTTAAGAGAAGTTTAAGATGCATTTGGAATTATACCCTACATATAATTTAGCTCCAGAGAAGGCCTAACCCACACATTATTCAGAGATGTGTGGGTGCTTCTTTTAACACAATATTTTGCAAGCATCAAATTAATGAAAGTGTATCTATGTGTTCACAGCTGGTATTTTTACTTTTTACATTTTATTAATGCTATACAGTATGGTTCCTGTCAATATTAAGACCTCGGATTTTGAATATTTTAAGTTTTTTAAGCTGCCAATGGACATAATTCACAGATGGTCAAGATAGTCATTAGAAATAAATAAATAAAAACATGCTCCCATAAATTACAATGGCAACATGTGGCTTTTTTATTAAAAAAAAGGCTTCAGGTATTAAATATTTTCAGTGCATTATGCTTTCAGCATATGTAATTGCAACTAAAATGAATGCACACAAATGAACTGAAATATATGGATTCCGTTTGCAGCTGAAAAAGAAACAACAAAATTTGTGCCCAGCTTTAACGTGTGTAATTCCTTAAGACTATATTGTGGCATATGGTTCATTGCAGGAAATTATGAATACATGTCTTTGGAGAGCTTTTGGTTGTAAATTTGGGGCTTTGTACATCCATAACAATGCAATCTGACAAATGTAATTTATGCAATATTGAGTTAATACTGTATTATGAAATTAGCTTTCTGTAGTAAAGCTGTAATTTTTAAAGAGAAAGACAATACGGTGAAACAAAAACAAAACCAACATTAGCATTTCATGAAAGGTAAAACTAATCTTCCAACAGTCAGTTAGGTGATTTATTATACTGTGATATTTATGACTATTGGTATATTTAATCAACTCCTAATCTACAAACAAACAACATTATAGTCCTCTTCAGGCATTCCAAATCAGCCCAGTCGAGAGCAATAGAGATGCTATGGTCACTGAATCCTACGACTTTCACTTCTGTGTTTTTTATAGTAAAAATTTTGCCATGCTATTTAGGATCATGGAGACAAATACCTCAGTCTTCTGGTTTACCCCTTTCTCATTCATTTCCTGGAAAGATAATTTATTTTCACAAGTTGTTTCAAAGAAGAGTATTTCCCTGATGTTACTCTAGGTGGACTGGGGTATTCCAACCCTTAGTTAATTCCTCTGGCTATATATATATATATATATATATCTGTATATATATCTGGCTAAGGGACATAAGGAAGAATATTCTCTCTCTCTCTCTCTCTCTCTCTCTCTCTCTCTCTCTCTCTCTCTCTCTCTCTCTCCATAAGGAAGAATATTCTCTCTCTCTCTCTCTCTCTCTCTCCATATATATATATATATATATATATATATATATATATATATATATATATATATATATATATATATATATATATATATATAAATGTCTCTTTCTAGGTTGCCTACATTTCAACACAATCTCAAGAGGAAACGTCAGAAAGACACTATTCTTATAGGGCAGTCTCCATACTAGGCAACTTTAAGTCTTATGGACTTCAACTCCCAGAATTCACCAGCCAGCCATGCCAACTGCACGAGTATTATAGTTGCCAACTTTGGAGACCCCTATTGTAGAGCCTTCTTCTGTGACAGACAAGAGGGGAGGCAGCCAGAGAAAGCTGTATGTGTGGGAAAGTTGTAGAATGCAATAGAGCCGGCCATTGTCAAAAGAAATTTACTATCTCTTGAGAATAACAGAGATAAACAGAAGCCTCTCCTGCGGGAAAAGAAAATGTTTGACAAAAGGCAAGCCAGTTTTGGCACATCGTTGATGTGGTTACATTTCCGCTGATGATCATCTAAGAAAATGCAGGAAAGCTGCAGAAGGAAGCAGAGGGAACACTACATTTGACCGCATCCCAACCTGGACTTAGAGGTATTAGACCCTGAAGGGGATAAACACAGATCAGGAATGATCCAGTTCTGTAGTAACAAAATTGTTATTGAAAGACCTTAACAAATGCAAGTCTTGAGGTTTCCAAAAATCTCCTAAGTTTCAGAAACAGTTTAATATGGAGTACAATGACTTCATTTTTCTTAGTGTAGGTATAATCATATACATATGAGAATGGAAGGGAAGGGAAGGGATGGGACAGGATGGGACAGGACAGAACAGGACAGAACAACAACAGAACAGAACAACAACAGAACAGAACAACAACAGAACAGAACAACAACAGAACAGAACAACAACAGAACAGAATCGAATTCTTTATTTGCGAAGGGTGATTGGACCCACAAGGAATTTGCCTCAGGTGCATAAACTCTCAGTATACACCCAAACAACAAACTGATAAATCATAAATCATAAGATACTATACAAATAGATGTACACATATTTATACACACACACACACACACACACACCACATACTGTTTAGCAAATTGTTCTTTTAATCAAAAAGGAAAAAAAGCAGGGAAGGAAATACCTCATCCTGCCCTTCTGTAAAGTCACAATCTGTTAATCCTCAATCAATCAGCTTGGAATCAGCTGTTCTGGTAGAAAAGAGCTGACTGCTGTTTTGTGAAACCGAGGGTTTCTTAGAGGGGTAGAGAAACATTCTGTAGCAGAAACTATTTTGAGTTTCCACTGTGGAATGAAATCACATGTGAGCTTTTCAACATAATGTAAGAAAAAATGCAAGTTTCCACAACTAAAGCATTTTGAGGTAGTTCCATATCTTAAGTCCACTATGTAACACAGCACCATAGCCGGAACTGATCCAAATTGGGAGCAGTTCATAAAAAGTCTCTTTTGAGAATAATGGATTGGTTCATCCTACCGGATCAAGGATAAATAACTTGGCACCATGTGGTTGTTTTGAATTTCAGTTCCCATCAACTGTCAATGAATTATTCTCTGATGCATATCCTTGACCAAGGTCACCAATATTATCTTTTGCATTCTTTCAAAATGGTCCAACTTCATATTGGTCCAGTAGGATTTCAGAGTAATTAATGCCTCCAAGAGGTGGCTCAGTGGCTAAGACACTGAACTTGTCGATAAGAAAGGTCGGCAGTTCGGTGGTTTGAATCCCTAGTGCCGTGTAAATGGAGTGAGCTCCCGTGACTTGTCCCAGCTTCTGCCAACCTAGCAGTTTGAAAGCGTGTAAAAATGCAAGTAGAAAAATAGGGACCACTTTGATGGGAAGGGAACAGCGTTCCCTGTACCTTCGGCATTTAGTCATGCCGGCCACATGACCATGGAGACGTCTTCAGACAGCACTGGCTCTTCAGCTTTGTAATTGAGGTGAGCACCGCTCCCAAGAGCTGGAAACAACTGACAAGTATGTGCGAGGGGAACCTTTACCTTTACCTAATGCCTCCAAGCAAGGGTGGGATTCTACCAGTTCATACCTATTCACTAGAATCGGTTGTTAACATTCGAAGCAGTTCGGAGAACCGGTTGTTAGAAGAAATTACTGGCCTAATCCTGTAAGGAAGGCAGGAAGGAAACATTCTGGTGTTGCTTAAAGAAATTGCCTCTCCCTTAACCCTTATTACATTCTTGGCAGGACTAGACTTCCTGTCTCAGGAATTTCTCTGGAGTTTTTCCCCCCTCCTTTGCTGGCACTTTGCTTGTGTGGAGTGACCATTCAAAGTTACAATAGCACTGAAAAATGTGACTTATGACCATTTTTCACACTTACGACTATTGAAGCATCCCCACAGTCATGAGAGGCCAGGGGAGGAAATGAGTGCCTTGATGTGAGTGATATTGAGTTGACCACGTCCAGCCAATAACATGACCACCAAGCCACATCACCAACTAAGACACACCCACAGAACCAGTTGTTAAAAAATTTGAATCCCACCCCTGCCTCCAAGACAATCTATCAGTGGAACAACTTGCCTCCAGAAGTTATGACTGCTCCAACACTGGAGGTTTTTAAGAAGAGATTGAACAACCATTTGCCTGAAATGGTGTAAGGTTTCCTACGTGAGCAGAAGCTTGGGCTAGAAGACCTCCAAGGTCCCTTCCAACTCTGATATTGTGTTATTTCTCCCCTTTGATAGCAAATTAAAAAAAAACACCATTCCATTGTTTTATTTTTTATATCATTGCTTCATTGTGCATTGTTTTTATTGTTGAGTTTTGTTGTTGTGGAGAACTACCTACAGTCATCGGAAGTCTGGCGATTGAATAATAAACCTCATGACCACCTCTATTTTCACACATTAGAATTAGAAATTAGACTAGAATACCTCCAAGCTCCCTACGGACCTTTTGTTTTAATAAAAAGGTTTTTTTTATTTTTAACAACAAACATAGACAAAGACAAACATAAAACAACAAAATAAAACCATCTTTCAATTGTACAGTGTGTCGGTTGGTATGTCATTCTTGTGCAGTATATGTATAACCATTTCCTCTTGAATTTAAATTTACATTCATATTATATTAATCAACTTTCCATATCTTATTATATTATTATTACACCATCATTAGATTTAAGTTTCAAGTCCACATTATCCATTAGAACAAATCACATGGTCCCTACTGATCTTGTTGTTCCATTGTCTATTAACTTCATAGGCTAACATAGTGAACCTTTATTTTTTTTTGTCCTAAACCTGGTATCCTTCCCTCTCTTTAGTCCTAATTTACAACAGCATCTGGATAACAGAAGTAACATTTCTACACAATAAATGAAGCTGAATAAGCAAAACAAGTAAAAGAAGTAATTGATACTTTTTAAGATGATCCTAAGTATTTCTAAAACTTATTAGGCAGCACCTAAAACATACCAACAAGTACCTAACTCAAAGAAAAGTGAGAAACAAAAATTAGGGATGTCCTTGAAGAAGATCATTATAATCTCCCTACAAGTTATTTAGCCACTTAAGCACAAGGTTTCATGCGTGTTGGTTCCGTGTTAATTTCTTCTTTCTTCCTTTCCTTTTTCCTTCTTTCCCTTTTTAAATAGTTTTCCATCAGAACAAACCTTTTTCCCTTTCCCTTATGCACCAGCAAACATACTGATACAATTTAAAGGTCATGTTCTTTTCAAACTGACAGGACCCTCCAAAATTTTGACGAGAGCCCTCTAAGAATCACACTGCACAAATGGAAAGGAATTAAGTAAAGCATCACTTGATGCAAGTTCAATCATGTGAACTGATTAGAAAATGTACCCATGGAGAGAAGCAATTCAATATGTGACGGACAACCTTTCAAAGAAAAGAGATCTCAGGTTAATAATAAGCAATCGCCAGATAGACAGGGAAAAGGGGAAAATAAAGGGTCAATATGAATATAATTGCTTTCAAATACTTCTCTTAAAAAAAAAACTGTTCTCAACTTCTTCTTCTTTTTTGCTTACAATAATTTTTTGCTTACACATAATCCTTTCATTTCATCTTTAGATGTAGGTATAGTCTAGTTTAGTGGCCCTCAAACTTGTGGGTAGCAGGGACAGGTTCCATGGAGAGAGGTTTATCCATGGACCAGAAGGGAGCGTAGTTTCACTTGCCTGCATCCCACGAATGGGACTTCACTTGTTTGTACAGCCCAGTTTCTGGCATGCCAAAGACCGGTGTAAGTCTACGGACCGGGAGTTGGGGACATCTGGTGTAGTTCAATCACAATGTACTCCAGAATACTGTATGCTGCCTGAGCCTGACCCTGGGCAGTTGTGGTTCCAGTATGTTGTATAATAGAAATAGCCCTTAAGACTAATAGACCACTTTACAGTGCTTTACAGCCCTCTCTAAGGCTTACCTTCAGTTTACCAAACTGGCCTCTTGCCCCACAACAATCTGGGTCCTCATTTTACCAGCCTCGGAAAGATGGAAGTAGAGTCAACCTTGAGCAGATGAGAACTGAACTACTGGCAGTGGGCAGAGTTTGCCAGCAATAACAATAGCACTTAGACTTATCTACTGCTTCACAATGCTTTACAGCTCTCTCTAAGCAGTTTACCAAGTCAGCATATTGCCCCAACAATCTGGGTCATTATGTTACCCATCTCGGAAGGCTGAGTCAACCTTGAGCCTGGCGAGATTTGAAATGCCAAATTGCAGGTAGCTGGCAGTCAGCAGAAGTAGCCTGCAGTATTGCACTCTAGCCACTGTGCCACCACAGCCCATAAGACAGGCAACCATATAAATCTTTTAAATAAATAAACTAACAATGTAAGATGGCTAAAGAAATTTATCACAAACTACAGACTGGTCAAAAGTCAGAGAGAGTAAATCAATATATCAAGTTCAATCTTCTTAGACAGTCACTGTTCCTAAAGTGCCACATTTGGGTTCCTTCAATGTAGTTTCAAAATAAATAGAAGTCTGAAAAAGGGATGTACACTTTTACATTTTTAAAGGTGGTAGAGAAATTGAATGTATAAGTAAATTGATGGTGTTAGCCATTAAATTGAGTGTATAAGTGAATTAATGATGTTAGCCATTAAAGTGGAATTCTGAAAGTTAGCAGGCAGGGCTTGTTTATCTTACTGGAAAACTTTTGCTTCACAGGAAGATAAACTTATAAAGACGCTGTGACACCCTTGACGGGAGATTCTAACCAGAACCCTTCTCTAAACCAGCAGACTTTCTCCATAGTAAGAGATACTGTCTTATGTTCTTCTTCATTAGAATTTGCTTTGCACTTACTTCCTATGTTTCCAAATCCTCATAAGATTTGTTCTTCATCATTTTTACCAAAGTAGTAGCAACAAGAAGCAGAATGCAGAAGGAAGAGGCAAAGGTCAAACTGCATATTAAAACAAATACAATGCCTTCAAATCCTCGCTTCCCTTCCATAATTGATAACGCTGCCTAAGTATTAATGTCAACTTTTCCTACAAAGATTTAACAAATTTGTTTTACGTAATTAGCGTCTAAGTCCTACTGATGACAAAAATCAGGTAAATTTTGTTACATATTCTGTACATCTCTTAGAGTATTTAAATGAAAATGGTTTATAAATTTTATCCATAAAGTAGAAAATAAATTAAGGTTGAATGATCAATGGGCCTCACAGGGCTCCCAAATTCTTTATTTATTGTATGTATATAAAATCTCCAATTTCACATCCCTGAAACTTTAATACCAGTGCTACACTGCTATTTACAGAGTGGGAGGGGGAGGGTGGAAAGAGGGAGGGAGGAGAAGAAGGGAGGGAGGGGGGATGAATTAAGCCCAGAACACTTCCTCCAGATTGAAGGGAAGAAAATCATTGCTTCTTACTGGTTCCCCAGCAATAGGAACACATTATAAAGTCATAACAGCTATGACAGGAAAGATTTATTTTTGCTGTCCCAGCAAATTAACAGCCTTAAATTACAAGAGGATAAATGTTGGTAGAACTTCAGAAGAAACTTGATGGTAAAACAGTTCATTTCCAAAAACAGCTACCTGGGCATTGGAGAGAATGTGGAAATTTCAAGCAGAGTGTGAACCACTATCTGATCTAGCCACTCTAACTTTGTAAGTTAGGTTGGGGTTTGGAATGAATAAGCCCTTCTCTAGGATTTTATGTTTTAAGGAGCATCATATAGAAAAAAATGTACATTTTATGTCATCCCCTTAAGCACAATATATAGATAGCAATGATGAATGTTGCAAAGGTGTAAGAATTGCAACAAGTCCATGCAGTATATAAGGTGTGTTTTGAAGACTACATAAATGTCTTTGATAAATTTAGCCATATGTTAAAGCTCTCCACCTGTGACCATTATAGCTACAAGACCGTATGAGGGGTTAACACAAACACATTCAGATTCAGCTAACAACACAATACATTCTCTCTTGCAGCAAACAATTGAAGGTAATATTATATTGTTTAAATACATTCTCTTGAGATTCTCTGTGTTATAAAAATGCATCATACTTGTTTAAAGCAGGTATAGGTGACATTTTTAGCACATAAATTAGGAACCTAGCATGCACATAAGTCTTAACTTATAGCCTATTGTATTGGAACAGGGCAACCAGAATTTGCTGTTTCTCAGATCCAGCCTTTGCATTCAACATGGACTTAGATTTCAATAGATCAAAGTACTGAACCCCAACAGATTTGCAGATCCGGAGAGAACTATATGCTTACAGTGATGAAAAGTGATTTGTTCAATGCCAAATGATTGCTTTTTAAAATAGTAATTTTATTAAAAAGTATAATTAAAAAGATTAAAGCTAACACAAACTAAAAATTCAAAGAAAAAGTGCAGAAAAGAAAAAGAAAAATAGAAAATAAGAATATAGTAAAGAAAAAGAAAATATATAAAGAAATGACTTTTCCTTCATCACAATCATATACGATTTTAATAATATATTACTATCTCATAAAATACAACAAATGATCTTGTCTTCCCATATCCCATCTCTTATCTATTAATAAATTCTTAAGCCCATGTCATTGCAGTCCTGATCAGCCAAAGCGCATTAAGGGTTATCAGAGATAACATCATGTCTATTTTAACCTTGATCAAATAACCCAATTTTACATTCCTTCCTTTTATTTTTAACCATCTTGATCCTTCAAATAATGTCCTAGAACTTGAATTTATTTTTTCATACTGGAATTCAAATTTTTGGAAGAAAGGTATCTTTTGACCTTCTTTCCTTTCAGAGAAGCGTACCAAATGACAACACCTCATAGAACAAGTATTCCTTCACAAATTCCTATTGATTTGTGAAGGAATAGATAGCTGTCACCTTTCATACCATCAATATGAACACTCTATGATTAGGGATCTACCTGAATGGGCCCTTTCTTCCCTTTAAAAATAAGTAATAATGTTTTATCCAGATTTCTCAGGATAGGGTGGACACTTGTGCCTGTCTATTCTACAAATGCCACAAAACAGGAAGAAGAAACCCAGAGTAATGTGAGGTGATGAATGAAGAAATTACTTGTTCAGAAGCTGTCTAAAGTTACCAATTTCAACCAAGAAGAATTGCAGAATCAGTAGAAACCAAGCAGAAAAAGAAAGCATTGCTGGACCTGTGTTCTAATTTTATTCGCAGGTATATTTCTATTAGAATCACCTTTATTGAAAAATATGGTCTAAACCCATTGGCTTTTCTTCCATTGTCTTTCACAGAAACTTCTGTGTGGTGTACACAGGCTTGCAAAAACATTTTTTTAAAGGGTTAGGGGGAAAAAATAACAAAATTGTAGGTGATGACAGAGTCATAGGTTGACTTTGCACAATTGATCCTAGATACCCCCTCTCCTCTAATTCATTCATATCTCTGACTCCTTCATTCCCCCACTGACTTATTTTACTTCCAGGCACCATTCTTCCTTTCTCGTTCTCTGTTTTATTTCTTTTATTTCCAGGTTGAACAAAATCTTTTTTTTTTTTAAATCCAACCTTCCACATTTAGAGTCACAGCAGGCTTTCCATTCGACTATCCATTTTTGCCTCTTTTTCGCCCTCAGGGTGAAAAGTAGAAGTATGGAGTCTTCTTAGGGCCTTAACCTTTCATTTTTTCCTCAGCCAAAACAAGCAAACAAACAAAAAAGAGATACAAAAGCTTTCAGTTTGCAACAAGGCCTAAAATGATTTAAATTTAGATTTTTTTAAAAAAAAAATCTACAAAGTTGAGGTTTGCTTTGCAAATCTTTTCCCTCGTTCTCATTATGTCTCTATCTATTTCTATTTTCCTCCCCTCTGCTGCGTCTGAAAGCAAATGAACCAAAAAGTTCCTGTTGCTTTTCCTCTTCCCCATTTTCTCTCTCTCTTTCTCTCTTAATTTCCCTTTTCCCCCTCCTTGACATTAAAAGCCAGATGTACAAACCACTTAATGCTTTCTAAGGGTTGCGTTAAGAGACCCTGGCATGTTGAGAGAGACTGCCCCAAAGGTCAGTCTTTTTCAGGCTCGACTCAGACAATTTTTTGGCATTTTTCTACGCTCGCCCGCAGGACAGCTCTCGAGCCAAGCCTGACCTTGACAGTGAATTGGATAAATAAACCTTCAATTTACCCCCTCCATCTCAAAGCTAGTCTAGCCGATCCCTCTGGAGCCTTCACCTGTCCACATCGTTCAACTGACTGCAACTTTCATCTGACGAACATCTCCGGCTTTTACAGGTTCAGTGACAAACATCGTCTAGCAGATGATGCTCCTGAAAAGTGAGAGACAATCATGCTTCCCCACTGAAAATTTAATGCAGGTTGCATCTTTAACCATCATTCTCTCCCCACCACGGCTGCGTATATCCCAGGAGGCACTTGAAGCAAGAGCTTTGCTCCATAACAGGTAAAGACGTGGCATTTAATGATACTGTCTAAAGTGATCCAAGTCCATGGAAAATAATGTGCACTCATGTAGCAGATAAGCACTGCTGAATGTACTAGAACAGCAGTATCTTTACCAGGACTGTCACAAGATAGAAAGTGACACACAGCTTGCCAGCATATCTGCTTTTTCTTTTTGCTGTTTGTGTGTGTGTGTGTGTGTGTGAGAGTGAGTGAATGAGGTGCTTCAGATTCAATACCCTAAAAAAATAAAATTTGGAGAAATCAGTAAAGGGAGGAATATTAACTTCTCACCAATTAACAATTCTTGTTCTCCTTAATTTGCAGGTGTATACATACTTCTCTCCCTCTCTCTGTCTCTCATTCTCTCTCTCATTCTCTCTGTCTCGCTGTCTGTGTGTGTGTTGTTCTGTTTGTGTGTGTGCCTCTGTGTGTGTCTCATTGTCTCTCATTCTCTCTCATTCACTCTCTCTCTCACTCTGTGTGTGTCTCTGTGTGTGTGTTTCTCTCTGTGTGTCTCATTATCTATCTATCTATCTATCTATCTATCTATCTATCTATCTATCTATCATCTATCTATCTCTGTGTCTCTCTGTATGTGTGTGTGTGTGTGTGTGTCTCATTCTGTGTGTGTGTGTGTGTGTGTGTCATTGTCTGTCTCTCTGTTTCTGTCTCGTTCTCTCTCTCTTTACACACACACACACACACACACACACACACACACCACATTCATATGCACAATTGAATGATCTATTCCACCTGACAGAGTTGGAAGGGACCTTGGAGGTCTTCTAGTCCAGCCCCCTGCAGAAGCAGGAAACCCATACCATGGCTGTCCAATCGTTTCTTCTTCTCTATCCTTAATCATCTCTGCCATGTTTTGTTGGAGGCAGGTGTTCTGTCCTTCATTTACATACTCGAAATCCCCGCGCTTTGATTGGCTAAAGCGCGGGGATTTCTAATTGGCCAGGCGAGCCGCGCCGATTGGCCCGTTGAAAGTCTCCCGCGATTGGCTCGCTCCAAGAGCGGGAGACTTGAAATGCTGCCATTGGCCGCGGCTGCCGCGGCGAAAAGAATAAAAGCCGCGGGCTTTTTCCTTTTCGCCGGTTCGGTTCTCAACTTCTAAATAAAGAGCTTTAAACGTAGTCACCGACTCCTGGCGTCTTTTTGCGGACACGACACTGGCGACGAAGGTGGGATCCAGACCCTGAACCGAACCCCGTGTCCGACGAGAGCCAGACTTAGCACCGAAATGGCGAAAATCGCACCGCCCGCCCCTTTCAACCCCGCCACCGAGGACTGGGAATCGTTCTCAGACCGTTTCCGCATGTACCTCGAGTGCACCGGAATGAAGGATGCCCCGGGCCCGCTAAAACGCGCCGTTTTCCTCACCCATTGCGGAACCGAAGTTTTCCAGATGGCCAAAGCATTGGCCAAGCCGGCCGACGCAACCGCCATGGATTGGGACGTCCTCGAACCTATCCTTCGGTGACATTACGCCCCCGAGGTCCCCATCCTGATCCGGCGCAACGAATTCTACCCGCGGGACCAGAAACAGGGTGAAAAACTGAGCGACTTCGTCGCCGAGCTGCGGCGCCTAGGGGGGCTCTGCGAATTTGACGGCCTGAACAGCCTCCTAAGAGACCGATTCATGCTCGGCCTATGGGACCCTGCACTCCAGAGCCGGCTTATGGCTAAGGGCGACATCAGCCTAGCAGACGCCCTCACCGCAGCCGCAGTCGCAGAAGCAACCCGCACTTCCGCCGACAGCATGCGAAAACCAGACGCAAAGGGCGGAAACAACAACCCGGCAAGGTCGGCCGACCTAAAGAACGAAACAGCCGCACACCACGGCGATTTCCATTCTGCATCCAGCACGTCCGAAGACGAAGAAGACATACATCGAGTGCAGACGGGGCGCAACCAACGGAACCGCAGGGGTCGTAAGTCGAGGACCAACTGTGCCGGTTGCGGCGGCGACCACCCCAGATCAGAATGCCGATTTTTTGACTCCATCTGTCGGCATTGTGAGAAAAAGGGACACATCGCTCGGGTTTGCCGCCAAAAGAAGACTTGCAGTCCACCCAGATGGGACCAACACGATCGAAGAAGGGAAAGCCCACCGCCCCGGACCAGAGATCGCCAATCGGACAACCGGTGGGACCGGATCCAACGACCCTCGAGAGGCGGCGACAACCGGCGCAAAGAAGAGACCCACCAGACGGTAACCATCGGCCACGCCATTTCCGACGGCGCCAGAAAGGTACACGTAGAGGTCCATATCGAGGGCCAACCATGCAAAATGGAGGTGGACTCTGGGTCCTACCTCTCCATGATTGCATGGCACGAGATAAAACGATTAGTGCCTACCCTCCATAAGAGGAACATAAACGCCCAAAGAATTATTGTAAAAGACTACCAGGGAAACCGCGTCCCGGTAGTGGGCACCAAGAACTTTAATGTGACATATAAGGGGCGCACCGAACAACTCCCACTCACAATCGTCGATCGCGACCGCCCAAGCCTGCTGGGCCTACAATGGTTCGCCCCGCTCGACATCACTCTCACGGGAGTCAACCACGTCACCGACGACGGCTGGGAACAGCGGCTAGCCCAGGAGTTCCGGGAGGTCTTCGACGGAAGCCTGGGCAAGTACCAGGGGCCCCTTATCTCATTTGATCTAGACCCTAGCGTCCCCCCCAAGCGACTAAAACCTAGGCGGGTACCATTCGCCCTAAAACCTAAGATTGACGAGCAAATTGACAAGCTCGTCAAACAGGGGGTGTTGCAACCAATAGACCATGCCCGATGGGAGACCCCAATAGTGACCCCGGTCAAGCCAGACGGGTCAGTGAGAATTTGTGGGGACTATAAGGCCACCCTAAATGGCGCGCTGCAACAAAGCGCCTACCCCGTCCCAATCGTGCAACACCTACTGCACTCACTGGGAGGGGGCAGGGTCTTTGCCAAGCTTGATCTCGCCCAGGCATACCAGCAGTTGCCGGTCGACGAAAAAACGGCGGAAGCCCAGACCATCGTTACCCATCGGGGGGCCTTCAAGTGCAACCGACTCCAATTCGGAGTCAGCGTGACACCAGGCATCTTTCAGAGCCTGATGGAACGTTTGCTGCAGGGCATCAAGGGGGTGGTGCCCTATTTCGATGACGTGTTAGTGGCGGCGCCAAATGAAGCCGAATTAGAAAACCGACTCAGAGAAGTCTTAACCAAATTTAAAGTAACGGGACTTAAAGTAAAAAGGGAAAAATGCCAACTGTGCACGGAACGAGTGGAATTTTTGGGCTACCTACTAGACCGGCACGGCATTCACCCCACAAGTAAAAAAGTGAAAGCTATCAAAGAGCCCCACCCCCACCCCTAGATCAAAGACTGAATTGCAGGCATTCTTGGGGTTACTGAACTTTTATAATGTTTTCCTACCCCAAAAGGCAACGGCGGCGGAGCCTTTACATAGGCTCCTGGATAAGGCGGCAACCTGGACTTGGGGGAAACGGGAGCAAGCCACCTTCCAAAAAACTAAAGACCTCCTCACCTCCGACGCCGTCCTGATCCAATTCAACGAAACCTTGCCCCTGGCCGTCACTTGCGACGCATCACCTTTCGGCGTCGGCGCTGTCCTCAGCCATACCCTCCCTGACAGAAAAGAAACACCCATCGCGTTCTTTTCCAGGACTCTAACCAAGCCAGAGCGGAACTATAGCCAACTGGACAAAGAAGCTTTGGCTATAGTTGCCGCCGTTAAGCGGTTCCACGAATACCTTTACGGCCGCCCCTTCACCATTGTAACAGACCATAAGCCGTTGTTGGGCATCCTTGCAGGGAATCGAGCCACCCCGAACATTCTGTCTCCCCGGATGACAAGGTGGTCCGAGTTCCTGGCAGCCTACAGCTACGAACTTATACACAAACCGGGTAAGAAGATTTCACACGCGGACGCTTTGAGCCGCTCGCCGTTACCGGACTCCGACCCTGACCCAGCACCAACAACAAACACCCTTAGCATCGAGAACCTACCCAACCTACCCATAACCGCGTCAGACATTGCCCGGGAAACTATTAAAGACAGGCGTCTGGCGCGGATTTTGCATTGGGTGGAAAAAGGTTGGCCAGATAGGGACAACGACGAGTCCGTTAAGACATTTAGAAGCCGCCAAACCGAACTCTCGCTACTTAAGGGGTGCATCTTATGGGGTGACAGGGTGGTCATCCCGGACAGACTGCAAGGGAAAGTTTTAGAAATGTTGCATGAGGGGCATCCTGGCATCGTAAGAACTAAAGCCCTGCCCAGAAGTTACGCTTGGTGGCCAGGGATGGACAAGCAGATAGAGGCCTGGGTAGCTAGGTGCCAGCGATGCCAGGAGACTAGACCCAGCCCACCCACAGCACCCATCCGGGAGTGGGAAACACCAAGGGGGCCCTGGTCCAGAATCCATTTGGACTTTGCCGGTCCCACGAATGGACATACCTTCCTCATAACAGTTGACGCTTACTCCAACTGGTTGGAGGTAAGCGACATGAAATCCACAACCACGGAGGCCGTGATCAAAGAACTTTGCAAACTCTTTGCAACACACGGCCTCCCAGACGTCGTCGTCTCCGACAACGGGCCCCAGTTTACTTCCCTCGACTTCGAGAAATTCCTGGCGGAAAGGGGCATCCGCCACGCATTAACGGCACCGGCGCATCCGGCGGCGAACGGTAGGGCGGAACGGATGGTCCAATTTACCAAAAAAACCATCTGGAAAATGGACCACGGGGAGATCCAAGACAAAATTAACAGACTCCTCTTTATACAACACATCACCCCGAACACCACTACCAACAAAAGCCCAGCCGAGTTACTAATGGGAAGGAAGCTGAGGTCCCCACTCGATAGGTTACACCCAACGTATAACCCAGAGCAGCCCCCAGACTCAAGTACAAAATACCGTACATTCGCACCCGGGGACCTCGTGTATGCGAAAAACCTGACGGGGGACCCCCTATGGATCCCAGCCGTCATCACCCAAATCACAGGCCCACGCTCATACCGGCTCCAAACCACAGATGGGCGAGCCTGGAAACGACACATTGACCAACTCAGGTCTCGGACAGCAACAGAATCCACCCCACAAAGCACAAACCAAGGGGGGAGGGAATACCCGAATAAACAAACGCAAGAAAAAATAAACCAGCAGTACTTACCGGAACGCAGCCATCGTGATCCCCCACCGGAGAAGAACCACCAAGCCAGCTCAACCAACTCGGAAAAACCAAGCGGGAGCGGCGAAACCCGTAGCTCAACCAACCCGGAAGGCCCAGGTGGGAGCCACGGAGAAGGAACCGGCCCGATCATCCAACCGGTTCGCACAGAAGAGGGAGCAGCCAAAAACTCGACTGCTCCGGCCGAAATCCAGCTTGCAACTGAGTTGCGCAGGTCAAGTAGGACTAGACGGAGCCCCGCCTACCTACGTGACTACGCAACGTAAGGACTGTACCAAGAGGGGAGGGGTGTTCTGTCCTTCATTTACATACTCGAAATCCCCGCGCTTTGATTGGCTAAAGCGCGGGGATTTCTAATTGGCCAGGCGAGCCGCGCCGATTGGCCCGTTGAAAGTCTCCCGCGATTGGCTCGCTCCAAGAGCGGGAGACTTGAAATGATGCCATTGGCCGCGGCCGCCGCGGCGAAAAGAATAAAAGCCGCGGGCTTTTTCCTTTTCGCCGGTTCGGTTCTCAACTTCTAAATAAAGAGCTTTAAACGTAGTCACCGACTCCTGGCGTCTTTTTGCGGACACGACACAAGGAACAAATTAATTTAATTCTAATAATTTTTGTTGTGTCCATGCTGCCCAATTCCCAGCAACGCTGGGCCAATTTACGATTGTTAAAAAAACATTGAGGAACCAAAATCAGTACAAAAATAATAAGAACAGCACAGACAGGATAATGAGGACCTATGAAAAAAACCCTGAGAGGAACAAAAAGGAACGAGGGGTCATCTGTCATTCTTGCCAAAGGCCTGCATGAAGAGGCAGGCCTTGAAGGCCTTTCGAAACAACAGTAAGGTGTGAGCCATTCAAATTTTGAGGGAGAATCAGAGGTGGTAATCAGCCAGTTCTGACCAGTTTTGGAGAACCAGTAGTGGAAATTTTGAGTAGTTCAGAGAACCAGCAAATACCACCTCTGACTGGCCCCGCCCCATCTAGTCTCCGCCTCCTGAGTCCCAGCTGATTGGCTGTGTCATCTTTGGTTGCCCTGCACAGGAGAGCAGAGCTGGAAAGCAGGTTCATGGGGTGGGGAGGGAATGGATATTTTGCAATATCCTTCCCCTGCCATGCCCACCAAGCTACAGGTCTGGTAATACAAAATTTTGAATCCCACCACTGGGGAGAACCTCATTCTAGAAGGCAGGCACTGCTGGAGCAAAGGTAACTTTCAGGGTCCCAACAGATGGCAATTTTTAATCAGTGGAACCTGGATTGAACCAACTCTGTTAAATTAAACTGAATGGGAAGATACTTTGCGTGACAGGTAACCAAGTAACCAAGCCTTCCATCATGTACAGTAAAGCTTTACAGATACTAACCAGATCTTACTACCACTGGCAACCAATGCAGCTTGCAAAGCAGAGATGTTACATGGACATACTGTCAGGTGCAAAAAACGGGTATTACACATTAAGTTTAGATTATAAATTGCTTGTGCCTATTCACAAGAATCAAGTCAACTGAATGGGTGCTAGATAAGAGTACAAAGAATTCAAGATGGATGTGGGAACATAATGCCTCTAGGCTGATTCCTCTCTTGATTCCACCTCCAGGCTCTGCCTGCTTCTTCTCCTACACATACCAAAGCACGCCCATCACTGCCTAAACCACTTACCAAATAAAGTTTCTAGATGGTCTTCAAAGATGGTCCTCAAACAATTACTATCAACCTGCCTTCAATCAAGGACCTGTAAACTGTACAAGTTAAAAAGAGGGCTGTGAAAATATCTACAGACCCCTCACATCCCAGACATAAACTGTTTCAACTCCTACCCTCAAAATGACACTATAGAGCACTGCACACCAGAACAACTAGACACAAGGACAGTTTTTTCCCAAACACCATCACTCTGCTAAACAAATAATTCCCTCAACACTGTCCAGCTATTTTCTAAGTCTGCATTACTATTACTATTAATCTTCTCATCACTCCTTATTGCCCACTACCTCCCACTTGTGACTGTATGACTGTAACTTTGCCACTTGCATCAAAATGTTGTTGAGCTGTTAATCTTCTCAAGCACTTTGCCACCGAAGCCCAATATCCCAATCTTGGAATAGCCCAAGAGGAGCCCCTACAAATATTCCTACTAAATGGTCACTTCGTATCTAAAGTAAAACTACATAATGGTCCCTGCAACCACTTTTAACAAATGGGATTTCCCCTTCCATTTAAAATCAAATTGAATCTAATCTAGCTTTTCTGTCTAGTTCCACTTATTTGCAGAACAGCGACTAGTGCAATCCTCAAAAGGCTATGTGTCGCTCTTTGTAAATAACTGTTTTATAAATTGATATATTAAAACATAAAGTCTATGCATATCCCCATCCATCAGGCCACCTTCTCAGTCAATTAATTCATTAAAGACTACCGTGCTGATTTTTACAAACATTGATTTTTTTTAACTCAAGGACATTCTTAGACTACAGAAAAATATTAGGAACCAAATATGTATGTCAGAGAAGATGGAAATCAGCTGTAATAACTTAACAGCAGGAAGAATAACATCAATTCAACAGAACACCAATGTATTTACAATTTAGACTTCAACACTTCTATGCAGGGGACACACAATATAACCAAATGATTCTAAGTTGCAAATGAAAATTTCTGCTGCATCTAGTTAATTGTCATTCTTTGTTTAGACATATTTTTTTTTGTTTAGATTTGGAGAACCAGTCAAGAAACAATTGGGAACACTGCTTCAACTGCAGTTTATAATGGCTTTTTCCATTCATGCCTTTGGGCCTAAGAGAAGTAATGCCTGCCAATGGTGCATAAAAGCAACTATGTCCCTCTTTCTGAATCTGTTGGCAGACGCAGCTGTTCAATCAGCAGCAGCGATCTAGCAATGGTCAAAATTGAGTCTGGGCTTTTTTTTCCCCTTCACTTCTGGTTGCCAGAGCAAACAGCAATTCTTCCAGCAATTAATTTGACTTATCCATAAGTACATTTTTTTTCAATTCTTTCAAAGTTTCTTTTTAAGGCATCTCAGTTTTGCTACATCATCTTCTCTTCTGTTTCATGTAAGCTTCTGGCTTGCATTTGAAAGAAAAACTGAAGGGAGAAGTTAACCTATTTTCCTGGTGATTAATGTTTAGACTTACTTCTTTCTTTCTTTCTTTCTTTCTTTCTTTCTTTCTTTCTTTCTTTCTTTCTTTCTTTCTTTTGTTTGTATTTTTTTTTAAAGAGGAAGATGCTTCATCTCCCAGCAGAGATATGAAACTGGCTTGGAAAAAGCCAATGAATGCCCACTGGAAAGGTCTACCTGCTTGCAGAACCATGATAGTACAGTGGTTAGAATGCAGTATTGCAAACTAACTCACTGCCCACTGCCAGGAGTTAAATCGTCACCAGCTCAAGGTTTACTCAGCCTTCCATCCTTCTGAGGTTTGTTAAATGAGGATCCAGATCATTGGGGGCAATATGCTGACTCTGTAAACTGCTTAGAGAAGGCTGTAAAGCACTCTAAAGCGGTATATAAGTCTAAGTGCTATTGCTATTGCACGCTTGGGTGTTGGATCAGATGGGGACTAACCAAGCAATATTTTAATTCCAAAGCTACAATTGATTTATTTTCCCCTCCCCCACCCATTTTTTTATTTGCTTATGGCCACATTACTTAGGTAATGACTTGCTTCACATTACTTCCAACTGCATTTCTCTTTTTCTTCTTTCTCTTTCCCTCTCTTTTTTCTTATCTGTTAGACTTTCCTCATTAAAAAAACATTTAGGCTGGTGTGACAGATACTTTTCAAGCAAACACCAAGCAATTTATGTCAGCAAAGGAAATCAGCACCTGGTTAGAGAGCAATGCTGGGTGTTTGCAAGAAAGTATTTTGGGCTCTGGAGAAACTTTGTAATTTAGCAAGACCTCTCTCTCTCTCTCTCTCTCTCTCTCTCTCTCTCTCTCTCTCTCTCTCTCTCTCTCTCTCTCCCTCCCTCCCTCCCTCCCCTGACCTAACTACTTGGGGCTGCAGTGATGTCACAAAGCTGGCAGTTTATATAAGGAGCACCCAATTGTTATTGGAGCACCTGCTGCTTGGATAGACCCCAGATTCTGCCAGAACAAATGAACCCAGTACACAATAGCAGAGTTGGAAGGGACCTTGGTCAATAGAGTAGGCTGCACATACAACTGGTTTGCCTAGTGCAGAAGCAAAAATATGAGTGTGCGCATGCATGCCTGTTTTTTTCATCCAAGAAGTTTCTTCAGTTCAAGATGAAAAAAACCACGTAGCTCATGAGAATATTAAGTTCCCTTTTGCTATATCAGTATCTGTTCCTTCAACAAAAGTATCATAAGTTGGCGTGATATTCCTTCCACTTTCAAGGCCATAACAATATCACTGTTTTATGTCATGTCCTATTTTATCATTGTCACTCACTGGTAAGTTTGCATAATATTATAAACTGTTTTTTTATTCTTTTCTCCCACCCTATGATGATGAGTGATCATCTCTATATTGTTGCAGACAGTAACCTGATGCTAAATCTTCTATGAAGCAGAAATCCAGTGCCATGAAAGTAAATTATTTTAACTCAGTTCCCCTGATGGGATGGCCTTCACAAAAGCTAGGAATTCTGGGAGTTGTAGTCCTGACAATTTTGATGGTTGCTATAGGCCATGGAGGATGAACATGGAGGAGGAAAGAAAAAACATGATTCTTGCAACCTTGGTGTGATAGCTAGTTCTCAGATCACAAGGAAAAAGGCTGTTACCAATCAGTAAGGAAAATAGCAAACAGGTAAATGCTACCAGTACCTTTCTTGCCCCAATGAAAATGACTTCAAATCTATTATATGGGAGAAGACCAAAAGTTGAACCTTGATTCATTATACATATAGTTCATTTGCATCTGATGCATAGCAGTTGGTGGAATCATTCATAATGACATTTTTAGCCTGTCTACAATAAACTGTAATCAAATGGAACCCTATTTATAGTTAAATCAAGGTTTAACTTCTTGTTGTAACAGTCTGAAAATCATTCTCCTTTGAACAAGTTTCCAACCAACTTTTGTTGGGTAGCCAACTGATCCCCTATCAGGTTACTTGCTTATGATCATCTGAGAATTAGCTCTTAGGCTTTGCTATCATCCCATCCAGAAGTAAAATGTGACAACATTCCAGAGCAATAACGACCAGCATGCTTCAATGTTGAGCAATATTCAGTGTAGGTCAACCCAACTATCACTGCCTCGTTCATTTAGTCATCGTGATTATTTTTCTAGATATAATTAAGAATTGTTCTGTCTGATGATCACAAACCACATCTATCTGCTTCTAATCCCCAATTTGAAGTCCGTTTGAGCCCACTGAAGCAATCATACTGCACTTTTCTTTCCATAATGGCACTTAGCATTTAAGACTTATATACCACTTTCAGTCCTTTCAGCCTTCTCTAAGTGGTTTACAAAGTCAGCCTCTTGCCCCCAACAATTTGGGTCCTCATTTTACCCACCTTGTAAGGATGGAAGGCTGAGTCAACCTTGAGCCTAGTGACATTCAAATTGCCAAATTGGAGGCAGCCAGCAGTCAGCAGAAGTAGCCTGAAGTTCTACATTCTAACCACTGTGCCACCACAGCTCATCATGAACTAGAAACATCTGCAAGGTCAGTGGTCAGTGGTCAAGGTCAATGATAAGGGTCAATGTTCAAGGCACATATACAAAAAGAAAAGAGTTTGCATCACGACAGCAAGAGATTACTTTTGTCATTTGCATCCTGCTTGACCCACCCTGTGGTAGAATGTAGTCTGGAGTTCCAGGTGGGACGGACTTCTTCCAAAAGACAAAGAAACAGCAGAGTTTGGTAAGTCCAAGAGGCAGAAGGAATGTTAAGATGGTCCCTACCTAGCACTTTACACAGTGTATCTATAATTATGCAGATTTAGTCTGGTAAGATTCTGTTTTTAAATGAATAATAAAGACACCATTCAGAAATAACTCCATGTGTCATTCTTGGTTCTTGGGGCCTGATACACACACCCTGCAAACATTTTTTTTTGCTGAACTGAGTGAGAATTCTAGGAGAACTCAACTTACAACAGAGCAGAACATTGCAAGCTGGGAAAATACATACTTTGAGCCTATTATTTCCAAACTGTGGCAGCATCACTGGTAACACTGTTATAAATTTATTTAAACTATGTTTTTCCTCAAGAGCACTCAACATGCCCTAGACTCAACAACATGACAGCTTTCTAGTCCACTTGAAGTCTCCCACCCAGATATATATTTTTCACTTATATTAATTCTCCATCACTTTTTCCCCTCTCCATTGACTTCTCTTCTTGTTATTTCATACTCCACTGCTTTTCCTGTAACAAAATCATGTGCCACAGATTATTCTCCTAGAGTTAATTTTGTTTTGATTATTCTCCTAAAGTTAATTTTGTTTTGTTCTGTGTTTTAACAGTAATCATGAAAGGACATCAATGCATTGCTTGTCTACCATGTCCGTATTGCTTACAGAAATGTTCAGAACACAGCTCATATCCTTCCCATCTGCTTTTGAGGTCTTCAGTGATAACTTTCTTGAAAATGCCACACAAATACATGCAAACTAGGCTGTAATTTGCAAAATCCCAGTAGGTTACCATTTGCTTCCAACAGCAATGGCCAATCAAAAGCTTGAGCTAGAAGTAAACTGAGAATGTCTTTCTCCTAATCTTTGACCTTAGCTTTAACAATCCAGAGAATTATCATAATATATGGATATTCCTTGTTCATACTTCTTACAACTGTCAATCTATTTTAGGTCATTTTATGTGGACATTTCTTGCTCGTATTTGCTTAAATCCAGTGACTAAATATTTATTTTAAGGTTCAACTAATTTCTTCATCACAAACCTTGATGCCATGTTCTGCTGTCCAACAGTCATTTATTGGGCTCTCCTGCATGAATCTCCTTATTCCCTATTGTTAAAGCCAGATGAACAAGTAGTTCATGCCAAGAAGTATATAAATTATTATAAATTCTTCCACCTTGGGTATCTGTCTGCCTTTTCCAAGTTTACATCCACTTAATTACATAAAAGGCTGAAGTGCAGCCAATAACTTCATTAAAAGGGGGGGTGTCTCAAATGCAAAGTAGGAAAGTGACAATGACCAATGAAATCCACCTGTAGGCAACCTACCCCCATCTCAACTCATTTTTGTAGACCTTCAGATCACCCAGCTAAAATTCAGCATCAATTTTGATGGTGTATTGTTTTTTTCTGATTCTTAAAACAATATTTAACTTTTAAACTCCAAACCAGGCTAAAAAAATAATGTAGTCAGATTTTCAGTTTTATTCCCCTACTTGCACAGGACATTGTTTTAAAAACACAAAAGTAGTTATTGTTTATCTTTTTAATAATATAGACATAGCACCATTAGGAGGAGATTAGAGCATTATTACTGGCGTCTTTGAATCTGAGGTGAGAAAGGACAATGTTTTCAATTCACTTCCAGTTCACTTCCAGTCAAATATGTAGACCCAGTCAGCAAAAAAAAATCACATCAACTCCAACATCATGTTAATAGCTATAATTGATCAGTGAAGCAACCAATCAATGAAAACTAAAGAAAACTTCTTAAGTTAGAGAATGTAAGATTGTTGGTTGGGTGACCCCATATGAGATGTCCCAATGGTGCTTTTTCAAGATTAACTGGACTTTCTTTCTTTGTCCTTGAAGACGTTTTGCTTTTCATCCAAGAAGCTTCTTCAAGGACGTAGAAAGTCCAGTTGCCTCTTTAAAAAGCACCTTTGAGACAACCATGACCTGGATAATTGAAAATCTCTATAGACACCCATATGAGACAATTTCCTTAGTCAAAGTCAATTGAAGAAGAGTACATTATGCTATGTATGGTTTGAGAGGTGATTCATGATCAGTGAGAGATGAGATGGGGCATGATCAATGAGAGGGATGATACACAGAAGAAGCAGTAAACCGTATAACATCTGTAGTTCCCCAACCTGGTAGGAGCAGCAACAGCCCTCTGAAAGAGACGTTTGAAGTCTGTAAACTACTGCCTGTAAAGCAGCTTGACTGGAGGCATTGAAGACTGTTTGTTTGTAGTACTATGCTGGATTCAAGCAACCCTCTTAGATAACATCTCCCAATCACAGCTTGAATCTAATTACATGTTGTGTTCATTACATTCATCTCCTTGTGACATTTGGTTATGTCACCCCATTCAGTCTTCCATTCCAATTAGTAGAAGGAGCAAAGGCAGAGGGGGCTTGACTTGCAAATTCATGCACATGAAGATGTTGTAATTAAATTAAGGGCATTTTAAGCCATAAAACAGCACCTTCGTAGACATTTGAAAATATATATGTCCTCAAGAAAAGTCAAAGCAACCAGTTCTTCTGCAATCTCCAGACAACGTTGAACTGGACAGTCCAAAATGAGAAAGGCTTGAAGCTCTGCTTAATACTGATAGATATGAGATAACCAGCATCATAGTAGCATGGGTCCTTGTCTCAGCAGTAATAGAATGAAAGTATTGAATACTCATGGGGATTGATGTTCAATATCATCAGGTTCTCCTTCATGGCTTATAGTGATGAGACCCAGAACAATTTCCAGAGCAAGCTATAATGTTGTTGTGTTGTATTTTGGTCTGGGTATTTTTGTTTGCATAGGCAGGCATGATTTCATCATGTTTCTTGCAGATGAGGACCTATCTTTGGAGACATGAATATTATGTTTTAGATGAGGAAACTTATTATGGTCCAGGAGTCCTGAGTCTTCCAGACTAATGTCCTGCCATAATGTTTGATTCTCCTTTCCAGCGTCCTCCCTAACACCACTTGCACTGAAGATATAGACACTGAGAAAGGAAAAAAACATAATTCCATTCAGAGCAGACAAACCTGAAATTCACATCCTAAATAATAACAACAACAAAAATTGCTCAGTTAATGTGCAAGAATTTAAGGTTCTCCTTCATCTCCAAATTCTTTCCACTGTAAGTAAATATTTTCAGCTCTTGTGTTCAATCCCTAACATCATTCAAATTTCACAAAGGACAGAAATGAAGTCGGCTCTTAGTTGGAATTCTTACCCTTGAGAAATTTCTAAAGTAAAAGAAGAGAACCCTTTTTTAAAAAAAGAAAAAAAATCCAATAAATGCAGGATATAGCATTATTATAAGAGATGGATAAAAAGATTAGGGGAAAGCTAAACATTCAGTGGAAGCAAATCTCTTCTTTTAAACTCTGTCTCCATCCATGCTCCATCGAAAAAGAAAGCTATTACAATAAAGAGGGAGGGGAAGAGGAAAAAATCAAAGCCCTTGAGAAGCAATCTTTTCATAACTTCATTTTTTTTTACAGGCAAGTATAATTATAGTTTTGCATAACCATCTAATGAAAGGAAAGTCCTCTCTTGCCGTGTTAATAAAGGACCTTGCCTAGCATGTTAACAAAGCAAAGGCATTCTACGTAGGTAATGTCACTCTGTAATTAGCAGGCTCGTAAGATGACTTAAGATTACAGTTTATCTGAATCTAATAACTACGTATCAGCAGCTTCATCGCTCTGTCTTTTTCAATATATCTTTCCCCTTGAATGGTTTGAGTATCTATCCCCTCACAGAAGGGGGGCTCGTACCAGCATGTGAAAATCATTGGGGTAATAAAAAAATTGTTCACAAAAGGAATGTGTAGGGAATGCATCTGTCTGTCTGTCTGTCTGTCTGTGTAGATCCAAAAAAAGACACCCTCTTTATAGAAAGAACTTTAGTACCTGCTCCGGCTATGTAATGAGATTGCTAAAATTACTCAAGCCACGACAATGTGTTTCTTAATTATGTTGAGTCGTGTCCTGCTATCAGGTGCAGAGAAATTCAAGGTGGATCATAAAGCTATTGTATTAGTGTGTGGCAATATCATCATAAAAGAAGAAAAGCAGACAGATCTTGAAGGACCATGGTCTTCTGAGGAAGAGACAGATCAAGTTGGACATTCATTTTTTGGCCCTGTTTCCATCTCCAACATCTGCCTTGTTCAACAGTTTATCCCCTATGGAAGTGATGGTAGCATCTGAGCTCTGTTCAACCACTTATCAGAGTCAATTATTATGGGAAAGAGAAAATATTGGCCTCTTCAGTCGGATAGAGGCCCCGGGCCAAGTATAGTCATCAGGGGTTATATTTGAGGGAAAAGACCTCGTTGCCAACTCATAAAATATTTATCTGGTCTTTTCAGAGTTTCCAACAGAAAGGGAGGGGGGATCAATGCAGCCACTTGCAAACCAAAACTGCATTTCATAAATGTTTTCAAAGATAGTAACTAGGTAATTGCCATGCAAAATTCTAACTGGAGAGCATGACTGATGACTCTTAGCTATGGATGTGTCCCATTGGAGAATATGAATTAGGATACACCCAAGGGGTGGGGGGAAACCAAGGTCAAGGGTGACAATAAATTATGTGTCTCAGAGTTGGCTACACCAAGGCAGTGCTGGCATGTTAACTCCCAATAAATCCTTTTTAAGTTTTGGAAGTTTGGCTCGAGACTCATGATTTAAATGGGGGTAACTGCCATAGCCCTGACACTCATCTGAGAGTCAAGGCTTTCACATACAAACCTGGTTGGGGATGAATGGTGTTTGCAGAAGCTCAGGGTATTCTCCCAGGGGGTGAGAAGTACTGGCCAAGGGCCACTGGACTTACAGGACCTGAGACACCTGCCACTCCTATCTTACCTATAGTTAGAGTACTGCCTTCTTCCTACACAATGCTTAATTTACAATTAGACCTTCTTGTCAACGGTTTCAGCATCACAAAACCACACTTATAGGACCCACAATCTTCTAAAGGATGGGGAACATCCAGAGAATCCCTACTCATTCTCTATTTGAAGAACCTACTCCATTTTGTTTCTTTGTTCAAGAGACACAGATTACATTGGTAATAAGAGTGATGACAATACTCTATTTTTCTTTTACTTTGTGTTCTGTATCTGGTGCTCCTTCTCTTTTACTTTTGAACAGTTTGTTCATTCTTTCATTCCACACCAGTTTTGGGCAGCATGATGGCTCAATGGTTAAAACACTCTGTGGTTTTCACTAACTGGATTCAAGACCCAAGCACCATGTGATTGTGTGAGATCCTGTCCTCCCCACAGCTCCTGCCAAGTTAGCAATTTCAAAGCATGCAAAAGCAAGTGGATAAACAGTTACCACTTGGATGAAAAGGTAACAGTGTTCTCTGCACCTTGGTATACAGTCATGCCAGCTACATGACCAAATAAATTGTCTTCAGACAACGCTGACTCCTTTGGCCAAGCAATGGAGAAGAGCATCCCTCCCCAGAGACAGTTACAACTGGACAGGGGAAATCTTTAAACCCTTTTTGACCAAAATAAGCTTTGATTCAATTACTCCATGAACCTTTCTGCTAGGGGACTATTGGCAAGGCTCTGTGACATCATTAACCCCTTCTCTCATTGATTTGTCAGTTAGAAGTAGAGATGGCTTGGCTATTGCTTTCCAACTATTCTATGCTTCCAGATTTTGGCAGCCAGCCTGCAACAGAAAGCATTTTTTTCTTCTTAGTCTATGGGTATAATATACTTCTCCTTTTTCTACAGTCTATTTCCAGGGTCTATTCTGCAAAGACAAAGAAACAGAGTAGCCACTGAACTGATTCTCCTCTTTCCATTAAAAAATGATATAGATAAAAGAGTTTATAGAAAGAAAAAAGAAAGGCCACAACAAAACAGAAACAGGCAAATGGATTCCAATCCATCCTCTCTCCATTCCAAGTGTGCAAATAATGAAAACCATGACTCAGATTTACAGTCTATAAATGGAGTAAATTTGGGGTGGCCATTTCAGCTCAGCTTTATGCTGTACTGTTGCATTATTAAATATTTAAAGTAACTTAATATTTAATTTGATAAATATAAACGGACAGATAACTATAGGTATAATTAATTTATGCATGACCCCTGTCCATCCTGTACTGCCTATTATGGGAGGGAAAATATCATAAAATCACAAGAGGGGAACCAAGATACCCATAGAGATTAAAGGCCACAGAAACTGTTGACCATACACCACTTTGCTGTCCATTCTACACAAAGCTTGAAAATGATTTAACACATCTATACCCCTGCACAGGTAATCCTCAACTTACAACAATGCATTTCGTGATTATTTAAAGTTACAATGGCACTGAAAAAAGTAACTTATGAGCGTTTTTCACCCTTAAGACCATTGTAGCATTTCCAAGGTCACATGATCAAAATTTGGACCCTTGGAAACTGGCTCATATTTATGACGGTTTTCAGTTTTCCAGGGTCATGCGATCCCCTTTTGCAACCTCTGACAAGCAAAGTCAATGGAGAAACCAGATTCACTTAACAACTGTGTTACTAAGTTAACAATTTGCAGGGATTCACTGTGACAAAAAAGGTCATAAAATGAGGCAAAACTCACTTAACAAATGTCTCACTTAGATCCAAAAATTTGGGGTCAATTGTGGTTGTAAGTGGAGGACTACCTGATATTTGGGAAAGAATATTTAAATTTATTACTGGAAAATTATTTTTTTCTGTTGTCTGTAGAAATAACTGTCAACAGTATTCACAGAGGACTGGACTTCAGTCTCTTACAGCTGTATAAGGATTCCAAACTGATGACACATTTGACCCCACCTTTCAGCTCTGCCTGGTCATCTCTCACATCTCCAGGACTTTCAGAAAAGCAACAAGATGAGAATCAACCATACCTCTGGGGGAATGTTGTTCCATATAGAAGGGGCCACCACAGAGAAGGCCCTTTCTGTGGTCCCACCAGGAGTACATCCCCAATAGGTGGGACCTGCAGCACACTCTGCCTTCCCATCTTGGTGGGATGGGTGGAAATGATGGGGGAAAGGAAATCCTTCAAATAGTTTGATCCCCAAACCATGCAATTATGGGTAATTTTGTTAGAAAAATGATCTTCCAGGAAAATTTTCCACACATTGTACAAGATTTTATTATTTCATTTAGTAAGATGCTGGAGAATGTAACCACAGTTTCATTATGGCAGCTTACTGAGCTCTATTAAATCTTGATTCAGTCAGGTGAAAAAAAAACTGTTTGTTATATACATACAGGAATTTAAGAGAAGAGAGTGTTGATTCTGCTGAATCGCCCATCAGCTTTCAATGCCCCTTGCTGGAAGGGGACTTAAAGGTAAGTCCTTGTGTCTCTATTGGGAGAGTGATTTCCAAAATTGGAGACTTGGAGGCTTCTTTTAATGCCAGAGGCATCATATAGCATGATGTCAACACAAATTAAAACTCTACAGGGGAGTCAGATTCTAGCAAAGATCCTCTTTCTTCTTACATGGATTTTACATGGTGCACAGGATAGGGTTCTAAAAAAAAATCTGTATGATGGGAAACTCTAAACTGTCTCAGCCTAGATGAGGACCTCAATTTGAGTTGACATCTTATACTGGGACACTGAAAATAACCAAAGAATAAATTGCAGTTTATGTACATCATACAAAATCTGGTTGCAAATAAATCCAAATAAGCTTTAGCATCTATTCCCACTTTTTGTTTCTCCTTCTACATGAAAGCTATTTTTTCAAGATATTTGAAAAGTTTTTTCTTCCATGATCCAGATCTGATAGCCACAGGAGATTTGAGGAAGGTGGGTGAAAACCTTTGCAATAAAGAAATAAAACTGACACCAGTTGTATTCCGGTCGATGCAGTGTTGATTCATCTGTCCTTGTAACTAAATATCCATCTCTATTGCTTTTTGCTCTATCAGGTTCAAGAAAGTCATGTGAAAAGGTGGAGAGAATGACAGATAGGAGCACCACTTGGGCTTCTCTATTTTCATTTTTCATACAACATGCACATCTCAAGGCTGAAATGTAATAAGTCAGCCTTGTTTCCGGGAATCAGAAGTGTGCAAAAAAGTTTCATTTCAGCAGCTTGCCAAAGGCACTCAAAAGGCAAAAAAATACCTTGATAGAAGAATAGAGCAGAGTAGAGTAGAATGGAATAGAATAGAATAGAATAGATTAGAATAGAATAGAATAGAATAGAATAGAATAGAATAGAATAGAATAGAATAGAATAGAATAGAATAGAATAGAATAGAATAGAATAGACTAGCCTTATTGGCCAAGTGCAATTGGACACAAGAAATTTCTCTCCTGTGCTACTTTCTATCTTCTCCTATTGGTATCTTATGATTACAGTATATCACTTTCCTGTTTGGATAGGCATTGAGAGCTTATGTACAGGAGAGCAATCCCTTGCGTGTCCAATCACACTTGGCCAATATATACATAAACCCCAAAGCAAAAAGAGGGAGAATGGAGCCATCTAAATAAAAAGAAAGAAAGAAAGAAAGAAAGAAAGAAAGAAAGAAAGAAAGAAAGAAAGAAAGAAAGAAAGAAAGAAAGAAAGAAAGAAAGAAAGAAAGAAAGAAAGAAAGAAAGAATTAGTGGTGACATGTTAGCAGTATTCCATATTTGGGAGGCTGTCATAAAGAAGAGGGGGTCAAATTCTTCTCCAAAGCACCGGTGGGCAGGACAAGAAACAATGGTTGGAAATTAATCAAAGAGAGAAGCAACCTGGAAATAAGGAGAAATTTAGAAGTTGGAACAAGTTGCCTTCAGAAATCATGAGCGCTCTATCACTGCAGGTTTTTAAGAAGAGACTAGATAATCACTTGTCTGAAATGGTATAGATTCTCCTGCTTTAGCAGGGGGCTGGACTAGAAGACCTCCAAGATCCCTTCCAACTCTATTCTATTCTAAAAATAGGTCTCTGGTTCTCTGGGACCCTAGGGTGGCATAACCAGATCTTGAGGGACTTCCAAAACATCAAGAGTTATTGACTGACATGGGAAGCTATAGAAAATGAATGGATGGATGGATGAAAAGAGGGATGGAACTGACATAAGGTCCAGCTGAGAGGAGAATGTTCCATAAGGTGGACATCATAGCAGAGAAGGACCACTGTCTGTGCCCCCCAAATGTAGGTTCCTAGCAAATGGCCTTTGATTCCACTTCATCCTGAGTTTTTTATTTTAAAAACAAGCAGTTCCATCCAAAAAAAACCCATGTATCTTCCTAAGTGCATTTCTCCAGTTATACATTTATGTGTACATAATTTTGCCCCATGAGTTATGGTAAGCAATTCTGCCCAAGAGAAATCAATTTGAGATGATATTTTTTTTGTTCGTCTCTGTGTGCCTTTTGCTTTTCAGAGCGTGTACATCCATGTTTAAGTCAGACAACTGAGTTGCACTGAGTTTCTACAAGGGAGGTTTCAGGAGGCTGCAACTGGTGATTCCTATACGAGTTCAAAAGCAAAGCATTCTGCAACTTAGTGCAAAGAGGGGAGTTGCGTCCATTTATAGTCCTAACTAGGGATCTCTGAGCTGTCTGCAGCACAACACAATCGCACCAAGGAAAGAATCTCTAAACAAGACTGGATTATGAGAAAAGGATATTACACCCAATCCCGAGTTTTAGGAAATGCCTCTGCTCTGAATGAGTAACTCTAAGGCAGATTAAAACATTGTCAAGTAGCTGCTAACCTATTTACAAACATCATTGGTCCCTTGAGTTTTGCTAGAATTATACCTTCCTTAACGGATAACTGAATAGGTAAATGGGTTATATCGGGCCAGGAAATCAATGTGTATACCGTGTTCCCAGCTAGAGATGAGCTTGTCGAAGGCATTTTATTATAGCTCTAGGAGACATATTGATCTGACCATTAACTACTCAAGAGGTGGCTAGCAATCCAATGAAGACGCGTCCTTCTGTCCATCCAAATGCATTCACCCCCTCAAATAGCCCTAACAGACTAAGCATTTGCAGATAAAATTAATTTAATGTTTGCTTAATCAAAACTGACTAAACTGGAACTTAAATGCTATTAATTACAAAACAAATTGCATTCACATGGTTAGTGTGATGTTGGGCCAGGACAATTACATCAGTATCCAATTTGATTATTAAGGGCTTATGGAAATGTACAATTGTGGCTTTAGACTCTTTCCTCCTCCACACACTCTCCAACCACATCACAAGTACAAACACTTGATCACTGGTGGGATTAAAAAAAAAATACTGCCGGTTCTGTGCACGTGGCTTGGTGGACGTGGCAGGGGAAGGATACTTCAAACTACTCAAAATTGCCGCTACCAGTTCTCTAGAACTGGTCAGAACCTGTTGAATACCACCTCTGCACTTGATCTCCTTACTTTAAATTGCAATTTATTTTATTACCCCAGTTTAAAAGTGACTTGACAAGTCAACTTTTTTGGAATGTAATAGTTTTGCCTACTAGGGCATAAAGGAAATCTGCCACAAGCTTCTACATCAGATCTGTAAAATTTCTCAGCAGTCCCAAACAGGGTCTAATAATCAAAAAAAAATTAGGCAAAAGAGTATTTGCTTGCCAGAGATTAATCTGAAAAGCCACCTAGTATAATAAGAATAAATTGCTAGATGGGGACAAATATTCACTTTGGAGACTCAATTGGAAAAAGATTTTGAGAACTTTTGCACCGGTACTTTTCATGATCACTGTGAACAACTAAATCAAATGTAATTCCAAATCTATTTTTCAATTGGTTTAAAAAAAAAAACAATTTAATTAGGTAAAGGTAAATTAATGCCTTTTACCTAATTCTCAACACTCCAGTAATTATGCAAAAAAATAAATCAATAAAACAGAAAAAGGAAATCATAGAATTATAGAATTGTAGATCTTCATTCTAAGAGACACAACGAGGAAACCAAAAAGGGCTTATAGTAGAAAATGTGCTAAGCATCAATATTTTAATACATAGAGATCAATTTCACACAATAAGTTCTCTCCTTTGAAGGGATTGAGATGCTCTCACCATACCCATCATCTTAGGTGGAAAATCCATGTTCTCCAGAATGCATGCCACCAATTGTCTATTTTTGCCATCTTTTCCTTACAATTGCCTAAACTTAGAGACTATTACCTTAGAGGAGGAAGACACTAAACCGTGTACTGTACGTCTTCAAAACAAGCCTAATATGGTTGTAGAAATGAAAAAAAACAGCACGCACAAAGAAATTTGGAGAAATTGAAAATTACAGTCCTGGCTACACTTGACTGTCATCCTTGAGGACTCATAATGTCAGGTAATGAAACATCTGCAAGCAAAGAACCAAACTCAGAGACCACCAAGAACCATTCCATTCCACCTTCCCTTTCTCTTCCTCCCTCTCACTTTCCAGAGCAACCAAACCAAATAACTCAATCGTGTGTTATTCTCCTAGTCCATTCAGTTTACAGACAGCATCCCAGAGATTATGGAGGGACAGAATGCCAAAAACAAGTCCCTGAATCAGAGGTGGTATTCAGCAGGTTCTGACCAGTTCTGGAGAACCGGTAGCGGAAATTTTGAGTCGTTGGGAGAACCGGCAAATCCCACCTCTGTTCTGGCCCCGCCAACCCCATCTATTCTCTGCCTCCCGAGTCCCAGCTAATTGGCTGGGTCTTCTTTGGTTGCCCTGCACAGGACAACGGAGCTGGAAAGCAGGTTAGTGAGGTGGGGAGGGAATGGGGATTTTGTAGTAACTTTCTCCCAGGAGTGAGGAGGGAATGGAGATTTTACCGTATCCTTCCCCTGCCATGCCCACCAAGCCACGCCCACAGAACTGGTAGTAAAAAAATTTGAATCCCATCACTGCCCTGAATGATTAAAGTCCAAACTGGCGCCTGAAAACAAAAAGAAGACAGACCCTATGGTGGAAAACAGGATAGGGGTCAAATCAAGCCTGTTGATTGAAGCAAGCAACACGCTTGCAAATCACAAACTGTTGTGTTCAACAACAGTAGCCAACGGCACTGATTAATAGCACCCAAAGCATGTGTACCCAAACAGTGATTTCATTTCACACCAAAAGAACAATGCCTGGCCTTTCTTTTACACCCTAATTTACAATTTCAATTATAAATATAAAAAGTTATGTTTCCGATAACTGCTTTTATTAGGAGGATACATGCACGAGTGTCTCCTAGACATACAGCATGCTATAAAGTACAAGCAACAACCAAACTCCGGCTGTTCCCTTCCATTTCTGGTCTTGCTTTTTAAACTTAATGGCAGAATTATCACTCAGCAGCGTGTACAGAAGCATTATTAAAACACCATTGTGCAAGAGAGGAAACCAAACCACCATGCCAAAGGGGCATCTGGCCTGGCACTCGTACTTTATATCCTTAGGTCACAAAAGCATGAATATGCATATCGAAAAAAGGTATGTGAATCAGAGGTCACTATCTTTTTTCTTTTCTTTTTATCTCTTTCTCTTTTTAACTTCAACTTTTGTTTGTATTTGTGTTTTAGCTTGTAATAAGCTTTAATTGTTTGTTTGTTTTTAAATATCTTATGAAAAATTTTTGTGAAAAAGGATGCAGGTCGTCTTAGCTGGCCAAAAGATGTTTTAAAATAACATGATATAAAACTTTATTCATGGTAGCTGCATGCAATGAGATACTTTGCATTTGACTTTTTAAAAAAAAACACATTTTTTTTAAAAAAAGAACTATTAAAAAAGCTATCCTCTTCTCTGACAGCCTTTGTAAAAAATGCATGTCATATCAATGGAAATAATAAAACACCATATATATGTTGCTTAAAAAGATCAAATTTCCTCTTCTAGACTTGGAGACAAAGCAACAATTCTAAACTTTAATTGCTGCAAATGGATTCATATTTAATGTTTCCTTAAACCATTTTCTAATGTTATCTAATATACAATGAGATTAGAACAGTTTTTAAGGTCCACAGAACTTTTTTCCATTTGGTATGTCGTTAGCATGGATAAACAAATACAATGCATAAAATCTAAATCAGAAATCATCAAACTGGTCATACAGACTGGAAATTTTGGAACTGCAACCCCAATACATTTGGAAGGCTAAAGAGGCCTTTTTAAAAAACTTTGCTCCTAGTGTGCAATATCTCGATGACCATGTTCCTCACACTTATTTCACAAGCATATGGTTTTTGTCATCTATCCCTGTGGTCCCAATGAATGAACAATCCAGATGTCTGAAAATTAAAAGGAGGGCAGGAAGGCATCTCACTCTTAAAATTTCAAATCCATAAATCACTGGGGGGGAGATTTTCTATATCAGATCTTGTTACACCATCTCTTTGCAAATTGCCACCCTAAATTCCTTAAAATTCCCAATCTCCTAAAAAGTAGAAGATGCACCCAATTCCCTGGCATCAGAAATTGTTGTAAAGAAAAGATATCCCCCCTCCCCCCCGGGAATTTTATTTCCAGTGGAGGCTAAAAATAGAAGCCAAGCACAAAATATAGAACAAAATATGTACATCTTGCTTAGAACCCATTACAGACATGGTTGAGGAGGAGGAGGAGGAGGAGGAGGAGGAGGAGGAGGAGGAGGAGGAGGAGGAGGAGGAGGAGGAGGAGGAGGAAGAAGAAGAAGAAGAAGAAGAAGAAGAAGAAGAAGAAGAAGAAGAAGAAGAAGAAGAAGAAGAAGAAGAAGAAGAAGAAATAATAATAATATAGGAATAAACTCTAAAGAAAAGCTCACCTCAGAAGGTGCTATATATACACTACCTTGAATCACATCTCCTTCTACTTATCAGAGTTGACACCTGAATAGACACAAGATTCAACAAGGTCTGTAACAAGCCATGATACAAAAGCAATGACACGTATGTCCCAAGGCCACCATGCAAACGAGTCAATTATGTTATGATGTCTGATTCAAGTATTTAAATTGCATCGATTTCATGCAGTTGTCATAGCATGTCTGCTGTCATTTGCTCCCACAGAAATCCATGGCAGGATGTTATCCCACAACACCTACTACTTCGTCCCGAAATTAGCCCATTCATTCATAAACTATACACACAGTCTAGGTCCACCCTAGTTGGAACATCAAAGCTTGTAGGTGGATCTTAGGAACTTAGTTGCTAACATTCTTATTATTGTACCACAGAATTAAACTTTTTTATGTTCACAATTAACTTAGAATTAAAAAGGCACCTGGCACAAGGAGTTAAAAAGCGTAGAAAAGAGGCTGCCAAGAGGAGAGGAAATCACCTGCTAATAAAACTGCTAATAAAAGTTTTTGCACTATCAATGGAAAAGTTTTAAGATTGTTGCTCAAGTTATAAAAGTGTTAGTGATACCCCAGTGTCCCTGGAGTAAGTCTTCCATTACCCGGATATGCCACCAATAAAATTTTATTCTCCACATTTTTCTTAATTTAAAGTATCTATCAACTGTTTTTCATTAAAATATCAGAATAGCTCACGCTTAAAAACTATCTATCTGACTCTTGAGGAAAGGAATTAAGGAGGATAACTTTTGAAAATCTATTAATGGGAAGGAGATGGGAGAGAAGGGAGGGGAAGTTTTTCAGATTTTTCTAAAAGAGTGAAATAACTCTTGAAGGTACGTAACAGTAAATAGATATAAGCACTAGGTAATCTTTTCTGATTTTTCATGATATATAATCAGTTGTATTTCCAGATTTTTGCTACCATAAATAAAAAAGTTTTTTAAAAAGTAACAAGATAAAAAGAAGAAGGTGGCTTTCTTCATTTCTCACTTTGCACAGAATAATCAGGCAGGTCAATTGATGTAATTACTACTTGTATTCTTTTTATCATCCCTATTTAATAAAAAAATTTCTCTAGTTAACTGATTGGTCATTTTTCTGCTCTGGATCCTTGCGTCTGATTTACTGAGGTAATCCTTTTTTCCCTTAGCAGTATTGGTTATGCTACTGCTTTCACTTCTGGCTCAGGAGATGCGGTTCTGTCAAACAAAATATTAGACCCATAGCTTCCTTCCTTCCCAGATATTTCCTCTCTAAAGTTAATAGAAGATGGAAAATTGCCTGTTTTTGATCGTAACTGGACAAACAGGCATCATCTGTCTATTGAAGACACACTGGTTTATTTTACAGTTTCATCCTTGAAACACTATCTTTAAATATCTCCAACACACACACACACACACACACACGCACACACACTGTATATGCATATACTGTCTTCTGAAGAGCTTTCAAGCCAAAAGTTTATTACTTACTTTGATCTAATCCATCACCCGCCTGCCTATCTCCCCCCCTCAAAAAAAAAAAAATTCTAAAACAAGTATGCATTCTTTCCAGCGACACACATTGGAAACATTTAAAAGTCTTTGCAACACTCCCTTTCCAAGGCTCTTGATCTTATTATCATCGTTTTTACCGACAAGACTCCAAAACGGTAATGTATAAAAGAGCCTGTCAATATGGACGTCAAGACGGCTTGTCACCTTGTGAATGCGAGCATCTTGTCAATTTCACTCCATCCCCTCTTGAACTTCTCCTTCCCCAGCCCCTTTCACTTTATAAATCAACTCGCAGCTTAGAATATCTTTGGCAGAACTTTCAAGGAAGGAATTGGAATGACAGGAAGAGAGGATAACAATCAAAGCTTGACTGAATACAGGTGTTTGGATTTACAGATGAACCACAAATGCCTGGATCTTTGACAGCTGTTGATGTTATCAGTTCTGTGTAGTGATTATTGGCTTCGGGTATGGCTGGGGGGGGTGAGTTTGCAAGGCCTTTCTCTGAGCAACATCTCGGCAGTTGATAACATTTGGCTGAACTTTCGGATCTTAACCTCCCTCTTGACTTTTTCCAGTCAAGCCCGCGTAAACTGATCGGGAGGAAGAGACACGCAGTGGGAAGACAAGTAAAATATTATTGACTGGGCTGTTTCTTGTCTATTAGGACGAAAGAGCAAAAGAGGGGGAGAGCATCTCGATTTGACAGGCGTCAACATAATCAGGGGAGAAATTGAGGCAAAAGAGTAACCCTTAGAAGAGAGGGGGAGAAATAGTAGGAATGCATCTTCTTTCCAGGAGGTCAATGTTCCACACAGAAGGATAAACAAGAAAGGCCAACAAGAAGATGGTGACTTAGTGGAGGCCAGGTTTTGGGGCTTCAGCATTTATAGGATGCAAAATTGATGATCAAATGAGGGGTCCTGGGTGCTCTCTGAGCTTGCTTGTTTTCTTGCAGACATTTCGTTACCCAAACTAGGTAACATCAAACTAGTAAAAACAAACTTCACCCCTTATTACCACTGATGATAGGTAATGAAACGTCTGCAAGAAAATAAGAAGGCTCAGAGAGCACATTGCAATCCTGAGCTACACGTATTTCCTTTTATTGTAGAGTTCTTTATGGGCCAAGTGTGATTGGACACCCAAAGAATTTGTCTCTGGCGCATAAGCTCTCAGTGTACATACAAGCAACAAGTGATAAACCATGATCATAATCATAAAATACGATCATCATAAATCATAAGAACACACAGCAATGACACCAGGTCTAACAAAGCAAATCAGGCACATGAATTTTGAGCTCTCCTTTCAACTATCAAAAAGCACTCTGATATTTTTTTTTTCTAATTTAAACAGATTAGATACAGAAACTGCCACAGGTTAATATAAATGTCTTTTATTAATACCCTGTTTCTCCGACAATATGGCCTCCCCCAACAGGAAGTCCCAGCATGTTTTATAGGCATGAAATGAAATTAAGCCCCCCCCCAAATTAAGGCCTATATTAAAACATGTGAAATGGGGGGGGAATGGGGGGGGGGCTTGCCGTTAGGAAGTACTTTTGTTGCACACCCGGATATGGTGTTGCCTGCGTTGACCCCAATATGAAGTGCCTCACCAATGCCGAGGTCAACATCCAAACCATCGCTTTTCAGTCACCCCTGAAAAGACGGCCTAGCCATTTTGGGGGGGGGGGGTGGCTCAAAAAAAAAGACCCGGCCTTATGATATGAGAAACACGGTAATATTTGAAGGGTTGTCACACAGTAGAGGTGGTTGAGCTATTCTCCAAAGTGCCTGAGGGCAGGTTTAAAAGTTAACAGGCAGAAAAGCCTGGTCTCATGAAAAAAAGGAGTAACATGATAGCAGTGTTCTAACATCTAAGGGGCTGCCACAGAGAAGACCGGGTCAACCTATTCTCTAGAGCAACTGAACACAGGACAAGAAGCAATGGGTGGAATCAAGGAGAAAACCAAGGTAGAACTAAGGAGAAATTTCTCAACAATGAGAGAATTTAATCCATGCAATGTTGAACTCCAGAGGTTGTGGGTGCTCCATCCCTGGAGGAATTTAAGAAGAGACTGAACAGCCACTTGTTTGGAAAGGTATAGGGTCTCCTGCTTGAGCAGGGGGTTAGACTAGAAGACCTCCAAGGTCCCTTCCAGCTCTATTATTATGCATATTACATCATTAAACAAGCTCCTCTCCTGCCACTTTAAAGGAAGATAATGATCCCATTTATATAATCCAGATTCTGGAACATTGTCTTCCTCTCCATTCCTGAGGCCCACTGGGACAGAGGGTGAGAATGGTAGTGCATTGGTTAGAATGCAGTACTGCAGGCTACTTCTGATGCCTGAAGTTTGGCAGTTCGAATCTGACCTGCTCTTGGTTGACTCAGCCTTCCATCCTTCCAAGGTCAGTAAAATGAGGACCCAGATTGTTGGGGGCAAGAGGCTGACTCTGTAAACCACTTAGAGAGTGCCGTAAAAGCACTGTGAAGTCTAAGTGCTATTGCTATTGCTATTTACTTGTGATATCCAAACATGGGTGGTATGTCTAATGGAGCAGTGCAATGATTCACAAGGGTTATTTCCAATTGAGTGGCATCCAATTGGTGAAGATTTCAGTAGAAAAATACCTGTTCATCAATCCCATTCCCATCCCTGAAAAATCCCCTGAAATCATCATTGTGCATGGTGCATAAAGGTCCATTTTTCTTGGAAGGCAGTCCTGTTTTGTCACTGTCCGTGAGAACACACCACATCATTGTCTAAAACTGTCCATCAATTACATAGCTGTCTATGTATTTTTCTTTAGCAGCATTAACAAATTCAGTATAATTCATCCTTTCTATACAGGGTTCTGGTTAGTGATACATTAAATAGAGTGTAAAGTGAGGCATTTTATCATGAAGAAATAATACAATCATATCATTTGCATCCAGATTCCCAAAATCAACACATATTTAATGCGTTTATCACAAAATGCTCATTATAATTATCAAAATACTTGTTACAAATATCAGGAGCTTTGTGTATCCCTATGTCACTCTGCAATTACATTTTTTTAAAAAATAATAATTAAGCCTTAACTGTTTGTTTACATGCTTTTAGCTTTGCAAAATCATTCCCCTGCTTGCTTTCTGAGATTCATCTCTTTCTCTACACTTGCAATTAACAATTTTGGATCTATTTTTTTATTCTCTATTTTTACAGCGCATCATCCTTTTACAGCATGAATTTCCATTCCTTTTTATAATTTATTTACAATGGAAAAGGTATCCACAGAACACTTGCATGCCAGTTGCCCTGCCTTCTCTGAATTTTACAGAATTCATACTGCATCTTTCCGATAGGAGGTTTCTGTAAATGCAGCCTGTCATTGCAAGATGGAAAACCTTTAGCCTAGAGGGAATGTTTCTTGCTACAGTGAACTTGTGGAAACAGTCATTGTCAGCTTTGGGGTGGTCCTTCAGCAGAAAAAAAAATTGTTTTGGAAATCAGGACACAGGCTGTCAGGGTTCCAATTAATAGATCCATAGCAAGCAAAACTCCAAGGCATGCTTTTCACCCAGGCTTTATCCAAGGAGTCTGCAAATCTCTGCCATGCATACTTATTTTAATTTTACTGAGAGAATAAAAAGAAAGGAAGGAAGGAAAGAAGGCATTCTTTATTAGCCAAGTGTGATTAGACACACAAGGAATTTCTCTTGGTGCAGGTACTCTCAGTGTACATAAAAAGAAAAGATCCATCCCCTGCACCATCAGTCCATCACATGGCCCAACCAAATTTTCATCCCAACTGGAGACATTCCTCCAGTCACTCCCCTCCAGGTGCAGGGCAACATGTCCTTGACTCTCTAAGAAAGAATGTTGTAGTATCTAATCTTCTATCCTCCTCCCAGATTCCCAGGCACTGAATGTGGCAGCCTTGAAGCTTCCAAGTAAAAAAATGGCTTCTAAGACTGACAGCAGATATTCTTGCATTGGTGAGCTAATTAAGACATATACCATAATAAAGAAACCGTCATCTATATCTGATCTATGAATGGTATTAAATATCAAATAAATAGCAATCACTTCATAGTGCTTTACTGCTCTCTAAGCAGTTTACAGAGTCAGTCTATTGCCCCCAACAATCTGTGTCCTCATTTTATCAATTTCGGAAGAATGGAAAGCTGAGTCAACCTTGAGCCGGTCAGGATTGAACTCTCGGCTGTAGTCAGAGTTTGCCTGCAGTGCTGCATTCTAGCCACTGCTCAGCCATGCAGGTCTTCAGAAATGTTCTTTCAGGCAGCTATTTAACACACTGTGAGAATTTTGATGGAGGCAGTTAGTCTAGAATTATCTTCCACAGTAGGTGCCCTCATATAGTAGGTGGACTTCGACTCCCAGAATTCTCAGCTTTGGCCATACTAGGACTTGAAGTTCACACTTCTGCAACTTGCAGGCATAGAACAGATTGCTCATATTCTGAATATTTAATGCACGGAATTTAAGGTTATTCCAATATTTTAAAACTTAACATTTTCAGTCAGTAAGATCATTCATAACACAGCACTGATTATTTTCATCTTGATGCTTCAGAATAAAGGTGCGGTGGCCCCTTTGACGATGGACACATTTATATTCCTGCCTTCAAAAGTCTAAACACATTTATATGGTTCTTAATAGAGTTATACAGTCATCCGATTAGCATGGCTGTTTGGATAGTAATACGGTCCTCCTCCAAGCTTCAGCTGCTATAAAGTATTTGAAACTTAAATGCACAGATGAAAAAAAATTTGTCTCAATTTTATACTTCTGCAAAAATGGTAATTTTATACTTAAAATGTACAAGATGGATGTTCAGAAATATGCACTGATAGCTTAAATTATATTTGGTCATAATTTATGTAGTACAGTCCCAAAGAGATGCAAAATAGAGAGAAGGGTAATTTATCGGCTGGAATCAGAGATAGCTTTGCTAAAACTTCCATTTATTCAATCCCCCATAGTTTTAACCAGCTTCTGTCCTCAGGGCTGATTTTGTTTTAAGTTTTCTGTAGTGCCATTTGATCACATATTGTAGCTTATAATTTGCAAAAATTATAATTTCACAAAATTATGATCACACTTAGAAAACATTTCATTTTTGAAAATGCAGCATATTTGGCGCAATCTACAAATGGTATTAACGTAAAGCGTCTATCTGTTATATATGTACACATGGTAATCCCTGCAAATATAAATCTATCTACTCTGAGTAAAGAGGCTATAAGGGCAGAGTTAAAACATTTTAAAGTACAATCATTTTCTTTGCGGAATAGTCAACAAAATTGTCAATTGTGTTTATCTTAGGAATCATTTACCTTTTAGACAAAAACAAAGAGTCATCTCCAGATTGGTACATTCTGATCAAAGAGAACCTGTCTTGCACTCCTCATGTGTAGGACTATGTTGCATTTTAAACATTTCTGTGTAGAAGATTAGAAAATCCTACACACTTCCTTGTAGAAAATTACATCAAAAACACCCACATTAAGAACAAAACAAATTTCATACCTTTGATGCTGCAACCATTTCACTTTGGGTTCAGTTGTCCTCAATGCAAACACAGCTAGAATGAGTCAGGACTTCACATAGGAGCTAAAAACACACAACTGCTGGTGTTAATTGCCTATTTAACTTGTTAAATAAGCCGAGTTTATTCTACTTTTTTTTTTTTTTTTGAGAGGTATTCCCTTCAAATACATTATAAAGATTCAGGGTAAAATTCACCAGTAGAAGTCCAGAAATCATATTTTCAAGATGGAGAGGCTTATTTCACAGATTGCTTAAGGGAGAGTCATCATTTGATTCATCAAGAGATATAAGCAATAAAAGTAATTTTTATGTTGCAGCATGCAAAACTGAGGATACGGATTTTTTAAAAGCACATTATGCATTACCACAGGTAACATTTCACCTGCCATTTCACCTGAGAGATAGGTCACTCATGGCATCTCAACTGTTGCTGAACGACAGCTCCCAACAATCCCTCCAAATCATATTGTGAGTTGTCATCCATCATTTCCCAGAAACCTTCAAGGTTTCATGGAGACCTGTGGATACTCATCATGTCATGCCAATGCATAGTTTGGTTTTAGCTTGCTCTGTTATATGAATCAAGTTGTTGCATTTTGTAAACTATGGCTAAGTCTAATATATGTCCCCATTAAGCTTCAGCTTAGTCCAAGAGTCCTCAAACTTGGCAGCTTTAAGACTTGTGGACTTCAACTCCCAGAATTCCTCCTCCAGTCATGTTTGCTCAGGAATTCTGGGAGTTGAAGTTCACAAGTCTTAAACTTGCCAAGTTTGAAGGCCCTTAGCTTAGTCTGTAAATCAGCAAATCAAAGCTTAGTGTGAAGCTTAGTAATTGCAATAACTGAATTACTCAGGAGAAATGAAATGGCAGGAATCAAATGACTGATTTGGAAGTGCAAAAACTCTGGACTAGGTGAGAATCAGGCCTCTTGAGCCAATGTGCACGATGACATGGATATGAAGTCTAAATGTACACATTCTCATTTCTTCTCTTGATCATTTATCTCTTTTATAGCTTGTCTCTTTCACACAACAGAAGCATTCTCCATTCTGTTACTATTTCATAATCCCCCAAAACAGAGGTGGTATTCAGCAGGTTCTGACCAGTTCTGGAGAACCAGTAACAGAAATTTTGAGCAGTTCAGAAAACCAGCAAATCTCACCTCTGACTGGAGATTTTACAGTATCCTTCCCCTGCCACGCCCACCAAGCTACGCCCACAGAACCGGTAGTAAAAATAAATGAATCCCACCACTGCCCCCAAAACCTAACAGGGTGCAAAACTGCTGAAGGAAGAAAAACACATTGACGTAAAGAAACAGTGCTATCCTCAAACCAAGCGGCTTTGAACTGCTGCTGTCTGCATCTCTGCAGAGAGGACACCAGCTAGAAATGTTGCTTGTCTGCAGCCAAATTAGTGCCTTTGAGAATTACCCTGCATTTTTTTCCCTACCGCTTTTCAATGTCTCAAAAGAGAATTTATTTTCTTTTCTTTTTTTTCACAAAGCCTGAGCTCCATACATTTAAGCTACGTTATAAGGTGGATATGGATTTGTGCCGTGTCCTTCTCTGCAGAATTATCTCTCTCGGCTTTTCATGCTTCCATTAGATTATCTCTTCAAAAGAGTTCAGAAGGGACCCTTCCCTAGCTAATTTTTCAGCCTAGGAAGTATTTTTTAACAGAAGGGACCTTGTAGGTCATCTAGTCCAAACCCTACCATTTCTGACAGATGGCAGTCCAGTCTCTTCTTGAAAGCTTTCAGTGATGAAGCTCCCACAACTTCTGAAGACATTTATTTAATTTAATTTAATTTATTTAAGTTTGTTAATTTTTTTGCCACTTATCTTGCCATAGGATTACTCTGGGCAGCTTACAATAATAAAAAGGAAGAAAAATGAAAGGTGTGTGAACAGGACAGAGGTAAAATAATAGAATAAAATAAACGAAGTCAAAGGAAATTATAGACAGCCATGGAGGCTATACAAGGTGCAAAAGGAAAAAAAAATTACCCTAACCGCAAGCCACTTTCAACAAGTGAAAATTTCCCTTTAAAACAATTAAGGGAAATTTTCAAACAAATTGTAAAGCACCTTGAAAAGACATGCTGTTAACAATGTTTTTTTCAGGGGAAGAAAACTGTTGAGAAACTGCCAAATCCATTTGATCCAGAAGAGCAGCATCGTATCCGGCTGAGAATTGGTCCTGCAACAATGCAAAAAAGGGTTTTCAGAAATGATGCTCCTTCTGGATGTCTGGAGATGAAATAGCATCCTAGATGCCATCCTTCAGATAAGAAGAGTTTCAGATGAAGCCTCATATAGTTTGCTGATATTAAAAGATCTCATGGCTTTTAGAAGCTGAGTGTTGGTATTAATCATTCCCTTAACACACTGTCAGGGTTTTCTCATTTCAATCCCCACCCCGCCCCTTTACTCAATGCTATCTTGCCCAATATGAATCATCTTTGTTCAAACAAACATTGCAATGAAGTCCAATCTATCATAACTTGAGGGTTCCAGGATGAAGAATATCTGGTTAGGAAAGGGTCAAATAAAACCATACCAGTATGAAGAATACACAGTCCCTTGAAGTTGCCATTGCTACCATTCAAAGGTTAAGTTAAGATGCTCTTTCCTGCACACTGAACTACAATGTGTTTCAAAGTAGTTGGTACTCAACTGCTTTCAAACTCATCGAACTTGGTACTCAATGCATTTTGACATTAAAATTTTGGTACTCAGTTTGTTTGGTACTCAACGCACAAGCTAAAACTTGTTGGTGTTGGCTTCCTGGTGACTCACTACATTACTCCAAATGGGAAAAAAATATTTGATGAGTACTGTGGTACCACAGTATTAAGATACTAGCTCTAGGTATTGTTTAGCTGAAGGTTTTGAAAGAAAAGTGCATGTGTTGGCCATCTGGATTGATGTTTTAAGACCCTTTCAGGGCTGATAGATTAGAAAAGTAGAGGAGATGTTTATGAATATTTTCAGAGATCTATTGCCAGAAAAATGTATGATTTTAAGAGTTTCTCTTAACTCTTGGACTTCCTTGGCTTCACACATTGCAGTTAAATCCAAGAGGAGGACACCAGGACGAATTTTCACATCCCAAATTTTTCTCATGGAGCAGCTAAGGAAATTTTAGCACCATGGAAAAGAATAGCAGAAAAGATCTGTAGCTGTAGCAACGGGGACTACTTTCAGCAGTAGCATAGGCTCAAAACCCCAAATGATATCTCGAAGGAGGCTTTTAAGAAGAGGCTGGACAGTTGCTTGTCTGAAATGGTATAAGGTCTCCTGCTTGGGCAGAGAGTTGACTAGAAGACCTTCGAGGTCCCTTCCAACTCTGTTATTCTGTTATTCTGCTTTTTTAGAAGAAGAACTATCGGAGAAAATGCAAAGCAGGTTGCATAAGTTCACACAACAGTCTTTTCAAGCTCTAAAGAGACATTGAGCCAACATCCCACAATCATCATTGTAAGGTTCAGGTTTTCTGTACATAGCCTACAAAAACATGGCATTGGGGATTTTTTATTGGTTTCATGGTTCATTTTGCTTTTATGCTTTTAAGTTAATTGTTGATTCCTGGGTATTATCTGGCCCTGCCTTTTTCTTTGGTGAATTTTTTGGAAATGGTTTGCCGTTGCCTGCTTCCCAGGGCTGAGAGAGAATGACTGGCCCAAGGTCATCCTATTGGCTTTATGTTTACAGCAGAACTAAAATTCACAGTATCCCAGTTTTTACTGTAATGCCTTAAGCAAACTGGCCTTGGCCCTTCTTGTTGCTACCTTAGAAAAGAAAGCAGTACCTATAGGCCTATGTTCCCTCATATGCCTTGATTGTACATGAAAAGTATGAATGGATCTCAAAAGAGCTTCAAAAACATTGGTTTGTACTTAGGAAAAAAAGGAATTTAGCATACATCCATCTTTGCGAGTTTGGAGAGACAGAGAGATCCAAACAAACCCATTCCTTGCACAATTGCCCTTTGTCTCTGTGTTGTTGTTTTCTCATGGGGGTAAATGAGAAAGACCGATTGGAAAAAGCAGCATCACCAGGAAAACTGGACTATAGTAGACTCTTCGTTTGTGTGATGATTTTATTCAGTTGAAAACCATTTACGTTTTCATTGTTTCAGCAAGCAATTAAATTAGTATGCACACTGGTTCAGGAAATGCATGAATTATAAAATGGGCAACTTGATTTAAATCAATGATTTAAATCGGTGTGTTTCCCTTCCCCCTTGGTGATTAAGTCAACTTGATTTAGATCAATCCATTCTGCATCTCATACACAGTATTGGTTGCCTGGCGAACGCCATGCCCCATATATTCAAATGAATCCACTCCCTAGTGAACAGAAGCTATGTATTCTAAACAGAGTAACAATAAGTAACAGTAATGCACTATGCTACCAATGTTCTGTGAGAAGAGTTTCCCTTCAAGGTGCTTTAATGATCAAGTTATCATATGCAGATAAAGTACTTTCTTTTTTTAAAAAAAGGATATCCCTATCTCTGTCACCACAGAAAGTGTTTGTGTTCTTTGAGATCTTACTAGATGGAGTTTCTGTGGCTTCTAATTGGATTAAATAATAAGGTGCTACAATTTTATCACTTGAGAGTCTTCCCTTACATGGGTTGAATTTTGTAATGTTCCTGTAGGTTTTTGCCATAAGTAGAAAACTGAATTTCAGAAGATGAAATTATATGCAGAAGATACTTCCTAACTAACTTCCTAAGGAGAATGATAAGGAGTGACCCAAGATCTAGTCTACTTGTGGTTCTCAACTTACAACAATAGGCAGACTCTCTATTGCTAAGCACGGCAGTTGTTAAGTGAATCATACCTAGTTTGATGTGCTCTTTCGCCATGGTTGTAAGATGAATCAAGCAGTCTTCAAGTGAATCATGAACTGTGGGTTGTTAAGTGAATCTAGATTGAGTTCCAGCAAATGGCAATGGTTTACTGATTGATATACTCCTATCCCTACCACATTTGTAAAAATAATGAATGTCTGTTGTGGCCTATTCACTCGTCCCTCTTCTCCATATGGCAGTGGGAGTGGAAATGCATGATTTTTCCCCCACCTTCACAATGCTAGAGTTTGCCATCTTGATCAGAGCTCTTTATATGATATCTGTCCCACATATGTCAAAATCTTACATTCCCAAGAAGTTTATGTGTTCTGATCCAACTGTTCAGTATCATTTCCTTGTGTTTGGAATGGATCCTTTCTACTGCAGGATCCAGTACCTAGCCAAATGTGACTAATCCTGACAAAGATAAGCAGTTAGACCTATTTTGTATTTGGATAGGAAAGCTACCTGGAGATTCTATCTTGTAAGATAAACTGGGAAGTTGGAAAAACACCACCAAAGAAGGTACTGTAATATTGTAGCAAAGCACTCCATTATTCCTCAAAAAAAAAAAAAACAAGTTGGGTGAGTCCATGTGGCCATCTAAAATCTGAAATGGAGGATGATTTATCCATCTGAAATGGAGGATGATTTATCTATTGCTGTCAGATGCAAGAAATTGGGAACCAGGGTTGTTCAATGAGTAGAAGCCTATTCCATACTATCTCTCATCAAGAATCTGAACTACTAACTGTCAAGGCCAATTGGCAGTAGGTAAGAGTTAACATGTCCATATCTCCATAGACTTAAGAGACAACAGAATTCAAGGTGGGCTGGACTTATATCTCTTGTGAGCATGAAGGAACTCTAAACTGATGACATGCTTAACCCCTCCCTCGGGCTCAACCCAACCATCTCCTACAATTACTTTTCCTCTGAAGGTTCAAGTCAACACACACGGAGGGTGTCCCTTCATTTCACTCTCACAACAACCACTCTTATTGATCGAACATTCAACCTAGAAATAAGGAAAAAATTTCTGACAGTCAGAACAATCAACCCACGGAATAGAAGTTGCCTTCTCAAGTTGTGGGAGCTTCATCACTAGAGGCTTTCAAGAAGAGATTGGACTGCCATTTATCAGAAATGGTGTAGAGTCTCCTACTTGGGTGGGGGTTGGACTAGATGACCTACAAGGTCCCTTCCAACTCTGTTAATCTGTAATAAGATGCAGAAGGAGTCATAAAATGGATCTATAATGGATGGAACAGAATGCAGTGAATATTAAGAATGACAAGCATGATCCCAAATACTTAACTAGGGACAAACGTTTAATCTAAGCTGAGCTAATTATTATGAATGGAGTTAGTTACTGTTGCATTGTTGAATAAGGTTTGATTAATTGGTTTCTCAGAAAAGCATAGATGCATTTAAATTACAAGCAGAATCAGAGAAATAAATACTTCATTTTGGAAGATGGCAGAACCAATCAGGGAAAATCCTTAGCATGGCTAGCCCCACCTCTTCAGTGATCTAATTATATTATGTGTGAATCTTGAAAACCATCTTTTTTGTTTTTTTTAAAATTGCATTTGCTTGTCTTTGACTGCTGCAGTATATCATTCTAATCAATAAAAATATTGATATGTCATACATTCAATATCTTTGTTTAAAAATTATTTAGCAATGGAAGACTTGATCTAAATAACCCTATTCAATTTGATGCATAGATCAGGTTCAACTCTCTCATGGATTTCATGTATGGCTATAAAAACTTATAATATATTAAGTATATATATATATATATTATGAGAAACCTTACTTTTATATAATTTTTAATATATCCAAGCACATGTTTTATAGGAATATTCTTTGAATATGTGAACTGCATAGGATGAAAATATAAAAAAATATAAGACAGACATATATATCAGAAATATCAAGTGTGCAAATTCTGCCTTTTAACAAAAGAAATCAACCACAAACAAAACAGGTAATATAAATGCAGATGTGTCAAAAATTTCCTTGCAGCTTTTTAAATATTGTCTTCACTTATTCTTATATTTTTGTACTTTGCAGGTTGTTTGAAATCATCCAAACTGGTTGATAATTTCTATCAATTTTCTCTTCGTAGTTTTCTAAGCCAGCTGGACCTCCTGATCTTTTATTGGATGTATCTTTCCAATCTTTTTCTAGTTGCTCATGCTCTGAAAAATCACAAGAGGAACACTTCTATACATAAAGACAATTACAAAAATGTCATACACACCTCAAAAGAATGTCAGCGAATATTTCTTCTTCTCTGTGTTAGACTTTATTTTTAAATCAAATTGAATGAAAATCTATACTATGGGGGGGGGGGCAGGAAATCAGGATTTTTTCTCCTCAATCCATCATGGTATTTTCAAATTTTCCAGAAACCATGAGGAAAATATCAGCATCATTTGGATAATAGGGCTCTCTATGAGCCCAGTAATTGATGCAATGACTGATGTTATATCTCTTTAAATAGTAAACCTCTAAACTTCATATTCATCCTTTGTTCTCTTTTTTTGTAATGGTTGTATCTAACCCTGTTTAATTAATCTACTGACTACTTGTACTTCTATATGGAACAATGGGGTGGGGGGAATCATGCATTAAGATATAATGCTTAATGACTGATTCACACACTGAATCCAGCTGTAAAGTACTTTGCTTGGGTTTGGTCAAGCACTTTGGGTGAACCCAGCTTAGTCCTTGTGGGACATAAGTCAGAGATTTTGGCTTAGTGTGCTGCATAAATAGACCGCTGTAATTTATTCAAGAAATAATGTTTAAGTCAACCATGACTTAGCACAATCAGTAAGTCCAGTCTAAGTCTGAAGAACCATACCAAGATCCTTATTTGGCATCAAAATCGTAAGGTATTTGGCAACTTGAAGATGTGTGGACTTCAACTCCCAGAATACCTCAGCCAGCCATGTTGAAGTCCACACATCTTAAAGTTGCCAAGGTCCCTGAGGTAGACCCCAATCTACAAGGTTGTTAGGAAAACAGAAAGACATAAAGAAATGGACTACAGGAATTATGTTGTCCGTAGCTGAAGCTAGACAAAAGAATGAGGCATAACAAGAATTCAAATCAAGCTTCATTAGGCTACTATTCATGTGAACGAATCAAATTATAGGCCAGGATGAAAAAAAAGCTGTTTCTCTGCACCTGGATGGATACTTGAAATACAAGGCATGTTTCATTTGGCTTTCAACAACCATGAACTGTCTTGTAACCCCAAACAAGTTGAGCATCCACACGGTCCCAAGGGGAGCAGGCAGGGATGTAGGGTTAACAACTTGGTGCTTTAAAAATTCATTGAGGTGCACATAGTATATCTGCCAGGGAAGAGGGCAATCCAAGCATTGGGGTTCAGGGACAAGAAAGGGCCAAATAACACGTTACCCCCAAAGAATATTTGGCAATTAAATCAAGCACTGTCAGCAATATCTGGAAAAAGGTTTGAAACGCAGGGAGAACAACAACAATCAAAAAAACCAACCCTCTCTGCTGTCTGAAAGACAAAAAGCTACTGCAACAGCGACAACAGTGAACGTTGCGATATGTGTGTGTCTTACTTCTTAACCAAGCCGCTAATCATGCAAATTATTGCGACTAATTACATCTGAATGTCTAATTAATTCTTTCAGTACCACATCATTTAGTACGCATTCACAACACAGCACCTGTTTTCAAAATCCTTGCAGTTAATTTGTTTATAAATAAACACTATTTGCATAAAATGCTCGATGATTACTTTAACCACAACTACAATGCTTCCATTTTGTCTTGGTAGAGACAAGGTCACTGAAGGCCACCATAAATTAATTTTAAACTGCACAAATTAATTTAAATCGAATGTGCGAATTTCTCATTAATAAAGAAAACATTTTTAACATGTTAATTAATATCTCTGTAACAGGCTAATTACTGTCTGCGTAACAAGTGTATCTAGGAACCTACCCTAAACAATATACTTGGGGAGGAGCGGGGGGAAGGAAATGGGGAGAAAAGAATCACAGCAAAGTATTTCCAAGCAAATATTATTGACACTTAGAGTTGTGTCTGGAGTCTCTTTCAGGTTAATTCAAAGTAGAGAGTAACTACATTCATAGAAAACACACCTTGCCAACATTATAAACTTTCCACAATGGCCTGGAGCACTGATGAAGTGCCAGTGGCAGAAATGGACACCTTGTTATTCTCCCGATGGAAATGAGCTTCCATCAGTTCTGATAGCATATGATGGGTAGAAATGATGGAGTTGCAATCCAACCATATTTAAATTGCTGTGTGGTCACCATCATCGCTTTAGGTTCTAGGGCATTGCAGAAAATTAAAATAAATCTTTCTCTTAAAAAAATAAAAACAGAGCCGGCATGAAGCCAGCTGAATTAGAATAGAATAGAATAGAATAGAATAGAATAGAATAGAATAGAATAGAATAGAATAGAATAGAATTCTTTATTGGCCAAGTATGATTGGACACACAAAGAATTTGTCTTGGCGTAAATACTCTCAGTATACATTCGTCTGGAGGCATTAGGAGGAGAATGATAAGGAGTGACCCAAGATCTAGTCTGCTTGTGATTCTCGGCTTACAACACTAGGCAGACTCTCTATTGCTAAGCATGGCAGTTGTTAAGTGAATCATACCTAGTTTTATGTGCTCTTTGGCCATGGTTGTAAGATGAATCAAGCAGTCTTTAAGTGAATCATGAACTGTGGGTTGTTAAGTGAATCTAGTTTGAGTTCCAGCAAATGGCCATGGTTTACTGATTGATATACTCCTATCCCCACCACATTGTAAAAATAATGATGTCTCATGGGCTTGAGATATACCTTGTCATAGCCCCAACTAGTAAGACCAGTAGTTAAGAGATAATAAGTTCTGCCCAAAAGCATCAGGATTCCATCATTTAATTGTCTGCAAAATAAGAGAACTAAATCAACAAGAAACTAGTTAAATATGCCCTTTCCTGGTGTAATACTGGATTCCCAGTCCAGATTCTAACCAGTTAAATAAAGTCAATGATAAGTTAGAACTCACAGCTACGTCTACCATTTTGTCCTCTGGAGAGATTTCTCTACTAGGCAAGATGGTGCTCTGGTCATCCTCAGAATAAATCAGAATAGTTAATCCGAGGCCCCATTGGCCTCAAACCTCTTATTTTTAGACTCCAGATCTGGGCTTCCCCTTGGTTACCAATGTTGAAAATCAAAATATTGTCCAATTGAACATTAAATGCTGCATTAAGGTTTGGATCCTTTGCAAGAATCAAAGAAACAATCCATCAGCATGATTTTCTACAACCAGATAAATTTTTGGGGCAGATCACAGATGCCAAGAACTGTGCCTTTGTTCATATCACACTTAATCACAAAAAAATTAATAAATGAACAAACCAGTCCCCCAATATACTTTTAACTTGGGGCTGTGTACTCCAATTCCCTTCAATACGATCTGGAAAAAATGATTTTTCTTTCAAATGATTCCCTTGCACAAACCATCCTTGAAATGTATTTACGGCCTCAAACTCTTTTTTTTTTTTTATTTGCAAGTGTTTTTACAAGGGATAAGCACCTGTTGTAAATTTCCATCAGCTCACAAACCTCTTTATGATAGGGAGCTCAGGACTGTAAAATATATTTATATATCTTTCACTTGGTGGACTGTTTGCCCCTTAACAGACATTCTGATAAATTCACATCCTTCTATTTCTTTTGAGCTTTGTGCTGAAATACCATTTCAAATGGGATTTTAAATATAAGGATGTGCCTGTTTATTGGATAAGGTATTTAGTTTCACTATGAATTTAGTTTGGTTTGATTTTTCAGGAAAGATCAAATCTTTGTAGAATTAGTGATTAATCAATTTAAAAAGATAATTCCCTTTTCCAGCTCTTCTTAATCTTAGTACTATTAAGTACCAAATATTGGTAGTATTAAGGCAAAGGAAAATATGTACCCTGTAATCAGATGCAGTTTCTAAAGTTAATGACTCTGGTTGCAATTTTACAATTTGAATCTTACTTCTGCACCAGATATAAGATTGCATCTTCCATGATTCCTGGAAAGATTAAAGAGTCAGGTAGGACAGACTGAATGGTTCTTATAACCTTCTCTTTCAGGAAAACCGAACTGCAGAATGACCAAGGATAATTTCCTTCTTCTGTTGAATGCCAGGGATGGCCTTGAGGAAATGGTCAGTTATTGTATCCATATGCTGTACCAATATACTTTGTGGGACTTTCTACAACCATGCATTTTTCCTCACCCTAATGAATAGATCCCAGCATCATGGGAAACCCAGTGCTGATACAACACTGCATAGCGAAAATAACAGACGTCAAAGAGATATCTAATTTTGCTTTAGCCTAGATAAGGAACCCACCAAAAATGTCCCATTTTTCCACCAAGCTGGTTATGGCTAGTACGGTGCAGGCTCATGCAAGGTAGTTCCACAAAGCATCATGACTGCCATCCAATGGGAAGCTTTGCCATGACTTGATAAATTTGAGTTTCTGAATTTTGCCACTTCAAACCTAAGTGCCAAAACCATCATCATCTTTTAATGATCCCATAATCCCTTGGAGAGTGGAGTCTGAGCAACTGAATGGAGCCGGGTGTTTATTGGCCGGATGCCCTTCCTGTCACCAATGTGGAGTTATATTCAGCAGACATAATCTCAACGTGCCCAGAGAGAGAAATATCAGCCTCTACCTAGTTCCAAACTCACAGCCTCCTGATTGTGAGGCGACTGCACCAATCAAACCAAAGTGCCAAAATGGAGATATTCAATTGAGCCAGCTGCTTTGATTGACTGGTAAGGAGCCTCACAATCACCCAGACAGAGCATCCAAACTGCAGCAGATTCACCTGTGGGCAGCTCCACTTCACGACATTGGGCAAAGTAGAAACTCAGCTTGTCTATGAAGATTCTCAGTCATCCAAATAATGGTTGTCCCAAAGGTGTTTTTTCAAAAGGCAACTGGACTTTCTTTGTTTTTCTTTGAAGGGTTTCACTTCTTGTCCAGAAGCTTCTTGAGTTCCCCATCATTCAGTCAGAACTGAAGAAGCTTTCTTGGATGAGAAGTGAAACATTTTCAAGGAAAAACAAAGAAAGTCCAGTTGCCTTTTGAAAAAAAAAAAAAGCACCTTTGGAATAGCAATTCAGTTAACTAGATTTTCTGACCCAGCTCAATTGCCTATTTATGGAATGGTAGGATGAGAGTTAACCTCCATTTATTCCTAAATTTGACTCAAATTCCAAAAAGATTTTCATATGAAATGAGTGTATACACTTTGCATAAAGCCAGGCTTAGTTTCCACCATTGGTTTGTGCATAAACCACAAGAGCTGAATTCTAACATTGTGTTAAATTAAAAACTTTAAAGCCAAATTGTGGCTGGGGTATGTGATCGTTACCACTAAGTGGCTCAGTTCTTTAAGTCTGGTTGGATTGCTTTTCACTAGAGCCAGGTCACATTGACTCCCCCAGTCCCTAGAATAGTGTCTTTCTCCTTAGAGAAACAAAGGAAGTATCTTTTTTCTTCTGTAACGATTTGGATTGTCTCTTGCCTCCTTCCCTCCCCAAATCCCAGAGATATCTTTGAAGACTGCAAGAGCCTTGAGGATTTGAAAGGACATAAACAAAGGAGACCTTTAATTTGGAGAGATAAGCAGCAGCTGGAGAAAACCCGAAGCCAAGCTGAGCAAGAAGCAGGAGTACAGTTGTGTCTAACTTCAACAGAGTTCTTTGAATCATCCCCCTCACTAATACCCAAACTATTCCAAAATAGAAAATAATATTATTATTTTTTTAAACCCAACGCCCATGGTGTGTCTCCCACCTCTTCTCACTTTCTGCTGGCACCACAAACTCATGAAATGGTTCCCTTCCAATTAAGAACCTCTCACATTTTGTAAAGAAAGCCGATCACCCTGTGAAAAATTATCTTTTAAAATGGAATTTAATTTGCATATAAGGAACAGGAGATTTATGATGAGCAACGTAGCGCAGCACTGCATCTGCCTAAGATCAGCCGTAATTTAGATGGCTTGTGACCGATCTTAAATTCTAAAGCACAGCTAAGATGAAGTGCTGTGTTGCCATGTTATTGTCAGGAGTCTAAGATTTACCAGAGATTTATTAGTAATCTTATCACAAACATGTCTCAAGTTTTTGCTTTTAATATGGGCCAAGCTCCTTTGAGGAATGTTCCCTGCCTGCAATTATATTTCTCAATGCATGCATTCTGAAGCTTAGTTGATTTCCTTCCCAAAATAAAGCGACCCATCATTGCATTACAGTAGCTTGGGTACATTTTTCCTCCGCTACTTAATAATCAATGTATTCATCATTTAAAAGGGGAAGGGGGGGATTTTTTTTTTTTTAAAAGGCAGAGACCCTGAAGCAATGCTTTTTTTTTTCTTTACCATATTCTAATGACTAGCAACTTGCAAATTACATTGACCTTTCATGTAGATTCTGTAAGCACCTTGTACTAATGTGTACTGTATTTATAGTTTGCCAATACAAACTAGCCAAAGATTGGATAATTACTGTAATCTATTAGCTCGATTGCTTCACCTGCTCATTTGTAGCCTGGATGGTGCCAGGCCATTTTCAAATGCTGCCCTTATCTTTCATCTCTGGAAGGTTTAAAAATGTAACATGTTGATTTAGTCTACATGTCCTCTTCATAAAATAGCAATAGCAATAGCACTTAAATTTATATACCACTTTATAGTGCTTTACAGCCCTCTCTAAGTGGTTTACAGAGTCAATCTATTGCCCCCACAACAATCTGGGTCCTCCTTTTAGGATGGAAGGCTGAGTCAACTCAGAAGGATGGAAGGATGGAAGGCTGAGTCAACCTTGAGCCTGGTGAGAATTGAACTGCTAAATTGCAGGCAGCTGGCAGTCAGCAGAAGTAGCCTGCAGTACTGCACTCTAACCACTGTGCCACCACGGCTCAAAATGCATTAAGAGTGTAGGTAACACGCATATATGATGTTCCTGATCATAATTTTAGTTTCATAACAACCAGAAAGAAAAACAAAGCACCCCACATAAACTTTAGGGTGAAAAAGACTCAGTACAGATAGTCCTTGACTTACAACAGTTCATTTAGTGAACGTTCACAGTTACGATGGCATTGAAAAAGTGACTTATAGCCATTGTTCACACTTACAATCGTTGTAGCATCTGTATGGCCATGTGATCAAAATTCAAATGCTCAGCAACTGACTCATATTTATGTCATTCACAGTCCTGTGAATCCCTTTTTCAACCTTCTGACAAGCAAAGCCAGTGGGGAAGCCAATCCCTTAACAACCGTTGTGACTAACTTAGCAATTGCAGTGATTCACTTATCAACGGTGACAAGAAAATGGGGCAAAACTCACTTAACAAATGTCTCATTTAATAACAGAAACATTGGGCCCAATTGTGGTCGTAAATCAAGAGCTACCTCTACAAACCCAACTTTCGTCTGGTTTGTCGATCACTAAAGAGCATTCCTTAACTTCTGGTTCCTGAAACAAGACATACTTTTTCAAGAAAAAAAACAAATTCAGAAAGAGAAGTTGTTGCCAAAAGTAATTTTTTTGTTGGGGTAGAAAAAGATATTTTGGACAAGCAATGCTGTTGTGACTACAGATAGGTAAGAGATATAACATGCTGGGAGAATTAGCTTAGTTGTTGCTTCTGTTCCTCTCCGTTGACAATCTATTTCAAAGACAGTTATGGATAGATAACACTGCAGACACTGGTAATTAAAACAACACTAATTTTGTCTCAGTGGCTGCGCTTTGTTGTTTGAAATCATCTATCACAAGCCTTCATGCTTCATACAATGAGGAGACATTTGTTTAATCCCATTTTGCTTGGTCAACACTTTTACTAATATCCCAGCATACCTGAATGCTATTGTACCTTCTTTTTTTTTTTCTGTTAAGGGAAAGAAAAAAATGATATCTGGCATGTACTCCCAAATAAACACACCATAGCATCTGCAAGGGATTACATTGCAAAGCACACACTGTTCTCCTTTTGTTTCATATCATTTTTATGGAGATAAAAACAGATCATGTGCATTCATAGAGCGGAGCAAATACATCCAGTACACTTCTGTTCCTTGGAGAAAAAGGAAAAAAAACACACACAGCCTCTCACCAAAATAGTTAATGCATACATCTAAAATAAAGATATGGTGCTTAAATTCTGGGGAATGAGTATGTAATTTTATATGCATTACTAAAATTGTTTGAGAAACACTAAAAGTTTGCTCCAAAATATAATTTAATGCCATTATACACCCTGCCTTTACATATCAAGACCTGTGCCAAATGAAATTTTTCTATCTGTGCTATTAACTTTCAAGGGAAAAATGTACATTTTAATAGAAAAGCAGGAGTAGCTGAACAGTTATTGACAACATTAAATTTAAGGAGAGGAAATTTTTTAAAAATGAAAAAGCTACAAGGAGCCCTTGCAGAAATATGATCTGAAATGTCACAGGCGAAGCTAGTGATCAAAAATCAAAAGTAGAAGGAGACTGAAACCAATTTCAATCTTTATTTTCACAAATAAAATAAAGGAAAAGGACATAGAGAAACCTATTTCAACCTGGGCAAGGAAATGAGACATCAGTACAACATTCTGGGAGAGCTGAAGAAGCTTCCTGGATGAAAAGAGAAATGTCTTCAAAGAAAAACCAGAAAGTCCAGTTGTCTCTTGGAAAAATATCTTTGGGACAACCATGGCATGGAGGACTGAGAGTCTCTCTATAGACATTTGGGAGGAACAAGACAAAACAATAATACAGTACAGGTAGTCGTTGACTTATGACCACAATGGATCCCAAAATTTCTGTTGCTAAGCGAGACAGTTGCTGAATAAGTTTTGCTCCATTTTATGACCTTTCTTGAAATTGTGGTTAATTGAATCACTGCAGATGTTCAGTTAGGAACAGGGTTATTAAGAAAATCTGGCTTGCTTGTCAGAAGTTCACCCTAGGACACTGCAACCGTCATAAATATGAGTCAGTTGCCAACGTCTGAATCTGATGACGTGCCCATAGAGATGCAATGGCTGTTTGAAAACAGATCATAAGTCACTTTTCGAACCATTGTTAAGCCGAGGATGCCTGTAGTGCATTCTTAACGAGTTGGCACACCATTGATCTTTCTCTAGGGAAGAGCAATCTCATTCGGCCCCTAAGGTAGGGCTGGCTGCATCCCAGAACGATGCACACAATTCTATCAGAGCAGGAGTGGGATCCCACCTTAGTCACTACCATTTCCATGGGTGATCGTATCCAAGCACACGCACCTAACAAGCCAATCAGCTGAGAGGATGAAGAAACTAAAAACTAGGAATGACACACACACACAAACACATACACACATGCGCTTTTCAGTCTTTTATCCTCTCAGCTAATTGCCAGAATATTTTTTTTCCTCCTGTCAGCTGATTGGAGGCTTTTTTAAAACCACCACTTCAGCTGAACCGGGAGTGATTTTTACGACTGGTTTGCCTGAACCGGGACGAACTGGTAGCATGCTCACCTACAAGTGAGGTACTAATACCATTCTACAAAGCCTTAGTAAGACCACACCTTGAGTACTGCATCCAGTTTTGGTTGCCACACTATAAAAAAAGAGTGTTGAGACTCTAGAAAAAGTGCAGAGAAGAGCAACCAGGAGGATGAGGGGACTGGAGGCTAAAACATACAACGAACGGTTGCAAGAACTGGACTTGGCTAGTCTAGTGAAGAGAAGGACCAGGGGAGACATGATAGCAGCCTTCTAATATTTGAGGGGCTACCACAGAGAGGAGGAAGGGGTCAAGCTATTTTCTGAAGCACCTGAAGGCCAGACAGGGAACAATGGGTGGAAACTAAACAAGGAGAGATTCAATCTGGAAATAAGGAGAAACTTTCTGACAGTGAGAATAATCAACTGATGGAACAGAAGTTGCCCTCCGAAGTTGTGGGAGCTTCATCACTTGAGACTTTCAAGAAAAGATTGGACTCCCATCCGCCAGAAATGGTGTAGGGTCTCCCGCTTGGGTGAGGGCTTGGACTAGATGGTCTACAAGTTCCCTTCCAACTCTGATTATCTGTTATCTGTTAAATGAGACACATACCCACCACTGCATCAGAGGTCTGCCAAACTGGAACATTCACAACTTCTGGTGGCAAGTTGTTCCACTGATTAATTGTTCTAACTGTCAGGGAATTTCTCCTTAGTTCTAAGTTGCTTCTCTCCTTGATGAGTTTCCACCCGTTGCTTCTTGCCCTTCCTTCAGATGCTTTGGAGAATAGCTTGACTCCCTCTTTTTTGTGGCAGCCCCTGAGATATTGGAGGACTGCTATCATGTCTCCCCTAGTCCTTCTTTTCATTTGACAAGACATACCCACTTCCTGCAACTGTTCTTCATATGTTTTAGCCTCCAGTCCACTAATCATCTTGGTTGTTCTTCTCCTTCTCTGCACTCTTTCTAGAGTATCAACATCTTTTCTTTGTAATGGACTTCCAACAGGAACAATTTTTTTTCTATAGATCAAGAAAATCAAATAATTGACATTCCTTCTGTCCTTCTATGCAAGAGCCATTAGCATCTCTCTTCAAGTAATCCACTAGATACAGTATTTGAGACAAGAAAGGCATTTTCAAAGATTTCTGGCTACAGACCCAAGTCTATTTGTAAAGGGGGGTGGAATGATGCACTCAGTCTAATGCCAAAAATTCCCCTATCACCCAGAAACAAATTCAGCTCAATCATCTCAAACCTGAACTAATACAGTTCTATTATGATTCCTTAGCTGATGGCAGGTGGAGGTGGAAAGAGAGATCAGGCCTCAAATAGACCTTTTTAACACCAGGAGCAATCTCTCTTCTAAAATCTAATTAGATGTAATATCTAGCTTTGTCTACTTCAAACGCACACAGAGATGCGTCAAATAGGTACACATTTAGCCTCATCCATAAGCTGCAAAATCAGGCCAAAAGTGGTATCCTAATTGCTCTCTTTGGGAAATTGTCATAAGCAGAGGTCTCAATAACATAGATGCAGCTTTTAGGAGGGGAAGAGTCCTCTTTTAAAATGGAGTGGGGGGAGGAGAGAGAATGAAATGTTCAGAAACCTTGCCTAAGAAATGTCCCCTGAGAAATTTTGGTTTTGCTCTCTTACATTTTAAAAGAAGGGAAGATTTCCAAGAAAAGAGGAAGGAAGGAAGGAAGGAAGGAAGGAAGGAAGGAAGGAAGGAAGGAAGGAAGGAAGGAAGGAAGGAAGGAAGGAAGGAAGGAAGGAAGGAAGGAAGGAAGGAAGGAAGGAATTATTTCATTGTCAGGCTACAACATGTGTACAATGAGATTGGCTGAGCCTCCCTTCATACACATACACACACAACTCACAGTGAGGATAGAAGTTCCTAACCCAGACCCAATCTTATTACAAGGAATGATAGAATATTAATAATAGAATAATATTACAAGGAAGGGAGGGAGGGAGGGAGAGTAAGTCCTTCAAATAACAAATGTAAGTTCATACAGTTGGATATGAATGAAAATAGAGATTGATGGATTGTGTCAAAGAAAAAAGAATATTTTGTGGCTCAGAAAGATACTGCTTATGCTAGGGGTACCCCACCTTTTTCAGACTAACTTGTAGCTCACATCCCAAAGGGCAGGATCATAGCTAAACATGATTGATTTAAATTCATCTTTGGAAGAAAGTAAATGTTGCTATTATTGTATTTTGAATGCCTTCCAAACCTGCAACATTAAGAATTATGATTCATGAACACCTGTTCGAAGGGCTTAGAAGGTACACCTGAAGCTTCGGAAGTCTGCATGTAGCTTTGGATTTTTAAGATGGTTGGCCCCGTTATAAAAAAAAAAGTGGTAGTCCAAAGAATAATTCTGAAAAATCGCTGTTAGTAGAGTAAACCCAACCAAAGTTCATACAGGCCCTGGTGTTGTGGCCTGTTGACCGCTGGTCCCTCCAGCAGCTGAATCAGAGGAGGAGGAGGAGGAGGAGGAGTGGGAGTCAGGGTCAACACCAAGACAACCTGAGAGCTCTGAGGAGGAAGAGGTAATGGAGATGGCAGAGAGAGAGAGAGTCAGAGGTGGAATTTGGGCCCTCCATCAGCCCTCAGATGGAGAGTCAATAGCTCCCAGGTCTGGAGGTGACTGATGAAGAAGAGGAGGAGCAGCTTGGTGCGGTGCCTGACATGCGGATACTCAGAAGGCAGAGGAGAGGAGAGCAGTGGAAATCTATGGGCCGGTCCTTGGGACGGAAGAGCCACCGCTGCTAGTGAAGCCCCACCTGAGCTCTGGGGATAAAGGGCAGGGGGCGGAAATGAACAGGTGTGGCAGACAACTATTCATCTCCCTGATAGACAGACTGGTTAGCCTGCTGTGAGAGAGACAGAAACGTTTTGCCAGGGCTTCTGATGCTCCTAACAAAGGGAACATTTATTTAACGACAGAAGGTTTGTTATGTTTGGGAGCTGGGTCAGAACATCTGGACAAGTCTCCTCCTCATTTTTTCATAGGGAGCAAGGGAGAATTTAAGATCACATGCATCAGGGATACTTGAACATAATGAAGATATGATGAAGTATATAAGCAATAGGAATATTATTATCCCAATGAGATCTACATCTATATTTCCTGAGTCGAGATCCACTTTTAAAACAGGCTGATTGACTGACAGAACACCGGCTCTGCTCTGCTAAACTAAAACAAGGTCAAGTAGTTTATATTCGGCCTGTTGCAAGTCCTTGTTGTATCCAATCATTGTTTAAATGAACAAACTATGATTGGCTGAGATTGGATGGCACAAGCCCTAACCTTAGAAGCCTTTGTTTCCAATCAGACAAGAGAACTAAGCCAAAACCAAAGAAAGCCAATTATCACCCACCTGACTTGCCTCTTTTAACATTGTCTTAACATAAAAGACATCCTGGCATCTTTTAAAATAAGATGAGGAAAGGCTCTTGCTGGGCAAATGTATTAACCTGCTATTCTCAGCAGATAATGTCTTTCCTCTTGCCAGAGAAAAGGTCTTGGAGATGCATCCCCATCTTTGCTCTCCACTGTGTCTGGAATTGCCTCCTGGGTCTCTAGTTATCAAATCTCCAAGTGGAAAATAGATAGGCCTTGACTCTTGAAAACCTGTCTGTAAAACTGCACACACCTGCTCATTTCGGTGCTCTGCTGCTTTTTCATATATTTCACTTTTTGAACTGGTGGGAATTTTGCTGCAAGAGCATTTTCATCCCCCAGTTTTGGAAAGAGCTGGTTCCCCCTCCCTCCCACCCCAAATAAGGGCTGGAAGCAGATGCAATCCCAACCCAGTGGATTAAACCAATGCCTGACTCTTAGGAGATGGAGAATTCTGGAGAATTACGCAGGGGATCCATAGGTTGAAGCAACCCCTGCATGACCATTAAAGTGCGCAAGGTTGTCCTTGATTTTACTTATTTTCTTATATATAAACATCTGTGCTGCACTAGGTGAACAGAAACCTGATCTTGCAAGATTAATGGAGGATGGTTTGGGAAGAGTACCCAAAACAAGATAAAAGCAAGCAGGGTACAGCTCTCAGCCACAATATTTCATATGCAGCTTTCCTACATCTAAACTGGCAGAATATTCATGAACTGGCAGAGACACGGTTAACAAGGTCAGCCAATGGGAGTAGGGGTGGGATTTAAATTTTTTAACAACCGGTTCTGTGGGCGTGGCTTAGTTGGTGGGCATGGCTTAGTGATCATGTGACTGGCCGGGTGTGGCCAACTCAACATCACTCACATCGAGGCACGCTTCTCCTTGCCTGGCCTCTCGTGATTATAGGAATGCTGCAACAGTCGTAAGTGTGAAAAATGGTCATAAGTCACTTTTTTCAATGCCACTGTAACTTTGAATGGTCACTCCACACAAGCAAAGTACCAGCAAAGGAGGAAAACAAACTCCAGAGAACTTCCTGACACAGGAAGTCTAGTCCTACCAAGAATGTAATAAGGATTAATGGAGAGGCAGTTTCTATAAGCAACACCAGAATGATTCCTTCCTGCCTTCCTTACAGGATTAGGCCAGTAATTTTTTTCTAACAACTGGTTCTCCCAACTGCTTAGAATGTTAACAACCGGTTCTAGCAAATAGATGCAAATTTGTAGAATCCCACCCCTGAATGGGAGCTGAATTGGGACAGGAAGGACTCTGCGCGTGGCTTAGCTCCGTGTTCAGCTCTGAAGAGATGAAACTTATCTGAACTGTTTAAAGTGAAACTAAACTAATCTGCTCCAAGCTCTGAAGCTGCTGCTTGTGTTTTGCTTATGTTACATTGGAAGAATCTACTACTGGTATTGTAAACTTTACTTCAAAAGTTATTGTATATATAAAGAAGTTAATGAATCCTGCTGAATCAGTCATCTGTCCACATCATAAACTTTAGCTCTTTTTGGAGTTATAAGGAAGTCTGCATGCTTAAGATTCATATTTAGTACCTTATCAAGAGCAAGTTTGGTCTAGCGGTTAAAACCTCGTGTTAGAAACCAGAAAACAATGAGTTCTAGTCCTGCCTTAGACATGACAGACAGCTGAGTTACTTTGGGCCAATTACCAGGAGGCAATGAGTTCTAGTCCCACCTTAGGCATGACAGACAGCTAAGTGGACCCATCACTCTCTCTCTCAACCCAATCCACCTCACAGGGTTGTTGTTGTTGTGGGAGGAGGAGGAAGACATATGAGAGGTATTCGCCATCTTGAATAGTTTATAAAAGGATAAATTAAACAACCCAGGTTCTAGAGGGTGGGGAGAAGAAGAGAATAACAGCTCTGACCTTAGATTGCTGAAATAAAAAGACCTTAAATGCTTTTTGAATTTCCAGGCTCTTTGAAGATGTTTTTGCATTAATTGGGGGACGGGAATACTTCTTCATGATTTAGAATTCCAGAGAGATTTTCACAGGATGCCCTGTAGGAAGGCAACAGTAGTACAAGCTCCAGATGTGAAAGACTTAAATATGGACAGGAGTGATAGGATTCATTTCATGCTAACCAGAGCCCATTCATACATCACAAGTCATGGAGCCGTGGATTCAAATGGATGTCAGTTATTTCCACTTTTTCCTGGCTAGTAAAAATTAAAATCTGGTTGCTTTCAGGTTTAGGGCTTATGATTTGCCATCATTCTTACTTAATAGCCTTTTATTAAACAGCCTGCATTGAGTTCCTTACCGTAACTCATGTTGCTCTGTTTAAAGCACAACTCTGGGAAATAATTTCAGCAAAGAACCAGTGGTCAAATCAAACTAGTGTTTGGCCTCCAATATTTGCACAATTTAAAATCTTTTTTATAAAAAAAGCTCTTAGATGAGAATTTTAATAACACATTTGTAATATTATAAAATCCTATTTAATATATTCTGTTGGTGTCAGGAAAAAAAGGAAGAATGCAGGCAGGTTTTCTGTTGCACAAACAATGCACAAATTCTCATATTTATACCTCATTTTCAACTACATACCTTTGCTTTCCTTTTTTTCTTGCCCTGTTCTTTGTTTTTGTTTTTGTTTTTGCCTTAAGAGGTTGTTGTAATGCGTGTTAAACCACAAAAGGCAATTTTAACTCTAATCTCAGAAAAGAAATATTATGTTAGTCTAGAAAACAGTAAAGAATTGAGTGACGCTGGATCTGCTACACACAAACCAGCGCTGCTGCTCTGCTCAAAAGCGCCACCTAAAGGCAGAAAGGATATAAAGTCATTTGCCAAAAATAAAATAAAAAAATAAAAATTCTCCTTCTGGGGAGTTTATTTGAGCAGGATCTGAGTGTAAAAAATGAGCATGCTTCAGGAATTGACAGAAGGTTTTGATTGAAGTGACTGATCTTCACAGTTGCACCTGCAAAAAATTGATGATAATGCTGTCTAAACCATTCATTACAATTTGGAATTTTATTCCGAGCAACACGTGATTTACAAATTTGCAAGACGTGTGTTGTAGATAAAAAGACAAAGTGCTGTTTTCATATAAAAAAATATTTTGACCTAATTCTCTCAAGCACTCATACACACACACACACACACAGAGAGAGAGAGACACACGAAATTGGAGAATGTTTGCCATTTATCTCTAACAGCTTTTTCAAACAGCTCTGTGGATAGAGATAGATAGATAGATAGATAGATAGATAGATAGATAGATAGATAGATAGATAGATAGATAGATAGACAGACAGATATAGAATGATAGGAAGAATAGCTAGATAGCTAGACAGACAAGATAGATAGATAGATAGATAGATAGATAGATAGATAGATAGATAGATAGATAGATAGATAGACAGATATAGAATGATAGGAAGAATAGCTAGATAGCTAGACAGACAAGATAGATAGATAGATAGATAGATAGATAGATAGATAGATAGATAGATAGATAGATAGATAGATAGATAGATAGATAGATAGACAGACAGACAGACAAGCAGAGAGAGAGAGGCAGACAGGCAGAGGGTGGATATACAGGTAGAGAGAGAGGCAGGCAGGCAGGCAGGCTGATAGATGATATATGGATGGATGGATGGATGGACGGATGGACAGACGGATGGATGGATGGACAGATAGACAGACACATATAAACAAGCAGGCAGATGGATGGGTGGATGGATGGATGGACATACAGAGAGGCAGATAGAATGGATTGGCTGACAGGCAGACAGACAAGCAGACAGGTGACACCTTGTTGAAGAGCCAGACTCTGGCAGGAAGCAGTTGGTCTAAAGTCACCCAGCTGGTTGCTCTGCCTAAGGCTTACTACAGCCTGGATCTCCCTGCTCCTCCTCTAGCACCTTAGCCATGACACCACAAAGGGTCCCTCTTTTATATAAATACAGGAAATTGTATTTTTATTTATTTATTCGCTGCTCATGTGGCCCCAAGGCGATTCAACAATGCCTTTTGCTGTCATATATTTCAGCCCCATAATCTTTTATACTAACATTTGTTTTTCTTGGTGTTTTCCCACAAGTTCAAGGAACTGAGCTTTGATCCACTGGTTACAACGGGAATTGACTGACTGGCTTGTCATCTGAGTCCTGGGTGGGATTCTGCCGGTTTGGACCAGTTCGATCAAATCCCTAGTTCTAAAGTTCAGCTGGAAGCGAACTGGTTCACTACAACAATCATGTGGGCCGGCATGCCTGCCCCTGCACTGTACTGATCTTTATCATCCCAGCTGATCAGTGTGGAAGAATGGATTACCACTCCTCAGCTGTGTTACTCCCTCGAAGTAACATAGCAGGTAAGGATTCTTGTCTTGTTGTTCATGCGTGTGCAGTGTGAAATCACCGAACCGGTTATTATACCGGCAGCATCCCATCCCTGTCTGAGTCTGACTTCATGGGTGGAGAAAAAGGGACTGGCCCAAAGTTATTGAAACTGAATTGACTCATTCCCAACTGATTTCAAGGGTTTTGCTGAAGGGATATTGTAAAATGGGGAAGAAGCCAATGGAAGCCGCTCTGAGTTTCACAAGAAAGTGGAACCTTATTGTCGCTATCATCATTATCCGTTTTTATACAGCATCATCCTTAACTGTGACCAGAATGACATGGTGCTATGCCAAGCCAATATGCTTCATGTTGCCAAGCATTTACTTGCTACTCATGCCTCTTATTTCTAAGATATTGGTGGTCTAAGCTGAGGCATCTACCCATCATTTTCTTACTATGCTGTTTTTGGACTGTCAGACGCAAAATAACCAGGAGCATTCACTGAATTCAAAGCACTGAAGAGCTTATTGTTGCTACCTGCACACAAGAATCTAGTCAACTAACAGTCAAAGCTAAATTGGTGTTGGATAAGGATCAATGGAATTCATAGGGGGCTGGACTCTCTTGTGGCAACGCAATGACTCCAAACTGATGACATGTTTAACTCCACCTTACAGTTCAACCTGCTCTTCTCCTTCAGCATCTCATTGATCATGCTGCAGTAAGGTGATTGACAAAATCAGGTGACTTGGCAGCTCAGCCAATGGTAATCATTGCATTCTCTTTTGATAGAAGCACATAGGGCTATCATCTCTTGGGTTTTCATGCCCAAATACCCTCTGGGCAAATTTAGAAAACTAAGGTTACTATGTAAGTTCTTTAACAATTAACTACGCTACCATACCTTCATGTGTGTAGTTCCCCATTTTCCTGCTCTGAGCCTCATTTGTCTACTTGAATGAGGAATTTTAAAAAAAATATCCGTTTAGAAGTTACTTATTAATGTGGAAACTAAAATTGTATAGAGATGCTTCTCTTGTGGAGAATAAAAATAAGTTGCTTCTCTACAAACACAAACCCTTACTAATCTAAGAGGGAAGATATGAAGTAATTGGATTTTCATAAATATACCTGAATTGGGGCTTCCAGGAAAAAAAAATGGATAATTTCTTTCTTTTCATTTAGAAAAAAAGAAATATAACCACAGCTATTAAAATAAACACCTTAGCAAAGAAAACAAAATATGGGTTTTCTTTCAGCTGTAAACATCCTCTTTAAAAAAGGAAGCCAGCAATGGTGAATTCAGGAAACAAGAAGTTTCTCACTTGTCTTCTTGCTTGCAAATAGCAAAATCCTTTATTTTCAGTCTAAAGTTCATATTGTGTAGTGAATTCTTGAAGTACAAATCATTTCCCTTCTTTTTGCACAAATTTAAAACCATCTCAATCCTCTTTTATCCTGAGGAATCATTCCAAGTTGGCTCAACATGAATTGCAACCATTTCCCTGTTTCAACCCATTCACATTAAAGCAGTGGTCACCATCTGACCTGTGACCACATTCCCATCAGCTGAGCTGTCTTCTACTGTCCAGAAAATAAGCTCAAATAAAAATAAGAGATCACAGTCCTTTAATCCTGCAAAAGGAGAAGCAAATAGTGCTGGGGATAGGAAAACTATTTTTAAAAATAGCATCATCTCATCTGTCTATCTGGATGGCCTCTGTCCCTAATCTTAAACTCAACAGATCACAAAAGCATGATTACAAAAGAATATACTAATACATAACTTTCTACAGTTTTAAACACACCTTGGAGGTCACCATCACTAAGGAACATAACTGAACAGCACACATATATCTCAAAGGTCAACAAACTAACCTAAGCCATATTGCATTATTGGTGATCTCTGCATTTAGTTTTTGAATTGCTGAACCTTCTCATCTAATCCATTTTTTAAAATATACAATTCACGCCTTCAGGAAAATTAAATGTTTGATTGGTTAGGTGCAACAGATCTGATCCGATCCATTCTCTTACCAGCAACAAAGCAGAGGCCATACTGAATCTTCAGCTTAAACCCATTGCTTAAATACCTGTACAGATTCTCAGTCATCCAGGTCACACTTGTGCCAAAGGCCCTTTTTTTTCAAAAAGCAACTGGGCTTTCTTTGTTTTTCCTTGAAGACATTTCTCTTCTCATCCTCGAGGCTTCTTCATTTCTGACTGAATGATGGAGAACTGAAGAAGCTTATTGGATGAGAAAAGAAACGTCTTCAAGGGGGAAAAAAATCCAGTTCCCTTTAGAAAAAGCACCTTTGGGACATTGCTTAAATAATCACCTTAGCATTTTACCCTCTTGGATTAAGAGTTGGCTGTTATTCAAGCATATTCGTGATTTTAATTCTGTCAGTGAACTTTTTTTTTTTTTTAAAGATGCATTTAATGCAATTTACATGTATTGTTGTTCTGATCTTCTGGGAGGGAAGTAAAGGTACTACACATTAGGCTATCAAAGCTCCCTAATCAAAATTGTTAACCCCACCACAAAACGCTCAAAGGCTAAATTTCAAATATTTAGGAAGGGTGTATTGTACATCTTAGCGGCCTGAACCTTCCCATGATCTCCTTAAACAGAAAACTTATTGTCTTTCCTTTTCTGCTCTGTACATTCAACATAATAAATGTTATTACCCGTAACTTTTTTTATTATTATTTAAAGGAATCATGTAGCCAGGAAAATGAATGAATTTAATTACCAATGCAGTGGGGGGGGGGAATCATTAGAGCAGGAGTCCGGAACACCAGATATTAAAAATAAACAAAGGCTATTAAAAACAGTTTCAAAAAAGAATGTCAGTTTTCCCTTCAATTCTAAAAATGTAAATATAAAATAGGAAGAGGACATCACAGGTAAACATCCAGGAGTTACCGAAGAAATTACTTTGAAAGAAAATGTTAAATGAATGACTGGATCATTTAACTTTAAATCTATACTTTATGTAGCAATATGAGCAGGTCATTTGATTGCTATGCATAGAAAAATTAGAAGTGTAATAAGATCAGAAAGTTCCACCTTCATAAGAAGAAAAATTTCATTAGAAAATTATATTTAAGGGGAGATGCTCAGAATGCCTCCCCGGTAGCATAATGGGCCTTTGGCAAAGATTATAGACTTTTTCAAAGAAAGTGTGTTTCTCTGGTAACTTTCCACTGAATTGTCAGGATGAAGACAACAGCCTGCAATACAGAAGTGACACCCCAATGCACATTTATTCTTCCTGACTATTGCTCCCCATTTCTTTCTGCATGGACCATCTGATGACATTATTATTGTAATAGTTGTGGGGGGGGGTTAATCTGAGATGTTTTGCTTTGCTTTGTCTATGCTTTCAATTGCTTTAATTTTGCATTTTGTAAGCAGTGCGGAGTCTGTTGGGATAGACAGCTCAGGAAGGAAGGAAGGAAGGAAAGAAGGAAGGAAGGAAGGAAGGAAGGAAGGAAGGTCAGAGCTCTTTTTTTTTTCTCTGTTTCTTTCCCAAGTTGGGAATTCAATAAAAATCAACAGAAGATCAGTAGAGAGTCAAAGAAAATGTTATTCAATCCAAAGATTAAGTAGCTTTGGATGGGTAGCTGTGGTGGAATAGCTTCTTCATTCCCTTTTTGTAAGTCTTTTAATTTAAAGATTTTTTAATTTAAAGATTACCAATATAAAGGAATGTGTTAGCTTATTACACTTGTTTCTCCTCTATCAACATAAATGTCTTTCTCCAGTACAATTGTTCCTTTCTTTCATATTCTGGTAAAACAAATGTTTCCTTACCTTAGAATTACAGCAGATGCCTCTTTATGTATAGATGTCTCTTTATATAGAGCTAAAACAATGGCCATTTTACCTTTCGTTTACATGTGTTCTTCTATGCCTTTCTTTACATAGATTTTGTTATGTGATAAATTCACCTGTTTATACTGAGAAAACCAGCAAGAACTATATCTTTTCTATACAATCTTTCTTTGGGGAGGGAGGGAAGGAGGGAGGGAGGAAGGAAGGAAGGAAGGGCTTCCTTGACCTCACCTGCAAAGAACTAAGATGACTACCATTGTCAGCACAAAAAGAAATCCAGTTTTGCACATTCTCTCAGATAATCTTAAGGTGAAGACTTCCAGGTTTTGTAGTCTGAAGAGAAACTTTCTCTATCTTCTAAAAATTGTCCAAATTAGCTTATATGAAAATATAATAGAACATTGCATCCATCCAGAGTGTGGGAAAATGAAAAATTGTCCATGGTTGAGGAGAGAGCTGAATCTGAGTCTCTCCAGACACAATCCACAATCTTAGTCTCTTAGCTATTAATCAAACTATGGTTAGGTTCATTTATGCCACTAAGAAGGCTGGTTGGATTATCTTTTTTTCTTTAAGTCACAGTTGATACATTATAATACATTAAGCCACAAATCATGGTTTATTAAAAGTCATCTCTTTATGACTTTTAGTACAATGGGTGAACCCTATACACTGAGGCATGGAAACTAGTGGAGTTCAAAGTTAGGAACAGGTTTGACCGGTAGGTAGGAAGTTGCAGGTTGAACGTAAAAACTGGACTAGTTTAAACATTTTTTTTTAATTTTTTTAATTTATTTTTATTTGTCAATTGCTTAAAAGATAATAGGTAACCCTTCATTAAATACAGACCTTCATTTCAAACATACCATTTTACATGTATCAATAAAGGAGAATATTCGTAGCTTAGGGTTGAAATGAGATGTCCTTGGTACTTTCTAAGCTTTGCATGTAACTTACTATGTGCAAATGTTATTAAATCTTCACCTTCTTTAGGCAACTATCTGTTGTGGTCCACCAGCAGCCTGCAGAGACAGCAGCAGAGTTGGACAGTGGGAAGGAACATGGGCCAGTCTGGGAGTCTGGGGAGGACTTGGACAAGGGTCCTGCGTCAGATACAGAGATGGGGCCAGGCCCATCTGGGAGTTATGTGCTGACTCCGGAGCCTCCAGAGTCTGACAGCAGTGAGGCAGAGGAACAAGGGGAGCCTGTTCCCAGTGCGCGCTTGCACAGAGCTGCCAGAAGGCAAGAACAGTTAAGACAAAAGTGGCAACTCTGGAGTAAGGCTTGGAGGTGATTGCCCCTCCCATAAGACATAAAGGAGGAGCAAATCTTTGCAGCAAGCAACTTTATTTGCTCTTTTCGGGTTAAACCTTGAAGCTCTGTGTGGACTTTGTACTCCGTTTGGCTTTTTATAGTTCATTTGGCCCCTTAATTGTTGGCAGCAATTCAAAGGAGATAAAGGTAGGTGCTTATCTCGAGAGACTATTTGGGACTCATTAGGGGCTGGGAATGAACATAATTCCCAGCCGTTGAAATAAAAAGAGAGTTGTTGAACTAAGTGTATGCTTAATTATGGTCTTAGAAAGCCTTAGTCAGAACACTATCATCCTAAGGAAGGACAGAAGTCCATATTCCAGATATTTATACAAGGCTTGGATAGACACAATCCAGACACTTAGCATTACCTGCCAATTACATCAGCCAATTCTCAAGTGTGAAGAAAGTACAGCAAGTCAATAGACTTGAGCCACGGAGGCCCTGACATTAGCAGGAATTAGCCACATACTTTGAGGCCATCGTAACAGGCCAAGTTACCCTTTAATTTCCTTTTTCCCATTTCTGATGAACTAGAATCTCTTCATTTGTTTCAGTCGCAGGCGTGCCAGCAAGAACATTTTTCCCCCTACAGCTCTGTGAGTTCACTCCAAAATTACTGATAGAAAAACAACAGACTGATCTACAACAGTGAATAAACAGGGGGACAGGAAAGAGCTGTTCACAGTTTAATTGGATCAATTAATGTCTAGGAGAGGAAACAGGGAAATATCTGGACAATGCTGCTTTGGGGTATGAGAGCCTTGGCAGCTGAACAATTCTGAACATATTTCAAATGTCTGTGTGCTTCTCACTCTGCACCCTGCAGAAGCTACAATTTTTCTTCCTTAATAACTGCAGCATATACTGTAGTTAGAGAATCCTTTTGAAAGCAAAATCTTTTGCCACCTTGTTGATTGAATAAAAAGACCAGATAAAGACTTTTCGGAGGCAAGATTACCTATCTTAATTAGCCATAATGCAGTTTGATCGGGTTTGGCTTCACGTGCTATGTGAACCAGCCATTGTGGTTCGCAAGCCATGATTTATAGTTTAGCAGAATACATGAATCCATCAAGTGCAGTTTAGTCTATAACCACTATTAAACCTGTTAAGTTCTGCGCATGGGCGCAAGGAACGGAGACGAGATGATGAACAGTGAACTTCAACTCTTTATTAATCATTGTGGAACAGAGCAAAAACTATGGCAGCAACAGCCCTTTTTATAGGCAAGCTGCTGATCTAGTAACCAATAAGAAACGTGAAAAGTTAGCTTCCATAACTAATGAAAGAGGCCCGCTAATAGCCAATCAGATCCTCCTGAACAGACCAATCCGATATCGCTATTATCGGCCAATCAGAAGTGCAGGGCTAGAACCCTGCAGTTTTCTAAAGGTTTTAATAATCTTTATTTAAGCACTTTTATTAATTCATAACAAAACCAAGATTTAGTGGAAAAAGAAAAGGAAAAAAATGCCTCGTGGATGCCTTTCTCCGTTCTCTTTTTTCTCGTCCCTTGATATCTTCCTCACCAAGCTACAATACCAGTGGTGTTATTCTTCTGGTTCGGCCTGGTTTTACCAAGCCAGTAGCACTGATGAGCAGCGGAGACCGAACCTGCATTTGTTCAAAGTGTATGTTTCGTGTGCATGTGCACGCAAAGTGCGCCCACTGAACCAGTGGTAACAATTTTTGAATCTCACCACTGCTACAGTACCAACTATTACAAAATGTAAACACTTGTAATTCAAATATTATGGATTACTGCTACGATGCAACATTTTCTGCGTGTTTTATTTTCAGCAATTGGCTTTTGTGAGAAAGAAATTGCTTTCTTCTGTTCTTTTTAAGAATAGTGTTTCAGTGTAGTTGTCAAGACTGTGGGATTATGCACATTACATAGTCCTCATTTCACAGCTAAGACCAGCTTGTTGGAATCGGTTGTTAAGAGAAGCAGTAGCTAAGTGAAAGCATGACTGTGCTTACAAATCTTACTTCATCTTTGCTTTGCTTTGCTTTGCAGACATTCAAAGGTCATAAATACAAGGATCGGTCATAACATGACTTTTTCATCACTATTGTAATTGCAAACCATCACTGTGAGGCATTGATAAATATGCATATCTTTATTTATTTATTTAGGACAGGGATATAGCCACCCAACTCAGTCACAGTGACTCCAGGTGGTTATTTGATTACCATTAGTTGATTAACATGAGGGTCTAATTCACACTACATACAAGATCATGGCTGGACAATGCATAGCTAGAAAATACCGGATCCATATTACCATATTCTAACATGTTATGTCAATATGGCCATTATTATCAGGGCAAGATGGGATCAATATTATCTAGAACTCTTTCCCCAAAATTAAACCCCCTGTATGATATCAAAGGACCCCAACACACTGATAGATGAGCTGCTTTCATATCTTTTATTTGTGGATCCCTACATGAAATGCCTTCTTCCTTAAAAGCCGTATGCAAAAGCTAGCTTTTAGCCTCATATTTGCATAATAACTGGTCAGAAAGGATTAAAAACAGCTCATTAATATGTCAAGAGGTGTTAATTTGAACCCTGCCCATAAGCTATTGTAAATTTCATTTAGCAAATGTGAAAATGTAATGCAGTGCAAATTAGGGGGGATTAAACCACAAAAAAAAAAGTTGAAGGGAAAATAACCGGAAAGGATGTTTTCCCCCTCCCCTATCTTTGATTAACTAATAAATTCCAGAACATGCCTTGAATCTCAAGACTGAGAAGAAAACGTAAAAGAAATTGCATATGCTAGAGTTCAGAAAAGTGACAAAAGCATGTCATGCAGGTTTTAGTCTTAAGGTCGTGGGCTGTTTCCCTGGGAGTATTAAAACAAGTTAATGTTGTTGTGCAATACTCACACCTAAGTGATAAACATCCACATACATACTTTGCCAAAAACATTGATTGCAGCTGCCTAGACATTTTTCCATCACATCCTGATCTTTTAAACATTTTAATGTTCTCCAAAAATACCTACCTACTAGGGATAGATAGCATCCATCCCATAACCCATCCCCAATCTGCTTTCTTTGGATGCACTGTGGATTTTATCCAAAAAGAACTGTACAAAAGCAGGAATCCTATCTGCCAGAGCACAGGGGATTAGATCATTAATAGGTTAAAGGCAAAACCATGCATCAGCATAACATTAAGAGCTAACTGATTTCCAACCCTAAGCCACTTACTGCCAAGCGTTTGCAAATCATGTCAAGATCTGTGTCACTGCGAGGGATGGCAGCATGGGGTGGGAAGGGGAGAAGGCATTCTCTATTGTTTATTATCACTGTACCTTATTAGAAGTGTTCTAGTTCAGGCAATTTTTAAAAAAATATTTGCTTAATTAGGACACGCAACTTTCTATAGTCACTAATTTGATGTTGTTAGACACAGAGAATCTTTCCATCAAATCACAGAACTATCAAACAATGGGATCAAAAGGGACAATTTAGGAGACCCAGTAACTATCTATCCTTAGCCTAAAAGGGATTATCCCCTAAAAGAACTTCAAGATTATCCCCTCTATGTCACGGGTTCCTCAATTGTAGGGGATGTCCAACCTTGGCTACTTTAAGACCTATGGACTTCAACTCCCAGAATTCCCCAGCCAGCCATGCTGTCTGAGGAATTCTGGTATTTAAAGTCCATAGGTCTTAAAGTTGCCAAGGTTGGACACCACTGCTTTATTGAGATGCTCTTAATGCTAGGAAATTGGTCTTAAGATTTCTCCAGAGTCTGTCTTCCTTTCCCTTCTCATAGTCTGCAGCCTGGAATGATTAGAACCCAAGCATGGTCTCCTTCTGTATGTCACTTCATCAAGAGTGCCACCATCATATTTTCCCTAAGTCATCTTTTCTCAAGAACACATGCATTAAATGTACAGTTCTTGTAATAGCTACATTCCATAATTCCTTTTTAAAAATGCATATAGAATACGGTACTAGTCTCTCAACAGCACCTCAATGCATTCCAACACGTCAAATGGAGCTAATTTGAATGTCTGTGTTGTCCTCCATCTTAAAATTGGCTTGGTATACACTTCATGGGCAGCCACAGCTTGCTCAATCATAGCTTAATGAATAAGTCACAACAGATGGAATTATCCAACACACAAAATGTCAGATAAGATGTTGTATTATAGCTAAGTATAATGTTTAAACTCAGGAATAGACAAAACTAAGACCTTAACTTGCTTGTTTAATCATAGGTTAGTGGTTGAAAGACAGTGGCTGGGAGATTCACACAATATTCTAAGATGATGAAGGTTCTCAGTCATTCAGGTAGAGTTTTCTGCAAGTTGAGTCATGACAATTATAACTCTTTTCTTGTTGGTTGGAAATGTTTCACTACTATCCAAGTAGCTTCTGCAGTCTCAGCAAGCAGGTTAAAGGGATATCTATGGGGTCTCCCTAACCAACTTGCTCAGACTAAAGAAGCTACTTGGGTAGCAGTGAAATATTTTGTACCAGTAAGAAAAGAAGTCCAGTTGGCATGACTCAACTTCCAGACAATATTCCAAGTTGAAACTAAACAAGCCACATTCCATTTTAGCGTGGCCTATAATTTAATGCAGGTCCTTTTGTACATTCCATCCACTTTCCACACCCTATCCCCAATCTTCCTTCGTCCTCCTGTTTTGCTTTGCGTTTGCATTTATTTAACGTATATCCCACCTTTATTAGTTTGACAAATAACTCAAGGTGGCAAACAGATCCAACATACTTTCCTCTTCCTATTTTCTCCATAATAACAACCCTGTAAGTTCAACTGGCAGAGAAAGAAGCCAAAAATGTGCCTAGTTTATTGGGAATCGGCCTTCACCCTAATATGAAACTAGAGCCTGATTTGTGTTAAACACAAGGCTCTTCACTTAACACTGCACCCTTTTAATTTGTTCTTCTAGAGTTGATTCATTTAAGGGCAAGGACTGGGTCTAAATTCTGTATGGACTTGTATTCTCAGCTACCTGAATATTTCATCAGGAGCAAAAGAACTTTCTCTTTTTTTTTCCCCCGAGCAACTCCCATCTCCTCCTTTCTGCATTTTCCATTTTATAGTTGCTCACTTGACAACTTGTCATAAGACCATCACTGCCACGTATGGCTGTCCTTGAAACCTGACCTCTGTAGCTTGCTGGGCCCAGTGGTCATGCTGTCCCTGTCTCACTTCAACCATTTTTGACAGGAGACATGCTGATTTTAACAGCCAGCCCTGGCACTTGGGACACCCTGGGATTACACAGGTAAACCAAAGTATTTCCATGTTGTCTTCTAGCCAACAACAAAAGGATGGGGAAAGAAAACATGACATCTAACATAGCAGGACTTACATTCGCATATTCAGGAGATTCCATCCTGCTTTTACAAAAACAGAGAGGGTCACATTTGAATCCACTTAGTACCACTGATGCTACCATATATTTTATTTGCAAAAGAGAAAGGGGAGGGAATTGCTTTGCATGAAAAAGAATTTCAGTAATGGAAAGTTTGCAAAATAGGGAGAGAAGAATACTCAGCAATCATTTTTAAGTGAATGGCTAAAACATAGGCAAATCTGGATTAAACTTTGTTTGATGCGTCAGTTGATGTTTGGGTTATTATTTTTTAAAAAAAAATCCAGATTCCCTAATTAAAAGGGCAATTCATCCTTTCAATATTGCAAGATATGAAAGAGGAGGTGGCTTAATTTGTGCTCGAAGAAAATGTTTCTCCTTAAAATTATGTATTGTACTCAATGTGTTTGAAAGAAGAAAATATGAATCCTTCTCTTCAATAGACTTGGCATATCTAGTTCCCTCAATCACTCATTTTATGGTTTAGCCATCCTGTGTAACCATCAGAAATAATCTAAATAACCACTGGTAATAGCAAATTATCATTGTAGCTATTAGAGGTAATGAAAGTTCAGCCTGGAAGTATTAGGTTGAATAATTACAGAGAAAAGTTAAAAAATGTTTGGAAACATAATTTTTGCAGACAATTCAAGTTTCATACACCATTGTTGCAAACTGCATATAGCTTTGCTCTTGACAAGCATTCCAATATTAGATAATGCGGAAATAATGTTCAGTCAACTCTGCCAGTTGTTGGGTAGACTGAATATTTTTTTTAAGATTTAGAACCAATGCTAATAAAGAAATTAAACTACAGCCTTAGAAGCTTTTATCCAGTATCTTGTTCAGTTATTTTGTGATCCTTCCATTTTGTTCCATTGGACCACTTTTAGTTCAGCACAAGATGGCTTATCTTTTGGGTAATTTTTTAACACCAAAAATGCTGCATTGCCCTCCTTAGACATCCCTCTCCTTGTTTGCCATTCAAGAATATCATAATTATGAGATTTAACTCCACACAATACCATCACCTTTTAAACTGATTAATAAGAGATTGGGATGGCCCTGATGGTTACAGTCATTAAGAAACAGACCCAAAGGAAGGAAATGGACACTGAAGCAACTAGACAACCCCTAGATACAATTGGACCCAAATATTTTCAGCAGAAGATATGGTCATAAGAGGAGGCTGTTAAACTCTTTGTTTTTAATCTCTTTTATCACTAGTTCATTCCATTTTATTTGATTGCTTTCTTCCATGAAATAAAAAAATTAACTGCTTTTCTATCAATAAAAACAAACCTAAAAGATGTAAATAAAAACAGGAAAGATAAATTAGAAGGGAATAAAATACTCTGTATGTTTAAAAGAGACTAGATGATCATAAACTTCTGAAGTAACATTACAGTAAATGTCGAGGGAGATTCTCAATCGTCCATGTCATGGTTATCCCAAAGGTGCTTTTTTTCAAGAGGCAAACGAACTTTCTGGTTTTTCTTTGAAGACGTTTCACTTCTCATCCAAGAAGCTTCTTCAGCTCTGAAGCTTCTGCTTCTGCTTCTTCAACTGAAGAAGCTTCTTGGATGAGAAGAGAAACATCTTCAAGGAAAAACCAGAAAGTCAGTTGCCTCTTGAAAAAAAAAAACATCTTCGGGATAACGTTAAAGTAACAGACCTCCATTTAAGGATGGTATCATCTATCCAAAATATGTTTGGTTGGCAAGGGGATAGAAGATATAGCAGAAACCTTACAACCCTGATAAATCATGCACCACCAATTTTTGAAAGGTGTTGCATTGATTTTTTTTTTCCAAACTATACCAGGGCATTGGTCTTCCTCAAACAATTGCATTCAACGAGAGGACGTCATTCCCTGTTGTTAAATAAGTGAGGCCATTTGTGTGCCCACTCGTGCTTCATTTTCAATTCAAAAATATTAAAACAAGATGCCTTTGCTTTTCCTGGAGTACGAGTAGAGAACATGAATAAGACCCAATCTGATTTCTGCAGCTAGGGGCCTGCAGCACACAATCTACCTAACTGATTATAAATGCAAGTGTTTGCATGGGTGTGTTTATTTCTATCATTGCGCAACCGCATCAGCAGCCAATGCATATATTTGCAGAGAAAGGCTTCTGCCTCTTCCATTTTATGCTGTTCATTAAGTAAGAATACTTCGCTCTGGAGATTTATCACATTAATTAGCTCTGAAATTACTCATAGCAATTAAGTATATTGTTCTTAAACTCTTTGGAGATTATTGAAATACTTTTGTTGCTTCAGCGGGGAAGCATAAATAATAGGAGCAAAACGTTGCTTTCCAAATGGACCCCACTATCTTCCTAGCCTTGAAATCTTACGATCTCACTTCCACCAGGGATTAAAAACAAACTTAATCCATCGGGGCTTTTTTTTAATAAGTATATGAATTTGGGATTTGCTAAATACAGGTAGTCCTCAACTTTACAATGGCTCAAAGTTACAACGGCACTGAAACATGGGACTTATGACCATTTTTTCACAGTTACAACTTTTGTAGAATCCCCATGGTAATCACGTGATCAAAATTCAGATGCTTGGAAAACTGGTTCATTCTTATGACCATTGCAGTGTCCCCTTTTGCGACCATCTGATGAGCAAAGCCAGATTCATTTAACAGCTGGCTTCCTAACTTATCAGCCGCAGCAATGCATGTAATCACCGTGGCAAGAAAAGTCATAAAGCGAGGCAAAACTCACCCAGCAAATGGCTCACTTGACAACAGAAATTTGGGGGCTCAATGGTCATCGTAAGTCGAGAACTATCTATATACAGGAGCACCCTCAAAATACCTCTACAGTTTGAGAGTCATATATTCAAAATTTGGGGATAAGGCTTGGCCGCTCAGAAAATCCATACAGTGTTGCATTTTCCTACGGGGAAAGAAAATGGCTCACAGGAAGAAGGCAGGCGAGATAAAGGGTGTACAAAAAGGCCGTCATTAGGAGAAACGCATGGAAACACATGAATGAGCCTGCAGATCTTGAGAACAGTGGTTGCATATGAAAAATCCCCCCCAAGCAACCACCAATATACAGGTAGTCCTCAACTTACCACCGTGATTGAGCTCAGAAAATTTCTGTTTGCTATGTGAAACAGTTGCTGGGTGAGTTTTTCCCCATTATATGACATCTCTTGGGAGAGAAGAACAAAAAAAAAAGATTATTAGGGGGACTGGAGGCTGATACCCATAAAGAACGGTTGCTGGAATTGAGTATGTCCAGTTTGATGAAAAGAAGGACGGGGGGTCACATGATAGCAGTGCTCCGATATTTGTGGGGCTACCCCAAAGAAGAGGGAGTCAAGCTATTCTCCAAAGCATCTGAAGGAAGGGCAAGAAGCAACAGGTGGAAACTCATCAAGGAGAGAAGCAACTTAGAATTAAGAAAAAATTTCCTGACAGTGAGAACAATTAACCAGTGGAACAACTTGCCTCCAGAAGTTGTGGATGTTCCAGAAGTTGTAAACGGGAAGTTTTTAAGAAGGGATTGGATAACCATTTGTCTGAAGTGGTGTAGAGTTTCTTGCCTAAGCAGAGGGTTGGACTAGAAGACCTCCAAGGTCCCTTTCAAGGACTACCTGTATTTGTTCTCCCAGACACTCTGCTTTTTTCATTTTGCATGCTACAGTTGATGATGATCTAAAACAAGCTACCCCTCAATCGGAAGAGAGATTATTCCATAACCATTCCTTTGGCACATTTACAAAGTCCTTCCTCCTTTTACAGGTCTAGAAGAAAAAGACCCCTGTTATTTTCAGACCTCCAGCCATCAAGTCTACCAGATGTTGTTCTAACAACAGGTAAGAAACTTGTAAGTCACAATGGATGGATGCGTTCACACAATGGGCAAAGCCAAAAAGTAAACAAGCAGAATACAATCATTGAATTTACGTACCATCAGGGCAGGGCTGGGATTTTTTTAAAAAAATTACTATCGGTTCTGTGGGCGTGGCCTGGTGGGCGTGGCAGGGAAAGGATACTGCAAAATCCCCATTCCCTCCCCACCCCACTAACCTGCTTTCCAGCTCTGTTCTCCTGTGCAGGGCAACCAAAGAAGACCCAGCTGATCAGCTGTGGGCGTGGCTTGGTGGGTGTGGTGTTCTGTGGGCATGGCTTGGTGGGCGTGGACTGGTGGACGTGGCAGGGGAAGGATATACTGCAAAATCCCCATTCCCTCCCCACCCTACTAACCTGCTTTCCAGCTCCGTTCTCCTGTGCAGGGCAACCAAAGAAGACCCACCCAATCAGCTGTGATTTGGGAGGCAGAGAATAGATGGGGGCGGGGCCAGTCAGAGGTTGGACTTGCTGGTTCTCCGAATGACTCAAAATTTCTGCTACCGGTTCTCCAGAACTGGTGAGAACCTGCTGAATACCCACTTCGGCATCAGGGTTGTTTTTCTGCATTAGCCCACGAAATTTGTAAATTTCAAGTTAAGCAGAGCTGAGTGAATTAATCACCTTGGTTATCCGATGGGCTTTGCACAGGCCAGCTGATCGTCTGGACAGTGGGGAAAGCAGGCAGGGCCCCCACTCTTTCAAGGGCCACAAATCAGACTTTATTCCTGGCCCTTGGACACCTGGTCTTGGGGACACCGGTTGCTCGCCCCACGGTCCATGGAACTATTTATAAAGCAGCTCCAGGGGAAGCTTTCTAACACTGCAGTCTGTTCTTCCCAAAAAACTCCTTGCCATCTCAATTCATGTCATCTCGTACCAGGCAAAGAGGTTGCTTTCATCCCCTTCTTTGGTTTTTAAATCCTTTCCATGGCTTTTATCCTGCTAGGGATCGGGTTCTAATTCTGATTTTATAATTTGCAGCTTTGCCTCTCTCTCTTTTCCCCCCTCCCCTACCTCAATGGTTATGGTCTGGCTTTTTATCTTCTGTTGTAATGTTAGCCTTCTGTAAACAGGTAAAAAAAGGCTTATCTAATGCTCTTGAAAAACACTAATGCAGAACAATTTAGACCATTTGGATTTGGATAAAAACTTTCCTACCAAGTGCAAGAATAAAGGTCAGGAAAGAGTTTTTGAAAAGAGGGAGGGAGGGAGGGAGGGAAGGAGGGAGGGAGGAAGGAAGGAAGGAAGGAAGGAAGGAAGGAAGGAAGGAAGGAAGGAAGGAAGGAAGGAAGGAAAGAAGGAAGGAAGGAAGGAAGGAAGGAAGGAAGGAAGGAAGGAAGGAAGGAAGGAAGGAAGGAAGGAAGGGCTTCAAATTTGAGAGCCAAATCTTTGTTGTTGTTGCTGCCACTGCTGTTCTTTTATGTATAGACGAAGTCAGATGCGTGGCTTGAATTTCTCAAGCTTGATATCCCATTGGGCTGGTGCGTCTTGTCCCTTTTTGTCGGCCTGTCTTGTCACACAATGTAATGTGGCATTTCAGTGAAACAGGCTGAGACACGTCATGCCATTGACATGTCAGGCTAGTGAATTTCAAAAAGACACAGTTCAATGAAAAACATGGGTTTCTAACTGCCCTGTAGGTTTCAAAACCTTGGGAAAACAAACAAACAAACATGCACATACACAAATACACACAAACAATATACACACATGCCACATATTACAGGCTTTTGGGAGGGATTGCCATTGGATATTACCTTTTTGTTCTGTTGTTTTAGCAGCACTGACCAGGAAACTATGGACAGACCTATCCAGCTGTGCTCACTTGTCTTTCTGGGAAGTTTAATTCTAATTATCATCCATAGAGTCATGAGTCTTCATTTTTCAATATTCTGAACCAATTGTTTCCATACATTTAGGGCATTTTCTCAATGGGACAAGAGAAATGAAATAAATAATCTCTTCTTTGTGTCTTAAAAGGCTGAGTTGAAAAATATGCTTGCTCTGAATAGTTTTATACCCATTTACTCCCTTTTTTATGATCTTGTAATCCCTTAATTCAGGATAGAGTCAGGGCACGGCAGATTTTGATTTCTTTGAGCCCTAAGAAAGAAACATCTGCCTCCACCTGGGATTGAACTTTCACAACCTTTCGAGTGGCAGGCAAGCATCTTCACCACTAGACCACCATGCCACTCATTGTATACCTGTTTCTCTGCTGAAATTCTTACAGTCTAATGGCTGTCTAAGTGTTTTTCCAGGAGTATCCAGGCATCAACAGGAATACAGGGATACAACTCCTGCCCCCACATGAACCCAAGTAATTGTTTACAGCATTTTCAGAGCTGCTGCTGTGGATGTGCCCACTTTCAAGCCGGTCTTGCTGGAAGGAGACTCCCATAAGCGTGTGGCTCCTAGCAACGGAGCATAATGCAGCTGCTGTGCTAGAAATGTTTGTACCCTGCCAGAGTCAAATGGCAGAGCCACAGATCTAACTGAGCATGTTACCCCCATCCAATAGCTGCCTTGCAACAATTGGAGAAAAGTGAAATCCTTTAAAAGTTGGGATCTGTAGTTAAATCAGAGAACTCTGGATTGGAATACTCCAAATCAAATTGTATACGTCTCCTTCTGAAAAGAAGGTGAGTGAGAGAGTGAAGGGGATGTCATCCATGTTTGCATAGACTTGTGGAGTTTTTACCTCTTCCAGCCACAAAAAATAAAGCATAATTGTTGCCCTCTAAAATATGGGGCATTCCTCAAGCTTAGATACAGACTTACAAAGCAAACTAACATTGCAGCATCCCACCTATATGAACCGGTTCCTTAATTTCACGGTTTAAAAAATACTCCAAGTTGACCTCACTTGAATTCCTATATTTTAGCCATTTTGATGTCATGGTTCAGTAATTGTTCATTAACTACAGAGCTTTCAAATGAATAGCCGAGACCCAAAGAAAAATTCTTAATGATGACAAGTGATGTAATTTAATTTTATTCCCGTCTTACGCTGGTGCCCGCTAGCGCCTCTGTAGTTAAGGGTCTGTCAGTGGTTCCATTATAAAACATCCCTCTGTTTGCAAGGGGGCTTATATTTCAAACTGATTCACTCCGGGCTTTAAAACTGCCACGGCAATCTAAGCCCTGGAGGTGGTTTTTATAAACAAATTGGAAAGGGTTCTAGGTTAATCGCCTAAATTGGAAGCATAAAAATCTAAATAGAGAGTGTCTTTCTCTCCTGCCCCTTTTTATTGTTGAAATATTGACCCATGAGGCATCATTCAAAAAATCTGGCCTGATGAGGCATAGAAAAGCAACATTTTGCTGTTAAAACAAAAAATTATACGTAGTTGGTGCATGAACTTTGGTCGTTCACAGAAAATTCAGGTTGCCACCACTGTCCACTGCCTGTTTTCCTTGCACTCTTGGGGCAATGAAATGGGCAGAGAGGAAGTTTTGTCAAATGTAACTCAGGGGCGGGCAGCATTTTCTTAAAACTTAGACAAACTTTTGGTTAACATTGGTGTGGCCACTTGCGAACAAAATCTATCCATTCATCTCTCTGGATGAAAATCTATTTGGGCCTCTCCATCTAGAACTGGATATTACCCTATTGTTCTTTTGTGTTAATACTTATAAAGGATGTTCTCCAAAACTCCTGAAAATACTTTGGACAGCCAAGAAAAGATGACAAAGGATCATCGAATGGTTCAACACAGAGTTCTTGTTCAAGCCACGAATGGCCAGGTTTAAATCATCCTACTTTGAATACTTTATGCTTTCTGAAGAAGATTCTGACGTTAGGAAGGTGGAAGGAAAGAGATAGAAGGATAGAGGGAAAAGAGGAAGAAGAGGAAGAGGAGGAGGAGGAGGAGGAAGAAGAAGAAGAAGAAGAAGAAGAAGAAGAAGAAGAAGAAGAAGAAGAAGAAGAAGAAGAAGAAGAAGAAGAAGAAGAAGAAGAAGAAGAAGAAGAAGAAGAAGAAGAAGAAGAAGACTTAAAGTCACCAAGCATGAAAAACACCGCTATGGTAGTATATATAATTGTATATTAATCTGAGAAGTAGGACAAAAGAGAAATCACATCCAGATTGCTGCAAGAAAACTTCTTGGATCTCAGAGTCTCAAATCAAACAGGAACTAATTATATAATAACAGTTTTAGGTATGGGATGATTGCTAAACGCACAATAGTCCATGTTTTGCATGTGTTTCCAGAGCCTCCCATTTCTTACTACACCAGTGGGGTACGCAGTTTCACCCCTCAATACTTTATCCAATTTATGTATTCCAGATAACAATCATGCAAAAGATAGCTAGCTCAGATATGGAAAAATAGGCATAGGAAACATTTCAGAAGGGACTCTACTTAGTTTGGGGGAAAGTTAAAAGTAAAGAAATGTCTATGGAGATTCTCAGCCACCCAGGTCATGATTATCCCAAAGATGCTTTTTTTTTCAAAGAGCAACTGGGCTTTCTTTGTTTTTGACTGAAGACGTTTTGCTTCTCGTCTAAGAAGCTTCTTAAGTTCCCCACCATTCAGTCTTGGATCAGAATCAAAACATCTTCAAGCAACAACAAAGGTAACAAAGGTAAAGTCCTGTTACCTTTTGAAAAAGCACCTTCAGGATAAAAGTAAAGGAGGGAAGAATGCCTTTTAGACTCTCTTAAGGAAGATTCTCCTGCAAAGCAATAATTGCCAAAGAGGAGGCAGAGTTCTGAGTAGTACTTTTTATCCATTTACAAAGCTCGCTTCCTGTCCCCAACCCCCCTCTAGCGTCTCTCATTCATTCAAAGTCCCAAAATAGACAACTGCTTGCTCCTTGTCTTTCTCTCCAGCCTTCCCCACCCCTTAAAAATGACAGAGTTATCAATGGTTGGATTGTCAAGTGACACAAATTTTCCTCCCCACCCTGCCACCTCCCAGATGCCCACACTTCCAGTGACGCGTTCCAAAAGGCACCCGAAGCCATTCAAAATGCTGTTCTTGGATTCATTTATGTTTTTTGGAGCTGAATGTATAAATGAAAGTGAAGTTTCCCAAATTAAAACCGATGAAGATCGGCTGCGGCATTGTCACCTCGCTATTTCGCTTATGCCTGGCTGTGGGACTGATGACAGCTACAGATGCCGATAGTTTTTTTGACCTACTCCAGAAATCTGGCACTCTGGAAAAAAGAAACATTAAAAAAGAAAGAAAGAAAGGTGGAGGGGATAGAACACCATAAAAAAAAAAAAAAGTAAACTCTGCCGAGAAAAAGAAAGAAAGAGGGAGTAGCTGACAGCTCAAACCAAAGAGGAAAATTAGAAAAGAAAGCTAGTTCTCTTCCACCATATGGACTCAGAGCATCTCAGGACAGCTGGAAAAAAGCATCACGTTTCCCTTTTGCATGTCCAAGATCGTGAGGCTCCTTTTAATATGGCTATCAATAATGCTAAATGATTAACACCAAAGATTTATGTTAATTTCATTATAAGCTGCATTTGTCGTCTTGTGTTGAATTAAGACTGTCAAACCATCCTTCTTTTTTGCCTGGTGAAGGACTTTTAAAATGCAAGCCTAACACATAACATCTGATCATTAATATGTTAATAATGTCCCTGTTTTCATAGATATACTAGAGACACAAGGAAGATGGGGGGGAGGAGAAAGATCTGTCTGAAGAAACGGGACTTACATGGTGGGGGGGGGCGGAATTCCTGGGGCGACAGCTTTTGATGAATAGAGACTAACATCTTTTGGAATAGTTTATTCTGGGAAGGCTATTTGCCAAATGTCAGTGTTCTGCTGGCAGCCGGAACTGAGACACATCCACATAGCTATTCTTGGAAAAGGTTAGCCACACATTGTGTGAATGCCAACAAATTCATGGTTGCAGGAGCTTGTTGAATACCCTAAAGTCAAGTCCCAGGACTATAATCACCTCTGCATTATATGCAACAGATGCCAAAGTATCCGTTTTGGAAAGTCAATTAAAAAAAATGTCCGAGAATATAAGCATCCTAATTTAAAACGCAGAAAAGCATAGAGGTAGGTATTCATCTCCTGCTATTCAAAACTATGGTCTGATGTTACCTGGGTTGTGTAAATCTGATTCCAAGGGGGAGGCCGAGCAGCTGACAGGGAGTGGGAGTGTGGCTCCGTTGGCTGTAGAAGAAACTGGGGAAGGGCACAATTTGGCTGGGCAGAGAAGGGGAGAGGTAGAGCAAGGCAGAGGGTGTTCAGAGGAAGAACCAGGCCCATCCCCTCTTCATCCTAGGGAATGCAGGGAGGAACGGAGAAGGGAGCAACGTGAGTTGCATGGCTTATGGGGGAGGAAAGGGCCCTGATTCCCTTCATTAGCTGCAGCTGGGACCACAGTGTTTAAAAAGGGAGTTTGTGCACAGCAACTTGTTGGAAGCAAATTGTGAGTTATTTTTTATTGTCGAGGCTTATCTGGGTTTCTGGTGTCTTCCTAACTGTGTATTTTATTGGCCTTTGAAATCTGCAATTCCTTATCCTGCCTTGTCCAGTTAATTGTTGCAGTGGGGTTTGTGGATTTTTATTTACAGTTTATATGTACTTCGTTTTTGGACTGAATTTCTTCCACTGTTCTTGGGAGAGTCTTTTTTCCAGCCAAAGATGACTGGACATTGGGGGCAAAGTTGGAGGTACTAAAGAGACTTTTCTTACTTGTGTGACTGTGTTGCCTTTTTGCCACGCCCTGGTCATCACGGTAGGTTTGGATGCTGAGTTGAAAAAGATGACAACCCATCACTTACGTATCCTCCATGTCATCATAATATATAATTATTATTCCATCACCTTTGCTGCTTAGGCTTCTACCCAAAAATGACCTACTTGTGTTTCCCCATCAGTGATGTTGCTACCTGCTCTGGTCTGATCTGATGGAATTCTGATGAGAATTCCTTAAGTTTGACAATCTCTTTCTCCTTCCTCATTTTTTACAGGCCTTGCCTTGTCTGAAACCAACTGGTATTTGGTAAGCCACACACAGAGGTGTTTTGATACTCAAGATCTGGGGTCTCCAAACTTGGAAAGACTTGTGCACTTCAAGCTCCCAGAATTGGCTGTCTCAGCATGGCTGGCTGAGGAATTCTGGAAGTTGAAGTCTACCTACCCATAATCAATTTACAGGACTCCACAAATTTAGGCTTTAATTTTAGCTTTACCTCCCTGTCTCTTAATTCCATCCTCATTATTCTTACAAATTTTTTAAAATCAGTTGTGTGAGAATACTGATAAACTGTTTTTATGTCACATCCTTTATGTTTTTACTTTATGCTGGCTGTAAAAAAGGTAAATGTATTATATTCTAACGTGCTGCACTGTATAGTATCACATTGTGATTTTAAACTAATTCTAGCCAGACCAAGACAAATGAGTTTAGATGTATCCTGGTAGTTCTTGTCCATCTATTGATTTTTGTCCAGCAAATTCCTTTTCCTGAATTTGTCATCTTTCCACCTTCAGATTCTGAATGAAATTAAGACAGATTCTTTTTCCAGTTTCATTCAGTGGTGATCTTCAAACAAACTTCAATCCCCCAAGGAGGCTAAAAGTCTACCTGTTTTACTATTGTGATTCTAGGCCTGTTACATGGAAAATTTCACCTTCCTTTACCTACAGTAACATTAGAAGGCAATTAAGAACAGAGAGAAAAAATGAATACTTGTGAGTAATCATTTTAATTGCATTGAATGAATTTAATTTAATTCTATTTAATTTAAATTAATTCAAATTTCATTTTTGCTCTGATACCAGCCATTTCTTTTTTTGGAAATAAATTTAGGCATGAATATGACTTTCACCCTGGAAAAAAAGTTATAAAAAATACAACGATTATAGAGAGACCTAAAGATGAATTTCTATTTTTGGTTCATTGCAAATTTTCCAAAGATTTAATCATAACTGTTCTGTTGAGTTTCTGAATAGCTTGCAATTTCTCAAAAACAAAATTGTGTGAGAATTTTGTACTTCTTTACATGTGTAATTGCTCTGGAAATAAAGACAAGGGGGGCCTGGAGCATGCAAGATGGGAACCAAAGACCTAAGAACAGGCCTGTAAGAAAAAAATGCAGAAATGTCAACTTTTATCCTACAAGAACCAAGGGGTTATCAATTGTTAAGGTAAGGTCAGAAGAGAGAGACATAAACATGGAGTCTGACAGATAGGCAGATAAAACAGATGGAAATATAGAGGGCTGGATGGACAGAGAGACAAAAGACATACATGACATAAATCTTACAGTGTGCAATAACTGGTTTTCTGTGTTATTAACCATTTTCTAGCATCTGCAATAAAAAATAACTTATCAGAGCCGTGTCCTTGAATTTCCAGCTGCAAGCTTTCCAGTTTCACATATTGATCAGAGAAAAGCCTGACAGAATGTTTGCACTCAACTTTCCCTGAACATTTTTTGGGGGCTTGTCTTTTTCTATTCCAGGAAGTGAGGTGCAAAATATCATAGCCACAACCGATTCAAAGGACAATTGTATACCAATCTGCTGCTGACTGAGAATTATTCAGGTTGCCAAAAAAAAATGCAGACCGAAAAAGATTTGCCCTTAAGGAAAGATGAAGAAGGAAAGACTAAGTTATCATAATGGACGTTTGAACAAATCAGTTTAACCTAAACAAATTTTAATCACCTCCACTATAGTCAACTGAATCTCCAGCTAAGCAAGGATACAAACTTTGTGAACAAAAAATTGAGTTACAAAAGAAAATACTGTAGCTTGCTTAAAATGCTTATATTATCCTAGATTCTTAATTAGTTCTTATCAGGCACATTATTATGACATAATGCTCTTATTTAGTTATTTCCTAAATAATATTAAAATCCATAGCCGCTATAGGCTTAGAAAATTAGAAAGCATTATGTTCTACTTCTAATTGTACATATCTGTTAAAAAATAATCCCAAATAAGTTTTCATCTCCTTAGCTATTAGCAGTTCACTTCTTGGCTACTCTCTTGCAATCATCCAGATTTTTGTAGCTTAACAGACTTGTAGCTTAACAGACTTGTAGCTTAACAGACTTGCAACCAATTTTGTAGCTTAACAGACTTGTAGCTTAACAGACTTGCAACCAATTTTGTAGCTTAACAGACTTGCAATCAATCAAGAATCTGCCTTGGATTTGGTTTAGGCTATACACACAGAGACATTCTATATTTATATATAATACATTTTACTTAAACTATCTTTGATGTACTATTAAGTAGCAGCATGCTAACTAGCAGAGCAGCATTTCCAATTTAGTTCTAAAAAGCTGCCTTGAAGTGCACTAGGACAGAGAAATTGTCGGCAACTCATTAAAGCAACTGTATCTTTTTCTAGTATCAAGCAACTGTCATCTGATGCTGGGAAAAATGCAAATGGTTAAAGGATCTGCAGACTGGTGCCAGGTTTCTACATTTTCCAAAACACTTTTATGGAATCGAATTTGAAGTTTCAAATAATCCTGGGAAGCAAAATAGAATAGAATAGAATAGAATAGAATAGAATAGAATAGAATAGAATAGAATAGAATAGAATAGAATAGAAAAACTGAACGAAATCAGCAACATTCTCTGCCATTTCTATATACAGATGTACATATTCTCACTCTCACACACAAACGCACCCTCACAAATACTGTACACATTTCCATTCTAACCTGCAATTTCCTTATAGTGGTCATTTTAAGCCAGGAAAACTGCATAAAACATTAGTTACGGTAATGACGTGCTTTGGGAATGAATCAAGTTTTTATTGTGGTACAGCTAATAATGTTGCTGGAACAGCCATTTAAGCTTTTTTTTCCTTCCAGCTTAATAAACCTTGCTAATTGAAAGAAGCCGATTAAAATCACTTCTAAGCAGTACAAGATAGATCCCGATACTCTATATTTCTGTTTCTCCGCATATAGCTAAAAGACTTAAAATGAGTCCTAAGCAAGGGAGCACCCAGCTTCTTCCCGTATGTATTCCCCAGCCTCCCAACCTGGGGCTTTTAACTTAAAATGAATTAAGGGGAAACTGACAGGCCACAAAGAGGAGAAAATGCTTCCCGTATTCCCTACACCTCCCAGAAAAGCTCTGGGCTATACATTAGCCCTAAAGGCACTTTTCGCAAATAAAGAGGATGCCTAGCCATTTCTCATCACCCTTTGTTTAGGAAGGTATCCATATGCTATGGGATGGGGCAAAAAGGTATGAATGAAAAGAAACATGCTAGTGGCAAGGACCCAATCAATTTGCCTTCTGATACAAAGGTTTTCTGTCTCACCCTGCCCACAATGGCCGTCCTTTTATAAATTCATCAGTACCCTTTAATGTAGCAGCTTTTGGACTACAAATGATACTGTAGACCAGTGATTCTCAACCTTGTCAACTTTAAGAGGTATGGACTTCAACTCCCTGTATTCTTCAACCAGCAGGAGTGGAAGTCCAGACATCTCCAAACTCTCAAGGTTCAACAGCATCTGCAAAGAGCTGGCAGACACTTTGTGTAGAGGGCAAGATTTCTGCAGCACCATGGAGAGCTCCTGGTGGATGCTCTCTAAACCAAACTGACACCATCTTCTTTTTCTGATATTATCCAAATAGCTGCATTCACCCCATCTTTGGGCAGTGAATATGATAAACGAATTAAGCGATGTGGAAACTCTCCATTTAATAGTCTTTGTTTATCACATTTTCCAAAGTGTCCCTATTATAGGAAGGCATTTAAACAAAACTAAAATTATCTTAAACAGCACTAATCTAGGGATATATGTATATGTAAATGGAGTCTATATTGTTGCTTCTTTGTTGTTGTTGTTGTTGTTGTTTTCCTTCATCATCATTGCTTGAAAGGCAAGCTGTCTCTAAAATTACTCCCGATGGCTCTATTTAATCACCAAGTTTTCTGACATGCTGGGAGAAAAAATTGCTTGTGTTAATCTACCTTGTTAAAGTTGGAGTCTGCTTCAGACATAAGCTTTAATCCTTGAACATCACCCCTTCATTACCTACATCTATGAATTTCTACCTTTATTTAGAAACAGAAAGATTGGTATTTTAATCAAATTTAACAATTCCAACCTATACTTTCAGCTTCTTATATAGTAACGCTAAGTTGGGTACATAGCAATATGTTTCCTAGATTTTGGATTCAGCTTCTCCTTTGCTCACAGGGAATTCCCTATTTCCCAACAGAAATTTGTTTTCTATATTTGACAAGAACATTGAGGACAATCCCAAATGTCTTGAACAGATGTAATACCAGTTTAGGATCACAAAAATTAGCTGAAGTGACCTTAATATTTTTGTGTGTCCCACTTTTTTTTTCAAAAATAGTTTCAAGAAAATGGAAAGCAGAAACAGATGTTTCCCTATTATTTGAAAAAAGGTCACACCTGATTCTAAATTACCATAACACCTTGCTGTGGTTAATGAAAATGAACCAGCTTCAAAAATAATTTGCAATAAGATTGAGTCCACAAACCATTGTTGAGATTCTTCAATTGAATTCAAAGAATCAGAATTCTCTGCATTTGCAAACCTTTGCTGGGGGAGTTAAGGGGAGGGACCCCTGACACTTAGCTGCTTGGGGAATTCTGGGAGTTGAAGTCCACACATCTTAAAGTTGCTAAGGTGGAGAAACACTGGTTTAGGTGATGGAATTGGTCAATAGGAACCTGAAAATATAAAACCATCTTTAAAATGCACATTTTCAAGTAGTTCACAATAAAAAAATTTCAAGTATTAAACATGAAAGGTCTTCACTCCACCTTATCAGTAAGAACTTTTTTCCATTTAGAATATTAGCAAAGTGTGCACTACTATTACTGTTAATCTTCTCATCACTCCTTATCACCCATCCCCTCCCACTTGTGATTGTAGGACTATAACTTTGTCGCTTGTATCCTTACGATTTATATTGACTGTTTCCTAGTATGATTGTTGATTGTACCCTATGACTATCATTAAATGTTGTACGTTATGATTCTTGATTCTTAACTAATGTATCTTTTCTTTATGTATACTGAGAGTATTTACACTAAGACAAATTCCTTGCATGTCCAATCACACTTGGCCAAAAAACTATTCTATTCTATTCTAGCCAGAAATCTTAATAGTGAATTCAACATCCTATTCATTTGTTCTGGTCCATGTTAATTATGGTGGCATGACTTGATCAACACTAATAAAGTGTTTGACACCAGATTTCGGAAATCATACATTAATTTGTGGCATTCATATATATGAGCTAGATCATTACTTAAATCCTTAAAGTTCACCTGACATCATGTTATGATAAAACATTTTGTTCTGAAGATAAGCTAAAAAAAAACCTACAAGGTGTAATTCCAAGAAGCCATAACTCAGAAGTTAGTGGTCCCTTTATGGGTGAAATCTGGGGAAAAGATGATGCTGTCAGCAAAAGTATAGAAATGAGACAAAGTCTAGCAAGAAAGAAAAGATTTAAGGAGAGCTGAGCCAAAATTTATCAGATCACATTTTCTTGTGGGGGAAAATAATAATAATTCTGAGACTTTTCATCTTCTAAAACCCATCTTCAAGATGGCTACATAGCAGAACTTTCTCCAAATGCCGTCCATCATTTTTCCCCGCTCTTCCTCTGAATTGGCAATTGTGTCTTGTCTTTGTCCTGCCTCATTTAGATTTAGAACGATGTTTTTGATGCATGGATCTGCTATCTCAGCCAAAATGAATGGACAACTTAGCAAGAGTTATGCATGGCTATCTGTGCTGAGTCCATTAGCTTCCATGTATTCTTTAGTACAACATTCAGGCACACTTCATTTTCTCCACTTTCTACACAAACAGCAGTAAATGACATTTGATCAGGGGACACCAGTTTCTTTCCACAATGCCATCCAGATTACTTACAGTTTTGAGGAATTGTGGAGGATACCAAATTTTGGCCAGGATATCAATGATGCTTTTAATGGAAAAACAACACGAACCTCCTGCCAAATTAAAAAGATAAACATTTCCCCCCCCAAAAAACCCACCTCTGTAGGTAAAAAAAATACTTCCTGGTTGAAGAAACAGGTTTCTTTTGTCAAAAGACTGAATTGAAAATCAAGAAATTTGAAAAGTAGGACATGGGCAAAAGTAAAATAAGATTCCCATCCCAAATGGTTAAACTAAGTTTGGGCAGAATTTAGGGTGAGTCCTCTTTCATTTGGGATTTCAGTAACTAAAACCTTTTCTTGATTAACTCTCCTAGCCTGAGTGAAATCAAAAGAATATAAAGAGTCAAGGAGAGGCTACATAATGAGAAGCTACTAGGACTGAAGCTCAGGTATGATGACAAATGGAAAACTGAACAGGATCTGGTAGGAGAAAAAACAGTAATGTTTACTGCATGTGTACAAATGATTTATTCAAAGTAAGATGTTGATTGTTGCCTGCTATTAAGAAATCCTACAACTGCAGAAGCTCTGGGATTGAAAATCAGCCCCTCTGCTTCTCAGAAATGCAGTGTTACTATGCCACCAAGCTTCCTCTTTTGTTTCCAACAATAAAAATTTGCTGTTGGAATTATATCTCGTAACTAATATCACTCTTATCTCACAGAGAGATACCAATTATTTTGCAAAGCAAACATTCCACAGGACAATCTTCATAAAGCTCCAATGTTCATGTTGCAATTAAAACTTTGCATTATTGATGAAACACACACGCAGGCGGCATCTCTGCCAATGATTCATTAAATCCCATTTCGCCAGCCCTTTCATAGGGTTGCCATTCTGTCTGTGGGGCACATATGCCAAAAAAAAAAAAAGAGGAAAGCTTAAAGATACAGGAATGACTATCCTGGCTTTTAAGGCAGATCTGCCATTTTCTTTGCCAAACTGAAAAAACAAAAGGAAAGTCGAAAAGTCTTTTCTGGGAGGCAATGTTTCTTGGTCTTATAATTAAAAATAAATAAAGGAAAGTGAAGTATTCAAATAGGTTTCCAGCACAAAGAAGAGGTTTCAGCCATTTCTAAGTCTTTCATTAGTTAGATTGATTGGATTTATATCCTATCTTTTTTCTAGATACTCAGGATATTGTAAACAGCATTCCCTCCCTTCATTTTTTTTTTTCTCGTAACAGTAACCCTGTGAGGTGGGTCAGATGAAAAAAGATTCCCTGTGAATTTTCTTCTGCTGGAGATTAAAAACTACAGGGGCAAAACTCATCTCCACTTCAAGGCCACTGAGCCTGTCGTTATGATATATAGATATTTCTGCAGTCATGTGGCCTGCATGACATCACAGGGCAGTGTTACCTTCCAACCAAAATGGTACCTATTTATCTAATTGCATTGCCATACTCTAAGAGGTTGGCAGTGGGGTGAAGCTCACTACATCACTTGGCGCTCAGCAGTGGTGGGATTCAAAGATTTTCACTACCATTCTATGGGTGTGGCTTGGTGGGCATGGCTTTGTGGGCATGGCAGGAGAAGGATACTGTAAAATCTCCATTTCCTCCCCCTCCCACTAACCTGATTTCCAGCTCCGTTCCCCTGTGCAGGGAAACCAAAGAAGACCCAGCCAATCTGCTGGAACTCAGGAGGTGGAGAATAGATGGGAGCAGAGCCAGTCAGAGGTGGGATTTTCCAGTTCTCCAAACTACTCAAAATTTCCACTACTGGTTCTCCAGAACTGGTCAGAACCTGCTGAATACCACCTCTGGTACTTGGATCTCGAACCTGGGCTGCCAGCTTTCCAGTAAACAACTCCAGTGTCTTAACTGCTAAGTCATCAAGCCTGGGCCAAAATCACCAGTGTGCTCCACGATTATAGAATTAAAATGATGACCCAATGAGGCACAGGTTGTCTGGTGAGTTGTCTAGAGAGCCTCAGTGGCGCAATGGTTAGAATGCAGTACTGCAAGCTACTCCCCTGTAATTTGACAGTTCAATTCCCACCAGGCTTAAGGTTGACTCAACCTTCCATCCTTCAAGGTAAGTAAAATGAGGACTGAAATTGTTGGGGGCAGGTAAACTGCTTTGAGAGGGCTGGAAAGCACTATAAAGTGGTATATAAGTTTAAGTGTTATTGCTAGTGTCTGTAAAGATAGGATGGAATGTCCTCTCTAATAAATGCAGTGGGGGAAAACATCTTCTGAATACTTTGCTTTTACTTGATATATACCATACCATCACTAAAGGAGAAATAGGACTTTGGGTTGTTGAGTAGTAAGGGAAAGGTGAAAAACTGCCTTAAAAAGAAATGAGGGTTAACACACAGCAGGCATAGCATTTTGGTACATGCATTAATTAAAGCAAATAGAGGTAAGGAGGACCTAGCTTTGCCCAGGAGGACTAAAAACAGATGAAAGGAAACTCAGCTTCTAAAATGCTCCCAGAATTTTACTCTGCCTTGTGCCATGACTTTGTTTTGAGACAAATAGCTAACTAATCCATAATCCTACTTGAATATCAGGCCAGTGTTGGGTGAGAGTATAAAAGAAAGACATTTAAAGGAAAAGAGCTAGTAAAAATCCATTAAGGTGGACTTTGTCACAGAGCAGATTGTTGCAATCAATGTATTTTGCTATAACTGACTTATTGTCCACTCCAAATCATAGAGAGGAAGAAATGTCTGTTTGCCCATGAAAAGACATAATATTTGGAGGGCTGTATTGAAACCCGGATATTAGGATCGCTAGTGCTTTAATAAGACTTAGCTTTATTTACTTTTTAAGCAATATAAGTGTACATCAGGGAAGCTTGTATCAGAAAGCCGACAATAAGATATTTGTGTTTAAAAAGTGTATTGGGAGAAAGTCATTAAATTCATTTTGAGGAAGGCTTTATTAGAAAGCATTGAGTATCAGGGAAAATTGCTGATGACAAATGGATGCAGATATTTCAGCAGTTTTTAAAATAGCAGAGATAAAGAGCTGAAGGCTGTGACGCCATCATCACCACACTCTGGATTTCTACTGATTCATACATTCCTAATATTAGGAGGTAAAGCAGGCAGTGGGCTGCAGCGTCTAATTTAATGCTTTGCCAACATCTGCACTATAATTTCTCAGATGTTTTCTTGCCCTGTGGAAGCAAAGATTGCTTGTTTTGTTTTTTAATGTTAGATATTTTTCCATCACTCCAAAACCTCCTGCTTGCTCACCCCTACCCAGTTGAAAAGACCCTATGGAAGAACTTCCCTTTGATGTCTCCCCTTGAGATTCAACGCAGCAGAGGACTTTCAGAAACAGTGCTAATGATCAGATGACTGCAAGGAATATAAATCCTTCCACCCAGTGAGAGGTGAAGAAACTTCTTGGATGAGAAGAGAAATGTCTTCAAGGAAAAACAAAGACAGTCCAGGTGCCTCTTGAAAAAGCACCTTTGGGACCTGGGTGACTGAGAATCTCCATAGACAACATGGGGAGACGGTAGGATCCTTAGTAAGAGTGAAAGTAAGAAGAGGTAACCTGGGATGCTAAGGATCATTCTTGGATTTGCATTCTTGGAAAATGCAAATACATGGTCTAAATACAGTAGTTTGCCTTTTGATAATTGGGTGTTTTGTAATTGGCAGACCATGTGGCTGACTAATCGGCCTCTTTTTGCTGGTGAGTGGATTTCACTCTCTCTTTTCCCTGTAACATTCTGGGGGCAACCTCAGAATGACCTAGAAGCTTGCACATTCTAAATCAGGCTAACCTTGCCAACTTTAAGATTCCTGAATTTTAACTTCCTCAGTTGAAGATATGTGGAAGACAAGAATAAATGGCTGGCTAGGGAGTTTTGGGTTGGGTCATCGGTGCTCTCTAAGTTTGGTTGTTCTTTTGCAGACATTCATAACCAAACTTGAATAACATCGTCAGTGCTACAAGGGAGTGAGGGTTGCCCTCTTTTGTATACTAGTATCAGAAGTGAAAAAACCACATCTACATCTGAAGTCCAATTAAATTAATTTATTGATAAAAAGACCATGCACACTAATGAAGGAGAATATTTGTAGCTCAGGGTTGACATGAAAGGTCCTTAGTGCTCTCTGAGCTTGCTTGTTTTCTTGCAGATGTTTTCTTATCCAAACTAGGAAATATTATTGGTGCTAGTCATGACTAGACTGTGTACAGGAATCTTCTCAACCAATTGTTAGGACCTGCTTAGTTAAAAGAGGTCTATAGAGTAGAAGGGGGCTTGGAATTAGTCAGTTTGTGGCTACCAAGAGATTCTAGGCTGATCCCTCCTTTAACTCTGCCTCAAAGTTCTGCCATCCTTCTCCTACAGCTAGTGGCTTGCCCAGTCAATGCTGCTCGGAGCGTTAGTGGTGGTTCATTGATTAGATGGTGATGTACTGTTAGGCAGTTTGTCTGAGTTAGGAATTCTGTTATTGGGTATTGTTTAATCCTTGATTGTTGGTGGGAATGAACTGGGAGAAGCTAATAATAATAATTTGGATCCCAAGGAAGACGGAAAGGAAGACATTCAACCATATCATTCCAGCAATGCACAATTATGAAAATACTTCACTCCACGCAGGTCAATGAAATTCCCTTTTACTTTTGAAAGCAGATTCTCTTTCACCAGATTAAATTAAAACTGACAGGAAAATAGTTCGAATTTTTTTTCCCTCTCTTTCCTTAAGAGAGATGGCTGGGAATGTGACCAAATGGATAACATATTATCAAATAGACAACACATTTCTGTGAAGGAACATGAGGGGAGGTCTTCTTCTCACCATCATCACCCCAGAAAAAGAAAGGCGTTTTGCAATTTTTCCTCAGAGATTCTCCTGGGGATTAGGATTTTCCACTACCCACGTCCTAGAGCAACTATCACACCTAACCTCAATTCATACTTATAAGAGAAAATAATATGGTGTCGATGCATTGCCATGAAGGTGAACTAGCTAAAACTTTAATAAAAGTTTTTTTAAAGAATTGGAATAAAACTTTACAGTTCTATACCCTTTACATAAAATGAGGCTTTATTTGAAAAAATAAAGACGGTTTTAGGAATTGGAATCTCACCAAAGAAGGAAAGCCAATTATTACTGCTATGAAAGGCATCTTTTAGAACATTTCAACTAGCTCTTTATTTTACAATGCAGTATTACTTATGAACGTGCAAAAGAAGATTCCATCCTTAAACAAAAAAGAGTTTATTCTCCTTCAGTTCTATTTCCATTTACCAGTGATGGGCAGCAAAAACAAAGCAAGAAACCATTTCAACAAAATGGGTAACAAAGGAGAAATGGAAACATTATGTTCCTTTTCCTTTTAAATGCTACCCTTTCACTATGGCAAAAAGGAGTTTTAAAATTCTGACAATCTCATCCAAGATATTCAGCTCTGTGAAAACAAAGAGCCTATGCAAAATCGGTCTATTTATACTGCGTAATTTGTAGCCTAAAATACATTTATCTATCAAAGCCAGATAATGATACACAAATTGTCTGAAAAAAGCTGAAAAGTAAAAGGTTAGATCAAATTTTATAGGATAACTTGAAGAGCAAACACACTTTTTTTTTTCTTTTTAACTTCCAAGAATTGCTTTTCTTCAAAGATAATTTGTTTAGGGTACCATGTCAAGTGGTAAATGGAGCTAGGCGGATGGCCCATCCCTGGGCTGAAAGGAGAGGAAACAGCAGCTCTGCTGAAACTAAACAAGGTTTATCTGAGTCAACTGAATGGACAATTCTTGAGAAAACTGTGCACGCAGCCTTGGAAGAAAAAAGTGGGGATTTTTTCAAGATTTAGCTAGAGCTTCCTGTTCTCACAAAATGTTTGTTGGCATGAGGAATGGAATCTACGGAGGGGAGGTAATGTGATGGACTGCAGTGAAGCAGCAATTTCCCAGGAAGGAAGGAGAATATTCCAGAAGGGGGACAAGAGGCAGCCCAGTCCAGAGCTGGATAAGAGACAGAGGAAGATACAGATACAGATTAACAGAGTTGGAAGGGGCCTTGTAGGTCATCTAGTCCAACACCCCCTCGCCCAAGCAGACCCAAGAGAGTTAGGGTTATATCCAATAAGATGAGAATAGTAAGGGTTTAGTCTGGCAAGATTCTGTCTATTGGATGTGAACAGATAAAGAATTGATCTTTGTCTGGATTGTTCTATGTCGTTCTTGGGCTGGGGTTGACTGTTCCTCCTCTATCTTGGAACTTCACAAGCCAAGTCAGCAGAGTCTAGATAAGTTAACATCCTATTAGCTTGGATTAATTACTCTCAAATGTTTTCAGTGTAATAAAGCTTCAGTCCTCTCCTCCAGCAGAAATTGTTGAAGCAAAAAAAAAAAAAAAATTTCTCCAACAATCTTCTGCAAGTTGAGTGCCTTCCAGATTCACCTCCCAGAATTCCTAGTCAGCATTACTGATGATTTAAGGGAAAAGTCCAGAGTTTTGAGAACTTCCACACAAGGAAAGCTGATTTTGGCTTTGTTCTTCCAATCCCTTCATGCCTTCTGCAGTTCTCTTGCTTATAAATGAAGCTGAAAAAACCAATTTCAAGATGATATTGTAATTCACTGTGTAAGGATTGAACATTCCACAAAATCCTGAAGCTTCCTGTTTTCCCTTTTCCACTTAGTGGTAATAAACTCACTGATTGATAAAAGTCAAATAAAATAAATGGTCATGGCAGGATATTACTACATGTCTGGCAAGGAACCATAGGACCCAAGTTGACACCCTGGTATCACTAATTCAAATTGTAGATTAATCACTGCAATTAAGTGAAAAATAATTGTAGAGAAAAACTATCTGAGACTCCAAGAACTGGCAATCGGAAGACAATTTTGACCTGGATGAACTAAATGCCACAGTGTAAGGTTGAAGTCTTTTTCCTGTTTGTATCCAGTTCACCATTTTTACCTTGCTGTAACTTTGTTTATTCTAGAAAAAAAAAGATTAGCATACATTTCTCCCAATACATATGGCCTATTGTAATTTACTTTTTCTTGTATACCCTTGGATGTTTGGTGGAATTGCACCCATCTGCAACATTCTGGAAAATAGATACTTTCCAACCAGAGGTGGTATTCCGCAGGTTCTGACCAGTTCTGGAGAAACGGTAGCGGAAATGTTAAGTAGTTCGGAGAACTGGCAAATACCACTTCCGACTGGCCCCGCCCCATCTATTTTGTGCCTCCCGAGTCCCAGCTGATCAGCTGGGTCTTCTTTGGTTGTCCTACACAGGAGAACAGAGCTGCAAAGCAGGTTAGTGGGGTGTGGAGGGAATGGAGATTTTGCAGTATCCTTCCCCTGCCATGCCCACTAAGCCATGCCACACTCACAGAATTGGTAGTAAAAAAATTTGAATCCCACCACTGTCTCCAACAGATTTTTTTGCTCAATTGCTTCTAGCATAATAATTTGGACAGCAGAAATTGTTTCTGCAACACCTACAGGCAACCAAGAGATGGCAAGAGATAGTGTTACAGCAGGAAGTTAAATATGCTTTTTTTTGTCTATAACCAGCTCAGATAACAAGGGCCAAATTAGGCATAAAGCAATGAAGTGGTACCCTCTACACACAATCTCCGTGGATTTGCATGCTGTTTGCTTGAAAAATCAGGTCCCAGCATCACTTTTCGGGCTTCCAAAGAATGTACTGTCTTCAAAACATCTTGTCATCCGACAGTAAGTAACAGCCAAACTGGCTCCGATGATCTTCGTAGTCCTTCAACTACCATGACAAATGCTCCAGAAGCGGTAATTCTCTCCCCCATCTTTGCTTCCGATGCCACAGTAAGCTCTTGGGATTTGGGGCAAGGTGCATGCTTTGAATCTTCACATGCCAAGATGAGGGTGGGGGAAAATCAATTCTAATGCCCAGAGGAAGAAATTACTGTTAGAGAAGGTCACTAAGCCTGCTCTATTATCATGTCACTCTGGAAAGAATCCTACAAAAATTAGACAAAATCTGGAATATAAACTGGAAAGCTAAAAATAACCTAGGCTAAGACAAAAGGTACCAAGTGGGCTAAAATCTTCAAGAATAAATGATAAATGCCTGATTTTTGGAAAGTGATGTACATATACACAAGCCCGTGTGTTCAATTTATGTGCTCAATAACTGTTGCACAGAACTGTTGCTAACAGCCTTTGTTTTATCCCCCAAATGCCCTTCACTTTTTCTCCATATTGCTTTCCAGACCATAACAGCCCCCCTTCCCCATCCAGTGACAAATCCCTAAAACAACACCAACAACAAAATTAAGATACGCCTCCCCCCACTCCAAAAAAATGTGCATAAAATTATACTCTCTTTCTAGCAGATAAAGCATTTATTCACAACATAAGAAAGTTTCTTCCCCTTCAAATTCCAAACTCTTAAATCAGTGCTCATTTTCTGATATTTATACTCCGTGTTCTGGGCTGCCAGATTAGACTTGACCATGAATCCCCCAGGATGAATGAGAGTGGATAGAAGCTGAGTTAAATCACACCTGCCCATTTGTCCATTTAGTTCACTTTTTGTCTACTTAGTTGGTAATGGCTCTCTGAGAAGGGTCTGCTACCTAATCCTTTGCAAGGGAGATGTCGGAGATTACTCATAGGGCTGTTGTACAAGCCAGATATTCCAGGGCTCTGCTTCAGTCTCTCCTGATATACAAGTCCCAACCTAATTAAAGTATAACAGCTTTCCCAAACTGGCATCCTTCACAGGTCTTTGCTTGTTTGTTTGTATCATTTAGAGGTGGCCCCCATCTGGTACTTAGAAGCCAAAAGGTATCAGATTGTACCAGATTGAATTATTATTATTATTATTATTATTATTATTATTATTAGTAGTAGTAGTAGTAGTAGTAGTAGTAGTAGTGACACAAAAATGACGGTGTACACAGCAAATGAGATAACTATGCTGGGTTTCATATCACAGATCATGTTGTGGTTAGCCAGCAGCAGGTGGAGACAGTGGAGGAGAGTGATGACTTTGATGAGGGACCAGGACCATCAGGGAGTGGACTGCTGCCTTCAGGGATTGTGGGGGCTGGCCGCAGTGATGAGGAGGTTCCCGAGGAGCCTGTGCCAGGTGCGCATGAGCACAGGATGATTCGTAGAAGAGAACAGCTGGAGCAGCACAGGTGACTCGGGAGTAAGGATGCAACGTAATGGCCCCTCCCTCCAAGGAATATAAGCCGGGTTTCAAAAGGTTTTTGCCTTTGCAGAAGGCAAAAATGGTCTAAGGAGCCAGCATTGTGTGTAGAGACTCCGGCTTATCTGAAGAATTCTGGCAAGGCTTTTCTGGTTGGACTAATTGGCTGCAAGCCATCTTTTATCTACAGAGAAGTTTATTTGTAGATTAAAACTGCGAAGATTTGAGTTGCTGCGTTTTTATTTTTATTTTATTATTATTATTAGCACAATGAGCCAGAAGTTCAGATTGGGTTTGGACCTGGGATAGGCAGGTCTGATGTTTGATGGTGTACAGAAATCACCACGGAATGGAAGCTGTTCCAAGTAAAGCCACTTTCTGCAGCTGACTGATAGTGAATGTGTCAATGCCACTGGTGGTGTTCAAATGGTGCTCCAGTTGTTTTGGGATTGAACCCAAGGTGCCTATAGCTATTGGTTGCCTTGGTTGCCTTTGCCACAGCCGTTCTATTTCTATTTGTAAGTCTTTGCATTTTGTTATCTTCTCCAGTTCTTTCTCTTCTGCTTTCTCCAGGCACTGCCACATCCACTATCCAGACTTTTTTGTCTTTCTTATCAACAATTGTTGTTGATGTTGTTGTTATTGCTGCTGTTGTTGTTATCTGGCATTGATACAGTAGCCAGGAGACCACAATACTATTGATTGGCCAAGATACCAGCCCTGTTGAAGGACATACCTGTGTGCTTCCAAAGATGCTCCATGCTGGCTTCACACCAGATACAAAAAAGTGGCTCTTCCTGCAGCATCATTTAAGGTCTCTTTCCTTCCTGGAGCTGTCTTGCAAACAGGCACCAAAACCAGGAAAGTTTAGAGCCATCGGGAATCTGATTGACTGCCTGGGGCATCAACCAAAGTGAAGCCTATTTATCTAAATAGAGAATGCTTTCAAATTCCCCTAGAGATGAAAATATAATTAGAAAAATATTAGACTGTGCAGAGATGGATAGATTGACATTAAAAATAAAAAAAACAAGGAAGAAACAGAATATTTTACAACATGGGACTCGTTTTATCAGTGGTCAGATAAAAGAGGTAGAAATTAGAAGATAAAAGATTATTGCTATGTAAAAGTAAATGCTGAAAGATTATTATTACATGTAAGCAAGCATTAGCATTATCACTGTTATTATGATTATTATTACTATTACTACTGGCACGATTATTATTATTTTGTCAAAGTAAATGGACTCAGACAATACACTGGTGACTAAGCACTTTTGTATATTAAAGGGAAAAAAACGTATAAATTTAAAAATTAAAAGATAAAAGTAAATGCTTTCAAACTGTTAGGGGGAGAAAAGCTGAGGCGGGTGATGGGAAGTCATCCTGACATGCAGTACTAAAGTTTGAAATGCCAGAACTGAGACTGTCTCTGGCTTCCATAAACCATTGAGCCACTGAGCCTCTTACCAGGTTGAAGAAGGTAGTAGTAGAATTGAAAGGGCAGCAGCTAAAATCTTCTAAATTAATTCCAATGTGCTGAAAGTTAGCTACCAAATTTTCCAGGCTGTGGTACCTACTCCCACACACTGATAACACTGCTTAGTGAAAGTCTAATCTCGGCTCAAATCTTTCCATTTGGAAATTATAATTTGAATTCTTTATTGTCACTGTACGTATATACACACAGTATACACATACAACGAAATTCACATAACACCCAGAGACCAGGCCCAACACACACTCACACTTGACAATCCCCAAACTCACCCCCACCTGCCAAATTTCCCATCCCCTAAAAACACACAAGCATCCACACAACAGACCTAGTAATACTGTCCAACAGCTCACTGATGGTGGTCCTTAAGTTCATTGTTAAGTACAATTATATCTCTGAAAAAAAAACTGTTCAGAAAATGTGTGGTCCGAGTTTTAATTGTTCTGTATCTTCTACCAGAAGGCAACAGTTCTCAAAGATTGTAAGCAGGATAGGAAGAATCTCTGACAATGTTGTGCAACTTCCTCAAACAGCGAGATGTGAAGATGTCATCCAGGGTTGGTAGCTGGAGCCTGATAATATTCTGGGCAGTTTTAATGATTCCCTGTAGAGCTTTATAACGTCTTTAGCCTGAGTATATATGCATTTCCAAAGAACAATGGGATTGGTGGGAGGGCTATAATATCCAAGCTGCTTTCTTTGTTTGAATTAAAAAAAAAAAAAACTCTTTCCTTATAGTATGCCCTTCTGTTAAGAAAATGCTTAATTTTTTACTTTGACTTCCAAGCTGCCAATAGCAAGTTGAGAGTATACAAGATACATTACGACAGAATCCATATTCTTTAACGCCAGTGGCTGTTTAGAACTCTGTACATTTGTTTCATAAATCACCCTAAATCAGTGTCCCTTCCTGTGCCCTGTAGTCCAGCAAGTGTCACAACCTGGTGGAAAACATATTGTTTGACACTAATAGAAGGTTTTGCCAGTGGCTGCTAATGCTGAGATTATGACTTTCTGTGTATTTCCACTTCAAACATGGCTTGTAAAAGGGGTGGAAGAAAGGCGGCAGGCTCGCCTTTCCTTTCCAAAGTCACCTAGCAGGTGCAGAAATGAAGACTGCCTAGAGAACATAAAACAAACAGGAGACCTACTGCGAACGGGCCTTTGAAAAGAAAGAGAGGTAATCATTCAGCGCCCCCCATGCACATTTGCAGTGCAAAACAGACACCCACCCTTTCTATTTAAAATTAGTTTTATTTTAAAACACCATAAATTAGTTCCTAGGATCGCTCTTGAGGAGCCTGCAAAAGTCTGCCTTCCATTAAAAGGGCAGAAGTAGCAGGCATTTGGTTCGTTAGGGAAACCAATTCTGTAATAGCAAGAAGGAAAAAGATAAGCTCAGGAATGCATCCATGTGGGCTCTTTGAGGTTCTCAGAGCTTGGCTGTTTTCTTGCAGATGTTTCATTACCCATAGAGTAGGCTATGGGGGAAAAAAACTCACCATGAATTTTGGTGCTCAATCCACTGGATTGGAGTGATCTATCATTATCCACTAAAGCACACATGTATATGTATTGAGGCATAAGAGATATGTGCAAAAAACAACATATGGGGTGGATTTTATAAAATGGATTTAATTGAAATAAACTGTCTGAGCTTAATATAATAAAAATGTGTGACTAACCAATCAAGTATGATCTAAACATATTTTCTACCATGTGTTTGGAATACACATATATAGGACTCTTCCTTTTGGGCAAGCATTTGCTGCATAGTAGACCTTAACAGACTGAATATTTGGGCAGCTACAAGGACTATCTCAATGCCTCTTCTTCACTGAATATTTTAAAATGATAGCTCTGCCTCCCCAAAGGGTTGTTGGTGGACTCAAGTCACTGCCTGTAGAGTACTCCTATATATTACTTCCAGTAGACAACAAAATATAGCATCTCCCATCAGCTCCACTTGTTTGCAAGACATAATTTCCTAAAGTATTTAATCATTCATCTGGCTTGATTTCAATTAAAGTCAATGAAAGGAACCAATTACACACTTAAAATTGCTATCTTGGAATTTAAGAACATGAATTATTTGGCAATGAGCAAATTTCTTCCAGTTTTAGTATGTTATATAAAATTGAAACCTATACTCAGCTTTTACTTAGTATAAAACACTAAAATCAGACCCATGGCATCTGTAATAAGCACAGGGAGTTTTAAAATACACACACAATCACACGTACTCTAGTTTAAAAAAAGACGAAGGTTTAAAGAGGATTTCTCTCCTCAAAAACACAATCAGATACATTAAAGAAGCAAAAAGAAAATTATGAGGAGTCACAATATAATTTCAGAAGGTTTTGCTGTGCCTATAACATGACCAGCACATTGACACTCAAAAAAAAAAAATGATATTATGATCATAAGCAAGGTGTAGGTCTACAATTGTACAAAGATCTATCCATAATTGTGCAATTTTTCCCACCAAACCTCCTCCAATATAATTCTCTAACTAATCCTCTGCTTATTTTGATATGTCTCAAGAGAAAACACATCACTGGCATGGCACAATCTATGGTCTTTCAGGATACCCTGTAAAGAGTAGCCAGATGATGGTATAACTCTGCTGAGTAGACAAGCAAAGCCAATCAGACTTTGCTGCAATAGTAACTCTGAAAATAATAGTAAACAGAATGTATGTGGCATTTGGATGTCTATAGGAGACTTGTGAAAGTATGTTGACATGCAGAAAAAGGGAAGGATCTTTAAGATGTAACAGCAGAAATGTCTTCTTTCTCCTTCTCCATCAGGCAGAACCCTTGAGAAGAGGCCACAGTTCAAACTGGCGTCATCTTGAAGATACAACAAAGAAGTACTCAAGTTTCTAAATGCATAGAGGGAGAATCTGATATTCAATCCAACACTGTAAATATCCCTCAAGATCACATGAGCAAAACAGAAAAACTCTAGCTTTTTATATCATCCTCATTATCACCATCCATTATTATTGCTTTGGAAACTTCAACATACATTGAATAGAAACATACACCAATTTGTAAATGCTAATTTAAGTGGTGTTGGCTCATGGAAGTCAATGATGATCTTTTATCCTGTAATCAACTGTCAAAAGTAGCCACTTATCTCTACCTTAAAACTGGGAACCAGATCAAGCAAAAATTACAAAGCTTAAAAGGGGAGATGAAAGTTCTCAGCTGTTGCATTCATTTTCTAGAACAAACTGAAGCTTCCAGAATTTTATTGATTAAAAGGTGCTGGTTTAGTCTTGTTCTCAATGTAATGATAAGGCATATGATTATTCAACTACACAGTGTCCTCCCTACAAATGAGTAATGGATGCTTTCTTGAAAGGAACTCCAATGCTGTGTTTATCTGTCACAACAAGCCATAGAGTGACTATGTTTTACAAACAGTAATTGAGTTCATACAGTAAACTAATCTCAAACCAAGGAAATCAGATTATGCTTAGTGGGAAGTCCGAATCTTGTCTGTATTTATTGCTAGCTTCTCTAAGTAGTTTATTGAAGGGAGAAATATAAATCTCCAAATATAATAAGTAAAATTTTAAAAATGCCAGCATCCTACTTCTAAGGTTTGATGTGATTTGGATGGATTTTATGTCTATAATAAAAAGTAGACTTGAGGAGACATTGAATAGAGGTATCACCAAGCTTCAAATGATAGAAGGAAGCAATTTAGTTCTTCATGCACCAGGGCTATGATCATAAATTCATGCCAATTAAGATTTTAGATCATAGATTTTAAGGCAATTGCTTTAAATTTCATGACTATGTTCATATAAAGAAGGTAGAGGGTACAAGGCATGTTTTATTTGCCTTCCCTGGTGCTGCGGAAAAGGAGAGCAATTACAGGAACACCCAGCCTTGTCATTCATTTCCTGCTTCTCTCATTTGGAGATTTAAGGAAATATTTATCGAACTACTTTCTCCAATCACAATGAAATAATGCCCACTGCTGAATTTCCTCCAAGAAATGTTGATGTGGCTGAAAACACTGTATCAAGTGTCATCCTTAAGGACCGCGCTAGTCAAAAAAAATAAAATAAATCTAAGCCGTTTGCTTATGTCCCTTAGTGGCATCCTCTGATTGAAACATCCTTCCAAATGCAGCTATGCTGTGAAGTGCATACAATTGATCATCAAGATAGTGATGACAAAAGTAGAGACCAGTCAAGCTTTCTTAGCTCAACATCTCTTCGTTTCCAAGTCACATCAGATGCAGCTTTCTTCTATGAGAAAGTAAATGCACTGACAGCAAAACAAACAAACAAAATCCTAAAATTATTATCAATTATATCTCCTGGTTTCTAGCCTGTGCCTTAACCACTAGATCAAATTGGCTCTGCTGGATATACAAAGCAATCCCTAAATACACTTCCTCTGGTCCCTGGGTTAGTGTCTATTTCCCATGTAGTACATATTTCCAATTCAATCTGTTCCTTATGCCCCAACCCCAAAGCCAATATTATTGCTCCCTGTCAGCAGATTTCCTTTCTCCCAAGATCCCAAGTATGTATAGTAGGACTACTAGATTCTGGAATAGCGTTGTTCCTTATGCCACCTGTCTTGTAAACATGCAGGGGGTGTTTTTCCCGCCATGTATATGTATACATTCAAACTAGACTGTGATGTTTCTCCGCGTCATATATGTGTGTGTATGGGGATATATGCATAATGCTATCTTTTGAGAGCTGAATGCAACAAAATTTCATTTTAATGTATAATGTACATTAAACTGATAATACAGTTTTTATTTTATTCTACTCTACTCTATTCCATTCCATTCAGATTGTATTCAGGGAGTTACAAGAAAAGTCAAGATAATGACCACAACCATGATCTTGAAATTATCCCTTAATTGGTGCAATCAACACTTTTTTTTTTTTTTTGCAATGCAGCTGATTGCTGGCTCACACTTGAGTGGCAGTCCACTAGGATACCTAGATCTCTCTCAGTTAATACTGTTGAGCCAGGTACCATTTATTCTGTGGTATGATCCCATACTTACCATGATAGGAGATCAAAGTTAAATAGTTAGAACTATGCTCTAGGAACAAAGACTAGAAAAAGCGAAATTAATCTAAATCCTGGTAAATTAACAATAGGCAGGATGATTTCCCTGTGGCCAAAACCAAAAACTCCCTTGGGTTATTCTGTTGACACAATTACTGATTTGTGCCTTAGCACTAATGTAGATACATGTCCATGAATCTCTCTTGCATTTGTAAAATCAGCGAGCTCTCCCTACTGGAGAGGCTATTCAATAATAATTATAGCTGCAGAAGCTGAAGAAGTTGATAGTCAATTCTATTTAGATAACTGTTCGGTGCATAAATTTGGAGTGAGAAAAAAAATGAGCACTTGGAGACTGGAGCCCCAAATATTAACTTGAGAAAAAGCTACATATTTACCTTCTGAATAATTAACTTAGCATTGAAAGGGAAATGACACTTCTGATACTATTCCATCTCTGTTACATTGCTCTGTTCAAGCAAAAACACAATGGCAACATCTAGTTCAACATTTATCACATCATTACTTTCAGAGTTTAAGTAAGATGGGCTAACATCTTCCCTGGGAGATGACAAGTTGTATTAATTGTTTCTAATAATAATAATTAACATTTCAAGCAACATGCTAGAAGAGCTCTGCTGCTTCTGCCATTTCGTTATACATGGAACTCGAAGGATTTCACTTCCAGTACATCTGAAGGGTGCAAGGATAGGAAATTGACCTTAACGTTTATGGAACCACTCTCTTTGCAATAGGCAGCCTGGCTATAAAATGGTGCGTGTAAATAGCATAGGAATAGCATTTAGACTTACATCCCATAGCACTTTACAGCACTCACTGGATGGTTTACAATGTAGAAATATTACTTGGATATTTCCCCCAACAATCTGGGTCCTCATTTTACCAACCTTGGAAGGATCCTGAGTCTTGTTAGGATCTAACTCCAGGCTGTGGGCAGAGTTTGTCTGCAATATTGCACTGCATCAACACAGCTAATATATTTTCCAAACATAGTTTTGGATGCCTTAACCTTTATGTAAAATAAGCCAATATTATTCTAATATATGAGCAGTGGGGAAGTTCTGATCCACAAGATTGTTGTGGTCTGCCGACAGCCTATGGAGATGGCAGCAGAATCGGACATTGGGGAGGAAAATGGGCCAGTCTGGGAGTCTGGGAGGACTCAGACGTTGCTCCTGTGTTCAATACAGAGATGGGGCCAGGCCCATCTGGGAGTTATGTGCTGACTCCGGAGCCTCCAGAATCTGGCAGCAGCGAGGCAGAGGAACAAGGGGAGCCTATTCCCTGTGCGCATTTGCACAGAGCTGCCAGAAGACAAGAGCAGTTAAGACAAAAGGGGTGACTCTGGAGTAAGGCTTGGAGGTGATTGCCCCTCCCATAAGATATAAAGAAAGTGCATAGGGCCAGGAAGACCTTTGCAGGAAGCAATGTTGTTTGCTCTGGTCAGTTTGGAATCTGAAAGCTCCAAGATGAATTTGTGCTCTGTTTGGGTTTGAAAAACTAATTGGTACTTTAGTCGTTGGCAGCACTTTAGTCGTTGGCAGAAAGATAAAAGTGTGTTCTTATCAGACTTCTCCTGAAGAACTTTGGCAGCCTTCCATGGGACTATTTATAACTGGTTGAGACTCATTACAGGCTGTGAATGATGATAATTCACAGCTGTTGAACTAAAATAAAAGGGTTTTGGATTTAACATGTGTCTTAGGAAGACTTGGTCAGAACAAAGACCTCTAGATCTGACTTATGGACAACCAGGTCAATCCACAAACTCCACTCGTTTCATTTTCTACTCTTTCTTCATGGAGAAAAGATACTTATCCCTCTGTGTGAAGGAAGGGCTGCCAGAAACCAGCTTGAGATGGGGTTCTCCTGACCCCAAACCATTCTTGTAACTCATCTTGACCAACGTGAGTAGGCAACCTGACTTTCGGAGTGAACTGTTATCCTGTACAAACAGCAAATTCATTCTCCTCTAAATATCCTTACAGCACCATTCTGTAAGGGGAGAAATATCCCTAGACATAAAGGGTGAAGACTTAAGGCATAACAATTTTAAGATATTTACAAATAAGCGTAGAACTTAAAGAATGTGATTAATCTCTTCAGAATCTTTCCAAAGAAAAAGTCAAGTTGACTTCCAAAAGCATAAAGAGAGTATTTCACCAAATAATCCCCTGGTTTTTAATCCAGCAGTTCTTTATAATACAGTATAAAATGAGATCTTAAAACTCATCATGTGGAACTAACCTCCAGTAAAATTAAAGAATTATTTAGAATTACCTGCTGACCTTTTTTTACTTTGGTGGGGGAAAATGTTTTTGAATTTCTATTAACATTTATTCTGAATAAAACTGACATAGGGTTATTCAATTAAAGTCAAAATTTAATTTTTAAGTTTATACACATTACCCCTGAGTAAACGTGCCTAAATTTGGTGAGATTTCTAAGAAAGGTACACATAGCCTTGAACTCTGTGAAATAGTCAGAATTTTTATTTAAATTCTTTTTACCTGACAGGTATAATTCCATATTAATCAGGGATAAACAGATCAATTGTGAGTTCTTGACTACAATAAGAGTTTGAACCTTTTTTTTTTTAAAGAAAAAATAAATGACCACTATTGCTTCTTTTAATAGTCACCAAAGTTGCCCCAAAGAGATTGAGAACTGCAGGATGCATCTGTAACAATAACACATAAGGTGCATTGAGGCAATATTTACATGATGGCTGTATTGGCGGGGTGTGGGGGAGAGAATATGATTGTCGCATAAAGGATTCATGTGAGTGATGCAAACAGAATTATCCTGAGAAGGATAACACCCATTTCAGCAGAAGGAGTAAGAAGACTGAGTAAATTTTAAAAGCAGAGCTTCAGCCCGGCATGTCACAGAAATTAAATTGTCTTTGTTTATTGTGAGATAATGAATTTGAGAGGACAAGAAAGGATGGGGTTGGGTTTTATTTAATGCACACGTTAAGATGGATACATGTAGAGCTGGCGGATATAACACTGAATTATGTCCTGTCAAGTGCACATGATTCATTCAGCACTACAAATATTGATTTGACAGGTCACCTTCCCTGCACATACCTACACATTCTTTTCTGAATATGATGAACTCCATAATATTCCTTTGTTTAAGCCTTCCAACTTGAAAGCACCAAGTTAGCCCTGGTTGTCACACAGTTGTAATTAGCGCACGGTGATTCGGAATTTCAATTTCAAGGCCACATTATATTTCTAAATTTCTTCCGCCTCCTCTTGCACCAATTAGTGTCAATCGGGTACACTAAAACACACCATCCTGACAGGCAAACTTTGACATTACATTTGCCTGCCTCTTCCAGACCAAGATATAATGTCCCACTATTTGTTTTTTGATAAATGGCTGCATTTAATAATGTTTGTTTGCATATTTGTTCATCATGCTAATGAACATAATTACTTTTATTCACGTGGCAGCGCTACTATTACAGCTGATCTATGAGCACGTTGCTTAAATAAGTATCATTAGTATTTTCCATGCACTGGTCAAGTTGAAGTGGGAAGCATTAGTAGATCAGCAGTTAAGCTTCCCACCTCTGCTTAATCACACTTGTTTCCTTTGGATAAAAGAATGGATTTCCATTAGCAACAGACTAGATCCCTTTAGCCTTCTCTGGTGGATATTTTTATTGAGCAATCCAAACTAATTCTGAAATTTAACCAGTTCTAACCCATTTTACCTTTCTTTCTACTCCTTCTGCCATCTTCCCTACCCTTTTTCTCCACACCCAAATGAATTATGTCCAACTCTGCTAGGCAATGTGTATAATCCCTGGCACATTGCATTCCACTCCTGGGCACTGGTTGCCAGTACTTAGCAATATCATAACACCCCACATTACAAGACAACAAGTTCCCCTTAGGGTGAAGGATGCTGAACCACAAGGCAAGACAATGTGCAGTCCATTACAAGGCTGAAATCTCAAAGGCCAGCATGGAAAACAGCTATTCACTGAACATCTATCCAGTTTCACTCTGAGTATGACCAGAGACAGGAATGGTCCAAGGCACCACCTTCTTGTGGCCTGACCATTAGTGATCTCTCTACCAAATCACCTGATTTTGATCTGCATCACTTTGCCTGGTCGAAATTGAACAGAATTAGGTGTGCCATTGAAAGAAGTGGAATGGAAGGATTACCCTTGTTGCAATTGTGATGCTGATGTGCAAACTATTAAACATATTGTTCAAGATTGCCCACACTGTATGTTCCCTGGTTCTGCATGAAGCAAAGCCAGAGGCAATCGCCTGAATAGCTGAATTGGACATCCAGTTATGAGGCCACTGCCACACCCCCACAGAAGTATTGCTTATAATTACATGGACTATGCATATGTGTTTACTTGTCTTCTGTCATGTTCTCATAATATGCTAAATATAAATACCCTTTTCCTGCCAACCCATCCCCTAGCATGTTGCTACACAGTCTAACAAAGGCTCCACCTTCAATTTTAAAATATTCTCATTTTAAAATAGTAATTTGTAACATTGGACTCCAGCACCTTCTTTATCAGAATGTCTCATGAACTGTAGAAAATAAAGATTACTTTGACAGAGATAAGTCAGATCCACTACCAAAATGACAAGGAGAAAAACATATTCTAAGTCTAAAACAAGCAGAAAGTATACATAAATGGCTGAGATAGACACCTCTCCAATTCACATGGGTATAAAGAGGGGAGGAAGCAAAGCACAATCAGATTAGCAAGATTCTGTTGTTTTGCCTATAAAGGCAGTCTTAACCTTCTCGTGGAGTTGAATCCAGCTGGTAGAGTTAACATGGACCTTCTTAGAAGGCAGATATTGTAGACAGTTGCAATAGACCAACCAATCAATGGTGGGATTCAAAAAATTTTTTACTACTGGTTCTGTGGGCATGGCTTGGTTGGCATGACAGGAGAAGGATACTGTAAAATCTCCAGTCAGAGGTGGGATTTGCCAATTTTCCGAACTACTCAAAATTTCCACTACCGGTTCTCCAGAACTGGTGAGAACCTACTGAATACCACCTCTGCAACCAGTTAAGAAAGGGTAAACTAGAATGGTAAAAACTATCATGATGAACAAAGGTGAATTATGGAAAAGAAACTCATAATTTATCTTCTAAACATTATGTCAGTTACAAAACCTAGATTTCTGTTTGATGTTCATGAATTCTTTTGAATCAAGCAGGGCAAACAATACACCTTTGTCTGGACATATTTTTAGTTACTTAGTTACAGAATTACAGAAATAGAAACCATTAAAATAAATAAAATAAACACTAAGAATCAACAACAACCAATGGATTTGAAAGCCTGAATGAAGAAGTGCTCCAATGATAAAAACTGAGCTGCTACACCAGGAAATATGCCCTATTCCATAAACTTACAGTGATCTTGTTCATGATCAATCAATTTTGCAAAACTTGGTGAGCTGGGACTACAAATTCTAGATTTCCCAGACAACATCAGCATTCAGGAAAGCATCAAATGCTGCCAAACCTATAAGTTATTATATATATGCCATACGTTAGTACAATGTTTTCCCATATCCATCCCAGCCTCAAACACTGTTGATATAGATTTAGGGAATGGTGGGAGAAAATACGCATTTTTAAAATAATTTTTATATCTTAAAATTATTATTTCAAACTCCACTTCAGAAAGATAGAGCTAAAGTGATGGAAAAGCAGCCACAGCCACAGCAGAATCCAGAGCTGTGCAAAGACAGTTCACTCTCTTATTAAAATGGTGATGGTTCACATAGAGACTCAACCAGGTCACATATTAATAATTATCAGTGACAATCTTGAACATCAGATGAGGCCCACAAGTGAAACAATATTACATCTCTCTCTCTCATTTATCTTTACTGCTTATGGCCCCTCTGTGGTCAACATACTGTGAGCACCATGGACATTTAATTATGAACACATCATAAATGTGGCTGACAAGGCAGAAGCTGGGGCCAGATGCTTGAGGGAGGAAGTGCTGATGAAACCTCTTATACCTGCAATACTCTTGCTCTCACAAGCCACATTCCAAGCTACACCACAAGATTCTGGGTACCAAATTCTTTTCCTCTTCTTGTTTCAAGTTGTTTTCTTTAATGCTTTCTTAGAAATAAAATGTGCTGCTCCCCACAACGTTCTTTTTGGGATGATGCATGATGCATGATCTACTTGGCTTTACATGGAAGTTTTGGAGTCTTGATTTGAGGGTTTTCGATTTCTCCTCTGCTCAGATTTGGGGAAGGTGAGGTTGGTAAATAGTTACGGGGTAGTTAAGAACCCTCTAGTTTGCTCAGGGATGTAGTTCATAAGCTACAAAAAGAAAATAGTAATGTTTCATGATGACTTGGTTCTATTACTGCAAACCCAATCAACTATGCGGGAGGAAGAAAGGGGGAAGGAGAAGGAGGAAGAGGAGGAAGAGGAGGAGAAGGATTTTGGCCCCTATGTCCTAATAGCCACCACATTGTTCTTCTGCAATGCTGTGAGTATTATATCACCATAAAACACCCTTTTATCTAACTCCGCTAGATTCTATGTACAACTCTTTTCCTCCAGAATGACATAAACAGGAAAAATAAAGTAGCAGAAGCAATTCCATCCATCCCATGCATGGAATGACTAAAATCACTCATTACAATTAGAGAAAGGAAAAATACACCCTACCCCTAAGTGACAAAGGGGTTTAAAAAATGAGATCATATCAACGACTAATGTGTTATTTCCAAAAATTTCAAGGCAAATACTTGTCGAACTTTGTGATCTCTAATCAGTTTTTTATTTTATTTTATTATTATGAAATGACTTACACATCTTTTTTTCTTCTGATAGCAGATAGATTTATTAACATTTTCTCCAAAGCCAGAACTGTACCTAACAGTGATAAGGCTATACAGTAATCTCTGGGCTGTAAAGCCAGTAGAGGGTAGCTAAAAAACAAAACAAAAAAAGATTATCGCTTGTTGGTCAACAGGAGTTTTGCAGTCCAATTTTGCCTGCCATGGACTTTTGCCATCAGGAGAAAGGGTTACATCTTGTTCCTTAAAATGGCTTCTCAATATATATTTCCTTGCATGGGCAACTCTCAACTACAAATCCCAGAATTCCTAGACATCATAGAAGTTGTCAACCTATTGCAATGGCACCAATTGGAGAGTCTGAGAGAAAACAAGGGTCAACCACATTTGGGAGTAACGGACATCATATATTTTTGAAATGAAATTATGGAAGGAAATGTCTCTTTTACAAAAAGGCTCCCAAAGCGTTTTAAAAATTAAAACCAAAAAATCTGGACAGGCTGCCAAATACCTGCAGTTGTTCTTTTTTTTTTTTTATCCATTTTTTTGTCCTCGCACCTTAAGCCTAATTTTAACAACCTCCCACAAACCAAGACCTTCAGGCTACAAGCAGCCTGCCCTAAAGCCTTATTTGGTCTTGCTCAATTTTGAATAATCAGTTGCCTCAGCCGTGCCGTTCTGTTAACCAGGATTATAACTTCACATATAATGTATTCATAGATAACATGACCAAGCATAAAAGACAAGTAACAAGCTAGTTCACAGAACTCTTTCCTCAGAGCCAGCCAATCTTAACCCTGGTTCATCTGAAGACTTTTCATACCATACTGCAGAATAGGAGAAAATTAACATGGTACCTGAATGGAATCAATAAGCAGAGTCTTGAATGAAGCCACAGTTGAAGAGGAACCAACAATACCAAGAGAGTCAGGAAAACTCATCAACAAGGAGCTCGACCAAACACACGTAATGGAGCCACAAGCGCCTCCATTTTGTTTTCAAGAAGCAGCATTCTGCCAGCCAATCTCAGCTGTGGGTATTTGTGGCCTGAATTCTTAGAATGTTGCCCCATTAGTCAGCTGCAGTTAATTAAAGCAGCCTTCTATAACAGCTGTGGTTAGAATGCAGTATTGCAGGCTAATTCTGCTGTCTGCCAGCAGTTCGATCTTTTTGTCCTCTCCCACTTATCTTTCACATGGAAGCTAAGATTCTTTCTTAAAATGGGGTTGCCCAACCTTGGCAATGTTAACATGTGTGGACACCCAGAATCCCCCAGAGTTGAATCCCATGTGTCTTAAAGTTGCCAAGGTTTGGAAAGCCTGGCCTAAGGCGTAGAGAGGTGGTTTTTCGAGTTAAAATTTGTGGACTTCAACTCCCACAATTCCCCAGCCAGTCATGGGAATTCTGGGGTTTGAAGTCGGCACATCTTAAAATTGCTAAGCATGAAAAACAATGGTATAGAAGCTTTTTATCTACCACCAAATAGATTCACATGCAGTACCACGTTTTGATCTGTAAGAATTTCATATATTCAAACCTATTCAAAACCCACCTCATTTTACAGCCTCTTTGTCTCAGAATGTCTATTTTGTTTGGACAAACCAGTTAAGGCTATAAATCCCCCTCACATCTCATCCAAAGACACACACACACAAAGATTGATGGGAGCATCGTGCACTCCCATGCATGGAATTCACAAATATTCACATGGTGCAAAACTAATTAATGTATTTATAACGGCAACTAAACTGTGTTCATGCCTGTCCATTACAACACACACCCCTCTAAAAAAAAAAACCATAAGTGTACAGAGGTCAGGGTGGCTGCCATACTTCAGCCCATCTCCTCCCTGCTGCTGAGATACATATTTCTGTAGCTCTCCAACAGAGGAGCAGGAGGAGAGAGAAAGAGAGAATAAAGCATATAATAAACGCCAGCACAATAAAAGAACTCTGGAGAAAGATCTGAAAAGTAGCTATCATGTTGGCAGATAAATTCTAACACACAATTATTCATTCCTAGCCTCTTGACATGTAGATTAATGAGTTTGATAACCCAGGATTCTAAGAAGTAGATTCAACACTGTTTCAACAGCTTCCTTTCTCTCTCTCGATTTCTCTTTCTCTCTCCCCCACCGTGCCTCGTAACTACACACAAACGCTTCAGTCTATTGGAGGTGGGTAGGAGAGACACAGAGAAAAAAGGAAAATCAATACATTTGTGCAAGTCATGAACATTTCTGTCATCCAAAATACAATCTCAAACATTCGTCAAGGCAAGGACCCTTGGCAGAGTCCAGTATGAAACCATTGGGACCATGTGATTGCTGGAGGGAAAGAAATTTGGGTTTCCGTATCTATTTCTAAGCAGAAAAGAAATTCATTGCACATTCCCACTTGCTATGAGGCCTTGCTGTGGGTTATATATCTGTGAAATTTTCCATTTCTGCCCTGAAGGCAAGTGGTTTGTTTTCTGCTCATCCCTATGTTCAATCCTCTGTGATCAAAGTATGTTTTGAAAGGTACATGTTCTGTTAGATGCCAGCAAGGACATTTTGGAAGAATTCAAGATGGTCTCCATTCAGCAATTGTCATTTAGGTTGATAAACAGATTGTTTTAAACTGAGCTTTGCAAAGTTGGTTGGGGGAGTATATCTCTCTTTTCTTTCTCTTATAATCAGCAAAGGTTTTGTTCCACATAAATGTGTCTATTCAAAGCTCCGAAAATCAATTAAGTGAAGACTATTTTCAGATTGGCTGACGAATTCTGGGAGTTGAAGTCTTAAAGTCACCAAGGTTGGACATCCCTGATTTGGGTATATGTGATTCTCCCCGTCATGTAAAAATTCCTCGAAGTTATGTTTGATTATATTATTGAAGTGTTTTTTAAAACATAGTTGTTTGGTTATTTTCTAAAATGGATCCCTCCATCACAACTGATTTTGTTGCAAGTTAAGAGACTTTTATGACAGCACTTGTCTAGGTGAGTCCATCAATATCATAAGTCAGAGGTGGTATTCAGCAGGTTCTGACCAGTTCTGGAGAACCGGTGGCAGAAATGTTGAGTAGTTCAGAGAACCAGCAAATGCCACCTCTGACTGGAGATTTTATAGTATCCTTCCCCTGCCACGCCCACCAAGCCACGCCCACAGAACCCATAGTAAAAAAAAATTGAATCCCACCACTGTCATAAGTTACTTATATGCAAAAGAAGACAATTTTGGGAATCTAGGTGTATTTAGGATTAATGAAATGGCACTTAAAATGCAGAAGACAAAACCAAGATTAGAGTCCTCTTCCTTCTCCTCTCAGGAAAACTGTTGTGTATTCAACAGTATTTTTTCAGGGATTTCGTGAAAATAGTGAATCAACATAGCACTATGCTCAGGGCATCTCTCTCTCTCTCTCTCTCTCCCTCTTTTTCTTTCGCTCTTTAATGTAATAACAAGTGACATGATTAGCTAAGTGACTAAGATAAGTTGCTTGCATAGAGGGAATTTATAGCAACTCAAAGAAATGGGCTATTTTTATCACCATCATCATCAACAACAACAATATGCTGTTAATATAGTTGTTGATTTCTTCTAATCATAAGAATGTTGGCTATAGAACTTGGATTTCTGGGAATTGTAGGCCAAAATGGAAGACTCAAGGTTGAGGAAGATAGAATAACAGTCCCTGTTTGATTACCCCTTATGTTTCTATTATTTCTCATATAATAACATCATCCATGGCACGTTATACGACAACAAGCTTTCCACTTGTTCAGAACAACACAAAGGTGGGCCTTCTTCCTTCCTCTCAGCTTTTGAGATCCAAACTATCCTCTCTCTTGCATCTTCTGAGCCACTGATTTGAAGGTAGATACTCCAACAGTGCCTCCATACCAATTTCCTCCTACAGTGTCTTCTTAAGACGGACATTTCCCCCCAAATATTCCTGAAAAGGAAGCTGGTCTGTCAGCCATACAGGTTGCCGTTGCCTCAGACATAACAGAGTAGTTGCCTCGAGAAATTAGTTAGAGCCTTGGATCCAATTGCATAAAAATGCAAAGGGAAGGCAAGCAATTAAAAATAGGTAGAGATGACTAGACTCGGTTTCCCTTCCGGTGCTAAGCATTCTCCAGACCCAGCCTGCCTCTCTCTCTTTCTCTCTCTGCCATTAATCTGGCATCTGCCAGTGATAATCAAGCTAGATTTTGATAAAGAACTGCAAATCTGTCTTCCCCGCAATGTTTTTGACTTGCTGCAAATTTCATTCAAGCTGAAGCATCTGTACAATCCCTTGAATGATTTGGAGTTAATAATTTGTATTTCACAGCCTCGGTTAGGCTTTAGACATCGGGGGTGGGAACAGGTTTGGCTTTTTAATTGCCTTGTATATTGTGCTGCTGAGAGATAAACGACACCCACTGTCTCAAATCTACATTCTTGCTTCTGATGCAAAACTGTAATTAATTTTGTGCAGTGTTTCAGAATTGATTGTGGTCACTTGAATTCCTAATTTTTCATCCACTTCAAAGATCTTTCTTGCTCTCACCCCTTCGTTAAAGGATGAGCTTTCAAGTAGACAAATACTTAGCTATGCACGTATTGTAAATGGGCACCTTCTTTTTCGATAAGGTGAATCAGAGGTCAAGACATAAGTTTATTGTCTTGGTCTATTTGGGGACAATCTCTCCTTCCTCAGCAGGAAATATACCATCTAAACTTATCACATTTATGTTTGAAAATTTCGCTTCTCAAACCTTTCCTTCCAAGTCTCATTACAAACTTAGAAGATTTCATGGCATTTCTATTCAGCATAAAACAATTAGGCACAATTTAGACAATAATTACCCTAATTAACTACACTCTAATGTTTGTATTCAAGATTATAGAAACATTGTGTAAGTCTCCTATTTAAACAAGGTCCCTCTCATTTCTGTTCCTTGATAGTTGTGGCATGTGGTTCTTTTTGGCTGTTGTATTTCACTGCTTTAAAAAAAAATGTCAGTGAAAGATTTAACATTATGAATGAATTTGATTACTCCATTGTCAAAAAAAGCCCCATGTATCACAATTTCTTGTTTTTAATCACTACTGTAAACCTCGCAGCCTGGGGGCATAGTTTTAATTTGGGTGCCTTACTAATGAAAAGAAAAAAAAATAATTGTTTTGCCAGGATTTAATAATAAGCAATAAAATCAGCCAACCAGATTTTACCTCTGCATTCAATCTCTTTTTTATTATAAAACATTTTTGTCCTCTTTTTTTTCCCTTAGATTACTGGCGTAGATACGGAACATTTTACTAATAAATATTTCAGTTTGCTTATGAAAGCTAATGCTGTCATCTGAATATGGAATTATATTTCTTTCATGCTTCATTATCATTTCATGGCAGTAATGACAGTGAGGCGATGGAATATTTACCGGCTTTTCAGAAGACATTTATCCAATACATTTCCCTGAAGGGCACCTAGGCTTAAAGATACATTATCTTTTTATAAAACACTGCCCAGAATCCCAATTTGGACATCAACCAATCAGTATTTTGGGGGGAGAATCGACTACTGATACTTTCCCTCCTCTATCTATCTCTCAAACACCATCAAAGTGCTATCCTATCAATTCTGCAATACTATGGTCTGGCCAAGCACCATTCATTCTTTCCAACGGATCGACAGTGGTGCTTTTATTAACAGTGCAAATATGAATTGCAAGCCAATTTTGTGAGCTCCACTAGATGCAAAGAACATGGAACAAGTGTTCCCAGTCTGTAAACCAACAAGCCGGAGACATATACTTGCATGCATGTTTTTGTCACTGCAGAGTAGTATCCAACTGGTTGGTTGATTAATTATGTGCAGGATAACTCTGCTCACTGCCAGCAGTTTGATTCTGACCGGCTTAAGGTTGACTCAGCCTTTCATCCTTCCAAGGTGACTAAAATGAGGATCCAGATTGTTGGGGACAATATGCTAACTAAACCACTTAGAGAGGGCTGTTAAGCAGTATCGAGCAGCATATAAGTCTAAGTACCATTGTTATTATTGTCAGTTTTTAGCAACCAAATAGATGGGTTTTCTTCATGATGATCTGGTCCTAACCTTTGTTCTTTCAGGTCTTTCTTCCATCCTGTAGCTGATTCGATCCACCTTGTGGCTAATCATCCTCTCCTTCTTTTTCCTTCTACCATTCTGAGCAGTGGATCCTTCTCCAAAGAAGTAGAGGGAAAATAAATTCAGAAGTTGAAAAACACAGCATCTTTTTTGGCTCTTTGCATCACACCAAATCCTGGACCTCAAACCCCCCCCTCCCAAACAAAAAAAATCATGGAACATTTGTGGCCTGCAAATTCTTTCAAGGATATGTGTGAAGGCAACTCTTCCCAAACTAGCCCTTTCTTGACATGACGGGACCACACGGTTCCCAGAATTGGTAGCAATTCAGAATTTGGGAAAGTTGTGCTCTCAAAATATCTGGATGGGGTCAAGATGAAGTGGAAGCTGATTGGGGGAAAACCCTCTGCAGAAGAATTTGGAAACTGATTGTTTTCTTAATCTACAACGACATAATGTGTCCCCTACTGGGGAAGATTCATAGTTTTTAATCTTACGGCAAACTTACCTTTGTTCTTTGCTTCAGAATCTCTGAAAGCCTCCAGGGAGAAAAATGGCTTTTCTCTTTGGACCTCGTATTGCTAAAACCTTTGATTCACCATCTTGTTTTACATGACCCATCAAGCTAAAATGTGCTTGGCAAGATTTTGGGAGGAGCAATTTGACTTCTGAAATTGCAGGTGCTTCATCACTGGAGGTTTTTAAGACAAGACTGGACAGCCACTTATCTGAAATGTTACAAGGTCTCCTGCTAGAGCAAGAGGTTGGACTAGATGACCTCCAAGATCCCTTCCAGTTCTATTGATTGAGTGAACTCGGGGAATTAGGCTAATTCACTAAGCAGCCATTCCCAGTCAAGATTTCACATGGCTAACTGGACAGAATTATCCAGATTTAAGAAGTGTAGTAGGGGAAAACATTGACAGTGGCATCTGATACAGCCCAGCCACATGAAAATCTTAGCCTCCATGTAGGAATATTTCAGATGTACAGACAGAATCTTTTGCTGGCAATGTTTGCCACAGGGATTCACCTTCCAAAATAGCAGAGAAAATATAAGAAGTGCCAAAAAAAAAATCTTCCATTCAGTGTTAAATAGTCAAAAAGCAGCCGCTTCCCATGGATTCTTCACACCTGTGACTGTTCCACCTGTTAAAAATAATAATATTAAGACAATGAAATGATTTTTCAAAGAACTGAAAGGTTTCAAATAGAAATGCAGACCTGGAAAAAGGAAGTGCATTCAAAACTGCCTTACAGTATCAGCACACTTTTCTCCTGAAGCCTGATTTTTACTATTTATAAACACAAACTTAATGTCAAGATATGGCAAGATTTCCAAGTGTACCTATTGCATTTTTGTCTCCTGTTTCCAAACTCAAGTTTATTTGACATCTGAAACTCAGATGTAAAAAAATGTGCAAGCCCTCTGAAAAGAAATTCGTTGATCAGAGCCATTTTCCCTTCTGTTGTTTCAGAACTGCAACTCTCAGACAAAATGACACAGAATACTATAACATTTGAAACATTAGAGATCTTTTCAAAATGTGGCCAGAAATCAGTAGTCACAATACTAGGAACAATGACTGCTTCTACGGATAGACGATGTCTGGAGCAGGGGTCCCATGGACCAGTCTTGATTGTTGGTAACCTGTTCATGGAAGTGTCGGACAAACACACACTTCATTTGCTGCCACCACTCACCGCTGCCGCTGCCAGAAAGGTTAGCGACCACTGGTCTAAAAGGATGCTAATGAAAGAATAACAGATCAGAACAAATGTTTTTAAGCTTATTACATATTTATTAAAAGTAAGTTTCTTTCCAATACAATAAGCGGTTGCAGGAACTGGGCTAGTCTAGGGAAGAGAAGGACCAGGGGAGACATGATATCAGTCTTCCAATATTTGAGGGGCTGCCCCAGAGAGGAAGGGGTCAAGCTATTTCCCAAAACACCTGGAGGCCAGACAAGGAATAGTGGATGGAAACTGAACAAGGAGAGATTCAACCTGGAAATAAGGAGAATTTTTCTGACAGTGAGAGTAATCAACCCATGGAACAAAGGTTGCCTTCAGAAGTTATGGGAGCTTCATCACTGAAGGCTTTCAAGAAAAGACTGGACTGCCATCTGTCAAAAATGGTGTAGGGTCTCCTGCTTGGGTGGGGGGTTGGACTAGATGACCTACAAGGTCCCTTCCAACTCTGTTAATCTGTTAACTATTTCTTACCTATGAATTGCAAGCCGTCCCCAATCGGAAATTCAGAAAATCTTTCATTACTCCATTTGACTCCTCTTGCTATCTAAATGAAGATCAGATCATGCCTAATGATATTTCAGGTCACGGCGAAATTAATTAAATAAAAATATTTAGGACAGGTGCCAAATGCTTGGCTGTTTGGGGCAAGCCACCTAAATTAATACTGTGATTTCCCTTCTATATCCCAGAATACTCCACATCAAGAAGGAAACAGAAGCTGAATGATTACCCCAAAGTGTGTTAGATGAACTGGAAAAAGTCTATTCAAACAAAGCTCATTAGTTTTGATACCTCCAGGGCTATGACAAATTAAGCGGTGGGTGAATATGCTTGCAGACAAAAGGAAGATGCAAAAGAAAAAAAAAAGAAAAAGAAATAAAGAAGAAAAACCTAGCTCCCTTGCTCAGCATTGTGTAAGTAAATTTACTAGGGAAACAAAGGTTAAAAAAATACCCTGGGAGCTAAAATGACATCCATTTAAAAAGTAGATCTACAGTAGATCATTTGTTTTATTTTGATACTTGTGTGAGGTTGCATGGAAGGATGGTCAGACACCTGTATAACCTCAAAAGCAATATTAAACAGGGCAAACTTGCAAACTATAGAGTTGCATGTTCTTTTCTTTCTGATTTTGGGATCGTCTTTCCCTCTACATTTTTAGATGTGTGACAATTCTTAAGCCATACACTATGATTTGTACATTTCTTACCTCTAAATGTCAGTAAAAAGGGCAGTCAGAGGAAAATCTAGGGGCCACAGGTGAGTTTTCTTAGAGATCCCTTGAAGACCCAGAACAAAGGAATGGCCATCTCGGATTAGGCCAAAGACCAGCATTGACTTAAGTTCTCCATCAAGAAAAAGTAAAATGAGTTCAAAACACATTCAACTTATCATTATCTTAATTGAATGGGAAAATCCCAAAAACCTTTTGTGTAGGATTTGATGCAAGCGATTGATTTGAGTACTCCTTACTAGTACCTATCTCTTCCATCTTATGGCTATATCCATGTTGCTTATATCTTCTCAACTCACATTGTTTTTATTGTTTCCTAGTATGATTTGATTGCTTATTAGTATCCTATGACTATCAATAAGTGTTGTATCTTATGATTCTTGATGAATATATTTTATTTTTTCTTTATGTACACTGAAAACATATGCACCAAAGACAAATTCCTTGTGAGTCCAATCACACTTGCCCAATAAAGAATTCTATTCTATTCTATTCTATTCTATTCTATTCTATTCTATTCTATTCTATTCTATTCTATTCAAAAAGAGATTTGCATACTAAGCATTTTGCAGCTTGGTGGTCAGTTGGTCACTCAATTGGCCATTGTCTTCTAGTGACTCTAGCAACATAAAAAGTGTGAGATAAATTATAGCAGGACCGAAGCACGGCTTTTAATCTCCTTCCACCATCTGTACCTGGTGCTGTCCTGCCCTTATACTGCAGGTGTGCATAACAACAAATTTTGAGTGTGTCACTCTCACTACTGCCAAAGCCCTTAGAACAATAAAATCTGTGTGAATTTTCCCCAGATCCTCACAAACTGATAAACTAATGCTGTGAGGGAAATAAATAACAGAAATGTGTATTCATATTGGTTATTATTCCTCTTTGCAAACAATTCAAGACAAGGGATGAATAGACTAAAGAAAACAGGCAGGATCTCTTTATCATAGATGATAAAAACCCACATAGTTTGAAGTGGGATTTTACAAGCTTTTTAAACAATATTCCAAGGCTGACTTAGGGGAATTTCCCCAACATTTATACTTTAAAACTAATGTAGTTATTGTTTCATACTTTGTCTCTAAATTAAAGTTCATCTCTGCATAAATAAAAGTGTAGTCTTTAAGGGACCACAAGCTCTTTCTTAAAGAAATGTTTGGTCAAATATCTTTGTTTAAAAGAAACAACTTTATTTAAAATCAGAAAACAGATAGAATTTACTCAATTGGCAGTTTGTAATTCTCATGACTCAAGACTGTGGATTGGTGCAATTTCTCCATAAATGTGATTTCTTTTTCAAATCTTATCTACCTATCGCTGTGAGGGAAATGGGATACAATTATTCTACCTAAATAAATAAAGTGGAACCATTGTATGGACAGAGTTTTTTCTTGGCAACCATATTGAAATCATAACTTATTTCTCTTGGTAGCTAAGCAGTTATTATTAGCCTCTGTGGGTAGGACAGAAAGCTATGATCTACAAATATAGCAAAACAAATTGTATGACCTCTTGGTTTTCCAGGAAGGTCTTCAAATGCCACACAATGGAGAGGGAAAGAAATGGCATAGTCCAAGTTACCCAGAGAAAGAAGAGATTCAATACAAATTGGAATTGTAGTACAATTGTAGAATTGTAGTGCAATTTCAATTGCCGTACTGGAAATAATAATGTGTTAATTGTATGATTGTAACCTTGTTGCTTGTATTCTAATCCTAATGATGTTAATTGTAAGACTGTAACCTTGTTGCTTGCATCCTAATGATTGGCACCAAAACCCTAGCCACTATAGAAAACCCCAGCTACAGAATTATCAGAGAAGCCATAGATATTGAAAAAAGACCTGAAAGCATGAATAGAAGAGATGATTCTACCAGACTATCAATTATTTGGAAGCCTGCACTCACAAACAAACAAATCTCCACACCACAAGCCAGGCAAACACCTGGGCACAAACAGATCCCCCCGATACCTCCAGCTCAAACACACCCCAACCAGGCATCCAGATGAAACCTAGCTTCCTAATAAATGATAGCCGTCCATTTACTCAGAGCCAAGCTGCACTAAAAGCCTCCAATACAGGAAACACAACGTTGCCAGCCAATCAAGACAAAAAAAAAAGCTACAAAACAGACAGAAGATATTAGATACACCAATCAAGCAGAACACAGCAAACTCCAAGACCAATAAAAACAGACCAAGACTCCCAACCAATCAGGATGAAGAAACAAACATTCTGGCACAGCAGTAGGCTAGCATCAAATTTAAAACAGAAACAGCTTTGAAAGGCTGACTCACAGATGAACACAATACAGAAGACTGATGATGGCAGATGAGATTCTACCAAAATGTTGCTACTACTTTAAAAGCACAACTATAATGACATGGGAAAATACCTGAACAAAGCTAAGCTGAATACCATACATGTAAGTACCCGCGAAAACTTAAGAAAACAAATATATATATTTGTTTTATGTCTGTGTGTCTATCAGCCTCCTGTGTTGTAATGACCTGGGTAATGGGCTGTGTGATGACCTTCTGAGTTCCATTGTTGTGGCATCCTGGGTCTTATGCTGTAATCTCCTGGGTCATTGGCTGTGTTGCAACATCCTGAGGTTTTGTGGTGTAACCTCCTGAGTTCTGTGATGTGATATCCTGAGCGGGTGGCTGTGATGTGACTTCCGGGTTTTGATTTGGCTCCGAGTTTGAGTCATGGTGTGTGTCTGTTTGCTTGGTTTGGGGGTTGGGGTGTGTGGCAGCTGGTGATGCAGCCATGGTCTGGTTTCTGGATGGTGGTTGTCTTTCGTCTGTGGGATGGGTTTGGGTTTGAGTCTGGTGAGGAAGAATGGTGGTGGCATCAAGTGTTGTTTTGGGTCCAGTGTTGGTTTTCGTGGCTGAGAGTCATTTGTTGATAAGGGCCTGTTTCCAGATGTCTGGAAGGTAGGAGGCTGTTTATTCATGTTATGGGGGTGTTTCTCTATTTCGATGGCTTCCCTGATTATTCTCCTGTTGAAGTGTTCAGTATTGGAGATTAATTTGGTTCCCTCAAAATTAATTTCATGTCCTGTGGCTTTAAGGTGCTGGAAAAGGGAGGAAGTATTTTCTTCTTCTTTGCCAAGCCTGACACACAAGATTAAAAAGAACCCAATACACTATATATATAATACATAAATAAAGTTATAAACATAATAAAAAATTTTAAAATAAAATAATGAAGTGAAGTAAAATCATTGTTACAGACTAATCCAGCATTGGCACATCTGCACCAAAGCTGGCAGCCATTCATCTTTTCTTTTATGTATCTTTTCTTTTATATATACTGAGAACATTTGCACAAGACAAATTCCTTGTGTGTCCAGTCACACTTGGCCAATAAAAGAATTCTAATTCTAGTTGCAAGAGTGTCAAAAAAAAAATCCTATTCAAAACCATGGACAGTTCCATAAAGGCAAGTGCACTGTGTTGATTTCTAACCCATTTGTGTAGTAGTGTGACTTTTTACAAGATAAAATATTCTTAATGAATAGGCAGTCAGCCTTGCAGCATTTAAACAACTGTTCAAAATATAAACAGCTTCCAAAATCAAGCAAGAATAGAAATATGAAGAGAATATGAAACAGCTGTGTGACTTGTCTATTTATGCCAACTTCTCTATTGAACTCACTAGACCTTGGACAAGTTGTTGCATGATCTAAACTGGCTTAACCAAGATAAGATGGCATAAAGATAGTTAGACAAATGTAACTAAAGCTCACCTTCAAACTGATACAACATTTCTCTCCCTTCTTTTCATCTTTATTAAACACAGAAAGATAATGCCACTGCTTCTGATACTGCCAAACCAGCAAATGTTGGGGAAATCACAAAGGAGAGATCTGCCAGATGGAAACTGGGTTTCTATGTGTGATGCCCTGGAAAAAAAAATCGTATCTTGAATAAAGTTTGCCAAGAAAATGAGAGACTCGTGTTTAACTTGCTAAAAAAGAGAAGGAATTACTTTATAAAATTGCTGCTTTGGCAAAAGTACAATGGTATATTTAAGCATAAAGGGAAATGTCTTAAGGCTATAGATTTAATTGTACTTCACAATGCACTAACTTAATCTTTAAAAAGGGAAGTTATATGAATCCAGCTGTTCAACCATGTTATCCAGTTGCATAAACTAATAATCCCAAGTGTTTGGAAGCATTTTTGCTTGTAAATTCCTCAAGTACATGCTGCTGGAAGAGAGTATGATCCCATTACAGTAGATATTCTTCACATGCAAACATTCAACCCTGGATCCAATTAGGACTAAAAAACTCAGTTAGGACTAAAAAAAACATATGCCAGTAGAAAACTCAAGAAATCAATTATAATTTACTAGATATGGAGAACTTATGGACCTTTAGATGTGAGGAGGACACACATCACCCAGTAAAAAGATATGGTTGTCACTTCATTTTAAGTTAACAAAGGATCTCTAGGACATTATTATTGTACCCCTTGGTGTAAAGTTGTCCTTCAGGACTTTGTAAACTATGAGCAGATTGAATTCTGCTTTCAGCATCTCTTTGCCTCCAGAAAGCCTCTTCATTTTATCTGACTCAGGTCTATGTTTTTCAGACATTATGTAGTGAATAATCATATCCAGGTCCTGATTTATAAGAATCATGGAAGGAAAGAACAAATAATTATGTGTCAATATATCCTACTTCTCCAGATTATTCCCATTTGGATATTAAGCAGCATAATGGCCAAGGAGTCAAAATCTTCAACATCTCCATATAAAATAGATAATTAAGGAAGCACAGGAAACATCATAAATGGAATCTCCCACTTTCGTTGAGGGCACTGATACCAGAAAGTTGATATTGAGGTTGATATTAGCTAATTTCTAGATTCCTTCCAACTGGTCTGTTGTTCTTGCTTTTACCTTTTTTTTAATTTCTTTTGATTGATGCCACTGCCTAGAGTCACTGAAAGTCAGGGGGCATACAAGTTTAAACATATACGCAGACACATATAAACATGCACACACAAACACAGAGATGTATATGTCCCATTTGAAATCCAAGCCTGATGTATTTTTCTCCTATAAAACCAAATCAAAGTTTTCTTTTTTAAAAAGTGTTTTTTTCCTATAAGCACACAGCTGGAAAAGAACCTGGTTTATCTCATCTCATTAATGTGTATTAAACCTCAAGTCATTTTGTGTGCAAATATTGTAGAAACTGGAATTTTTTGGTTCACTGGCTTTGACATTTGAGTCTATTGGTTAAACACTCACATTTAAAATTATATATGTCCTTTCTTCATTTTTTTTCTTGTGCACAATGTTTAAAAACACAAAAGAAATTTTGCTTTTAAAACTCTGTGCTCTATGTAAGTTACCTAAAGTAGCTAAGTTTGCCCTATTTTTTTAAAAAAAATTAAGGTTACAAGGAGGGGAAAAAATGTAAGAAATACAGTCAGCCAAAGATACATGCCTTTCAGTCCAGTGAGGTCACTGAACTTCTGCAGCTCTGCCATCACACCAAGAAATGTAGGCAAAGGTTGGGACCACAATTCATGCAATGAGCAAGACGTCTCCAAAACACTTACAGGAATGGCAGAGAAAATGAAAATACCACCTAGAATGGGTGATCAGGTATTGTCATGCCCTTGTTGGAGCCTGATTCTGAGGGGGAAATTGAGCAGCTGACAGGGAGGGGGAGTATGGCTCCGGTGGCTGTGGAAGAAACGGGGGAAGGGCACAGTTTGGCTGGGCATTCAGAGGAAAACCCAGGGGCATCCTCTCTTCATCCTAGGACACGCAGGGAGGAATAGAGAAGGGAGCAATGTGGCTTATGAGAGAGAAAAAAGCCCTGATCCCTTTCATTAGTTGCAGCTAGGACAACAGGATATAAGTGGGGTGTTTGCACACAGCCCCTTGCTGGAAGCAAAGTGTACATTATCTTGGTTGAGGCTTATCTGGGTTTTAGCATCCTCCCAGCTGTGGGTGCTGCATTATCGTTTGAAAGTCTGCAATTTATCATCCTGGCCTGCCGTGTTAATTACTTCAGTGTGGTTTGTGTTGGTTTTTTTTTATTTCTAATTATCTTTACTTTGGGTTCAGACTGCATTTCTGTTTTTTGAAAAGTTTGATATCCAGCTGAGGATAATTGGACATTGGGGCCAAGTTGGAGGCATTAAAGGGAATTTATTCTACTTGTGTGACATTGTTATTTTTGTGTCATGCCCCTGGTCATCACAGGTATATAGATTAGCTTCAAAGAATCATCACAATAATGTCCAGTCTCATCCAATACAGGTAGTCCTCGACCTATAACCATTCATTTATTGGCTGTTCAAAGTTACAGCAGCACTGAAAAAAACATGATTCATGACCATCATTCACACTTAGGACCGTTGCAAATTTCACAGGGTCACTTGATCAAAATTCTGTATCTAGAACAATCGTAGTGTCACGGACTCACATGATCCCCTTTTGCAACCTTCTGGCACGCAAAGCCAACGGGGGGGGGGAGCCAGATCCACTTAACAGCTGTGTTACTAACTGAATGACTGCAATGATTCACTTAAAGAACTGTGGCAGGAAAGGTCGTAAAATGGGGCAAAACTCACAACTGCCTCCCTTAGCGATGGAAATGTTGAGGACCACTTGCCCAATGTTCGCAAGGGGGCGAGCATGTCTGATATATACGAAATTGGTTTTTTATCAAGTGGGCTTATCTAACTCAGTTTTGAGTGCAACCTAACATGGTGCTGGTCTACATTAGAGGCCACCACATTGGGTAAAGCTAAAGAACAAATGTGTTTTTTCTGCATCTTCGTCTAAATTTTTCACGGCCCTTCTGTTAACTCTGGGGAAAGATTTAGTAAACAAGCTGAAGTAGTAACTACACCCACATAATAATTTTAAACAAAGACTCAGTTTAGAATTCTTTCTGTAGCTAGAAAGAAACAGATTGCAGTTGGGGAAGGACACCTCCAGAATCCAAATAATCCAAGAATCCAAGCATTTCAAATTCAGGATGTGTGAATAGATAAATAGAACAGCCCTGAAATCAGCTTTTTCTGGAGTCTTTTTACATTATTGAATTTCCCAGCTACCATGGCTGGATCTTCAGAAGGAAGGCATCAGGTTGAAAGAAACTATATCTTATAAGATTTATCTGGAAGTTGCATCATGGCAACTGGAATTCTTTTCTTTTTTGGTCTGAAACGTTTCGCTGCTTAGCTGAATAGTTTCTTCAGTCAGAAGTAGTTCTTCAGATTTAATTCCCAGATTGCTGGAGATCCAGAGAAACCATTCATCTCTGCATAAACAACCAGCTGCTAAATTCCCAGATATCTATGAAGGGATTCACCTCTTCAGCAGTTTGTTGAAAAGCTATTAGAAAGAGATCCAGAATGCACCTACTCTAATGTAGATGGGGATGTGTTTGTTCTACATAGAAAATTGTTCACTTGCCAGAATTCTAATAATTCCATCCCATTCATTTCGATAAATATTGAAAACTGTGAGAATCAGAAAAGGATCTCTTTTGGTTTAGACAACTGCCACAAAGCTTAACTTTATTTATTTATCTCCTTCCTTCCTTCCTTTCCTTTCTTTCTTTCTTTCTTTCTTTCTTTCCTTTCTTTCTTTCCTTCCTTGCTTCCTTTCTTTCTTTCTTTCTTTCTTTTTTTCTTTTTTTCTTTCTTTTTTCTTTCTTTCTTTCTTTCTTTCTTTCTTGTTTCCTTTCTCCTTAAAATCATCAACGCATCATTGTCCAGTATTTTTGCTTACAGTGAATGAAATCCTTAAGAGGCTGACTTCATAAAAATCCTATTTTTTTAGACCTTTGATGTAAAGATTAAAAGCTTTCCCCTCTTTGTTCAATGATTGAACATTTGTGACTTGTAAAGCCAAGATCTTTATTTAAGGTCTGATTCTATTAAAATCAGCAGTAGAAATGCCTAAATTAATTTAATCTCCCACAGAAAACTGGGCAATTAAACACTGGGGCCAATTCCCCATTTCTAAAATTGATTTCTTCAACTCAGGTTCTTGCAAAAAGCTCAGCCTGCAAGCTCATGCCAAGCCATAATATCCTTTGTGTAGACCTCAGAGACCATCCCCTGAAAACAGGAGCTCTAAAATATAGGTCCTTTCCTAAGCATGTTTGGAAGCTCAAGGGACGTTAAGAGAGAAAATGGATGCCTTAAGCTATCCGTTGCTTAAATAACCCATTTTGCCCCTTTAAATTCCTGGCCTTACGTGCCATTGATTTCAATGACTAAGTGGAGGCAAGTCATGTTTTTTTTCCAGGATCTGAAGAGTTGATAAGATCCACTGAGTTTAGTGCATAAAAACCAGACTCTTGTTTAAAATATCAATAGTCATTTAGCTGCAACTCTCAGTTTGCAAAAAGTACAAACAATAAAATCCAAGCAACAAACTGAACCTACACAAATCAACATTCTGCTTGTGCTGAAGATAAAATAATAAAAATGAAGCCTGGCAAAAAAAAAAAATATTTTGGGGAAAGCAAATTTTGGTCCATTTTTAGTTTCTATCCCTAAAGGATGTAACACAAAACATACCAAGGGCTGATTCAAACACAGAAATGTAATTCTGCTTATACTGTACGTTTGAGTGACGGATTCCTCCACATCAAATCACAGTAACTGACTTTCAAAATGCTCCTCTATTTGAAAAGTGGTTTTCCCACAACTCTAGAAAGAGAAGTGTTTTAGTTCAATCCATCCCATCTTCATGTGCAGAGGAATTAATGGTAACAATCCTGCTTCTGCTGATTGTAAGTTTTAGAAATAGCCACCTCCCCATTTGAATGCAGACTTACCAAACTGAAGGATTAAAACAATCTTTCCCTTAGTAGAAAGACTACCTACCCATTTTTTTTTAATAAACAGGGGTCATATAATTAGAGGAATTTTGTGGCTGGCTTCCAGCATGCTTTTTTATGAAATGGCGCCCATTATAATTAGCTGTGCGATACTGATTTTGCATATTGAAAAATGTTAGAAAACATCTTCTCCCGCGAAAAGAACATTATACACTTGTAAGAATTAGCCTCTCGTAATTCCATTTTGTTTCTTCTTCTTTTTCTTTCTTTTCTTTTCTTTTTCTTTTTGTCATTTGCTTACAAAGATCTTCTCTGCCATGAGGAGGAATTGTGTAACTGTTCATTGTGTGCCGTTTAGGTACCTTGAAAAGCAAGGTAGCCAAGAAAGCTGTAATGAAGGAAAAATCACTACACTTTGCAACAGATTGTGTTATAAAAGAGATACCATTTTAAGTTCTTGCAATTCCAGAGTGGATCACTTTAAAATAGATTTACTGCAGAAAACAGTGAGATCGTTGGATCTTAGTTATAATTTTCCATTTTATACTACTTTAGTTTATATTTGCACATTAAAATATAACACCTAAAAGTCTATCATTAAATACTTTTAATAAGTGCCATAAATAAGTTTTACAGTGCATATAAATCTAAGGCAAAATGTAGCATAAATTGTTAATCTTACACTTTTTCTCATTAATTGCAATACGTAAACATATGTTTTGTACAAAGATATTTATGGCAAAATAAGTATAATAAATACAGCTTACTGCCTGTATTAATCTTAATAGTTACAAGCTGTTAATTTTATATATTAGGTAATAATTTCCAATAAATAATTGTTTATTATCTTGATATTTGCTTGTCTTGAGTTTTAGCAATATGCAATAAAGAAATGCAATTTTGAATAATTTGATTGTGAGACTGCTGGGAAAATATTGTAAGTTATAATTAGCCGAGGGAAGGTTTTGCTCGGTACATGAACTATAGAGAGACAATTCAATAACAAAAACATGCATTATTGCAACCATAAATTATTTAAAAAGTTAACTTTTGATTTCAGGCAAAAAAAAGGGGGGGGGTTTGAATTTTAAATGCAAAATTAGCAAAATATTTCCTATTCTTCTGGGCCTTTTTATTACTATAGAGTCCCTGTATATCCAAAACAAAAATGTTTCATTCAGATTTGTTTGCATAAGACTATATATATAACGAGAGAGATTGCAAATTTTATTTACAGCTTTTACCATCAGATAGATAGGGCCAGTAGTTAGGTAGGTAGGTAGGTAGGTAGGTAGATAAAGAGACAGACAGACAGACAGACAGATAGATGATAGATAAATAGAATCTTGTTACATCTGCTAACGTATTAATTCATTGCTTTCCTTTAGCACAATTTTTTTTAAAAAATCAAAGTTACAAAATACTACCTTAGGGGGAATTTCATCCTCTGTAACTGAGAAGTTAGGATGGTGCTTCATAATCCTGAGCAAGGTTTAAAGACAATTGAAATATAGGTGTGACTCAAAAATAACTGACTAGGTGATTCAAGTGCTTAAGCATCTAATAAACTATTAATGTATCTATAGCTAGAATATTTTTCAAGAGTTGATGCTATTACAGGTTTTTCATTAACCCACCAGGAATGAGTTCACTGCTAACCTCAGTCAAGGGAAAATAAGTTAGTCATAATCATCTCTAAACGGAATCATTTCTATAGGTACTGTAATATCTTTTTTTTTCCCCTTTACTATTTAACTGCTGACACAATTACATGGATATACTTTTTTTTTTAATGGATGCTTCATTTTATAATATTCCACCCTCCCTCCCATGTATTTCAAGAAACTGCAATAATGCAAAGGTTTAATGGATGAGCTTGTATTCAAAAAATGGATAATATGTGGGATAGAAAACTCTGAAGAATTATCCAAGAGCCAAAAGGGCTATTACATTAGGGATTCAAAGGCAAAATGTTGGTGTTTTGCTTTTCCTGTACGAAAACAGGCAGGTGTGATGCAAATCTAGGTCTACCGTGTGTAGATGGGAGCTGGAAAAAAGAAAATACATCAGTTTTAAAGCCTCTTGCCAAGGACTGAAGCATACTGACACGGATTCCTTTTTAGACTTGTTCTTTTTTCAAGACAGAGCACGTTTTGGCCATCTTTGGATCTCCTTCTATGTTTGCTTTTTCCAGAGTGTGACTATCAGGCCTGCAACTAAGTTTTGAAGGAACCACAATCACTCGAGGTTTTTCCAGCCATCGTCTCAAAGGTTGCTGAATAAATAGAGAAAAGAGCTAAATGAAGTCTTCCTCCATAATCTGCAAAAACAGAGGGGCAGTGGACAGGGAGAACGAATCGTGGTTTTGTTGTCTTCCGATTATACAATTGTGAAGGACAAACATGTATTGTGAACAGCTAAAGTGTGTGCCGTGAGTAGGAACACAGGAAATGTTTGAACACAGTTGTGCAGATTTCACTATCAATTAGGCAGATGTGCCATTTTCAAAAAGAGATGAGAATTACTTAACAATCTCCCGTTTTGAACAGTCATATTGTTGTTCACATATAAACTATCTTGCTCTTTCTTTGAAATGTTCTTTTTGGGGAGAAATAGACATTTTATAATAATCTTAAACTAAGACTCAGTAGTAAGTGTTCTCTACATCCTTGAAAGAAGAAATCAGAAGTCATTCTTTGGATATGTATTTGTGGATTTCCACCACCACCACCCCTTTTCTTTATACTTTTCCACACTTTTATCCCTATTCTCTTTTTACTCTTTATCGTTTCTTTCAATTGTTGGCTTATGGGTTTTTGTTTTTTTACCTGCATGCTTTGTAAAATGTAATTAAATATTATTTGAAATTGATGGAATGGTGCTTTTTTCTCCCACTGTCTTCAAAATTTCTCCAAATTTAGGAAAGCTAAATTTGGTTGAGATTATCTTCAGAATTTAATGAACAGTTAGATAGCAGATTTCTACCTCTTTATCCAGAGGTGATCCTTGCGATGTCATTGATTTAATGTGCTCCTTCTTATTTTCAGAGCCCTACCGTCGTTAACAAAAACATTAATTGTTGGCTATGTGCATTCTTGGAGGTGCTTTTATCTTTAAATTGCACTGTGTTGTTGATGTTTCCACTCTGAAAATATCTTCGTGCCTTTCCAAATACAGCGTATTTCCTGTACAAATGTTTCTCTCCACCCAGCTACTCCTCCCCAAAAAAATCACATTCATGTTCCAATGTTTGTTTCTTTGTGGCATTTGCTCAGATGCTGTAATGGAGAAGACGCTATTTGTGCAAATGTTGATTGCTAATAACAAGAGAAGTTAATCTTTTTCCTTTCTATTTTTCTTTTTCTTTTTTGTTCTTTTTTTCACTCTGAGTTCTAACGTTTGCATTCTGACATACTCTAGCAACAAATGAGCATTATTTTTGCTTTGGAGCAAGACCCACAGAAGGGTGGTGGAAATAGTATAGCCAGATAAAGCCCAGAAGTTTCCCCTATGAACAATTGTTTTCATTTTCCTCCTGTGCCACTGGATATTATAAGTGGAAAGTAAAACAGGAGTAAATATGTTCATTCCACTCTTGTGATCAGTGATAAATGAAAGGTTATGTTATGGCAAAGGTCATGCTTGCCCCTTGTATGTTGGGAAGACAGTTCAGCTCCATGAGGCTCTACTCCCACCAACAGGCCAATATTAGTATTGCAACCCAGGCTGATTTTTCTTCTCCCATCCTTTTATTCCGAACAAATAATATATCTGATGAGAAGCATGCAAAATGCCTTTTAAGCTATGGCTACATGCTTAGCAGCTGCTACCTAAATTCAGCAGCTCCAAAAAGTGGTTTTCTTTTCTTTTTCTTATTTATTTTCAAGCCATAGACCTTCTTAGGAAAGTTGACTCTGTTACAGTCTTAAAATACTCCCGAAAGGCATCCTGCCAGATCATACAATTGCAAGAGCCAGAGGGCTAAAGAGAAACCCTGCTAGATTCTTGCATTTAAAATAGTATTTCCTCACTCAGTCGAATTAGGGCAACCATCTGGCAGTCACTAGCCAACCTTGGTGGCCTCAAATGCCATCTAAATACAAACAGTTCTAATTCTAATTGGTGTTTGGAGAGAACGTCTCTAAATTTCCAAATTTAGACGAGGGATTTTTTTTTTAAGTACTTCTATACTATTGCAAAGAAAACCCCTATATAGTTGTATACCTGAATTCACCAGGAATCACACTGTTCAAGAAAGAGGAAGTCTTGAAGGAGGACTCCTCCTATAAGGGTTGACTCAGAGATTATCTGATGGTGTCTTCAAGATAGAATATAAATAAGTCTTTGCCGATATGATGCAACTCAATTGCCTCCTGGATTGTTTTTGGGTACCATATTTACTAAGCAGGCTTTCCTAATCAAACACAGTATAGTAATACAGGTAATTCTCAATTTACAACTACATTTGGGACCAGTTGCTAAGCAAGATGGTTCTTAAGCAAGCCGCACCCTTTTTTATGATCTTTTTTGCCATGGTTTTTAAGCAAATCGCTGCCATTGTTAAATGGTTCGCAGGGTCATTAAGCAAATCCAGCTTCCCTCCATTGACTTTGCTTGTTGGAAGCTGGACAGGAAAGTCACAAATGGTGACCAGATGAGATTGTGCAAACCATTCTAAAAATGCGCTTCTTGCCAAGCATCTGAATTTTGACCATGCGAGCATGAGAATAACACAACGGTCGTAAGTGCAAGGACCAGTTGTAAATTGCTCTTTTCAGCACTGGGGTAACCTTGAATTGTTGATTTTGAAGATCAAGATTCTTGTATTGAAAAGGCTGAATTGAAGAGAATAAATGAGTCGTAATAATTTGTTGTTGTTGTTAGTTGTGAAGTCGTGTCTGACCCATCGCGACAACGTTCCTCCAAGCCTTCCTGTCCTCTACCATCTTTTGGAGTCCATTTAAGCTCACGCCGACTGCTTCAGTGACTCCATCCAGCCACCTCATGCTCTATCATCCCCTTCTTCTATTACCCTCAGTCTTTCCCAGCTCTTCTCCAGTGAGTCCTTCCTTCTCATTAGGTAGCCAAAGTATTTGTCAATATTTCAGGAGAAGCATAATAGGAAGGGTCTGTGACAATTCACTGTGTCCAACTTGCCATGGCCAACTCGTCACAGGTCCAGAGTTACATGAATATCAAAGAAATGGTGGAATAGAATCATTAAAGAAAGGATGCAAACCGAGGGGCAAAACGAAATGTGAATGACAAAAGTTAATGTTTTATTTATTTGAAATAATTAAATGGAATTGTTAAATTGTCCCACAGTAAGTTGGCTGCAGCAAGTTATCCCATTCCCTGACAGGAATCAGGCATGATGGGATTGCTAAGTGTGCTTCTTTCTAAACATGCTTCTAAATGTCAAACACTAGCATTGTGGCGACTTCTGTTTTTATCTACTTTTATCTACTTTCGTGGAAACGGCTGTTTTCCTGCTTCTGTAACCAAATACAGCACGAAGGCATATTGAATAAATTGATGGGGGATGTAGGTTCTTTCAGCTTTATGGGAGATCTCACCTTTATCCAGATCTGAATAAACATGTGACTCGAAGAGAATTGAACTCTTCCTCTTTGTTCCCGCTCTTTGTCAGATTCCCTGCTTGACAGAATGGTCGATAAACGAATTAGGGGATGTCGAGGATTACCTGTAGGTAAGAAATTTAGAGCAATAAAGAATGCGAAAGAGTAATCTCACAGAATTGCAATCAGAATAGAAAAACACTAGGAGGGAGCTACGACTTTTCCATAGCTTTCAAATCAGAATAGAATAGAATAGAATAGAATAGAATAGAATAGAATAGAATAGAATAGAATGGAATGGAATGGAATGGAATGGAATGGAATGGAATGGAATGGAATGGAATGGAATGGAATGGAATGGAATAGAAAGAATGGAACGGAATGGAATAGAAAGAATGGAATGGAATGGAATAGAAAGAATGGAATGGAATGGAATGGAATGGAATGGAATGGAATGGAATGGAATAGAAAGAATGGAACGGAATGGAATAGAAAGAATGGAATGGAATGGAATAGAAAGAATGGAATGGAATGGAATGGAATGGAATGGAATGGAATGGAATGGAATGGAATAGAAGGAATGGAATGGAATGGAATAGAAGGAATGGAATGGAATGGAATGGAATAGAAGGAATGGAATGGAATGGAATAGAAGGAATGGAATGAAATGGAATAGAAGGAATGGAATGAAATGGAATGGAATAGAAAGAATGGAATGGAATGGAATAGAAAGAATGGAATGGAATGGAATGGAATGGAATGGAATGGAATGGAATAGAAGGAATGGAATGGAATGGAATGGAATAGAAGGAATGGAATGGAATGGAATAGAAAGAATGGAATGGAATGGAATAGAAAGAATGGAATGGAATGGAATGGAATAGAAGGAATGGAATGGAATGGAATAGAAAGAATGGAATGGAATGGAATGGAATGGAATGGAATAGAAGGAATGGAATGGAATGGAATAGAAGGAATGGAATGGAATGGAATAGAAAGAATGGAATGGAATGGAATAGAAAGAATGGAATGGAATGGAATGGAATGGAATGGAATGGAATAGAAGGAATGGAATGGAATGGAATGGAATAGAAGGAATGGAATGGAATGGAATAGAAAGAATGGAATGGAATGGAATAGAAAGAATGGAATGGAATGGAATGGAATGGAATGGAAGGAATGGAATGGAATGGAATGGAATAGAAGGAATGGAATGGAATGGAATAGAAAGAATGGAATGGAATGGAATAGAAAGAATGGAATGGAATGGAATGGAATGGAATAGAAAGAATGGAATGGAATGGAATGGAATAGAAGGAATGGAATGGAATGGAATAGAAAGAATGGAATGGAATGGAATGGAATGGAATAGAAAGAATGGAATGGAATGGAATGGAATGGAATAGAAGGAATGGAATGGAATGGAATGGAATAGAAGGAATGGAATGGAATAGAAAGAATGGAATGAAATGGAATGGAATAGAAAGAATGGAATGGAATGGAATAGAATAGAATGTAGAGGATAGAATAGAATAGACCAGAATAAACCAGAACAGAACAGAACAGAACAGAACAGAACAGAACAGAACAGAATAGAATAGAATAGAATAGAATAGAATAGAATAGAATTCTTTATTGGCCAAGTGTGATTGGACACACAAGGAATTTGTCTTGGTGCAAATGCTCTCAGGATTCCTGAAAGAAAAGTTACAGCCTCCAGTTATGCTCTTCTTTCCTTCTTCAGCTCTCCAAAAATGGGGGAAATATCCTTATGAAGCAGTGGTCCCATTTTACTTCAGAACCCATATTGTTTGGCCACCAAAGAGCAGCTTTCTGTCTTTCCCTAAGAGTTGATAGGAAACAGCCAATGCTAGACTAGTCAGGCTGAAAGCATGGATTCAAAACACAAATCAATCCCAGCATTTATTGAACACAGTAAATTCTAATATTTCAAAGTGTGTGGGGGGGGAACAAACCTAAAACAAGGGGAAAACCCTGCCTGGCACTGATGTCAGAAAGGAAGCTCCATCAAACCACAGCCAATAAGGTAAAACCACTTGCAAAAAGCTTAATCAGCCATATAGTTTATATATGTAGTCCCCCTTCTTCTTTGCATCCCTCCTACTTTTGGTCTCACAATAATACACAGGTGTCCCTGCAGTACTAAAATAATACAAGGCCTTCCAGACACAGAAATCATTTCTGGCTTTGACCACCTGCTAAGCTCCAAACTTTGTCGCCGAACGCTACTCGGCTGCAAATAGCCATGTACAATAAGAATCAATGTGCAATCACTGAAAAAAGCAATAAAGTCATGAAATAGCTTCATATCATTCTTAGACTGTCCCCCGGTATAAATAGGAAAAAGAACTGGGGATGGGAAGAGGATCAAGTCAAAAGCTGGTCAGTTATTTATGTCATGAAAGAAACTTTTCCCCACCTCCCCTCCTATTTGTTCTCTAATCATTCTTATTCATGAAAATAGCATCAATGGAGGGGTTGCTTGGTATGCATTCCTACCCACTTAAACGCGGACGGAAGGCAGATGAAAATGAGTTCACTAGAATGCAAATGGGATGTACACTTGAAAAAAAAAAAACCACTTGTTTCCTCTACAGCTTGGGGGGAAAAAACACAAGGATGTAATCTTGTAAAACTGTTTTTCCCTCCCGTTTCCAAGTAGCAGGTCCCAAATTTGAAGGTGAAACAAGAGTCTTCAAAAATGTGTGTTTTTGAAAAAGGTGATTACAGAGAAAGAGAGGATGAGAGAGAGATGGCAATGGAGAGAGAGAGAGGACAAGAGACACCTATAGATAGATAGAGAGTCAGAGAGAGAGAGAGAGAGAGACAGGCAGGCAGGCAGATAATAAAAGATGATAGACAGAGAGAATAGACAGTCAGAAAGATGGTAGAGCTTTTAAGTTCTCCATTTCTGAGAACATCTATCTTTTTTTTTTTACTGTGGCATCTTGAAGATGTTTCAAGGATCTGTAGCCCTAAAGATCTTAACACCATACAGGAAGCCCCATCACCCTTTCAACACAATGCATGCAGCTGGACTGCCTCTATCTTCTTTTAGGGGGTGATGTGTGTGGCCACAAAGAGATCCCAACAAAGAAGCGGCATGTTTGCACTAAATATCCATGTGCTGATTTATCAATGATTGCTGTAATTTAAAGAGAAAGCTCATACATCTCATCGCCGAGGGGAAAAAAGAGACATTCCTTGTCTGACTAGCAGTATGCTGTTTAATTTGCTCTCCTGGTGCTGTTCGTTGTTGACAGGCAAGTTCAAGATTTTTACTCTCTCTTTTTCTGCCTGGGCTGGACAGTTCAATAAAGGAAACCAATATAGAAAAGGCTGCAGAAAAATCTCAGTTACCAGCCTGATAATCCCAAACTATTAGACATTACTATACAAATTATCTACACTGACACAAATGACATCAATGCATTTCAGGCATCAGGCTAGAAGCCAGAAGACGGCGAGTTCTAGTCCCATTTTAGGCATGAAAGCTGCTTGGTTACTTTGGGCCAATCAACAGGAGATGGTGAGTTCTAGTCCTATCTTAGGCTTGAAAGCTGACTGGGTGACTTTGGGCCAATCAACAGGAGACGGTGAGTCCTAGTCCCACCTTAGGCTTGAAAGCTGACTGGGTGACTTTGGGCCAATCAACAGGAGACGGTGAGTCCTAGTCCCACCTTAGGCTTGAAAGCTGACTGGGTGACTTTGGGCCAATCAACAGGAGACGGTGAGTCCTAGTCCCACCTTAGGCATGAAAGCTGACTGGGTGACTTTGGGCCAATCAACAGGAGACGGTGAATCCTAGTCCCACCTTAGGCATGAAAGCTGACTGGGTGACTTTGGGCCAATCAACAGGAGACGGTGAGTCCTAGTCCCACCTTAGGCATGAAAGCTGACTGGGTGACTTTGGGCCAATCAGCAGGAGACGGTGAGTCCTAGTCCCACCTTAGGCATGAAAGCTGACTGGGTGACTTTGGGCCAATCAACAGGAAATGGTGAGTTCTAGTCCCACCTTCGGCATGAAAACCGGCTGGGTAACTTTGGGCCAATCACCAGGAGACAGTGAGTTCTAGTGCTGCCTTAGCCATGAAAGCTGCTGGGTGACTTTAGGCCAATCACCAGGAAATGGTGAGTTCTAGTCCTGTCTTAGGCATGAAAGCCAGCCAAGTGACTTTGGGCCAGTCCCCTTCTCTTATTCCAACTTACTTCACAGGGTGGTCGTGAGGAAAATAGAAAGAGTATAGAGTATTAGGTATGTTTGTCGCCTTGATTTATTTATAAAACTACTAAAAGTGTGATATAACTAAATAAATACCAATAATATCACAGTCTCACTTATTTTATTAATGAATTTCAGCAGTTCCTCTAAACCAAATACAGGTAGTCCTCAACTTACAACAGTTTATTTTGGGACCATTGGAAATCACAATGAAACCAAAAAAAGTGACCTATGACCGTTTTTCACACTAACGACCATGCAGCACCCCCAGGGTCACATGATCAAAATTCAGATGCTTGTCAACTGACTCATATTTATGACAGTTTCAGTGTCCTGGGGTCACATGATCCCCTTTTGTGGCTTTCTGATGAGCAAACTCAACGGGGAAGCCAGATTTACTTAACAATCACATCACTATCTTAACTGCAGTGATTCACTTAACAGCTCAGGCCAGAAAGGTCATAAAATGGGGCAAAGCTACCTTCACAAAAGTCTCACTTAGCAACCGAAATCTAGGACTTATCTCTGGTCGCAAGTTGAGGACTGTCTGTAGCTAAATCAGACAGCCAACTAAATTCCAAGATAATATTTTTTGCGGCTCTCCCTTTCTCACTGTTCCCCCTGTCTGTGCATTACTGTGATTTCATTGTTCCCTCCCTGCCTGTCACGACCATTTTTCTCATGCTCTTTTGTCAAGAAAGAAATACTAAACAGAGCGCAACTATAATGTAACAGAAAAATTGCTAAACAATAAGACGGATCCCTGAGAAAATTTGATATAGATTTCCTGTAGTTTTCCAGCATTATTTTTCCACCTTTCTCACATGGGATGCTGCAAAATGGCAACGAAAAGTGAATTTCCTGCTGTTACAACTACTTTGGATGCTTCTGCTTCTGCTCCTGTGGAGCCCGTTTGGATCAATTTCGAGAAAATAGCCTTTATCTACACTACTGAACAGAGGAAGGGGAAACCATAGAAGTACTCTGCGCCAGCCTCTATGGCATACAGTTTGGCTGGCCAGTATAGAGAGTGGAATATAACGCTCAGGGTCTTTTGCATTGCAAAGATGCAAATGCTTTTTCATGCTTTTCATCTGGTTGATGATTTGTGTGAATCATCCCTTAGAAAATGATCTGGTTCTAATTCCACATTCCAATAAGTTAGTCTGATCTGAGGATAATCCTACTTGAATATCTTAGCTACGCTAAGGTCTCTTTTTCTGGAAAATCTTTTGTGGCTTCTCTCTTTTTATTGCATTGATATTTTATTTTTTATAATTCGCTATTTCACTACAAGGTGCGAGATCAATGAACTCCTATAAGTTAACAAGACCTCAGGAGGTTTCCAGCATTCTTGTACGAGATCTCAGTGGGACATTTTGGAGCTCTCAGAAGACATGCTCGGGCACATGCTCTTTCAGAAGACACACTCTGGCATTACTAACTTAAATGTTTATGTTCCAAAACTGTCCCATATTGCTGATTTCAACCATCCCAGGGCACATACAGAATCACAGAATAATACAGGTGAAACCAACCACTGTTCAGTGCAATAAACGAATTTAAAATAACCAGATTCTACTTCTGCTTGAACATATCCAGCAAAATGGAATTCATCAGCTCTTTGAGTAATTTATTATAATTTTTTTCTTATAATTTAGCTGAAATTTGTCTATCTGAAACTTAAATATATTATGGCATGTACTGTGACGTCAAAAAACTTCCATATTCTGTTTGTTACTTACAATGTCCAAAGATTATTTTCCCAGATACTGTACTCAAACTATTGTACACCTATTTTTTGATCTCTTGTTTCTTAACTAAAGCACTTAGTTATTAAATTTCATCCTGCTTCTTTCAATCTAACTATGAAGGCTTCTGTTTCTGCTAGAACATTAGATATCTCATCAACCTTGGTGTTTTTTGCAGATTTGATTTTTGTTCCTCGCTCTTCACCTATACCGCTTTATTATAATATTATTATTATAATATTAAAGAATAATGGGTTGAGGACTGAATCTTGTAGTCCATCTCCCTGCCCAAACACCTCTCTCCAGTCTGAATATGGGTTTCAAGCCAAATATGTGCATTTTTTTCTTTTCATGCCATCCAGTCCATCCTCAGTTTGCAAATCAGAATGCCATGAAGCAATTTTTGAATGCTTTGCTATAAAGGCATATTATATTTACCACATTCCTGCAATCTATTAAAGAGGCTGTCCAATTAAAAATGAAATAAGGTTAGCTTAGCGAGATTTGTTTCTGACAAATCCGTGTTAATATATTGCTTTATTTCCAAGGTGCTATCAGACAAGTTTTGTTTTAGACCTTTTCCAGGTATGGACGTCAAACTAAGTGATCTATAGATCTCTGAATCCTCCTATTTCCCTTTTTGAAAGCCAGGGAAAACATTTTTATCTCCTTCAGTTAGTTAGTATTACAATATGGCAGATTTCTCAAAGATAATATGCAACATGAAGGTTCAGCCAAACATCATTAAGCCCTTTTCAGTATCCTAGCATTTGGTATGACATGTTTAAACTTATTTTGAATAAATCATGTTTCTATCAATCAAAACAGGATTCGACTGGCTTTTCTTTGTATAACCTGTTAGTATTGGTTCTCTCTTTGTTGAATACTTGGCATTCTATTTTTCCCCTCTTCCTTTTACTACAAATCCCAGCTGCAGACTTGGCTACATATCCAATGGTAACTCTTGGTTCATTCACTTTGATTCATCCAGAGTGCAGAAGGTCAGGAAAACTGGGAACTACAGGAACTGGGCCTGGCTAGTCTAGGGAAGAGAAGGACCAGGGGAGACATGATAGCAGTCTTCCAATATTTGAGGGGCTGCCACAGAGAAGAAGGGGTCAAGCTATTTTCTAAAACACCCGAAGGCCAGACAAGGAATAATGGATGGAAACTGAACAAGGAAAGATTCAACCTGGAAATAAGGAGAAACTTTCTGACAATGAGAACAATCAACCAATGGAACAGAAATTGCTCTCGGAAGTTGTGGGAGCGCCATCACTTGAGACTTTCAAGAATAGACTGGAGTACCATTTGTCAGAAATGGTGTATGGTCTCCTGCTTGGGCAGGTGGTTGGACTAGATGACCTACAAGGTCCCTTCCAACTCTGATTATCTGTTATCTGAAAAAAAAATGGCCAAAACGAAGATCATGTCTCTCAAAGTCATATTGTTTTCCTTGAACAGGTTTGGATCCATTTGTTACTTCCTACCAGTAGCAAATTTCACAATGCATGGATTCCTTGTGCACCTATTTCAACCAATCTCCTTTCTGCGCAGCATTCCAGAAAGCTCCAAATCCATCCAAATAGCATGATAAACACTGGAAAGTTCTGCTTGACCTTTCATTAACATTTTTTTTCCTCCCTCAACCAATATGGTTTTTCTTTTGCTACCAGCACCCTGAGGAATTATGAAAAATACTTTTTTCTCTAGTTTAGCCCATGTGCACTTAATAGGTTCACAAATATAAAACCATTATAAAAAAGAAAAACTGCCAACGCTGCTAAAACAAATTGTCATAACACTAAATTATTATATAAATATAAAAGGAATATGTCTGTAAAATATTCACTCAGTGGGGATCCCAAGGTGATGCTTTGGCTATGTTGCTCTTATTCCTGAGAGATCCATAACACATTTGGATATGTCATATGTCACCACATGAATCAGAATGTTAATGCCTGTGCTTTTCCAAAGCAGAGATATCTCCTTTACTGAATGACTTTATACATACATATATGTATGTATGTATATATGATTCTCTGGCTTTGTCTGATCAGTGTAATTTAATGTCTTGCTCATAATACTGCATCTTAAGGAAAAATATGCACTGTCTTAAGTAGTTATTTATTGTGGAATGCTAAGTCTATGCAAATCTACTTCCTCGAGATTAGTGGGATATAACAAAGGTCAACAATGCTTGAAATATTTGGAAATATATTCCCCACACACCTTGTCTATAGTACTAATGTCCAATATGCACATAGATCTTAATAGAGTTAATATATTTCCAGTGTAGGGTTTCACCCCTATTGTTTTACAGTAGCTTTTCATGGATTGTTGATTCAGGAGCAGCTGGGGCCGACATAAACCTGCCCATCAACACCAGGCTAAATGATATCATTTTAAGGGAAGGGTGTAATCTGGCAAGCTTCAGTATTTTTCATGGGAGAAAATAGTGCCCTCCCAAACATACCTTCAGGGACAAAACTCCAAAAACTCCAAACTTCTTCCTCCAATGGTGTGCATATGGGACAGTATCTCTATCAATGTTTCTCAACCTTTGAAGTCCACTTTGCAAAGTGTGGACTTCAACTCCCAGGATTCCCCAGCCAGACCACTGAGGGAATTCTGGGAGTTGAAGTCCACACCTCATAAAGTGGACTTCAAAGGTTGAGAAACACGATTCTACATAATTTTGCAACCACAGCTTCCCTTTGGAGGTGAAAGGAAGCCTGATGAAAAATACTTGTAAATTTTAATGTCTGCTCAATTTGGAATAGCTCATTCACATATGCAAGACATTGTAGAAACCAAATGTATGTGTGATTTACCCTAAAAAGGGCTAAATATAGTTTATTTTGTTTTATTTTTTTATTTGTACGGCCACCTATTTTAAAGAACTCTGGGTGGATCATGATAAATTCTTAAAGAGAAGGATGGGCTTTAGTGCCCATATTCAGGGTGTTTTAAAAGCTGTTCTCTAAACTTCAGCCTGATAATGAAATTAGTGGAAGACAAAAGATCTAAAATTGAACTGACTGAAGAGGAGCTACTTTGATTAGAGCCTTCTTTCTTTAAAGAAAATAACCTGCTCAGTTCCTCATGTCCTTTCATGAACCCAATCATACAATTAACAGCAAACATATTTTGACAGGATTGTGGCAACCAAATTCACATGAAAAACCCCTAACCTTTCCTGTATTTTTTTCTACTTTTACAACGAGAACACGGTGTTCAAATATTGTTTAATTAACAAAGTGTCATTATAGCCAGCGCACTTCCATGCTCCCGTTGTAATGGTTAAACATAACAAAGACTGTACAATTCAGCAGTTATTGCATTCTCCCCAAAAGTGCTTAAATAATAGCCTAAAATCTGAAGAATTATTTTAATACTTCAATAAAAATAACCCAATTCAAAACATTTTCGGGGAAACACAGCTCCTTGCTCTAGGCTAGCGAATAATGGCTGAAAGGAAGTATATAGCTTGTCACTTCTGATTAGAGAACTGTGCCTCTGTGCTTTGAATGAGCGGCACGGTTGGTAATAGGAAGTGCAGATATTAAAGTTAATAAAATAATGTGGAATACGATATATATGAAACTTGACCAAGTATAGCCCAGAACAGGACATACATTATGCTGCTCAGTCAGCTCCTGTGTTCGGGCATCTAATCACCGACTTAATTTCTATTTTCTAAGGAGAGCATTACAAAAATAAAAATAAAAATCATAAAAGAAAATCCCTCACTCTTTGGAGATTACCCAAATATTTTATTGTGCTATATCGCAGATGCCAACCAAAACGGCTTGACATAATGATACAAGCACACGGCAATGGGGCCAGAATTTTAAATTGCTTAGAGATATAGGTCCTATTTCAAAGCTAGAAGCCTGGTGGTTATTAGAAATAATTAGCCACAAAACTGCTGATGCCAAACTATCACATTGTCCTATTATCTATAGCATCTTCTCTTCTGGGTTGCCAATGCTTTATATAGTTTTTGTCAAGCAGATAAATGGACTTATAGACAGAGTATCTAATCACGGATTATTGATTAATCTAATATTCTAAACAAGTTATCGGATTTTCTTTTTCTCAATACCCAACTGAGCATTTTCTTATTTAAGGGTAGGCTATATTTGCGGCAGATCTTTTCATATACACCTACCCTCAAACCAATAATGAAACTATCCCCGCATTGTGACACTCTTAGGGGATTTAAAAAAAAAATAACAACAACAATAATAATAATTCCACAAGCTAATGCTAGTAAACCCAGAATTAAAGTTTATACTTCCATATTTCACTCTCAAAAATATTTAGAACTTTGACACATATGACATTATGTTTTCATTAAAACAGCTGATTTCAAAATGCTGCACTGTGCAAAAACACTATAAACACTTTATGATGAACTGCCAGGCTCTTAATTAAAACAATAAATCCAGACTGCAATATTTGTGCAGGCTCTGGTTTGACCTTTGCCTCTTGCTATCCACTTCCAAAGCCACTGCCTTGTTCCCTGTGCCAGTGGTGGATGGTTTTAAAACATGATCTGAAAGGCACTAAAAGATAAAATAAGAGAAAATGCACCATTACTCTTTTGCGGTAATGATTAATTCAGTTCATATTTTACAATCTGGTTATGAAGTTAAAGCCCGCAGACTTTACATCAAGTCTCTCCCATCTGTGCACCTCCTAGAGGGGGTACAAAGTGCCCAGCAGTTTACAAGATGGACATAAAGGTGTAATTCACAACCAACGTACATGGAAAGGAGGGGGTGGAAGAGAGGCGATGTAGACATAATGAGTAAAAGATGATGAACTTCTCAGTGCATCAGATTCGATTTGTTCCTTAGCAGAGCCGATTCAAGGGTTAAGCGTGACTCGATTCTATGTGTGACTCTATTGTTAGTGGCTCTATTGATAGATTCTATAAGTGAGCAGATAATGGGGTCCACAGGAAAGAATTTTGTAGGTCCACCACCTCATTTTGGAAAAACAGAGTTACATTATCATTATTTTCCTATCCATACACATTTATTTTTTACTTGTCTTGACTTTACAGATCGTCCTCGACTTACAACAGTTCATTTAGTGACCACCACAGAGCTGGAAGTGGAGTTACAGGATGATAGGCCAAGAGGGGAATGGATCATGCAACTCCGGAAAGCCCATCAGTCCAGCAATGAGTCCAAAGCACAACCAATCCTGATGGCAATAACCAAGAAAGCCACAACTGCCCGCCTCTGATAATATGCTTCCAATGTGTAAAGCTGGGCCACTGGGAGGTCGATTGCCCCAAGGTTTGAAGTGACAATGGCACTGAAAAAGTGATTTACAACTATTTTTTCACCCTTACAACCCTTGATCAAAATTCGGGGGCTTGGCAACTAGTACTTCTTTATGATGGTTGCAGTGTCTTGGTGAACACAGGAATAGCTTTTGCAACCTTCTGAAAAGCAAAGTCAATGGGAAGCCAGATTCACTGAACAAACCAATCACTAACTGAATGACTGCAATGATTGACTGCGGAAAGAAAGGTCATAAAACTCATTTAACGAAAGTTTCAATTAGCAACATCCATTTTGGGCTCAATAGTGGTAGTAAGTCGAGGATTCCCTGTATAACATGGGATATCAACCAACTCATTTCATCTGCTCTACTTGTGTTTTGGTTCCTGAGCTTTTCTGCTCTGTAAAGGCTCAGATAAACACATTACAGATTAGCCCATATAATCTATAAAATGAAACAAGGAATCTCGAGGTTTGGTCTGAATTAATAGATGTGCTGGATCCCAGATTTCTGATTTTAAGATTCACTGGCAATCTCAAGAGCAATATGCACACACGTGCACATATGCACACATGCATGCTTTTTCAATAGCATGGTACTATGGGTTTCCTTGCTTCTTTGCCCAGCCAGGTTGCTTAACAACTTCCAAGAAAACCAACTTTGCTTCATGTCTTCCCATCACTGATTCACACCATCAAGGGGATAAAGTGCAAAAACACTACAAAAAATAAATTGATGAAGGCACTGACATTTCCAAATGTCTACATTCCTAGAATTAAAGTTGTGAAAACCAGAAGACCACGGAAACAGATCCAGCTGCTGCTATATTTTCCTCTGTATAAGAGTGAGACCAAAGTCTGTGCTTTTCTGTGTCCTTAAGAAACAGTCTCTCTCTCTGTGTCTCTCTCTTCTCTCTTTCTCTCTCTCCCTCCTTCCCCCTCTCTCAGTGCATGCATGTGTCTGTGTGAAGACTGAACTTCCAAACATCTGAACAAACATCCATAGTCAGCATAAAAGTGTCTTGAAGATCCATACGCAGCTGACAGACCATCTGTCTCTCCATTCTTGCTCTGTATCTACCGATTAAAAAATGAAGCTAAGCAAAAGGAAAAGGTTTTGTTCAGATTATACACCAGGCTCCAATCAAAATGCATACTGCTAACTTGATTTTGCCCAAGGTGTCCATTTAGCATTACTATTACGTTTTTACGACTTTGCACAAAAGTTATTAACTTCTGTTCTCAGGTTTGGATAGCCATAAATAACTCAGTTTAATGTTGCCAAATGCACCAAATCATGCCTTTCCATTGGTCATGCTGGATGGGAATTATGGGACACCAAGTCCACCGCTTCTGAGGGGTACCATGTTGGAAAAGACTTTATCAAATATTCTTCTTTACTACTACCCAACTCCAACTTTGCAGAGTACTGATGATTCCTTTTGCCCTGAAATCTCCACCCTGTGGCCATATCACACAAAAAGAAACACAATCGCTTTCCAGACTAATTACTTATTATTTTGCAGTTTTAAGCTGAGCAGCAAGGGTGTCCAACTTCAACTTTAAGACTTGTGGACTTCAGCTCCCAGAATTCCCAAGCATGGGTGGCTGGGGAATCTGAGGATTTGAAGTCCACATGTCTTAAAGTTGCCAAGGTTGGACACCCCTGATCGAATTTAAGATGCACTGTTGTTGTTTCCAAATGTGAGGCAGAAAATCTGATTTATCAGCTAGGTCAATAAAGTCCATTTTGGAGCATGCATGATATGCTTTGTGTCTGCTGACCCAGTTTAGTGTGATATACATTTCTAAGATCATTAAAGGTTGTGGTGCATCAGATCACAAAGTACATTCCCCATCCAGATGTCACTCCTCAGATACTCCCCTTCACCCCAAAGTTGGCAACATATAATAAAAGATAGGTAGAGGAACCCTAGCCAGAGGACAATCGGTTGTGCTCTGATAATTTTTCTTTCCAGTATCTTGGCTACTCTCCATGGTGCTGAAACATTTATATAGTTCTGTAGTATCTATCTAAATCCTAAACCAGGTGTCCCAGTCTTGTTTCCATCAACTGACCCCTGTTGGCTCTTCTGGTTTGAATGACTATAGATTTAGATGATGGAAGTCATAATGGAGCAGAAAGCTGTATTGTAACCCTTCCAGCCCCTTACATCTTTCTCCTGCTGTGGATTTAGTAACAGTGGCCTCAGTTTAATAGTGAGTGACAGAAAACTCAAGTAGTTCTTTTATCCCAGGCTGAAAGTGCATATTTTATTCTGATAATAATTTTATTGATAATTAATGATAATTCTCCATCTAGAAACTGGCTGTTTGATCTAAAATCTTACACCAAGCCCTTGAGTAAAGCATATAGAAGCTAGTGGGACACCTTTTTGAATAAATGCACATAAGACTATACTCGTGATGATGACTGCCTCCAAATCTGATGGTCTTCTGAATTTGATTATTCTGAATTTGATCCAGTCTGATATTTGATGCTCTGGATCAATGTTAATTCAGTTGAAGATTTAATGAGGCCTTGGAATGCCAGATCTTTCTAGCCATTTGTTGTCTATGGCCATGCTAGTATTCACACATCCCATGATGCTATAGAAAAAGAAAAAAGATCTGAAATAAATAAAGGGTGGATAGCATATTGACTCCATTTATATCCCTGCAGGTTTCTTTTTGTTTCTTTCTTTCTTTCTTTCTTTTTTTTTGATGTTATATTTTATTACCTCTGAAAGGGAGAAATGTTAAAGAGGCAGGAACCTGAAATGGAAGCAAAATTATTCTATCTCCTCTTTTGTGGTGAGTAGAAATGCTAAGAACACGGCCCTTAGTCAACCCAACCAGTTATCCTTTATTATGCACTGCTGGCATTCGAAATGAAATGACTTGCCTAGAAAAGATAATCGGATCGGTCAACTTAAGCAGACAGGGCCAGAATAGGTCTTCAAGTAGAAATAAGACCTCTAGCAACAGTTTCTGGGAAGAAAGAAGATTGGTTATTATTTATCCCAACCCATATTTCAAAATAAATTTAGGTTACAGAAAGAACAGCCAATAAATCATATCGTTTACAACCTCATACCCTCATTAACAGGACCAGTGCCAAGGATCAGAGGGCTTATACTTCAAAATATCTGGAGACCATCCTGTTGCTTATGTTCAGTCAAAGAGATGAGACCCCAACTGGATGGGTCGAAATTTCCTTCTGAGTATCAGAGGTAAGATTGTGCTGCTCCAGCACCAATGTGGTCCATGTCTGGTCAGAAATATCTCCTGCCGATTTTAATGAGACTTGTTTTAACATGAGCTGTACAGCGGGCTAGCCCTCCAGACATTAATGAACTACAACTCCCATCATCTCTGGTGCTGAGTAGGCTTTTCCAACCCTTCCAGGAGTTGTATTTCAGCCCTGTTCATGAGCCACAATTCCTCTAAAGGATGGGAGGCTGAGATTCTTATTTGTCCTTCCTTAGGGGGGAAAAAAACACTGTGGGATTAAAATACTTAGGTAGATAAGTGTCTGGGTGAGCCACTTTGGTGGAAGTCAGTGGGGAGAAGGGAAGTGGTGGGGCTGCAGTGGGAGCATACAGGTTGATCACCGTCTTCTCAAGGACTGCTCTGAATTCCCTGATCTTGTTATGATTTTTTTCCCTCTCTCTCTCTTTCTTTCCCCCTCCCTTCCCCCTTTCCCTCCACCTCCCCACAAACGCCCTGAGTGCCTGGCTTACAAAATGCATGAAAAGTAATTTAATTAAGTATCTATTCTGAGCTGAAAATGATCATTTTGTTCGAACCAGCCGAGCACTAGTTTAACCGGGGTGTTCACAACTCCCAAGCAAATCAGCACATTATGAAGGCAGCTCTTCAACTTAAGAACAATTACTGTCATTTATCAGCCTGGATAGCAATAGTGCCTGCATCGGCAGCATTCGAGAGGTAAAAGAGCAAGGTAGGTGTAATGATATGCAAAGCCGCCACTTTCCCACATCTTGAACTGTCTCCTTCCCATCAATACTTCTCCTGATCCCTACAATTTATCAATACAAGTGGGGGGGACCCGTTGAAGGCAGGTGGGGGAAGGGGGGGTCAAGAAGATAAATATGAATGGGGTATAATAAAAAGGTTCAAGAATGTTTGAGTTTCAAAATGATGAAAGGCGCACGACATCTTCGCTGTGTTTCCTGTACGATGACCTGATCGCATCAAGTTTTATTCAGCACAAAAAAAGAAGAAGAAGAAGAAGAAGAAGAAGCCAGGATAAAAGATAATCTTTCTTCCAGATGGCTTTAGCAGCTACTTCTTCCACCATGCCTTCCTTCACTCTGTCATTTTCCACCACCTCGGCCACCATTTCTATTTCAATCATACGGAATAGTAGCCTCATCGAGGTTGTTGCTTATACCCAACCAGCATGATTATATCCATGCTGTTACAGCTTGGGGATTTGCAACGGAGAGAAAGACACAATTGTCACATGAATCTGGGTGACTTAAATGACTGCAGCACCTGACTTCAAGACCAAAAGCCAAGCAATAGATGGGGGAGGAAGGAGGAGGAAGAATTATAGTTGTCACATGATGGGAAACTGCTTCCCATCTTTCATTTCTGCATTCAGTTCCCCATGCCTTATCTTACAGATCTTCCAGGTGGAAGATAAACCATCCTCTTCCAAGTCAGACCACTGGTTCATCTTGGCCAATGATCAAGAGCTCATTGCCCTCCAGAAGTTTTGTATCTCAACCCATTATCTGCTGCAGCCAGCATGGAAAATGAAAGTAGAGTATAGGAGATAAATGGCAAAGCATCTTGGTTTTCATCCCTTCATCCATGCTGATAAAGTCTCATGGCCCAGATAACCACTTTTCAAAGTCTCTTGCAGATGCCATTTCCAGATCTATGGAGTTTTTCAGCACTGAGATGGGAAGATCCAACGGTAGGAAGATGCCACTTAAACAACCACTCATGGAGACCTTGAGATTATCAGGAGCCAGATAACCTCTGTTGCCTCTTCTGAGATGATAATTCTCTCTGATATAAAGGTCGGCATAATTCCACATGCAGAGTGCCAACACAAAGACTCTTAGCCACTGACCCACTGAATGGCTCATGATGCTTCCCCCCACTCCATCCTCTGTCCCAGAGCCAGTCCCACCCCTTGCCTCTTAAAAATGAATGGCAAAGAAAATGCCATAGTGAAGAGAATGCCCTCTGCATGAGAGCAGGTTTGGCGTACTTCTTGGATTGGTGGCACTACCATGGCATTCTTCAATATGAGTCTCCACAGGAAATGTTGATATATTCAAAATATGCTCTGAGCCAGAGGGTACGTCTTCCTCACTGTCATCTTATTACACCATGCAGGTGGAAAACGGACAGTTCAATCACAAAATCATAATGCTTAAGGCAGCATGAAATCATAAAGCTAGCAACAAAACAGGTGAAGCATGCTAGACTTATGATTCATGGGCTCCTTTACACCCTGGCATGTCAGTGATTCAGTGATAGCCTTGAATGGTTAGTCTCTGGCAGGATTCTCTCCTGCCTCTCTACCTTGCCCTCAGCCCACCAAGCACAGGAGGAATAAGATACATTATCCATTTGGGTGCACTTACGTTTCGTTTTCTATTCCATAAAAATACTCATGAATAGTTAAACTGTTTATCCAACTGTACACACTGGTTACAAAGTATAAAAATGGATGTAGAAGGAAAAAGTCATGTACCAGGAATACGGTTCCACATCTCACTCCCAAAATGCAACTGTTGGATGGACATCATATGCTATTCTCAAGGGGAACTAGGGAGATGAGTTACACAACATGCTGAACCACAAATTACTTAACCTTGATTTTATACTAGACTAATGTGAGCGTGACTTGGGTTTTTGTCAGTCCCTAAAAAGCAAGGACCACATTCCTTAGTTTCTATCATGTTCTCTATTTCAGATGTCAGGTGCCAATAGTCCAAAAGCCTAGGCCTTTAACAAAAGTTATGGAGGTCTTTTTTATGGGATTATGGGTTCCTTTTATTCATTCCCATCTAGTTTTTGTCATATTTTTTCTTGTTGTTATAGTGTTCTTTTACTAAAACACTGGCGTGACATGACATAACATGACATGAGTCATTGGCACTCTGGGCACAAAATAAATGTAATAATAAATATACACATAGAGCTACCAGTTTCTCTCTATATCTCTCACATACACACGCACACACACAAAATAGAATACGTCAATCTAGAAAGAGGTGAAAAATATTTGTTTACGCTATAATATGCTAAGATGCCGAGTTTGTCGGTCAGAAAGGTTGGCAGTTCAGTGGTTCGAATCCCTAGCACCACGTAATGGAGTGAGCTCCTGTTACTTGTCCCAGCTTCGGCCAGCCTAGCAGTTCGAAAACATGTAAAAATGTAAGTAGAAAAATAGGGACCACTTTGGTGGGAAGGTAACAGCGTTCTGTGCGCCTTCGGCATTTAGTCATGACCACGGAGACGTCTTCGGACAGCGCTGGCTCTTCGGCTTTGTAACAGAGATGAGCACTGCCCCCTAAAGCCAGAAACGACTAGCACATATGTGCGAAGAGACCCTTTACCTTAATGAAGGTAGGTTGTCCTCTGTAGAGAAGAGATAAAGACCAGGTTTTGCAGTGTAGACTAAGCCACAAAGCCTGAATTCACACTTACAACTGAGCTATAAACCATTGTTTCTACACCGCAATGATGGGGTTCACACGTCAAGCCCAAAACAAATTAGCCACACCCTACCACATATATCAGCTATAGAGTCCAAAAGTGATTTTATTTTCATATCCACATACATGCTTTCATTTCTTCTAATAACAATGGCGTATCTTGCTATTTACAAAGCTGAAATCTGTTCTTATTGTTGGCAGAACAAAACACTTGGCTAATGTCTTTTGCATTATGCCACAATGATTATTTATTTGACTCTCTGAAATATTCCCTGGGTTTTGCTGAACTTGCTCCTTTGGTATACCATGCTTGCCTTTTCTTCTCTCTATACAATCCAGGCAATTAACAAGATGACATTTCAAACGGTTCTAATGCCATCATTCTATCATTTCTGCTCCATAATATGTGATGTGATCATGCCTTATTAAGGAATGTGCAATGCAATGAGAGTAGGCGATAAATTCTAACTAGATAGAGGTGTAAATTGAAAGGAGGGGATTCATTCAAATAAAACTGCAGTTACATAATTATGGGACAATTTCAAGGAAGTAGCTGCAAAATCCGCTTTCAGACCACTGGGAAGTTTAAACAGAGCAACATGCTACTTGGTTCTATACTTGCTGACTAACTAAACTCAGGAACAGATTGAAGGCCACCTGACCTCAAATGTTTAATTTGCAACTGGTAGCCAGCAGAACTCTGGGAATTGGTCCACACAGCTCAAACACTGTACTAGATGGCAGCTAAACTAGCCTTCCTTTCAGACATAGTACAGTCTTTGTTCCCAGAAAGACCTGCAGAGGCTCAAAACAATTTGGGATGATGATATATCAACAGCTTTTCAGATTCCTCCAACAGGTTACTATTTAGCTAAAAAAGATACCAAGCTTAAGGTTATGGTTCCTGGATGCTCCTTTATTATCTGAGTACAGACTGAGCCTGGTTTCCTTGAGCTAAGGAAACCTTATCTGAATTCTGCCTACTTCATGTCTCTACAAATAAAGGTTTTTTTGCAACAGAAAAAAAAGTGCAGTGAAACAGCTTCTCCAAAACTTTTTCCCTTTGATTATACTGGACTCCATCTCCAATCATCCTCAGTCTGCCTGACCATCATCAGTGAACAAGAGTTGTCATCCAATAGATCTCGAGGCTACCAGATAAGGAAAGGAATGTTTTGAGAAAGAAAAGTAGGCTAAAATAGTAGCTAGCATTTTTGATATTACTTTTGCTTTTTAAACAAACTTATAAATACTCTATTCCTCACTGCCATACAGCAGTGGGGGGGGGGATGGAGGTGTATAGATATGAGGGGGGGGGGCGAGAAAGAAAGAAAGAAAGAAAGAAAGAAAGAAAGAAAGAAAGAAAGAAAGAAAGAAAGAAAGAAGGAAGGAAGGAAGGAAGGAAGGAAGGAAGGAAGGAAGGAAGGAAGGAAGGAAGGAAGGAAGGAAGGAAAGAAAGAAAGAAAGAAAGAAAGAAAGAAAGAAAGAAAGAAAGAAAGAAAGAAAGAGGAGAGAGAGAGAGAAAGAAGAAAGAAAAAAAGAGGGAGGGAGGAAGGAAGAGAAAGAAAAAAGAAAAAGAAGGAAGGAAAGAAAGAAACAAAGAAAGAAAGAAAGAAAGAGAAAGAAAGAAAGAAAGAGGAGAGAGAGAGAAAGAAAGAAGAAAGAAAAAAAGAGGGAGGGAGGAAGGAAGAGAAAGAAAAAAGAAAAAGAAGGAAGGAAAGAAAGAAAGAAAGAAAAAGAAAGAAAGAAAGAAAGAAAGAAAGAAAGAAAGAAAGAAAGAAAGAAAGAAAGAAAGAAAAGCTCAGCATTTTGGTGGTTGCATTTTTGAAGCCCACACATGCTGTGCATAAGGAGAAGAATGCATTATTACATGACGTTCCTAATTATACCTCTCTCAGTTGGAGTCCATCAGAAGCTCTGCATGTTGTGCCTTTATAAGAAATACTGTCTCCAGAAAACATAAGAAAGCACATGGTAAGCTGGGAAATAAATCGCCATTGTACCGATGCTATCTGTTATGTTTCCCATAATCTGAAGCTTTGCGAAGACAGTGCAGGTAGCTGGCGTTTCTTCTCCCAGCTCACACATGGCGTAAGACAACATGGCATCAAGAATGGTTTATCATCTAAACCCTGTAAGTTAGTTTCAAGTCTCATATCATATTAGGTATAAAATCTCATAATAGTAGAAGCCTCACCTTTCTCTATACGCACTTCAACTATTTCTTTTTCGCCCCTTCTTCTCTAAGTTTTTTTTTCGCCACATGGGCCAATCACATCCTCAAAGTACACAGGTAGAAAAGGGCTTTCCAGTGAGACAGTGGGGAGAGGTCAACACCCTGTGGTCTTGGCCAGTAAAAATACACACCCACACGCATATCCAGGATTGAAAGAAGAAAAAAACAAAGCTCTGTTTATGGAAATCCAACCCACCATGTAGTCTGACTCCAAGACTCAAGGTTGGCTTCCACAAGCAAGCACACAGATCATCGTCTCTCATCCTGGTACCATTCAGAAGCATCTGTAGCTGCTAGGACATCCCTTATACCAAATATTAGGAATATTTTGAGTGTTCTGGGAGTGTCTGGAGGATACAAGAAATGTTTTTGTTTTAATCAATGGAAGGTAAGTTTAAAAAAAACAAGTAAAAACAAAACTCAAGATAAAATAAGTCCACGTATTTTAAAGGCCAGATTCAAGGGTAGCATGCCATAGGTTTTAGGTTGGAATGGGACAACTCACCTTGGCCAACTTGCTGCGGCCAACTCTCCACCATGTCAACTCACTTGCCACGGGGCAATTTAACAATTCAATTGAACTATTTAAAATAAGTTTAAAAAATTATTTCAATGTTTGTCATTCATTTCATTCTGTCCCTCCTATTACATTCTTTCTTTCATGATTCTGTGCCATGATTTCTTTGATATTAGTTGGCTTTGGCAAGTTGGTCAAGGTGAGTTGGCCGTGGCAAGTTGTCGTAGACCTGTTTTAGGTTATGAGATGCATAGGTACCCCAACCTGCATTCATTCCTTCTATTTCTCTCCTCCCCCTTCCCATCATTCTCTGCCCCCAGGACTACAGAGGATATGATTGAGCCACGGTGGCACAGGGGTTAGAGTAGAGTGCTGCAGGCTACTTTGGCTGACTGCCGGCTGCCTGCAATTTGGCAGATCAAATCCCACCAGGCTCAAGGTGGATTCAGCCTTCCATCCTTCCAAGGTGGGTAAAATGAGGAGCCAGATTGTTGGGGGCAATATGCTGACTCTATAAAACTGCTTAGAGAGGGCTATAAAGCACTGTGAAGTGGTATATAAGTCTAAGTGCTATTGCTATCGCTATACATTTATATGGGGCATGCAGCCGATTAGTGACTCTATGCAATGGAAATGAAATTGAGGTTGATACTCTACACACTTTTATCTCGTCGATATTAAATGTACATCTGTATGAAGAATGGACAGGACTACCACCATTTTGTATACGTAACCTGGAAAAATATATCCTGGGATTATTATTTTTTTTCTGCATCCTTCCCTTTTTTTTCACTGACACCATGAAACCGGTCAAAAACTGGCACATCACACCCACAAAGACGGAGCCTGAACACAAGACTAAAATAAGCACAGATCAACCACGAAGCCCTCCCACTATTTGCACACTGTGCCCCAATGGATAATACTTTTCCCAACAGAGGGATCCTGCAGCCCCATAACAATTTTCTTATCAGGAAGACTGAATCCCCTTCCTTTTCCCTCCCTCCATCTCCAGCACTTTGTTCATGCCATTTCCGATTGGCTACTGAGCAGCACTGGTCTAACTTTCGTATCTTGCATTTGTTCAGCAACAGTGATATTGATCCAGAGACGCACACAAACTCTGCTCTTTTTTTCTTTTTCTTTCTTTCTTTCTTTCTTTCTTTCTTTCTTTCTTTCTTTCTTTCTTTCTTTCTTTTTTTTGTATATAGATAGAGAGATAGATATGGATAATTCAGCAGAATGGGTCTCTTCTGAAATTACTCTGGCTATCAGGGGGAGATTAATTCCTGCTTTTTCTCCTTTCAGCAACTCTTTCCTGATTCATAGATATCAGAGGATAATTTAGTGCTGTACATAACCAAACAATATGATCTTACTTGGTGCTGCACTTGGCGCTGCCTCTGTTATCTGAAAACAAAATAGCAGAGGGCGTCTATTTCTCCCTCGCCTGGATTTCTTTTTCAATGAAAAGCCTCAAAAGCTAAGACAGAACCGGGATGTTTCATTGCTGTAATGGTGCAGTCAGTATTTAGGAGAAAAACAAAACTCAAAAACACATAATGTGGCATAATCCTTCAAGGAGTTTGATTGGGACGGGGCTTTTCTAGTCTTGCTTATCAGAATTTGAGACAACTTGACGTTTGGGACAGTGGCATTACGTCCTTTCCCTGGCATCGGGGGTGCTCCTATTCGATCGCTTTGTGATGAAATGCATAACTATTTACGGAGCTCTAGATCAGAACAGTATGCATTTCTTTTGCATGCAGGTAAAGGTTAAGTCTCCCTCGATTGTGAGCTGCACCAGTTGTCGGTTTGCTTCCATGTGAAATTCAAGGTGCTGATTGCTAACTGCATGCCTACGTGCTATAGGGACTGGTTACTTGAGGCAGCCCCTGACTCTTGTGAAGATTATGCACAATCATAGGATTGCTACAAATTCCTTTGATTAAACCTCATTTCTCACGACTGCAGAAGGGCGCCTTCTCTGCATCAGCCCCTTTGGTTGCTCCTCAAAATCCAGATTTCCTCCTCCACTGTTGTTCGGAAGAGCTGTGAACTCCTGACTGTCCACCCAGACCTTTGGCAAGGGCGAGTGAGACCCTTCACCTCATTCCACTTGTCATCTTTTATCTCTTTTTTAAAATTTTATTCATCTTCTCTCTTTTTTTTAAGAGCCGTGGTGGGGCATTGGTTGCAGGCTAACTCTGCCCACTGCCAGGAGTTTGATTCTGAGCAGCTCAAGGTTGACTCAAACTTCCATCCTTCCGAGGTTGGTAAAATGAGGACCCAGATTGTTGGGGGCAAGAGGCTGACTCTGTAAGCTGCTTAAAAGGGACTGTAAAAGCACTGTGAAGCGGTATATAAGTCTGAGTGCTAGTGCTATTATGGTTTATTGATTTAATAGTAATATTTTGTATGAATGGTGTGAGATGCCAGGAGTCATTGAGAGACAGGTGACATAGAAGTTATTACCATTTATTATTATTATTATTTCATGGATATATATATATATACAACAACACTAACTATGCTGTTATTACCTTTCAGGTTGCTATTCTATTTCTCCTTCAAAGCCAACAACCCAGGTTTCCTATCATCTCTAAGTAAGGAGATCCTATTTAGACTTATTTTATTTTATTGAACGCAAATGTTAAAATCAGTTAGAAGCCCTCACCTAATTTGGCATCTGTTAGTTAGACACCATCTAACATAGCTAGCTGAATGGCTAAATGATTGTCATTTTGACCTTCCCCTCCCCCCCCCATGATCATCCATGGGTCTCCCAAATAGATCCCTCTAGGGATCTATTTGATCTTGCATATCCACTTTATCTACTGGTTTCCCTGTCTTCTCTGACGAGGTACTATTCTCTTTCTCCTGCTAAAGGATGCCTTGGAACATGACGGCAGACACTGAAAAAAATGGAGAGAACACACAGGACATCCCGATGAATTCACTGAACGCACATTCACAAATTAATTCTCGTACACAATGAAACTATCCATCAAAATCAACACTGCCTTCTGGATAGGGGAACTTTTGTGCCAAGAATATTTCCACCAAGAACAAAAAGCTGTCCTACCATCTTATTTTTAACCAAGAAAATTACATATTTCCAAAAGTATCTGAAGAATTAATTATCCCGATACAAATACCTTCAACGCTACAGGGAGAGAGCCTGTAACAGAGTTCTCTCGGGAGAATAACCAGACAATAGGCTAAAGAAAACTGCTCCATAATGTTTCTGTTCAAGTAGCCGTGTTAATCTGATGCAAGAAAAACAAGAGACTGGCGTCACCTTAAAACAGGGCTTCTCAACCTTGGCAACTTTAAGACAGGTAAGACCTGCTGAAGATAATTTGGTGCCAGAGATGGAAAAAAAAAATGTTGTTTCTCCATTCCATATAAAGGTAAAAAGTTTTCCCCTGTCTACTCATGTCTGACTCTAGGAGGCAGTGCTCACCTCCATTTTAAACAAGAGAGACAGCATTGTCCAAAAACATTTCCAGGATCATGTGGCCGGCATGACTACCCACTGAGGTACATGGAACTCTGTCTACCTTCCCACCAGTGGTGATATTCAAAAAAATGTTACTATCAGTTCTATGGGTATGGCTTGGTGGGCATGGCGTGGCTTGGTGGGGAGGGGAGGGTAAGGACACTATGAAATCCCCATTTCCACCCCACTCCAGGGGAAGGATATACTGTAAAATCCCCATTCCCTCCCCACCCCACTAACCTGCTTTCCAGCTCCATTCTCCTGTGCAACAAAAGAAGACCCAGCCAATCAGCTCAGATTTTGATCAGCTGGACTCAGGAGGCAGCGAATAGATGGGGGCAGGGCCAACCAGTAGTGGTATTTACTGGTTCTCCAAACTACTCAAAATTTCCACTACTGGAATACCACCTCTGCTTCCCACCAAACTAGTACCTATTTATCTACTCACATTTGCATGCTTTCAAACTGCTAGGGGTCAGGAGTGAGGCAAGTAACAGGAGCTTGCCCCATCACATAGCACTGGGTCTCAAACCTGGACGGTCAACTTTCCAGCCAATAAGCTCAGCATCTTTAACCGCTGAACCATTACATGTACAAAGTCCAATTCACCAGGAGTTGAATTCTTGTTCAGAACTGAAGTACTATAGAGATAATATTCCTATTATTCCTATGCATTTTGTCTCAGGGTAGAACGAGAATCAAATATGTAATATGGATTTGGTACCAAATGAGGATGGAACTGACTAAAGATACATACTGAGATGGTCTTAACAGAAGAACCATTTTAAGGGGCATTTAGAACACTTAGCGTGCCTACTCCCCTTTTTTGTATATATTATATGGTATCACACATTTCTTTAATCATTGATAAGTGCAATGATTATATTTCTGAGAAGTATGTGACTTAGCAGGGTCTAGCAAAAATACAACCCTATGTGTGTTTCGACATCATAAGCAAACCTGAGCTCAAATATATGAATTTATAGAATACCCTTGCTGTGCAAGATTGAATAAGCACGTTGTCACAATGTGCTCACTCTCCACATATTAGCATCCCAAGCAGGATCTTTAACCATTGTAGTTATTGGCTTTCTGTCCTATTGGTGAAACAAACAAATGAACGCCGTTCTGATGGAACAGTGCGCGCACTTCCAACGCGTTGCCCATGCAGATTTCCTGTTGGAAAGTGTGGCACTATGGGGGGGTGGTTACTTGGGGACACCAAAGGCCTCATGTGTCATGAAAGGAGAAAAAAAATTGAGCAAGGTCCGCATGACATACTGAACCAAAAACTATTTTTGCAAAATAGTCTAGAAAAATCCAGACTATAGGATTCATGTGCGTTGTATTGCGTTAATATGGCAAAGAGTAGGATTAGGGATGACATGATAGCTGAAGGGGTGGGATTCTACCAGTTCGGACCAATTCTATAGAACCGGTTATGATTCTGCACAGTTCGGAGAACCGGCAAATCTTGCCCCTGGCAGGACCCTCCTCTCCCCACCCAGTCAGCATCGTGTACAGGCCCAGCATTGCTGACTGGGTCCTTCCTTGCCCAGTCACTCCACGAAGCATTTCTTTTGTTTTCCCCCTTCCGGCCATCAGCTGTTCCTATGATCAGCTGTTCTGGGATTCCCCTCCTGTTGTACCGCTTTGCCCAGGAGGCTTCCCTGAGGCTCAGGAAGTCAAAACATGGAGAGGAGCGCATCACACTCCCCATGCGCTCCATTTTTTGCCTTCCTGGGCCCCAGGGAAATACGCCCACCCATCCCCCAGGAGGCAAAAACGCCCCTCCAGGAGGCTTTCCTGAAGCCCAGAAGGCTCAAAAATCTGGGGGGAGGGTTTGCTGCCCCCCCCAAAAGGCCACACCCACCCAGTCACATAGTCACGCCCACCTAGCCAGGCCCACAGAACCGGCTGTTGAAAAATTTGAATCCCACCCCTGGATAGCTGTCTTCCAGTACTTGAGGGGCAGTCAGGGAGATGTGGGGGTTGAGTTACTCTCTAAAGCACCTGAAGGCAGAACAAGAAGCAACAGGTGGAAGATCATTAAAGAGAGATCTAACCTAGAACTAAGGAAAAATTTCCGGACGGTGAACAATTAATCAGTGGAACTCGCTGAATGTCTTCAAGAAAAGATTAAGCGTAGTTTAGTCAAGACATTTGAGGTGCTATCAAATCCTTTGGAAAGTTTCTTTTATAACTAGGCTTTCCCAAAAGCTGCTTTTCATTTTACTATAACATTTGACATGTTGCCAGCTTTTACAGCTTATATCTACATTTAGCCTACTTTGACATGCTTTTAAAACATATCTGATAAACTAGTAAAAATTACATATAATGCAAATGACATTCGAGACGAGTTTTTACTGACTTAAAGAGCAAGCTATAAAATGATAACAAATAGGGTTGTTTTGATTTAGTGCTTTTTAAACACACACACAACCTCTCACTCCAAATGTATGACAGAAGTTGAACGTAGTGTTGCTGCCACCTCAAGGTCTCGGAAGAAAAGTGTCCTGCTTTATTTTCACTCGCTCCTATCCAGCTCATTTTAATGACACCGATTGAGTGTGTACCTGGAGAGGCCCTGTGAAAATATGTCACCTTATAAAATCTCAAAGTGATTCAGCGTGCCTGCTCAAAAAGACGGGCTTCTTTTATACAGAGCACAGTCCTTACTACTGGAGGAGCACTGGATTCTAGCAGTTAAGACAGCAAGAGGAAAGTATATCTAAATTAACCCAAAAAATTAGGTAAGTTTTTTTTTAAATCACTTGGAGATATGTAGCGAATTGCAATGAACTCTAGAACATTAAACCTGGATTGTTGGTAAAGTCCAGGAAGGTTTCTTTTCTCAGAGGCTGCTAATAAGTCACAAACAGCTAATGAAAGCAATTAGGGATAAATAAAGAAGAGATTTTTGCACTTATTTGCAAAACTATTTCATTGAAGGAGCATTGTGCCAATAGTGTACAATGGATGCTACTAGGCCCAGGTGTTAGGAAATGTTTTCTCTCCAATAAAATGTTTGAAACAAAAATACAAATCTTCCATTGTACCTACACACATGCACCTACAATTTTTTAAATAGCATTTCTGAGTTGCTTTTAAAATGGTTCAAAATGCTGTTCTTGATTTTATTTTTCTAGTATGCATCTCTCCATCACTCACCTCCCAACCAGCTGCTCAGGACTCCTGCTCCGAAAAAAACCCATCCAACGAGTTACAAGGTCTTCAAGAATTTCCTTCTGAAAGAAAAGTGAGATGCCACTAAGGTGACAGAACATCAAAGAGATTATTGTGTAATTAAAAAGGCAACACCAATGCGGGGAAATTTGGGCTACTTTGTAACTCAAGTTAGTGCAAAACCTGCTCAATTCATAAGGATCTTGTTAATTTATGTCCTTTGCTAAAGGGTCATTTCTGTTCAATTGAAAAGAGAAGAAAAGAAGGAGGAGGAGGAGGAGGAGGAGGAGGAGGAGGAGGAGGAGGAGGAGGAGGAGGAGGAGGAGGAAAGAGGAAGAAGAGGAGGAGGAAGAGAAAGGAAGAGGAAGAGGAGGAGAAGGAGGAGGAGGAGGAGGAACCTTTTGCGGAGCAGTGCTAATGAACCTCAGAAATCCCAAACTTCACTCACTCTTGAGTCCAATCAGTGCAAGGGAAAAAGGTACAGGTAATCCTCCACTTACACCCTTTCATTTCGTAACTGTTCAAAATTACCACGGCAGTGAAACAAAGTGACTTATAACCAACCATTTTTCAAACTTAAAATTGTTATGGCATCCCTGTGGTCACGTGATCAAAATTCAGATGCTGGGCAACTGGCATGTATTTATGACGGTTGCAGTTTCCTGGAGTCATGTGAACTTCTAACAAGCAAAGTCAGTGGGGAAGCCACTTAACAATCATTTTATCAACTTAACAGCTGCAGTGGCAAGGAAGTTTGTAAAATGGGGCAAAATTCAACAAGTGTCTTGATTAGCCATGGAAATTTGTGGTTCAGTTGTAGCGATAAGTCAAGGACCGGTTCTGTTGTATGCATGGCATTCGGCCTTTATCTGATGGGCCTGATCCTCTAAATACCGGGTAAGCCATGGTTTTGGAAGTGTTTCAAACATCCTAATACCAAGAACTCAGTTATGGCCACTGCACTGCAGCATGCTATGTAATATGCCACGAAACAAATTTATGATTGTTGAGGTGCCAATTAGATGTTCAATTTAAAATGAAGAGCCTGTAATTAAAAGGCTGAGGAAGTTCCAATGCACTCACATTCCCCACTACAGAAAATGTGTAGGCACTGGGGGAAATTTACAACCCAAATGTTACATAAAATATACTACCTATTTTGTGCTTCTTGAGGAAATTCTCCATGACTTATCTCATTAATAATACTAAGACTCCCCATTCTTTTTAATCACTGAAAAATATTTTGAACCCGAGCTACAACGAATAAGTAGAAGACTTGACCACCTTGAGGTCAACAATCCCGGAGGACTTTTAATGCATTTGAGAGCTCACAGATTTACGAGCCCATTCTTTAAAAAAAAAAAAATTTAAACATAAGTAACAGCATTTTTTAAAAATGATTACATCATCTACTCTTTTTTAATGCCTTCAAATCATGCTTTCTCTTTGGTAGCTAAGTTGAAGAGTTTGTAGAATAATTACAAGCTAAGAAATCTTTATCCCACAAGATGAAGGAGAAAAGGCAAGAGTGGTGTGGCTGGCCTAGAGATGGAATTCTCACCTCACAAATCAGGAGGCTGTGAGTTCGATCCTAGGTAGAAGCAGATATTTCTTTCTCTGGGCATGCTGAAGAAGAAAAAAACTCCACCTTGGTGACAGGAAGGGCATCTGGCCATTAAAACACTTTGCTAGCTCCATTCAGTTGCCCAGACTCCACCTTGCAAAGGATTATGGGTCCCATACAGTTAAATGAAGATGATGATGATGAAGGGGAAAAGACATGCATACAGGTGTTACATTTTCTTCCTTTGCACTGGTTGGATGCAGAGTGAAGTTTGAGAATAAACTGGGAGACTGTGAATTCTAGGCCTGCCTTAGGCGTGAAGGTCACCTCAGCCAGTTCCCCCCCCCTCCTTCTCAACCCAGCTGTTGTAGGAATCACAGGAGGCAGGAGTATTCAATGTTTCCAAGAGAAGAAGAGGATCCATAGTTCAGGTTGGAGTGCTTTAAAGCCAGGTCATCTCTGATTTTGGCTATTGGCCTCAGATATTTCATTACCCAGCTAGGTAACGTCATCAGTGCACTGCTTTCTTGTGAAAGCAGGACCACACTAGTTGCACTGATGATGTGACCGAGGTGGGTAATGAAACATCCTGCAAGCCAGCAACCAAAATCAAGAGAACCCCTACAATATGAGATGCATTAGCTCCCTTGAGTTTCATATACAGATGTAGAACATAGAATAATAGGATAAGGAAGGACCTTGGAGATCGAGTAGTCCAATCCCCTGCTCAAACATGTGCGCAATGTGTTTATGTACACATGTACCCACACACATATACACACATACATTACACACATTTGTGTATGCACACATAAACATAAATATTTAACTATTCTATACACACACAGGGAGAGGCAAAGTAAAACTATAACAGCAATAACAATAGCAGCCCCACGTCTGGCAGGCTGATAAACTGAGGATCACCTCTCCAGGGACAGGAAATGGTAGCTTAAGAGAGATGCATTTATTTATTTTATGTACTGATTTATTCAACCCCCCATCTCAACAAGTGACTCTTGTTGCAGTGAAGAGAATTAAAATGAAATGAAAACAAGTTACAAGAATCACAAGGCAAGGCAAGCAGCCTGGTGATCAAACCCAAATCCCCAGTAGTACATTACAAACAAAAAGCGGTTGTCAGATAAAGATGTGCCCCCCTCCCACACTTTGAGGTGTAGAAATGGACGTTCACACGACCCAAATGACCTGGCTCCCCAATATACCCCGCCACGCCAGTCTCGGATAGCTTTTAAAGCGGACCCGTCTTATAGCTCTGGTTACTGCACGGCTTACGGTACCAGAGAAGCGGGTCCGCTCGCCCCTCCCCCCAACGAAGCGGGTTAAGAGCGTCGTGCGAACGCGAAGAGAGGGAGAGAGGGAGGGGTAAGGGAGAGGGAGACAGAGCGCGCACGCGCGCTTCCCGCTCGGCCGGCTTCGCGCGCCTTCCGGTCTCTATGGTAACAGCTGGGCGGGGAGGGGAGGAGGAGGAGGATGAGAAGGAAGAAGAGAAAGTCAGAGACGGAACTTTCACTCACCTGACCTGGTCCCGCGGGGTCACGTGACCGCCTTTCCATCGTCGCCATTTTGAAGTGGAGTGGTTACCGCAGAGAAGACGGAGGGTGAGAGAGCCGGGGTAGGGAAGGGAAAAGGGAAGGGACGGCTCCTCGGGGAAGCGGGCGACGGGGACGGGAGGCCGTCGAGCCATCGGATAAGGGGTCAGCCGGGACCGGGGAGACAGCGAGGCGGGGGAGGGATCTCGAAAAAGGCTCTTCCCCTCCCACGGCTCAGCCGGAGGGACCCCTCGGATGAAAGGGCTGCCGTTTTGCGGGGGAGACCGGCGGTTTGGGGGCCTCCCCAGAGCCTGTTTCGCCCGGCAGGAGGTGATTCTCTCCCCCACCCCCGCCCCAATCCGCCTGCCTTCGGTTCACACGTGGGCGCTTGGCCAGGCTGGCTCCTTTCACGCCATAAGCCGAGCGTGGCGTGTTTCCCCGCGGGGTGAACCGCCGAGGTTGGGCTCGCTGCGGGGCAGAGACCCAGACAAGGGGTAGATTCCCTCCCTGCGGGTAAGGGCGTCGTGAGAACAGACGGGTGGCGTGAGTGGGCTCTGGGTTGGTCCGACCCTGACGTTCGGTTGTTTTTTTTTTTGTTTTTTTTTTTTTGTTCCCTTCGTTCTCCACGAGTTTTCTCCACCCGCAATACGTGGGTGTGGAGAATAATGCAACCTTTTCCGTACGGATTTGAACCAAGCAACCTACCTATTAACTCAATAGGACATGCCTCCAGAGGCCTGAGATTTACCCTTCTTAGAATTCCCAGCTGATAGAAGAGCTTGGCTGAGGATGTTTGGATTTGTAGTCCCAAACCCCTCTGGAGGTGTCAGGGCGCTGGGGGTCGAGACTGGTCGAGCCTGTCAAACTCCTTCCTTAATGGTCAATTGTGAAGATTCTGTTTGGCGAGTTTCTCCCCCCTCCCCCCTCCCCCCCCCCAAAAAAAATTCCTTGTCTTGCTATGGCAGGTAAATGCACATTTTTCCTGGTTTTATAGTGTGTGGGTTTTTTTCCCACAAAGGTCCTCCCAATTGGTTAGGTGTGTGAGCTGACGATATTGCCATGCCAATAGGTCTTGAATTAAATTGGTGCCCCATATTAAAAACAAAAAAAACAAAATTAAAGGCTACAGCTTTAAAGTCTGTGTTTGAACCTTCCCCTAGAGCCAGTTTTTGTAGTTTCATAAAAGGGTTTTAGTTGGCTTCAGTTCTCATACATTTTGCATACATCCTCTAACTTGTCCTTCCCTGTCCTCTTCTGCCTTGAAAACAAAGCACTAATTTTAAAATGCTATGTGAAATTATTTTCTGATTGAAATTATCCCACAGTTTAGCTTCAATTGAATTGTCATATATAAAAGACGAGTATGAATGTAGCTACCGGTAGTTAGATTTAGGTATTTCAGGCTGTAAAATGCCAATGAAGGAATTGGAAACCTGGGATTCTCCACTGTGTTGTCCAAATTTTTATTTTATTTTATAATTTTCTGACATAGGAAGTCATCACAGCCAAATTCCAATCCACCTAAACTGTTTGAGTGCAGTATTATTAGAATCTCTCACTAGATTAATCAAAATGTTATTTCTATTGTGTGGCGCATTTAGTAACTTAAGGCAATAGACTTCTACCTATTTTCCTGTGAGGTAGATTGGGCTGAGAAAAAGTGACTTCCCCCAGTTCCCTAATGACTATTTGAAAGTGAACTCAAATCTAGAGTTCCCTGCTCCTGGTCCAATATATCAACCATGCTGCCTCTCTAAGCTGAAGGCAATCTACAAATTGCAGCTAGCCAAGAATGATGGCATGGATAATGATATTGTTAGAATTTAAACAGTTTGTTGCTTACTGATTGCTTTCCAAGCTTATGACAGATGCTTAGTTTTGGTGTGGTTGAAGGCCGTGTGGGTAATTTGCCCTAAATTTATGAAAGTCTTTGTGAACCAGTTTGGTGTGTGATTAGGCTCAAAGCCAACTGGATGACCATGAGCCAGTCACTCTCAGCCATTGGAAGAAGATACTGGCTGTCAAAGCCATCTCTGAAAATGTTGCCAGCAAAAAGGCAGGGTCTGGTCCAGACTGTTGCCAAGAATCAAAACTGATTTGAAAAGTAGGCTTTATATACTCTTTATACAGCCTTTCATAGATTACATTTTTATTTCTAAAGTAAAATAATGTTGCATGGTACTGTAGAAAAGATGGTTTCTTTCTCCTACTCTAAAAAGATACTTAATCAACTCTATTTTTGTCCCAGATTACTGCTATGAATGTTTTCTGTTAGCAAGAGGAGAGCATTCACAAGGAAGATGCAAGTACTCAACTGACAGTTGTTCCAATGAACAATGCTGTACACTGGCACATGGGAACATCAGCAATAATCACCTGTAATAATAGAGCAGGAGAGCAGCTAACAGAAGTGCTGGAGTCGGCAAAACAAAAAATTGTCTCTGAACCCTTTCCCTTTAAAACCATCTGTTACACGGGCAAGAACTTGGTAAGTCCATCATGTGGCAGATGATGATGATGTCCATTCATATCCAACTCTTGATTATTCTTTGGGCCAGGCTCTGCACATCTTTGGATCTTGCACTACTACTTTGAGTTTTTCTGTTGTTCTAGTTGGTGTCAGTTTTATTAGTGTCCAGCCACCGTGTTCTCTGGTGGCCTAATTTCCTTTTATTGCTAACTCTTCCAAACGCAAATGTTTTCTCCAGTGAATTCCCCCACATGACATGGTCAAAGTAAGCGAGATGCAGCTTTGTGATTTTACCTTGCTAGTGATAACGTCTGGGGTTATGTGCTCTGGTACTTGCTTGTTAGTCCTCTCTGCTGTCCAGAGAATACGCAGGAGCCTTCTCCAGCATCACATGCAAAAGATCATTTCTTAATGAAAGAAGCATCCTATTCTTGTAGTTAATTGCACATACTTCAAATTACTGATGATGAAACAGATCATGTCATATACCGGTGGCCCCAACCTTTTGGGCACCAGGGACCAGTTCCATGGAGAGAGGTTTTTCCACAGACTGGAGATGGCATGGTTTCAAATGCTGCCTTGTAGCCCACAGATGGGCCTTTGCTTGTTTGTGTGGTCTGGTTTCTGGCATGCTGATCCATGGACCAGGGGTTAGAGATCCCTATCATATACTATCACAGCCAGTAAAATGAAAAAGACATATTTATAGCTGAAAAATATACATCTTTTTCTTCTCTGTACTTTACAAGCTGGAGGTTTCCGTCTGTAGCCCAAGCATCAATTTATTGTTTGTTTGTTTATTGCCATTTTAGGTATTATGGAAGAAGGCAGTAACATCATTGCCCTAATCTCAAATCTGAGGGAGCAGGAAGCTGTCCTGATTTCCGAAGCCATCGTAACCTCATCTACAGAGAATGCCGATGACCCATTAAAGGGTAAACCTGATCCCCTCATCCAGGTCATTCAAAAGCTCAGCAAAATTGTCAAAAGCGAAAAGTCGCAGAAATGCGTTTTGATCGGGGGGAAACGCTTGTACCCCGACACCCCCAGCCTTCCAGAGGCCCCACCCAAAGCCCTGGAATTGCCTGCTCTGGGCACCATCAACATAGAAGACTATTACACGATGGACGACCCTCCGCAGAGCAAGCGGAAGGTCCTTTGCTATGAGTGCAGCCTCTGCAAGTCGGTGTCGCCCACTCTTCCCCTCTTACAGGAGCACATCAAGCAACACGGTCAGCAGAACGAAGTCATGCTCATGTGCTCAGTCTGCAGTTTCACCACCCGGAGCGTGGAAGATTTTGAAAGTCACATTCGAAGTCACCCGGAGAACAGCAGCAAAATCCACGCCCTGTTGAAGGAAGAGCATTGCATCGGCCCTTCGGGCACCGCTTTGCCTGGGCCAGTAGAAAAAGTCATCATCAGCAGCGATTATGAGATGCCACCTCCCCAAGGGCCTGAGAAAGGGAGGCGGAAATGGTACACTTACGAGCAATACGGCATGTACCGATGCTTGATTTGCAGCTACACGTGTGGACAGCAACGAATGTTGAAAACGCACGCTTGGAAGCACGCGGGCGAGGTGAATTGCTCCTATCCCATATTCGAGGAAGAAAAAGAGCAGGCCACCTTGCCAGATTCTGCCATGTTGGATACCGTCGTCCTGCCCCTAGACAATAACGAGCCAGGGCTCTGCAATAACCAGCCCGTACAACTTCGCATTTGCAGCCCCGAGCCGGTGGCTTTCAAAACTGAATCGCCCATCAAAGAAGAACCATCCCTCGGTCAGCCAGCTGTGCTTTCCCCAACAGACCAATTATCAGAGGAGAAGGCGTTGCATGAAGATCTTGAGGCGGATCACTTGGGGGCTGACAGCTTGCTTTCTTCGGCCCAGAAAATCATCCACTGCAGCCCGAACAAAAAGGGCCATGTTAACGTCATTGTGGAGCGCCTGCCCAGTGCCGGAGAGCCTGTCTTGCAGAATGATGTCATGGATAATGTCTTGCATTACTCCGTAGGCGCCGCCCCCGAACACCCGCCAGCTGGACGGGATGCGTCGGATGACATTTATCACATGGATAAGAATTCAATTGAAATCGAAGAAGTTATCATTGGGTGGAGCAGCATGGAAAAGGCCGAAGATAACACGAATCCCAGCCGGGCTAAAATGACCGATGAAAATGCTCCACCTGCCCGGAGAAGAACCAATTCAGAGTCTTTGAGGCTGCACTCGCTCGCCGCTGAAGCCCTGGTTACGATGCCAATCCGAGCTGCGGAGCTTGCTCGATCCAGCTTCCGGGCTTTCGCCGATGTAAACCCTTTAAGCTCGGAGGCTGGGCAGAGGCCTCCCGACGGTGGCTATTTAGGCCATTCCAAACGGAACGCCTCCCTGAAGACGGAGGAACTGGGTAGCCTGAACCAAGAGGAAAGGGCTTTCGTGGAACTGCAGAAAGAGAAACCGGAGCTCTCCGAAGGCCCCATTAAAATGGGCATCAGCATGTCGCTGCTGACCGTGATTGAAAAGTTGAAAGAGAGGACGGACCAGAATGCCTCCGACGACGACATTTTGAAGGAGCTGCAGGATAACGTTCAGTGCCAACCGTCGGGGGATGCCAGCATGTTTGGGAGCAGTCTGGTGGAATACATCCCTGATGCGGAACGGCCCTTCCGGTGTCGCCTGTGCCACTATAGCAGCGGCAACAAAGGGTACATCAAGCAGCATTTGCGGGTCCATCGGCAGAGGCAGCCTTACCAGTGCCCGATTTGTGAGCATGTGGCCGACCACAGCAAGGATTTAGAGAGTCACATGATCAATCACTGCAAAACCCGAATGTACCAGTGCAAGCAGTGTGAGGAATCTTTTCATTACAAGGTGAGCAGCTGCACTTTGCGTTCATCAAACACCCAGCCCTTGGTGGAGGGCTTAGAATTCAAGTGAATTGGTGGGGTGGCAAGTGTGTTGTCCTCTGCTCGTTTAATACAACCCACCGCTGTGGTTTCTAATTGTGGTCCCGCTGGGACTTGTGCAAAACACAGAACATAGAATAACAGGGTTAGAAGGGACCTTGGAGGTCCTCTAGCCCAACTCACTGTTCCTCAGGAGACCCTGTAACCTTTCCAGACAAATAGCTGTCCACTCTCTTCTTGAAAACCTCCCGTGATGGAGCAGCCCCAACTCTGGGAGGCAAGCTATTCCCATTCACTCGCTGTCAGTAGAATGTTATTGTTCTTCCTGTCAGGAAATTTCTCCTTAGTTCCAAGTTAGATCCATTGCTTCTTGTCCTGCCTTCAGGTGCTTTGGAGAACGGGTTGACCGCTTCTTCTCTTGGAAGCCCCTCAAATATTAGAAGACGGCTATCATACCACACCCTAATTCTTCTCTTTATTAGACTAGACATACCTGAACCCTGCAACTGTTCATCATGGTATGTTTCTTTCTAGCGGTAGCTTGGCAAAGCAATGGAGTGGTGACAAGCAGTATTGCAAACAAAACTTTTTTTCAGGTTTTCAAAAATGATTAATCCTTTAGAATTAATCATCTTTATTAGATTTCTATATGGCTGCAATCATCAGTGCGTTGTTTTTAATGAACACACATGAAAATGTGTGGACTTCAACTCCCAGAATTCTGAACTTGTGAACTCAACATGCTAGGCTAAAATCTGGCATGTTGGTTGGGGAATTCTGGGATATGAAGTCTGCATACCTTAAAAGTTGCCAGGTTTGACAAAACACTGTTTTAGACTGAAAATTATCTCCAGTTATCTGGTAGGATTTCCTATAACCCATCTTATTGTATGCAGTAACTTCCCCCACATTCTCTTCACCAGGATTAGGTATTTGACCAAGTTTACACATTAGCACCTCATGCTGTGTGAACTAAGCTGTTTCGACTTTTAAACTATGACCGACAACCTAGCAAGATGGAAGCATCCAACCCATGTGGGTTCAAGTTATCAAACTGCTGTTAAAAGTGTGGCTTCGAGTCACGCGCGGACATTGTTAGTTCATCCACTGTCATTAATGCTTATGGCATAAAAGAATGCCCAACTGAGTTTGGAGTTAGGGATTAACAACATTGTTTTAACACAGGGGTGTCCAACCTTGGCAACTTTAAGACTTGTGGACTTCAACTCCCAGAGTTTCTCAGCCAGCTGGCTGAGGAACTCTGGGAGTTGAAGTCCACAAGTCTTAAAGTTGCCAAGGTTGGACACCCCTGTTTTAACACTTATGCGACTGTTTTGTGTTCCAGAGCCAGCTGCGCAGTCACGCAAGAGAACAGCATTGTCTCCCAGATACATATGCAACCCCAACGTTTGATGGCTTAATGGCTTGCAGTGAAGCAGATGAAAGAGTTGGTACTGTCTATCTCATTGGCTAGTTTCGTGGGTTGGGTTGGGTTCCTTTTGTACACCGTGGCCTGGGTGATTGTGAGAATGGCCAGGATGCTCCTTATCTCTCTCTCTCTCTCTCTCTCTCTTGGTACCCTCCAAAATGCTGCACTACACATCTCTTTGGCTCTGCTTGACTGACAGTTTCAGGAGTTATAACATGGTAGATCTAGAGCAGCGTTTCTTCATCTCAGGAGACTTTTAAGAGCCGTGGACTTCAACTCCCAGAATCCCACAAGTCTTAAAGTTTGCTGAGTTTGAGGATCATTGGTCTAAAGCTCAGGGATCTCCAAACTGGGCCACTTGAAGACTGGTGGACTTCAACTCCCAGCATGAACTCCCACTCAACTCCCAAGGTGTCTGGGGAATTCTGGGAGTTGAAGTCCACAACTTGCCAAGCTTGGAGACGCCTGCTCTAAAGGGTGCCAGTTTGCAAGGAGGCCATTGTAAATTCATCCTTTATTGCCCCAGTTGCAAATAGAATGTGATATCGTGGGGAGAAAGATTCCTTGGAGAATTGAGAGAGGGGAATGTTTCTCAGCTACCCTTATTTTTGTCACTGAATAATGATGAATTATTTGAGGGTGGGATGTCCTTTTTCTTATTCCTTCATCTGGATGTAGAGATTAGTGTTTGTCTGCATTTTTTCTTGATTGCTCATTGCTTTTTTTTTTTTTAAAGGGAGGGTGTAGGGTTTTTTCCCTGCCTGGTTAGTATCTTAAAGTATCTTTTTATTTGAAAAGCTCATGTCAGAAGCCTGTCTTCACTTAACACCATTTCCTTTTTAATTGCATTCATTAAAAGAGAATGCTAGCTTTCCGAAGCGTTTTGGAAGCCCTTTGCAATCAAATTAAGATACAATTGCAGGAAGGAAACCCTCTTGTCAAACAGATGCCGCCTCTATAAAAAAAACCCCAAAGTTTATGGCACAGCAGCTGCTTGCACGTCAATCCCTTGAGCAGGAACAGGCCTTCCCTGCTTAGAAAATCCTGGTGGCTGCACTTATAAACAGTAAAGGGATCCCCAGTGCCCAGGATTGAAGGGGGAAATATGGTATCACTATAGAAAGAGACCCTCAGCTAAACCGGGATTGTCCTTATCTTCTACCCCTTCCAAAACATGTATGCATTATACAGCAGGTCCCAAACCTGCCAGCTCAACTAAACCGTTTAGTAAAAAGGAATGGGAGTGTAGTACTCTGTCAGATTTAACAAATTTAATCTGAGAGTTTTATAGTTTACAATATTGGTTGTAGTGACTACAGGCATGAGTAAGCAGGAGTAGGAGTTTAGGTCAAAGCACTTTATTACATCATACCTATACGCAAGAAACTGCTCTACTAACGGTCCAGGCAAATTGGCACTAGGTAGGAGTCAACGGAATTCAATGGGGGGCTAGACTTAGGTCTATTATGGGAGCACAGCGACTCCAAACTGATGCCATGTTTGATCCCATCCTCTGGTTCAGCGTGGTCATCTCCCACCCCCAGTCAATGATACATCATTTGCCAGGGTTTAAGACTTTCTTCTCCCAAAGGTGCTTTTTCAAAAGGCAATTGGACTTTGTTCTTCCTTGAAGTTGTTTTGCTCCTCATCCATGAAGCTTCTTCCATTCCGATTGACTGGTGGAGGATGGAAGGATCGATATTGCTTGCAGTCCTCTAGTCGTTAGCACTTTCTCTGAGAATCATTGAGGCCAATTTGGAGGTTTAATCTGCACCCTCAGAATAGTGCAGATGGGTGTGTGTATATTTTATTGATACATCCTACCCTCCGATTACACAAAGGGTGACTGTTAGGCTAATGGCAGAGGAAAATATGTCCAGTTTTGATCACGGCAATACAGAAATGGTATTGGAATCTAGAAACATCTAAGGAAAGGGCTTTGAATCACTGGAGAATGAATAGCAGGTGATTCAAGGCAGCAGCAGCAGCACTTAAGACTTATATACCACTTTACAGTGCTTTACAGCCCTCTCTAAGCTGTTTACAGAGTCAGCCTCTTGCCTCCAACAATCTGGGTCCTCATTTTACCCACCTCGGAAGGACGGAAGGCTGAGTCAACCTTGAGCTGGTCAGAATTGAACTGCTGGCAGTGGGCAGAATTAGCCTGCAACACTCCATTCTAACCACTGTGCCACAACAGGCAGACAGCCAGACAGATAGATAGATAAGACAGCCAGACAGCAATAGCAATAGTACTTAGACTTATATACTGCTTAACAGCCCTGTCTAAGCAGTTTACAGAGTCAGCCTCTTGCCCTCAACAATCTGGGTCCTCCTTTTACCCACCTCAGAAGGACAGAAGGCTGAGTCAACCTTGATACTGGTGGGATTCGATCTGCCAAATTGCAGGCAGCCGGCAGGCAGCAGAAGTAGCCTGCAGGACTGCACTCTAACCACTGCGCCACTGCAGCTCATTGAAAGACCATTGAAAGGCAGCATCCCTTAAAAATTGTGGTAATGAAAGCTGCCAATCTACATGGTTGGAAAGGGCGAAGAGGATAAGTTCATCAAGGCCACCCAGAGTTTATCTTGATAACAAGATAGACAGCACATAAATTTAATAAAGAAATAAGTAGCTGGTCAACAGCATAGCTCAGCTTACCTTTCACTGTCAGTGGGCTATGCTGCATGGTGTCCTTCCCTGTATTTTATTTTCAGCTTAGAGGGTTCTCACAGGCATCTAATTAGGCCTGGTGGAAACCAGTGTTGAAGGAGAACCAACGTCTTCTGATGTTCTTATTACAGGGGACAAGATTTCAGTCCAGAAACTTTACCGTTGCGACATTTGCGATTACACAAGCACAACGTATGTTGGCGTGAGGAATCACAGACGGATTCACAACTCGGATAAGCCATACAGGTGAAGATAATCTGTATTTTAAGCCGATTTTGTTTTGTTTGTTTCTTAATGCAGCAACTGGCAGGTAATTTGAACTGTTCTGATTTTGAAGAAGGGCATAAATAAACGATCAGAGATTTCTTCTTGAAATAGAGTCCTCCATCCTTCTGCGCATTATTTCCTACGCATCTGCTTGCCATAGGTATAGCCTGTTTTCATTGGCAGAATTCAAACCTAAATTTTACCCACTAAATTATTAAATCAAGTGCGTTAAGCCTGGCTTTTTAGAGAGTCCGTTTGCAAAAGACACGTGAACACTTAGAATATTCCATTTAAAACGTTCAGAGAGAGCTTGAAAGCAGTCAGCTGAGGTTTGTCAAGCCAAAGTCACCTCTCAGGAACATTTCAGAGATTGCATTCTAAAGTAATGCAAGGCTTGAGATGTAAATAAATCTGAATCTGCTTTTTAATCTAATTGTTAAATTCAGTTACAGGGCTACGGTCCATATATTTCCCCATCCTGTCATAGTGAACAATTTAGCAGCCATTTTTGCAAAAGCTGTGGGGTTTTCAGACTTTGGCAGATAGCTGTCTCTCTGCTTCCTTGCTTAAATAGGTTGCCAACATCTGGAATGGACTCTTGACTTGTGATTTTGCAATCTTAATGGCAGCTGTCCAGTAGTGGGATTCAAATTTTTTTGCTGCCTGTCATGCCCAGTAGTGGGTGTGGCAGGGGAAGGTTACTGTAAAATCTCCAGTCAGAGGTGGGATTTGCCAGTTCTCCAAACTACTCAAAATATTCACTACTGGTTCTCCAGAACTGGTCAGAACCTGCTAAATCCCACCTCTGCAACCTTCTCTTAATAAACTTGACCAGCCTTTTGCCGACGGTTGCTTCCAGAATCCCCCAACCAGAATTTTCTTTCAATCCCATCAGAAAGTGAGTTGGGAAGTAAAGGAAGGTCACATTTGACTTTTGGATCAAACCTGGAAGCGTTGCTAATTTTCCAAAACATTTTTTTAAAAAATATTTAACGCTGGGGCATTAAAATGCCAAGGGGGCGCAAGACTGTTAGAGTCAACCCTTCCTTTGCTTTTCTTCAGATGCCGCGTCTGTGACTTCGCCACCACAAGTATGAATAGCTTGAAGTGTCACATGAGGCGCCACCCACAGGAGCATCAGGCAGTGCAGTTAATGGAGCAGTTCAAGTAGGTAACAAACAGCTCACCGAGACAGCAGCACCAGCAGCCTTCTTGTTCTGTGGCTAAATAACAGGGTCACAACTCTGCAGGTTTCTTTGTCTCTGTTCTTAGTGCTTTGTCTGTCTCCCTTTTCAGTCATTGTGTTGCCGTCAGCAACCCAAACATTAAGAAAGCTTCAGGCTGTGGATAAGCTCTAATAAGAACGATTCTCCAGCTTTATTGGAAGAGACCTGTAGCCACTGACTGATGAAGAAAATGCACTGTGCATTGTCTGTTGAGCTCCAGAATGCATTCTGGAGATTGTTCAGCTCCATCTAGAGGAGGGGTATTTCATTGAGGGCCGCATCAGGGTTGTGTTTGGCCTCGGGGGCAGGTATGCATGGCCAGCTCAACGTCAGTTGCGTTAGGGGCCCTCCTGAGCTCTGTTTTTGCTGGCAGAGGCACAGCAGGCCAGTCCGCTGTTTCCAGGGTGGCCCCTTGGACCAGATCTAAGTGCAGACCTTGAGTTTGACACCCCTGATCTAGATTGACCAGGCGTTAGAGATGAAAAGTTGACAAGTATTGCATTTGGATGCCTTGAGTGGAGTTGCTAAGATTTGTAGTGTTCTATCTGGAAGACTACTTTCATCCTTTAGGAGCTGCAGTGGTGCAGTGGTTAGAATGCAGTACTGCAGGCTACTTGTGCTGCCTGCCGGCTGCCTGCAATTTGGCAATCGAATCTCACCAAGCTCCAGGTTGACTCAGCCTTCTGTCCTTCTGAAGTGGGTAAAATGAGCACCCAGATTGTTGGGGGCAACAGGCTGGCTCTGTAAACCGCTTAGAGGGGGATGTAAAGCAGTATATAAGTCTAAGTGCTATTGCAGCTGCAGGCTAACTGCTCACTGCCAGGAGTTCGATCCTGTTTGGCTCAAGGTTGACTCAGGCTTCCATTCTTCTGAAGTCAATAAAATGAGGACCCTGATTGTTGGGGGCAATATGCTGGCTCTGTAAACTGCTTAGAGTGGGCTGTAAAGTGGTATATAAGTCTAAGTGCTAATGCTGTTGCTATCCTTCTTTCGACCATCACATTTCAAAGTCTCTGCTACCAAGAATGCCCCAGCCCCTTTTAACCGGAGCTCCATGTAACATTCTGTTACTGAGCTTATTGATTTGTTTCACTGAGTAATCTTTTGAAAGATTAGGTATCCGGTCGTCCCCCCAATTTATCAATTATTTGGTAGTACAGGTAGCCGTCCACTTACAGCCATTTCTTTCATAACCCTTCAAAGTTACAACAGCACTGAAAAAGTGACTTATGACCATTTTTCACATGACTATTGTAGCATCCCCATGGCCATATATGATTAAAATTCACATGCTTAGCAACTGACTCAAATCAGCTGCTGTGTCCTGGGGTAATGTGATCCAGTTTTGCAACCTTCGGAGAAGCAAATGCAACAGGGAAGCCAGATTCAATTAACAACTGTGTTAACTGCAGTGATTCACTTAACAACTGTGGCAAGAAAGGTCGTAAAACAGGGCAAAACTCACTTAGCACCTGTCTTGCTTAGCAGTGGAAAATTTGGGTTGAATTGTGGCCGAACATCGAGGGATACCTGCTTTAAAGGGAGCCAGTCTGGTGTAGCCTTAACAACAACAGTCTACAAAGTGAGAGTTTTAGTCTGCCTTAGTTAGCTGGGTGATTTTTAGGCCCGTCCCTCCCTCAAAACCCTAGAAAGGAGGAGGTAAGGACAAACCACTCCTGTTAATGGCCAGGGATAAATCTAATTTGAAGCACAAAAAGAAAAAAATAATCTTAGAGCAATAGACATCTTCTCCATTTTAACTAGATTCAGCCTTCAATCTTCTGAAAATTCATATTCTCAGTTCCTGAGAATATGGGATGTTCCCTACAATTTCTGCATCCTGAAAAGTCCATTTTATTACCATGTTTCCCGGAAATTACAACCCACCCCGAAAGTAAATCCTAGATTGGTTTTTTACATACGTGCCCTACCCCCCAAATAAGCCCTAATTAAGATCCCCGCCCACTCCAGGGTTCACAGGTAAAAATTAAGCCGGGGGGGAGATGGAGGGGGGGGCTGCCCTATTAGTTACGTTTGGACAGTTACAGCCAGGCCTCGCAAACCCCGACACCTGCCTTGCCGGCCCATTTCTTCTGCAGCCAGCAAGGCTTTCCCGAAGACCTCTCGAGCGGATAACAAAGCCCCGATCGGCTTTGCTGTCTGTAGAAGAAATTCCTGAAGGCCTCTGACAGCAAAAAGGAGGCTGGGGGTGACAGGCAAGTGAGGTGAGTCAGTGGACAACATTCCCTCCCAAAAAATAAGACCTAGTGCCTTTTTTGATGGCAAAAAAATATATGACAAGGTCTTATTTTTGGGGAAACACAGGTAGCCAATCTGTAATCTAATAGGTAGAGCTATATATTTGCCCTGAGACAGAATCAAAGTTAGGGGAGGAGGTTCTTTAAAATGATACTTAAACTGCAATTCCAGATAAGCCAGGCTTAAATGAAAAATAGAGTACTGGTCTGAAAATAATGCTTTGCTGTAGTATTTGTTTACACTTGCAATAACTCTTGCATCCCTTTCAGATGTTCTCTCTGTGGATATGTATGCAGCCACCCTCCTTCCCTGAAGTCTCATATGTGGAAACATGCAAGTGATGAAAACTATAATTACGAACAAGTGAATAAAGCTATAAATGATGCAATATCACAAAGCGGCAGGTGTGTGCGATCGGCAGTCCCCGTTTAGGTTTGTGACACTAGATTCAATCCAAAATCACGATGAAAAGATAACCCTTTTAATCCCCTGGTTTGAGAGAAGAAATGCAATCAAAAATGAGGGAGGGAGGAAGGATGAAAATGGATGCTTTTGCTAGCTGACTTTTTGTTTTTTACTTTATTTATTTATAAATTTTATTTGCTGCCCACCTGGCTGCCCACCGGGACAACTCTCCTTATGCCAAACTCCTAAACCTCTCTTTAAAAAAAAAAAACCAAGTTTGAAGATAACATTGCAGCACTTTTGAGGAAATGCAGAATATAACTTACAGGTCATTTTTCAGTATTGTGTGTAGTATTGAACAATCCTCCCATCTCGTGAGCGTTCGTGAATGAAAAATAAGCAACTTTTTCCCTTTTATCTTGTAGGCTACTGGGTCAGCTTACTGGCAAGAAAGTAACCAAAACTTTGGAAGGCGATGCCATTCCTTTCACCAGTAGCTCCGAAGGTTTGTCTTTTTCAAACTCTCCTAAGGTGACAGCGAACAAAATAATGATTTCTGACCACCATCAGGATCAACCTTCTACAACCAATACCTCAAGCAATTCAGAGAAGGCCGCAGGCCTGTCCTACCTGGGCTCCGAATACTGTGTTCTGCTCTTCTGTTGTTGTATCTGTGGCTTTGAGTCCACCAGCAAAGAGAATTTGTTGGACCACATGAAAGAACACGAGGGGGAAATCATCAACATCATTCTGAACAAGGACCATGCAGCAACTCCAAGTATAAACTAAATCAACATTTCTCCACCTTGGCAGCTTGGAAGATGTGTGGACTTCCAACTCCTAAAATTCCCCAATCAGCCATGCTGGCTGGGGATTTCTGGGCAACTCCCAGAAATCCCCAGCCACCCATCTTCAAATTGCCTTAAGTGGAAATACATCGAGCTAGACAAAGTTCCCTTCGCTCTGGATCTCCAACTTTGCCTGCAAGACTTGCTAAATCAAAGAACTTTGGAATAAGCATGTATGTATATGTACATATTTATTTGCTCAAAGTGCTTTTCTTCAGCAAGTCTTTGTTCCTGCCTCCATTCCGAAGCCTGTGTTATCTGCAGAAGAGCAGATTATTTTACAAGTTTTTGAAGAAACCCTGACATGATAATGCTGCGTTTACAGTTAAAAAAACAAAAAACCAGAAGTTACCTTCTACCACAGAACTATTTTTAATGCCTATTATTAACCCAAATGATAGTGGTGTAGAGAATTCACCGTGAGGAATTAACAAAAAAGGGATTTAACCTTTCTACCTAGAAATGCATCCAGAGGGCATAAAATCTGCTTCAGGTAAGTGTTAAAAGAAAACCATCTTGATACGACCGTAAAGCAGCCATTTCTGAGGACAGAAGCCTTTGTTAGTTCTTAGGCTTCCTATCACAACCAATGGTTTTCCAGGCAAAACCTCTCTTTTGCTGCATCAAGCGACGTAAAATAAATTCTGCCTCCTGGTACAATATTTGGCCGCTTAATTCTTTTCTTCGATGTGATAGAAAAGCAAGTATGTCATTGGACCCTCTTTAAGCAAATTTTTTCTGTACTCCCTGTACATAGGTTAAGCAGATATTTATTAGTATTTCATTTCAGTGTGCTTAAGCATGGATAATTTTAGAAGGGCCACAAGATAAAAGGTTAATCCAACTCCGAAGCAGTGCAGTGAAAGGGATCTATCTATTTCTCCCTCCATTCCTCTTCCTCCCTCCCTCCTTCCTTCCCTCCCTCTCTCTCTCTCTCTCTCTCATCAAATAACATTGCAAAATCTCTATACAGAAGTCCATTGCAACTCTAAGAGGAAAAAAAAACCCCCGCTGGATTTAGCACCTGAAAATAAACAGGTCCTGTCCAGTCTCAGGCAGCTTTTAATCTGACGGAGGGATTGTTCCATCAAAATGAGACCAAATGTTAATTTCGCTCCCTGCTGCTCCTTTCTCATCTCTCTCTCAAAAAAACCCAAACACCCCAGGAAGGTGAAAGGCATCACAGAGCTCAGCTAAGAACACACAATTTTGTGCGTTCTTAGCTGAGCTCTGCTGTTCTTTCTGGCACCTTGTGACATTACACTGTTAGGATTTGGCAGGTGTTACAACCTCTTTTGCCCCTTAGAGTGGAGAGTGGTCTCCATTCTTGCCAACTTTAAGACTTACAGACTACAACTTCCAGAGTTCCTCAGCCAGCCATGCTGGCCTTGGAATTCTGGGAGTTGAAGTCCACAAGTCTTGAAAATGGCCAAGTTTGAAGATCCCTGTCTTACGCCATGGATTTCTTCCTCCATCAGTGATTTCTATGCCAATGACAGAATCTCTTCTCATGACTACAAAACCAATGTTATTCTTTGTATGAAATATAGTTGGGTGCTTCCTTTTAACAGTTCTCTCTCAGCTCATGTCATGCCTGTACTGCATTTCCTTTCACTCCAGTAGCTGATTGCTTACAGTGCAGTTGATATGCAGTTTTGAATTATTTTGCAAGACTTGTGGGATATATTCCTTCTCTATTTATTTATCTGTTTATATTTGTATTTTAGCAAAGTTAAAACCTCACAGTTTTTATGGTGCTACTTGAGTCTTTTTTCCCTGCCCTCGCCCCAAATATTTCTGAAGTGTGAAGTTAGGCAAATGGAAAACTTGGTGTAAATAATTTTCAAGCTTTAAATGCTGAATGGGGAATAGTTCTTGAAAGCATTTCATATTACCCAACGTAGGATTTCTCCTTTTTGCATTCTTTAATACTGCATATTGTTTCTTTCTGAACTATATGCAGCAGTACCTTGAAAAGAGAGCGTTTTAGTAGTCTGGGGGTCCCCAAATTTGGCGACTTTTAAGACTTGTGGACTTCCAACTCCCAGAATTCCCCAACCACCATGGCTGGCTGAGGAATTCTGGGAGTTGAAGTCCAGAAGTCTTAAAAGTTGGCAAGTTTGGAGGTCCCCGCATAGTCCAAATTTGAGAAGAACCTACCGCCCATCGTTATCTGGCACCCACTCTCTCCAAAGGAAAAAGAAAAATAAGAAGAAAGTTCTGATCTTTCCCTTGCTGGACCTTTTACTTTTAAATGAGATACAATCTACCACCAAACAAGTTACCCATTTTTGATTTACAGTAATACGTCAGGTTAGGATTACAGTTAGATAGGATGTAGAATGTGGCTGTTTCCAAGTTTGTCCTTTAAGGCAGCTTTTCTCAGTCACAATCACTTTAAGCTGCATGGATTTGAATTTAGGGGATTCTGGGAGTTGAAGCCCATGCAAAGTAGCTGAGGTGGAGAAACTTTTTTTTTAAGGAACAGAAGGGGTGTCCAACCTTGGCAACTAAGACTCGTGGACTTCAAGTCCTAAAATAGTTAAGGTTAGACATTCCTCATCTCATTAAAAAATTTTAAAAATGCATTTTTAATTTCCCCCTTCAAGCCATGGTAGCTGTCCTTTGTTTATTTTCATTCTTCACAATAGATCATGCCTCTTTAGTACACTACAATAAAATTTTGAAAGTATAAGCTTACAGTATATAACAGCAGTGACCTTCCTACTGAAGTTAGCTATTAATTTTTAGGCATGTATTTTTTAAAAAAAAATGAACAAGGAATAAAGAACTGCATTTTCTGTATGTAATCTTTAACTCGCACTGTTAAATAACTCAAGAGATTTTTATTTATTTTTTTAAGAAAGAAATTAAGTGACTAGTCAGTACTAAAAGAGTGACATTACCTTTATTTGCACAAGAAGCCAAATAATTTTAAAATGACATTCTTCATTCTGGAGCCTGAAAGGGGTTTATTGATCATGTTACTTGCCTTGTGGGAGCAGGGGATGTTGAGATGTACCTTATTTGGATATATTGAATTTCCTTTTTATCAAAAAGCACTTTTCGGATATATAGCATGTCTTCTTTTCAGTTTTTAGATATTGGTAAGATGATGCTTAGACTTGCTAATTATACTGTTTGCTTTAATTTATGTAGGAGCCGAACTCAATGCTCTGAATTAAAAAGTAGGCTTTAGTTTCTAGTTCTTACGGATAAACTTCCCATTTATACTTCAAGCTGCAGGTATTTATATACTCTTGTTAGGGAAAAGAATTTATGGAGAAGAATTAAGAGAGCCACCTTATTCTGGAATAGCCTCCAGTTGTATCCAAGAAATTGTATTGAATACATGCTATGCTTAAAAAAACCAGCATGCTTCCTTATTTGAGCTAATCAACTGAATCACCCAGTTGTAAAACTCTGCCAAGAACAGAGTATAAAAATATTAGAAGTGGTTGAAATCACATTTGCACTCACTGGATATTTGTGCACGACAAATAGTATGTAGAATAAGGCACATATAAACCTACCCTCCTCCTTAAAAAGCAAGCCTGGATTTGCATTTTTTTTCCCCTAGGAAATGCTAGCCTGTAGATGGTTTGGTCTTTATGTATATATGCAGATATTATGCAAACATGGCTTGAATCTTAGTGGATGCGAAATTAAACCAGACATCTAGGATACAGGAAGCACCAGTGCCTCTTTGCTCTCCTGTCTGAGTAGACTAAAACCTTCAGTCTGAGCTCATTCCATACGATTGCATTAAATATACTTCCCTGGAAAACAGAATATTATACTAAACAAGGCCCTGCTTCCACAATTAAGTATGGCATTAGCAGCTTGGCCGAGAGAGGCTATTTTACAGCTTCACACGGCGCCTTTCCCTTGAGAGACACGTGAAGTAACTGCCAGTTTCTGAATTTTAAAGCTCTTATTGAATCACTAAATAAATGAATAAAATGTACAGTCGGTGCTCAAAGTAATGTTAAAAATATATTTAATAGACTTTTGCAGTTGATATTCATGAGCATGGATACATTTATATTTTTGTAAGAAAAAGAATTGTAATATGATGGCACTGCTTTTTATAGCCAAAGTATAAAACGTATAGAAAACTGACACGTAGAAGACCACAGATCTTGTTCTTCTTTTTTTTTTTCCCTCTCTCTCTCTCTCTCTCTCATTGTTTCTTACTGATAGGATGGCTTATTTTGTAAGATCCACATTAAACTGCATGCCTTAAGCTCTCTTTAGAATTGTCTTGTTTAGAAACGACGGAAGCAGGCTTTGTATAGAGCTACTTTTGACTACCTTACAAGATACTGAACAACAGTTAGGATAATTTATTTTACTTTTACAGAAGTTTTGTCATGTATTGATTAATTGTATTTTGGTAATAAACTCCTTTGTTGATTACATTGGTAGCAGGCTCTTGATTTACTGTGAGATGAACCACTGGAAAAGCAAAGAAAGAAAAGTGGCGAAACTCCCATTTTTATGTTGTGTTTTTTGTTTTTAATTCATAGCCGGCAATCTTGTTAATCTCTTAAGAGCAAAAGTAGATGATGATTTTGTTTTGTTTTACACGGAAACCTTCCTCAGCTCTTGCAACCTGAAAGGCATTCCACAAAGAAAAGTGAATTGGTCACAGAAGATTAACAGTACAAAGGAAACCGGACCTACCATCTGTCAGTTCTACATCTGGAGCCAAGTTGCACAAGGAAACCTTACAACAGTTCTACTTCCTTTGAGAAATTATGAACTCTAGCAATTTAACTCAACATGGGAAGACCATGCCAACCCATGGCTGAATCACACTTTGTTCCACAAACCCACAACTACGTGGGTTCATCTAATGTGACACTCCAACCCTAAAGTGAACCACATGTTTAATACTGGTTAATAACAGTTCCAGGGGAACTGGGTTCACAGATCGGGCTTAATCCAGACTAGGATGTTTGTCTGGGGTGGGCCTTTGGACAGCTGCCTAAAGAAAGAGTTTGCCTAATAGTTCGAATATGGCTCTGGGTTCTTGTCGGCATGCCCAGCTAAGAGGTAGTCCCAAAGGAGCTTTTTTTCCAAGAGGCACTGGACTTTCTTGTTTTTCTCTGAAGACGTTTCACTACTCATCCAAGAAGCTTCTTCAGCTCCGATGATGGGGAATGGAAGGATTTTGACCACGCAGTCAGAGGTGGAAAAAGCTTCTTGAATGAGAAGTGAAATGTCTTCAAAGTAAATCCAGAAAGTCCAGTTGCCTCTTGGAAAAAGCACCTTTGGGACAACCATGAACTGGATGACTGAGAATCTCCAGACATTCAGCTAAGAGCCAGTTTGATGCAATGGTGAAGTTATCAGGCTAAAAAACGGGAGGTTTGTGAGTTCTAGTCCTGCTTTAGGCACAAAGACAGCAGGGTGACGGTGGGCCAGTTACTTTCTCTCAGCTCTGGGAAGGAGGCAATGGCCAACCGCTTCTGAAAGCCTTGCCAAGAGACCAAACTCTGTCCAAAAATTGGACATGGTTGAAGGAAGGACAGGGAAGGTAGCATCTAAATAATCTTTGAGAGCGCAAATGCAAAAAAGCCATGAGTTGGATTTGCTTAACATCTGGACGGGAGACCACCACGAATCTGCTGCACCAGGTCATCCTCAGGACTTACAACCGTTCATTTAGTGCCCGGTTCCAAGTTACAAACGGCACCGGGGGGGGGAAAAATTGCCTTAGGTCCGTTTTTCACACTTGCAACCATCGCAGCATCCCCAATGGGTCTCGAGCTCCGAATTCAGACGCTGGGCAACCGACTCACATTTATGACGGGTTGCAGTGTCCCCTGGGGTCACGGGGTTTTTCCCTTTTGCAACCTCCTGGCAAGCCAAGTCAATGGGGAAGCCCGATTCACTTAACAACCGCGGCCAGGAAGGTGGCGAAAGGGTGGCAAAAACTCAGCGGTGTTACTTAACAACTGTCTCGTTTAACAACGGGAATTTGGGGCTCCACTGTGCCCGCAGAGGCGGAGGGCAAGAAAAGCAGCGAGGATGCGCGCAAGCCGTGGCTCGCCTCGGGGAGGGTCTCGTTCCTGCGCGGGGGATGGAGGGGGGGCGGGCAGCGCCTTATCCAAGCGGGTGCGCAATTTGCGGACCCCTTAAGCGCCCGCCTGTTGCACCGGCCTCTTCTTTGCGTCCCCTCCCGTCCATGCCGAGCCCAGCCCGGCTGGCTCCTCCTTTCGCCCCGGCTGCGCTCCCGCCCGCCTGGCTCCCTTCCTCCGGCGCCCAACCAGCCGAAGCAGCCTTTCCTGGAACGCCGCCAGCCTTGCGCCGCCGCCGACAGGTAGGTGGATCCCGCCGCTCCCAGGCTCCCCGGGTGGGCAAAGGCGGCGGGGCGGCGGCGGGGCCGGGGTAGGCCGGCTGCGGGAGGGACCCGAGAAGCGGCTGGGCCGGGCCCTGGTTGGCGGATGCTGCCCCGCCGCCCTTGCAACTGTTCGTGGAAAACACACGTGTAGGGATGCTCTTCGGGATCGGAGCCTTCGGGGGGGGGGGGCTCCTGGGGGCTCCCCTCCCCCAAGAACGACCGCAATTGGCCCGCATAGATCCGGATCTGCCCCTTTCCGCCGACCCAGCCTCACGCACGCAGGCATTGCGCGCACACACACAACCTCTCGGTCTGTGTTTGCATTCACACGTGTACACACACACACACACACACACACACACGCACACACACACCACCCCGCCCCCCTTTCATGAGCATCGCTCCAGGGCCATCTTCGAGATGGATTGGCACGAATTGGGCTGCAAGAAAGAAGAAAGGTCTTTTTTGGCTTGGGAGCTCAGTAGGTCGTGGGAACTGGGCCCTGTGGGGGGAGCAGTTTAGGGGGTTCAGGCACCTGGGCAGACCTGAACCCCTCAGTGAATTCCATTAACCCTGGCTTCATTTCGCCATGATGCCCTTTTGATGCCAACTAGATTCATAACACAACCTTGGGATTCTTCTCTATAAATTTAGAACCCTGCCACCTTTACCTTTAATTCCCCTCTTCTTTCCTTTTATTTTTTTGTAAATATAGTCCTTCAAAGAATTTATTTTAATTTTATCTAGAAATATGTATATATCAAATATAGGCCTTCTTAGAAAAAATAATAACAGGACAAAGAAATCTGACCATAAGAGCAATCCGTATGATCTAATATTGATAAGCACCGATTATATTATGTAGAATATGTATATATCCGCAGAAGACCTACCTATGTAAAAATAGGACATAAAGTGGATCATTTCTAGATCTTTTTCTCTCCTTCCTTCCCACCTTTTCTTTTAAAAAAAATAACTATACCTTTTTAATGTACACATGGCATTAAATTCCCTTTCTTTTTGCCTTTTGCGTTTCCATCATTTTTTAAAAAAAGAAACTTTCCCAGTCACGTCTTAAATCCATCTAAGAATTTTAAAGACACAGTCTGTTTTCCTACCTGGGATTTTCCCATTGGACCAGCAACATTTCTGCCATTATGGTCTCTCTGCCAATTGGATGATGGGAAATGTGGTCCAGCCTTTCTGGAAGACGCACCTGGATTGTGGAGATTTATTCTACATTACCCAGCTGCAATCAGGTGCCCTCTTCTGGATGACAGACAACCCCATCATCCTCAGCTTGGCTGGATAAAACTGGAATAGGCTCTAGAATTGTTCTTTTTTTTTTACTCTAAATCTCCTGAAATCATTTTGGAACAGGCTGGTATGGAAAAATATTTAATTAAAAATCAATACAGGTGAATACTTCCTTCCTTCCTTCCTTCCTTCCTTCCTTCCTTCCTTCCATTCATTCTCCAATTTATATTGTTATATAGTCTCAGAATAGGCAGTCAGCTCCTCCCTTTCCCTTTTGCTACCAAATGTCATATCCTTGGAAAACACCCAGATAAGCTGAACTCGCATGAAAAATTTAACCACAAAGAAATCCAGCACATTTTAGTTGTGTACAGATCCAGCCTCCGATTATTTTCAGAACCTGTGTAAACCTCAAAGATTAGGATAAAATTGCTGCCCTTAGGTTAATTGTGGACTGGGAGGTTGTCTGAATGTAGTTATTGCTTTAAGATGGATTATGATTGAATTGTCATGGTGCATATGTATTTTACTAACAAGTCGGTTTCCTTACCAGTTCATTGATAGGTAAGTTAAAGGCTGAAAAATTCAACTATTGATTCAAAAGTTGGTTCCAGCTTGCTTTTTGCCTTACATAGCAATAATCTCTGCCCTCTTGAACTGGATTCAATTTTGTGAATTTGGCAACGTTTACTTCTAAGTAAATATGCATAGCTTGAGCTGATTTGGTGTCATCCCAGATGTGTTTGTTCAGAAGTAATTCAGTTGGGTTTAATCCTAACTTAATCTAATGAGACAGGCAATTTTGTACGGCTAGTGTGTTATCGTAACGGAGCTTCTTGGAGAATCTGTTCCGGTGGGAAAGACTGAAGAAGCAGAGCTTTGAGTTTGGAGAAGCCATGGTAGGGTGTTCATTCTCTCCCTTTTCCCCTTCTTTTCCCCTTCTTTTCCCCTTCCTGGCACCTCCTTTCTGAATAAGCAACAAGGAAGACGCCACAATTATTTATTTTGCGAAGAGATTGCAGTGTTTTTCAACCTGGACAACTTTTAAGATGTGTGGACTTCAAGACTCAGAGTTTCCCAGCTAGCATAAAGTCCACACATCTTAAAGCTGTTCAGTTTAAAAAAACACTGATCTAAGGGTTTCGATACTGGCTAGGGAATTCTCGGAGTTGAAGTCCACATATCTTAAAGTTGTCCAGATTTAAAAAACATCGATCTAAGGGTTCCATGACATCAGTAGCATTATGTAGCAGTTTTAGGAATTAAAATCCCTCTTCTGCCTGGCAAAATGCACATTAATCTTGTGCTCTGAATGCTGCTTTGACAGAGGAAGCCCAGAATAGAAATTTCTTTCCATCCACCAATAATAGATAAAACAGCACTTCCTTCTTCCTTTCTATTGCACACTGCTTGTTTAAACATTGAGTTGAACTTAGAACCTCGGCACTCTATGGTCACGTCCTGTGGATTGTCTGGAAAAACATGTAGCAGCTGTTTATCACTGCTTTCGCCTATGATGGTTTTTAAAACTTCCCAATTTGGCCCACGAATCGATCAGCTGTGATCAGATTTTTATAAACCAGCCAGTTAAGCTGCTACCTGCAGTGCTGAAGCATATTCTGCTCTTCAAAGCAACTCTTCTGTAATAGACTGAGCAGAGAGAGAGAGAGTGTGACTAACTTAAAGTAAGTTTTCTCCATGGTTGGTTTTACTCCAATGGGATTTTCCTATGTATTTTTCCAGGAAACCTAAATAAGGGAGGCTCAAAAAGCATGCATGCTCGAAACGGATTTATTGGGAGTTAAAATGCTGGCACTGCCTGGGTGTAGCCGACTCTGAGACACATCATTCATTGTCACCCTTGATCCTGGTTTTCTCCCCACCCCCTGGGTATATCATAATTCATATTCTCCAATGGGACACATCCATAGCCAAAAGTCATCAATCATGCTCTCCAGTTAGAATTTTGCCCGGCAGAAACTTCAGTCACCTAGTTACTATCTTTGAAAACATTTATGGAATGCAGTTTCAGTTTTGCAAGCTGTTGCCCTGTTCCCCGCTCCCCTTCTGTTGGCAACTCTAAAAAGACCATAGAAATATTTTATGCGTTGACATGTATTTTGCCAGGAACATAGTTTTGGTTGTTAATCATTGCAGTCATAAGCTCAGGCACTTACATGATCGGAACCAATTTTTCTACCGTTTTTATGGCGATTGTTATGAGAATCATGTGATCGTAGATCCCAATCATGCTATCATTAAGTGAATCATGCAGTCGTTAAACAAATCAATTTTCCCAAATGGTTTTTTTTTTTTTTTAATTGAAAACATGCTGAAAATGTAGTAAAAATGTTGGAAACTAACCAAAACTGCATAAGCCATAGTCATGTGGTTATAGAACTGTAGACTGTTATTATCTCTCCTTTTAAAATAACGTCACGCAGGAAATAATTATTTTATTTCCATACTTGACTTCTCACTGCCTTCTGGTAACTTGGTATTGAAAAGTCTTCATAGAAATGAAGATCCCATTTGGAAGTTTATCTTGATATATTTAGCCCTTTTCTGTTAAAAAAACATTTTAGTTACTACAAAATTAAAATATTCTTTTAGCACAAGAGGGCTTATATATCAAGATAAAATTCCAAAAAGTAGGAATTTACACATTTCTATAGTTATGGATTCTACTACTGGTAGTCCTCCACTTACGCCCACATTTGAGTCCCAAATTTCTGTTTTGAAGTGAGACGTTGAGTGAATTTTGCCCCATTTTACTTTTCTTGCTTCAGTTGTTAAGTGAATCACTGCAGCTGATGAGTTAGTAACCCGGTTGTTAAGTGAAAAGTCAAAAGGTTGCAAAAGGTGGTTGATCACATGACCTTGGGACACAGCAACGGTCGTAAGTATGAACTAGCTGCCAAGCATCTGAATTTTGACCATATGACCCTGGGGATGCTGCAAAGGTTGTCCAGATTGTTAAGTGGATGTTTAATTAACAGCTTTAGTACTTTGTGTTTGTAAATATGCATATAGGAACCAGATAAAGTATAATGTGTGAATGTTGCTGACATCATGACAAGTGTTAGACAGAGAAGAGGAATAAAAAGTACCAATGTTCCACAAGATTGTCTGTCACAGGAGAAAAACTGGAAACTTAACGAGAAGAGTGTAACTGGTAAGTCACAATTGTGTGAAAGAAAAATTAGAACAATTTTTTGGTCACTTTTTAACAGTTTTCCCCTTTGATCTACTCTCCTTTTTAATTTTTGCCTTTTTTTTTTTTTTTGGGTGTGTTGTTGCTTTGCCTCTTGCCTTTATTTGAAACTTAATGAAGTTGGTTTTTTTTTTTTTTGAAAAATTAACTTAGAAAAAGCATTCAGGATGTCCCAAAAGTCTCGATACAGTTTTAAAATTTAAAATTGTACTGAAGCTTTTGAGATACCCTGTATAAACGTATTATTCTTGTTGTGCACCTTCGTTATTATTTTATTGCTCCATTATTTTATTTCTGTTCTGTTTGCACTGTTTTCCTTTCCTTTTCATTATTGTAAGCCCCACAGCGAGATAGGAAGCAAACCCCTGGCCGTGGGCAGCGTCAGCCTGCAGTATTGAATTCTAACGACTGTGCCACTCTACGGCTCCTTATTTTTGAACAACATGCAAACAAAAAATGAATTATTCCATGCAGAGATAGCAATTAGTTATTCTTTTTTTTCAGTATTCTGTTACATTAAGCCACAATGTTTGCCAACAATAAAGCTCAGAGAGCACCAGAATTATCACCTAATTGAAGATCTCTTTGGTCTGGTTTTGCAAAGAACATCTCTGATTTCAATTGGCCTCTCTTATGCAGTACAGGTGATCCTTGACTTATGACCAATCACTTTTACTGGCTATTCGAAGTTATGATGGACCACTGCAAAACAGTGCATAAAATTGTGTCGGTCCCTTGGATGACCTGCTTTATGACCACCCTGACTTAATACTATAGTGGGCAGATGCCATTAGGGCAGTGATGGCAAACCATTTTGTTGTGGTGTGCCGAAAGCGCATGCACGCCAGCATCCACAATGCAATGCCCCCCGCGCCCCACGCATGTGCGTGCAATACCCCCTTCCCGATCCCTTACCTGCACTGCGCATGTGCATGCCTCCCAGCTGATTTTCGGCCCACTTGACGCCATTTTTGCCCTTCCGAAGGCTCGAGGGAAACCTGTGCAGCCCTGGGAGGCTGAAAAACAGGCCTTCCGGAAATACCGGAAGTGCCCGTTTTCAGCTTCCGGAGGGTCTCTGGAGACCAGGGGAGGCTGTTTTCACTCTTCTGGAGGCTCGAGGGAAACCTCTGGAGCCTTGGGGGGCTGAAAACGGACTCATTTTAGCACTTCCGGTATTTCCGGAAGGCCCGTTTTTCAGCCTCCCGGGGTTCCAGAGGCTTCTCTCGAGCCTTCGGAAGGGCGAAAATGGCATCAAGTGGGCCGAAAATCAGATGGGAGGCGCACGCATGTGCAGTGCAGGTAAGTTTGGCTGCGGCTCGTGTGCCCGCACACATGGCTCTGCATGCCACCTGTAGCACACATGCCATAGGTTCGCCATCACGGGATTAGGGTGTAAGATTATGGTGTAAGTCAAGGATTTACTATACTCCCCTGTCAGGAGAAAACAACCAATCTTTAGCTGAAGTCAGTAGTTTTAGCAGGTTTTGTTAGTGGTTTCCATTTTCTGTGCTGTGTTGGAAAGAAATAAAATGGTCTACATGTATATGATAAATCAGTATTATTTGTTTATTTCTGATTAATTTTTTATGCCACCTGTCTCCCCTATAAGTTGACTCTGGGCAACCTACAAGTTATAAAATTATATATGTGTGTGTGTGTGTGTGTGTGTGTGTGTGTATGTATGCATTAAAACTACACAGATTTATGGATAGAACATGTACAGTAACTGGAGAAGATGACTGACTTCGTTTCAAGTCTTTTAAATTTAAACTTTTAACTAGGTGCAAAACAATGGAAGAAGGTTTCACTTGTCATTGGTGGAATTGTGGGCCTTTTCTTGGGAATACTCACATCTGTTTACATCTCCACGCTCCATGAAAATGATCTGTGGTTTTCAAATATCAAGGTAACCATTGCTGTTGCATTCTGAAAGTTTTGGTCTGTTCCTATTTTACTGTTCTTCATCATAAACGTGTTTGCATAGAATATAATCAATATACTTAGTGCTATGTGTTGAACATTTTGTACACCAGGAAGCTGCCCAGTTGTCTATTTTTTTATACCTGTCACAGCAAGTTCAATTCAATCTTTTTTGTTCATCCTTGTCGGATAAATCAGGACCCCAAAGTGATCGAAAATCTTCCTCTCAAAAAAGTGATAATTATTTCAGTAACTCAGCAATTTGAACACAACAGTCTTTCTACAATGAAACAAACAGCTCATGTAGGATAACAATAGAAATCTTGTATTAATCTTATTTATTAATTATCCGATTAGATCTGATTCAATCACAAGACTCTGAGGACCAGCAATAATTAGCAGCAACACAAGCATTTGAATAAACTATGTTCACATTTTACATATTGATGTTTATAAAATATATATCTTCTATTAATATTAGTGTTGCTAGTAAGGAAGAACTACTTTGTTTATTTAAGTAATGTTAATGTGGCTGAATGGATTTTACTATTAAATTGTTTTGCTCTGGCCACAATTGATGAGAGTCTAGAAAAGAGTAGAACTTGTTACAGAACTGGCAAATAAGGAAAACAGATGTTAGCTTAGTATAAAACAGATGTAAAACAGTAATGTTTACCTCATAAAGTGTGGCATTTGGTAGAATACAGCTGGTACCCAGCTTACAAATTAATTAAGTTTGATGCATTCTTGCTAATTGGATCCCTCTCTATGATCAATCTTCCTTCCCCCCCTCTCCCCCATTAAACCCAGAATGTTTCAAAAATATGTTAGATGATATTGTACATTATATATAATTTTTTTCCAAATGCATAACAAATGTGGAGACATCAGTAGTATTAACCTACAAGCTTTGTGGCTGATTGAATTTAGGGTAAAATAGTCTGATACAAACAATTGAAAGTGCTTCCAAAGATGGTGAGATCTATCATCTGGAATTGTTGGAGCTGGCTGGCTGGGGAATTCTGGGAGTTGAGGTCCATATTCTACCATCTGGAATTGATTTTTTTGGTTGTGAGTTCAATCCACCATTCTTAAAATTGCCAAGCTTGGGAAACACTGCCCTTTGTGATTGGACTACCATTACAGCCATTAAAGCAAACATATTGTAGCTCTTCGTGTGGTAGAAAATGTGTATCCCCGCAAACCTTAACAATGGCACATCATCACAGCACTTGCCTGAAATATGTCCTTTGTGCCAATTGTGACTTGCTGAAATAATTTGCGACAGTTGTGGGCTGATGTCATCATGTTGGATATTAGTCCTTCCTTCTCTCCCCCTTAGATATCCTGGCTAACCACCTGATAAGCCTTGAATGTCAGCAAGACAATAAAACAGACAAATACAGCAGATAAAACAGCTTTAAAACAAGCAGAGTCCCTTAAGTCTTTGCAACCCAGGAGATTAAAAGCTTACCAGCATAAAAGCATCTTTCCCATGTTGCAGAAGACAAGATTATTTTAAATAGAAGGACTCTATCCGATTCAAATTGGGATCAGACATGGAATGTAATGACAGGATGAGGGCTGTAACATACAAATGACTTTAGAAAAGACAAAAGAGCGTGGAAAAGATGTTCATAAAATTTCCACTGGGTTCATTCCAGATTAGAGTAAACTAATTGATTTTGGTGGATTATTCTAAGCATATGTAATTCATCCAACTTCCCTTGAGTTTTTTTCCCCATGTAGGTATAAGAATTAAAGAGAGAGAGAGAGAGTCCAGCTACCAATTTTAAATTTTCATTTCATCCAAGAGCGCTTTTGTTCTTATACATAGGGCACATCAGTTAAGACTTTTTGTCAGTATAAAATCACAAGAATTACTGAATCATGGAAGTAACTTTCAAAAACCAATGGTAGATTAAGGTTTTTTTTCTTGATTATAATTCCTATGCCGGTTATCTGAAATAAAACATGGTTTATAGTTCCTTGCATTTCTTTAGAAATTGGTATTTTGATCAATGGACAAAATTGTCAAGGAATATGTGAACGTCAGTAAGAAGAGTTTAAAGCTTTGCTGTATCATCAAACCACAAAATGATCTTGATTAATCTTTCAACCTCAATTTCACACTGCTTGAGCTAGGAAAGTTAATGATCTATGGCCTGGAATAACTGTATTGAGAAATGAGATAAGTATTACAACGGCTTTGCCTGTTTAATGTATAGGGTTGCATCTCGACCTAGTCATGCAAAGTATAGATGCCCTGAAGTCATTAAGCATGGGTTTAGCCCATAAGTTTAAAAAGTTGTATTGCATAAATTCTTCTCCGTCTTCCTCTAACTCTATTCTACTTAAGACTAAGTTGAAACATTGCAGTCAGACTTAATGGGACAGCTTTGGTTTTTAGTATAGCGTTTACAATATGTCAGACAGCCTTCCAAAGTGGGGATTGAACTAATGTTAGGATGTACAACAAAACATAGTTAAACATGGCCTTTTTGTGATATGTGAATCCTGCCCAAGTGTACTAAACAGGTAAAAGTCAAGCAAAATTAATAGATTTATACTTTAAGATTCTTCTTGCATCTCGACCAATTTGCTTCTTTGTAGGAAGTAGAACGGGAAATTTCTTTCAGAACAGAATGCGGTTTGTACTACTCTTATTACAAACAGATGCTGGCGGCTCCATCAATTCAACAAGGTATGGTAGAATTACTGTTTCAATGTTATTTTTCTGCATCAAATACATAAAAACTGTTGTGTGCTTAGAACCCAATTATCCAGCTTTGCCTTCCACAGGTAATCCTTGACTTTTGATCACAATTGATACTAGAATTTACATTGTTAAACCATGCGGTTGTTAAATCACAACATTTTTGACATGATTCTTAAGCGAGTCACTGCAGTTGTTAAGTGAACCATACAGTCTTTAAACGAATTCGGCTTTTTCCATTGACTTTACATATCCGGCCCTTGGGTCGTATGCCACCCTGGAGAGCTATTAATGTGGGCACACAAAATTATAATAAAACATATTTAAAAAATAAAGGACGCTTGTTATTTATATACATTAAACTACTGTTATATATTTTATATGAGGCTCAAGACAATTGCTCTTCACTCAGTATGTCCCAAGCAAGTTAAAAGGTTGGATCCTCATGCTCTAAACAAAGAAGATAAAGTCACTTGGTTGAGATGGGCAGTTATAGAAAATGAATGAATGAATGACATTATTTCTTGTAGCTTTGCTTTAGCAGAAGTCTTTAACATTTTCATGGGTTTTTATAGGTGGAGGTGTCACATTTTCTCTTCCTTTTCACTGTGCAGGTTTACACAGCTTGATCTATGATAATAAAACTGAATCAATGAGAACAATTAATATACTTGAAAGGATGAATGTTTATCAAGAAGTATTTCTCAGCATGCTATATACAGTGCTTCATTTGAAAGTAAGTTGTAATGAAAAATCCCTGGCAAATACTCAAAAAAGTCACCCATGTGGTTATGGTTGTTGCATAAATGTAGTAACATTTAATGTCACTGTTTTACACATACGCATGGGGCCTGAAACATATTTCAAAGCCACTTTTGGAGACTGAGAGCTCTAGTCCCACCTCAGATATAAAACCAGCAGAGTGACCTTGGGCCAGTCACTCTGCCAGCCCTACGAAGGAGACAAGGGCAAACCACTTCTGAAATCTTTATATAGAATAGAATATATAGAATTCTTTATTGGCCAAGTGTGATTGGTGCAAATACTCTCAGTGTTCATAAAAAGAAAAAAAAACATTCATCAAGAATCATAGGTATAACACTTAATAGTAGTCAAAGGGTACAAATAAGCAGTCAAATCATACTAGGAACCATAATAATAAGCGATCAAATCAAATTAAATCAAATCATATTAGCGAACAGTCAATAAAAAATCCTAAGGATGCAAGCAAGATTTTGAAACCTTGCCAAGTAAATATCAGGAATCTGTTCATGTAGTTGTCAGGAATCAAGGCTGACTCAAAGATATATTTCTTGATTTGGCACAATGGTTAAAGTCCTGGATTTGGAGTAGGGAAACATAAGTTTTTAATCCTGCCTTGGGAATGGAAGTCAGCTGCATGATTTTGGCCCAATCATTTTTATCCAGCCACATGAAGAAGATTTTGACTGGCAAAACATCATCTAAAAATCTTGCCTACAAAAATGCAAAGATTGGTCCTTATAGTCCCCAAGAGTCAAGATTGGACTCTAAGACACACACATAAAAATATTTTTGCTTAGATGTAATCTTACTGAGTTCAATGTGGATAACCTCTTCCCCCAAGAGTACAGTAGATTTGAAGAATTACAGGATGTCTTAGTTGATCCTAAGTCATATTTCAAGTTTCAAAAGGCTTCCTAATAAGCAGGATGGGGTTTTACAAAAAAATTTTTGGATACAAACAGTTGACATCACACTGAAAGAAATTATGACCACTTCACTACTTGATTTATCCTTCTTTTGCAGAGATTTTTAGAACCTGTTTATTTTTACATCTATACACTGTTCAGCCTTCAAGCTGTGTGTGTCCTTGCCTTATATGCAACTAGCTGGCTTCTTAGCGGAACATGGCTTTCGGGTGTATTAGCTGCTGTCTGGTATATCGTCAACAGGTGAGGTTGTTTTCTATTATCATAATTTTTCCCCCTGGGGAAAGTTTTACCTGGGAAGATCAGGATGTTCATATTAGGAGAGCTATCTTGAGGTAAACCCAGGTAGGCAGGGGTGGTATTCTACTGATTCGGACCGGTTCAGGCGAACCAGATGTTAAAGTTACAGCTGGTTCGCCGAACCGGTATTTCAACCAACCAGCTAGCCCCTTCTCTCCCAGGAATCTCCACACGGCCCATTTTCGGTGGAGGTAAATGCAGGGCCCGCGCAGAGGCTCTGGGAGAGGGGAAAAAAGGCTTCTCACTCACTCGAATGCAAAAACAAAACAAAGTTAAATCTGGATGAGAAATTCCACAATTTCACCATACTCCTCACTGTTAGAAACCAGACCATTTTTTTAAAAAAACACTTTTTAAACATTTGTCTGATTAGCCTGTAAACTTTTTGCCATATTTCACAGTAGGCAAAGAATATTCCAAGTGTGTTTTAATTTCCCCCTCACTGAGAAGTTTCCCCATCTTAGCTTAGAACTAACAGTTGATTTTGATTTCCACAGAGTAGATACCACCCGGGTGGAATTCACCATCCCGCTAAGAGAAAACTGGGCACTGCCATTCTTTGCCGTCCAGCTTGCTGCAATTACGGTCCTTTTCAGACCCCATTTGCGATCTGTTCACGAAGTAAGTCTCTCTTTCCTTGTCAGAAAGGTTTTCCCGAGAAAATGTCATGCTAAAATATTTGGCTATAGCTAAAGAAATATTGGCAACAGTATCAAAACAAACCCATATCACATCATCGATTGAATTCATCCTACAAAGACCATATACTTTATATACTACACCTAGCATTTGCCAAAAAGAGCTTAGCATCTAATGTCAGGACAAAATGCATCCATAGATTGGTTCAATCACTGCATTCAAGGGGATTAGGAAGTCCCTATGTATCGTCCTTCACATGTCATAACTGATGATGCCAGCAGTTCAATTATCATTGGCTCAAGGTTGACTCAGCCTTCCAGCCTTCTGAGGTCAGTAAGATGAGGATCCAGATTGTTGGGGGCAATATACTAACTCTGTAAACTGCCTAGAGAGGGCTGTAAAGTTCTGTAAAGTGGTATATAAGTGTAAGTGCTATTGCTATTCTATTCTATTGCCATGGGTGGCATAGGAGTTAAAATGCACTATTGCAGGCTGACTCTGCCCAAAGCCAGGAGTTTGATTCTGACTGACTCAAGGTTGACTCAGCCTTCCCTTCTTTTTCATTCATTTGTTTTTCTTCTTCCCTCTTACAGAGGTTGACACTTCTAGCCGTGTTTATTGCAACCTTCCTCTTAAGTTTGACTTGGCAATTTAATCAGTTCATTCTGTTGATCCAAGCAATGGCTTTGTTCACCCTCGACTGCCTTGACATGATTCCTGAAGGAAAAGTAAGTTAATTATTGGATAGAGCACTCATTGGGGCAGACTGAAGTCATGTTGAAATAATAAGAGACTCACACAACTGGCTGTGTTTTGATACTATCCTGCTCTGCACAATATATCACCTGAATGGAGTGGGGTTATTAAAATATAATGAATTTAAATTGGGTTAGGTGTAAAGCAAAAATGAATCATGTAAATTTAGTCTCTTTCATCCAAGCATTAATACCAAAAAATAGAAGCTGTGACTGGCATCATTTCTTAATCATTTTTGCAGGTTGTATGGCTCTATATCATACAGGTGGCCAGTCTGCTGATGGTTTACACTTTACAGTTCTTTAATTCCATGATAATTGGATCATTGCTTGTAAGCTTTAATATGTCAGCCTTGTTAGCAAGGAAACTTCAGGTACGTATTCCATTTTTGCTTTGCCAAAATAACTAGCTACGAAAACATAAAAGCTGTTGTTTACCTGCTCTTTCATCTGTTTTGTACCATTACAAATGGTAGACAGCAAGCACAAATAAATATTATTTACACCTCATTTCTTCCCCTTTTCCTCTCTGTCCTTGTGGCTCACTCTTTTAATTAGAGCACAAATCTATCTTTTTGAACCATCGCTAAAAAATTGGCTATAAGTCGAAGATTACTTGTCTGAAGCTGAAAATGGCCTTTGCTGGATAGCAATAAGTGGTTAATACAACAATAAAACTTTTCATTAATTAACATTATTTAATTAATAATCCAGAAATACCAAACAAATGTAATTTGTGTTGTTGTAGGTGCATTTTAAGTACTGTTAACTGCTTGCCTTTTCCAGAATAACTTGAAAACCGGCGGCTTGTTAAGCAGAATTGGGAAACTTCTCCTCCATGTGCTTTTAGTGCTGTGCTTGACATCCCTTGTAAATAATTTTATTAAGGTGGGTTTTTTCCCTCCTCCATCTATAGAGCATCATTTTAAGATGAATATGGGATAATTAAGCCTTAGGGATTAAATGATAGAGGACTATATCTATTTATGTAGAAGAAAACTTCAGTCTTCTTCAGCTCCACATCTCTAATTTATCTTCTGGGGGTTCCTCCAAACTTCTGGAACAGATTTTTGGGTTCACAGAAATCTTCAGGGAAAGGAAAATCTTCTCCTCTCCTCCTTTAATTTTAGAGTACTTTTATTGTAGATTTGAATCGTATGAATTATTGCACTGATTTAAAGAATATTCAAGTAATTTGTGTCATGAGAATAGAAAGATTGGCAGGAAGGGACTAAATTGTACAGTCCTTTCCAGAGAATATAAATGCTGTATGCTTTTCCTTTCCCCATAGAGAATTTTAAATCTGGAATCGGATGAGCACATCTTCAAATTTCTGAAAGCAAAATTCGGATTCGGAGCAACAAGGTACAGCAATAATTGTTTTCCTAAAAGCATTTGCTTAGAAGGAAGATCTTTCCACGTTTCAGGGTAGAGGAGATAGTTCTCATAAATGAATACCTTAAATCACAGACTTCGTCACCGTATTTCTTCTTATTTCTTTAGAGATTTTGATGCTAACCTGTACTTATGTGAAGAAGCTTTCGGTCTTTTGCCTTTTAATACTTTCGCAAGACTTTCAGATACACTAGTTTTTTACGCTTACTTATTTGTCCTGTTGATCACGGCCACAACAGCTGCTGTTGTCTCTTTTCAAAACCTCAGGTAGGTCTGTTTCTGAATGGTCGAGTTTTGTTCTGGTTGTGAGGGTTCCTCCCCCACCACTAAGAGCGCGAGCAGATTTAAGAGAATTTGGCAGCATGTGTATGCCATTGATTGGATATGCATCTCTGAAGCATTGTTTCAAAATTACTGGACTTAATTTTCCCTCCCCACCAGTGGTGGGATTCAAAAAATTTTTACTACCAGTTCTATGGGTGTGGCTTGGTGGGCATGGCAGGGGAAGGATACTGCAAAATTTCCATTCCCTCCCCACCTACCTAATTTTCAAAGAAACCGATCAGGGAAATATTTATTTACACAGCTGCACATACCACCCCCATTGTCTGCAAAATTATCACCTGCAAATTTAAAAACGATGCTTCTGTATATTTGACCCTAGTGTTGTATTGTGTCAAAGTGTAAAAGTTCACACAGGGGTACATTTAACACATTCAACCCATAGAATCCCTTACAGTTGCATTAAAATGCTTTATGGTCTGAATAAAGAATAAGTAAGAGGATGCGTTGCACTGCCTACAAATGTCCTTTTAAAAAGAACTTTAAAGTCGTTCTCCTTGCTAGACACAGATATATATCTTTCCTCCTTCTTCATTTGCTCAGTGGTCGTGCCAGCATCAAATCTGCGGAAAAACAACCCACATCTACCACCATGTTCAAACCTGCCGTGGCTTACCACTTGATGCACACCATTTCCTTCGGGCTCCTGGCCATAAGCACCATGAGGTATGTTTTATCTCATGCATCTATCGTGAAAAACCACAAAAAAACAGTCCATTAAGAAGAAACAAAGAATCAATCAGATCGATGCTGGTCCCCCTTTGCATAAACCCACGGCATTGTCCTTCTATAAAACCTCTGACAGATTAAAGGCTGTTCATTTATAGTTTTTCCTGATGAGCAGTCAGTTGTTGCTGTATTAGCTGCATGGAAAGCTGCTTTTAAATAGTTTCATGGTTACCTTCTACTTGGAAACCATTTCTGGATTTTGTGCTTGAGATGAAAAAAAAATATATGAAACAATGGCTTTGGGTTTTGCTGATTAGATAAATTTCTGGCTATGGAAATATGTATGTAAAAGTAAAATATTGAGGCAGTAATGTTATGATATTCTACTGCACTAAAAAGAATGGAAGTCGATGCTTTTCTTTTTGTTTTTTCCTTTTCCCCTATATTTCTTTCTCTTCCCTTTCTATCCTCCCATTTCCCGACTATTTTCACTTCCTTTTGCATTTTATATTTTGATAAGTTTAAAAAAAATTATTAATTAAAAAAACATAAGAGCTATGTTTCATTTTCGAGGTGAACAGATAGTAGATACCGTTTCTTTTTCTTTAATTTTCCTTTTTCTTGCAGGATGAAATATCTCTGGACTTCTCATGTCTGTATGTTTGCAGCTTCTGGCCTGTGCAGTGGTGACATCTGGGGACTGGTTCTGAAAAGCATTCATCATTACACACCCAAACGGGTTAGAGATCTTTTATTTCTTTAGTTATGTAACAAATTATACAAATAGTCCTTGATTTAAAACCGTTCATTTAACAACCAGTTAAAGTTTGAACAGACTTGAAAAAAGTTGCTTACAACTCACCACCAAAGTTATGACAGTTGTAGCACCCTCTGTGGTCACATGGCCACATTTTGATTACTTAGTAACAGGCTCACATTTATGACCATTTGCACCATTCCACGGTCACATGATCACATTTTGCAATGTCCCCTGCCCCATTTTCAAGCAAAAAAATATATCACCCATTGGATAGAATGGATTCGGACTTCTGACCCCATCATTCGCTTAACTGCAGTAGTTCACTTAAGGACATTGTAAAAAGTGTCATAAAATTGAGTCCGAGTGTGTGTAACTCAACTTACAATCATAACAACTTATGACCAAAATTCTGGCTTCAGTTGTAGTTGGAAGTTGAGAACTACCTGTATGGAAACCCAACTTCAAAGTTGAAACACTGGATGGCATACAATCATGAAACAAGCATTAAAAAAAGATTGGTACATTTAAAGATAACAGCAAAATTTAACAAGTGATTAAGAACTCAAAATTCAAATTACTCCCCTCTGTGCAGGAATTTCAATCATAACATTTTGATCTTCTCATTTCGATAATGAATAAAATTCTGGTTTAGTTTTCATGGCCTAAACAGATTTGCGATATGGTGGATGAAAACATATTGAGTACAATTTAATTAGTTATTTGGTAGGGGTTGTGTAATATTTTGTGTCTGACTCTTTCGAGCTCAAAGCTCAAAATGTCCTGTTTCCCATGCAAAATGTCAGCTCTCAACAAAAACAGCTATTTTACTGCATTTTCAAAAGCTTCCAGCACTGTTCAAAATGTCAGTTTTTCTGCTTCAAATAGCCATTTGCATTGAAAGTAGAATGTTTTACAATGTTTAGAGCTCAAAATGTCCGAATAAAATATTGACATATTCCTAGTACTGTATTTAGAATGCATTTGGAAACACACTTCTTTTGAAAATGAATGCTATTTAAGTCCACTAGATGGTGATGTTGTAGAAGCTATGAAAAGCATAAAACAATGTAAAGATTTTCATTAAAAAATGCTTGGTGTGCATGATTTGCTTAGATGCAGCACGATAAAATTCAGTACAATTCATAGAAATCTAATACAGAGTCTATGCTTAATATTCTTAATAGAAACATTGTCAAAGAAAGTCATTCTGTGACTTCAAAGTATGCGCAATTTGTGTGGTAAATTTCTTATGAGTTTGGTCTAAACAGGATTTTTTTTTTCCTTTCAGTACATAAAATTGTGCCTTTCTCCCTGTAGGTATCTGTGATTAGATATATAACACCAATCCTCATACTGCTCTACCTTTGTTATAAGGTAAGCGCCTTTTTAAGTCTTTTTCAGTTTGTTTCTTTTTCCCTTCTTTTCTCAGAATAGAAATTTTTTGTATCAAAGATTTACCTATTTGAATTACAAAATAACTCAAGCTTTGATACATAATTTGCCATGGTTAGTCCCTTGATTAGGCTGTTGTTATATCAACTACCAAGAATAAAACAACAGTCCCAACAAACTGCACAGATAATCCTTGACTTACAACAATTGATTTAGTGACCATTCAAAGTTACAACGGCATTGAAAAAAGTGACTTATGACCGTTTTTCACACTTACAACCATTGTAGCATCCTCATGCTCATGTGATCAAAATTCAGCTGCTTAGCGACTGCCTCATATTTATGGCAGTTGCAGTACCCTGCAGTTGTGGGATCACCTTTTGTGAACCTTCTGATAAGCAAAGTACATGGAGAAGCCAGTAATTGTGTTCTTGTCTTAACAACTGCAGCGTTTCACTTAACAACTGTGGCAAGAAAGGCCGTAAAATGGGGCAACGTTCACTTCACAAATGTCTCATTTACCAGCAGGAAAGTTGGGCTCAATTATGGTCATGAAATCAAGGACTACCTGTATATAAAGAGAGAGAGAAAGCCCCACTCCTTTCTAAAATCGATAATAGCAATAGACTTATATACCACTTTATAGTGCTTCTCAGTCCTCTCTAAGTGGTTTACAGAATCAGCCTCTTGCCCCCAACAATCTGGGTCTTCATTTGACTCGGAAGGAGGGAAGGCTGAGTCAATCTTGAACCAGCGACCCCATAAGTAACATACCTACCCAGCAGTGGTGGGTTTCAAAGAGGTTTACTACCAGTTCGGTGGACATGGCTTGGTGGGCACGCCTTGGGCGTGCACACACACACTTTACGTGTGCACACCCTTTGCACACACGCATAGACTTTCCTACTCACCTGCAATCCCTGTAGCTTCAGCAGCTGAACACGTGGCAATCGGCTGTGCCTCGCAAGCAGCTGCACTTCAAAAGCAGGGAATAAAGGTCAATACACAAGCAGATGGGCCCAACAGCAGCTCAGAGGCAACCAGTTTTGTCTCGGATGATCTTCGGTGCTACTGGTACACCAGAACCGGGCTGAACCAGTAGAATAGCACCACTGCTACCCAGCAGCCTCTTCACAACGAAACTAATGAAGCCCAAACTGTCAAGATTGAATTCGCTGATGCTTCCTGTGAATATTATTGTATTTCAACTTGCTAAAGAGCTGGAGAGAAGATGGAATGCGGAGGCTCCAGACTTCAACCGTGAGAGCCAAGCACCCACCAAGGACACTTTTGCAGGTGTCAGCCAAGATGTGAACTGTTCTCAAAACAAAATAATGATTCATCATTGGACAATGTGACCTGTGCAGTGGGAGGAAGGGAGAAATCTGTTCTTTAACTATGCAGGGTTGTACGGGAAAAGTTAGAGCTGGTTTTGCATTTTTCAGTACCGAAATGATGTGCCCAGTATAAAGTTTTGCTTTTGGGATTTCAAAGTTCCTGAAACTGTCCACATTTTTTGGGTTCGATAGTCCGACCATGGACACAAACTCCTTTACATGCGCATATGATGCAAAAGCCTGCACAAAAGGAGGCTGGGTTGAGTTGTGATATTGTGGCTGCTACCTTCCCTGCTTAGACTCATACACACCATGTACACTCATCTGAGTTGTGCCTTTCATCAATTTCTTGTTCTGGATTTTATCCCGGTCCATATTTTTCCTTGTACGTGTTTTAAAACGAGAGTCCGCCATTGCCAAACAAAACAGTGCATCAAAGATCAGAAACATCTGCTAGTAACTTTGCTGCCCGGGCGTTATAAATGATGGGGTTTTTTTTCCATACTGAAGAGCTGGGCTCCTTTGGGCATCTGCCATGATTTATTTGGTTATGTTTGTTTTCTTCTTAGTTCCTGCCTGGAATAATGGCAGAGCTGTCAGAGCTGAGAGAATTCTACGACCCGGACACAGTGGAGCTGATGAACTGGATTAAGTAAGGAACTTTACTCTGTTTAAATCACATGCTGGGTGGGCAAGTCAATGTCTTTTGTGACCATGGCTTCCAATTCTAATCAATTACTTAATTTTTTAAAGGCTAAAAAATGAGCTAGGTAACTTGGTTTAATATGGGTACTAAGATTACTATCCAATGCCATTTTTTGGGCAACCTATAACCTTCAGATGAGTGAGGATTCAGCTTTGGTGTGGCGGTCCCAACAGTTGGCAAGAGATAAAGACTCTAGAACATCTTGTTAGAAATTTTTGTTCCATCAGACCAAACTTTCAGCAGCTGACCATGGTTTGACAACGTTCAAGATATCCTTTATTTGTTCACCTCAGTCACTTGAAGTTAAGTGGATTTCCCAGAATTCCCCCAGCCAGCTTGCAGTGTTTCTCAACCTCATCCCCTTCAAGATGGGTGGACTTCGACACCCAGAATTCCCCCTGCTAGCAAGCTTATGGCTGGAGGAATTCTGGGAGTTGAAATCCACCCATCTTCAAGTGCTGTGGTTGAAAAATGCTGTCTACTACACTACATCAATGATGCAATAGCCCAGGTTCTAAACAGGCAAGAACATAAAAAAAAACATGAACAAACTGTTGCAAATATTTTACAAAATGGCACACAATTTTAGCATGTCACAGACTGTTCTGACTACTAGGTAGTCCTCGAATTACGACAGAGACACATGCACACCCCAAAAAAGTACTTGCTGTTCCAAAGTTCCAATGGATTTTGGTTGCTTGGCAACCATCGCCACAATTGATAATAATGGGTGTTTTCTTCTAATTTTTGGCAAAAAACCCTGTTTAGTCTAGCCGATAAGACACCTGTTGGGAGGCCGTAAGTTCAAATCCCACCTTAGGCATGAAAGCGAGCTGAGTGACCTTGGGCCAATCACTCTCTCTCAGCCCAACTTCTTTTATAGGGTTTTTGTGGAGAAAATAGGAGGAGGAAGGAATATTAGATATGTTTGCTGTCTTAAGCTATTTATAAAAATGTATAAAGGTTGGGTGCAAATAAATAATACCCCATAGGAAACAGTGGGTTTGCTTAATGGCAGCAGTGTTTGGTTAAGGATTGTGATGGGCACTTTATGCTGGCTGGGGAATTCTGGGAATTGAAGTTCACGGGTCTTAAAAGTTACCAACCCTGATTAAAATGATCTCTAGGGGTTAGGGGCATAATGTTTGTTCTTTATACTACTTCATTCTAATTTCTCTCTTTCTGGCTATAATAATGAATAGTGCGATTATTCAAAAGTAAAGAGGTCATATAAATCACTGACAGCATCCTGAAAGCCAGCTAAAGTGATCTCCATCCTTCTACTTCCTTATTGGCATATTCTCATGACAAATCTTCACCAGCCAGAGGGCTTTAAAACCACTTCTGTATTAAGAGATGCTAAATGTTTGATAAACCTGGTCTCCCGAGTGCAATATGCAGTGTTTTATATATAGATTTAAACATAAAATATACATGGGTCTTTGGGTTCAGCCACAAACTGGATTTGACAAGTCGCAACGAATACCATTTTTCAACACAGTTCTGGGCTGGAGAATACAGAACTGTTGCTTAGCCACCTCCTTTTAAATTACCTTTTTTTTCCTTGTGATTTGTTACATGGGATTTATGGGCGTGGAGGGGAAACATTATGCATTGAAGAAGTTAATTACTTTTGCAGGAATAGCAGTTGGCAACCAATTTACGCCTCTGAAGTTGGGAGTCAGACTTAATAAGTTCTCAGTAATTCAGTAGCACAGGTAGTAAAATCTTTTCTGTGGTAGTCGTTAAGTGAAGGCAGCGGTTGTATAGTGGCCACTGTGGTTGTAAAAGGGGTCGAAAAGCAACCCATGATTCATTCCAGGTGCGGTTTTGCCCAAAACTGGAAATAAGTGGTGGTTTTCAAAATTGTTACAAAACAAGGTCAGGTGAGTGTGGGACGTTGCAAATGGCTGTAAATGCCACCATGTTGCCAAAAGCTAAGAGTTCAGTCACGTGGTTGTAGAAGGGTCCTGACCGTGGGAACTTTGGCACTGCCTGTAAATAGACCATGTTCAAGGTAGGTCTGTTATAACTTCGAATGCTCACTAATCAAATCAGTCATAAGTCGAGGAGTGCCAGTATTTCATCATATTCAATAGCTTGACTGCAGAAGTTGTGGGTGTTCCATCCCTAGAAGTTTTTAAAAAGAGATTGTGCAGCCACTTGTCTGAAATGGTATAGGGGTTTCTGCTTGAGCAGCAGGCTGGACTACGTGACCTCCAAGGTCCCTTCCAGCTCTACCCCAATTCATCTAAGTTTCAGTCTGACTTTGCCTTGTCTCATTCAGCATTTCTGTACACAATCCTTTGACTTCTGACATGCAGTTTTTCTATCTTCCCAGGTGTGTTTTTCCTTTTTTTAAAAAGACCAAAAGCTTAAGCTTCTTAAACAGTTTTTTTTTCCCCCTTTTTGGTATGTCCTAGGCTAAGCTTCATATACAGCATTTTTTGTTCTTATGCACCATCAGGAAACATTCAATCTATGTCAAAGTAATGCCAAATTAGGAGAGTTTAGGGTTGCAGTACCTGCATTTGTAACACTGGCGATTAAATATTGCCAAATGAGCACAGAAATACTGCCTTCTTTCCTCTAATGTTGAAATGAATCTTTATTTTTGAAAAGATCCAAAGGAAGGGAAAATTCTGTCTTTTCCCCAAAATTCCTGTACTTCCCATTGAAGCTTTCTGTTTCAAATGAGTTATTTTATAATAATTCTATAATACTGGAAAGTGTAGATAAAACAGAGGTTCCCATTTTACATTATACTCTGCTCAGCTTACCCCCCATTAGTTTAACAGTAATTAACTTGTTGAAGCTTGGAGCTTCCAAAATAAATGAGATTATTTGTTCAAAATGCCATCAGGTCTGCTTGGAGTGACATTTAAATTACATAATGTAAATCAGTTTGACCTCTAAGTCCTTGTCATCATTTAGTGACATTTCTTGCAGAATAAATTGCATGAGGGTTGAGCAGCCTGGGTATGAAGCTTGGCAGAAACCTATAAAAACAAATTATCCTTTCATTTTATACATCATTTATCCAGACATTTGTAAAAATTGCTTCGTCTTTCTGTAATGGGAAACTGCCGTTTGATCGTTTGAAGCACATTAGCTGAGGAAGGCTAAAGTTGAGCATTTGAGGGGCTGCTTCAGGGTGAAAGATTTGAGGAGGGGGAGGCAACCTGTGTCAGCAATGCTTGATCTGAAGCAATTTTGTTTATTTGGTTATTTACATCCCACCTTTCCAGCTACTCTGATGTAACTCTCTGTGTCGTTCTTGGTTACTTGGTCCCGACAACTAGTTTTGGAAAAGACTTATATCCAGGTCATGCAACCGACAAACTGCCCCCTAGAGCCAGAAATGATGTATGTGCGAGAGGAACTTTTATTTTTACTTTACCTATTTATACCCAAGGGCTATGCATCAGATCATGTGGAGAACGTCTCCAGTAGATGATTATGAAGTGACTATCTGGGGGCAATGCTTTAGTACAGGTGGTCCTCGACTTACAGCAGTTCCTTTAGCGACCACTCAAGGTTACAGCGTCGCTGAAAAAGGTGACTTATGACCGTTTTCCACATTTATGACCATGGCAGCATCCTCGTGGCCATGTAGCAGGACGATAAAAGAGGTGTACTGTGCCTGGTTATTTGGCAAGATTGCCCTTCAGGAATTTCCCCACGTCAGACAGGATTTTGGAAGGACAACTGTCTGTTTTCCTATGTGCAAAAAAGCTTTGATGAGACGAAATGTCAAACAGATAGCCAGGCTGTGTGTCTGTCTTTCAAGTGCATTTTTTCCCCTGGAAGGAAGAACGCGGAGACAGAAAGATAACTCTTTTCATTTCAATCAGAATAGAGCTGGAAGGGACCTTGAAGGTCTTCTAGTCCAACCCCCAGCTCAAGCAGGAGACCCTATCCCATTTCAGACAAGCAGCTGTCCGGTCTCTCCTTAAAAACTTCCAGTGATGAAACACCCCCAACATCTGAAGGCAAAGCTGTTCCACTGGTTAATTGTCCACACTATTAAGAAGTTCCTCCACAATCCCAGGTTGCTTCTCTCTCCTTGATTAGTTTCCATCCATTGTTTCTTATCCTACCCCCTGGTGCTTTGGAAAATAAATTGACCTCCTTTGTGGCAGTCCCTCAAATTTATGTTCATTTATAGAAGAGTATCTATCCACTGCTTCCCTATAGATTTCCAGACTAACTGAATTTAATTAGTGGTCGTAGAGGTGACATCTTGAGATCTCATCATTGCAAGTGAACCCTGATTTATTTATTTTTAATCATTTGATTTTTGCCTGAAAAAACTTGCCAGCCCTTGCTGTAAGCTGTCTAGTGACCTGAATTTCCTTGAACCGACTTGGGAAGTAGGCATGGAACTTTGTTGATCTCAACCGTCTGGATTTTAATGGTTTCTGATCTCCTTCATGACTGCAACCTTCATAGGTTGTACTGATAAAGTAGTAAACCCAACATTCAATATTATACCATTATCTGCTCCTGGATCGTAAGCTGGTCAAAGTAGCAAAGAGATGAATCCTATCGCTGTGTCCTTCTGAAATGAATCTCAATGTTCCTTCAGGTCCAACACTCCAAAGGAAGCAGTGATTGCAGGAAGTATGCAGCTCTTAGCCGGGGTTAAGCTTTGCACTGGGAGAATTTTAACCAATCACCCCCATTATGAAGACAAGAGCCTGCGAGAAAGAACAAAGCAGGTAAGAGGATCTGTCCTTCTCCAGCTTCTTGGATTGTCCTTGTTTTTAGCAATGGTGGATAACAGTTCCATTTTTTTTCTCTCCTCCCTCAAACAAATATCACCAACATAATTTTCCTTTCTTCCTTTCATGCTCATTGCGATGAAGACCAATTTTATAATATAAAACTTATTAACATTGGTGTATTCACCGAGGTGTTAGAAACATTTTGGCCCCTAAAATCCAGAGTCAACACAATTTTTTCTAAAATAGATGAAGCACACACTTTTTTTTATATATATATACTGTATATTTGCCTTTTTTTTTTCAATTATCCAGCATGCATCAGCAATAATGTCCCATCTTCCTCGGCTTTCTACCTAAAGCCACCCTGAACATCTCACCTTGCTTTTTAACATGTAATCTGCATTCGAGGATCCAAAACAGTATTTTTCGAGCAAGTGATATTAAGCCTATTGATCGGGGGTGGGCAATTAATTTTCCCAAGGGGCCCGATGAGAAATTGGGACTGTTGGGGAGAGTTGATGCTCTGTCACCAGTCATCAACATTGTGCCTATGTCCTGCCAGTGGTGGGATTCAGCCGCTTTGCAGCGGTTCGAATGAACCAGTTGTTAAATTACCCACTCATCCTATGTACTGTGCTGGAATGGAGAAATGGGCAACGGAGCGGCTGGTGCAAGGGAAGGAGACGGCCGCTTTCTTCTCCCTGCTCCTCCTCCTCCCCTTGTGCCGGCTGCTCCGTTTCTCCATGGCAGCGCAGCACCTAGGATCCACTTTGATGGCGGCGGAGGGTGTAATTTTACAACCGGTTCATCCAGGGTCAGGTGGACCATCGCAGGAGGCTTATCCCACATGTGTGGTGGAGCTGGAGGATGGAGATGGTCCATGCCTCCCACAACAGCCAACTTTACCCTGGGCGAATTGGTTGCTAAATTATTTTAATCCCATCCTCTGCGATGCCACCCTGCCCCCTCCACTAATGCCACATCAATGTTCCAATCCCATAAGACTATTGTGACTAAACATGACTGATCCCCATGGGTGTATAGCTTGTTCCCATCCTTTAAAGGTTCCCCTTGCACATCCGTGCTAGTCGTTTCTGGCGGTGTTTATCTCCGTTACAAAGCCAAAGAGCCAGTGCTGTCCGAGGACGTTTCTGTGGTCATGTGACCGGCATGACTAAACGCCACAGGTGCACAGAACGCTGTTCCCTTCCCACCAAAGGGGCCCCTATTTTTCTACTTGCATTTTTTTACCTGCTTTTGAACTGCTAGGTTGGCAGAAGCTGGGACAAGGAACGGGAGGTCACTCCGTTATGCAGCGCTAGGGATTCAACCTGCCAACCTTTCCAATCAACGGGCCACCACATCCCGTCCTTTAGTCATCTTTTATTCCCACATCTAATGAATGAATAAAGCAATTCAACCCAATTCTTTCACCCAGGTTTATCAGGTGTATGCCAAAAGGTCACCCGAAGATGTTCATAGGATCCTCAGATCTTTTGGCACGGACTTTGTGATCTTGGAGGACAGCATTTGTTATGAAAGAAGGCATAGCAGGGGTTGTCGGTTGCGTGACCTTCTGGATATTGCCAACGGCCACGTAAGTCTTTTCCAAAGCCAGTTGCCTAGTTGCTAGGGTGGGTCCACCTTCGCCCCTTTCCTGCATAACAAAGATTCCAAGCAGTTTGTCTTTTTAATCCACGGGACTCCAAATCTGGACTAGATTCCACCAACATCAGTTCTCCGAATTGCATTTAAGTAACTCCAGGAATTCAATTATTCTTTTACATGACCCTGGGATACCCTTTATGAAATCCTTCGTGAACCAGGAAACAAAGCAATTACATATGGAGTCCCCAACTTTTTTGGCCTGGTGGACACATTTGAAATTCAGAAAGCAGGCGAGCACTGTTGCAGGATGGATGTGGGAAACCAATCCAGTAGCGGCATATTCGTTTAATAAATAAATAAATAAAACTAATAAATAATCAGGTGGTTGGAAGGTTGACATAGTATACTATTTTAGTTTCCTTGCTTGATCTAAATGAACCAGTTTGGTCTAATAATGTAGATACCAGGCTAGATGACTAGAAACAGTGAATTCTAGTCCCATCTTAGCCATGAAAGCCAGCTGGGTGACTCTGGGCCAATCACCAGAAGACAATGAGTTCTAATCCCACCTTAGGAAAGCTGGCTGGGTGACTTTGGGCCAATCACCAGGAGACAGAGAGTTCTAGTCCCACCTTAGGCACGAAAGTCAGCTAGATGAATTTGGGCCTCTCTGTCTCTCTCTCTCTCTCTATTCCCCCCCCCCCCCGGTGCATGTGTACAAACGCCAATTCACCTTGCAGGTGTAGTACGGAAAATAGGAGGAGGAAGGTGTGTTAGATATATTCACCACCTTGAGTTATTTGTAAAAATAATAAAACAGGATACAAATAAATAAAATAAAGATAAACAGCCTTGCACTTTCTGTTACAGATGATGGATGGTCCAGGAGAAGATGATCCTGATCTCAAACCTTCACCGTTCCCTCGATTCTGTGAGGAAATCAAAAGAAATCTGCCCTCATACACGATGTATTTTACTAAAGTCTTTCACAACAAAACATTCCATGTTTACAAACTGGCTGGACATCAAAACACCACATAGCTTTTGCTGTAGCAAGTCGCAGAAAGCACTAGTTTATAAAAATGGCTTTTTTTTAAAAAGGGAAAGTGTTTTCAATTGGTTGAAAGTGTTTACTTTTTAATTACTCTGACAACGCAAGAACGTTCCCTTTTGTAACATTTTTACATGTCCCGTAATCTATGTAAGTTATCAAAAACTAGTTGACAGAGGCCGCTGATATATATAGAACAGAGATCATAAAAGGCAAATATTTCATAAATTCTACCCCAATATTCTGATTTTAAAAAAAGATCTAAAGATGGGGAAGGGTCTTTTATGGCAATACCACCCCCTATTCATCTACATCCCATGCATTAAGGGCCTCTGTGAGTCTTCTCTTCCCATTTAGTCTTTAGGGAATTCTGCCACAGCTTGATGTACTCGTGAGCCTTATAAGTTGGAAGTCTTTTTGACCTTTTACAATTCCCTATCCTTGTTAAGGACTGAGAATAGGAATGGAATATTTAGAGCAGTGTTTCTCAACCTTGGCAAATTTTAAAATATGTAGACTTCAACTCCCAGAATTCTCCTGGCTGCCTGGGGAATTCTGGGAGTTGAAGTCCACATGTCTTAAAGTTGACACAGTTGGGAAAGACTATTATAGAGGGAAATTCAGTTCTCAACTCTCGGTTCCTTGGTCTTCAGTATCAGCTGTAGTAGATGGATCCATTTTCTTCAAAGCTTTAGCAGGGGAAACGTTATTAATAATTAAACACTCAATCCAGCAAAAAATTTCAGGAACACCCAAGTGCTTGTGGTCACTGTACTCCTACCCATGTTCAGTGTCTGTGGTTCTTCAAACCATTATTACTAGCAGGGCTTTTTACACCGTATGTCAAGTCTATGAGTAGCAATTTGCTTTCTTTCCTTTCATGCTTAATTGTTGATTTGTCTAGGCATAGAATGTTGTAATTGAGATTTGATAGAGTGCAGTAAAATACAATGACCTATATTTCGAGGAATTCAAGAAACTGTTCACGTGAAAATGCTCTGATATAAAACCATGTTCAGTTTTTGTATTCTGCTTCCACCTCATTTTGAGTGTGTAACGTCCAAAGGAGGATAAAGAATACTATAAAGAATTATCCTAAAAAAGCCACATACTTGGTTTTTAATGGAAACTATGATTTTGTGGTTCCAAAGACTCATCCATACGCCACTCAGCACAAACCCTTTGTGAATCATTGATGTACGAGAAGGTCTTATTTGGGCACCTTTGGAAGTTTAATGAAGACATCTATCTTGGGTCCTTGGTGGTCTCTGAGTTGAGTTGCTTTCCTGCAGATATTTCATTACCCAACTAAGTAACGTCATCAGTGCTTACGGGAGTGGGATTTGCTATCTGTTTATGTACAAGTAACTTGTCCTGTCAGTATTGGTAGAGTATTCTTGGTGTTTCCTTGATTAAGCTATTGTTTACTATTAGATTGTCTGAGCTGGTAGTTCCTTGGCTGGGCTATTGTTCCTTAGTTGGGTAATGAAATGTCTATAAGAAAATAAGCAAGAATACAGCAAGGACCTCACCGTGCAACCAGGACCTATAAATATTTTTTATTTTACCATCAATTTTGTAATGCCTTATTTTTAAGAAAGTCATTGGAATTATTACTAATTTGAACATTGCATACAGAACTGAAGAAAAGAGTTTGCTTGATGCAGAACTTCTCCAGGTTTTGAGTAGCCACCCATCCGCTGTGGGCACAACCTCTCTTAGGATGTCCTCTTAAGCAAACCCTATTGAAATGGATGGTAAGTAAAGAAGGCAGTGATCTCTCTGCCTTCCTAATTTAAGCACTAAAAGTAACTCCCAGTGGAACGCAGCCGGTGTTACAAATTGTGGTTGCTGCCATATGCCTTTGGAAAGCCATCAAAGGGATCCTTAGGGGTATCTTTGGCCAATTTGAGTAATTCATGTAAGAAAATTGCTACAATTAATTTCTAAATACAAGAAACTCACAGGGTTTCGACTAGCACCTCCCAGATTTAATTAAATGAAGATGGGTAATGAGATTAAAGCTCCCCAACAAAGCTGTCTTCCATTTCCCAATTAATGAAAAGGTTTCCTCCTTGCAGTTGTCCTTGGGAACATCCTTGGGATAGTTGCGATTGTGTCAATCACACACCAAATTCAGGTAGGCAGGAAGTTCTGCAATGAAAAAGAACGATGGTTTAAGTCAAAGGTGTATCTGGACCATGTTTTTTGTTTTAAGAGTGTGAAAATCCCTTAATAATTTCTCTCCTTTCCCTTAATGAGGTTGGAGTCCCCTGCCAGTTCAGCAGAATTCAGTAATAAAGTGTTTCAGTAAAGTACTAAAACTTTAATTAAGCCTACAGGGATGCACGCTTGATCTTGCCAAGAAAACAGTCTCTAGATTGGTCAATGGGAAAGGTAAAATTTAATTCATGCTAAATTCATAGGGTAGCTGACTCAGTGATGCCTACATTTCTCCCAAGTTGCCTACACAGATAAAGGTCAGCTCGGCAGAGTTCACATAATACATTTAACCCCATTTACTAAAAAAAACCATTTTCTAGCTTCTCATCATTTGGACTACCAGTTCTGTGGGTGTGGCTAGGTGGGTGTGGCCATGTGATTGAGTGGGCGTGGCTTCTTTTTGGGGTGTGCAGTACATACCCGCACTCCATTGTGGTTGGGTTTTTTTGCCTCCTGGGCCTCAGTTTTTGTTCCCAGGAGGCTTCCCTGAGGCCCAGGAAGGCAACAAACAGTGCAGTGGGGGATCCCGGCACAGTTGATTGTCACAACAGCTGATCGTTGGGAGGAAAAAAAAAGAAATACCAGTTCCCTCGAACCAGTAGCTGTTTTTTTACTACCAGTTCGCCCAAACTGGTAGAATCCCACTACTGATTTCACTCACTACTCACTCACTCAACATAACTGTGGTTTAGTGAGTTTATTAATATTCTGTAGCAATTCTTTTCACCAAAACCCAGAACTGTCCCAATTAAGTCCAGCCATGAGCAGACCAAGCTTAGTCCACAGAGCAATGGCCCAATAGTCCACACAGCACTTGAAAGTCATTCAAACAAAATAACTCCACCAAACAAATCCACCAGGCAAAACAAAAATCCACGCACAAGAGAGCTCACGAGGGAAGAAAAGTCCAGAGTTTCCAAGGCATGATTTGATTCCAAACATGGTGTCAGTCCAGAGTAAGGCAGAAATCACGACTAGGAAAACAAACACGTTCTTCCCGGCCACAGCTCCATCTGTCTGCTGTGATAAATAGCCAGCTTTCCAGTGCAGCCCATCAAGATGGTGAGAGCCTTCTTGTCTCCAGTAGTCTAGCTGACCTTCTCCTGTCTTTTTCTTTGCTCTACATGTTCTCGGATGAGTACAGAAGGCAGTTCCTCCTCCTCTTCGCTGGCCACCTGCCACTGCAAGCTTTCCCCAGCTGGAATCTCAGCCAAATCCCTTCCAGAGGGCCGTTCAGAGCCATCAATCAACTCGGTCTTCCACAAAGCTTTTAGGGTGGCCAATGACGGCTTGAACTTTTAACTAGTATATGTCTGCTGTCATTGATCAAAAGTAATACTTTGTTTTGTTTTTGTTTTCTTTTTGACAGGAAAAAAAAGTGGTATGGAATATCGCTTAATTAAAAACAGGCAGTTGTCCTGGAAAAACATCTCCGCAATTCACTAACATGGGTCCTTGAATAAAATCCCTTTCAGGAAACATTCCTTTAAATCCTTGAGCGTATACTTTAACTGACAATGCAGAGGAATTTTAAAAATGCAAATCCATCTTTTATCTGCTTTGTGGAGGACACACAGAATTTGTGTAATAGCTGTGCCAAATGTGAAAGAAAGCTCTGTATACCTGCTTTGTTACAATCAATCCTGTCTCAAATCTTAGAAAGGCAATTGGTATTCAAACCCAGCAGCAAAAACTGGTTACTACTGTGAAACACATCTGATTGTTGAGCCTCGAGCACACATCATGGATGAAAAATACAAATTTAAAAAGAAAACACAACTGCAATCCCATCTTTGCACATATAACACAAACAAGAAACGGCTTTTGTTTTTTTAAAAAAAAAAAAACAATTACAGACACATAAATATTAACTATTACTCCAGCTGACACCAATATACTCCTTATTTGTGCATTTTTCTTTCCAAGGCAAATGTTTTATTGTCCCAGTCATCCTGATCGGCCACAAAAACTTCTCCAAGCGCTAACCGTTGACCGGGTTTTTTTTCCCCTGCTAAAATAAATTATAATAAATCTGCATTAATTTCTCTCCTTTTTTCAAAGAGCTTTATATTCTGCAGGATTTATCGCCACACTTATCATTTTTATTGCGGCTTAGCGTTTCTCAAAGGTTATGATCCAAGCCGTTTTCAGCAATGTTGCAAACAAAATCCCTGCTTTTTTATGTTGTTGTTGTTTTTTGTTTTAACCAAAGTAGAGCTAAAATTGAGGTTTACCATGCGCAGAATTGCCTTAAATAAAGAAAAATAGCTACGACCATGATTTATTTGAAAAATTCTGCCCCAGGAAAAGGTGACTTCTGAATACATTACATTACTGAAGATGAGGAGAAATGCAGGCATTTTCTAGCCTTGTCTGGATTTTTTTTTCTGTCTTCCAATAAAACGAGCAATTCCCATGTTCGTACATCAATACCTGATGTCTCCAATTAAAAAGAATCTTACACAGCAGATGCTAGGAAAGATACCTACATAATCTCTAGCGAGATGTTCCAAGCTTCACGAGACGTTCCTGTCAACATGTTGGCTTCCCTTCCATTGTTTTCCTAAGATGTTATTTAAAAAAAAAAAAGATTGTATTGAAGTTTATCTTAATGTAAAATACAAATTGAAATAAAGACCGGGAAAGTGAAGTAGGAAAAGGAAGGGGAAACGAGATGTTGATAGGAAGAAAAAAAAAGAAAAAAGTAGTAACTTCCAAGTTTTTTCAGTGCAGTAAATTACAAAGTAAAAAATTACAGTCTCCACTTTTTACTTTCTTTATAATTAATAGCTACTAGCCATTTGTATAACAAGTTAAGCTCATCATCCAAACCCCAAAGCCAGGGTTAGCAGGACAAATTTTCTTAAAATAGTTACTTTTGCCATGTCTGATAATTCGATCACTTTTCCCCATCCATTTGTTGTGGGAACTGACATATCTTTCCATATTGGCACGTATAAAATTCTCGCTGCACCTGGTTTTGCTAAGATGTCAGATGACTGCATGGACTGAGCTGAAGGATTCTTACGAGTCTGTCTAGGTCTGTGTTGATAACAATATTTTAGTTTTTCTTACATACATCCAAGGAGAATTGGAGGGGCAAGATATTTTTTGTAATTCCCCTGTAAACATCTCAAAAGTTTGCCTTCTCCAAGTCAAGCCAACATTATAGCATAATAGAGGGATATCTGTAACTGAAACGTGAAGATTGGGAACACCAGGCACCCCCCTTATATTCTATTATATTTAATAAGTGAAAAAGTTATTCACGGCTAACAGAGGTGTCATTCAGCAGGTTCTGTCCAGTTCTGCAGAACTGGTAGCGGAAATTTTGAGTGGTTTAGAATATCACTTCTGACTGCCCCTGTCCCCATCTATTCTCTGCCTCCCATTGAGTCCCAGCTGATCAGCTGGGTCTTGTTTTGTTGCTCTGCACGGGAGAATGGAGCTGGAAAGCAGGTTAGTGGGTGGGGAGAGATGGGGATTTTGCAGTATCCTTCCCCTGCCACGCCCACCAAGACACACCCACAGAACCAGTAGTAAAAAGTGTTTAATCCCACCACTAACTGCTAACCCTAACCTATCCCTAATCCATTGTCCATCAAAACCCAACAGTCATAATCCAACTGTGTTTTCTTACGATCAAATTCATGACTCGTAAACCGTTTTTACATGTTAAATAACAGATGGTTAATAGAGGGATTTGATTAGTGTAACATTTAGCCTAACCTGTTGACATACATACGTACATATGTATTATGATTAGATCTTGGGTTGATTTGATTATCAGATATGGAATATTTCTTATTTAACATAATATTCTTGTTAAATAGGGATGGGAAAGCTTATAACTATTTGTAGACTTGTTATGTAAAGGGGAGGAGAATTCATCGTTGCTTTTTTTTTTTCAGCATCCAGCAGGAGTGGATTCTATATGTTTAATGTTAAATTTATTTGATACTTGGGTCATTTTTGTTGTTGTTGCTGTTAGTGCTGGAAGTATTTTTTTGTTTTTGTTTTTCTATTTTCTCTTTTATTTTTGTTGATAAAACAAAATCAATATATATTTAAAATCAATTCATGAATCATGAAGGAGTGGTGCAGAGGTGGAGCTCTCACCTCTCACGATCAGGAGGCTGTGAGTTTGATCCTAGGTCATGGCAGATATTTCTCTCTCTGGGCACAATGACAATATATCTGCGGAACAAAACTCCCCATTGGTGACAGGAAGGGCATCCAGCCAGTAAACACTCAGCTCCATTCAGTTTCTCCGACTCCATCCCAATGTAAGGGATTATGGGGTCATTAAAAGACAAAAAAAATATATTCATGAATCGTGAAGATGACCCCTGTTTCTAATTTCAATTTCAAAGATTCCTCGATGTTTTCACTTTTTGTTAGGCAGAACTTTGATTTTGTACTGATTCCTGAAACTGAGGAAATGGGAAAAATACATTTTATACCTGGGGAGTATTGTGACTATATGAGTAGATACTGCTACTTGTGTTAGAGATTTTTAAGGATATGCAGAAGCAAACAATGTCTTGTGGAAAAGGAGAGGAATCTGATTATTAGTAATCGATATAATTATTAGTACATAATCAACAATCTACATTAATTCAGACAATACATTTCTGTACTTATTAAAGCACTTGTCTATATTAATGAAGTTTTATTTAATTTCCAAAGGTGTATTGATTGGCTATCAGGAGGTCATAACAGATCTCTTAATAGTGGGCTGAATGTATTGATCTACTTAATCATTCAATAAATATATGCGCTACCCCATCCACATAGCTCTCCGCTGCTTACAAAAATGCAGAAACACAGAAAATGGTTTAACCTTAATCGGTGTAGAGATAGGCAACCTGGAACCCTTTTGATGCTTTCATTTTCCATAAAATTCTTATAATTGAATTATAGTAAGAGACAAGCTGACCAATTTCCATGGCTTTAACAGCAAATGAGTATTCACCATTGCAGAGAAAGACCTTATGGGGAGATAAAGAGATAGCATCTGAGTGGTGCCTAGAAATGGAGCTCTCATCTCACAATTAGGAGACTGTGAGTTCGATCCTAGGCAGTACTTCTCTCTCTGCATACAATGAATATATTATCTGCTGCGAACTCTGCATTGGTGACAGGAAGGGCATCCGGTGAGTAAACACTCAGTTCCATTCAGTCACCCCGACTTTACCCCAATGCAAGGGATTATGGGGACATTAAAAGACAAATAAAATAAAATAAAGAGACAGCATCTCAAGAAATGGCTGAAATCTCTGTGGAGGTGAATTTTGATGTGAATGGACTGTGGGAAAGGAGTGAGGAAGAAATGTGTATCAAGTTTTACAAACTTGGTGGTTACAATCACATTTTCAGACCAGGTGAGTTCTGGATCAGGATCAATATATATTGTGTCTGCCAGCATCCTTCCAGAAAGATCTAAGGTTTCCCTCTCTGGTAGACCTTAATATATGCACCAATGGGATCATGGCCCAACTCAAAACTTGCTTAATGGATAGTCTGTATGACTATACAGATAACCCTTGGCTTATGACTGTAATGGAGACTGCCTAGAATAGTTGTAAGTCATGACAGTCATAAAGCAGGTCACCTACCTGACCAACCTTATTTTACAATCGTTTTTGCAACTGATATATATATATATATATATATCTGACATTCAGCTTTGTTCGGGTATTTTCCCACGTCATAGTAGTGGTGCTTTTAAAGTTGTAGCAACGTTTCAGCAGAATCTCATCTGCCATCATCAGGCTTCTGTATAGTGTTCGTCTGTGAGTCAGACTTTTACAGTGGTTTCAGATTTAAATTTGGGGCAGCCTATTGCTGTGTCAGAATGGTTTTTTCTTCCTCCTGATTGGTTGAGAGTCTTGGTCTGTGTTTATTGGTCTTGGAGTTTGCTGTGTTCTGCATAGAAAAAAAAAAAAAAAAACAGACAGAAGATATTAGAAGCAGAACACAGCAAACTCCAAGACCAATAAACACAGACCAAGACTCTCAACCAATCAGGATGAAGAAAAAACCATTCTGACACAGCAATAGGCTGCCCCAAATTTAAATCTGAAACCACTGTAAAAGTCTGACTCACAGACAAACACTATACAGAAGCCTGATGATGGCAGATGAGATTCTGCTGAAACGTTGCTACAACTTTAAAAGCACCACTACTATGATGTGGGAAAATACTGGATGCCAAGCACTCAAAAAATGCAGTCACACCATCATGGGGAGGGGCAGCTGTTGTAATGTTTGGAAGCAGGTTGTAAGTATCTTTTGGGGAGGGGTTGGTCGTAACTTCAACCCGTCACTAAATGAGCAGTCTTAAGTCAAGGACAATCTATAGGGCATGATAAAAAAGACGGACATGGCAACTCAAAGTTCGGCCTATTTTTATGAACGTTATGATTGGTGCAAAGAAAGCCCACTCATCTTTTTGTGTGGGAAAAAAATGATGGCTGCACTGCACTGTTGTGGTCGCCATCTTGCCTTTTTTTGACCCCTCCCTGCAGACACACACACACCCGATAGAAACGTATGATTCTCTAACCATAATCCCTCACAGGCCTCTTATAAAACCAACATTTACAAGCTGTCAAGCTGAAGAGAGGGAGAGAGAGAAAAATGCCTTTAGATACAAAAGCAGAGCGAGAGAGGGAAAGAGTCATTTTTCTCTCCCTTCCTGGCGCTCTTAAAATATGATCTTCTGAACTCTTTGAAAAATTATTTCATTAATATTTCAAATGGCGTTCTCGAAAGCATCCCCTGTCTCTTCATCATTAACACTGACAGCCGCAACAATAAAAGCTACCTCTTAATTCTTCATCCTGATCATCGGAGATGCTCTTCCCCAGACACGTCAGCTGTCACTCACATGATAAAAACATGCTCCTGGGCAGCATCTAGAGAGACAAGCAACAGGAGATTAAAACACTCAAGTGTGGAATTTCTGTCGGCTGCAATTCCTTAAACTGTCTTCTTGCCCATTAAATGAAGACAAATCACTCAGGTGATACCAAAACAAACTCTTTATAATCCTAACATCACTCCAAAAAAAAAACCTACCCAACCTCCAACCCTTTTTGATATCAACTCATGTCATGTTAAATTTGTTCAAGCAGATAATATCTGAATAACAAATGCCCAACGCTGCCACACTACAATGGATTGTAACTTTACTATCTTGTTCTTCCTTTCCAGGCCTTGAGCTGGTACCGAAGGCTGGTGGTGTGGGAAAAATCAGTTATTTGATGAGTGCAAGGGATGAAATTGAGATGTATACATAAAAATGAAAATACCACTCGCACATCATCACAAAATCTCTAGAACCGTAAAACCTACAAACTTGAAATTTGGGACGTATGTTCCTCTTCACTTCTAGGTGTTCACTAAGAAAGGATTTTGTGAAATGACCATCAGAGTATTAGTATTTAGCATATTATTATTAACATGCTCTGATGCTAAGGAGTTTTAATCCCCCTTCCCATCTGAAAAGAAATCTGTTCCAAATGTAAAACACAAGCAGAGGAGTTTCAGTTTTAGTTTCACAGCACCAAGCAGCTTTAGTACAGAACAGCTGAGCTAAGCCACGCCCAGGCTCCTTGCTGTTTCCTTCTTGCTCACACAGCAAATACTGTTGCAGTTTCCAAATGGCCCTCAACTCTCACACACTGACAAGACGCTAACCAGATGAATACCGATGGATGTTGGTAGGCAGAGGCAGAATTTTTCCCTTATTTTCCTCCCCAAAAACTAAGCCCGACCACATAATTTTGTAGCAAAGCACGGCTTTCGAGCTAGTAGAGATATACGGCCAAAGTTTGTTATCTTAGAACAATTCCATAGATTTGCAATAGGATTTTTTTTTTCTTACTCCCTGACATTCCCTTATTGTTCCTTCCTCCTGATGTATGGGAGATGTTTTCCTCCCTGTTTGATTGCATGATAGGTAGTCCTCGACTTACGACTACAATTCAGCCCAACATTTTTGTTGCTAAGTGAATCGGTTGTTAAGCAGGTTTTGCCCCATTTTATGACCTTTCTTGCCACTGTCGTTAAGTGAATCACTGCAGTTGTTAAGTTAGAAAGTGAATCTGGCTTCCCCATTGACTTTCCTTGTCAGAAGGTTGTAAAAGGGAATCACATAACCCTGAGACGCTGCAACTGGCATAATTATGAGCCAGTTGCCAAGCGCCCACAAATCTTGTTCCCATGACCATGGGGCTGTTGCACCAGTCGTAAGTGTGGGAAAATGGTCATAGGTCATTTGTTTTCAGCGCTGCAACTTTGAGCAGTCAATCAGTGAACCATTGTAAATCAAGGATTACCTGTATTTTGTTTTTTGAAGGAAAACAGCCACAGGAGCTAACCTCAGCTCCCGTTCATCAGGAGGAGGGAGCAATTAGGGAATGTCAGGCACTAAGGAAAAAAATATCCTATTGCCAATCTATGGAATTGTTCTTAATAAGATAACAAACTTTGGGTTTATATCTCTATACATATCAGTTTAATCCCTTCCACTCATCTGAGAACTAGGAGGGGTGCGGTAGCCCAGAGGTGGATCCCTCACCTCACAATCTGGAGGCTGTGAGTTCAATCCTAGGTAGAGGCAGATATTTCTCTCTCTGAACAAAACTCCACATTGGCGACAGGAAAGGCATCTAGCCCTTAAACACTGCTAGCTCCATTCAGTTGCCCAGGCTCCACCCTGCAAGAGATTATGGGGTCATTAAAAGATGATGATGGAACTGATTTTTTCCCACGCTTACCAGCTTTAGCTCAAGCCCTGTAAAGGAAGAATGGCATAGTAAAGTTACAACCAAGTGTAGCGCAGCAGCACTGGACATCTGTTCTTCAGAAATTATCTGCTTGAACAAATTTAAGGTGACATTGAGGAAAAGGATTAAAAAGGATTAGAGGCTGTTGTTGTTTTTGAGTAACATTAGAATTATAAATGGCCCGAAGAGTTTGTTTTGGTTCAATCGGAGTTATTCCTCATCAGTTCAACTTCACTTCAGCTTTTAGCAGTCAAGGACTAACTTGTCTTCCTCCCTTTTTGGTTTTTGAAGGAAAACAGACCCAGCTACTAATCTCAGCTCTATTACCTATAGCAACTTGCAATCCTTCCTTCCCCCTTCCCTCCCTCCCCCTCGTATCCCACCCTTCTTCCCCACCAACTCCATTTTAGCCTTCCTCTCGCCCCTCTACCTGCCTTCTCCGGGATCCAGATCGCCTAGCCAGTTGCGCAGTCCCTCTCAGGTGCCTCGAGAATTGCCAGGAGAGCTTGGAAGGGCGCAGGGTCCATCTTAAACGGGGGGGGAGGGGCGGCAAGGGGGCACTCCAGCCGCGCAGGCGACAGGATCGCGGTCCCAAAGCCCAGAGCTGGTTTTTTGGGGGGCAGAGCGGGGATCGCGCCTTTGGCCGGGGCTGGGGGGAGGAGCAAAGCTGCAGCTCCGAGCGGCGCTGGATTCCCCCGAGCGCACCAAGGATGCTGAAACCGCTCGCCCCTTTCAAAGCAATTTTTCGCCCCAGTTTCAGCCACGATTCAAGATGCGCCTTCACGGAGGTGAGATGAAAGAGAGTGGGAGGGGCCCTGGGGGCGGGGCGTTGGGTGGGAGATCGACCAATCAGCGGCCAGGCGGGCGGCTTCAATGAACGCGCACGTGGCTCATCGGCCATTCATGAGAATCGTCGCCTAAGTGTTCGGTGTAGGACATACCTGGCGAGATGGGGATGATGGTTTCTTGGGTCGGGAAAGGAAAAGGGAGAGGTAAGGCGGGTCTCTAGGAGGAGGAGCAAACTATATACATGGTTTATGAACATTTTTAGAAATTTACTTCTACAGTTCTTATGTCTGGGGTTCAATTGCAATGTATTGACTCGCATGTAATTCCAAGATCCTTAAACACAAGTTTATTTCTGATTAATGTTTCCCTGGCAGGGAAAGGGCTAAAACGATAGGATAAAGGTTTGTCTCAAAGATGAATGGCTGTACTAAATCTGTCATTTTATTTACAAGCAAAACAAATCTCAATCGTACACAGATTTGCAGCTCAGCTGAATTCATAGAGTCCTTAGGTGAAGGGTTTTTTTTAAAAAAAAAACAACCCTGATCTGCTATGTCCTGCCTATATTTCTGATATCTTGATTGGGATCCCTATGGTAACTGTAAGATGGGCACTACATAAAAGTGTATGTAACAGGGCCAGGAGTTGGATCTCCAGCCTTGAATAAACCCAGCATAATTGAAGTTTAAGTTCTTATAAAACTTGGAAGAAACCTCAATAGCACTGAACGAGATGTGAAGCTATACTTCTGGAACAAAATGCCAAGACCACTGCTGCGTGTTCAGGGAGAATCGGAGCATAGGGCCACATCCTCAAACTCCCACTCCTTTAACCTTAAACTATCGACGATTGAGCTCACCCCATAACTGAGAGGGCCTGTAAGGGGCATGCATAAGTGCACAATCGTGCCTACCGACCCTGTCCTACTGTCCCCATTTATTCGTACCTATTTCCTGCATTCATACTTACATTTATTCTTATATCTTTTATCTTGTAAACAATTGATTAATCAGATAAATAAGGGAGCCTCATAGATTTATAGCCTCAGAAATGCCTGCTGCCTAAGAGCACAAAAACGGATAAATTGCATTTCCTTCCTTCTTATTTCACAGCACAAAAATAATAATTTTGGATAGAGCCTGCGCTCCCTCTGGTGGCCACTACCTGGCCATTTCAACAGACAGGTTATAAAATTGGGGGGGGGGGTGTCTACAAGACCAAACAATACATAAGGATTTTTTTTTTTTTTGGCCATTCCGCAATCTAACACCGTTTCCCATCCAATCGTTCATCTTGAAGGTTTTTTGGCAAAACTTTAGAATAATTTAAAATGCAAGAAAACCCCTGTTAGCTTGCCTGTGCAACAATACTGGAAAAAAAAAAAAAAAACCATATTGCAAGTATTACAAAGTCCATCTCTCCTGGCTCTCTACCTGCTTGGTTTGTCAAGATCAACCAGGCTACCCTCTATAACAGAAGTCTCTAAACTGGGCAACTTTAAGACTTGTGGACTTCAACTCCCAAAATTCTCCAGCCAGCAAAAGCTGTTCCATGGGTTGATTGTTCTCCCTGTCAGAAAGTTTCTCCTTATTTCCAGGTTGAATCTCTTCTTGATCAGTTTCCATCCATTATTCCTTGTCTAACTTCAGACGCTTTGGAAAATAGCTTGACCCCCTCCTCTGAATATTTCTTTCAGTGTTTTTCTCCCTGTATTTTTATGTTTTATCTCTTTTTGTATCTTTAAAGTATATACCTGTGTGATTTTTGTTTAGGCTTATGTAATTTTTTTTAAAAGGATAATTCTTACTTAAAAGAAATTCCTATGGGGCAATATAGTAATGTACTGTAAGTGACTGCAGCAATAAATAAGAGCATTTATAAATACTGCTATGCTGGTTGAGGAATTGTAGGAGTTGAAGTCCACAAGTCTAAAAGTTGCCAAGTTTGGGGAGCCTTGCTCTAAAATGTAACATCCGAGCCTTCTTTAATTCCAGGATTCTGGTGATGGGTGATCGAGCCGTTAGGCCTGGCAAGCGGAACCCTCCTCCTGTTCGAGGTCCGCCGCCGCCCGTGTGCGCGCTCGGCGTTCGACTCTTGGCGTCTAGTAGAAGGCGGTCCGCGCAGGCGCAAAGGAGGCGGCCTGACAGGCGGGACAGAAGCGGCGGGCGCGGTCGTCGCTGCTGCTGCTGCTGCTTCTCCGTCTCCCCTCACGCGCGGCGGGGCTGCTCCGGCCCGTTTCCCTGCCTCCGAGGCGATGGCGGACGAGGAGCTGGAGGCGCTGCGCAAGCAGAGGCTGGCCGAGCTGCAGTCCAAGCATGGGGTGAGGCGAGGTTTCCCGGCCGACCCGCGCGAAGCTTTTCTCCTCACGACGCCCCCCCCCCCCCAGGGGATCGCGCGTCTCGTCAGAACGGGGCCCCGCAGCTCTCCAACAGGGAGGGGGAAGAGGCCTAAGCCTGCCTGCCTGCCTATCTATTTATTCATTATTATTTTATTTATTTATTTGTTTTATGTTTTGTTTTATTTTTATGCCTTCCATTCCCCCCCCCCAATCAAGTAAAAGGGAAGAGAATAATCTTCCAGAGGCTTCTCTTCCTTCTTATCGTTGCTGTTATTAATTTTTATCCTGCCTTTTTAAAATACAGGCAGTCCTCGATTTACAACCGCAGATGGAGAGCAAAATTTCTGTCGCTAAGCAGGAGTTTTGCTCCATTTTACCCCCTTGCTTGCCACATTTGTTAAGTGAATCACTGCAGTTGTTAAGTCATATGGTTGTGAAGGGAATCTGGCTTCCCCATTGACTTTGCTTATCAGAAGGTATCAAAAAGTGACCCCGGGACACTGCAACCGTCATAAATATGAGTCAGTTGCCAATCAATCTGAATTTTGATCACATGACAGTTGGGGATGCTGCAATGGTCCTAAGAGTAAAAAATGGTCGTAAGCCATTGTTTTATTGCTTGATCACTAACACAGAAGTTGTAAGTTGAGGACCACCTATATATAACTAAAGGCAGCAAACAGATTTAATTGTCCTGCCTTCTCCATACAAGAATTAACCCTGTAAGATCAGGTGGGCTAAGAAAAAGTGACTGGCCCAAAGTCACCCAGCTGGCACTTATTTATATTTTTCTTTATTCTGCCTCAAAGGTGCCAAATGTATCTCATTCTTTTCCTCCTCCTGTTTTCTTCACAACAACCCAGTGAGGTGGGTTGGGCTGAGAGAGGGAATGGCCCAAGACACCAGACGGCTTTCATACAGAGAAAGGACTAGAACTCACCATCTTCTGGATTCTAGGCCAGTGTCTTCACCACTATACCAAATTAGCCCTGAATGGAGAAACTGTATTGTTTTGTTTTCCAAAAAAGGAGATTCAGTTTGCTAGTTTATTTTTCCATTTCTGTGTAGGAAAAGCCAGCATCTTTCTGGGCTAACCCATTTCAGAGAAATACTAAAATTAGATGATTTTCCAGTTGGAAAGTACAATATATTTGCAGATAAGCTAAGAATTGAGTATATACAGTAGTTTTGTTTCTGTACAAAACATGAAACTACTTTTGACATAGAAGCGCTGAAGATTGTATATATTTGTAGTTTATATGTTCCAAAAGGGATAGACACTGGCTGATTAAAATAATCAAATAAAATGTAGCTTCTTTTGACCCTTAAATTCTTTCTTGCTAAGACACTAATATTTGTGCATATAAGCGTCAATTGATGTTGAGCAATTCTGTCCTTGAAACTCTGTAATATTAAGGTGATAGCATGCATGATTTAGCATTTTGCCAATCAGGGCTCAGAACAAACATCTTCAGTTTTTTGTTTCAGTTATCAATAACCTGATTATTTCTACCTTTTAGGATCCTTCCAGTGAAATTGCACAACAAGAATCAAAACAGAGGTATTGCTATGTTATTTCAGAACTTGTTTCTAGAACTTATTATCTTTCTCTAACAATGGGGCATATCCCAAACTTAGGACAACAGCTTATGAACATTCAGTTTCAATTCTTGTGGCTTTAAGAATATTTAGATCATATAAGCATGATTTTGTATGCTTTTGCAAATATTTCATGATAGAGTATATATTTTCTTTCAAAAACATGCATTGCAGCATTTTAAATGGCATATTATTGAATATTTGGAAAATCTTTAGGAAAGAGAAAGTTGTAATGCACTAACTTTTATGATTCTGTACAAACAGTGGAATCAATTATTTCTGTTCTCTTGTTTAAAATTTCTCCAGTATTCTGTTGTTAAAACATTTTACTGTTCAATGCTGAAAAATATATTGATGATCAAGCTGGTAATGGATGTTATGTTTTACCAGTTAACTTATTATTAGGATATGAGCTTTCTGGGATAATTTGTAATGTCATCCTGTTTTAAAAAATTGCTCTAGCAATTACTTATAAATAGAAAACTGATTTGATTTTCAGTTTTTGAAGAATTGTAAAAATTAAACATATGTTAATGTTAAAAATTAATATGCTGGAATAATTAATGGAAAATTCCAAACAATGATATAATAACTAAGTCATGTATTGGTTTATAAAATGAACAGATATTATAATTAACATTTTAGCAGAAAGCAAAAGTCTTTGGAGCAATTTTTTATTTTCTGCTGTGTAAAATTATTTCATTATTACAGGGAAGTTGAAATGCGAAATAATATTTTGGCTCAGGTTTTGGATCAAGCAGCACGTGCCAGATGTAAGTATTTATTTAACGTTGTTTGACTTGCTGTATATGACCATTCAGTTTGCAGAAAGCAATTTTGGGTGACATTTGTAAGAGATTCAAATAAGGGACTAGAAAATAGAATACAATAAACTCTTGAATGGAAGAGAAATAAACAGAGCAACAAAACTAACAAAATTCACAGGCCAATCACAATTTCAATCAAGATGGATACATCCAACATTCTAGCCCAATGCCCAGGGAAGAACCAAGTTTTCAAGAAAGACAGAAGAATCTTAGTATAGACCTCTAGGTTAAAAGTCTTATTTCATTGCAAGGAAGTGTCATGGGCTGTAATACCATCCGTGCCTAAATGGTACTGACATTGTATGCATACTCAGAATTTCATGGGTCAGCAGTCCTCTACTTCCTCACCAGCTTTGAATTGCTACTGTGTCATACAGTATGCTATATTTAATATCCTTAATTATAGCAATATTTATATACTACCTGTAGGTATTTCATTTTGTCTTGATTTTGGCATCTGAATATTTGCAGCAATTACTTGATCTTGTTACTTGAAAAAGTGGTGCATGTATAACTAAAGCAAACATTGTAGAGTTGTCCTAAGATCAGATAAAATACAAACTACTCCTTGAACCTCTGTACCATTCTGTAGTTGGTCAGCTTTTACAAATAGGTTTTATTTAAACAACAGTAAGTATAAGGGTTGCTCTTCTTAATTCAAGGTTAAGGTGAAAAGACTGGGATGGATGTAATAAATCTTTTTGTTCTTGAATATAGAGTTGTGAGAGCCAGCATGGTACTTAAAGTATTGGACTAGGGCTGGAGAGATCAGATTCAAGTCATATCAACATTGGAAATTTACTTGGTGATTTTGGGCCTCCACCAAGCCAAGGCCAGTTTTGCTGTGGGGTTAAAATGAAGGGAAGATTTCCTTGTAGTCTTCAGCTCTTGAGAGAGCAACCAGATATATCTCTAACAAATGAATGACGTTTAATTTGCCAAGTATCTCTTTTCTTCTTGCAGTAAGCAATTTAGCACTTGTAAAGCCAGAAAAGGCAAAGGCGGTTGAAAATTATCTTATACAGATGGCAAGATTTGGACAGCTAGGTGGAAAAGTAAGTTTATTTCTTGTTCCTAGTCCCTTGCAATATTGCTCTCTAGCAAAGTGTTCAAAGTCGTAGAGTTGAGGGCACTATGTACTCCCCAAAAACCTGATTATTTTTTTCCTATTTGGAATTTGGATGGTATAATAGCCTGCCAAAAAAAAAAATTTTTTTTAAAAATGTTCACTGCTATTAGGATGGTCCTTTATCTGTCTCCCTGGGTAACATCTTCTCTGGTTTCAGAGAAGAAGAAGCTGTTTTATATTTATATAAAGGAGGATATAGATGGATCACTTGCTCCAAGAGAACTTCTGCTGGCAATGTTGCTAAACAGGAATGTTTCCTGCCTTCTCTAGAACTTGCTTGGGGGGGGGGGGAGAAGCAGCCTGTCTCCTAAGCCCCCTGAATATTCTGGAGAATGAAGAGATTAGTGACTTGAACAATCAATATAACTAGTAAAGCAAGCAGTTAGCTATTCATAATATTTTGATGGTTTCCCCACCTTTGCTTCTGTTTCTGTTCTTTGCTAATATGCTATGGTATGTGGAGGACAAAATCGTAAATATAATACAGTTGATTGTTGCTATTTGTAGCTTAATAAATAAGGAACCAATAATTGAAAATGCGAGCTGTAAATATTTTAAAACCATGCATTTTTCAGCAAGAGCTCTGTGTACCATACTACCAAATAAATATTCTTTCTATTCTTCTCCTGACTTCTTAGGTATCAGAACAAGGGTTGATAGAAATACTTGAAAAAGTGAGTCAGCAAACGGACAAAAAAACAACAGTAAAGGTAAGGGGTCTTAAAACTAATTTAAACTAATTATATCTGCTTCGTACAGAAAAGAAGAAATGTAAAAGACACAGCATAGCTGGCATTGGGTATTTGATGTAGCTCTTTATGTAGAATAGAGCAAATTACATCACTGAAATTGGCAACAGATTATTTACAGATATATACATTGCAGATTTTTTTCTTAGCCCATTTTTAATGTTTTCCCTATTTACTTTTCATCTTTGAATTGTTCCCACTCTTAATATTCCAGAAACTGACTGTTCCTTCAAGTTTAGGGTTAGGATGGTGGTTGACCATTTGTATGTTTTGTTTTTGCTATTTGGTTCTTTGGATTTTGACCCTGGTCAGTTGTCTTTTTTTCTCTTTTTGATATGCCTTGTTTTCTTTTATCTGCAAACTGTCCAGATTCTTCCTTCTGCCTCCTTCCCCACCCCAGCTTAGATGCTATGAAGGATTTAAGCAGATAAGTTTTAAAAGTACATTTTCATTTTGTGCACCTTCAAAATTGTATGGAAGACTAGCAAGTAATCATAAGGGATTACACATCAGTGTTAGAATTGCTGTAAATGTGTGTGTCCCATAAACATTTGATATTGTTACTGTAAATCAACTACTGACAATTTAGCCTCAAACTATTTAAGCCTGATTTCACCTACATTCTATCATTCTTCTAGTTCAATAGAAGAAAAGTGTTGGATTCTGATGAGGAAGATTGATGAAATATGAAGACAGTTGCCAACTGCTAATCACCTGGAATATGTCAAGGAAAGTATGTTCTATCATAGACGAAAGTTTACAAAATGTTCTGTATTCATTTTTATAAAAAGTAAAACCAATAAGCTTGCCTTCTGTACAATTAAGTGAAATTGTTTTCTTAGATAAGTTTTATATGATGAGTTTTCAGCTTTCTTTTGACACTATGTAGTTAAATTTACTGTGCAACTGACAGATGTGAAAATACATTTGCCTCTCCTATAGGTGCTTCATGTCCCATAGGAAATGAAATTCTACCTTGCCAACAAATACCAATTTAAATCTACAGGCTAAATTACAAATTGAAAAGAGAATTTTGTTTTTATATTGAAATTGGGGGGGGGGGAGGATACATTATAGCCACACAATCTTAATTTCTTAAACCATGAATAAAAAGTTGAGGAGCAGCCATCAAGTTTATTCTTTTCCCCCTAAGTAGAAATTATCACCTATTTTTCAATTATCTTAACTCTGATTAATGTCAAACAGGATTCCCTGAAAGTTATGTTTTTGAAACTGGCTTTGAAGCCTATTAGCATTTCTATGGTTTCAAAGAATCACAAATATTATGTGTACATTACATGTCAGAACCCTTCCTAAAGTTTTGCTAAACTTGGTTTGGAACCAAGCAAGACAGAGTTGTTCACAAAAAATATGGCTGTATAATGTATTGTTGACTGATTTGCTGTATTGCAAATTCAGGATGCTTTGCTTAGAACATCATGAAATTTAATTAAAGTCTGCTTGGGAAAAGAAAACCTTCAGCACGTAGTTTTTATACAGAAGCGGATTAATAAATGCTTCAATTTTTGAACATAATTTAGCCACAGTTAATTTTAAAAAGGAGATTTTGCTGAAATCAATTAAAGGCTGGTTTCTGGATTTCGTCTTGGTGTAATCCACCACCACATAAACACATTCACTTCTGAAATTATTTCCCATTTTCAGAGTTGTAAGGCAGCTCAAAGACCATCTTTCATGCATGATGCCACTGTAAATAATGTTATGCCTTTCTGTTACTGAACATAAGTGTTTGATCCATGCATATAATCTACCCTATGTAAGTCATAGTGTTAAAAGACAAATTCTTTTTCTGGCTTGTATGGGCTCTGAAATCTATTAAAAACCTTTCCATTGAGCAAAGTTAGCCATGACCAATTCTTGTCTATTCCTGTTCCCCAAAGTGTTTTTTTCTTAATACACATTTTGTACAACATTGGAAGTTCTCTATCTCTCTATGATGGTATCTGTAAATATGCAGAGTTCTCCATGTAGTTTTGAGGGGCAGCTGTAGCTGTATTCATAGATTGTGTTGAGACAATTTGATTAGCTTGTTGAATAAGCATTATAGTTGGGTTTACATAAAACATTAAAGTGAATCCAAGCATAACCAAGCAGGTGAGATTTCATCCTATGTTCAAGTATCACACTGCTCCTCAAGAAATACCTTGTGTTCCAAATATATGGGCATCAGCAACATTCTGAACATTTAAGGAAACTGCTTTGACACACATAGATTAGCTTACAAATTGTAATTTTGAATTAGAGTCAGATATTAAGAACACAGAACTGTTAATTTTTACTACTATAGTTTACATTATTTGGCACAAGTCCAAGGCACATATGAAAATTAAGTGAATTACTTAGTAGAAAAATAAAACTTTTTCAGCAGCAAGCTAAGGCTCAGTTTTTAAACCGTATATTAGTGAACAGAGAAATTCTAAGACAACCTTAACTACCTGAAACAAGTTAAGACATAATAAACCAATTTAAAAAGCACACAATTTTGTATACAAACGTTATATAAACACAAATATGAAATGAAACTGTTGCGCTATTCACCTAATTGACTTGAATGTTCACCTAAAGTTGACATTCCATTTCTAAAAGTGCACAACAGACTAGAAGTGCCTTTGAAAGTAAGGGCAATAAAGCTGCTTTTCAAAAATTGCAACTTAAATGTGTTCTGCTTAACTAGACTCATTTTAAGTAGTCCTGTTTTGTGTGCCACAAATACATAATTTAAAATAGCAAATGTGGTTGGGCTGCTCAGTTATGTGGGCATTTTTTAGAATACAAACATGTTCTGAATAGAAGTTTCAACTCTGCTCAGAGGGAATTCTCTTTTTAATTAGGTGTCTACTCTCTTCCACAAGGTATAATGTACCTTTTGTTAAAAGCTATTACTTTTAATTTCCCTGTTCCAACCTTCATTGCAATCAATTTAGTGAGCACTAAATGAGCTACACAATTTTGCCTTTTGACTTTTAAACACACCTCGTACTGTTGGGAGTACTGTAAGCATTCAATCAATCTGCAGTTCACCAACTAAAACCACTGCTTTTTCAGAATAAAAATAGAACATTCCTTCAAAATGCCATAAAACGTTTTGCTCTCACATACTTATTATTACTAAAATTGATTAGAGAGTGCAATACTATAGAATATAGATTCTGACATCTCAATACATTTCTAGTTTTTTTAAAAAAAATATTGATCGACTGTACAGGATTTTAATGAATTATTCCAAAATAAACAGGAGTGTCAGTCTCCAGAAGTGCAAACTCCATGCCAAGTCAGAGAGGGAAGCGTCTCTTCCTGCTGAACATCCGATGTAATTTTGAAAACATTAATCCCAAGTAGCCTCTTCAATGCTGAATGGGAAAACCACTCTGTCTGAATCTCATGTTCCTTGTTTAAGACACCCAGATTTCCTTATTCATCTTGTTTTAGAGCATCAATCTTCCGGACAGCTCTCAGTGGAAGCACCACTTGCATCTCTGGGCAAACTGTAGAAGTCACTGCTATCTGTTGTTGAAAGTGCCATGCTAATAGTGTGACTCCTATGTACTTCTCTTTTTCTCAAAGGCACTATCCCTGCATCACCTTCAACTGTTACAGATCCATCACAGCTGTTGGCATCAAGATTATGAGTCTGGATTGGATTCTGCTTGTTATTAAAGTTCTTGATAGCTAGCTTAAAGAAGAAAGGGAGGGAAGGATGGCAGGGTTTATCTTGTTGAAATGCAAAGAATTCCATTTTAAAAAAAAACTCCCCAGCCATTCTGACTGTTTTGAAATGGAATTCTCCTGCAAAACAGCATTCATTTTGTATTTGTTTTATAGATTTCCAACCTATCTCCTTTTCAAAGAGTTTTGTTTCAAATTGCTATTGTTTCTTACTACTACCGTAAAATCTTTGAAAAAGTGTTACATTTTGTTCCAAGCTTGAAATAATTGCATGCCCTAATTGGAGATACATTTAGAATCCCTGGTTGGAGAATATCAAAATGCCTTGATAAGATTTCACAAGGCTGAAATTAAAATTGTATGGTGAAAGAGAATTAAATCTTCGCTGCTAATGCCGTTCATTTCCCTTTTTTTCTGCAGCAAAGAGAACATTAGCAAATCTTACTCTAGGTCCTGACAGCCAGATAGGTTTTTGCCTTAGCTATACAAACATCTTTCCCTTTTCCTTTTTCCTCTTCTACCCCAAATGTTCATATTTTTATTCTATAAAAAAGAGCTAAACGTTTTATCCCATGCAGAATTTATTCGTGTTTTAAAAAACAAACAGAACTGCAGTGGTATGAAACTCTTACTGTATACTTACCTGGTGCAATAATTCTTCATCAAAGTTAGGCACACTTTTATCTTTTGTTATGGCTTTGCGCAGGTCTCTTGATCTAAGGGAACACAAGATGAAAATTAAGTTACTCCATGCTTCAGTCTATGTCACTTGGTTCCTCAGGCCAGCCGCCAGATGGCAATATTTCAATTGAAAAAGGACCAGCCTTGCTTTCACTTCTAATGCTTGAGCTTTCTTGAAAATAAATGTCAGGACATCCCCTTTGAAGTTTGTAAATTTAAAGCTCTGAAACCAAACAATTTAAAGGTATTCTCTGGACTATAAGCCATTCCTCCAATTGTCTAAATTAGAGATAGCTAACTTGCAGTTTATATGTCAGAAGCATTTCTGGGATGCATTTTATTTATAGGCAGTTAATTTTAATGTTATTCATTTCTATATTTTTTGGTCTTTGCCCTTTTAGCATGTAGCTTCTGATGGGTGTGTATATATATGTGTGTGTGTGTGTGTTTTCTTAAGTTCGCGGGTACTTACATGTATGGCATTCAGCTTTGTTTGGGTATTTTCCCACGTCATAGTAGTGGTGCTTTTTTCCCACGTCATAGTAGTGGTGCTTTTTAAGTTGTAGCAACGTTTCAGCAGAATCTCATCTGCCATCATCAGGCTTCTGTATAGTGTTCGTCTGTGAGTTAGACTTTTACAGTGGTTTCAGATTTAAATTTGGGGCAGCCTATTGCTGTGCCAGAATGGTTTTTTCTTCATCCTGATTGGTTGAGAGTCTTGGTCTGTGTTTATTGGTCTTGGAGTTTGCTGTGTTCTGCTTCTAATATCTTCTGTCTGTTTTTTTGGCTCTTTTTGTATCTTGATTGGCTGGCAACATTGTGTTACTTTATTGGAGGCCTTTAGTGCAGCTTGGCTTCGGGTAAATGGATGGCTATCATTAGTTAGGAAGCGGGGTTTCATCTGGGTGCCTGGTTGGGGTGTGTTTGAGCTGGAGGTATCAGAGGGGATCTGTTTGTGCCCAGGTGTTTGCCTGGCTTGTGGTGTGGAAATTTTTTTGTTTTTGAGTGCAGGCTTCCAAATGATTGACAGCCTGGTGGAATCATCTCTTCTGTTCATGCTTTCTGGTCTTTTTTTCAATCTCTGTGGCTTCTCTGATGATTCTGTGGCTGGGGTTTTCTATAGTGGCTGGGGTTTTGGTGCCATTGAAGTTGATGCTATGACCTGTGGCTTCCATGTGTTGGACTAGTGAGGAAGTGTGTTCCAGCTTTCTGACTGCATTTTTGTGTTCATCCAGGCAGGTGCTTATTCTTCTATTGGTCTGTCCAATGTATGTGGCCGGGCATGATGCACAGGAGACTTTGTATATGCCTTGGTTTTCCAGGTCAATTTTATCTTTGGGGTTTCTGAGGATGGCTGCTATTTTTCTGTCTGTTTTGAAGGCTGTCTGTTTTTATCTTGATACAATCAAGATACAAAAAGAGCCAAAAAAACAGACAGAAGATATTAGAAGCAGAACACAGCAAACTCCAAGACCAATAAACACAGACCAAGACTCTCAACCAATCAGGATGAAGAAAAAACCATTCTGGCACAGCAATAGGCTGCCCCAAATTTAAATCTGAAACCACTGTAAAAGTCTAACTCACAGACGAACACTATACAGAAGCCTGATGATGGCAGATGAGATTCTGCTGAAACGTTGCTACAACTTAAAAAGCACCACTACTATGACGTGGGAAAATACCCAAACAAAGCTGAATGCCATGTACATTTATAATATGTTCTTTCCTGGTTTGGATGGATCATCCCAAATTCAAGATTATCTTCCTTTTGAGTTCAATTCAATAATCTTGAAATCATAAACACTCAGCATAGAGACTTAAAACAGTCCTTCTATTTTTAGAACAGCCAATACAAAACATTGATAATACCAATTTCAGATACTCCTCGGCTTACAACCATTGGTTTAACAACTAAAATTATGGCGGTGCTGGAAAAAAGGTGACTTATGACCTGTCTTAACATGTACCAACTGTCACAGCATTCCTGTGGTTGCATGATCAAAATTTGGGCACTTAGTTGGCATGTATTTATGATCATTGCAATGTCCCAGAGTCACAACAGTGCTATTTGTGACCGTCCCAGATGGCGCTCAAGAAGCAAAATCCATGAGGAAACCAGGATTCATTTAACTACCATATGATTCACTTAACGACTGTGTCAAAAAGCCTGTAATATTGGGCACAATCTAAGTCGAAGACGACTGTTAATTCCCACAGAAGTTAATAACTGATACACTATAACATGTCCCCATAATTCAGGGAAGATCATCAAAAGATTCAGTCCTTACTAGATGCCAATATCTGAGGTAATGTCAGTGTTCTGACCAAGGCTTCCTGAGACAATAATAATCACATGCTTAATCCCCCAAACCCTCTTTATTTCAATGGCTGTGAATTATATTCATTCATAGCCTGTAAACAGTTTGTGAATAGTCCAACAGAAGTCTCCCACGGTCTTTTCAGGATAAGGCTGATAAGCACCCACCTTTATCTCCCTCAAAATTCTCCCAATGATTAAATTGCCAATTAGCTGTACAAGGCCAAACGGAGCACAAAGTCAACATGAAGCTTCAGAGTTTAAACTGACCAGAACGAACAATGTTGCTTCCTGCAAAGGCTCCTGTCCCTTTGCCCCTCCTTTATGTCTTATGGGAGGGGCCAATCATCTCCAAGCCTTACTCCCGAGTTGCCCCTTTTGTCTTAACTGTTCTTGTCTTCTGGCAGCTCTGCACATGTGCGCACTGGGAACAGGCTCTCCCTGTTCCTCTGCCTCCCTGATGTCAGATTCTGGAGGCTCCAGAGTCAGCACACAACTCCTAGATGACCCTGGCCCCATCTCTGTGTCGGACACAGATCCCTCATCCGAGTCCTCCCCAGACTCCCGGACTGGCCCATGTTCTTCTTCACTGTCCTACTCTGCTGCCAGCTCTGCAGGCCGCTGGCAGACCACAACAGTCAGCTCTTCTCTTTTATTCTGGCAATATTTTTTAGTATCGGCATTTTAAATACCTCACCAAAAGTTGAAGCTTACTTGTTAAATCGGTGGATTGACTCAAGTAGTTGAAGGTGCTGGGCAATGATATCATCCGTTGTCTCAGGAATCTTAAAACTGACTGTAGATTTGAAGCACAAATATTCATGAAATGGGCAGTATTCTTGAGCACTTGACTCGGCAATCCTCCGTTAAAATGAACCATCAGCGTAATCTCTTTTTTTGACAAGCAAAAGAAAGGCCTAAGTAGGTTCAGCATCATGGTGACACTGCACCTTGTAAAGCTGAATGGGTTATGGATGGATCAATATTTCAGGCAGAATGAGATCTGGAACAGACTGTATAATTTTCAGCAGCAAGTACAGGATATGTTTGGATGCTCACTTTACAAATAATAAAATTTCCATTGCGTATAGAAAACAAACTACAGTTAGTCCTCATTTAGCAACACAATTGAGACCCATAACTTGGTTATTAAGTGAAATGGCTGCAAAGTAAAACCACAACTTGTGCTTAATCATCTCCAGCTTTCTTTTGCTTAACCTGCAGAGGTCATAATGCAAAGACAGTTTTACTTTATCACTGTCCTAACTGCAAATGGTTACTAAAAGAGTCAAGCCACTAAACAAGGACTATCTGTAGAGGTTTCTCACCGTTACGTATGCCTGCAGTTGTAGGTATGTACAGGCACAGAGATCACTCCTATGGGAAACAGTTTTAAATACCACAGCTCTGTAGGCCAAAGAATTTTTAATGATATTGCTAGCTTTGCCATTTACGTTTTGTTAGGTGCAAGCTGAAAATAATGCCCTGTGGAAGTTTTCTGTAGAAATCACAACAGTCCAAGGATGGTCTGCCTTGAGATAGGACCCCAGACAAGAACAGCTGTGTAAGGATTGTAACTTGTGAGTTTTCTACAAAGTTCTTCCAGGCTATGTAAGAGAAGAGTAACTGGAATAAATGGACTTTCAATCTGATTTACAGCAAGGAATGTTTAAGGAGGATGAATTCCTTGATCCACCAGTCAGGGGTAGAAAGCACCTGTCTTAGAGACCCATTTGCAGGATGACTGAGGGTGGTCAATTGCTCTCATTCTGAGTAACAAAAACCAATGAGATGCAATTTGCAATCTATGTTTCAAGTCAGTTGTGAAAAGAAAGGTAACTGCTCACCATTTCCATTTCTAGATTCTCAGAGTGGGTGCCATTTTAAAGCTAGGAATAAAAGCCACAGGTAACAACCTTGTTACACAATGAGAAAATAAAAAGGTTTAGCTTCTCTAGAGCCAAGTTCACCCTTGGTCCTGGCCCAAACTCCACCAATTAACATTTCAACATTACTGCACTATTCAACAACTCGGCATTAAGCAAAAAAAAAAAAAAAAGTTTGAGGACAAAGATTTAAGACCCAAAACCACTGCTCTTCATTTCTATTTCAAAGTAATCGGCAGCCTTGCTGGATTGCACACACTTAAATATCATCATTTGCAAAAACTCCAGCAACAGTCAGACAAACACTGACCGCCAACTATCCTCTTGCACACACAGGTGCAACTATCCTCTTGCACACACATACCAGCAAAGAGACAAGATACTTTTATTTGTTCAGGAATCAAAACAATATTCCTGTGTTTAGCTGCTCTTATTCTCAGTAAGTTTTCACTAGTCACAATGGAACACTCACTTTTTTTCCTGATCCTTTGTGTCATGTGAGTTTTACAGAGCGTCTGTCTGGCTTCCTCCTCGGATGCTGCAGCCTGAAGAAGCTTGAGGAGGCCTGAATTCTTTAAACAAGGTGGAAGAGAAAGGATTTGCTCTTATTAAAGAGAAAGGATTTGCTCTTATTAAAAAGATTACTGAATCCCACTGATGTTGCATATGTCACCCAACCATGCTGTCTTGAGATTAAATTGAAACCCGTTGTCCCGTCTTTAAATCTGATCGTGCTGTCTTAAAGCAGAAGAGGAAAAGACTGCACTAGGTGAACCAAGACCAAGCTCAGCATCTCCAAGCTTATGGGATGAACTGGTGGTTTCTGGTTTACTGATTGGACCACAATGGATTGATTTTCTGGGACATATCTATCAACACTGGTTTAAAAAATTCAGCAGGTGGGATCATACAACAAATAAAGGCATGAGTTGAACATAAAGAGCAACCCAGTCATTCTGAGCAATCCTGAAACAATGGCCTGATTTGAACTAGGACATTTTTATCTTCACAGATAGTCCTCACTTAAAGGATCATACATGGGATTTATGTTTTCATTAAGCAATGAGGTTGCAGAGCATGTCAGATGATCAGCTGCTTAGCAACAGTAATTCTAGTAGTTCTGGTTACCATGCCTTAAATAAATCACTGCAAGTTGTTAAGTGAGGACTTCTTGTGACTTCAATTTCCTGCTGGTTTCCCCACTGTCTTGGCTCATGGGAAGCCAGCAGGAAGGACTGCAAATCGCAATTACATGACTGTGGATACTTGGCCAGAAATCCAGGCCAGTTGCTGAACACCCAGATCATGATCACGAAGGTGCCACAAGAGCAGAACTTCAAGGATTGGTTATAATTATCAATATTATTCAGCGCCTTCATAATTTTGAACAGCATTAAGCAGGACCATCTGAATAGGTTCTATCAACCAACTCATGCCTTGTTGCTTTAGGACATATCAAGGGCTGGGAAACATTGTGAGCCCTATGAAGATTTAAACATTTTTTGGCATAGATAATGATTCTGAGACTTCACACAACACTTACAGGTTCAGCATAGTCAAGAGGAGTGCATTGCCTGTTGTTCTTAAGGTGCACCAATGCGCCATTCTGCAGCAGCAACTGAACCACAGCGTCATAATTTCCTATCACCGCTTTGTGAAGAGGTGTGTTCCCTTGGTTATTGGGAAGGTTAACTGAGGCTCCATGCTAGAAAAGGAAAAACAGGAAAAAAGAACATTTCTTTTACAAGCCACGCTTGCAAATTTCAAAGCCTTCAAACTCCATTCATTCATGGGCAATATTATTTATCAGGGTCCTGCAAAAAAAAAAAAAAATCAAAGAAAATATACGTACATTCCTTGGTATTCAAGAGTCATAAGCATTAAGTTCTCACTTTTCTTAGAATATCTCCTAAAAAAGTTTCTGTAGCAGTTTTTTTATTAAAGTCTGAAGAAAAGGCTTTTTCTATGTGTGCTATCTTATCTTTTCAACTGGAAATGCAGAAAATGGTCTTTTTTTGCAAGGTTACCATGCAGCTAAGCTGAGTTCCACCCCAATCCTTTATTTTCACACATTTCTTCCCTCAGTTTTAAGAGAAGATATACACATTTCTGTGCCTTCTCTTCAACAAATCTTAAAAGACAAAGTGAGAAAACAGCTTGCTTGTTTCAACAAACCCCATATTTCCATAACTTCCAAATGTGAGAAACAAGCTTCAGTAAAAATGAAAACAAATAGTTTAGATCTCAATTCTTGTGATCATGAAAAAGGAGTAATTGATTTATGACTGCTGAGACAAAAAGAATAGAAAAACAGGTGAAAAAAACAATATTGAATAATGATCTTCTCACCTGTAATAAAATGGCTGCTATCTCCTGATAGCCATTCAAGCAAGCATACATTAAGGGGGTATTTCCATAAATGTCCCTTCTGTTTTGCTTAGCTCTGCACTCTATCAGATGTTTCACTACCTGTTGGGAAAAGGGCATTACAACTAGTGAGTTTCAACACAAAACAACAAAAACTTTTCACTGTCACACATTCTGGGGAAGAAACGTATGAAATCTTCTGCTTTTAATTATTTATACTGATTATGTGCCATCAAGTTGATATTGATTCCTAGTGGCCACACAGATAAGATTTTCTCCATGACTAACCTGGTTTTTTGGGGTCTTCCAATGGTGCCCTGCTCACCACTGCAACTGAATCTATCCACCCTTTTCTTTTCCCTTCCACCCTTCTCTGCAACAGAGTGTCAGGTTCCAAGTAATGCAGCCATCATTAAATTGCTTCAGAGGCATTTCTATTCCTCAAAGAACTATTTTATTTGATTACACATCTTGGAACTAACTGGTAGAAACCAGTACTGAAAGTTTCCCGGGCTTCCACAAAACTAAAAGGTTCTCATTTTTCCAAAACAATTAGTCACGTTGTCCAACCAGGATATAAAATAGTTTCCTGGCAACTTTGCTCCTCCTTCCTCTGGCCGAGCAGCAGTTGGAATGCAACTGACTCATCGCCCAGCTATGTTGTTTTGGCTGGAGCTTAATCCACCTCAGGCCTCTCCTTCCAGTCTTCAAGTGTGTCAAACTCAATTACAATACAATTCCACCACCAAATTACAAACTCCATTACAAATACAATTCCACCACCAAATTAAATTCAGGCTTGACACAGAAACTTTTCCAGAGAGCTAGGTCTTTACATAATATGTCCAAAGTAGGTTAATGTGAACATGATCAATTAGTGCTTCAAGTGACACCTCTGGACTGAGCTTTACTTATTAACATTGTGAGCACAGGTGGTGCCACAGGTTGCCTAACCATGATCCAAAGGCCAATGTATTCATTCATTGGCTCCCTAGCTGTCCATCTGGGGGCTCACCTGAAAATGGCCATTCTGACAGGCAAAGTGGAGAGGTCCTGCTTGGTTCACATCTTTGGCTTCAATGTTTGCTCCATGTTTCAGTAAGAGCGCTACCAAGTCCACATGCCCATGTAGAGCAGCAACATGCAGTGACATCAGACCAATTTGGTTGGTAACATTCACTCCGAGACCATTCGAAGGCAGCCTGAAGAATTTCTGTTGGGAGAAATAAAAGCACATGGGACATCAGCTCAGTATTTCTGCACAATCTATTCCCCAACCATCTGAGACCAAGACATAACAATCACCAAATGCGCTATATTTTTATTTCAAACTTTCTAAGGGTTACTATGAATGAAGCAATGCAAAATGCACCAATGTGAAATTATATTAAGACTAAGGAGGACTTTTCAGACACTGAGAACAATTAATCAAACTCAAAGAAAGAGGCCCTTGATCTACAAATTTGCAGATTTAAAACGGCAATTCTAGATACCATGGGAGAGGAAAAAAAGGACAAGAAAGACACCAGACTGCTGGGAAAGGAAGATATTGGCTTACTTGCATAGGTACAGAACTTTGCTAAAGCAGAAGATGAGACAACAAGTTGTAGAAGAGACAGCTGAGTCAAGGCTATAAAGCCACCTCCTTTGGAAAATCTTCTATTCCTTTCCTCAGCAGTGAAATGAATTTCCCTTGATCCTTACAACAGCCCACTTAGTGAGGAAAGCAGCTCATGGGAACATCTTTAGAAGACAAGTGCGATTATTAATCACAGACTTCTTACAAGCCAAGTCAGAACATACATGCCAACCTGATAGGAGCATCCACCAACCTTTTGCACAGGACTGCATTTAGAACACTGGCACAAAGGATGACATAATTCTGGGGTCCCCATATTGCTTGCTTCCTTGGGATCTTCCAGGTCATCATCTCCCCATTCCAAGAGATAACGCATCTAGGATAAAGGAAGAGGGTTGGAAAACACATGGGTTTTTCAGATCTCATTCTCTCCGGGAGCCTCCCGGAGATGGCGGCGCGTATAGACGCAGCGGCTTATGGCTCTCCCGTTCGGTGCTCTTTTCGGTGCTTTTTTCCGCTGTTTGTATACGTCTTCTGGACTATCGGCTCTACGAGCCAACTCTATACACGATCAGATATTATAGACATTGGAATTCAATGCCAGATGTCTGTTTCGAGTGACTTTCATCGCGTCCATAACATCCCCGATGAGATAGCGAGACCAGCGGGCTCTCCGTGGATTGTTGTCGGGGCCAGGAGGCGGCGAAGACGGAGGAGGGAGAGGAAGCAGAAGCGAGGCTGTAGGTCTGGCGTTATGCTTAGGCTGAGGAAACATCCATTCAAGCCACCTCTTCCGAGTCTGTATCTCGCCAACGCCAGATCCCTGGCACATAAAACGGATTATTTACAGCTACAGCTCGCCGGTAACCGCTATGTTCGAGACTGCTGCGTCATGGTAATTACTGAAACATGGCTACATTCTGGGATACCTGACGCTAGCATGCAGCTGGCAGGCCGTACTTTTTTACGCTGGGACAGAACGAAGGACTGTGGTAAGAGCAGAGGAGGGGGGCTCTGCATCTACGTACATGAGAACTGGTGTAATAATGGGACAGTTATAGATAATCATTGTTCCCCGGATCTTGAGTACATGTCTGTAAGATGTCGGCCTTTTTTTCTACCGAGAGAGCTAACTGTTGTGATCGTTACGGCGGTGTATATCCCGCCCGACGCAAACACAGATAAGGCACTCTCTCTCCTGCTGAATACCATAAACGAACAGCAGCAGGCTTACCCTGATGGTGTTCATATTATTGCAGGAGACTTTAATAAGGCCAATCTGAAAACTGTACTCCCGAAGTTTTACCAGTATGTTAAGTGTGCCACGAGGGGAGAAAATACTCTGGATCATGTTTATACCAACATTAAACATGCATACAGAGCCATACCCCTCCCCCACCTTGGGTATTCAGATCATCTCTCCCTCCTGTTATCCCCAGCTTATACCCCCCTCAGACGCAGTAGCAGGCCCATTACGAAGACTGTAACGATTTGGCCTGAGGATGCACTTAGTAGACTTCAAGACTGCTTTGAACAGACAGACTGGAAGATGTTCCAACATCAAGAGTTGGAAATGCATACAAGTACGGTGCTGGACTATATCAAGTTCTGCATCGGAAATGTGACTGTAGACAGAAACATCCGGGTCTTCCCAAATCAGAAACCCTGGATGACTACTCAAGTCCGTGGACTTCTTAAAGCCCGTGACGTAGCCTTCAGGTCAGGCGATAGAGCTTTGTATACAGTCGCCCGAGCTGACCTGAGGAGGGGGATTAAGAAAGCCAAGATGGATCACAGGAGGAGTATTGAGTCCCACTTGTCTAGCCATAACACACGGGAGGTGTGGAAGGGCATACATGACATCACTAATTATAGGGGTTGTCACGGAACAACAGAACATCTGAGTGCAGCGCTAGCAGAGGAGCTGAATAACTTCTTTGCTCGCTTTGAAGTTTCACAACAGCGTACAGCTGCACCAGCCCTACTCCCTCCTCCAATTACATTCAGTTCTGCTACCCCACCCAGTATTTTTTCTGTGACGGAGGATGACGTCAGACGGGTGTTCCGAGCAGCGAACCCCAGAAAGGCAGCTGGCCCAGATGGAGTCCCTGGCAAGGTGCTTAGGGCATGTGCCCCCCAGCTTGCCTCCATCTTCAGAGATATTTTCAACCTCTCCCTGGCCCAGGCAGTTATACCATCCTGTCTGAAATCTGCCATAATCATCCCTGTGCCGAAGAAATCTCCCATCTCCAGCCTCAATGATTACCGCCCAGTGGCGCTTACTCCTGTAATCATGAAATGTTTTGAGAGGCTGGTGCTCCGGCACATCATGAATCATCTCCCCTTGGATTTTGATCCTTATCAGTTCGCTTACCGCACTAATCGGTCTACGGAGGATGCCATAGCCATAGCTCTGCACGCTACGCTGAACCATCTGGAGCAACGGCAGAGCTATGTCCGGATGCTTTTCGTGGACTACAGCTCTGCCTTTAATACAATCATCCCAGGAATTTTAATCAAAAAACTGGATACATTGGGTTTGCCCCCCCTTACTTGTGCCTGGATAAAGAACTTCCTGAGTGATCGGCCCCAGATTGTGAGGCTTGGTCCCCACCTTTCTTCCACACGTACGCTGAGCACTGGCTCCCCACAGGGCTGTGTGCTGAGCCCACTCCTGTACTGCCTCTATACCCACGACTGTAGTCCACACCATGATAGCAACCTCATTGTGAAGTTTGCTGATGACACCACGGTGGTTGGACTCATTTCGAGGGGAGATGAGGCAGCTTATAGGAAGGAGGTCCTGATGTTGGCTGCTTGGTGTTCGGACAATAATTTAGCTCTGAACACCAAGAAAACTAAGGAACTCATTGTGGACTTTAGGAGGCACAACACTGACCTGGCTCCCCTTTACATTAATGGAGAGCAGGTGGAGAGGGTCCATACTTTCCGGTTTTTGGGTGTTACTATTGTTGATAAGATCTCCTGGACGGAAAACACCACGGCAGTTATTAAGAAGGCTCAGCAGAGACTCCACTTCCTGCGAGTGCTCAGGAAGCACAATCTGGCCTCCAGCCTGCTGATTACCTTCTATCGTGCGTCCATTGAAAGCCTGTTGACATACTGCATTACAGTGTGGTATGGTCATTGTACTATGGCAGACAGGGAGAGACTACAGAGGATAGTCAAAACAGCTCAGAAGATCATTGGCTGCCCTCTTTCCTCCCTGTCAGACATCTATTCCTCACGCTGTCTTAGTAGAGCTGTGAACATCATAAAAGACAGTTTCCATCCTGGTAACGGACTGTTTGACCTGTTGCCCTCGGGGAGGCGCTATAGGTGCATCAGGTCAAGGACAAATCGTCTTCAAAACAGTTTTTTTCCCAAAGCTATAACTACCCTGAACTTACATATGCACTGACTTTAAGTCCTGTCAAACATATTGTAAATAATACTTTGGGACAATTGGGAAATTTTTGTGCAATATATCATGACTATTACTGTGCTGGCTGACAAGTGCAATAACTCCTACTGTGAATAGGCACAAATTAAGTGCAATAAGCTGGTAATTTTACTCATTTTATTCTTCTTTGTTGTTTTAGATATTTTTAGATATTCTTATGCACATTCTCTTTTTAACATGTATGGTTGTACTGAACGACGAGTCGCTTAATCTCACTGTGTATGCGTATGATGCAAGTTGTACACGTGGATAGTGACAATAAAGGTATTCGTATTCGTACAGTGATGCATCTTTATAAGCTCTCTCCCTCTCATAAGGAGCCTCACAGATGTCCTAATTAAAAATTCAGAAGAAGCTTAGACTAAAACATTTGGCCTTTGGAAATCTAGTTTTTGGCCTGAAAGGATTTTTGCCCACCTGGGCACACAGAAGCATTTTGAAATCTTATCACTCTGCAGGTTTGCTATTCTTCAGCCTGAGGGTAGAGATGTCATTTCAGCAAGAACAGAATAGTTGTCTGGTATTTCCCCAGAAACGGGCAAATTAAATGAGACATGCCAGAAGACATAATGTGGCCCCTCATGACATTTCATTTCCTACCAGGCAAGTGATAGAACAGTTAAATGTTCTTGCTGCCAAGATGAATTTGCAAAGGACATATGATCTAAATTAGAAAAGACAGCCCCCTCTTAATCTAGACTTTGATGTTCTCCTCTATTCAATCCCTTTAGCTGGGATTGCTGGAGATTAAAAGCCAGAAGGCTTTGCACAGAATAGGCCAATGTCTTTCCTTGGCTCTTTCTGCTATTTTATTGATCTTTTCAACATGCTTCATATTTGAAGCCAGAATGCTAATTTTTACCTAGAAAAAATACACTTCGTTTGCAAAAATAGGCACTTTGCTCCCCCAGTCAAAAATGAGGGAAGCATGGTTACGAGCACTGTACAAAGGAAAAGGTTGTTTTTTTTTTTTAACAAACAGTTCTGTTTAAAAACCCAGCATGTGCTCCATCTAGATGTAGAGGAAAAATTCTGTTGGACCAGATGTTTAGTGCCCTTCATCTCTGGCCAGGAATCTACCTCCTTCTTGGCACTTTAAGTGATATAACCTACTTGCATGCCCCCTCTTTTAGGTCTAGTCAACACCTAAAGCAGGGACTCGTTGTCTACATCACATCACAGTTTGCTGTAAACCTACATTATACATGGTTACAGAGAAACCATAATGGTTGTGTTCATATAATTGTGAAGCCAACCCAGCCCAACCCAACCCAATCGTGTATAGACCAAAGCAAAGCAATGTGTGAGAACTATAACTCTAAATTGGGTGTCCAACCCTGCCAGCTTTAAGACTTAAAATCCACCAGACAAAAGTACAAGTATAATGACTAGAAAGATATAGAAATTTAGGGAAAGATATGTAATTGAATTAGAAAGGAATGAGACAATCATAAAGTAAGGGAAGGGAAAAATTATTGAGAAATTGATAAAATAGTGACAAGATATGAAATTGAATATATAATATGAATATGTAACTGAGATTATGTCTGTATGGAAATGTGATAACCTGGAATCATGCTGTTCTCAAAAAAAGATGTTTTGTTTTCATTATGTTTTGTGAAAACCCAAATAAAACTTTTACCCCCCCCAAAAAAAAGAGTTAAAGTCCACAAGTCTTAAAAGTTGCCACATTAAGACCCCCACACTCTAAAATATTCACCTTTTAGCTTATATCCCAAAGATAATTGATCTGATGTTGGAAACTGTTCATTTCTCAAAACAAAATCTAGAAGCCTACAAACCTTTTCTGTGTAATTGCTTTGTATGACAATTTGGCTTGCTTTTAGATTAACAAAAGAAGTAATCTTCAAGACCCAGTAAGTACACTCTCCCACTATATTAAACTGGGGCTATCTAGGATTAGATTTTGATTGACTTAACACATTGCACAAATTCAGTGATTAACAGTTTCACTAATCAAGCAGACTATGTATTCAGTCAGCATCCGCCATTTTGCAAAAAAAAAAAAAGATATTATGGGGAAGGGAAGGGGAGGAGATGGAAGCTAACCGGAGAAGCTCTGAAAATGGGACAGAGTGGTAGCTTCCCCTTAAATTACAAAACATCTTAAGAGAGTTCTTTATCTTCTTAGTCCTTCTCTTTTGAGATACAAGAATTCCTGGCAGGGCAGCAAAAGCGCTTACTGATTGCTAATCCACCATTTATACTGTACAATCCTTGGATTTATGCCATATTTAGGGTCTCAATTTCCAATCCTGGCAGAGGGAAAGATCATCTATAATGCCTAACCATGGTTTACTGCATAAGCAAAACTGGCTGGATTTGCATAACACAATAAAGAAGAATATTTGTTCGGATTGAAATGAGGGGTCCTTGGTACGTGATTGTTTTCTTGCAGACTTTTCATTACCCAAACTATGTAACATAGCTAGTTGCATAACACAATCTATGGAAAATAAAGTTATTCCCCAGATTTAATATAATAGGAGAATGCACCTGCTGGGTCTTGAAAATTATGTGTTTTGTCCACAACCAGCCAAGTTGTCATATGAAACAAATGCACCTTAAAGCTTAGGCATGAATTACTTCAGATAGCAAACCGATATATGGTTGTATTCTGTGGTCATTAGGTCTCCATTGGGCCACATTTTATCATCTTTTGCATTAATCACATTTGGCTAATAAAGAATTCTATTAACATTTTTTTAATTCTATATACATCAAAACTACAAATGGTATAATTTGCCTTGTTGATGAGTGTCACAACTTTCAAGGCTTCCAGAGAGTAAAATTGCTATACCCATCATCCCTGGAGACAGTAAATAATGCCCATTATAGGATGGGAATAACCAAGTTCTGTACCTCTGTAGAAAAAAAGATTTTTGAAAAGCAAAACTTTGCTTTTTATCTCGTATATCTATAAAAATTGCAGCTCTGTTACTACCATTAGGCCTTCCATGTCTTCTCGCTCAGAGCTGATACTGCTATTATAGAACAATGAGGCCTGTTTTTATTCAAAATCTACTTTTCTGGTGTAAAATAATGGTCCCAGGTAGGACTATCAAAATTCAATGCAAGAACATTACATCAACCAGGAATCATCATTTAATGACCCCATAATTCCTTGCAGGATGGAGTTTGGGCAAATGAATGGAACTCGCAGTGTTTTAATGGCCAGATGCCCTTCCTGTCGCCAATGCGGAGTTTTGTTCAGCAGATATATTGTCATTGGGCCCAGAGAGAAAAATATCTGCCTCTACCTAGGATCAAACTCACAGCCTCCTGATTGAGGCGAGAGCTCCACCTCTAGGCTACTGCACCATATCTTACTACATCAACCAAGAATGGCATTTTTAAAAATGGCACAGATAAAACTATATCAATACACTCTATGCCTACACAATGGACACATGTAAGTGGAACCGCCACAGTTTAAGTTGTCACATGGAATAGTCCTACTCAAGACTCCGAAGTGGACTTGTCTTGCAAAGTCCACCCTATTGTCCTACTTCCCTGTAGAAAACTGATGAAGCAACTCAAACCCACCAAACATTTGAGGACCCTCATTTGGATGCTTTTGTAATTGTTGCTTATTGTTATGGTGACTGAAAACTTCAGGATCACCCCCCCCCCAACATTTTGCTATTCCCATTACCAGAATGGGCTGATATTTTCCAGCCTGCCCCACAAGAAGACTTGAGAGTACAATTCTAGATATGCTCATTATGCAATTGACCATCTATTTCCACTTGGATTTTCTTTAAGAACTGCTGGCTTATAGTGGGACACTTTACTTAGCACCATCCTCAATATATGCGCCCACCAGCATCTACAATCTTGCAAAGCATGGATCCAATGAACTGCTCTTACCATCTCCAAATCTCCGTCAGCAACTGCTCTTAAAAGCTTGTCCACCTACAGAATGAACAACACCAGAAAAAGAAAGCGTGTTTACCTGAATTGGCATCTATTACAGAACTGATATACAGTATTGCAAAGGGTTTTTTTTGCTCTTATGACCAGCCCAAAAGCTGCAGCACATACAGAACAAGCTATGAACATGTGAAATGGTTGCTGAAGCTGAAGGTTTGATTTGACATTAAAGGACCCTGAAATTTAGACACCAGGATAGAAAGCCAATTTGGTCTAATGAATAAGACACCACACTAAAAAGTGGGATTCTGGGAGTTTTCATGCCCCACCTTAGCTATGAAAGCTAACTGGGTGACCTTGGGCCAGTCACTGCCTCTCAGCTCAAACCTCCTCACAAGGTTATTATTGTGAAGAAAATAAGAGGAGGAAGGTGTATTGAATATGTTCACGGCTTTGAGTTATTTGTAAAAATAATAAAGGCAGGGTACAAATGAATGAGTGGATGAATGAACTAGCAAGCAAATATCTCACAAATGTCCTTTACTGTCACAAATCTAGTTGATTGCTAAGTGTAAGAACTATGCACTATCTATCTTGTAAGCAGACTTATTAATAGCAGCCCTTTCATTCTGAAATGCTCTCTCTTCTAAAATTTATGAGATTCCTAACAATTTTGATCTTTTAAGCTCCAGTTAAAAAGATCATCCTCTTCCCACTTCCCCAGTATACATCTGTGCATCTTTCATCTTCTATATCTCATCTTCTATATTCATCTACTTCAATCTTCCTTCTGAAATCATAAGTTAGCAGCACATAAGGGGCATGTTATGTATTCTCGCCTCCTGAATCTTCCAATCAAACGGACGGAGCCTGATGCTATTTAAGAAGGAGAGACAAAACGGGAGTTATATTTGAGCTTGGGCTGCCCTGCCAAATGCTCACTAGTTAATCAGCTTACCTCTTTATAATTAGATTTGGTTTCTTCTGGTGTCACTGTTGTCACTGGTATTATGAAAGATAAACTGGAGGTGGATGATACTTGGCTGAGGGTGTCTTCACAAGACGAGGAAGATCGGACGGGTGACTAGTGGACCCCATAAAGAAATCAAAAGGAGAAAGTTGGCTGCATTCCTCATTTATTTAACAGCTGATCAGGAGGATATTTTTAAGCTAAGAGTTGGGACCAATTCTTTGAATTACCTGAGAAGCATGTTGTCCTTTTTCAAAAGTGAGGTAGTTCAATTCCATTAAGGAAACAATCTGCAGAGAGATTAAAACCAAATGAGCAAGAAGTGCAGATCTCAAGAAATTAACCACCTGGATATTATATATGCTACCAGCAAATAAATAAACTAAGTTCATAGATGGTGCTAAATTATAACAAAGTCTGTTTTCAGAAAACTTAAGAGAAGCTAGTCAAATGCATTTCAAAAGTTACACGGTTTTTTTATAGCTTCACAATATAAATTTAGGCAAAGGGAAAGAAAAAATTAAGCCAAGCAGAATGGTAATTTAACTTGAACTGCTTAGGTTTTTAAGATGTCACAAGACTGCTTGTTTTTATTAATTTGTATTGAAGATGCTAAAAAAACAAAGAGGAAAACTTGGAGGACTTTTACTGTGCATAAAAGCAAATATAAGAGTACATAGAGATTCATTTCTCTTTTAGCTCTTCTGTGTGTATGAGTATGTATAAAACACAACTATGACCTTTCTCCAACATTAGCAATCAGAAGCTACTGTCAAATGGTTGTGCAAAGCTGTTTCTTTTTTAAAAATAAGTTCTCCTTAAAAACCAGAACAAAATATGTCTAAAGAAAGAACAGATAATGTGGAAGGCACTACAAAAGTTGTGGGCCACAACCTGAGGGTTGGAGCACCCTGCTTTATAGCACTCTCTGGGCAGTTTACACTGTCAGCATATTGCCCCCAACATCTGGGTTCTCATTTTACCAACTTCGGATGGATGGAAAGCTAGACTAACTTTGAGCCAGTCAGGATTGACCTTCAGGCTGTAGGCAGAGTCAGCCTGCAATACTGCATTCTAACCACTGTGTCACCTTGGCTCTTTTATTTAATTATTGTTGTAGTATCCACGAAGGACTCTGCCCTCTCTGCAATTAAACAGTGAGAATATGCAGGATGTCTTGGCTTCAAAGCATCCTAAGAACATTCTAGTTGGTTAAAAAGTACCGTTGAATTTAATGCACATTGCACAGGTGTCTCTTTCATCCGGTTCAGAATGCCTGGGTTGGCTCCATTCTGCAGGAGGACTTCGATGATCCCTTGATAGCCCCAGCGAGCAGCTATGTGAAGAGCAGTGTCTCCTTTTTCATTACCAATATCTAACTTGCAAGAGTGGACATCATAATAAACCAGAGCCTTGACGCACTACGAAGTTAAAACAGAACAACCAAGATAAGAACTTTGCATGAAAGCCATGGCTTATACACAGCCTGATGGAAGCTGCTGCTTTGCATTTTATCCATCCAGAGATTTATTTATCCAGGGATCAATCCTGCTGTGCCATGAATGCTTCCTCTCAGACAACACACACACACAAAACAAGGTTAAGCACACCAGGCACACAATTCACACCATTTTTTCATATAACGAAAGAGCAAGGAGGTGGCCTGTTCTAAACATTTCCCTCAAGATTTTGACTTTCAAAGAACCACAACAGCAACAGACCCACTGTCAAAAAACACCCATGTCTTCATCCAGACTATCTTCGGATTTTTTACCCCCATGGGATGTTTTTTTTAAATAAAGTTTTATTTGGGTTTTCACACATACAAAATACAAGTAAAACTTCTTTTTTGAAAATAGCCTAGTCCTGGGTTGAACTTCTTTATGCAGACACAAAACTCAATTTTATGCTCCTTTTTGTGTTCTATCTATTCCATATCTTATACTATTTTACATTTTCTATGTAGTTTTTCCCCTCTTTTAATTTTCTCAATTTTATTTTGATTATCTCATCTCAATTCAAATATTATATTTATACTTTTGTCTGTTCTGTTTCAATTTCATATTATCTTTTCTCATTAAACAAATTTTCTCCTGTAATTACTAATTGGAGTATGACACCTTTATATCTTTTAATTACATCCATTCAACTCTTATTTAAACTTCAATATATACCTTAAGTTTATGACCTTCAATATAATACATAATACATAACTTCCAATCGAATTCTGCTTAGTACGTTCTTATAATACACACTATATTCTTTTTTTAAAAAAAGAAAGATTGTAAATATATGTAATTATAAATCCTCATTCCATTCCAGTTCTATTCTATCATTAATAATCATTAAAATCTTAACAACTTTAACACTTCTTTTCAATTAAATATCATACTTCCTTAAAAACATATATAATCTCCCTAATTAATTTTTCCCTTATTTCTCTTCACATATGTTTTATAAATCATTAAATATACCTTTTGTTACATTTATTTATTGACAAGCATTCCACTGAATTACGATAGCTATTTTATCAGACATTTTAATCATACATTGTTTCATATTTTCTAAAATTATTTCTGCTTCTAATATAACCATACTATCTTATGTACCTTTACAGAATCCCTTTTTCCATTAAGTTTTCACCCATTACCTCTAAGTAGGCCCTGTTTCTCTATATTTTGCTTCTGTCCTTTATAACTTCTTTTCCTTTCTTTCTTCCCTCTCATTTTCTCCCTCCCCTTTTTACCCCCTTGTCTCTCTAGTTCTAATTCTCTCTTCTGTATTTCCCTCTTCTGTTGCTTTCTGATTTTATACTTGTTTTTCACTCTATTTTTTTTTGGGGGGGGATTGTTTTTTCCAATCTTAAACTTTCCCCCCTTTCCTTTTTTCCCCCACCTAAGATTACTTGTTCATTAAAGATGGCTTCTTCTTTGTCACAATCTTCTTGTTCTGCAGGCATTTCTTGTTGTTTCTCATAATTCCAAATCTCCATTTCTAAAAACTGAACTATGAAGCCAAAAGAACCTCTCCCTTCTTGTGCATCTTCTTTGTACCTTTTAAGTTCCATTTTCAGTTCTTCTAAAAGTGGAGCCATTTTAAACAGTTTTAAACAACCACCCGATTAATTTTAGTCATTCAAAACAATAACCAAAAATCTAGAAATCAAGTAATCCAGATAGTCCCGAGTTATATCTTCCTATTTCTTTTTCGACATTCTCTTCCTGGGGTTTTTGTTGCTATATTTCAGTTAGAATGTATCTTTTGGAAGTCTTGCTGAGATTTTGCTATAAGTTCTTTTTTAATTCCAGGCAGTCTCCTCCCTTCCAGATCCTAACTTTTTATTCTTTTTCTCTCCTTTCCTGTTTTCAAAAGCTTTTAATTATCCAGAAATCTTTATTATCCCTTTGACTTTTTATTTTCAGCATTACATGCCTATTGATGTCAAAGTGGATTTTTTTCCAATTTCTTGCTTAAGTCTCTTAGCTGTCAGTATAGGAAAAGGAGAAAACCAAATCTTTTCCCTTTTCTCTCTCCTTCGCAGCTTAAAAATTTTCTTAGAGAACAATGTTATTGTTTTTTAACAGTTTCAATTCCAGGGTACCTTATTTGTTGCTTTTGCTGTTTGACCCGGTCAACCAAAACTTTCTCTTCTATTCTTCCTCCTGCACATTCTTTTCCGGTCGAGTTCTTCTTTGTGGTGGCCATTTCTGACCACCGCTGTAACCGCCTTCGGGAAAGGGAGTAATGGCCAGCTGGGGAGGAGAGATGCAGCTCTCCTCAACCCTGCAGGCAGTCTTCCCCCTCTTCACCACCTCTACAGGGTGGCTTAGCCCCGAAGCCAGCCGGCTCGGGGTGCTCCAGCAGCGAGCACGGATCGAAGCCTCACAGAAATGAGGTTTCAGTCTGTCGCTGAAGAAGCTCAAACTGGAAGGCCCCCATGGAATGTTTTAATTACTGCAATTTTGTATTAGCATGCATTGGATTTAATGTGTTTCAGAGAAATCTTGAACAGCTAGTAGTGATGTCTTGAGCACAGGAAATGGAGAAAGAATGGTGTAAAAATAATTTAAATCAATTAATAGCCTATTTTTATGTTTTGTATCTGCAAGAATAACTGAACACTTGATAGGAAAAGAAACTAAACATTTGGAATTTTCTTGCCCCTCAAATGAGATGGAAAAGAAAGGTATGGTCCAAATGACACTTATTAGCTTCAGCGGGCATCTTCAATCTTGACAATTTTAAGACTTGCAGATTTCAACTCTCAGAACCTCAGCCAGGAATTCTGAGAGTTGAAGTCCACAAGTCTTAAAGTTGACAAGACTGGAGACCCTTGAATTACAGAACTGAAGGACACCTATAAGAACTGCTGTTTTAAATGATCTACTTACGTCCTCATGCCCATAAATGCAGGCTAAATGGAGTGCAGTGTTGCCATTATTATCCTGGGCTTCCGTGCTTGATTTATAATGTAACAAGAGAAGCTGAAAATAAAAGGAAAAAGCCAATGTTATCCAGAGAAGAAGTCATAACAGGCTGGTATCTACTGGGCATCTTATCATTTCTGAAATCAAATGAAATGACTAATTCCCATCTTCCCTTTCAGCTACCTTTTTTTGACCAAGTTGCAAACTGGGATGAAAACATCTCACTTTGAACTACTGAAAAACCAAGGTAGAGTTACCACCGAACTACCCAGACCTCCCTACCAACACTTCTTAGCACTTCAAAGAACAGCTACAGAAAATAAAAATTCCTTAAGCTAAGTTAATCAGTGGAACACCTTATCTCCAGAAATGGTGGGTTTTCCGTCACTGGAGGTTTTTAAGAAGAGACTGGATAGCCATTTGTCTGAAATGGTATGTACAGAATTTCCAGCCTGAGCAGAGGATTGGACTAGAAGTCCCTTCCAACTTTTTTATTCTGTTAAATTAATACATAATTTCTGGCCAAATTGGGACTTCACTGCTATCCTTCAAAAAGTCACCTTAAATAATGGTTAGCACCAACTCCAGAGATTTCAAGCTACTCTGTAATTTTACATCCAACTGTTCCAAGAATGGGTTTCACGCATGGCCTTTGCCTTTTACATCCTCTTTCCATTTTTCACACCTCCATCCACACTCGCTTCCAAAGAAGAATCTTGCATGCTACTTTTGCCAACTAGAATAATGCCACAAGATGAAGAAGCTCACCAAGAGCTACCACCTCCTGCAAAATTCACAGGTTATTATGGATGATAACGATGATGAAATTTCCAGGGTCCAGTCTAATTGAGGTACAGCCCTGTGCTGCCTATTTGCGCATCTAGAAGGCACAGGCACAAAATGGCTGACTCATGTATTTATCCAAGGGTTGCCAAAGGAGAAATGATGAGTGCCAAAACTTCCGTTTACTAAATAAATAAGTCCTTCTACAGTGTTCTTCACCATATCAGTGAAGGCCCAATGACACTTGCCAATAAAAATGATTCTGAAAGCTGGCATTTTGCTCTGATGCAGCTTTCTCTTTTATTAAAAGAACTTTTAAGTTAACAGCATCAAGAAACCTGACGGTGGTCAAGAGCAGAGATGGCTGGAACAATTTGGGAATGAATGACTTTGGAAACATCTGAAGCACTTTTCATGGAATGTACATTTTACAACAATGAATTGTTTTCTCCAGTCCACCTCCCCAGCCCCCCAATCCCCCAAAATGGTAGAAGATGCAGCTTCATCAATAAAAATGTTTTATTTGTGTCTGGCTATTTATGGAAACGTTATTGCATTCCCTGCAAAAGATAACAGGAAGCGAGCACAGAAGAAGTGAAGGCCAAATGCATCCGTTCTTTGGGCTGCAGGCCAGCGTCAGCATGAAAGCATTTTTTTTTCCATATGCAGGGCCAACACTTCCATTAGGTAAAGTGGGGCCACCAACTGTTAAGACAAAAGGCAAGAACAGGGAATAGAAGCCAACGGTTCGTAAAGAATTCCTCAGTTAATATGAACATGGCTGAGGACTCTGGGAGGGATAGTTCACCCAGCTGAAACTGAAGAAAGTGAGGGTTAGGTTAGGGCTTGAAGTTAAAACAGCACTGAAAAATGGGGCTTACGACTGTTTTCCCCACTTAGGGCTGTTATAGCATCCCCAATGGTCATGTGATCAAAGTTCAGATGCTTGGCAACTGGCATGTATTTATGACGGTTGCAGTGCCATGGAGTCACGTGATCCCCTTTTGTGACCTTTTAACCAGCCAAGTCCACGGGGGAGCCAAATTCACTTAACGACTATTTATTTAGGGTATGGCACGTGTTAGCCAGCGATCACCCAAGGTGGCTGACTCCCTCTGTGGAAAGAATTTTTTCGGGCAGTGTTATCTTTACCTGCGGGATGCCAGTTTAAGGCTCCTTTCTTATCCCTGCGCAGATTATTCACTCACGGGAATCAAACCTCCAAGCTGCCAACTTCAGCAGTGTGCAAGCCACTGTCTTACCATGTGAGCCACCACGGCCCCACTTAACAACTGTGTTATTAACTTATTAACTGCAGTGATTCACTTAACAACTGTGGCAAGGAAAGTCATAAAATGGGACAAAACTCTTAACAAGTCTTGCTTAGCCACAGAAAATCTGGGCTCAATTACGGCCGTAAGTTTTTTTTTAATCACCTTCTCATCAGTACCCATCAAGATCTTATCTAGATCAGTCTGTTTATCATAGAATCCCTCTGTTTTAGAATCTTCATCATACCTTGAATGTATTTGCGCATATGAAAACCAATTCATCCTTATACCTTGTTCCTCTAAATTTTGGATCGTTTTAAGTTCACCCTTTTCATCCAACAGTTCCCCATATCTAACTGTTTGTTCCTTCTTATAAATTATAGGATAGGAAAATGCTTCAATAGTCGATAACCAAACTGGAATTTTCAAATAACATTGTCTTTTTATCTTCTCCCAGTTTAACCACAAAGACTCCCGCATATAATGTCTTCTAAAATAACCCTGTGTTTTAGTTCCCTTATACCATAAAGCAAAGAAGTCCCAATAAAAATAAAGAGAAAAAAAGAAAAATAAAGAAAAAACTCTGAGACTTTCCCTTTAAAATAAAAGGCAAAAATAAGAATATTACTAGAATTGAGATTTACAAAAAGGCTGGCGAATGGGGTATATATATATATATATATATATATAAGAGAGCACACTGCACTTTATTTATTTATCCAAGGCTCTTATTATGACTCTCTTCTTCAGCAGCTTCAAAGCTAAGCCTCAAATGTTGAAATATTGATAAGAGTCCAGGAAAACACCTGTAATAATATTTTGCTATGCTCTCCCTCTATCTTATCACGTTGAAATGTCCTTGAGAAGGAGTCTTAAAGTATTTTCAAGCCTCTAGTTGGCAGTTGCAATGTTTCTTAATGCTCTTCCCCCCCCCAGCCAGAAAAAATGAGTAATGTACACAAAAAAAAAAAAAAAGAAAGAAAATAGCTAAAGGGAGCCTCTATCCTAGAAAAAATTTAAAAATCAAAAGGAGCATAAAAATATATATAAGAGAAAATTCAATCCGGTTACCTACAAAGTCACACTTAAGTCCCCAGAAAAAAAATAAGAAAAAGAAAAAAGAATCCAAGCCTCAATTTGACATCACTTTAAAAAAACGCCGCTCAAACAGTTTGGTCAAAAAAAAAAAAGCCTCACAGATTTCTTCTTTGTTCAGGATGCCCTTTCAAACCTCAGCGAATTTACAACACAAAAGGAATTTCTCACCCAGCCGACCCACTTCTTGACAGCCACTTTGTTTCCGGAGCTGTCCTGACTTCAGCAGCTATGGGGGCTGCCTCTCCACCGCCAGCAAAAGGGCTTCTTCCGGATCAAACCAGAGATTTTGCGATATCTCTGGGATCCTGGGACAGTGCCCTTCACAATCCCCATCTCTACGGGACGGTTTAGGTCCATTGGGACCGACCAGGGGCGAAAATATCGGCTGCGATCTCAGAGCCCCGAGATCGCAGCTGTATCGCCGAAACGAAGCTCCGCCTTCCAATTACGGCTGTAAGTTAAGGACTACTTGTATTATAGGATAGGATAGGATAGGATAGGATAGGATAGGATAGGATAGGATAGGATAGGATAAAATTCCTTCTTGGCCAAGTTGATTAGACAAAAAAGGCATCATTCCACTATTAAAGCAACTGAGCCCAGATTTTGCTTTTGAGTGACTCCACGCTGAAAAACACCTACGTAGATGTTCTTTGTTTCTGTCTGTAAATAAACATGAAATTACACATAGCACAACAGGATTCACAAACTGTTTGTTGCTTACTGTAACATTCTGATATCCCTTTTGACAGGCGAGATGAAGGGGTGTTGACCCGTGGTAATCCGTGGCGGTGACAACAGCTCCTTTGGAGACCAACAAGTCAATTAATGGGGCTTGTCCTGGGGAGGAAAGAAATTTGCTCATTACCACCCAAAGCATAGCATGCGGCTGTGGTTTCTTTGTTTGTTTGTTTTTTTAAAGCATGTTGCGTTTTCAGAATCGGTCTGAGAGCATAAGGATTTTCTCCTTATCCTTTCTGTGCAGACTGTGATACAGATACTCAACGACCACAATGGAGGCCAAACTTTACATTGCAAAGCAAGAAATTGGTTAAGGGAGCTTTGCCACCATTCCATGGCTTTTCTTGTCGCATTTGTTAACTCTAAAGGGATCAAAACTTTCAAGATACCTAACTAACAGAGCTAAAGGATACCTAACTAACAGAGCTGACTGGATTGGAAAAGGCTATGCCACAACATCTGAAAAATGAAAAAAAAAAAAATTGCAGCGCTCACCATAAATAGCAGCTACATGGAGTGGAGTAAATCCCTGATCGTCTCTAGAAAATGGTGTAACAATCGAAGGATCATTCAGCTTCCTTAAAGCAATGATAAAAGACATGATCAAACTCAAGCAGAATATCAGTGTTTTAATATCCTCACAGCATTTTTTGTCCACAAGAAGCACTATAACATGGGACACGGTGGTTGCAAGACCACCCATTATAATTCTGTTGTCCTCTGAACTTGCTCTTCTATCAGCTTCAATTCTTTCTTCTTAAAAATAATGGCATCACCATCGGCATTGACAAATTCACCATCTGTCAATTGCAAAAGGCAGCTTTACTTGGAACAGCTTACATCCTGCGGCCGATACCTCTAACACCATCAAACACCCACACCTGGGTATCCCAGGTCCTTGGGAAGGACTCGATAGGTAGATAAAAATGGCAAATCCAGTCTGAACTCTACGACAAATAATAATACTGGCATATCTTCTTAAGCCTTAGGAAGATGACCGAATGAATTTCTGAATAATCCTCATGCACATGCAGACCAAAATCTGGCATTAAATCTGAATTAAGCCACTGAAGGCAAAATCAAATGTCTTAACTTTCATTCTGAATCACTGGGGATAAACTCTTGGAGAGAGAGAAAAAAATACTCTTACCCAGAAACTAGCTTCTCACATTTGTCACAAAAGCAGAGCGGATGGCACATGTTTTGCAAAGCATCTTTATCGCTGTCTCCTTGACTCAATAAGCATTCTACTTCTTCTTGGTTGCCTGAAGCAACATGCTGCAAAGAAGAATGAGAGAGAGAGACACATCTGGGCAGGCTCAAAACCCAAACCTCGAACAGAGAAAACACCAGAAGAGGAGAAAGTCCTTGGAGAACCATAAGAAGGACTCAAGGTCAGTTCTCACATCACAGCAATTGTAGAAGAGTCGGTGTATTTCCATCCCAAGTCCCTGGTTTATTGTCTATTCAATTCTAGACTGCATATCCACTGTGACATCTCTGTAATTGTTAAACTGTATTGTTGAGGTATGTAAGTGACTTACATTCCTAACATGTATAAACTAACAGATATCTACTCAAGTCTTCCCAAGAACAATATGCCTTATTCAAGCTGAACAGGCATAAATAATTTCCTCCAATTGCTATATGAAGTCCTATTGGAACTGCGGTTCCAATATACCTGGAAAAAAAAATAGGTAGGAAAAGGCAGGTGTGAGATTAAAGCTTTGCTCTCCAGGATACATTTCCATAAGCTATTTTTAAAATGTAAGAATTATACCATTTAACAAGATACGAGCGGTGTCCAAAAAATACTGATTATTTGGATACTGGAGGCTTTTAAGACGAGACTTGACAGTCACTTGTCTGGAATAGTATAGTCTCCTGCTTGAGCAAGTAGTTGGACTAGAAGATCTCCAAGGACCCTTCCAACTTTTGTTATTTTGTTATTTCTAATAAAAAACATATTTAATGTTATTAACATGACTTACTACCCCAGAACGGGTTAACCAAACCCTTCCTTAGGATCACATAACTTCATTTGAAAATGTGGATTGAAGTGTGGATTCATCTCTCCATTTACAACATTCCCAAAGAAGCAGTTTAAAAAAATAAAAATCCTACATACAACTTCAACAGCAATAAAAGGATAACATCAAACTGATTCATCAACTTCTCTCTGCCAGCAAAGCCATAATCAGCTCCAAACAAACTCTCAACACATTAAAGTTTAAATATTTAACTGAAAAAAGGAACTTTAATAATGTGCCCACAGAGATCATTCCTAGGAAAGCTTCTCTTCCAGCCTCCTCTTCCCAGTGGAAGATAATTCAGGAGAAAGGAGAAAGGAGGAGAAATCACACAGGCACTGTTTTGAAAAATATATATAATTAAAGCCATATTCCACCAAGAGTGATGCTACTCTGATTAAAGCATCCATTATGGCACATAATAAAAATGGCACAGGAAAGATAATTCCAAAACACCCAATTTTAGTCCACAGATAGCCGTGATGGAGATAGTCCTCCAACCCGTTGCTGGGAAAAGCATCATATTTAGCTAGTTGTTGCTGAGCTAATCCAACAGCTATGCAATCCAAACCTTAAACAAGCAGTCTATCGGGGTGTTGGACAGTTGAGAAAGAAGATTCATTCTTTGTCTTAAGAACAGCTTTTCACTAAATCCTTCAGATCCCTAAAAAATGAAAGGAGAGAGAAGGTATTAGCTATTAGAAATATTTAACTAAAAACAGGTATTTGCAAAACCTGTTTTTTTCCACTGATTTAACAGATGTCAGATCTGTTTAAACTAGTGAATTCCATTTTAAAGCCTAACTCTCAAAATTGAACACTAGCCATTTTCTTGCAGCGAAGGATGGGTTTTCAGTTTTAATCTAACCAATGAATAAATGAATTCCATCTTTCAACCAAAAGCTTACAGATATGTAGAATCCTAAAAACAAGTAAGCATTAAGAGAAATAAAATCACCACCGAAGAGAGGACCGCAATGTCATCAGAGGAAACTTCTGTTCTTTTACCAACTATGTTATTGTTTAGATGTATATCCTGACTCTTTTAGAGAAGCTCGAAGTGACATACTTAAAGAATCCTTTTATCTTACAATGCAATTCTGAAGGGTGTGTGGTAGCCTGAGGTTGCCAAGCATTCTTCTGCGGTAGGCAAGGGCCTCCTGCTTGTTGTCCAACATCTTAACCACTACCCTGCATTGTCTCCAGTTTTATATTAAAAGTTTGAGCAGCATCTACACGTCAGAACCTCATTTAAAAATCAGACTGCTGGAACATAGCCTTCCTTGCATCAGAACGGTCCTATTTCTAATTTTGTATCAGTAGGGATTTATTTGTGGCCACAGACGAAAGTTTTATTGACAGTAACCATTCTCAGACAGGAATTGTAATTAAATTTTCTCATTTAACAGTCCTCTTGCAATGGAGTTTTTAATCAGCTACGTTCATACTATTTTTTACAGAGTACAAAAATAGATACAGGTAATCCTTAACTTATAAGGAGCAATGGTAGCACAGTGGTTAGAATGCAGTATTGAGGACCTGAATTGTTGGGGGCAATATGATTATGTGAACCACTTAGAGAGGGTTCTAAAGCACTGTGAAGTGGTATATGTCTAAGTGCTATTGCTCCAACCACAATTGGAACCAGAATTTCTTTGGCTAACCAGGGCATTTAAAATAAATCACAGCCAAATTTACAAACTTTTTTGCCATGGTTGTTAAGCAAATCATTGCAGTTGTTAATTTAGCTTCCTCCATTGACTGCTCAATGGAAGCTGTGTGAAAAGGTTGCAAAAGGTGATTACATGACCTGGGATGCTGCAACTGCCATAAATACATACCAGTTCCCAAGCACCCAAAATTTGATCATGTGCTGATGGAGAAGCTGTGACAGTTTTGTGAAAACCAGTAGTAAGTCACTTTTTAAATGCCATTTTAACTTCCTTAGTACCGCTAATAGGTTTGCCATGCCCTTGTCTACTACTTATTTTATTATAAAATTTGTTGTCAACCATGTTTGGTCAACCATGTTGAGTAATTCTCTCCCAAGAAGGTAAAAATATAGCGAAACAACTGTGAAATGATATGTTGAACAGGTAAGAGAACGAAAGCTGTAACAGTGGTAGAGTGTGAAAGTCCCTTTCATGCCAGATGGAAGAAAGAACTAAGTTTACATTTTAGATTAATATGTCATGTGTCAACTTACTTGGCTTGGAAACCATCATTTCTAGTTACCATGAAGTCTGAACTTGGCCACAGTGATTCATTTAAAGCTCAGCATGTATTTTGTAATCAACTGTGCTCTAATGACACCATTCACCTCTATACTAAGCTAATATGCTGGCCTACGTCTATGAGAAAGGTTTGATTTGATTTGCGCTAAGCTAAACGCAAATGAGATGCTTTTACTCAGCACATTGTGCTAGTGTTGATCTAGATGATGATCTCATCTGCTGAAGATTTCTCACCCATGTTTCAGATTAGAACAGGCCACCTGGTGACCTCTGGGTATTTCAGCTAGCTATTCTAGAAATCGTTCGAGATGGAGCTCTCGCCTCATACTCAGGAGGCTGTGAGTGCGATCCTAGGTAGAGGTGGGTATTTTTCTCTCTGGATACGATGAGAATATATTTGCTGAATATAATTCTGCAGTGGCAACAAGGGCATCTGGCCAGTAAACACTCAGCTCCATTCAGTTGCCCAGACTTCACTCCACAAGGGATTATGGGGTCATTAAAAGGAGATGATGATTCCAGAAATCCTTGGGTATATGCTCAACAAAACAGAGGAGTCAAGGATGAAGGATGAGAAACTTGGTCCTTCTAGGTGTGTCATTCACTAACAGATCCTGACAGCACAGCCCATGAACAGCTGAAGTCCAACATCTTTGGTATATACTTGGCCGGAGAAGACAGCCTTCACACTTTATAGCCCAGGGGATTATATACCTGTCTTTTGCCTTCTTCAAATCTCTGGAAAAATTGCAGCCTGAATCAAGACCAATTGCAGACCAGTTTGTAATGAAGCGACATTAGCAAGTCAGCTTAGATCAATTCTAGTTGATAAGGAATATTACTCATTTCCTTCTCTTATACCACCCCAATCTAGTTCAACTTTCAGATTGAGATACTTTGCTAAATCATTTTGGTGTAATCTGACTCCTCACAAGATTTAAGTTATTTTCAAGCAATAAAGGGGTAGAAACCAGCATCGCAAACTCCCAGCATATATTTGACCAAACATTTTCCTTACTTCCTAAGTTTAGTTTAGTTTGCTTTATTGTCATTGAGCAGATAGATTGAATAAACTACAGTTCAGTTATCATGACTAAATCTGTCATGTAAGCACAGCATTGAGGATTTAAATGCAAGTTAGGCCAAAGAGGATGAAGCATGAAACTCATGGAAATGGCACACTACAAATCCAGATCTTCTGCAAAGAAACATAGCCATTCATGATTTGCCCTTCAGGGGTTCTATGTTCTAACGTCCAAAATAAGTTTTAAAAACTGAGGTTTAGATAGTTGCGTTTAGGCAAAAATACCCCCCCAAAAATTAAACAAGTATTGGGAAACTGGGTATGTTTTATTGACTCATTTTACTTTAAAGAACTGCACACATTCTCAAATTTATCAATGTGTTTTATTTTACAGAAGGCAGCAAACTACTCCATCATCCCAACACATTTTTGCCTTAAACTTCTTCAGAAGTTAGCAGAGTAACAAGTTGTGAATGATCATCAAATTAGCTGCAGGCAAACTATTAATAAGTGCAACCATTCAATTCTGTTCCACACATCTTTCCCACTCCCCCTTTTTTTTATTTAACATGGCTCTGAGATCTAACAAGCAACATTTGTGATCCACCTCTGCCATTTTAGAAAGGGAATGACAAGCAGCGCAAGTTTGCTTGAAAAGATATCCCACCAAGAAACAAAGTGAAAGTGTTGCAAAAGTGATTTAAAGTGCAGAAGAGGAGTGAAGGAGTTTGCCAGAAAAGATCCCCAGGCCTTTAGCATCAAGTGATCCAAAAACCAAGCCGTTAAACCCCTAAGTTCCATTCTTTGTAGATGGCTCACAAGCGCAGCTTCCGTTCAGGGATCACGTCCACCTCCTCCAGCTTCGATTCAGATCAGGAGCACCTAAGGTTTTGGAAGTTTCTCTTGTCATCATCAACTTTGTAGTAACTGTATTGTCTAAAGCAGAAATGAAGAACTTGTGGCTCTTCAAAAGTTGACGAGCTACAATTTCCGACATACGTATTTTTGACCATGGAAGAGAGTCTTGAAGACCTTTCGCTTTGTGACATGGAAAATTCAACACTAGCTTAGAGTCCAGAATGCTAAATTATCTAACATTCAGAGCGATTAGATTCAACAGGCATTCTAAGTTAGAAGGGCACTACACTAACTGGCTTCAGGAACAAGATATAAGCCATGTTCTAACAGCAGGCAGTTCCAGAACCCATCTGAGGAGGACATTTCAGTAATACTGAAAATTTGCCTTAGACCTCCACGTGATTTAAGACATATGTTTTATTCTGCAAACACCCTAACAAGTACAAAAAAAGGAGCAGGAGGTAATGATTTTATGGCTGTAAGAATATTTTCAGTCTCAAAAAGGAATACTAACAGGTCAGTTAAATCCCTGGTCCATTAAGGCAAAATTATAGCCACTCAGAGTTCTTGATTGAGATGAGCAGGCATAGAAATTGAACAAATAAATTAACTTCACTATGCCTTAAATGCTGTGAAAGAGATCCTTTATAACACTACATCCAGCTTTCAGCTTTAATGCAGCTAAAGCTGCTAGATTTTTTATTAGATGGCATAAACTGAAAGAAAAGACAGGATGACCTATAGTAATGAAATATCTAGCAATGCTTTGAAGATAAAAAATAACCACCATTATGGTTAAAATCTGCCAGCTACCTCTACCTTCGTTCCAGAAAATACCTGGAATTGCTTACCTTATCCATCAGCTTTTTAAAAATAATATCTTCAGAGTGCCTTTCAAAAGCATGAGTGCTTTCTAAAATATCTCTGCAATATCTGCTTTTAGTGACGTGGGACCACAACTTCTACAAGCAAAACTATTTATTGCTGGCAGAAAATCACTGTAACTCAGGTGTATGTCTTGACACACAAAGGTTGTGGATTTGAGCACTTCAACTCTCCCTCTCTTAGCCCAGAATGTACAGCTGTTCAAATATATTCCACTTAATGCATCGGCAAGGCTCTAAATGATTTGACAGCCCAGAAAGCTGAAAACTAAAAGTGACTGTTTTTTAACTCTTAAAAAAAGACTTCTCCCAACTACTGTAATCCTAAATCAATGGTATTTTTAAATCCATCTCTGAAAAGCCCTCCATGAACTGTTGACATAGGCCAGAGGTCTCCAAACTTGGCAACTCTAAAACTTGTGGATTTCAACTCCCAGAATTCTCCAAGCCCAGAATTCTGGGAGTTGAAGTCCACAAGTCTTAAAGTTGCCAAGTTTGTGGACCCCTGACATAGGCTACTTTTTAGTGTAACAGAAGGTGACACATTTATTAAATACATGGCAGATTATCATCCCAGCAACGTATCAAATTAAATTTGATTCCATATATTCAATCAAAACATTCTGTCTTGCCCCCCACCAGGTAATCCTTGACTTACAACCACTTGTTGAATTTACAACGGTCCTGAAAAAAGTGACTTATGATCGTTTTTCATACTTAGGATTGTCGTAAGATCCCCCATGGTCACCTGATCAAAATTCAGACACTCGGCAACTGGAATATATTTAAGACCATTGCAGGGTCCCCTTTTGTGACCTTCTGACAAGCAAAGCCAATGGGGAAGCCAGATTCACTTAACAACCGTGTTATCAACTTAACCGCTGCAGCAACTCGCTTAACAACAGCGGCAAGAAAGGTCATAAAAGGTAGCAAAGCTCACTGAACAGGCGTCTCACTGAGCAAACAAATTTGGGGCTCAATTGTAGCCGTAAGCCAAGGACTACCTGAACTGCTATGCCGTGCAAAAAAATAACAATTAAAAAAACAGCTCCTGTCTTGGGGCATGATTTGTGCTAAGCAAATAAAATCCTGCACGTAAAAGTGAATATGCATGGAAAAGCCAAGCCACGTTTCTGCAGCGTGCAATTTTCAGTTTGGGTTTGTCCTTCATGCTCTTTTGTAAGCACAAGATCAAAGACGGATATATATATATCAGCCTTTATAATTCACCAGTTTAAGGCTCCAGTTGCTAAAATGCTTGAGCAGCCTACACAGGATAATAACCTGGCTTTAACAAATGAAATGTGTTTCTGAGCTAGCTCTCCAGATTCCTGTTACATGATGGCTAGAATCCTGCAGACCTACAAAAAGGGAACACTGTTAGAGAGATTTTGAGGCTGGGATAGGATAGACGGCATTACAGGGACTTACCGGTGTCCTGTCAGACAGGTTTCCTTGACGGATATATTCTATTGCAGCCTCAACTGAGGTCAAGCAATATCCCAGTTCATCCTTTGCTGAGCTGCAAAATCTGAAGTTTTTGATGTAGCTCAGGTTTGCCATCCTAGACAGGGAATAAAAACTACATAAGCAATTTTCAGGAAGCAAAAAAAAGAAACAGTTTGTGCAACTGGATCCAATTTCTATTCATTAAACAAACCTAGGCGTTTTCTGAAACATGTTTTTAGTTCTGTTCGAGTCTTCAGTTATAAACAAGTATTATATTTCAACTCGGATAAGTTCTGAGCTTACTCATTGCAAGGAACCAGACAGTTCTTATTTCTGTTTTATAAGGCCCATCCTGATTATCACAGTGATCCAAAAAAAAATTAAGATAGGTTCACCCATGGCACAAAGCCATGATATTCTTAAATCAGTCTTACTGGCTGGACTTGCACATTTTGCTAAGCTCTATTTACTAACCATAACAACTGAGTTTGTACAATATACAAGGCCAAAACCAAATCATGCTATGGCTGTATTCAAATTTGATACGCCTTTCAGCAATTTTTACTAAATAGTTGGGTTAACCCAATGGGTTCATCCAATGCTTTAACCTATATATCACAGGTCTCAACCATAAGCTTCCCAGAACACACTGTGTCACACACATAAAAAAGCAAACCACACTATGGCTTAATAGAGTTATGTGAACTCAATCAGAATGCAGGAATTCAAAATGGTGCCCTGAAGTTTTATCTATCATCAACATTTGGGATGTACTTCAGTCTTTGAGACCAAACATTTGTGGCCAGATTCACCAGGATATGAAATGGTAGAGTAATAGAATTTGTCTAACCATGAAAAACCAAACCAGGATTCAAGCACTAACCACATTTCTGCATATTTTGATTATATAATCCATTCAAGAAAATATGGTCCAATTACATTTAGCTATTGAGCTTTAGTTTTGCCTAGTATCACCCTGCTATAAAGCTCGCCCCAATGTGTTTAGTACAAAACTCTGAAGAACTACCACTGGGTACAGTGTGGTGCGCACGTACGAAAATGTGTGAGCTTTTAATCCTTGGTTTTGACAGTCAAAGACACAAAGAATTAAAAATCAGCTTTAAGTTATAACTGACATCCAAGAACCTGAGTATATTTCTAATGCACATAATCCATGTAATCCATGGAAAGACAGCAGTTAAGCAGCAGATGTTTCGTTTCTATCTGCATATCACGCCAAATAATAGTCAAGGTCTCTTTCATAACACCCTGTACACATTTCAAAATCTGTACCAAAAACACATGTTTAAGCTGCAGGAGTTGCTGATGCTCTGAAACAGCAAAAAAAAATGTATACTGTTTAGTATTCAGAAGATATTGGCATTTTTGGATGCTGCTGCTGCTGCTATTATATTACTTGTTGTTATCCTTGGAATGGATGACATTATATCATCAGTGCTACATCATCATCAGAGGTGGTATTCAGCAGGTTCTGACCAGTTCTGGAGAACCAGTAGTGGAAATTTTGAGCAGTTGTGAGAACCGGCAAATACCACCTCTGACTGGCCCCTCCCCTGTCTATTCTCTGCCTCCCAAGTCCCAGCTGATCGGCTGGGTCTTCTTTGGTTGCCCTGCACAGGAGAACGGAGCTGGAAAGCAGGTTATGGGGTGGGGAGGGAATGGAGATTTTGCAGCGACCTTCTCATGCCACTCCCACCAAGCCACACCCACAGAACCGGTAGTAAAAAAAAATTGAATGCCACCACTGATCATCGTCATCATCATCTAGCACTGATGATGTTTGTTACTTAGTTTCAGCAATGAAATGTCTACAAGAAAACAATTGAGCTCAGAGAGCACCAAGGACCCCTCATTTCAACCTGGAGCTACAAATATTCTTCTTTATAGAATTCTTTGAAACGGGGGAAAACAGTTTACATACCAATTAGGAATTTCTGTTTTCACAAGGAGATAGAGCAACACAGAAAGAAGATCATCAGCACACATAGTTTCCATGTTAGCTGAAGGGGAAAGAGAGAAGAAAAGAAAGGCACCCTGTTTAGAAAAAAGTATCTCAATTTAGGCACTTAGAAACATGTCGGGAGATTTCCTATAGAGCGACAATGCCAAACCTCAATAAAATTATAAATTAGTGCCTAGTCTAATAATACAGTAATTCGTAGCAGTTTGGAAATGGCTTAAGAGCTTTGTTCTCCCATGAAGCTACCCACAGTGGCGCAGTGGTTAGAATGGAGTACTGCAGCTAATTCTGCTGACTGCCGGCTGCCAGCAGTTTGGCAGCTCGAGTCTCACCGGCTCAAGGTGGACTCAGCCTTCCATCTTTTCGAGGTGGGTAAAATGAGGATGCAGATTGTTGGGATCAATAGGCTGACTCTATAAACTGCTTAGAGAGGGCTGTAAAGCACTGTGAAGTGGTATATAAGTATCTATAAGTTCTATTGACCCCGTAAAACACTGTTTCTCAGCCTTAGCAATTTGAAAATGAGTGCACTTCAACTCCTAGAATTCCCCAATTATTCCAACTGTCACCATTGGGTTAAGGATTAAGAGGATTTGAAAACACCAAGTCCAGAGGTTCAATGTCTACAGAGATTCTCCGTAACCAAGGTCAGGGTTGTCACAAAGATGCCTTTTTTCAGGAGTCAACTGGACTTTCTGGTTTTTCTTTGAAGATGTTTTGCTTCTCATCCAAGAAGCTTCTTCAGCTCCTATTAGGTAGTGGGGAAATGGAAGGATTTATATCCTTGCATACAGCTGGTCATTTGCATTCACCTGTATCATGACGACACAGATAAATATCCAGGTGGCCTTAAAAGAATGCAAATGACCAGCTGTCTGCAAGGAGCATAAATCCTTCCGTTCCCCACCATCCAGAGCTGAAGAAATATCTTGGATGAGAAGTGAAACGTTCAAAGAAACTCCAGAGGTTCAAGCACTACTAGCGAATCGTAATTTTTATCTCCGCACTGCATTTCTCCATACAGGGAAAAGATATTTCCACGCGAAAGTTAAGTCGCGCCCTCGGTTTTCCAAAGTAATGCAAAGCAAAATCTGGACCCTGATTCAAAAGCTCGAGGAGGAGGGTGCTTTCAAGAGCACAGAGAAGCACCTCCTTGAAACTTCATGACTTCCTCCCCGCAGTGACGCACCTCTTTGACTTGGAGACTGCATGATGATGTGGACCACTTTGCGCAAGCAGTGGAGCTTCTGTTGTGGAGAGGTGCACTTGTTCAGCTGCCCCAGTTCCCGCTTGGCCCGTGGGATATTGAAACTGAAACCAGCACCGTCAGAAAGAAAAAACAGCTTAGACCGCAACAGGGGCAAAATAAAAAGAAATAACTTCTCAAAAGGTACCCAGGTTATTATCCTTAACGCAGGGCTGAAATTGAGCCTGCATTTACGTGGGTCATCATGTCATCATGCCTGATTTTATAACCTTTTTGGAGTGGTCATTAAGTGAAGTTGGCAGTTGCTAAGCAAACCCTTTGTTCCCAATGGGATATTTCTTGCCGGAAACTAGAAGTAAATGCTGGTGTACGCATCAGGTTCAGGGTTCATGTATCCAAAATGAATTAACAGCCCAAAGGCAGCATGAGCGAAAGGTTAGGCCAAGACTTATTTTTAGCAGGAATAGCAAATTTCATCCTTTGGGTTACATAATGAGATCCAGTGAAAGCCTCTAATAAAAAGGCATGAACCCTTCCCTTTTTTTTTTGAAGAAGCAAGAAATTGGCTGTCTCTGTTTTCCCAAGTTTATCTATCCATTCTTTCTTTGCTCTTCCCAGGAAGAAAATGAAACAAAACTGTGCTATGAAAACCCTTTAAAAAGTAGTGGAGAACTCACCTGAACTCAGGCTTGATTCCCAGGTCTTTCTGCTGCAGGTCTTGTAAACTTCGGGTGATTTTGTTAAAAGCCGCATCCTAAGCAGGGAAGACATCACTGTAAATCCTGGCAGAAGAGGCTTTTAACAGAACTTCATTTACCAACCTAGCACCCCTGAGCAACCGTAGCTCCCGTGACTCTACTAGTCAACCTCTGTTTTTTTGGATTTTTTTTTTAAAAAGAAGCTAATATAATCCAAAGCCTCAAGCAGAAACAATACTAATATATCACCAAGGCTGGTACAGCAGCTCCACCCCACTGCTTTGAAAGCAAGTTACCTTCCAAGCAAATTTTTTAAAATTTATTTTATTTATTTATTTTGTCAAACGCTTACAATACAATAGAAATAAGAATAAACCTGTTTAAATATAAAAAATAAGAACCAATAATTGAGGACAATAGGACAGGGATGGTAGGCACAATTGTGCACTTATGCACGCTCCTTACAGACCTCTTAGGAATGGGGTGAGGTCAGTAGAGGTTAGTTTGAGGGTAAAGGAGTGAGGGGTTTGAGTAGGTGACAACAGAATCAGGTAGTGAGTTCCAGACATTGACCATTCTGTTGCTGAAATCGTACTTCCTGTCATCAAGTTTGGAGTGGTTTATATTTAGTTCGTATCTGTTGTGTGATGACAAAAAAAAAAATGACAAAGCTGTTCCTCCATGGCTTGAAAAGCTGGTAGATGGGCATCTTTGGGCAATGGATGCGTTACCACCTTCTTGCAAGAATTAAATTGTGCACAGGCCAGAGCTACTCTCCAAAGGAGATGGTTAGGAAATATGAAATATATAAATAAGTCCTTTCTAACTTCTAGGACTTCTTGGAGAAAGCTTCTAAGAGATCCAGGGCAATACTTTAGATCAGGTTTACCCCTTTAATTCTAGGAACTTTTCACCCTAGTTTACCAAGTTCTCATGCAGAGGTCTCACAGCTAAGTTGTCAAATTAAGAATCACACATGGAGTTTTGCAAGAAATGTCCATTCAATGCAATTTGGACTCTCCCTAACGATGCAATGATTCTTATATCCCCAGCATTGGGGACTACCCGTGTTTCCCAACATAACTTTGGCAAGGCACATCTGGGAACCTACCTCACTGGCTTCAATGGTCCCCACGTATTTGAAGATGACATCATAGAGAGAGTGATGGACATACATCTGTACCAAGAAATAAAAAGCAAAGAAAGCATTCTGTAGGTCTACTCAAGAGGGGGAATCCAGATCCTAACAACCATCCAGGATACTCACGTCCACAGCTTGTTTCATCAGGTTCATCTGAAGCTCCTGCTTTGCAAGCATTCTCTGAATTATTCGGGAGAAAAGAAAGCAGAATGAACACACAGGCTTCCCTAAGAAAAACACAGCCACACATGTTTACATGCACACATCTGTACTTACAAGGTGGGAATCTCTCAACAGCTGCTGGATGCATTTGGTGTAGAGGGCGTTCACAGAATCCTGAAGATCAAAGCAAAGTGCATGGAGAAAATTGGGGTGGGGGCTAGGAATAATCAAGCATTAAAAAATAACAGCCAAGTCTTACTGGGATAATTACAGAGTAATAGGAGAGGTATAAAAGAACATTGCAACTATGCACATCAGTGGTTCTCAATCTTTTCTTCACCATGGATCCCTTTTAAGTACCTTTTGTGGCCACAGACCAGCTACAGACCACCAAGACTTAATTCAAGATTTAAATCACAACATTTCTTCAAGCCTTCATGGACCTCATGAAAACATCATGGCACATCAGGAATCTGTGGACCACAGGTTGAGAATCACTGATGTGCATTACAGGTAGTCAAGTTACAAGTTTGTTTAGCGGCCGTTCGAAGTTGCAACAGCACTGACAAATGTGACTTATGACCATTTTTCACGCTTGTAACCATTGCAGTGTCCCCATGGTCACCAGTTGCTTGACAACTAGTTCATAGTTATGATGGTTGCAGTGTCCCCTGGGGTCATGTGATGACCTTTTGAGACCTACACTTAGGCAAGAAAAACTTTTTGGCCTGCCTAATTGGGAATTGTATTCTCAAGCTGCAAGTTTGATGTGGGTCAAGGAATGGATAACATTAAGAAAGGCTAGATTGTTGACACTAGAAGGTCATGATTTGCTGTTGGGCTGACATGCTTTTTTATGGTATAAGGGAACTAAAACACAGGGTTATTTTAGAAGACATTATATACGGGAGTCTTTGTGATTAAACTGGGAGAAGATAAAAAGACAATGTTATTTGAAAATTCCAGTTTGGTTATCGACTATTGAAGCATTTTCCAATCCTATAATTTATAAGAAGGAACAAACAGTTAGATATGGGGAACTATTGGATGAAAAGGGTGAACTTAAATCGATTCAAAACTTAGAGGAACAAGGTATAAGGATGAATTGGTTTTCATATGCACAAATACATTCAAGGTATGATGAAGATTCTAAAACGGAGGGATTCTATGATAAACAGACTGATTTAGATAAGATCTTGATGGGTACTGATGAGAAGGTGATTAAAAAATTATATGGTTATTTACTGGGAATTAAATTAGAGAAAGAACAAGTTAAAGAAACTATGATTGTTTGGGGGAAGAATTTTGGATATGGGATTGATTTAGAGAAATGGCAAAAATTGTGGTCTCAAAATTATAAAATGACAATGTCAACAGCATATAAAGAAAACTTGTATAAGATGTTTTACAGGTGGCACTTTCCCCCGACAAGAATAGCAAGAATGTTTAAGAACAAATCTGAAAAATGCTGGAAATGTCATCAGATACCTGGCTCATATTACCATATGTGGTGGACCTGTGAGGACGCTAAAAAATATTGGACTAAAATTCGCATGTGGTTGGAAAAAATGACAAAGAAACGTATAGATTTGAAACTGGAGTTCTTTCTATTGGAATTTTACCAGATACATACAGTAAAGACTTGAAATATTTGACTGTAAATGTATTAACAGCGGCTAGGATTGTATTTGCTAAAAACTGGAGGAATAAGAAAATACCATTACAGGAAGAAATTATTAAGAAAATATTGGAATGTGCTGAGATGAGTAGATTGACATTTGAAATTAGAGAGCAAGAGGATAAACAATTTTATGAAATTTGGGATCTTTTTTATCAATGGCTAGATGATAAAATACGATAATAGAATATTTAGAATGTTAGACAGTAAGGAATATCTTTATTTTTTCTTTTGTCTTTGTTATTTGACATTATATTTATAAAGTGTTTTTAGGATTGATTTGGTATGATTATATGATTTGTTATAGAATAAACTGTTTAAAGTATTGTTATCTCATAAAGTGTGAATGATTAAAAGTATAGTCAAAAGTTTTTTTGTTTTTGTTTTTAACAGCGATATTAGGATATATAAGTTTGGATCGACAATATGAGTTGTTATGTAACATAATTGTAATTGAGACTACAAAATGAATGCACAAAACTGATGAACCAACCGACACGCTGGATGTACATGTGAGAGTTGATGTTTTAATGTTTTGTTTGTCTTGTTTGTTTGTAGAAAATCAATAAAATTATTTTCAAAAAACAAACAAACAAACCAAAAGGACACATACAGACTGGGTGAAACCAGGCTCAATACAGTAACTGTGAGAGGGATCTTGGGGTCTTAGTGGACAACCAGCTAAATATGAGCCAGCCGTGTGCAGCAGCAGCCAAAAAAGTCAATGCAATCCTAAATTTCATTAACAAAGGGATACAATCGAGATCAAGGGAGGTACTAATACCACTCTATAAAGCCCTAGTAGGGCCACACCTAGAGTACGGCATCCAGTTTTGGTCACCACACTATAAAAAAGATGTTGAGACTCCAAAAAAAGTACAGAGAACAGCAGCTAGGATGATTAGGGGACTAGAGACTAAGGCATATGAAGAACGGTTACAGGAACTGGGCCTGGCCAGCCTAGGGAAGAGAAGGATCAGGGGACACAGGATAGTAGCCTTCCAATATTTGAGGGACTGCCACAGAGAGGAGTGGGGGGTCAAGCTATTTTCCAAAGCCCCCGAAGGCCAGACAAGGAATGATGGATGGAAACTGATCAAGGAGAGATTCAACCTGGAAATAAGGAGATAAACTTTCTGACAGTGAGAACAATCAACCAAAGGAACAGCTTTTGCCTTCGGAAGTTGTGGGAGCTTCATCACTGGAGGCTTTCAAAAAGAGATTGGACTGCCATTTGTCAGAATGGCTTGGGTGAGGGGTTGGTCTAGATGACCTATAAGGTCCCTTCCAACTCTGATTATCTGTTATCTGTTACCTTCTGACTAGCAAAGTCAAGGGGAACCCAGATTCACTTAACAACTGTGCCACTAATTTAACAACGGCAGTGATTCACTTAACAAATCTGGCAAAAGTCATAAAAACAACTCAACAAATTTCCCACTTAGCAACATAGTTCTGGGCTCAATTGTAGTCATCTCGAGGACAAACTGCATTCAGTGATACATCTGAGGCACTCTCAAAAAGCTGCCCAGAGTCATTTTTCAGAGTGAGATAGATAGATCAATTTAATAAATATGAAACATTGTGGTAACACTTATATACCCTGACTCAAATGCTTTGTAAACAAAAGTCTTGCAGGATCGTTCCACTTACACAAGCCAGCATATGACTGATTCATTTCCGAAGAAAGCAACATACTTTAGGTGATACAAATATGCCATGGCCAGAATTTCCACATACCTCCTTCCCCACATAGAAAAGATTCGGGAAAATGTTAATTTAATGGTTTTAATCCTTTTGTCATATGCAGTTAAGTATTAAATCTATTGGAAGTGGAAATACTAACTATATAGTGCCGCAGGATTTTCCTGTCATGCTCCTTGAAAGTCCTGTGGAAAGATGCAATGGCTTTATCAAATTTTTCTGCATGCCTTCCCAAGAATTCTTTCACATCTTCCATGTTTTTCAAGGAGTAAGAGTTGGATGTCGTTGAGGATGGTTCTGAAATGGGAAAGCACTAATCAGCAGACAGAAAAGTTCTTTTCCTCCCTCCAAGAATCAGAGGACAATCCACACAGTGAAATTCATAGAGGCAGGCATTAAAGGAAGGTTTACAAACTAAGATGGTTCTACTGCCAAATTTCTTCCTGGAGTCTGCTTGTTTTGTGACTTGTTGACACATTACCCAAAGTCATGGTTTGCTTAAACATGGTTGGTTGATTAAGCCACAATTCACTGGATTTCCACAGCACCAAACAAAATGTAGAAACCAGGATGGCCGGGTTCATTCAAGACGCCAAGCCAAAACTCAATGAAACCATATTATGATTGAATGCAATGGATGAACCTAGCTGCAGATAAATTGTTCCTCACAAGTGTGTAGAGAGAATTTAAGCTTCATTCCTGCAGGTTCATTATTATTTTTTTATGATTCTCTTTCAGACTGAAAAAGTAGTTTACTCATATAGAGAGAGGAGGCATTCAAAAACTGATCAAGCACCTATGGTCAATGCTGAGAAAAACCTTTACCTTTATTTTCATTTTTTTCTAGAGGATGAGCTATGCAAAGGATGTTAAAGCTCTCTTCCCTGTCATTATAAAACGTTTCCTCAAAGAGAATAGGTATGGAGCAACGCTGGTTAAATTCACCCCCAAGGATGATCATGTTTCCTTGTATAAAGACTTCCTATATAGGGAAAGAGAGAGAAAGAAAAATTCAATAACTAAGTAGAGCAAAAAGTAAAAACACCACCATAAGCAACATAAGACCTGCAGGCTCAGAGGCGCCAACAATATTCCCAAAATAATATCTATAGATGTCCAAAATTAAATCAAGATTTAAAAATAAACAAAGTCTACCAGATCATTTACTCTCATGAAGAGAAATAACTGCTAAAATCTCATTAGATTACGATTAAGAAGATTGAAATCACTATGGCTATCATACCTGGTCTGCAATTGTTCGGGCAGCCACTAAATATAGCAAAATATACCAAAAACACAATCTTTTTTTTACTATCACATGGACTTTCAGAATTTTACAGCTGAAATATCTTAGCCCTGAAAATCACCAGCCGTGGAAATTACCATCCTTCCAGACAAACATGTCTAGGTAATGCAGCCTAAAACAGATTACTAAATTCTCTAACTGAATCTTGATAGTTTGTCGCATTTCTCAGAGCATCACAAATGAATTTGTTTACTGCCGAAACACTATTCATCCAAGTCTGAACTGGCTCCCATTATTTCTGTTGTCAGTACCTTTCCATTCAAAGTGTGGAAATTGTTGTCTGCTGCTTTAAGAATGTAAGAGTCAAACTGGCAAGCTGAAATGATGCTGTTTGAAAGACTGCCTTTACAAGGTACCAGTATCTAGGAAAAAAGTTAGAGGATGTTACTGCACATACAGCTGGATCCCAAATCCATCACATTTTTGCTACAGCATTAGAAATTAAACCATGGCATAGGGTTTCCTGCTTGAGCAGACGGTTGGACTAGAAGACCTCCAAGGTTCCTTCCAACTCTGTTATTTAACTATGAAGAATAAGCAGGGCCTAGTAACCTACTGGTTTATCTCCAATTTCCGCAAAAATTGAAAGAGAAAATAAAAGGCTGAGTGCATGTTCTCCAAGAGAACAAAGAGCACCAAGGAATATATACCAATTATTTTTAGATTATCAATCAGTCGACCATTATTGCGGTCAAAGACCAGCATATATTAGATTTGTGTTTGTCCACCTTGGTATCTTGCAGATATGTGGGCTTCAACTCCCAGAATGGTAAATTGGCTAGGGAATTCTGGGACTTGAAGTCCACAGATCTTCAAGCGGCCAAGGTTGAACATAGATTAGATTATACTGTACTGAATTAATCTGAGTATCTTTTAATTGCTCCATAGCAGAGTTGCTAAAGAAGCTTCTCAAACTTATTCTAATCATAGAAGCTATGTTTAACAGCCCTGTGATACCTCAGTTACACAGAGTGTCACCTGCCCAGTCCTTTCACCATGGAGATTAGACACAAAAGTACCCTTTTGACGTTACAGTGGGAAGTGGTACGTAAGTATTTTAAATAAACTTGTCCCTAGATCACTTCCCTTACTGGCCAGGGAATTCTGGGAGTTGAAGTTCACACAGCTGCTAAGGTTGAGAAATATTGTCCTAGATCAGGAATCTCCAACCTGGGCCACTGGAGGACTTCAACTCCCAGAAGTCCCCAGCTAGCAAAGGAGTTGAAGTCCTCCAGGCTTAAAGTGGCCAAGGTTGGAGACCCCTGTCCTAAATGAAACCCATGCTCACTCTTGGCCCTTTCAGAAGAGAATCTTGGGAGCCATCCTAATCTACTTACCATTCCATGGAATTCGGCAACTTTCTTGCAGAGATCCGGTCGTCGTTTCTGCATGGTTAAGTAGAAGGGGTTCCTCAAGATATCTTCATCATACACAGCCATAGGTGCCACCAAAATATCCAGCCCAGCAGCTCTCTGTAACTTAATCCATAACCCCCAACCCCAAAAACAATCAAATTCAAAGCAACATAATCAAAGAAAATTGTTACCAAAATGAGAATTTACTATCTTTTAAAGAAGTTATTTATTCTAGTATTATGCAGTATCTGCTTTCTTTTATCCAAAATATGTTATGCTACAGCATGTTATTGGTAGTAGGTAAATATAACGACTTCCTTGAAGCAAATCCAATTTCTCAATTTCAACTGACAATACATTCACGTAGGGTTCTTTGGTAATACAGAAGCTCCTGCTTCTGAGATATGTTTTTTCCTCCAATTTCTCAGTCCATTCTCGAACTTCAGGATTTTCTGGTAGTTTCCCAACTTATACCCAGATCCAACTCTTAATATTTTTTTAATTAGTCAAGTTGCTAGGTGTTGTCTCCTACTTCAAGAGTGATCTTCTCTTTGAGGATTGTACCATTACTGTTTGGTGGCATTCTTGCATTGCCACAGAGAAAGTTATTGTGGCAATTGCTCCACTAACATGGTACCTATACAATTTCCTGTAGAAGCTTTCCCATTACAAGAAAATGTTGGTGGATCAGGATTCTTTCTCTCTTCCTTTCATGGGATAGACTTTGATTCTAAACCAGAGGTCTCCAAACTTGACAACTTTTAAGACTTGTGGACTTCAACTCCCAGCATAGCTGGCTGAGGAATTCTGGAAGTTGAAGTCCACAAGTCTTAAAGTTGCCAAGTTTCAGGGCCCCTGTTCTAAGTTCTCCAACTTTGTATCCTGATGTCAGCCCTCCCAGATAAACAGGAAGCACAATTAGATGGACTACTTATATTTTATTGCAAGGCTTAACAAAATCTTGCCAGTCTGAAGACACAAACTTCTCATCACCACTTTTAACAGGGCAGGGCAGGACTTTCCTAAGTTTTTTTCCTCTGACCATTAAATCACTAAGGGCTCCTGACTCTCTTCTGTTTCCAGGGCAACATCTCTTCTACTCTTACCCCGAGATCATTTACATATTCCATTACCCCTTCAAATCTATTTGACTAGCTTCAATCATCTCGGCCAACATGAGCCATGCTTTTGCTCCCTGGAGGCAATGGGAATTATGGTCCAAAACACCTGGAGAAAACCAAAATTGAACTAAGTCAAGGATGCAAAACCTGATGCTCCCAAGTTTATACATGGCTTTCAAAGCCCCTCAAAAAAGTGGCTATAGAATTGCAATGTTAATGATTGTAGGGGGAACAGTTTTATGTCTATGGTTTTTATAATAAGCTGCCCAGAGTCACTTTGCAGAGTGAGATAGGCGGCATATAAAGGTAACAAATATATAAAAATAAATTATGCACTTAGTGGCTGTTAGACAGCATTAATAGCCAGCAAACATAAATTACATCAATATCAATTTTTGCTCTTGTCCCAATCATTTCTTTGCCTTGTTGGAGCATAAGACTCGTCACAGTAACATCACGGTTCCTTAGCTTTAGAAATATTGCGCGGCATCCTTGGAATACATGGAAAAAATAGTTTAACCTTCTGTTCTATGAGCTTTCTACACAGAACGACCCTGGCTTGGCAAACATATGATCACAAGCCCTTTGAAGTTTTAAAGCACAAGAAACACAATATTACAAAATCTCTTTGGTCACATGCTGGTTTTCATCACCACACATTCCAATTCTTCATGAGAAGAGTCACAAAACATCAAGCAGGTTTGTTTACAATCAACTCCTCTGGCCTACCTGCCATTACAAACAGGTTTCGTAACGCACAGCAGCAAAACATATTTTGGGGGGATTTTAAAGTTCTGACTTTGCAGTGATAATGCAACACGTAAAGCAGGACCTATTTTTCCTTCTGTTGACTGGAACTTTTTCCACGGTGACCATGGAAGATAAAATCCACAAAAGAAGTATCATTTTGACCATTGCAACACTGTGTATCTAAATAGCGTAGCCAAAAATTATGTAAAACAAGCAAATAATAGGGGGGTTAGGATTACATCACACCACAATTTTCTTAGGGCGGTGGTTGAATCAACCACCACTCATAGAATCAGAATTAAAAGAGATTATTTCAGCCATGGCATCTTAACTCCCAGATCAATGTAGGAATCCAGATTCAACCATCCAATGGAAGGGAGTTTACCATGCTGATCTGTCTGTTAAAATAAAATAAACGTAACCCAATGCCTTAGCAAGGGATTGGACTAGAAGACTTCCAAGGTCCCTTTCATTATTTCATATATTTATCTCAAACAGTACAGGGTCTCCTGCCTGAGACGGAGATTGGCCTAGAAGACCTCCAAGGTCCCTTCCATTAATGCGTCCTGGGATCTCAAAAACTCCTACAACCGAGTCGATTCCTTAGGATTTCTTTCAGAGTTGAAATCCAGGCCCCACTATCAATTAACAGTTAGTCTTCTAACCCAATCTCATAGACTAATTCAAAAGTTGGGTGAAAGAACAAGGACACCCTTACTTGGCTTCTAACACTGACACTCCTTTTATAGCTAACTCACAACTGTACAATCTTTCTAGGCTAGGGGTCCTGAACCCCGGATCGACACCAGTCCACGGCATGCTGGGAACCAGGCTGCTCAAACAAGAGAAGTCCCACCCATGGGATGCAGGCAACACGCGAAACCATGCCCCTCCCTCCGGTCTGCGGAAAGACCTCTCTCCATGGAATCGGTCCATGGTACCCAAAAGGTTTGGGGGGAGACACTATTCGTGGCAGCCTATTACGTGAAATAAACTCATAAATAATGGACATAATGAAAAGTCCCAAAGAAGAGAATATAGGTAGCTAGGGTTAAACGGTGGAGTCCTGGATGCTTCCCACATGCAAAGAATACTTTTTAATTCCAAATTATAAAGGAGTCATTTGCTTTCAGAAGTTTCATTACCCAACTAGGGTAACATCATCATGGTACCTAGCTGAGTAATAAAGCCTCTGCAAGCAAGCAAGATCAGACAGCATCAAGGAGTCCGTAATAAGAACTAGAATACAATGAAAACTTTGCTCAGCCCGTAAGGTCCAAATGACACATTTGGTTTCACTGAATCCAAAGGGAGGAATAATTTTCTGTTTAAAAACCCACAAAACTATGTCCCTCCCCACCCCCAAGAAAGTTTTCTGTGAGAGAACTCCTGCTCTTTTGAGGAACTTTCAACCAATGTGACCCTCTCATGCAGCAGAACGACTTTAATTTGGAGTAGACACACGTGAGCAAAAATTTAAGCTTTTGCTGATTAGAGCCAATTAATATGAGATAACAGATAATCTGTTTATTGTAGCTGGATAAGATAGGGAAGAAATAATGACTCTCCACCAGTTAAGATAAGTTGTATAAATATTTTGACCTTGAGCACTTAGAGTGAGTATTTTGCACACTACTTTCCTTAGATAAAAAAAGTGAACACTTCTGCATTCATTAAAAGTTGGTAATAATAGGCCAGCTTTTAAACTCAGGCTGTAACTGCAATTAAATCTGGTTAATATATAGAAGGAAAATCACTTGACTGGGATTTTTTTCTGTGTTGTATGCAAGATTAAATCTAGTTAGGTGTTTGCTAACTTTAGCAGTTTTAAGATATCTGGACTTCAACTCCCAACACTAATCTAGTTGCTCCGTAGTAATGTCAGTTCCGAAGTTATCTATAGCACTTGCAAAGTCACCACTGTAAATCTGTGTTTCTCAACCTTGGTAGCTCGAAGATGTGTAAACTTCAACTCCTAGAATTCTCCAGATAGCTGTGTCAAGGTTGAGAAATAAAGCTGTAAGCAATGGCTACTTAAATAAATGTGTTCATCATGCAGCTAGCACTATTATGGCATAGCTTCAAACTTAACTGTCAACATCTCTGCCCAAGGAAGTTAGCTGATAAAATATAGTGCCATGCTGTTTGCATATACCACAAGCACATGACTTGATACAATTTAGATATTAAGAAGTATCCTGGCGTGCTTGTATATCCACTTGAAAAAGTTTGAGTTGCTGAATATCTACATCTGGAGTCTGCATAGTTCCCTTCCCAGGAAGGCGTCCTTTACAAGACACAGTTTTGACATTATTTCTATCTGCCTAATCAAATCAAACTGGGTACATCGGAAAATTATACATTACCCAGAGATAATGTGTAAGTAACAGAAACTAGGCCAAAACTTCGCAATAAACAGAAAAGAGGAACCATACAAGCAAATGGGTAAAGTTAATGCAACATTTTGGCCCTTTTGTAAAAAGGGGTTTTCATGCTTGGGTTCCTTGCAATTTGAACAGAATTCTGAGGAATAACTAAAAACATTGTAATTAATATTGTCACTCAGAGACCCAAATCCATATCTGAGGCCAAGCACCACTCAGCCTAACACTCACCATACTCAATCAGTAGGGATTAAATCATATGCTACATGATTGGGTCAAGTTCCAGCAATTTTGGGTTCAAGCCCTTTAAGTGAAGCAAAAACTAATTTGAAAAGTCCAGTAGGGTCCCATTGTTAGACTAGTGTTTTTCCAGCCTGGGCAACTTTTAAGTTGTGTGGACTTCAACTCCCAGAATTCCCCAGTGAGCATAGGATTCTGGGAGTTGAAGTCCACCAAGTTAAAATTTGCCCTGGTCAAAAAACACTTATGGATTATGTTATATTACTGTACCGAATTAATCCAAATGTCTTTAGCTGCTCCATGTGGGAGTTGCTAAAGGAACTTTTTTTTAAAAAAAATTATTCCCAGTGCACTACTGAAAAACACCCCACTAGATAGTCATTTAAAGTCACTTCCTGGGTCGGCCAGCCTGAACTCCTGTATCATTTACTTTTGAGTTAAGTTACACACAGCTGCAGGTTCAAATAGTGAGGAAAGGCCAGGATACCGATGCTGCATCGCAGCGTCCGAGACACACCGCCGTTGACTTCCACGTGCAAACTTCCTCGTTCCTGCCCCGAATATAAGCTGCCCCACACAGTGGCCACGCGCGAACCTTCCTCTTCTCCCTCCCCCCCCCCCGTCTAAAGAGAAAACCGAGGCACGCACAGGAAAAAGGGCCCCGGGCGAGGAAACCCCGCAGCGCAACGACCCCTCGCATCCAACCCGGGAGAGTCTCCCCGCCAGGAACCAGTCAGGAACCTCCCCCCGGCCGCGTCTCCTTTGCAAAGGGAACGCCAAAGGTTTCGACGTTTCGCTCCCCTCCTCGCCCGCCCTGGTGGAGACCCTCCGCCACCCCACCTCCGGCCGTCGGGGAAAGCCTGCCCTGGACGGCTTTTCAGGCCCCGGATAACCCGCCACCCACCCCAGGCACTGCAGCAGGCAAGGCAGCCCCTTCCGGACCTTCGCTTCTCCCGACGTGCAGGCAAGGCTAACTTGCTAACTCAGCTCTCGCCGGGGGAAGCGGCACTTTCTGGGGCCAGGGGGCTCCGAGCCATTGCACGCTTCGGGGAAGGGGCACGGAGGCCTGCAGGCAGGCAGGCAGGGAGGCTGGCTTGCTGGCAGCCCCGGGACGCCTCCCCTCTCCGCCGCCCCGAGTAAGACCCATCCTCCGGAGGGGAAGGGGGCTTCCCGGGACGCCCCCCCCCCCGATTCCTCAACGAGGCACCCCGATCTTTTGCAACCCGTGCCTCCCTCGCTCGGCCCAAGCGGGCGCTCAAGGCTCACTTTCCGGCGAAGCCCCCGAGGGTCTCCTCTGCGCCCCTTCCCCACGGCGGCGGCGGCAGCGGCAGCAGCAGCAGCAGCAACGGCAGCATCCCCTCTCCTGCGCCCCCGCCCCAGACCCCCCCCCAACCTCTCCTCTTCTCAGCCTTCTCTCCCCCCCTCCCCTCTTCCCCGCAAGCGCCGCCCGTTCCTAGTCCGGGCCCCGAGGCGGATCCTACCCAGCAGGCGAGCCAATGAGCCCCGGCTTTGTCGCAACCGCCCCGGCGCGTCTGCTTGGCTGGGCAGGCGGCGAAGGTGGAGCTTGGGAGGCAGCGGTGGGGCGGGGACCGAGCCGACCCCAGCGGCGGCGGCAGCAGCAGCAGCAGCGGTAGAAAGAGACTCCCTTCCCCGGGATAGTCCCGCCGGCGCCAGCTGCGCGCTATTTAACCCTAAGCGCCCGGACCGCGCCCAGCCTGGAGCTTCCCAGGCGGGCTTAAAGGAGACGCCTGGGAAGCTGCATTCGGGCTCGCGGGTTCTTTCTCTCTCTCTCTTGTTCCCCCCCCCTCCCCGGCTTCTCCCTCCCCGGGGATGCGCGCAGGGCAAGGAAGGGCGCCTCGCTTTGCCCGGAGTGCGCGCAGGGCCGGTAAGGAGGCGGAGGCGTCCCCGGGCTCCCCACGGGGAGGGCGGCGGTAGCAGCAGCAGCTGCAGCAGCAGCAGCAGCGAGGAGGGCTGCTCCGGGACTCCGGCCATGCGCGCCCCGTCCGGCGGGCAAGGTTGCTCGGAGCGCTCTTGAGCCTGACGGCCGGCCGGCCGGCCATGGCCAAAGAGGAGTGCAAGGCGCTGCTGGACGCTCTCAGCAAAGTCACGGCTTGCTACCGGCACTTGGTGCTGACCGTCGGCGGCGCGACGGACTCGCAGGAGCTGCGCGAGGAGCTGAAGCAGAGCCGGCGGAAGGCGCAGGAGTTGGCCGGCGTGACGCGGACCAAGCTGACGGCCGCCCTGCGGGACAAAGCGCTGAGCCGGGAGGAGCGGCCCGAGTTCGAGCGCCTCTGGGTCATCTTCTCGGCCTGCTTGGAGATCTTGGAGAGCGACATGCGGCGCGCCCTGGAGCTGGGCCAAGCTTTCCCGCTCCACGTGCCCAAGAAGCCGCTCATCCAGACGGGGCTGAGCGGCGGCACCTCCGGCGTGGCGGCGCGGGCCATGAGCGTCCAGAACATGAAGTACGAAGCCCAAGCCAACATCGACGTGCTGGACCTGACGGACCTGGAGCAGGAGATCGGCCAGGTGGGCGAGATGATCTACGAGATGGAGATGAAGGTCAACGTGCCCCGCTGGACGGTCGAGGCCAAGCAAGACCCGGGCGCCGAGCTGAATTCCAACCTCAGCGGGGGCGCCTCTTCCCTGGGCGGCGTCTCGGGGGTCGAGAACAAAAGCCTTTGCGATCCTAGCAGGGTCCTGGCCGGGATCATTTTCACCGCCGTCCTCCTGATGGCCATCGCCCTGGCGGTGTGTGTGGCCAAGCTCTCCTAAGGCTGGACGGAGAGAGGTGGGATCGGTTCCTTGCAACTGGGGACCGGGGGAGTTGTTACTTTTTCTGCATCTGCAACAGCCACGACCGGGATGGGGACTGAGATGGGTGCTTTTTCTAAAAAAAAAAAAAAGCTCCGGGACTGTTGGTCCAAGATCTTTGTGTGTGTGTGTGTGCATATATATATATATATGTATGTATGTATATGTTTTCTTAAGTTTTTGAGGGTACTTACATGTATGGTATTCAGCTTTGTTGGGGTATTTTCCCACTTGAACACTAGAAGACCTTTTTATAATGACTAGAAGTCATTAGAGTTGTGCTTTTAAAGTTGTAGCAACGTTTCGGCAGAATCTCATCTGCCATCATCAGGCTTCTGTATTGTGCTCATCATTCATATATATATATATATGTGCATATATATATACACACACACACACGCACACATATTTTTGTAGATTTTCACGGGTACAGGAATGCAAGTTTTGGTGTGTTCAGGTCTTTTCCCTGTGTAAGATTGACAGTATTTTGGTGCTCTGATCACGCTTTGCTCGCACAAGCATGAAGCCGAAAGCACCAGCCTGAAGTTGGCAAGTAGGACCTCGTCGAAACGTCACCAAGATACTTTCAATCTTACACGGGAAAAGACCCGAACACGCCAAAACCTGCATACACACACACTCACACACAGGAGAGTATTTTATTTTTTTAAAAGCCTGCTGGCTGGGCCTTTCAGGGTTAATAATGCACGGGTATTAAAAACTACCACGGTAGGGTAGGGATTTGACTGCTATTTATAGAAGACCGTTCTCAGGAACTGGGATGGAAATATGGTTTGTGATTTAAGCTGGGAGGGGAGGGGAGGTGTGTTTCATGTTTACAAAAATGGATAATAATAATTCCCGATGTGGAAGAGGCTGTGAACCAAGGTCAGAATGGGAGGGGGATATATGTGGGTTTCAAATATAAACGGGCATTAACTCTGCAGCTGAAGGAGGGCATTAACTTTTTTCCCTAAACCAAGTGGTGCAGCCTCCAGGCACAGAAACTTGTCTTTGTGAAAGATTGAACTGAAAAGTTGTTTCTGTTAACCACGTGCAGTATTTTAAAAAATCCAGATTTGCAGAAGAAAACTTTCAGCAGCCTTTAGGGAAAGATACGGAGTTGTTTTCAACTCACTACTGTTCCAGGTTTGCTTTGAAGAGGACTGGAAGGGGGGGAAACACCCTTATCAACAGGTTCTTAGTAGCCAACTTTGAACAACTTTACACATAAGTGTAAACCATTGTTTCCCTTCTTGAAGTCTACTGCTGTAGCGCTGAATCCCATGGAAATCAGTGAGATTTAAATTCTAAACATGCATCAGATGACAATGTGGTTTCTTTCGGCTTACTTTTTTTGCAGACACTGGGATTTGTGTTGTTTAAACTAAAATATGACAAGATCTTCAGAGAGTTCAGAAATTTAGACAGGACTTTTTCCTCTGGGTTTAGAGACAAACCTCCTGTCTCTTTGTTTTCAGATACTGAAAACTCTTAACTTCTTTCTAAAACAGAGAAGTAACGTTTTAATAATTTCTCCAGCATGCTTATTCATTAATACATGAGAAAACTATGGGACTCTTGAGTAAACTTGTTTCTATAGTTGTATAGGTGGAATTAATTTGAAAGATTTACACCTTGAAAATTGAAGCAGTACCAGTCAGTGAAAACACAAACCTTAAGATTAACCTAAAATCTCTTGGGTTTGGATGTCATGCCAATTATATGTAATCTGGCAGCAAAGAGTAATCCATTATATCTAGGCTAAATTTGCAGGTTAACAACAGCCCTTCTACAAGTATGGACTACCTGCAAGTTGTTGTGTAATTATTAAGAGGCAAACAGGAAAATAAATTTCTGTTCAGCATTCTGTTAAAGCCATCATATTTTACAGTTGTGCATGGCTTTAGGATCGGTGTACTGATCCCATTTAGTTCCTTGCAGTTGGACAAATGCAGTCTTGTAAGCTTTATGAGAGAACTCCCCAGATTCAATGGGTGAATTTCTAAAAGCTGAGGTTCATTGAAATGAGTTGCTCTAACTTCCGAAAGCACGTTGAATTATGGAACTGAAACCCTATGGGTAATCTTTTTTAGAAATAAGATCTGTTACTAGGTCGTCCTCAGCTTACAATGGAGCCCAAAACTTCTGTTCTTAAGTGAGGCATTGGTAAAGTGAGTTTTGCCCCATTTTACGACCTTTCTCGCCACCGCTTTTAAGGGAATCACTGCATGAGTTCATAAGTTGGTAACCCAGTTGTTAAGCAAGTCTGGTTTTCCCATTGACTTCCCTTGTCAGAAGGTCACAAAAGGGGATCCCGTGACTTTGGGACACGTTAACGATCATAAATATGAACCAGTTGCCAGGAATCTGAATTTTGATTACCTGATTGTGCAGGTCGTAACTGGTCGTAACTGAAAAATGGTTATAAGTCAATTTTTTTCAGGGCTGTAACTTTGGCCGGTCATTAAATGAACTGTTGCAAGTTGAGGACTACCTGCATTTAATACATTGGCCTTTTAACTCCTGGATCAATATACAAAAGAACAGGGCTGCAAGGCAAGAAAGACATAAATAATTAAATGTGCACTTTGAGTGGCTAGCACTAATGGACGCTGTGCGGTCAAAGCCAGATTCTGCATTTGCAACCAAGCAAATCTAAGTATGTTACCTCAAAAATAAATAGTTCTGTGTTCAGTAAGCAAGAAAATACTGCATTCCCAGGTACTCTTAAGGCATCAATATATTTTGACCGTTGATTGTAAATATCTGCTTTTAAGAAAGTCCCAGGAATAGGGCTGGGGGAGCCACAAGGATGTCAAAACTGTGTATTCCTTTTGGTGCTAAAGTACCCATCTCTCTTTATTTGTAGCACAATTCAAATGGCTGCTATTGTATTGTTCACTTCACTTGAAGAGAACATCCCTTGTTCATTGCAAGGACCCACGTTTGCTGTTGTAATTACGAGGCAGTCGAGTTGTTTGATCATGAACAACTGAATCGTGATGATCTTTATTGGAGTCTAGTCTTGCATTTATACACATTTTTAATTATCCTCCATCGTTGGTTAACTTTTGTTACTGCTTAACTTTCGTTACTGTTTAGCACAGTAATTAATTATCTCTAGTTAAAGTCTAACATATGTTTACTTCCTCTCTCTAATCCTCCTTTAGATTAGTGACTTTGTTTACCTGAGTTGTATTTGCTTGGAAACATTCTTTATCTGAGGTTTGCCATCCGAGATTGGAACATTCCTGCAATTACAACTCTACAGTTTGCATGTTAACAAGGGCTAGAATAGTTCTCTTAAATACGTCTCATATTTTATGGGAGAACACCTAGACTTAAAGTGCTCTTATATAGGCTGCATGCAACACTGTTTTTAGGCTGGAAGGAAGAAGCTGTAGGAAAACAATTGCCAGTTAAAGCAGTATTCTTTGCACCTTGAGAACTCGAGTCCAAGAACTATTGGTATGTATAAAATTGCCACCTCTCCACTTTTGTTTTACAGGGTTTATTTTGCAAAATCCAGGTTAAAGTCATAAATACATCACTGCAAACTACTTATTTCCCTGAAAACTAAGTTATCTTTATGAAAGCATTTATGTTTAGGAAACAGTTCTAATTTCAGTAAGATTTATTTTCCAATTTAGAAAGGTGTTGCTCATGTTTGTACATCCATTAACTGTCTCTGCATTACTTGTTTTTTTATCTAAGCTATTTCTAAATTACATCTCAAGTCCTAACACAGGATTGTCATCATCTGATTAATTAATCTCTTCTTTGCTCAGCTCTCATCATATTTGCTCAGCACCACTGACTGTGCAAGATGGTTTAGGGATAGTTTTATCACGTGTGCAAAGCTGACCAGATGCAAAGGAGATCAAGATTGGTGCCACCCTTAAATAATACTGTGAAAGAAATATCTTCTTGTAGGGAGGTTTATGTGTGCCAGATTGATCTTCAGGAACTGATGGAACAATCAAAAACATGACATGCTTTTGTTCATCCATAAAAATAATGCAGGAAGCCTGTTCACCTTCACTTCCGCTCTAATATTCACACATGGTGTTTCATTCTGGAAGAAACTTTCTCGAAGTCTCATTTTTAAGTCATACAGAACCAGAAACATTAGCACAGAATTTTATTGCCGATAAAAGTCTGACCCACTGAGGTTTTCTTTTAGCTAGGTCTTAAAAAGCCTTCAGAGACTCTATAGAATCATCAACCCCAATCACGATTACGTGACATGATTTAAAATTATTTATTTATTTAAAGTTTATTTAAAGCCAACTTGTTTACAAGCCATAGGTGTTTTCATTGTAACAAAAGTGTACGTTTTTGTTGAAAAGAAAGGAAGTGAAGTCCCTTTGTAATAGAATTCTTTATTTTAAAAAGTCAAATTCTGCAATTTTGATGAAGTTGAGAATTACAACAGGAATGGTAATTTGAGGAATTATGAACTCTGAATGTTTGATTTTAAAAAAATAGTGTTGATTTGTTGCATTCCAACGAATGCTGGGTTAAAACAATTGTTTCAGTATTAATGTGGAAGTATTATAAACTGGCATTCCATGGTTCAAGAGTATTCTTTTATGCTCAGGATAAAACCTATTGCTATTATTTATTTAAAATAAAACCGCTTCTGTTAACTTGCCAGCCTTTTGAACAGATTGCTTTTAAAGACAAACTCCTAAACATACATGTGTGCATGTGAACTTCTTTAGCAATATTTACCTTTCTCATGTTTTCATAAAGTTATTTGGCCAGAATGCTGAATTATAGGCCCTTAAATCTTTTCCTTCACTATATTTCTAAGCTCACAGTGCCAAGCTGGCACAAAAATGAATTTTTTGCTAAACTCAGCTGTAGTGTATCCCAAATGGCCTGTTGTACTTATTAAGAATTCAAAATTCACTCCCAAATTAGGGTCCAATTGAAAACTGGCATTAAAAGAAACACTGATCCATTTTACCCTTCATTCCATTTTTGTCTTGTATTCCAGTAATTACAAACGGAGTTGGATTCTGCTTCACTGCTTAAGGCAGAAGAGATGCACATTAAAATTTTCATTGTCAAGAGTAATAGAAAGTATTCAAGCAAAGCAAATAATACAATCTTGGCTGTTAAGGTAAAATATTTGTGAACATCAGTGTAGTGATGTAGTCAAGTAACCAAGGAAAGAATAAATCTAGAACTCGGGAAACAATTACTAAAAGTGAAAGCAATCAATCGACCAACTTGCCTTCAGAAGTTGTGGTGCTCCATCACTGGAGGCTTTGAACAAGAGACTGGACAATCATTTATCTGAAATGGTGTAGGTCTCCTGCTCAAGCAGTGGGTTGGACTAGAGGACCTCCAAGGTCCCTTCCAACTCTGTTCTATGTTCTGAGTATTTATGATACAGAAGACTATAACGCACTTTCAAATTCTCCTTTGAAAAACTGCGAAGTGTTTTGTACATTAAAATTGTGAGGCATGTGATTGCCTTGGATGTAAGCACAATTATTGATGATGTGAGTGATTGAAGATTATTTTTTCAGAACTAAACCATGACATCCATGTTTTGTAATAATTGCTCCGTTTAAACATTTCTTGCTTATGAAAAAGCTACAAGATGTATGGGCAACACAACAAGCCTTTTTCATCTGCAGTATTTGAAATTACCAGAATGTCTCTGTGCTGAAAAATTAAAGGGTCATTTTTCCACATCTAATGGTACGTACTAAATAAGTTTTCTGGCCTTGAAAAACAGGCTCGTCACAGAACTGCAATTTCCATTTTTAATATCGGCGAGCCCAGGATAAACATTCATCTGCTACCTCTTCTGCATCCACATTTTTATTTGGCGGTTCTGTGAGGAATTAGGCTCACTTAACTTCACTTGTTTCAGTGACTTAAGGGTTGCGTAAGATCAGCAGCAAGTTCATAGGCCAGGTTACATGACAAGCTTACCTACAATCTGAAAGTAAGCAAACCCAAGTTTGCATGATTTAACAACACCCGTGTCAGCCCTGTAAGGTAGGCCAGCCTTGAGAATCAATTCCACGGAAAGACTAAAAATCAACTTTATTAAGACCAGCTACAACAAAATCGGGTAAGTTTGTTTGTGCTTTACCTCTTCTACCCTTCACTGAGGGAAAGACCAATATGATAACGGTAAAGATAAAGGTATACAAGATGCTTCTATGGTCATGTGGCCAGCATGTCTATATACTCCAAGGTGCACAGATTGCTGCTACCTTCCATTTGCATGCTTTCAAAGTGCTAGGAGCTGAGCCAAGTAATGGGAGCTCACCCGTTCACGCTCAGTCTCGAACAAACAGGGCTGTCTGTTGATAAGCTCAGCCTCTTTAAGCTTTAACCCTCTACGTCTTTATTGAGGGAGACGTCAATGTGAGTCTCTCCTAGTACTCTCCTTGTGGCCAGGCCTTGAGGAATGCTTGACAGTTTCTGACTGTTTCTTTTACAGCCCTTTATAGGGCTCTCTGCAATTTCAATTTATATAGCATGATGCAGGCTAGTCTGCAACAACACCCCCCCCCCCGGAAGAAATGCAGCTAACTTCAGACTTGCATGCTGTGTAACTGCAGCTTCCAATCTGGAGATGGGAGAAGATGGATAAATGAGGTGGCAGCTGAAGGCTTTATCTCTGACCTTTGCTGGTCCATTAGCAAAGCTCTTGCAACAACATGGCCAATGGTGCAACTCAGTAAGTCTGCCCTGGCTCCACCCTTCCATGCAATCACCAAAAGATCATCCCTGCCCCCCCCCCCCCCGCCCCCAGAGTCTTGCCCTGGTCCCCCCCCCCCCCCGGCCCCCCTCACAAAAAAAGCATTTCTCATCTTGACCACTTTAAAGTTGGGTGGACTTCGACTTCCCAAATTCCCCAGTCAGGAATTGAGCCCAGAATTATGGCCATCAGTTGTATAAGTTGTTAATCACCAGGTCACTCCATGACCACAGTCAAATTTTACAAACTTTTTTTTGAGGGGGGGGGTCGTTAAGTGAACCCCACAGCCAATAAATGAATGCCTCTAGCACTAAGCAAAAAATAGGGTAATCTTCCATTTATGACTGGAATTGAATCCAGAATATTGGTAATCCAGGTCACTCCATGACCACAATCAAATTTTACAAACTTTTTTTTTGAGGGGGGGGGGGTGTGGCCGTTAAGCCAAGCCAATAAACAAATACCTCAGGCACTAACCAAAGATAGGCTTGTCCTCCATTTATGATCCAAATTAAACCCAGAATACTGGTCATCCCTTATGGAAGTCGTTAAGCAGGACCACGATGAAATGTGACAAACTTTGGTTTTTGGTGGTCGCTAAGTGGGGCCCGCTAACCCCACTGTGCCAAGAAACGAATGCCTCTGCCACGAAGCAAACTTAGCCCTCCCCCTTCTGACCCTAACTGAGCCCGGAATTACGACCCACCCGTGGTGGAGGTCATTAAGCAGGTCCCTCCAAGACCAGGGATGAAGTTTGCAAAGTTGGCTCGCCCAACGACACCACCGCCCGTGCCTGCCTCCCTTCCCAGCCCAGGAGGCGGCGCGTTCCCAGCCTCGTCCTCTCTATATAGCCTGGGTGAAATCCCCCAAGTCCCTGCCGAGGAGGCGGGAAGGGCACAGCCGGCTTCTTCCCCACCGCAAGGCGACCTAGCCCGCAGGGTAGACCTGCAAAAGCGCCCTTGCCAAGGCGAGAGGGGAGAGGAGAGGCGGCTGCTGCCTCCGTCCCCGCGCCGAGCAACGAAGCGAGCCGCCCTTCAGCCTCGCTAGTGCCCTTCTCCGCCCTGGCATGACCTCCAGGCCCTGGCGAGAGGCGGCCACGCTGCTCCTGGCGGCGGGCGGCGGCGGCGGGCGGCCTCCGCGTCCCTCCGCCTCCGACTACCAGGTGCTGCTGCTGCAACGGAGCGCCCGCAGCGCCTTCCTGCCCTGCGCCCAAGTCTTCCCGGGCGGCGTGGCGGAGGCCGCCGACTTCTCGCCCGCCTGGCGGGAGCTGCTGCCCGAAGGGCCGCGCTGCGGGCTGGGCGCCGAGCCGCCCGCCCGGCCTCCGCTCTTCACCGCCCGCCGCCGGCCCGAGCTAGGCGAAGGTGCCTTGCCGGCTGACGTGGCCTTCCGTATCTGCGCCATCCGGGAGACCTTCGAGGAGAGCGGGCTGCTCCTGGTGGTGCCGGCCGGGAGGGACCGGGGACCGGCGGCTCCCGCGCGGCTTCTGCCGGCCGGCCAGCTGGAGGAGGAGTGGCGGCGAAAAGTGCAAGGCGACCCGGGCAGCTTCCTGCAGCTCTGCCGCCGTCTGGGTTGCGCGCCCCACTTGCGGGCGCTGCACGAGTGGGGCAACTGGCTGACCCCCGTGGGGCTAAGCGGGCCGGCCGGCCGCCGTTACGACACCGCCTTCTACCTGTGTTGCTGCTTCGGGCAGAAACCGCCCGCCGCCTCGTACGACCGGCGGGAGGTGGCCGATTGCAGGGTGAGGAGGAGGAGGATGGCCCGGGAAAGGCAACTTGGCACGGTTTGAAAAGCCCGGGGCTCTGGGCGGGCTGCAAGCAGAGACTGGGCATAGAGAGGGGACTCCTCGACTTACAACGGTCCGTTGAGTGACTGTTCGAAGTTTCAAGGGCACTGAAAAAGGGGGCTTGGGACGTCCCCCCCAGCCTTTTGGGCACCAGGGAACGATTCCATTTATTTATTTTTTATTTGTCAATTGCTTACAAGATAATAGGTATAAGTAAAGACATAGTTATGAATACATGGACACATATAAGAAAATATAAATATATATATATACATATATATATACACATACATATATACATGTTTAAAAAAAAACAATAGGACAGGGATGGTAGGCATGTTAGTGCACTTATGCATACCCCCTACAAACCTCTTAGGAAAAGGGTGAGGTCCATAGTAAACAGTCTAAGGTTAAAGTTTTGGGGGTTTGGGGAAGAAACCACAGAGTCAGAGTATTTCAGATATTGACCACTCTGTTGCTGGAGGCGTATTTTCTGCAATCAAGTTTGGTGCGGTTAACCTTGAGTTTGTATCCATTGTGTGCTCTTGTATTGTTGTGGTTGAAGCTGAAGTATTCATTGACAGGTAGGACATTGCAGTAGATAATTTTACATACTATACTTAGACCGGACTGAAGGCGGTGTAGTTCTAGGTTTTCTAGGTCTAGAATGGCAAGTCTGGTGGCATAAGGTATTCTGCAACGAGTAGAGGAGTGGAGAACTCTTCTTGTGAAATATTTCTGGACTTTCTCAATTATGTTAATATCAGATATGTAATGAAGGTTCCAGACTGATGAGCTGTATTCAAATATTGGTCTAGCAAATGTTTTGTATGCTCTAGTTAGTAGTGTAATATTACCAGAGAAAAAGCTACATAGGATTAGATTAACAACTCTTAACGCCTTTTTGGCTATGTAGTTACAGGGGGCTCTAGCGCTTAGATCATTGGAGATGAGTACCTGGAGAGAGGTTTTTCCCCAAACGCCTGGATCCCACCCATGGGGACGGCATTCTGCCTGCCTCCTTCTGGGAGAGTGCTTCAAGCAGGGGCAGAGACTGGGCAGAGAGGGGAGTCCCCAATCTGGGATCTGCTCCTTTATAAGTAGTCCTCGACTTACAATGCTTCACTTAGTTTAACGTTCAAAGCAGTGGTGGGATTCAAAAAATTTCACTGCCGGTTCTGTGGGCTATGGCTTGGTGGGCGTGGCAGGAGAAGGTTACTGCAAAATTCCCATTCCCTCCCCACCCCACTGACCTGCTTTCCAGCTCTGTTCTCCTGTACAGGGCAACAAAAGGAGACCCAGCCGATCAGCTGGGACTCGGGAGACAGAGAATAGACAGGGGTGGGGCCAGTCAGAGGCGGTTCTCTGAACTACTCAAAATTTCTGCTACGGTTCTCCAGAACTGGTCAAAACCGGCTGAATACCACCTCTGGTTCAAAGTTACAAGGGCACTGAAAAAAGGGACTTGGGACAGGGACCCCCCTTTGAGCAGCAGGGACTGGTTCCATGGAAAGAGGTTTTCCATGGACCGGGGGGTGGGTGGGTAGGGAGGTATGGTTTCACATGCTGCCTGCATCCCGTAGATGGGGCTTAGCTTGCTTGCCTGACCTGGCATGCAGGGGTCCAGTGCTGCGTCAGGAATACGGAGTTGGAGACCCCTAACTTAGGCCCATTTTTCACCTGACCGTTATAGCATCCCCAGGATCATTTGATCAAAATTCAGACACTTGGACAACTGACTTACAGTTATGACGGTTGCAGCATCCTAGGGTGGTGTGATCTCCTTTTGTGACTTTTTTTGCAAGCCAAGTTAAGAAGGGGAAGCCAGGTTCAAAACATTAACTTGCTTAATAGCTGGCGTGGTTCACTTAATAACGGTGACATGGAAGGTCATAAAAGGGGGCCAAATTCACTGAACAAATGTTTTGTTTAGTCACGGAAATATCGGCCTCAGTTGTGGCTGTAAGTTGAGGACTTGCTTCCAGAAACCTAGTTTGCATCCTGGGTTGGCAGGAGCAATGGGGAAGGGAATCCTAAACTAGTATTGTGAACTTCAACTCCCAGAATTCCACAGCCAGCATGGGGTAGACTTCCACTTATGACCATAATTGAGCCCAGGATTATGGTCATTAAGTTGTGGAGGTCATTCAGCAAATTGACCATGATCTATTTTACTTTTTTTTTTTTTTTGTAGTGGTATCGAAGGGAACAAAGTTGGGCAAGTTTCTTTGTGCTTTACCTCTGTTCCCTTTTATTGAGGGAGAGACCAATATAATAACAGTAAAGATAAAGGTTTGCCCTGCCCAGTTTTGTCTGAGTCTAGGGGGAGAAGCTCATTTCCATTTCTGGGAGCGGGGGAGAGCAGCCTGTGGTTGTTTCCATGGTCATGTGGCCAGTATGACTAGAATACTGCTACCTTCCACTGAAATGAATAGCTATTTTATCTACTACCATTGGCATTTCAAAGGAGCATAGGAACATAGGCTAGGAGCTGGAGCACATAATGGGAGTTTATCCCTTCACATTCAGTCTCGAACAAACAGGATAAAACAGTCACTGAAAGCACCAGAATCCCTTCTACAGAATATCCCTTTAATTGGGAAATTACATGGCTTGGAGATTGATTTTAATGCTTCATTCTTTTTCAGTGGTCAACCCCTTTAGAAGCTGTTGAACTTTTTAACTCAGGAGAAATCTGGATAGCACCACCACAGCTTTATGAGTTATGTAGGCTCTGCCATTTTTCATCCCTTCATGATCTGGAGAGGTTTAGCTCAGAACGAGCTTTAGAAGGTTGTGAACGCTGGATGCCAGTTATGTTGATGGCTTCAGATGGCCACATGCAATTGTTGCCAGGTAGGTAAAAATGAAGGACTCTGGTTTATTGGTGCACTGAACACTGCAACGTGAATCTACCTGTCTGAATAAGTGGCTTGCTGGGGTCATATGCCAAAAAGTGCTTAAGGCAAAAGCTAAATAATGAAATTAAAATTTCCTGATTTAAATTTCACCTAGTACACTTAGTAGGATTAATGAACAGATATTCATTAGTCTTTTGTTATATGGAACATACAATATACTCAATTATAATGCTACGTACTTGGTTGTAGAAGTGCTGTGTACTGTGAAAGCAGTAATCGTGGTTTGTAAATCTTGGATTATTGCTTAACATGTTTATGAACCAAGTAAATAAAAAGTACAATTTGATTGCATTCGTATTTTCCTGTGCATCTCTACTTTAATACTTCTGCTCTTGGTATGTTGAGACACAAACCTCTATTAAAAATAGTGTCTCCTAGTCAATATTTTGTCACAACTTTTCATACCACCATTTAGACTGAAGGTAATATTAGTATCAAAAATTCATATTTATACCTGTAACTCTGCATATAACTGAGAAAAATAATTATATTTTAGGTGACGATTTATATCCCAAAGACCCTGATTTTACTGGCGAAAGAAAACCTGTGTTGACCACAAATAAAAACATTGAAGAACTAATGAAAGAAGCAAGAAACCATCACCGGGTAGTAATACGAAGCCGTAATAATATAACTATCCACATGAATATTGAATCTAAATATAAACATCTAAATCCAGTTAGACTGGACTCTAAAATGTGAAATAATGTGGATAGCACCAGTCAGTTGTATTTCTCATACTGGAATTACTAAATTTTGAGAGATGTTGGAATAACAATGAATTACTATAATAGCACTGTGCCATTTTGTGGACATACCTCAATATTAATGTAAATTATTTAGGTTTCATGTTGTGTTGATCAGTGTAATTATTCTTGTCATGCAAATGTGCCAATTCTGGAATAGAGAGCTATCTTCTAAGAACCCGAATTTAATTTACTTGTTTGTTTACTTGTATGTTATAGCTATACTGATATATCCTTAAAAAAAATTAAGGTGGTTTGCAACTTCATTATCATTCAGTACTGTAAACAAAAGGCTATCACATTATATTTTAACACATTTGAATTATTATTACAGTTATTATAAGTGATAAGTAGGCATCCAGAGTACATGGATTTGGGTCATGGCAGTGATTGCTTGCCTTGATGCTAATTTCAGAATAGTGGGTATGACCAAATGATTGAAGCTGCACTCCTTTTCAATATGCTTTTAGTGCATGCAACATACATTAAAAGGAACAGAACTTTGGTCATCCAGGTGCATCTGCTGTTTTAAAGGCAGTGACCATTCCTGCAGGTGCCCCTGTTGACCAATAGGTCATTTGCCAAAATTGAAAAGAACTGAACATTTTGAATGTATGTAACAATATATTTTTCTCTACCTGGAAATCATATTCAAAATAAGTGCATTGCAGACTGTAAATGCATATATTCAGAACTACTTTTGGGAAGCACTTAAATGCCATTAAAGGCCTGGACTTCTGTTCTTATTTTTTGTTTGTTTGTTTTTTGTTTTTTATAAATTTTTATTGGTTTCTAAAAAAAACATAAACAAACAAAACATAAAAACATCAAATCATCTTCCATATATGTACATACAGCGTGCCGGTTGGTTTACAAATTGTTTTGTGCTTCCATTTCATAGTCTTCAATTATAATTACATTGTATATAATCTCGTATTTTCAATCAATATATTAAATACATTAATCATTTGACTATAATTTTATTCATTCATGTTTTCCAAAATGATCATTTTAATGATTCTTTTATTCTTACTAAATGAAATAAATACTTTTAATAGTATTTTTAATGGTTTTTATTCTTGCTAAATGAAATAAATACTTTTAGCGGTATTTTTCATGGTTCTTTTATTATTGCTAAATGTCCCACAAATGGTCATTTCTCCTCAAATACTATAGGTTTAGAACTAGCTGGATTTTTATTTTTTAATATACTTATAAATATATATTGAAAATGTTTCTTAGCCATATATAAAGCAGGGGTCTTCCAACTTGACGGCTTTAAGACTTATGGACTTCAACTCCCAGAATCCCTCCTCTAGTCATGTTAGCTCAGGAATTCTGGGAGTTGAAGTCCACAAGTCTTAAAATTGCCAGGTTTGAAGACCTTTGATCTTAAGGATCAGTTGCCTTCTTTTCCCATAGTTAGTGCCCAGTGAATCCAATAAACATGGGAATCCAGTAACAAACAGAAATCCATTAAAACATGCCAATCAATGGGGTCTATGTGTGTGTGTGGTGTGTATGTTTGTGTATGTATGTATACACACACACATATAACCCATGGTTTTTCAGGTAGCTTTGGGTTGTGGCTGCAATGGGTTGCTCCTGTCTCCCTTTTTATACGTTTTTAATGATTTAGTCAATCAATTTCAATAGAATGGAATGTGTTAGCTTATTATAATCCTTCCTAGTCAATCAGTATGAACATCTTCCTCCTATGCAATCCTTCCTTCTTTTCATATGCTGAAAACGGACGTTTCCTTATCTATAATTACATGCATGGAATAGAATAGAATCTGGAAGGGGCTCGGGGGTCTTTTCGTCCTACCTCCTGCTCAAGCAGCAGAACCTATACCATTTCAGGTAAATGACTGTCTAGTCTCCTCTAAAAAACCTCCAGTGTTGGATCTGAAGGCAACTTCTGTTCCATTGCTTGATTGTCCTTATTGTTAGGAAATTTCTCCTTAATTCCAGATTGTTGGTTTTGTTTGATCAGTTTCCAACCATTGTTTCTTGTCCTGCCCTGTTTCTATGTGTCTATACATAAAAGGGCATTTTATCATTCCAAAACATACATCTTCCTATGCATAAGATGTATGTTTTCCTTTACATCAGTTTTGCCGTGTATTTTATTTACAACGGCATGAACCAGCGCTTCCTCCCCGCCCCCCAACCTTTGAGAAATAAAAAGATACACAAACAAAACTTCCGGTTCTGCGCAGACGGGCCGCGCGCTGGCCAAAACCCGACGGCAGACCTGGGGAGGCTGATGCGCATGCGCCGTCGCCGCGGTCCCGCCCCCTGAGGCAAGACGGTGCTTGCGTCAGGCCGCGTCGTCGCGGAGGGCGCAAGTGAGCATGCGCGGGTGGGTTCGAATGGCGCCTTTGGCGGGAGCCTCGTGCGTGGAGTTGGGGCGGGGGGAAAGGGAGTCTTGGCTGTTGAGGAAGCCGCGGAGGGTCGGGCGGAGGGAGTGGAGGCCTCGGGCCCTGGCCGTTGTCTCCCGGCAAGTCGTCCCCGTCCTTCCCAAACGGGAGGAATCCCCTGAGGTTAAAAGCCAGCGTCTAGGTGGAAATGGTGATGGTGGTGGATGGGAGGGCAATAATGATAATAACGAGGATGAGGATGATAATAAAATAATAATAATGATGATGATGACAGGTTTTGTATGTTGGTTTTCAGCCCAGTGAGGTTCTCGTCTTGGATGAAGGACTTAAAAATCAGACTTCTTCATATTAAAACCATGATTTAAAAAAAATCGTAAACACACCTAAATCCTACATGTTTCGTGACATTTGCTTATTTAATAGTCTAAATGTGGGAGGCGTCCAATTGGCATCACTCTTCAGAAGGAAGTGCCTTTTTTTAGGATGGGCTCCTTCAATTCAAATTTATTTTCTCAATTTCCCACTAGCTGCCTGCTCTGGATTCCCCCGGGTTTCCTTTGCTTTATTGTAATTTCATTCCGTTTTTAATATTTATTTCCCTGATTTCCCAATTAGCCCTCTGTTCTGGATTCTCCAGAGAGCTCACCCATCCCAATTCTGGATAGCACTTCACCCCACACACCCCAGTTCTGAACAGCTGTAATTGAAATGGGGAAACTAAGTTCCTTGGAAAGAAAAAAAGCAGTTTAAGGATTTGGGAATATAGCTATATCTATTTGGAGGGGGAAGACTTGCAGGGGCCAGTTGAACAGTATTGTGAAGTAAACACTTTTTTAAAAAACAGAATTGGGGGAGCTGCATTTTCAATGATAAATACTACAAGATTGATGGTGTTTTTTTTTTTTATAAAAAAACTTTATCACTTCAAAATGCAGAAAAGGGTGCCGCTAGCTATTAGCAGCTGTGATTAAAGGTAGGTCTGATGTAAAATAAATTGGACTGCAGGTTGCTCACCTAGGAAAACAGCTGGCTCAAATTGAGAAATCCAGATTTACAGTTTTATGTTGCAATTCTGTCAATAGACACTCAAATGCTATTGGCAGTTTTCGTATCTGCTAAACCATTCTTTTGTTAGTATGCCTTGCAGAATAAATCACAACTAGATTGCAATTTCAAACTATTTTGTTAATCATGTCTTGCGAAAAAAAATTGCAAATGCCATTGTAATTTCAAACTAAACTGTAAATCATGGTTAATAGCCAAATGGCTTGGTTTATTATGTTAAGTAATGTGCTTTTGATGAGGGGTGTATGTGTGTTGGCTTAGAATGAGTTATGAATGAACCCACTGTGGTGTAGTGGTTTACACCAGGGGCCCCTAACCCTTGCACCATGAACCAGCAAGGTTCCGCAGCATGCAAGAAATCAGACCGCGCAAACAAGTAAAGCCCCATCCATGAGATTCAGGCAATATAAAAAAGCCATGCCCCCTCCAGTCCATGTAAAAACCTACCTCCACAGAACTGGTCCCCAAAAGGTTGGAGGCCATTGGTTTATACCATTTAGGATATTGAGAGTTTCAGGTGTCCTGTTTGATTTTATATCAACTAGATTTAGGAGGCCCTACCAGCAAAACTGTATGCTTTTCTAAAATTGTGTCCTGGTCATTTCAGCTTCAAAATCACTTCAGGAATATTTTCATATGGCAAAAGGAGTTTGATGGATGATCTGTTGCATTTTTAGAGGTGCAGATAAAGCTTGCAATTCTCCTTAAATGAAAAAAATCATTGGAGGAAAAAAATGATTGAAGTCATAATACTGAAGGTATTGTGATTAACTTTCTGTATATTAAAATACATTTGGGGCAATGTGAACATATCTTAATGTGGGTTTTATTATACTTATTTAGATTGAAAATCCAGATTGCTTTTGGGTCTACATAATAGGAGGCAGAAAAATTGTAGTCAATGAAATGGAATATGAAACACTTCAGACTGAAATGAATCAATTCTATAACAAATATTATCGATGTGTGGATGCCAAGCCTTGTGCACTAGAAGAGGGACAGGTGATTTTAATATGATTTGTTTGGCTATATCTGGGAGAAAAACGAAACTTCCTTCCTATTTGTTGTTTATATGTTTAAAGATAGCAAACCTTCTAAAAATACTTAAATGCAGTGCATTTATAATAATAAATATTAGATAATTCTGGAATCTTTCATCATAGCAATGGCTTAGTGAGGTGGTAAGGTAAGGGTTAAGAAAGCTTTTCTGATGGTGAGAGAAAGAGAATATTAAAAGGTTATGCTTGTTAATATTAGGATGTAAGATTTGCTTTTTATGACAGTAATGAAAATACATCGTACTGTCTTTTAATCTTGGATAGAAAACATGGAAATAGGCACATCTTTTGCAAAATCCATATGCTAGATAATATTTAAATAATTGATTTTGGCATGAAAGCCAGCTGAGTGACTGGGCCACTTATGTTCCCTGAACCCATGATCAGGTCCTGTGACAAGCCAGTAGATCCATTGCTGTTGCAACCAATGGTTCAATACTTGCAGACACTGCATTTGTGGAAAAATACTAGGAAGAAAATGTAAATAAGTAATTTAAATATCTATTGAAGAATGCCTGAAAAAAGCATAGAAATCTCTGATTCTTGTCTGATATATATTCTATAACACATGTATTTACTCTGCCAATTATCTGTTATCAAACAAACAACATAGATTATATAACATTAAACATTCATATGCCTTTCTTAGGTTTGTGCTGTTTACTGTGAGGAACTGAAATCTTGGTGCAGAGCTGTTGTTAATTCAATCATATCATACACGGATTATTATATTGCAGAATGTTTCCTTGTGGACTATGCCAAAACTATTCCTGTGAACACTGAAAAGTATGTGTTTATAATCTGTAAAGTCATTCAGTAAAGGATTGGACCAAGAATTGAAACATTTTGGTCATAATGTTACCTGTCTGCCCAATCATATGGGCAATGGCCCTGCTGTGTTGGTTTGATCCAACTGATACGTTAATATTAGACTATAGGCATAGTTGGACATTTTTGGATTCATTCAAAGCCTAGGATTCTTTTAGAAAATTTGGGTTGACTGGTTAGTAAATTTAAAAACTGAGAATAGAAATAGATTTGTCATAAGGTTCTGAAGAATATAAGTTTATGCTCATTTTCAGGTCACTTTAATGGTTTTGCCTGTAAAGCAACAGCACTTTCCTGTATATAGAAGTTATTATAATCTGAAGTTTGAACACTAAATCTACTGGTATGAAAATTATTGGTAGAAATTTGTAATTGTGTGTTGTGAAACCTATTTTCTTTCAGGATCTGTGTGGTCGTAAAATCATTTGTGAGGCTGCCTTATAGAGCTGCAAAGTTTAGGTTGTACTGTGTCAAACCAGTAACACTACGTGTCAACTATTACAATGACAATTCTGAGATAGTGTAAGTATGGCTGCTGAGAAATGAGGTTAAATATTCTAAGAAAACCTTCTACTAACTTCAGAGAAGATCTTTTCTGCATAACTGTTAGGTGATTTTGGGCCAGTCCCTCTCTCTCAGCCAAATTCTCCCCACAGAGTGGTAGTTGTGGGGAAAATAGAAGGAAATGTATTACTGCCTTGACTTGTTTATAAAAGTAATAAAGGTGGAATGAAAATAAATCAGTAAAAATAACTTTATAGTCAAGTTATTGTTTTGTACCTGCTTGTACAAATTCCATTTGCCGGATTTTTGTATGTTTCCTTTTATTTTGCTGCAGCGTAATACATTAAAAAGCTTCTTGTGTTTCTTTCTAGGCCTGCTAACAAATGGGATATTGCAGCAATCCAGTACTTCCAAAACCTCATGAATGGTAAAGAAAAACGAATAACCTCTTATATAATTTCAATTTTTTGAGAAGCCTATTTTATAAAATTTTCATAAAATAATGGACTTAGGAGACATATTTAAATTGAGAGTTGTATAGAATTCATCTTAGCAGCAACGCACATTCCTCTTTTTAACTGTAAACAAGCAAATGTCCCAAAGATGTTTTTTTTTTTTTTCAAGAGACAACTGGACTTCTAGTTTTCTTTTAAGATGTTTCACTTCTGATCCAAGAAGCTTCTTCAGCTCTGAAGAAGCTTCTTGGATGGGGAAGCAAAACATCTTCAAATAAAAACCAGAAAGTCCAGTTGCCTCTTGAAAAAAAAAAAAAAAAGCACATGTATACATTTTGGACACAATTTATCTCATAAACTCTTCCCTTCGGTCCCCATGACCTACAACCATTGTAAATACAGGTAGTGCTTGACTTACAGCAGTTCATTTAGTAAACTGTTCAAAGTTACAACGGCACTAAAAAATGTGACAATACCATTTTTTACAGTGATGACCTTTGCAGCGCCCCATGATCATGTGATCAAAATTCAGACACTTGGCGACTGGCTCGTATTGATGGCTGTTGCTGTGTCCCAAGGTCATGTGATTTCCTTTTGTATCCTTCTGACTGTCATGCCCTTGTTGGAGTCCGATTCTGAGGGGGAGATTGAGCAGCTGACAGGGAGTGGGAGTGTGGATCCGGTGGCTGTGGAAGAAACGGGGGAAGGGCTATCCCCTCTTCACCCTAGGGCATGCAGGGAGGAACGGAGAAGGGAGCAACTTGGCTTACAGGAGAGAAAAAGGCCCTGATCCCCTTCATGGACTGCAGCTAGGAAGACTGTTTAAAAGGGCAAACTGAGTATGGCAAAGTTGCTGGAAGCAAAGTGTGTATTATCTTTGTCAAGGCTTATCTGGGTTTTGGAGTCCTCCCAACTGTGGGTGCTGCATTATCTTTTGGAAGTCTGCAATTTATCATCCTGGCCTGTTGTATTAAGTACTTCAGCGTGGTTTGTGTTGTTGTTTTTATTTCTAATTATCTTTACTTCGGATTTGGATTGCATTTCTTCCTTTCATAGACTGTTTTTGGAAAAGTTTGATCTCCAGACAAGGATAACTGAACATTGAAGGCCAAGTTGGAGGCATTAAAGGGAATTTATCTACTTTGGTGATTTTGTTGTTATTGTGCCATGCCCCCGGTCCTCACATTGACAAGCAAAGTCAATGGGGAAGCCAGATTCACTTACCAACTGGGTTACTAACTTATCAACTGCAGTGAATCATTTAACAACTGTGGCAAGAAAGGTCGCAAAATGGGGCAAAACCCACTTAACAACAGAAATTTTGGGCTCAACTCTAGTCATAAGTCAAGGACTGCCTGTACATGCAGGTTGCCAAGTACCCAAAGTACGATCAGTGACTCAGGGACGGCGTGTCTGTCATAGCTTCAAGGACCAGTCATAAGACACTTGTTTTAATGCCATCATAACTACAAATGGTCGTTAACGAGAGGTCAGTTGTAAGTTGAGAACTGCTTGTACTTTGGTCAATATCCAGTATAAAGAATTGATATTAAAACAAAAACAAAAACTTACTGCTATGGTAATCTAATAAGCCTCATTTTAATCATAGAAGCCACTCAAGTGGAGGCCAAGATATGTGCCGTTGAAGAGGATAATTTTGCTGTCTATCTTTATGTCACAATAAAAGGTGAAAAGGTAATATTTATAAATTACATCCAGTCTTTTAAATTGAGTGTTGGCTTCCTGGCCATGTTAATCCTGTGCAGGGAGTAGAAAACAATATCCTCTTCTATGCAGTGCTTATAGTTAGGTTTGTGCTGCAGTATTTGAATAGAATTAGATGACTTATTGCTCTGAATTGAGATCTAAAAATGTATTTCAAAATTCTACATACAAAGACCCACAGCTGCAGCTGTCAAAATAACTAGAGCACATATGGAATGGAATGGACCTTGGAGGTCTTCTAGTCCAGCCCCCTGCTCATTTAATATAGTTTAGATTAAATATTGCAGTGCCGTTTTCTGCTGCTCTTAATGTGATATTTTTATTTTGACAAATTCCTTAACCGCCAGAAATGCCTCGTTACTTAACTATGTCACATTAATCATTTCTAATATATAACCATAAAAACTCTCGTGTATTTTAATTGATCCGCCTCTTTAATCTTCACATGCAAAACACTGCTTTTGTCACAGGTGTGTGTGAACGATGCTCTTGTTGCAAAGAACTATGCTTGCTATGAACTTGAGAAAACAAACCAGAAACGAGATTCAGAACGTGCCATATCTCGTTCAGAGGAGAAGAATCCTGTAAGGCTGCTGTGGCCAATGTTACTACGAGAATCTAAGGTTTCTGAGATGGGCAAGTATGAGATATATGAGCTGCGGTAGTGCAATGGTTAGAATGCAGTCCTGCAGGCTACTTCTGCTGACTGCTGGCTGCCTGCAATTTGGCAGTTTGAATCTCACCACTCAGGGTTGACTCAGCCTTCCATTCTTTCAAGGTGGGTAAAGTGAGGACCCAGATTGTTGGGGGGCAAGAGGCTGACTCTGCAAACCATTTAGAGAGGGCTGTAAAAGCACTGTAAAGCGATATATAAGTCCTATTGCTATCGCTGAACCCGTCCCTTAAGGAATAAGTCAGTGGTGATAGCAGCCGGCATACTGCTGGAATACACTCTGCCTGCACGCTACAGCAGGATTGCCCAACTGCCAGGAATGGCTAGCAGGCTATTCCAATGTTCTGTGATTAGAATGCAGTAGTAGGGGTGAAATTGGCAGGGCAATGAGACCTGGAGGTGTTGGAGGCACAAGCACTGTGCCTTTCAGGGCTGAAAAAGCTGCAGAAAACTGGGAGAAAATGGATGATTCTTCCTGGCTGCAGAGTTGTTGGAAGAAAAAAAAAAAAAGAAGCAAGACACAGAAAGATAAATGACAGCTGCTTGGAGTCGTCCTATAACCTACCCTAGAACAAGGATGTCCAACTCGAGGCCCAGGGCTGAATCCACCCTACCGGGTGCTTAAATGTGGCCTGTGGGACCGGCCTGGAAATAACAAAGGACCGACCCACGGTGCCTTTGGCAGCCAAAACGGGGGGCACACAGCTGCTCCATGGCCTGTTGTGGCCAGCAGCATGCTGCAGGAGCCGTCAGTCTCGTCTTCCCTTTCCCCCTCCCCCCCCCCTGCACCCTGGCACTAAAGTATTTGCCATGAATTATTCCCAATCAAAAAAAGAGCAAAAACAAAGGGGCACACTTTGGTTCATTGCACACTGAACTCGACCAATGTTTACCACTACACCAAAACTGGGAATTCTAGAGTGCGCTGTGTTCTATATTTTGTATTGTTTTTACCTGTGGTAGCCCACCCAGAGTCACTATATATGAGATGGGTTTTTATACTAATGAAAATTGTACTTTATTTTAATTTTGTTTTTTATTATTTTATTTCCAGGACATGGCCTTTAGAAGATGCATTTTAACATTTTAGTAAAAAGTCACTTGCCCATTTCTTTTAGGTGCTGCTCCTATTTGTGATAATTCTGAGATAGCAGAGTTGACACATTTCCCAGAAATTAACTTACATAAACCAAAACAGCCTGTAAGTACTAAATACATCCTTTTTGCCTTCTTGGTTTTCAGATGTCAAACATTGCTGAACTGTTAAAACATCCAAAACCTGGGGAAAAGCTTTATTCAATTTTTGAATGGTTTATTCTAAATATCACACTACTGACTAGAGCATACAAAACATTTGCTAGACCAATACTCGAATACAGCTCATCAGTCTGGAACCCACATTACGTATCTGATATTAGCACAATTGAGAAAATCCAGAAATATTTCACAAGAAGAGTTCTCCACTCCTCTACTCGTTGCAGAATACCTTATGCCACCAGACTTGAAACTGTAGACCTAGAAAACCTTGAATTACACTGCCTCCAGTCCGATCTAAATATAGTATATAAAATCATACATTGCAATGTCCTACCTGTCAATGAATACTTCAGCTTCAATCATAACAATACAAGAGCACACAGTAGACACAAACTCAAGGTTAACCGCACCAAACTTGATTGCAGAAATATGACTTCAGCAACAGAGTGATCAGTGTCTGGAATACTCTACCTGACTCTGTAGTTTCTTCCCCAAACCCCAAAAACTTGAACCTTAGACCATCTACTATTGACCTCACCCCTTTCCTAAGAGGCCTGTAGGAGGCGTGCATAAGTGCACCAATCGTGCCTACCATCCCTGTCCTATTGTTTTTTTATTTTTTCTTATAAGTATCTATCTCAGGTATTCAAAACTATATTTATTCTTATACCTGTATCTTGTAAGCAATTGACAAATCAAGTCAAATGTAAAATGTAAAAATAAACGTTTACAGATTATGCAAAAGATGATAGCACATATCTAGTATTTAGCTGCTTTTAAGAAATATGATACCAGGTATCTTGCTTTTTATTCTGTAGTGAAATGCATTGTTACAAACGTAGACATGATCCTTTTTGTAGAGTCCTGAATAAAAATGTGAGATTCCTTTATTTGCCTGCTTAGGATGTAGTGGTGCCTGTTTCCCCTTTGAAGCAAGGAATAACTTTTTCTGTACCATCAGGCATGCAAGCAGTCAGGTATATTTTAAATGTTTGTATTTCATTTCTGTTTCATGACTGGTAAGATACTATTTTCTTTTTTAAAAAACCAGAAAATTGTTGGTTGATATTATAAAGCAAAATTAATGTTTAAATTTAAATTTAAGCTGACTTAAATTGACTTCTTATTCATTGACTTCTAATAAGAGACTGAGGGATGTTTTAAAATATTAATATTACCTATGTTTTTGTTCAACAGAATATTGATCAAATTTGTCTTAATAGCTCACTTCTTATATATCTTATTCCCAGTTTTGAGTTGGGCAATTAATATTCTCAAGGGGCCACATGAGCATGCTTCAACTGAAATGGTGGTGGGTGGCTGAGCCCATATCCCCTCACATACTGTCTGCTACTGCCATCTGAGGCTGCTCCAAGATTTGGTTTATAATTTCCAATTGCTCTCACATGGTCCAGGAAGCCAAATGGTCAGGTGTGGCCCAGCAACCGTAAAATACCCAGGTCTGTTTCTATTTTCATTTTTCATAATTAGCTGGGATCCACACACACACAAAAAAAAAAACATGTGAGCAGAGGACACATTACCATTTCTCCCCCCATGCTGTTTTTCAGGGAGAATAAGAATCCCAGAATTTAGAAAAATTCCTGATATATGTGTGCAATCTCTCAGCAGTTATGTTCACAGATATTACTAAGTTTTTTCTCAAACCATTGTGCTTCATTTTAGCAACTTGCCTAAGACAAGTACCAAAATACAGGAAAGGGAGAATGATCTCTACGAGAACAACCTTGGGGTGAAGTAAGCTTTTTCTCATCATGACAACCAATATTTATGAAGTCCAAGCAATTAATATGCTTTGTATGAAGAACAGGCAGGTGTATTTACACCTCTTCCTTGAAATAGGTTTGAGTCTGTGTGTTTCAGGAAAGGACACTGCTGGTACTGCATCTCTTTCAAAAATGAAGGTGGCTTCTTGTTATAAATTCAGAGCCTCTGATTTGAGCTGGCCCTAAGATTTAGCTGAAAAGTGTGATTACCAGTAATTCGTAATTTTCCTGCAACAGCACAATCTTGACCATGATGATGTATGCTTCAAAAAATTTGAGTTCCCTGCCTAGCTTTCAGAAAAGCAATGTCTTGTGCTCAACTACTCTTAGAAAAAGGCAACCCTTTTCTCTGAATGAGTACTTGGAGAGGCTCAGAAAATAACTAAAAGGCATTTAATTGCTTCTTGAGCCTTTCCAAAATCAAAGTGAAGTGGTGAACTTTATCCAGGAAAAAAATGGAAAGCTTGCCAGTTTAAAAAAACATACTTGTTATTGGTGAGTTGATCAGTACCTTTGTTAATTATATTTTTAGATATTAAACTACTGGAAAAGTATGAACTGAACTGGAATATTGGAGTTAATCCTCAAGCCATGGGGTGATCCATGTCCTGTTTATTTCCTACCATGATGGAATAAAACTTTTTAATATAAGGAATTAAATGTGGTAAACAAAAAGAAAAGTTACATTGTAGGGTTCTGGAAAGCACAGGAGAAAATTTCCTGTATGCCTAATTACACTTGGTTAAATTAAGTGTTCTATTCTGTTCTATTTCTTGCAAGCAATGTCTAACCATTGCTTTTCTTTTCCAGGATGTTGTGTTTTTAACAGCTGAATAAGTCTTTCTTTATAACATCTATCATTAGTTTAAATTAAGAAACATTCTAATTTGGGATTTGGATTGCTGAGACTTGGGGCCAAAATTTGTTAAGTGAATGAACCAGCAAATACAACCCAAAACAGCAAGAAGTTGTATATTATTATTACATTTATTGTCAGAGTACAACATGTGTACAATGAGATTGGCTGAACCTCCCTCATATTTGACCCTCAACTGTTTGTAAAGCTAAGAAAAACAAAGGCTGAATGAATGAACTTTTAATGGATACTTAAAAAATCAACTTGTGTGTTTTCAGGCTTCTACAGTTTTTAAACCCTGATCCTCTGAAAATTGCCACTGAACAAGAAAGTGAGGTAATTCAAGAAACAAGTTAACTTTTAATGTTTTAATTTGTGTGAATGTTTTTTCTGAAAGGAGAAATGTTTTAACGTTTCATGTATTAATGAAGGCATAAGAAGCTGAATCTTCAGATTTGCACTGTCTTAGAAGTTTGTTGGATATTACAGGATCCAATTAACCTGGGACATGTATATTTGTCTTTATTTTTGGGGTGTTTTTGTTTATTTTGTAAAAAAAAATAAACAAGGTAGAAAACACTTGTGTCAAGTTGAACACTCAAAAAAATTACGTGTGGCCTTTTAGCCTTTCGTTGGTGTTTATTTTTAGGAGCTTAAGCTGAATATCACCACTACATGTCTTCCTGTTGTGCTGAGTAATAAAATTGAACCATGTTCATCTCTAGAAACTGCACCACTGTTTCCAGCTTTAAAAAAGGTAGTATTTACAATCTTCAATAGGATATAATTTACCATATTGCAGAAAAGCATATTGGTGATGCCTTGATCCAATTCCTTAAATAGCAATGACTATACATCACTCTGAACAAAAGCATTTTAATAATCCTTCATGGTTATTTTTAATTTTTTTTTTGCAACATTCAGCAGAGTGATTTTAGCAGTTAACAGCAATTAATAGCCCATGCTTCTGGGACTACCAAAGCCGTCCCAGGCTCGTTTAGCTAAATTATTTCCATTTTGGTGGTGGCGTATCAGAAAAGAGAGGAAGGGCAGGAATGACAGTTTAATCTTGATTCCTCCAATAGTTGAGTCCTTCAAATTTTGGGGTTCTGTAATCTCCCATGATTTGAAATGGACACCTAACTTAGAAGCATCATTAAAAAGGCACCAACAGAAAAGAATGTTCTTCCTGTGTCAACTTAGGCAGTTCAACCTGCCCAAGGAACGGTACAGTTCTCCAGAGAAAGTATTGAGCCTGTCAGTTATACTCCAAAAACATTCTGGTTTGGTGCAGCAGCGAACAGGATAGGTACAGACTGCAAAAAAAAAAAGAAAGAAAGAAAGAAATTGCTACCAGACTGCCTTCCATTGAGGACCTGTACACATCACGAGCCAGAAAGAGGGCTGAGAAAATATCTACAATCCAGTGGTGACATTCAGTCACCTTACACCACCCCAGGAGAGGCGGTAGGGACAATTTGAATCGGTTGTCCTCGCCTACACCCACCCACCTTCTTCCTTTTAGAGACAGAGTCCCACCAAGCCACGCCCACAGAGCCGGTAGGGAAAATTTTTGAATTTCACTCTTGCTACAGACCCCTCAAATTCTGGATATAAATTGTTTCAACTCCTCCCCTCAGGGGAGGCCAAAACAATTAGACACAGGGACAGTTTTTTCCCTTGTGCCATGACTGCTGAATACCTAATCCTCATGGTATTGTTAGCATCTAAGTATATTTACCAGTGTTGTATGACTGTAGTATTATCCTTCCTGTCTTCTCTACTACCCCCTCTTACTGTATAATCATTATGATTGTTATTACTCTGTTGCTTTGCAAGTACATTGAGAGCTTCTGCACAGGAGAAAATTTCTTGTATGCCTAATTACACTTGGTTAAATTAAGTGTTGTATTCTGTTCTATTTCTTGCAAGCAATATCTAACCAACTATTCTTTGTTCCTTTTCTGAAAGGAGCTTTTAAGAAAGCAATTCCAAGGACCTAATCATGTACAATCTTACTCCTGGCCTGCAATAGCACGTGGATATGATTCACTTATTATCTCTTTTGAAAGTAACCCACTTTCATATCTTCTGCCAATCATTACATTTTTGCAGTCAAGAAATTGCTACATATCGTTATCAGCTAGACAAGGTGTAAGTGGAATGTTCAATTAATACTTCACAATTCCCTTAACTACTGGCAGATACTTAAAATGGGCTACAGTGAGGTTATTTCCTAGTTCCTAGTTCCTCTGTTGCATTTTTTAACAAGTTTTTTTTAATGAAATTCTTTGCATAGAAGGAAAAATGATTTTGGAAAGATGGCAGTGATTTAAAGATAGCAATAATAAAACATGCAGTGGTACTCAAACTCATTGTAAAATACCACTTTATAAGGCCTTGGTAAGGCCACATTTGGAATACTGCATTCAGTTTTGGTCATCGTGATGTAAAAAAGAGGTTGAGACTAGAAAAAGTGCAGAAAAGAGCAACAGAGATGATTAGGGGTCTGGAGGTTAAAACGTATGAAGAATGGTTGAAGGAACTGGGAATGCTTAGTCTAATGAAAAGAAGGACTAGGAGAGACATGAGCAGCAGTGTTCCAATATCTCAGGGGCTGCCCTAAAGAAGAAGGAGTCAAGCTATTCTCCAAAGCACCTGAGGGCAGGACAAGAAGCAAAGGGTGGAAACTCATTAAGGAGAGAAGCAACTTAGAACTAAGGAGAAATCTGACAGAACAATTAATCAGTGGAATAATTTGCCTCCAGAAGTTGTGAACGCTCCAACACTGGAGGTTTTTAAAAAGATGTTGGATAACCATCTGTCTGAAGTGGTGTAGGGTTTCCTACCTAAGCAGGTGGTGGGACTAGAAGACCTCCAAGGTCCCTTCCAGCTCTAATTCTGTTCTTAAAAATGTTTGGGTCTCTGCACAAGTTTGTATTGTTTGTAATGGCTTTTTAAAGAAGTATGATCTACATATTTCTGATTCATCTCTGTATAATGTTTTGTATATGTAGCCAGTAGCATTAGTCATATGCCCCGGCCAGAAGAGAGCAGAACTGGTATTTGAGCACCTGAAAATGTACAGCCATTGCTCCAGGCCTCTCCACCCAATGTTGCTTGTCCTGGGAATGAAAAAGGAAGAAATCAAGAGTGTAAGAATTCCAAGAGGATGTAAGCAAAACTTGATTAATTGTATTGCCCACGGGAAGGAATGAGCAGATAAAGGCGCAACAAAAATGTAAAGGGAACCCTAAGCATGTGGCATAGAATTTTAGAATAATGCTGCTGCCTCTTAAAACGTTTTAACTGTAACTACAGGCAGTCCTCGACTTACAACAGTTCATTGAGTGACCATTTGGTTACAACGTCACTGAATAAAGTGGCTTACAACCGTTTTCCACGCTTACGACGATTGCAGCATCCCCAAGGTCATATGATCAGTTTTGCAATTGATTCATATTTATGACGATTAGAGTGTCTCAGGGTCATGTGATTTCCCCTTTTGAGACCTGACAACCAAAGTTAGGGAAGCCAGATTCACTTAACAACCGTGTTATTAACTTAACAGCCGCCGGTGATTCACTTAACTGTGGTAAGGAAAGGTAAAATTAGGCAAAACTCACTCAACAACTGTCTGGCTTAGAAACAAATGTTGGCCTAAGTTGAGGATTACCTGTATCGATAGCCAAAACAAATGAAAGCTTTCTTTGTTTCAGGTAACGAGGTTTATAAAAGACATAACTCTAAGCCCTAAAGCATCACAAATTACCTCAGAATTCCCCTTTTCCTCCAGGCTAGAGTGCCCTTCAGAGGTACCAGCTAGTGTCAGTGTATTTGAACAGTTAAGTTAATGTTTTATTTCCACTTTCGAACCCAATGAGCTCGTTTCAGTGATGCATTCCTTTTCATTTGACAGGTGAAATCGTGGTAACAACCCCACCTATCTTTTTGCGGCTGCTCGAGCATCATAGTTTACTCTTCCTTAGGTTGTGTCATCTGGTGTTTGATGAAGTTGATGTATTGTTCTCTGATGCCAAGGAGCAGGTGAGTTTGTGCTTGGAAGCACTTTTGGGCCTCTGATGAAGGAATAATAGCACTTAGACTTATATACCACTTCACAGTGCTTTACAGCCCTCTCTAAGAAGTTTTTACAGAGTCAGCATAATTGCCCCCAACAATCTGGGTCCTTATTTTACCTACCTCAGAAGGATGGAAGGCTGAGTCAACCTTGAGCCTGGTGAGATTCAAATTGCCAAATTGCAGGCAGCCGGCAGTCAGCAGAAGGAGCCTGCAGTACTGCACTCTAACCACTATGTCACCATAGCTCTTAATTGGAAGAAAATATTTTTTCCCTTCTGCCAAAAAATAAAAATCAGCTGTGCTTTTATATTGTTCCCTATAAATAAAACATTTTATTGGGATGCAGAGAGCTTGAACTTGATTTAATGGAATGGAAAGAAAAACAGAACAAGTAAATATCTAACAATACGTATACCAAAATCCCAGTTCATTTCAAAAGAGCAGCTAGTAAGAAATTGCTTTCTTGTCCCATCATTTCCAGTCATAATCTCCTGAATAGCAATTCTCTATTGTAAAGGCAGAAGATAATTATGAAACAGTTAAAATTATAAAAAAAAGGCTGAAAAACTAATTTTGTTGTACAAGGTGCAATGACAAAGTATAAACTAAACTAAACTTTAATCCCTGTTTACAGATACTTACTATTTTACAATACTACAAATCTAACTTGAGCGTTGAAGAAAAGGAGTCTGTGCCGCAGCAGATTGTTGCTGTTGGAAACCACTGGGACAAAAATATAGAAGTTTTAACAAAAGAATTCATGAATGATCCATATATTGTAATCACCTCCATGGGAGAAGCTGCCATATATGGGAAAGTGCAACAGGTAAAAGGTGTCTTTTTTTTATATCTCTTCTCTATATAATAGCAGGTTTGGATTTGGCGAAGGCACCAAATGAGATAGCTCTTAGTAGGTAAAAGCATAAAAAGTAAATCATAAAAATTGCCAGATTTCTGTGCTGCTCAGCTCATGGCATATAAGAATGTCCAGGTGGTAAAAGATTCCTCTGCAAAAAAAAATGTGTTATGGCATCTCTGGAATTCAGTCCAGGTAGTCCTTGGCTTACAGCAGTTCATTTTGTGGCTCTTCAAAGTTACAGCAGCACTGAAACCAGTGACTTACGACTGTTTTTCACACTTAATGACCGTTGCAGCATCCCCAAGATCATGTGATCAAAATTCAGAGGCTCAGCAACTGATTCTTATTTAGGACGGGGGTCATCTGGTCATCTTTTGCCACAATTTGGGGAAGCCAAATTCTTTTTAACAACCATGATCCTAACTTAACTGCAGTGATTCACTTAACGGCCGTGGCAAGAAAAGTCGTAAAATGGGGCAACATTCACTTGAGAAATGTTTCACTTGGCAGTAGAAAATTTAGGCTCAATTGCAGTTGTAAGTCAAGGACTACCTACTTTGTTCACTCAGAACAAAGGATCAAACTGAGTCAGATGGACCATTGGGGATTTTCTATCTTTTGGTCCTTGACTGTGTATAAAAAAACATGATTGTGGATTCTGCCTCAGAAAATAATCCTGATGGGGTTAGGTTTGCATCTCTAAATCGCTCGCCAAAAGGCTTTTTTTAAATGAGGAACTATTTACATTCTAACACATTTGAATAACATGTAATTTCAGGTTGTACAGCTCTGCCTTGAGTGTGACCGGATCTCTACTTTACTTCAAACGTTAGATTTTACCCCTACAGATGCTCAGAAGACGCTGATTTTTACAAGTTGTGTGGAAGAAAGAGACATGGTATACAAGGTATCTCCTTCCCTAAAACTTGCCAGGGTTGGATGCCCCTGTTTTAGAACCTGCATTTAAACAAAGCTAAGAAAGGATGTGAGGCATGGTTTGTTCAGGGCATCTTAATAGAAAACTAACCAATAATGGATGGACTCGGATCCAAATAAATGAATCACATTGTATGACTCAGTTATTTTCTGTCAACCAAGCTTTTAACAAAAATTCTCTTATATTGCATATTATATAACTTGATTGCATCCTCATTTTTATGATCAGGCAGTAGAGAGTATTTCAATCTTTTGCTTGAAAATGAACCCGGGAATTGGATTTCACTCTGATTATATTGTAGAGCAGTGGAACAAAACAATCAGCCCTGGAACCCATGTTGTCTTGGGTAAGTATCTTCTCTTGGCTCTTTCTCCAAAACCAATTGACTCTTTAGTTCTCTACTGATAAATAGTCTAATTTATAAAGCATTTTTCAATTTTGGATGAAGACCGGCATCAATTCTATTGTGATCAGCTATAATGATGGCCTCAGTAATCCTTAGGTTCGGAGTTAATCCTATAATGAAGAACAAGAGATGGAATTAGTGAGAACAGTATTTATTCTCGATGTTTCTATTAACCCTTCTTGTCTACCTGCTCCAGGTGGTTATTTTCTGCCTATAAAGGATGTGGTTTGCCTTATTTGTAAGTTTCCTCCCAAGTAACTAATTAGTAGTCTGAAAGCGATATGCAGGAACATTCCTTTAATTTAAGAATCAGCAGATGAGATGAGTCTTTATGTTAGAACTAAGCTTACAGAATCCTGTGGGGTTTGTGCCAGTGGTGCGATTCAAAAATTTTTACTACTAGTTCTGTGGGCGTGGTGTGGCTTGGTGGGTGTGGCAGGGGAAGGATGCTGAAAAATCTTCATTCCCTTCCCCTGCTTTCCCGCTCCGTTCTCCTGTGCAGGGCAACAAAAGAAGACCCAGCCTATCAGCTGGGACTCGGGAGGCGGAGCACAGACATGGGCGGGGCCAGTCAGAGGTGGTGTTTGCCGGTTCTCAGAACTACCCAAAATTTCCACTACCGGTTCTCCAGAACTGGTCAGAACCTGCCGAGTACCCACCTCTGATTTGTGCTGATTATAAAGTGAGCTAGATGTATCTAGAAATACAGATTTTCTTTCCAGTTTTTGACAGCATGTAAAAAGAGGCTTTTGCATTATGGACCTTCTGTTTTTTGTTTCCAGTTTTAACCGATGACTGCACAGCAGCTGTCAAATTTACAGACGCAACCTGTGTCATTCATTTCAGCTTTCCACCAACTCCAAGAATCTTTGGTGCCCGCTTACATGGCCTGTCTGCCAACTTCCAAAATTCAGTCGAAAAGGTCTGAGTAAATCCTAATAAATTGTCAGCATGAAATACAGTTTTGCAATTTCAAATAGAAAAACTCTCACTGGGTCTCTTTTCTCTCTAATACACTCCAGTGGCCATTGAGCCTCTCGCTCTACCAAAAACTCCACTTATTAATTCCTTCCCCCTCCCCCCCCCAAAAAAAAAAGATTTTGAATTTATGCCTGGAATTTTCTGTCCAACTCACAATATAATACTTCTCTTCTTCTGTTCTTCTGACATTTTTCTTCCCTCCGTGCAAAGAGTCCATCACTGGGAAAAGAACAGAGCAAAGCCAAATCCATCTTGCTGTTGACAGAGAAAAATGCCTGCCATGTAGTTGGAGTGTTGAATTATTTGGAACGGGCAGAAGCTTTCGTCCCCCCTGACTTGTACAACTTTACCAGGGGAGTGTTGGAAGCCAAAGAGGAAAAGAGAAGCAGGCAGCCGTTTTGTTCTTCCATTAAGGCCTATGGAATATGCAAGTAAGGAAATGCCAAGGCCATTTTATGTTTATGGAGATTCTTGGCCATCCAAGTCATGGTTGTCCCAAAGCTGCTTTTTCGAAAGGCAACTGGGCTTGGTTTTCCTTGAAGACATTTCACTTCTCATCCAAGAAGCTTCTTTCTTCAGTTCAGCTTCCTGCGTGAGAACCAAAACCTCTTCAAGGTAAAACGAAGCCCAGTTGCCTTTCGAAAAGCACCTTTGGGCCAAGGCCATTAGTTTCAGCAGTTGTTTACCTTGTTCTCCTGCTATAAGGGGATAACTTAGCAAAACATACAGGCAGCAACCTAATGGCAGCAGTTTGGGAGAATTTTTCTGGCTACTGATACATCATATTATCCTTTGATGAGATGAAACACCCGATCTATTCAACTAGCAGAGGAAGGAAGTGTAAAATCTGGCTTTTTATCAAAACAACTTGTTAAGGAATGGAGAACAGCAGCATCAAATCATGGATTTGCTGTAGCAACTTCTGATCTTTCACATTAGGCAAGGCTCCATGCAAAACATTGTGTTGTATCACTGCGATGCAGCCTTTTGCTTGATTCCTTTAGTGAACTGTTCAGGAGTGCAGGGACACCCTCTGTGGCTCTAACCTGGGATTCACAAAACCTTTGATTTATTCCCCATAGCAATCTGTGGTGCTCCAGTGACACGTTTGTAAACTATTGTTTTGTGGACGTTTCTTCCCCCGTGTTCTCCATGCAAGCTGTGATGGTATCGATTCCTTTTCCGCAACTGCTTGCTTTGTTCTGTGGTTCCAGTTGCTACCCTAATATTTTGTTGTTTAACCCTGTCTCCTTACGATCATACAGAAATAAAAAACGCTGCCCAGATCGCCATCGCATTAACCTTCAAACTGATGTGCCCTCAAAAGTAGCTGACGAAGCTCTGCAAACAGGTGGAATTATAACAGTGAGTCTACAAAACACCTTCGGTTTCTAAATCAGTTCAGATTGGGATGCTTATTCCAACTTTCTCACAGAAAACACTTTTCCTGCTGTCTCCTCTTGATCCTACTATACCTTTCTCTGCAACTGGATGTCACCTCAACTGCACGATGCCTTACATTATTTTAGGAGATCTTGCAGAATTGCTTCAGTTTCCTATTTTTTTGTGTGCTAGCTTCCCCCCCTCCCCTCCCAAAAAAAGCCTCGTACAAGAAAGAGAATGGGGAGAAAACAGTTAAAATGGATGCATTTTTAATGGACATTTACAGTAAATCTAATTACTGGTAGAAATCTTCCTTTGTTGACTTCCGGGAAATATGCAGTGCTTTTTACGTGTGTTTTCTATTTTCAGATACTGCCTCTTTTTATTGTGGATGCCACAAACTACTTAGGCCGTGTGGTAGGGAAATGGGGTAATCTCTACGCAGCTCTTGAAACAGAGATGAAGGACTATTATCAGGAATCTAGCAATTGTACCCCAGCGGACAAAGTGGAGAAGCTGGCAATGTATGGACTGCGGGAAGAAAATTCTTTCCACAGGTAGGATACTTGGAGCATTGTAGAAATAAATTAATTTAGCCATCGTTAAGCATCGTTAAGCCATCATAAAGCACAGTGCCAAAGGACCACACCACATGGCAAGAGCAGTCCCAGCTGCCACCATAACTTCAAAATGTGATGAGTGTTAAGGGCTGCAGGATGAGGAGTACACAGTAGTAGGGGGATGCCACAGGCTGCGAGAGGGCAGGGCAGAAACAATGCAGTTGCAGGCTGCAGAGAGAAAGCAGGAGCAACTTACCAGAGCAATTTGCAATTTGCAAATGGGATCATGCAATTTCAGCTCCTTGCAATGTCACAACTGCGAGCAGAGCACCCAGATTCCAATTCTAGGGGTGCAGCAATGGCTGGAACATCAACAACCAAATGTACCTCCATATTTTTTTTTTAGCACTATCACAGTTTCCACTAAATGAAATGGACACAATCAGAGGATTATCTGTGTAATGACTGGTATAGTGATGGTCTAAATCAGAAATAGAAGCAGACAATGCTGTTTCTCCGAATGGCACCGTGCCCATGGATTCACTCTTGGGGTCTGCCTTTATTACTACTAGGGCAACGAATAGGACCATAAGTAGGCCCTATGCAAGGATAGCCAGGCGCCTTGTGGGCTATAGAAAACTCTCGCCCTTAAAGTTATCTCCCCAAACAGGATTGTTTGAGCAGCAGAATCTTTTTTTTTTAAAATTTGTTTATTCATTTGAGTAGCAGAATCTTAAGGGGCCAAAGATGATTGCAAGTTGTAAGCATAGGGAATATGAACTGAATGCGTAGTTCTATTTGTTGCGCTGAATCATACGCTCTGGTAGGTTGTACACGTACATACAAGGCCAATTTGTACATTTTTTAATAGTTGGAAATTCCTGATGTCTTTTCCCTGCGTTCTCTTAAAGGGTCCAAGTGCTGGATGTGGAACAAAAAGAAGAGCCCGGTGCGTTTTACAACGTTGACATCAAGTACATAGATGAAGGCAGAACTAGCTACGTTCAAAATCATCACTTGCTTAGTTTACCGGAACAATTTCAAGCGTTGCCTCCCCAGGCTGTGGAATTCATAGTTTGTAGGGTTAAACCCATTGATAATGAAGCAGAATGGCATCCAAAAGTAAGTTGACAAAACTTGGAGTTGGTTTGATTTAGTTTTTGATCTTTGCAAACAGTGAATACTTTTTTCTTACTAATCCCAAATGTAATCTTTTCCAGATGGTTTGATGACCTATCACACTAAATAGTGCCTAGTGTCTGATTTTAAACAAGAAGTAGCCAATTTGGTTCTCTCCCCCCCCCTCCCCCGCTCCCCTTGGTTTTAGTTTTAATTCTTTCATTGTGCCAAACAATGACTGGGATACACTGAATTCCTTAAGAGTTAATTAATATATTTAATAGGCACCTGTTCATATAATTGCTTGCCCTATGGCTACACTACATACTGCAATAAGCTTCTGTTAAAAAGAATGCTATTTAGTCATTGAAAAGGAACATTGTCTGTTTTCTGAAGATTGCCCTTGTTTCTTGTTTTTTTGGTTAGGTATCCAGATGCATTAATGACAAAATCAGAGGAAAACCACATGAAGCCAAAGTAGCCCTTGTCCTAGGAAATACAATTTGGGTAGATCCGGTGGTATGTAATACAGAATTCAACTGTTCCTTATTTCCTTTCTTTGAAAATGCAGGTAGTCTTCAAGTTATGACCACAGTTGAGCCCCAGATTTATGTTGCTAAATGAAACGTTTGTTATGTGAATGTTGTACGACTTTTCTTGCCGCATTTGTTAAATGAATCGCTGCCATTGTCACTTTTTTCAGTGCCATTGTAACTTTGAACAGTCGCTAAATGAACTGCTGTAAGTCAAGGACTACCTGCAATAGATGTAGCCCTTGACTTAAGACCACAGTTGGGGCCAGAACTTCCATTGCTAAGCTATCAGTTATCAAGCAAGCCACGCCTGATTTTTACAGCCTTTTTTTTTTTTTTTTTGGCCATGTGGAAGTGAACCACTGCAGTTGTTGTTGAGTGAATCACGTGGTGGTGAAGCAACTCCAGCTTCTCCCATCGACTTGGCTTGTCGGAAGACAGCTGGGAAGGTCATAAATGGCAATCACGTGACTCTGGAATGTTGTAAATATGGGCTGGTTGCCAAGCATACCCTAATTTCGATCACATGGCCATCGGGGGGGGGGGGGAGGAATGCTACAGTAATTATAAGTGCAAGGATTGGTTGTGAGTCATTTTTATCACTTGTGCTGTAACTTTAAACAGTCACTTAATGAATGGTTGTAAGTCAACTACCTGTTTTGAGAGTTGTCCCAGGTTTTGAAATTAGAGTGAACAGGTAGTTTCTTCTGGGTAATAGATATGATCAGTAGCTTGTAATTCTAATTTTCAACAAAAAAAATTGCTTTCTTTTTGTATTGTTTTTGTTTGTTTTTTTACATTATTGAAACTTAAATCTTAGAACCAAGAAAAGGACAGTAAGATCTGGCTCGGTCTAGGAATGTCCAAGATTTAAAATGCAGTCTCTGTAGATACTCATCTTCTAAGAGAACGAATAAAACAATAAAAGGATGAGATTGTGGCCATAAGTAGGATCAAGAGTCAAGCAATAATTTGGAGCCTCAAAGAATAAGCCTGCAAAAAAAAAAAGTCCCTTGTTTATTTGTTATTTTAAATTCTAGATTCGAGTCACTAAACTTCAAGACCTAAAAACTTCAATCAACGAATATAATATTCGGTCTGAAATCCTATCTACTGGATTGGGAGTGGACAATCCTGAGCATATACAGGAACTTGAGAAATTATTTAATGAGGCTGAAATACCCCGTGAGAAAAAAGAGAAGCCTGCATTGTAAGATATATTTTATGGATAATTACTGGGTGCATGCACTAAAACTGGATGGTGGCCATTCAGAATCATGTTGCGATCATACTAGTTAAAGAACTACATTGGTATATAGTTTCATGCCCAAAAATATGGTTGTGGGAGGTAAGGATAAAATTCATAAGGTTAAGCTGGATATTTATAGCTCTGATATGTGTTGATCTGTCTCTGTTTCAGGAAATAAGTAGTCCCTTGAATGCATGGTTGACATTAGGTCACTCCAGACACAAAGGAGTAAGGATATAGCACTCCCCCAGTTCTGCAAATACAACCATGGGTTTCCTACCTACCACCCACTGTTGGTGGCACACACACTTTGGCCTGGTGTAATAACAAGCACAGTCCTTATGGAAAGAACACATCAAAAGACATTTTTATTTTATAAGAGATTAATAGGTCAAGAACCTCGATAGCTTTAAAACTTTAGAAATGATAGCTTTAGACTTGGAAGCATCCTTTCTTTGTTCTTCTGTTTCAAAGACTTTAATTATTTGCTCATATTATAGGGAATTGTTTAATTAAAGTCACTGCTTTGAGGTAATTTGTGAAATCTCAGTGTCTTCTCCCCTGTATTGCTCTTCGACTTTTCATATCACTTCATAAAGAGGAAAGCAACACTTCTTTTGAGCACACAAATGAAGGCGTGGTGGGCCCAAATCAAGGGAGAGAAAATGCCTCTTGTGTATTTTCAGGAGACCTTCTCCTACGAGCCTCCCTTCTCAGGGCGCAGGTGATCATGATTGGAAGCTCCACATTTCCATTTTCCTGCCAGAAAGCTCCATCCCTGTCTACAAACTTCCACAAAAATTTAAACCTTGCTACCCACTAGGGGGTGGCAAAGAACCAAGAATAAAGCTCTTCTCTTTCCAACTGGCTAGGGAATGGCTTCCTAGCAAAATGTTTTTGTCCTTATTAGATAAAAGTCTTTCAATGTTTGCACATTCTTTTTTTTTTTTTAAATAAAAGAGATATTGTTAAACAGAACAGCTGATCAACTGGAGAAAGGGTAAAAATGCTTCTATTAAAAAAATGATATGTGTTAGGATCTTTTTCCTTCCTAAATTTCAGAAAAGGAGAGCACGTACTTTTGCTGGACAAAATATCTCTATATATGATCAACAGTGTGATCTTAAGAAACATTGCATGCGTTGCCCTGAAATACTGGATAAAAGCGCAGCAGCTGATAATGTTAAATCCATGGCAAAACAAAGAATTTGTGTATTTGCGCTAAGCAAGGCAGTGGTTAAGTGAGTTGGGCCTCCATTTACGAAATTTTGCCACAATTAAGCGAATCGCTGTATTGTTAAGTGAATCACAGGACCATTAAGTCAATCTGGCTTCCCCCATTGACTTGGCTTGTTGAAAGACAGCTGGGAAGGTTACAAACGGTGAGATCACAAGACCAGAGGACAGTGCAACAGTCATAAATACACGCCAGGTACCAAACACCTGAGTTAGGATCACGTGTCCATGGGGATGGTGCAGTGGCCATGAGTGTAAAAATTAGTCATAAGTCACTTCTTTCAGTGCTGTTGTAACATCGAAGGTCACTAAACGGATGGTTGTAAGTTGAGAACTACCTGTATTCTAATGGTTTAATGCAGGGGTGTCCAACCTTGGCAACTTGAAGACTTGTGGACTTCAACTCCCAGAATTCCTCAGCCAGAAAAGCTTCAAGTTGCCAAGATTGGACACCCCTGGTTTAATGCTTGTTTTGACTGAAAGTTTCTCCTAAGACTGAAGCCCAGGTAGGTTCAGATTTTTCTGGGAGATTCTTCTCAATTTTTTAGTCTTGCTGGGTGACTATAATAGATCTCCGGGTAATAGATAGAGATTTCAGTGTTTGTGCATTTCCCTTTTATTCTGGTATGTTTTTATGAATTACCAAAGAAAACTACAGTGCATTTTGAGTGGTTGGCCTCCTTAATGTCCCTGGAAAAGCCTACAGCTGATGGAAAGATTTTTGACAGGAGTTGTAGTATGTGCTTCCTTTCATAGCACACTGGCTTCCCTGCCACCAAATTCTTGCAGTCAGACCACTTGAAAGTATCTCTCTTTGAATATTTTAGTAATGCCTCAAAATACGAAATGCAAAGAAAAATTAAAAGAGGGAAAATAAAAGAGGGAAAGGGAGAAAAGTGTAGGAGAAAGGCGAAAAGGAAAGCATTGACTTCCAATTCCTTTTGGTTGCAGTAGAATAAAATAGTAACATGAAACCCAACTTTCTACTTTTATACTGGCCATTTCTATAACAACAAACCTGTCTAATCAGCAAAATCCAAGGCCATTTGAGAGCATCAACGTTGTAGCATTTTGTTTTTTTTCTCCTGTCGCTAGCAGCAAAATAGAAGACAGGTGCTTCTTTGGCATTAGCAAAAAAAAATAAAAGGATGTGAGAATTTTAAAATATATGCTGTTTGAAGCTAAATCTAATTATTCTTGGCTGAAAAACTCTGCTAATTCAACATTTCGGCCACGAAATTCTCTGTCCATTTCAGATTAAATCCCCCCACGGATGAAAGAAATGAGGAAGCTGAACCTGTTGAGCAGAATGTCTCAAATCCTGCAACTCTGAGCTCAGAGACCTCAAGCAAGCAGCCCTTGCCCGTTGTACAGAAATCAAAGCACAGCCAAGATATCATCCATGATGGTTATTCTCAAATATCTTTAGAAAATCATTGTAGTAAGTACGATGTAGCAAATGAACGGGTGGAATAGAGTAAATACCCACAGGAGGAATTTTGTTCTGAGAAACAGGAAAGATAACAGGGTCTCCTGCTTGAGCAGAAGGTGGGGACTAAAAGACCTCTGTGGTCCCTTCTAACTGTATTATTTTATGTTCTGTGAAAAAAATTCTGATCCCTAATGATAAGACTGCAGAGGATTAATTAAAATATGTATGCAAACTTTTCTCTCTCTCTCTCTCTCTCTCTCTCTCTCTCTCTCTCTCTCTCTCTCTCTCTCTCTCTCTTTTTCTTTCTTTCTTTGCTTCATTATGGTGTTTTTGAAATTTCTGGTACCAAGCAAGGCCTAATGTGCCAATAAATTATTTTCTGAGAAATGTGGGTTTGCTTTTCGGTCCTTGAATGTGCTTCAGCAATATTAGTGCTGATGGTTGCCATTCGAAATATACTGAGATGAGGACTATTTTTGTTTTGTGAGATATCTTTACCTTGAAACCACTTTTCTAATTAATTAAATGCAGTTGGGACATTGTGTTCGGTTTTACCCATTGAAATCTGGTAAAGAGAGATGCCATGCGAATTTAACTTGTTTTATTTCTTAATGTAGATGAAACGGTGCAAAATAAGAACAGCGAAGACATTCTGCAGATTTCGTCTAAATGGTATCAACCTTTATTTGATGGGACTTATATACGTGCCTTAGTTCTATGAAGAAGAGTGGAGAGTAATGTTTTACTTGCTCTCTCCTTGTCTATCCTGGGTTCAAAGGGCTGCTTTTAGAAGGCTCCTGGCAGATCTCCAACTGCAAAGTTTTAAAACTTCTCAGAGAAAGTCTAAAGTTAGGGTTGTTTGAGCAGTGGGTGAAAAATATCTAATTTGACATGTAAATCATGTACTATTTTGAAGAACTGGAAGAGGTAGCAAACTTATCATAGCAAACTTATTTCCAGAAAAAGTTGTGGAAGAATGAAAGGCAAGCAGGCAAAGGTCCTCCCTCCCTCCCTTTCTCCTCTTTCTCTCTCTTTCTTTTTCTCTCTTTCTCTCTCTCTTTCTCTTTCTTTTTCTCTCTCTCTTTCTCTCTTTCTCTCTCTCTCTCTCTTTCTCTCTTTCTTTTTCTCTCTCTTTCTTTTTCTCTCTTTCTCTCTCTCTCTCTCTCTTTCTCTCTCTCTCTCTCTCACATATACACACATAAACACAAACTGCAAATTCCCCAAAATTGATTTCCTTTTTTCTTTTTTTGCTTCACGCATTATGCATATTGTTTTGTGGCTGCATGGCTTTGGATTCAAATAATGTTTATTTTTCTACACATGGGATTTCAAAAAAAAATTCTTTTTTTAATATTTTACTCTTCCAATTTCAAAATGTAATTATTTTTTCCTTAAATGTTTTTTCCCTACTTGATAACACTGTATCTTTCAGGGCATATTTATTTTTAGTTTTATAATGTAAAGTTTGAACAGTTACATCTATCTGTGCAAAATGCAATTTCATATCTAACTAGTAGGGTAAAACAGTTCAACTGTTGGATTGGGGTCATGGCCAAGATCTCAGTCGATGAATATTCGGCTTTTCAGTTGGATGCTTTGTTTTGCTGATTTCGGGGTGGGGCGGGACAGAAGAGACCAGTTTGATTGAGTAAAAAGCTCTACTCATAAGCTAAGTTACTTCATGAGTATTGCATCTAACTTCGTATATGAGCAGCATTCATATTTGAAAACTCCACTTTAACCCACTGTTTTAACATTTCAGCTTCCATCCAACAATAAAATGGTTTGATAAACAAGACGCTGTTGTTGTAAAGGTAAAATTGCAAAATATTAGTAACTACGACTGCAGGATTTTTGAACAGAGGATCGCTTTCAGGTAGATTGATCTGTAGGGTCAAAATATTTTCGAAGCACGGTTTTGTCGCTTTCTGACCAACACATATTTTAACATTTGTGCAGCGCTTCGGCAAATGGCAAATTTTATTTGGCTGATATGGAGCTGCAGAGAAGCATCCTCAGAGAGAAATCAACGTGCGTCCTTAAGGGCCACGAGCCCACCATACTCCTTGTAAAAGTGAAGAAGGAGCCTTGGTGCAACTTGCTAAAAGAGAAAGTGAGTTGTAAATAGTAAAAGAGAGAGAGAGATTGTTCCTAAAGCTTTTGCATGGTGTAATGAGGCATTTAAATTTGCCAACAGAACCATCATGTATCGTTTGACTTTGATTACTTGGATGATAATGAGGAAAGAAGCCCATTCTGTATAGGTAAGCAGTTCCTTGTTTTATGTGCAGTATCTTCACGTCTGAAGGGATGGGAAGCCCTTCTGTATTTTTTGCAAATTCTTCTGGGGAAGACAGGTATCCACATTTCATTTTACCACACTGGAGATGGAGATACAGGTGGTCCTCAACTTACGCCCACCATTGAGCCCAAATTTCTGTTTGCTAAGCAAGACAGTGAAGTGAATATCCCATTTTGCAACCTTTTTGCCACAGTTGCTTGAATCCTTGAAGTTGTTAAGCGAATCTAGATTCCCTCATTGACTATTCTTGTCGGAAGCCAGCTTGGGAAGGTTATAAATGGGGGTTATATGACTCGGGACACTGCAACTGTCATAAGTACATGCCAGTTGCCAAAGCATCCAAATTTTGATCACATGACTACAGGGTGCTGTAAAGATCCTAAATATGAAAACCCGCCATAACTCGATTTTTTTCAGTGTCGTTGTAAGTTGAATGATCACTTAACAAAAGGTAAGTTGAGAACGGCCTGTAATTAGATCGGATAGGTCTCTTCCATGAGCTTCTGTATCTTGCCCATAGAACTCAGTCGAGACACAGGTCAATTCATGCTTGCATAGCACTAATGCAGGGATCTGTTTGCAGATTATACTGTGTATTTCATGGTAAAGTTGGAAACTGGCTTATAAATGTATTCTTAAAAAGTCTATATTCATACATTTGTATAACAACACTGATTTTCTCCATCAGCATCAAGTCCTAAGAAAGTGTATCAGATTCCTATAGGGGTGTGTGAAGAAGAAGAGGAGGAGGAAGAAGAATCTTCAAAAGACAGTGATTCAGAGAGTGATTTATCCTCTTAATTATATCTTGGCCTTTAGTCTTTGATCCCCTACAAGGTTAAAGGATCTAAAATAGATAGTACAAAACCCCTCGCATGTGCATCGGATACCTTTTTCATAGTGATAGTCTCAGCATTTTATTAAAAATTTTGACAATGGGACTTCTATGGGGTGCCACATTTGCTGTTTATTGACAGTTATAATTCTGAGCATGCTCGTTGCAAATGAATCTTAACAACTTTGAGTGAAATTTAATTTGATAAACAAGTTGATAATTACATCAAATTTAACAATTAGACCAGGACAGGTACAGTATTGAAAATTGCTTTTCAGTTGCAATTATACCAAAATACTTAACAAAGAAGCGTGTTTCTTTTTTAATTTTGCTTTTTTAAAAAAAATACAATAAAATCTGAGTTTTGTGTTTTGTAATGCTATAAGGTGCTAACAGGATAGACTGATCATTTATTGTAACTCGGTTCTTACGATATGTAAAATGGGTAATGCTAATTCAGTCTAGTTACTATAATTTTCTTTTACCTTTATGAGCGGTAAAGCAGTAATATAACATTACAAATGAATAACTTTTGGTTCTTTTTTCACAATAGTTTCAAATACACAAAGTTTTGTATATTTGTTTCGGAAAATGTTCAGATACCTGGTTTGCTTTCAAGTGCTTAGCTTTGTTGTGGCATTGCAATATATCAGCTGGGTTAATCAAAATATCACATATTTCTTCCTTGAGCAGAAGAAAATAAAAGTATATTCACGTATCATATAATTTATTGGAAAATCTGAATACAGAAAACCTGTAATTATAGATGCAACTTACACAGAATAGGAAGTTTTGCAAAAGGTTATTGACAGTGTGTTTCTCAACCCCAGCAATTTTAAGATGTATGGACTTCAACTCCCAAAATTCCTCAGCCAGCAAAGTTATAAAGGTTGAGAAAATGTGTTAGAATATACAAGCTAGTTCTCTGAAAATCTATAGTTACCGTACAATGCAATTGTTCTACTTCTGTTGCTGTGCAAAGTTTATTGAAACAACAAAGGAAGCACAAGTCTACAAACAACCTAAGTTTATAATTTTGCATTCAGATAAATCCGATACTTGGCCTTTCTCTGAATTAATATTGGTCCTGTTAAACGTTAGTTGTCTTTCTGAGAAAAAAAAAATGTTCATTAAAATTTAAAATGATTAACCTCTGTTTTGTAAAATCTTGTATTATTTGTGGCTTGAAACTACTATAGAGTCAAAATAGTCCAGGGGCTAATATTGAAACAGCAAACTTTAGGGAGCAGTTCTGAAAGAGAGTGTCTTGGATTTTATAAAAGCCCCTGAGTAATTTTCAAAAATTAATATTCAATAACGGTAAAAAGTCTGTGGTTCCAGCTATGATATGGCCCTGGATTCTCCCATACTTGGCATTTTCTAAAAAGAAAATGATACCGTTCGTGCATGTTTGGAGGAGTGACATCCTAACCCTAACAGATTTTCAAAATTGCAGTAATAAATCTCACCAGTCTTTTTTAAATGCTACAAACTCCTTTGTTATCTTTCAATTGTAGTTTGATAATTAGATTTTGGGGTGCGATGCTGTTCTCGTTTCTTAAACATCCAACACTGAAAAGTCCAGAAGGTAACACTCTGCATCAACCTCATAGTTAACGCTCCCCAGGAATGAAAATAACAGGCTTGGATGTCACTGGAGGAAAAGTGTAGACAATTCCTGTCTAGGCTGTGAGGATTAGACCTCATGCCAGGCCAATAAACCCCTGTTATCCCACCCACTGACCTTGCAAAATGCTTGCATTACAGAGAAAGCATTGCACTGTCTCAAGCTCTCTTGAGGCGAAGGATAGACTTGTTGACTTCCTCAGGTTTTAGAGGTAAATATCTCTATCCTTCTTGCTTCTCCTTGACATTTGGATATAGCTGTCTAGACTATTTGATGCAGGAGTTGGCCTCTTCTGTTGTGTTGGTTAACAGGTAGCTCAGACATATTGTCCTATCAGATTGCCCAAAAGGTAATTCTCAGTTGTTAAATGTTTTTTGTTTTGAAATTTAGTAGTGGAAATTCCCCATTTCCATTCTTGATTTTCCCACGCTTGGCTATAAATCTTTAAACCATAAATGCGAAAAAATATCCCCCTTCCTCAATAAGTCAGGGTAAATGTGAAAATATAAATATGAAAAAAAAATCTTTGTTAAGATCTTTGCCACCTCATACATGTTGTTTGATCTTTGCTGTCTCGTGCATATTCCATAAACCACCAGCACTAAATTTTGCTTGGGCAAAATGGAACTAGTTTGAGGATTCTGTTTCTGCCCTGTTTCAGAAGGAAAAATGGAATCTTTTTTTTCATTCAATAATTTCTTCCGATGGAACAACTTCCAGCAGCATCTGAAGATATATGGTGATAGGCTCTGAAATACAGAGGTTATCAGAGTTAAAGATACTCTATTACTTTAATATTTTCTCTTTTTCTGGAAGTGTTTCCAATCAGGGTTGACTGCCTAAGCCTGGTTGTGATCAAGCTAACAAGATCCATTTAGAGGTCTCTTCACAAATCCTTGTGTCCTCAGCATTCTACATTAACGGTATATTGCTGTCTGATGTTAGCAGAGGGTAAATGCTGAACTGAAGTCATCTTAAACTAAAACTCAGTGTAGTTTTCTTCCCAACTTCACTGTCTGCTTCACTGTCTGACCATCCCCCCATAAAACCACCCCATTAGTAGGGAAGCTGTTTTTTCCACTGAAATTCAATTCCACGGCATGCTTTTCAATTCAGCAAAGCCTTTAACTTAAAAAAATTAAGTCCCGATTTAGCATAGTAACTAACCAGCAGAGGCCTAAAGAGGCATCCTTGCCTGGTATTTCAGGGGCACAATTCTTGATCTTTGATACATGTGAAGGAATACTTTAGGAAGCTGTCATCAAAAAGAACAAATGGGACTTTATCACTTCACATATCCAACTTTTCAAATTCCATTCTGACAAGACAAACATTTGTAAGCAGGTATCCACAAGTGCCACCAGTTTAAAAATAAGGAAAGTCTTCAAAAACATTCCAAAGGAAGAAGTTGGAATCCAATTTTTTTTCCTATTCTAGGAAAGAGATTATAAAAGGGTTGACCTAAGATTTCTATGATGCTTTAAAAGGGGCAGCTGTGTACTGATAAAGGCCAAGGTTGAAATGAGCCTTTGGTGCTCTTTCAGTTTGGTTGTTTTTTGTTTACAAATGTTTTGTTATCCACACTAGGTAACATCATCAGTGCATAAATGAAGTTTCAGGGAAAAAATGAGCTGGCAATTGAATGCAAAATCCATTTTCATTTGGATTTCAGAACTTAGCAGACTTGCTAATGATTCCCCAGCGGCTTCCATTTGCAATAAAGTTCAGTGAGGTTATTTATAAAGCCTCCATTCTTGGGTAGTTCCAAAGCTGAATTAACTTTCATTGCTTTATTGGTGCTCGCTGTGCTCAATTCCATTCACCCCTATCACCTCTTTTAATGAATATTTTAAGGACTGCATTCGTTCTATTGCTTCCTTGGGAACAGGAAAATGGGCTAAACTTTTTCTTCTTCTTTTAGGAAAATATGTCTTCCATTTAAGGTGGAAACCGTCCTCATAAAAACATGTACTTACCTGAGATTTTTTGAGCCCAGCCAAACTTATAATGGATGAAAAGAACGTAAAAAATAAGCCCGCTAAAAATAAATAGGACACAGTACAAATATGGAAGCTCAGGCTGACTGATAATAGGTGCCAGAACCAGCAAGATGGCCGCTAGCACCACAACAAAAGGGATGATCAGTGGTATCTGTTGGAGAAAGCAAAAAATATTGGATGAACTAGATGTAATTTGGCAAAACTTGCTTGCACGGGAAGGCAAGGAATGAAACACTTCCTCCTTAATTCTAGGAGGACGCTTTTCTGGGCTGATACTTACTCTGATAGGCCTTTCCAGTTCTTTTCTGGTGTAGCGCATAACAATCAGTCCCAAGAAAGTTAAGCCATAGAAGAACCAGACTGCAAAGCTGAAGTAGTTAATGAGGGTATTGATGTCTCCTGGGAGGACATAAAAAAATGCTACTGCACCCTGAAAAAAACGGAAGAAAACAGGAAGATGTGTGACAGGAAGGAGCTGCCTAGAAAATGCAGGCTTCACGATCTTGGAGAAGAGACACAAATGCAGTGGGCAGTTTTTAATTCCACCTGTTCCATTCACAGCTTAATGGCCATAATCGAGGTCAATCAAAATTTATGTTGCTAAGCGAGATACTGGCTAAGTGAGTTTTGTCCCATTTTGCCACCTTCCTCATCACATTCGTTGAGTGAATTGCTGCAGTTCTTCAATGAGAAGCACTGTTAAGTGAATCTTGTCAGAAGGTTGCAAAAGGGGATCATATGACTCCAGGACACTGCAACCGTCGCAATGTGAGTCGGTTGTCAAGCATCCAAATGTTAATCACATGACTGCAACAGTCATAAGTGCGAAAAATGGCCCTAAGTCACTTTTTTTCAGTGCTGTTGTAACTTCAGTCACTAAATGAACTGTTCTAAGTTGAGGACTACTTGTCTATTATTTTCAGGGAAGCATCAGCTGTAGCAGACACGATTAGTTATGAAAGATCGACTCTTAAAACTGTTTTCCAACAGGCAGTTCTCTTTGCTATTTCTTAATACATGATCGCTAGAGAGATCTCTAGAAGAATAAGAATGAATATGAATAAGGAATAGTGTGAGATTTCAAGGATCCTTCAAGAAAATGTGTCTGAAATGGAATAGGGTTGGTCTAGAACAGTGGTCGGAGGTTGGTTTAGAAGAATGGTCGCCAACCAGTGGGCTGGGGACCACTGGTGGTCCACGAGAAAATTTTGGTGGTCCACAGAATCACCCCTAAAGTAATCCAGGCTGCGTGGGAACACAAGGCTTGGGTCGCATTGTGAACAACACGAGGTAGTGAGGGGAGGGGGGGGAAAGGGCGGAGAGGGGGGGGACTTGCCCCATGCGCCTGGCCTGGCCATCGGGCTGCTTCTTTTTTCTTTTTCTTTTGGCTGCCTGCAAGGAAAGCAGCAGAAGTCTTTCATTCTCTCCCCCAAACTCTGCCCTGCAAGGCCTCCTGCTCCAAGAGGCTGTGCCAGCACAACAAGTCTCGCAAAGACTCATTTCTGGCGGAGTTTGGGCGAGAGAAAGAAAGGCTTCTGCTGCTGTCCTTGCATGAAGCCAAAAGTCTCTCCCCCCCCTCCCCCCGAGAACACAGCTGGAGACAGTATCCTGCGATCCCAAATAAAGAATGATCGATCCGTAGGAAAACGGAGTTGGGGAACTTTCCTGCAGACTTTTTTGGGGATTTTCCCAGGGTCCCTGGTCCATGGGATTTAAAATTATGAGTTTGGTGGTCCCTGAGGTCCAAAAGGTTGGTGACCCCTGCTATAGAAAACCTCCAAACTCATTGTTCTATTAAAATTAAATTATACAGCCAAATTTGATAGATTTTTTTTTTTTATTTGAAGCTGGAAACTTTTATTTTGCCATCTGAGATATTATACTTACATAAAGTATAACCGAAGGTGCTGGCGTTAAACGTTTTACGCTGATGTAGGATAAAACCTTTAACATGTGCCCTTCACGTCCTGCGACGTAAGCAAGCCTAGAAAAATCAAAGTGTGATATTCTCTAGTTTAGTAATGACATACCTGCAAGAAAACAACCAAGCTCTGAATACAGGTAGTCCTCGAGTCATGACCACAATTGAGCCCAAAATGTATTCTGCTAAGGGAAACGTTCGCGAAGTGAGTTACGACTTTTCTTGCCACGATTGTTAAACGAATCACTGCACTTGCTAAGTTAGTAAGCCGGCTGTTAAGTGAATCTGGCTTCCCCATTGAGTTTGCTTGTCAGAAAGTCACAAAAGGGGATCACACACACCCCGGACACTGCAATACTGTCATAAATATGAGCCAGTGGCCAAGCAATCTGAATTTTGATCAGGTGACCATGGGTTGTTGCAACTATCCTGTGAAAAACGCTCGTAAGTCACTTTTTTCATTGCTATCATAACATTGAATGGTCACTAAATGAACCATTAAGTTGAAGACTAGCTGTATTTGGGACAAAAGGCTATTCGGTTGCATTGAAGATCAATCTGTTACAATGTCAACAGTTTTGTAAAAAAGAAACAGAAAAAGGCTTCAGGGCAGTGTTGCTTGACACAGAAAGGTAAGAAAAGCTGCCCCAGCTGAACAAAATGTTCTCTTCTAGCTATCTATATTCATGCTCGCAAAGAACAAAAAAAAAAAGTCAATACAGCAAGAACATATCATGATTCTCAGAACATTTGGTATGCAACGTTTAAGATTTGGAGGTAGGAACAGAAAAATGGCATTTGGTTCGATCAAAGCAGTTGACAATGAATCTTGCATCTCCAATGCATTAAGATTTTTTATTTTATTTTATTTGGCTCCTTCAAGGCAGTGTTGACTCCTTGCAATCACCTGGACAAGTTTTTGCTGTTTTCTTGGCAAGGTTGTGAAAACCAAAAATGCCACTACTTCCTTTTCAGGGCTGAAAAAAAGTGTCTGGCCCAAGGCCATGCTTTGTGCCTAGGGTAGGACTGTAACTCATGATCCTTTGGTTTCTAGCCTGATGCCTTAACCATCACACCAAACTGATTCTCCAACTAGCCTGTGCTACAGTAATAAGCAAGAGTGAAAAAGTCAGATTTAAGCTTCTTTGGCTGATATCCCCTCCCCCCCCAAGTTTTCCCCTAGGAACCGAACAAAATATAAAAGACTATATTTTTTTTAGTCAACCTAGTGTACCAGGACCCTTTTACCAGGAGCATTGGTGAGGTATGAACTGATGTTGCCAAGTCCTCCTTCGCACCATTAAATTTGCACAATTCTTTAAGAAAATGCTGCAACAGCAGTTGTCTTAAAAACTATCGCATGAATTAAAGGAGACACCCAAGAAGGACAGAGCCACTCCATTGAGAAACAAGACTGCTAATCGACCGTGAAATTTGTCTCTAGCTTTGCGGTCTGACCCCAAAATTCTCTCCTCACTTGCTACAGAAAAATCACCAAAAGACGCCCTTTTCCATCATGGATGAGATTTCAGCATCAACCTGACAGAAAATAGTTCTTGTGCTTGGATGGGGGCTGCGGATTTATTAAAAAGCAGTGCCGATAAGTGAAATCCAGACAGGGAGGAAAGCCAGGAATATTTCAAATTCAATCTCTATAGATTTTACCTGATAAATTAGAGCTTTTCAGCTTTTCCAAGGCTTCACCTGATGACAGAATGAATTAGCTTCTGCAGTCTGTTTTGACAGCATATCTAGTGCCTTTAAAGCAAAGGCATGAATTTCTAGCTAAGCAGCAGGACGATGCATTTATTGGTCATGAAAAATACAGCAACTCGATGATCAAAACATCCTGCTAGGCTGGTCTGGGTTTTACCTGCCAGACGTGAAGCAAGTCCCATTGGCCGCCCCCAGGGCTGAAAGGGCCACAAAAAGAGGAACAATCCAAGAAGCAGGATAAAGGACTCGATCCCCAAACGTCTGCAGAAGTGGGAGGGAAAAAGTACATTTAAAACTTTTAAGACTTTAAACATGCTTTAAAATGCGAAGATCGTAAGGCTGGCTGTTAAAAAAAAATATATTATAAATGCAAGAGGTTTGGAAAAAAAAATCTGTGGAATCCTTTTCCAGTTTCTGAACAAGATTTCTTTTTCCCAAGAGAAATGCACAGGTGTCTCTTTTACAGATTGTCCTCAGCTTACGACCGCAACTGAGCCCAAATTTTTTTGTTGTTAAATGAAGACATTTGTTAATTCCCCTCCCCCCCCCATTTCCCCACACCTTTCTTGCCATGGTTGTTAAGTGGATCGCAGCAGTGGTTAAGTTAGTAACATGGTCCTTAAGTGAATCTGGCTTCCCCCCCCCCTTAGCTTTGCTTAGCAGAAGGTCGCAAAAGGGGATCCCATGACCCCAGGGCCCTGCAACTGCCATAAGTAAGAGTCAGTTTCCAAGAGTCTGAATTTTGATCACATGGCCACGAGGATGCTGCAATGGTCATAAATGTGGAAAACGGTCATAAGCAGGGGTTGGGATTCAAATTTTTTAATAACCAATTCTGTGGGCATGGCTTAGTTGGTGGGCGTGGCTTGGTGGTCATGTGACTGGTGGACGTGGCTTGATGGTCATGTTATTGGTTGGGCGTGGCCAACTCAATATCACTAACATCAAGGCACGCATCTCCTTGCCTGGCCCCTCATGACTGGGGGGATGCTGCAACAGTCATAAGTCTGAAAAATGGTCATAAGTCACTTTTTTCAGGGCCATTGTAACTTTGAATGGTCCCTCCACACAAGCAAAGTGCCAGCAAAGGAGGGGAAGAAAAACTCCAGAGAAGTTCCAGAGAGAGGAAGTCTAGTCCTGCCAAGAATGTAATAAGGGTCAACGGAAAGGCAGTTTCTGTAAGCAACACCAGAATGTTTCCTTCCTGCCTTCCTTACAGGATTAGGCCAATAATTTCTTCTAACAACCGGTTCTCTAAACTGCTTAGAATGTTAACAACCAGTTCTAGCATATAGGTGCGAGCTGGTTGAATCCCACCCCTGGGCATAAGTCACCTTTTTCAGTGACGCTGTAACATTGAGCGGTCACTAAATGAACTGTTGTAAGTCAAGGACCACCTGTACTAAAGCATTGCCCCCAGATAGCCACTTCATAATCATCTATTGGAGATGTTCTCCAGATGATCTGATGCATAGTCCTTGGGTATAAATAGGTAAAGTAAACATAAAAGTTCCTCTCGCACATACATCATTTCTGGCTCTAGGGGGCAGTGCTCATCTCCGTTCCAAAGCCAAAGAGCCAGCGCTGTCCAAAGACGTCTCCATGGTCATGAGGCTGGCATGACTAAACGCCAAAGGCACATAGAACTCTGTTCCCTTCCCACCAAAGGGGTCCCTATTTTTCTACTTGCATTTTTTACATGCTTTTGAACTGCTAGGTTGGCAGAAACTGGGACAAGGAACGGGAACTCACTCCATTACGCGGTGCTAGGGATTTGAACCGCCGAACTGACAACCTTTCTGATCGACCAGCTCAGTGTCTTAGCCGCTGAGCCACCGCATCCCTGATTACAGATAAATATAAGACATTATATCTTGGATCAAGTTTGACTACCCAAAAGATTGTTTTTTTGGCGAGTCCACACAGCTCAGTTTGAAAGTGTGGCCATGTTGTATCTTGATCAAAAAGAATCACGCCTACACAACAGATAGCAATGAAGACTACAAATTTGTGTCCGTGCAATTCCCTGTGATACTTACCACTGCAACTGCTTGAGACTGCAACAGTTCTGTGGCTGTCATGACCGTGAAATAAGAAACATTGATCAAAATATAACACACCGTGACCAGGGGGATTCCAATTATTATAGACCACGGCAGATTTCTAAACAATGTGAAAATACATGGCGTTAATTCATGTGTATATTAAAGCTTAGTAGTTAATTATACCTCCACCTGTTTGCAGCTGAACAAACTATTTATAAAGAAAAGGAGCTTGGTTTATAGATAACGCTCTGCACTGTTCAGGGATCTTGATAAGGTTTGTCTTTAGATGATGCTCAAATATTGCTATTTTGGAAAAGGAGTTCCTACTTCACATTTTCATACTCTCCAAGATTATCCATTTAGCCACTCCAGAAAATCCAAAGATGCCGTCTTTCTGCTAGGAAACCTCCATTCCAACCAATAACTCCGAGACAGGCATCTTCTCAAAAGTTCTTTTTATGTGGATAGTAAACTGGCACATCTGAAAAATCCTGAATCTGAAAGTTCCGCGTTTCTCTTCTGTAAGTTAAAAAATTACAAATCCACCCCCTGCACCCATCATTCCATCACATGCCCTAATCACCATCCGTTCCAACTTGAGACATCCCCTCAACTGCTCCTCAGGCAGGTGCAGAAACAACATGACCTTGACTTAGAAGAAGAATGCTATCATGTCTAACCACATACGCTCCAAGAAATTCCCCCCTCCCATTTTCCCAGGCTCAAGAAAGTGGCAGTGTGAGAGCGTCTGGTGCTAATATGGCTTTCAAAGCTGACACAAGGTTTTTCTCATCTTTGATGAGTTGAATTATTCATAAATTTATTAATTAGTTTTCATTAAAAGTACCGGTAATTCCAAAGTAAGAAGTTGGGTTTATCTGATTCAAAAGATACATCAAGTCCCTTGAGGCAATCTTCACAGTCTTGCAGATAACAATACAATAGCACTATGTACCGCTTCACGGTGCTTTTACATCCCTCTCTAAGCAGTTTACAGAGTCAGCCTATCGCCCCCAACAATCTCATTTTACCAACCTCAGAAAGATGGAAGAGTCAGTCAACCTTGAGCCGGTCAGGATCGAACTGCTGGCAGTCAGCAGAATTAACCCACAATACTGCATTCTAGCCACTGTGCCCGTCTAGCTCTTTGATTCAGAGTATGCAGATTTATTGTCATGAAAAAGAGGTTGGATCACAGAAGGTTCACACCAGCTATGTGGCCCACATTGCAAGTATTTACTTCCTCAATGTTTATAGCTGCCCTCAATGGCATGCAACTTATTTCACCGGCTCAAATTTGACTCTGCCTTCCATCCTTCTGAAGTCAGACCTTGATTGTTGGGAGCAATAGGCTGACTCCATTGCTTAGAGACAGCTGAAAAGCACTGTGAGCTAGTATATAAGACGAAGTGCTATTGCTATTATTTCAAAGCAGGTTGAAATGTCCATTTTTTGCCCTCTCCTACTTTACCTGTAAGGATCTTTAAGCTCTTCCGTGATATAATTAAGTTGATTCCTGGAAGAAGAAAAAATATCAATCAATCAACTGCAATCCTAAATTATGCAAATTTAGAAGGAAACCCCTACAGAATCTGCTGGGAGTTAAGAAACCACAGCAGGCTATAGAGTGACGTATTGATGATAGTCACAGTGATGCTGTGGAATGTCCTATTCAAGTATCTCAGACAAGCCAGCTGGAAATGCCAGCTAAACTTCTATCCATGCTGGTTAACCAGTAGGAAACCCATGTTCAAGATTTAGTTTCTATTTGCATTACTTTCTCCAATATCGGCGTAATCGTATATTCTATTGATGGTAGTTTGCCCATTGTGAATTTATTCAATTCTCTTTCCAAGCTATCAAAGTTTAGTCATTCTTTCCTTTGGCAATAGATTTTTCCAATGGAAAAATTACTGGGAAACCAATAAGATGCCATCAGATCTGCAGGTTTTTATAAAATCTTCCCCATTAACTAGACCCTTCCTGCTACATGTTTAAGACACAACATTATCTCCATGTTTTATAGAAAAATAACATTCGCTATATAATTTTGATGGCACTGCAGAAGGAAATAAGGTGTTTCCTGATGCCTTCCCTAGGCACAGAAAGTCACAAGTTGCAATCAAGTGACAACTGTTAAGTGAGGCAACTGTGGCAAAAAAAAAAAAAGGTTGTAAAGATCAGTTGTGATCATGTGATGCCCCACTTAATAACTGCTTTATTTCATGACAAATTTTCTGATCATAAGTTGAGAACTTATGTGGCATTCCAGCTGAAATGCAATTCCTAGTATTTTACATTGCTGGTCAATGGGAATTGGGGTTTAGCAACAATGCAAGGAGAACCAGTTCTCTATGCCTGCCTTCAATAGCACTAGCACTTAGACTTATATCCTGTTTTATAGTATTTTACAGCCCTCTCTAAGTGGTTTATAGAATCAGCCTCTTGCCCCCCAACAATCTGGGTCCTCATTTTACCCACACCTCGGAAGGATGGAAAGCTGAGTCAACCTTGAGTCTGGTGAGATTTGAACTGCCAAATTGCAGGCAGCCGGCAGCCGGCAGAAGGAGCCTGCAGTACTGCACTCTAACCACTGCGCCACTGTGGCTCAAGGTTCTCTTTGCTATGGCCATCATGTTCTAAAGCAGGGCTGTCCAACCTTGGCCCCTGGAAGCCTGGTGGACTTCAACTCCCAGAATTCCCCAGCCTGGCTGGGGAATTCTGGGAGTTGAAGTCCACCAGGCTTCCAGGGGCCAAGGTTGGACAGCTCTATTCTAAAGCTTTTATAGAAACCATCTAAAATAGCAACCATTCCCGACTGAAACTTGAAATTCTGGAGCTGCCTGTGCTTAAGTCTGTCTAAAGGAGAAGGGAATTTCACCTTGATTGTTCATCTCTACAAAACATCAAGAAAATCAGTTCAACTGCTGCTGTTTTCAGGTGTCATGCTTCAGAATTCATCTACCAGTGGGTACGATTTAATTGGAAACCAGGAAAATGTAAATAAGTTACCAGCCATCATAGGCCCAGAGTCCACTGTAAAATGCCAGGCTTATGCTTCCCATGGAAATGGAGGCACTGTCAAAAGAATTGTTAAAATTTTTTGTGTTTCCTGAAAAACAAAACAAATCCTATATGAATACTCTATGCAGCAGATGATCTGAAGAGCACCGTACAAAACATTCCCAACAACAAATCACCAATCTCTAGGATGCCATGGAGGCATTCGTTAGACTGAGCAATAAGATATAAAGTATTTAAAAGCAATGCGATAAATATTTTTAAAAAGTGGGTTTCCCATTACTTATGTTGTAGAAGGGAAGGAATCGCTGTCTTCCTCTCATTCTTTTCTCTCTCTCATTCTTTCATTCTTTTTTCTCTCTCTTTTTCCTTCTCTCTCTCTCTCTCACACACACACACACATGCAAGCACAACAAACACTCTTCCATTTTAAGTTTCAGTAACAGTTATGAGGTGTTTTTCTTCATTTGCAAGGAAGTTTATGAGATTCTCCAAGAAAAGCATGATACAGGTAGTTCTCCACTTGCGACTGGTTGCTTAGTGACGTTCCAAATTACAACAAACCCCCCAAAAGATACTTACAACCCAGTTCCAAAATTCTGAAAGCCCAGATCCGCCTCACGGTCACCTGCATTTTGGGCACTTAGCAACCTGCCTGCATTTAGAGCCCTTTGCAGGGTCCTGAAGTCAAATGGGTGTGATTTACAACAATTTTGCCGAAAACAAACATTTACTTCCGGTTTTTGAGGAAAACACTGTATAACGAACAATGGGTTGACTGAACGACAGCTGCAAAAAAGGTAGTCAAATCAGGTTGATCACATGGGTGATCTGTTTTATGACCATCATGACTTATGACCATAATTGACAGGATTCCTTACAGGCGCAAGCTGAGACTAGACTGGCTTATAAACCCAGTCTTTGCAGTGGGACCCAAGGTCTAGATCAGCCTTTTTCAATCAATCAATCAAGCACAATAGAGTTGGAAGGGACCTTGGACGTCTTCTAGTCCAACCCACTGCTCGAAGCAAGAGACCCTATACAATTTGAAACACGTGGCTATCCAGTCTCTTCTTAAAACCCTCCAGTGATGAAGCACCCACAATATGAAGAATGGGTTGTAGGAATTGGGTATGGCCAGTCTACAGAAAAGAAGGACTGGAGTGACATATATATTCCAGTGTTCCAGTATTTGAGGGGCTTTCCATAAAGAAGACGGCATCATTTAGGGGATCCTTTCCATTTACCATTCCCCAGATCTACTGGATTTCTACTCCAAAAATCCCCTATGGCCAGGCTAGCTTGGAATTCTGCATTTTGCAGAGCTACTCTGCCTATTTGCTGACAATGTAAGGGGGTTTAATGTATCTTTATAAGCTACCAGAACATACCTTTGGCCAAGAGAACGATGCCACTTACAATGATAATTATGACAATTATCATTTTAGTAGCAGTTAAAATGTTCTGAACATAGCTCGTCCATTTCACACTCAGTGAATTCAGGACTGTAATGGCCACTGCAAGACAAAGAAAGGGTGATAAAATAGTTAAAACATTGGTTTTTCCCTGCATTTAGTTTTTAGCTTAGTCTGAAAATGTAGAAGGCATGCAGGGTACAATCGCTCCATTTCATTTGTGGCCTTTTAATAGAGGGTTGAGACATCAATGTCATCTTTCATTAAAACGTTCCCAGGTTTTTCCATCATTCTTCTATATTTATTTTTCTAACCACAAAATATTCTTTAAGGAAAAGAAGTATGATGTTCAGATGTTTCCAGAAGTGTCCACTAAAATTGTAAATAGGACAGAAAGGTAAACTTATTGCATTCGGCACATTGTTCATAGATTTTCTTCACTGTGGAGGGAAAACAATCTAAAAAACATTTATCCATAGCTATCTATCTATCCTTTGTATCCCACCTTTATTATTTTTACAAATAACCCAAGATGGTTAATATATCCAATACCCCTTTCTCTTTCTATTTTCCCCCCAGTGACATTCCTGTGAAGTAGGTTGGGCTGAGAGATCACTCTGGCCCAAAGTGAAGCTGACTTCACAGCTAAATCAGGATTTGAACTCATGGCCCTCTGCTTTCTAGCCTGGTGCTTTAAGCACTAGACCAAGCCGGCTCAATTAGGCCACCTAGAGAGCCATCATCTCTTTCCAGCTGTATAACACTGGCAAAGGTCGTCTTCCAGGTCTACGGAGATTCTCAGTCATCCAGGTCAGGGTTGCAGCCCCCAAATGCTCCAGATCTACTCCCGCTTCCATCTCTAACTTGGTTTCCATCCTTTAAGGCCAAAGACTCACCAATGGTTACTGTAGCCAGGCACTTAATGACCAGCACAGGAGGGTCACATCCTGGGTAAAATGGAGCTGACACGTACTCTGCGAAACTGAGGCAGATAATGGCGAAGGCGCTGGGCTTGATGACCATGAGACTAGACCAGGAAAACAAGAAGGCTGGAATGGGCCCAAAGGCTTCCAACAGGTAAGCATATTCTGCTCCTGATTTGGGGATCGTTGTGCCAAGCTCAGCAAAGCAGAGTGCCCCTGAAAGTGGATTAGTTTCAGCATTAATACTGATGGTCGGGTGGGATTCAACCAGGGTAACAACTAGTTTGGTAAGCGCGCGCACAGTGTTTACAACTCATGTGCTGCTGCAAGCCCTACGTGTAAAATGGCTGATGTGCAGCAATTCACTGTGCCATGAGATCATGAGACCCGAACCAGGCTGAACCGATAGAACCTCACCCCTGCTGATGGTCATACCTGCCTTAATTAGGGCTTCTAAATAAAAATGACCTGTAACCCCCTTTGTTGGGAAAGGTATAGTTTACTAGGTATGGTAGGTATAGTTTACTAAAAATCAAAGTGTTTTTTTTAACCATACCCTGCGGATACCTGCAGACGATAAGCAGAATGTCAGTAGAAGTTTCCCCATGGCTAACCTGCCACTGCAACCACTACCCCCTACCACCAGAAGTAAGCAATGCTCTCTTGATTGAGCAGAGCAAGACTTGCAGAAGAGAAACAGACACCAAAAAGAGGAATCAAATAGGTTCATGTGATAAGCCACCTTTTCATAACCCATCAGCAGTCCCTGAAAGTTGGGGATGTCAAATTTATATTCCATCAGCACAGAGCAATGGAAGAAAGGATGTGAAAAAGAAGCTTGGCTTGGCTTTCTGTAAAACAAGAAAGTAAGTCATGGAATGCAACGGTTTACCTAAAGTGGCCAACACTCCGCAGGCTGCCCAGATAACCAAGCAAGGTCCGATTGCTCCAATATTAGCCAGAACAGACTTGGGAGAAATAAAAATTCCCGAACCTATCACAGTTCCGACAATGACACAGATTCCACTGATCAGACCCACCTAAGGAGAGAGGGGGGAGGGGAAGCAAACAAATTTGAGATGGTTTGTTTGTTTACAATGTATTTACATTTTACAATGGGTGATTGTTTTTATGATATTTACATGGTATCATCATCAGAAGTGGACCCACTACCATTGGTCAGATGGAAGAAACAAGTACAGTAATACATTATTTTGCATCTCTGTGACTCTGACCCACTTGCAAGTTTGGTCTACAATGCAACACAAGAGACATCAATAAGCAATGCTTATTGCTTATGCTGCCGCTTTGACTCTTCCTTCCTCAAGGAACTCCAAGTAGCATTCTGGAAAGTCACGTTGATTTCAGAAAATTCACATCTTCTCATTTAGGAAGCTCATTCTGACTTCAAGCCAATCCTTGGATACCAGGCATGGTAAGATATGGAGGGTTTTTGTATAGATGCCGGCACCCATGCTAATCCATCCTCTAACTCAGTTGTAACTCCTTAGTAATGAATCTAACTGTAAGAGTGGAAAGTCCCATTTTGGAGGAGATATCTTTAACAGCCATTTCCTCCAAGTCTGCTGGGTACCTCCTGAGCTTTTCTACTAGTGGAGGATCAGTGAGGTTTCTTAAGATCAGTAACTCTCTACCTACTGCCATGTTTCAGGGGTGATTTTTGTAGTGAAGGGCTTTTTTCTTTTCATCCATTTTACATCTAGCTTTGTTTTGGGGAGGAAGGACTGATGGAGCTTGGCTAGTTGTGAGTGCCAATCCAACTTCCTGCTCAGTGCACCATCCCATACTTTGGGCATTCATTGATAATATGGCTGCAGTACCTACAAGGGCCCTGAAAGCATTTCATTGTTTGGAAAGAAAATCCCACTGTTAGATGTATCTGACCTAATAGAACAGCACTTTTTATATACTTTGAACTAAATAGTTCCAAAACAGCTTTTCAAAATATCTTTTGTTCTAGCTGTGTATCTGGATGGGTTCTCTCAGCCATCAGAAACAGCAAGGGGGAATTCTGAAGATATCTTCTCCAGGAAGGTTTTTAGCCTTCTGACATCACGATTCTCTAAATGTTCAAGGAGAAAAGCAAATTCATTCCATATTTCCAGGATCAAAGATATGGGTAGCTAATTTACCTTCAACCAAGTGTGTTTCTGCTGGTATCCAATTCTGCTGGTTTCTAATTCTGTCTGATACCCAAACCCACGAAATAGTCAGATAGCAAAAAGCACATGCCTAAATCAGACTCTTGTCCCTTTCAACAATGCAAATGAACAGCTTGGGCTACGATGCAAACATTAACCCTGGAATTCCAGGGAGCAGAAGATTTTAAAAAGTTTTTGTGAACTTTGTTAACCTATTCTACAATCTCTGTTCTACTAATTAATGTGTTAACACATAGAGGGGAGAGGGTGTGCTTGGCTGGCTCTTTTGACCCCTTATGAAACTGTTCGCCTTGTATGTTCACTTTGATTCACATCATATCTGAAAAAAGAAATCACATGGCAACTCAATAAAGCTCTTGTGATCACATGGCTTCCTGATCACTGTAATTGATGCTTTTTGCTTGCCTCCTCCTTCTGTACCAGATTTCCTAGAAATATGTTGAGCCTCTCCTGGTTTTTGTTTTTGTTTTGGTCCAATTTGAACCTCAGGTGGGAAAATGCTATACCTGGAATCTCTCATTGTTATGAAAGATAATATTATCTGCTAAACCAATAAAGGGGAAATGGTACCTAACAGTGTTGCCCCCAAAGAGAAAAAATCAATTAGATTTGTAAACTTCTTGCAAGGCGAGCCACAAAATCACACATTTAAGGATATTTAATTGTTTAAAGATTATATTATACAAATCTTGCCTCTTTCTGTAAGTTTGTGGATTTAGGTTTCTTGCTTGTAACAGATACATCATCAAGAGCCTGGTTTCCATTTTGTTTTCTGTGTCTTACTTTCTCCATCACCTTTCTGAGTGTTGACAAACCTGCCAATATTAGCAATCTCTGCAAACAACACAAAAGTTAACAATAATTATATTAATGCTAAACGTTAAATGTAGATGCTAATCCTCCTAAATGCCCCCCAATCCTTTGATTTTAATCGATTGAAGACAAATAGCCTGGTTATATAATGAAAACTAAGTAATTATCTGTGGACAGATGGAATACAGCAATTAAAAACTCCAAATTCACCAGGATCTGAAAGCGCTTTTGATAAATCATCCTTTTCAAATAATAATTCAGAAAGTTTGTGAATGAAATCGTCTCGCTTTCAGACCGAGGGCAGAAAACACTTTCATCACTCTGAAATGTTTCTGTACAGAAATTTCGCTTAGCGACAGAAATTTGGAGCTCAGTTGAGGTCGTAAGCAGAGAATTACTTGTATTAAAACCCATTAAAACAAAGTCCTGTTCTTTTTTCTTTTTCTTCCTGCATTACTGTACCTGCTAAGCTGGCTGACAAACAGGAGCAAAAATGGAAGATCATGATAAAACAAAGTCCAAACAAAATATTGGTTAATCTCAGTCTCTCAATGTTTACATGAAAAAATTGTCTGGCAAAAACTGAAATGCTTTTACCATAATTTATTACTTAAATGTGCTTCAGTAATGTGAACTGTGTAACCACAATTCAACACATCAAAAAGATCAGAGCCTGAACTTTGGAATTGCAATTTACTGTTTTCTTCTTGAGGACAAGACATGACTCATCGGATCTCATCGGATGAGAAGAAAAATGGCCATAAAATAGTTTATTGTGGGTTTTAAATGCTGTTTATTGGATAATTTACTAGAAAGTATTCACCTGATTATTTTAGTTTTTTTTTTTTAAATGTTGTAAATTTTATGGATGGTTTTATGTTTTAATCTGTATGGTTTACTTTCTAATAAAAAAAAAAAAAAAACCCGAGTCTTTTTTTTTTTTTAATCTGTTCTACTCAGCAGAGACCAGAAGTTATAAGCGTTGAAATGTCAAATGTCAAAATCCACATTTTAGGAAAGAATGTGACATTTTATGAAGCACTTCGGCTTTTTATCAAGCCTGGGGCTCAGCAAAGAGAATTATTTTACACAAATGGAAGTAAATGTGTACTCCTCCTATTAAGGAATGAATTCAAGGTATGTGTCCTTTTTAAAAATGTTTTTATGTTCCAAAGTTGAGCAGATGAAAGAGTTTGTTCCTAAATGGACAATATTCTATTTCAAAGAACAAAACTAATTTTACATTATCTGGATCTTATTTTTTTCCTTTTTGCCTAAGTTCTCCTTATTTCCTCCACTTTAGTCCTATATATGTGTGCTTTCTTACTATATTATCACTGATGCTTTGTTCTTCTTGAATAATGCCACAGAAATTAATCCTGGAAATTGCTCTCTTTCTTACATTTATATCCCGCCACAATCCACACAATCAGGATTGATTGGAAATCTCTTGTTGCTCAATATAAATGGATCACGCATGAATATTCACAATGGAAACAACCATACTTGAAAAATAATGGGCACCTTTGGCAATTCATTAAAGCAGCCAAATCTGCTTTCAGAATCCTTTGTTGCTCTGAAGTCTATGTCTGTCCTGTGTGGTTTGGTTCTGCAACCCAACAGGACAGACACAGACTTCAGAGGATAATTAGGACTGCAGAAAAAACAATTACTACCCACCTGCTTTCAATTGAGGACCTGTATTCTGCACGAGTCAAAAAGAGGGCGGTGAAAATATTTACAGACTCCTCACATCCTGGACATAAACTATTCCAACTCCTACCCTCAAAATGATGCTATAGAGCACTGCACACCAGAACAGCTAGACACAAGGACAGTTTTTCCCCGAACGCCATCACTCTGCTAAACAAATAATTCCCTCAACACTGTCCAACTATTCACTAAGCCTGCACTACTATTACTATTAATTTCTCATCACTCCTTATCACCCATGCCCTCCCACTTGTGATTGTAGAACTGTAACTTTGTCGCTTGTATCCTTAAGATTTATATGGACTGTTTCCTTGTATGATTTGATTGCTGATTATACCTTATGACTATCATTATGTATTGTATGTTATGATTCTTGATTCTTAACGAATGTATCTTTTCTTTATGTATACTGAGAGTATTTACACCAAGACAAATTCCTTGTGTGTCCAATCATACTTGGCTAATAAAGTATTCTATTCTATTCTATTCTCCTGGAAATGCACATAACTGCTTTAATGAACCATTGAGAGGTTCAACATTTATAGTTCAAAGCAACGTTTTAGACCTGAATCCAAAACTTTTGTTCATGTGCTTTCATGGAAATTGGGCATGAAAACAGCAGGGAATCTTAGCGCCAATTTTCAATTGTCACCAAATATTGGACATCCAAGTAGTCAGGACTTTCAAAGCTTAAAAGATTTTTGCTCCAAGTCTCCAACAATTTCTTCAGTTACAGGTGAATATGCATTTTAAAATAGGTGATTTCTAAGTCTGGGTTAAATAGGAAGGCTTCGGATGAGGGAAATGTAACTTTTTAGGGAAAAATATATAAGAAATATATATAGAAAAAAACTGAGAAAATTGTGAGCTCTGGACATTATTGCTTCAGGTATGACAATAATCATTTTCTCATTACTCAATGCATTTTCCATGACAAATGGATTGTTTCATCACCACCACCCCACACATCCATAATCTAATGCAAATATTTATGGGTTTTAATATTTAATTTACTTGAGCTTTATTGAATATACACTTTGCCAAAAAAGGTGGGGGAGAGGTTGCTTTATTGTGGGTTTTTTTTGCTGTTCACTATATTTTGTACTGATGACCAGAAACCAACTTCTGTTTGTTTTTATTTATAGCTTGATCCTCAGAAGTGCCTTATTTGCACTCTAAATAGATAGATCAACATCTTTAAAAGCTCATCTAGAAGATTATACATAGATACAGATACTTCAACTTTGAACAGTTCATTTAGTGACTGTTCGAAATTATGACAGCACTGAGAAATGTGACGTGTCCGTTTTTCACATTTACGTCTGTTGCCCTTGGTCACGTGATCAAAATTCAAACCCTTGGCAACTGACTCATGACAGGTGCAGCATCCCAGGGTTATACGATCCCCTTTTGCAACCTTCTGACAGGCAAACCTAAGCGGCGAAGCCAGATTTACTGAACTACCCCGTTAGTAACTGCAATATCCACTTAACAACCATGGCAAGAAAGACAAATAAAATAGGGTTATGTAACAATTCACGAACAACTGTCTCCCTTACCAACATAAATTTTGGGCTGAAATGTGGTCGTAAACGAAGAACTTTCTGTATTCTGTGTATCTGCTAGAAGAAGCATGGTTGTTATTCCTGGACAAGGGTTCACAGAGCTGAAGTTCTAAAAGATTTCCCTTTGAATGGCACAGGTAGAAATTTAATCACAAAGTTCCAGGACAATCCTAATTCCTTTTTACAGGTAATAAGTCTATTTTGTTATTTTTTAAAAAAATTACTTTGAGCTTTCTATTCACAATTTGGGGACTGTTAAGGCCAGTTCATAAATAATCCCCTTTGCTTCAGCAGGGAACCAAGATTGTCACTTACTGTGGTCGGTTTTGTGCCTATGTCATCCAAAGAATCCTCCAGTCGGTCCTTCCTTTCCCTTCTTTCTCAGGTACTTTTCCTTGCAATTCAGCGTCATGAATACCCGCGGCTAGAAAAAAGAAGAAGAGAGTGGGAAATTGCTGTGGCTACTTCAGCCCAGTGGTTATAAAAAAGATAATAATTAAACCAGCATGCTTGTAAAGAAGTATTAAGGGTCCAATTATTTCATGCTGAACAGTGTGCGTGTGTTTGGTGGATTAGCAAACTGGCAGGGAAGAAGAAGAAAGGGAAGGAGGTGCACCAAGGGAACGAAAGAGTGCAATGGTGCAGCCGCGTATGCCTAGAGGCGCCAATAAATTTCAGGTTACCATGACTGTATATAAAACATCAAAGTCATGCAGCCTTCATTAGAGAAAACAAACACACTTTTTGATGGAGAGGGAAAGCCGTTTTTCCATGGTTGTAATTCCAATTAAATGCCGGTGGTATTTATTTATTTTTTCTTCCAGGTTTGGGAAAATCCTCTTGCAAAGTTGCCAGTCCCTGTTTTATCTAATGCTCACAGCAAGAACAATACAGAGTTGCATCCTGAATATCTTCACTTGTCTTACTTTTTAGAGCCCTGAATTCACTCTCGGCCAACGACATTTTTGCTGGGTATTTTAAAAAAAATAGCCTAACCATGTTATTGCTGTTATTTCCAGTCGGTTGTTTTCTGACGAGGTAGGGTTTGCAAAAGAATATGAATTGCTGGTTGATTTCTGTATCTGTTTTCTCAGTTATTATTTCTTCCATTTGCCTTTTATCTCACAAGAAATTCAGTGAGAGCCATTCCTTGATTATAAGCACTTATGCCTATTAAAAAACAGTTTAGGATTCCAAGATAGGTGTGCCCGTATCTTTATAACTCTATTGAACATAATGATAATAGAAGCTGTTATCGGCTTAGGTAAACCAATGTTCACCTTCAACTCAGTTTCACTTAGATGCCATTGGATCATAAAAGTACCTCGCTGAGTGTTCCTGTTAAAAACCACAGTGCAACCTGCAAGTGATGGTGTGTCAGCACAGTCTTGGAATAGAACAGAAGAGAATAATAGAAGTTGGAAGGGACCTTGGAGGTCTTCTAGTCCAACCCCCCACTCAAGCAGGAAACCCTACACCATTCCAGACAAATGGTTATCCAATCTCTTCTTAAAAACTTCCAGTGTTGGAACATTTACAACTTCTGGAGGCAAGTTGTTCCACTGGTTAATTGTTCTGACTGTCAGGAAATTCCTCCTGAGTTCTAGGTTGCTTCTCTCCTTGGTTAGTTTCCATCCATTGTTTCTTGCCCTTAACAATAGCAGATAACCAGAGTTGGAAGGGACCTTATAGGTCATCTAGACCAACCCCTCACCCAAGCCATTCTGACAAATGGCAGTCCAATCTCTTTTTGAAAGCCTCCAGTGATGAAGCTCCCACAACTTTCAAAGGCAACTTCTGTTCCATGGGTTGATTGTTCTCCCTGTCAGAAAGTTTCTCCTTATCTCCAGGTTGAATCTCTCCTTGATCAGTTTCCATCCATTGTTCCATGTTTGGCCTACAGGTGCTTTAGAAAATAGCTTGATCCCCTCTTCTCTGTGAAAGCCCCTCAAATATTGGAAGACTGTTATCCTGTCTCCCCTGGTCCTTCTCTTCCCTAGACTAGCCAGGCCTAGTTCCTGCAACCGTTCTTCCTGTGTTTTAGTCTCCAGTCCCTTAATCATCCTGGTTTCTCTTCTCTGTACACCAGCCCTGCCTTAGATGTTTTGGAGAAGAGGTTGACCTATTTTTGAGAATCACAAATCATTATTTCAAGGCCCGGGATATCCAATATATGAAAAGATCTTCACAGACGTTTCCACTGGATTTGCTTTCCCAGGTAACAGGTGTTGTGGCTTCAGAGCCATGGTAGAGGCTGAGGAAGCCCTGGGCAGGTTCAGCCTCCTTAGATCTGCTAGATCATGGGGGTTCAATCTTGGCAACTTTGAGACTTGTGGACTTTAATGTTGGCTGGGGAATTCTGGGAAACAGCCATAATAATATATATTATTGGGGAGAAAACAGACTAAGGCAAGTTATTCTTCTTTTAAAGTAAATAGAACCTGAATTTTTTAAGGCTAATGAGGTAGAAGGGCATCTTAGGTGTGTACTTGCACCATCAAATATTATCTGTTGGTTCACTGACAGATTTGAGATCGGGTTATGTAATTAAGCATTGTGTCATTATGCAAATTCAGGTCACATCTCTACTTTTTAATGCACAGAGGATTTTTAATTATGCATGGGAGAAAACGAAACCCTGCTGTTCTCTCCCATTGGAGACTCCAGCCTTGCTAATTGCTACTGTTTTGTCCTCATTTGTCATTGGGTTTTTCAAAAAAAAAACAAAAAAGATGTAATTTACTTCTTTAGGCAAATGAGCAAAACTCCTTGTGGATTTTTCCTTGTGGCTGATCAGTGGAAACATCCTGTTGATGTCCTTTAATTTGAAACACATTATTAAGAGTTATGGATTCGCTTGGCATCTTCCAAGCATCAAGCCTGCTTTTCAAATGGCAAGCAACTTTCTTTTTGCTTGCTGTTTTTTTCCTGTCTTTTTTCCTGCTTCTTGAGAGGTAAAGAAGTCTGACCTAGCTACCACCATAAGCTAGTTGCTTAATTATTTAAAATGTCTTTAATTTTAGGGTGACATGATAGCAGTATTTCAGTATTTGAGAGGCTGCTACAAAGAAGAGGGGATCCAATTATTCTCCAAAGCACCAGAAGGCAAAGGCAAGAAACAATGGATGGAAACTAATCAAGGATAGAGAAGCAATCTGGCATTGAGAAACTTGCTAACAGTGAGGACAATTAACCAGTGGAACAGCTTGCCACCAGAAGTTGAGTTGCTCCATCACTAGAGGTTTTTAAGAAGAGACTGGACAGCCACTTTTTATTTTATTTGGTTTGTCAATTGCTTACAAGATAATACGCACAAGTAAAAACATAGTTATGAATACATGGATACATATAAGAAAAATAAAAGAAACAATAGGACTGGGACAGTAGGCACGTTGGTGCGCTTATGCACGCCCCTTACAGATCTTTTAGGAAAAGGGTCAATAGTAGAAAGTATTGTCTGAGATTATAGAGGTTCTCCTACTTGAGCAGGGGGCTGGATTAGAAGACGTCCAAGGTCCCTTCCAGCTTCTATTCTATTCTATTCTATTCTATTCTATTCTATTCTATTCTATTCTATTCTGTTCTATTCTATTCTATTCTCTACATTCTATTCTATTCTATTCTATTCTATTCTATTCTATTCTATTCCAAATGCACTCCAGATTAATTAAGCAAGAGAGTCCTCTGTGATTAATGTAATTGTTGGGTTTGGGTCAGTGTTTCTCAACTTGGCCAACATTAAGGTGTATGGGCTACAACTTCCCGAAGTCCCCAGCCAGCATGGCTAGCTAGAGAATTCTGGAACTTGAAATCCATGCTATCTGAGCTTGGTTGTTTTCTTTACTTGGTTATTTCATTACTGTACTAGGTAACACGATCAGTGCTAGTAGGGAATGAGGTTGGATCTCATTTTATATTCTTGCCCTGTCAGTGTTGGTGGGGATAGTTTTAGAGATTCTTCGGTTGGGCTGTTTACTGTTTGGCATGTTTGGCAGTTCCTTGATTGGGGCATTTTTACTTCTTGATTGTTGGGTAATGAAAGGTCTGCAAGAAACAATCAAGCTCAGAGAGTATCAAGGATCCTCCAATCCTTTATTATTTATTTATTTTTTGATTTGTCAATTGCTTACAAGATACAGGTATAAAAATAAACATAGTTTTGAATACATGAGATAGATACTTATAAGAAAAATAAAAACAATAGGACAGGAATGGTAGGCACGATTGGTGCGCTTATGCATGCCCCCTACAGGCCTCTTAGGAAGGGGGTGAGGTCAATAGTTTAAGGTTAAAGTTTTTGGAGTTTGGGGAAGAAACCACAGAGTCAGGTAGAGTATTCCAGACATTGACCGCTCTGTTGCTGTAGTTGTGTTTTCTGCAGTCAAGTTTGGTGCTGTTAACCTTGAGTTTGTATCTATTGTTTGCTCTTCTGTTGTTATGATTGAAGCTGAAGTATTAATTGACAGATAGGACATTGCAATGTATGATTTTATATACTATACTTAGATCGGACCGGAGGCGGTATAGTTCTAGATTTTCTAGGTCTAGAGTTTCAAGTCTGGTGGCATAAGATATTCTGCAATGAGTAGAGGAGCAGAGAACTCTTCTTGTGAAATATTTCTGGACTTTCTCAATTGTGTTAATATCAGATACATGATATGGGTTCCAGACTGATGAGCTGTATTCAAGTATAGGTCTAGCAAATGTTTTGTATGCTCTAGTTAGTAGTGTGATATTGCCAGAGAAGAAGCTACGTAGGATTAGATTGACAACTTTTTTTTTTTGATAAAAGTTTTATTGATTTTAACGACAGACAAAAACATATAAGACATAAAACATAACATTAAAAAAAATATCATTCTTCATGAAGAATGATGTAGATTGACAACTCTTAATGCCTTTTTGGCTATGTAGTTACAGTGGGCTCTAGCACTTAGTTCATTAGAGATGAGTATTCCAAGGTCCTTGACAGAGTTTGGATCCTCAACAAGGTCTTGACTATTTAGCTTGTATTTTATTTTCTGATTTATTTTTTTGCCAATATGTAAGACAGAGCATTTATGTGTTCAGATTTGAAGTTGCCATTTGATTGACCATTCTGATACATAATCAAGGACTTTTTGGAGGGTAGAAGTATTGTCTGTGGTGTTGAATAGCTTGAATGTTGAATGTTGAATAATCCTCCTCCTCCTCCTCCTCCTCCTCCTCCTCCTCCTCCTCCTCCTCCTCCTCCTCCTCCTCCTCCTCCTCCTCCTCCTCCTCCTGTTTCGACAAGCTTGCAAACACATCACACTTTTTAAATGACAGCCTTAATGTTTCCTCTGGCTAAATCCTTAGATTTAGCTTCTTCCGGATAAAGCTGGTTGCATTCTTTCTGGGGGTTTATAAAATGCTGCAAATGGAGGTGGTGCCATAGAAACAAAACACAAGATGGCAAAGAAGATTAGGTGGTTTCCTATTAGAGAAACATTGACAACAGGTCAATTAAACCTAAATTAATTTCAGATAAAGGTCTGACATTCCTTTAAGGCTCAAATTGACAGTTTAGAAACTCAGAAGGCTGAACCACTGCCTTAAGCCATAGTTCAAAATTTAGACCATTTGCCAGCCAGGCAGCTAAATCATCAAACATGCTGCATGCCAGCTCCCTATGTAGATTCTAAGGCACTCGTGCAAATAATGCAGCTATATTGCTGGAAGTGACAAAGGCACAAAGGCTGGCTAGATAAGAAAGATGTTCTCCACTCCCTGGTTTAAAGGAGCCATAAAACTTGCCAGGAGAGTAAAGAGAGGTGGGGAAATTCTAGCGAGATCCAATGGTTAATTACAATTCCTAGAGAATTCCTTTGCATCCCCAAAAGTTGTTTTTTTTCTTCCTTTTCCTAATTGGGCATCTCAAAAAACAATGGCCAACCGAGGGTAGAAAGAAAGGATGCTTTGGAAGAAATGGACGAGCTGAAAACTAACAAGTCACAGTAGCTCCTGTCATGTCCTTCTAGGTCTAAAACCATGAAATTGCTCAGCTATTAACCGAAATACGTAACTGGGCTCACAAATCATCCCTTTTTTTCTGATGGCCTGGAAAATGGTCAGGCTAACACCAAATCTTTGAAAAGAGGATCCTGGGAATTACAAACCTGTTAACCAAGGCTTTTTTGTAAAATAATACTGATAAGAAAGTTAAAATCCAGGCTGGGGAACTGGAGAAAAACACCCAGGCTGTGTAATCTTCCTGGAGTCTTGGATGGCATCTGGAAAAGAATCTGGTCTTGCTAAACATTCACAACTTTTAAAAGCTCTGAACAAACTTGTCTCTTAATTTGCTTTCAAAGACATGTTTGTCTTCACCAAGCGCCTCCACAGAGGTTCTTAAGAAACATTTGCAAGACCCAAGAAGAGTCCTATAGATCATTAACTTGGAAAAGAAGGAAGGAAAATAAGAATACTGCATTCACTGTGGAGATAAGCAGAATTCCTTTGCTCTTTTATCTATCTGAACCTGTGGCTTTTCAACATCGAAGATCTACCCAGAATAGAAACTGGCGACTTAGTGGCGCAGATAAGATGGATGGCAGATAAATCTAATAAATAAATAAAAATATAAATAAGAGAGGATGAAAGCTACAAAGCAGACCCTCAATTTAAGTGATCGTACTTTAAAATATCAGCATGTTTGCACTGGGAACATTTAACGCATTTCACCTTTTATAACATCAGACATTAATCTCCAGAGGCTATTTTTGATTTGAAGGTTGGGGATGGGAGAAATTATCCTCTGGCCTCAAAAGGAGCATTCTGATTTATAATACTTACATCTCCTCTGTCCCAAAATATATAAAAGTGCTTCCGTTATATATGAGCCTCATATGAAAGCCACCGAACAAGCTAAAATTGTAATGGTTAAAGGACAAACTAATACCAATGTCCCAGATTTCCCTGCAATTTTTTATTCTTGGAATTACATGACTACCTCCTAATTTAAAAACCTTTGCTAAAAATCACCATATCCAGGGATTCTGTTGATAATTTCTCCAGCTCCTTGTAACTAAGCCAAAATATTCCCTCCCTTACTCTTTATAAACATTGTTCTATTTCTCGAGCTTCCGGTTTGTCGGCTTCGCTAGCGGCAGGGTTTCGCGATCCTGCGCGATCCCTGCCGCACTAGCCGTTTTGGTGCCTCCGATCTGTACAGGTTTGGAGGCTAAGGCTGCCCCGCAGAGGCAGCCGAAGATAGGGGGGAGCTGGTGAGGGGTTTGGGGGTGTTTCAGACCCCCTCCCCAGCCGGCAAAACTCCCTTTTCCCAAGGCGGTCAAGCGGCGGTCTGCAATGGCCGCCACAAAGAAGCCAGCAGCTGGGTAAGAGTGAGCAGGAGGAAGAGGGGAGAAAGTTTTCAAGAGAAAGTTTCTTGGCTGATCCAGGACTTTAAGAGGCATTTAATCCTGAGAACTATGATTTTTTGAAAAATACTTGGTTTCCAGAGGAGGATTTCAAGCGGCAAAATTGAGGTGCTGAAAGGAAAGTTTACTCTCCTTCCCTATGGAATTAACAAATGGCCATTGAGAAACCTGTTGTTTTTTATAAAAGGTAAAAACTTGGCTTCCTGTTATAAGTGGGAAAGGAGAGGACAAAAGGAAAATATATTAAGATTTTGCTGGAGGAGATGCCTTGAAGTTCTTGAGACTAGAATTTGATTGGAACAAGGCTGTAAAATACAGATTGGGCTTTTTTTCTTTTCCCTTTTACTGATACCACCCCAGGAAGAGAAAGTGAGAACTTTGTGCATTGTTTGGACTGATTGATGTCTCTGGGACTTGGAGGAATTGTTTTAACTTTTGAAACATTTTGGTTGCTCTAAGAAGAACAAAGAATGGCTTTATCTGATGATGAACTTAGAAAGGAATATCAAGAAAGTAAGGACGCTGTGAAAGAAGCTTTCCTTTCTTTAGAAATGGCGCTTGCTATTTATCAGCAAACACAACAGATGGAGGAAATAGAAGGAGAAGAAGAAAAAGAAGAAGAAGACGCCATCTTCAGTGAATCTAAAAAATTAATTAAGAGAGAAAGGAGAAAGAAAGGAAGGAAAATGAAGGACTTAAGACTTAAAAAAACATTTAAGAAAGGGAAAAATAAGATGCAAAATCAACTCAATGTTACTGAGCAAAAGGAGAAAGGATTACAACAGAGAGGGAAAGTTAAAAAGGCGGAGGTTAGTAGAGGGGGGGGGGTAAAAAGGCCAGGGGGGATAAGAAAGGAAGGGAAAAGGGAGGGAAAAGCCATAAAGGTATGAAACAAGATGGGAAAAAAGGATTTTTTTTTAGGGATAAAGGGTAAGGTATAATTTCTTTTAAAAAGAAGATTCTGCAAGGTACATAAGATGGTATTATGTATTAGAAATAGAAAACTAGAATGTTATAAGAATTGATAAAAGATTAAAATATTGAAATGTTTAGTAATGATAGATTGTTTTTTGAAATAGACAATCGGAATGTTATAAGATTTAATATTTAGATTTATTATTTAATTATATTAATTATTATGAATTTATTATTCTTTCTCTTTGAAGGTTGGTAGGTAGAATGTACTAAGAGGAGTCAGAATGGGTATCAGGTGTTATTTTAAATGTTAATTTAGGGGGAGAATAGAAAGGCATCATACTCTGAGTAGTGATTTCAGGAGAAATTCTTTTTTTTTTACTATAGGGAATGAGATAAATGGATAATCTGAAAAGAATGGACAAAAAATACAAATATAATGATTTAAATTAAAATGAATTAAATAAAATAGAAATAAGAAGAACGAAAAGCGGGGAGAAGTTGTATAGAAGATATAGAATGGTAAATAAGATGGTATACAAGATGAGCACGAACTTAATTGAAGTCCATACAAAGAGGTAATCTGGGGCCAAATTACTTTCTTAAAAGAAGTTTTATATTTTTGTGTTTTGTGTGTCTATGTTTTGTTTGAGAATTAATAAAACCTTGGGGGAATGTTGGATGAGAATAATGGTAATCAAGTCAGAGAGGAATGAAGATGATGATTTTAAACTGGATAAATATAGAAAATAATAATAACAACAATGAAATTGAATACGAAAAGAGAAATAATGAGAAATTTGTTGAGAGATATTTATATGTTTATATTGAAATGGTGTAAAACAATTATGCTGCATAAAATAATATTTTACTTGACTTGTAAAATTAATAATGGAAAGAGGTTTTATGTATTTAACGGGTAATGATGGTTTGTTTGTCTTTAAAATCAATAAAATTTGTTTAAAAAAAAAACATTGTTCCATTTCTCCATTGTTTCTAAATTCTGGATAAACTGGATAATTTATACAAGCAATTATTTTGAATGTTGCTAGAAGAAATTGTATACAACATCGTGGACAGATCTAATGTTGCCTACTCAAGTCTGCTCTCAGTTAAACATCTCTTAAAATATGGGAAAAAGAATAAAAGCAATCCATAAAATTGACAATTATTAGAAAAGGTGTTAACAGCAGGGAAAGGCCAAAATTTAAAAAAAAAATGTTTGAATAGGTTTGCAAAATACATTGGGATTGAGAACTCCATGAGCTAGTACCTTGCAATGTGTTATAAATGCAGAAATAATAATCTAATATTAATTTTGGCAGGCCATAAATACTGCAGATAATGCTCTCTTATTTCTGGAGGGTGAAAATAACATGGGAAGTATTGTCTCTGTGTATATATTCAATTAAGTCTGCTGCCAATTCAGCCTTAATAGAAAATTGTTTTTTTTTTAAAAAAAAGGATTAGGTATTTTTTTTAAAAAAAAAGGCAAGGGAGAAGCCCATTTCCTTTCATGAGCTGCAGGAGATCTCCCAATTGAAAAAAACACTTCTAATCATTAATTCTGTGTATTTATCTCCTCTTTTATATCCAGAGCTGTGGGGAACACCCTGATAGTGATTCTCCACAATTTCTCTTTAATTTCAGACAGCATCCGTGATTCTTGGAGATTTGCTCTTTAAAAGTCCAATTAGCCACGAAAAAATCAGCAGCAACCATTCCGCTGTTATTCTTTGCCAGCATTTCACAGGATGATATTGAATTTCAAAGGATGGGCGCCTTGCACACCAGGGGCTTTTTCATGTCCTAAATATTCAGGGTTCCCTTTAGACAATTGCTCTAGCAAGAAAAAAAAATAGCATATGAACTCCGTGCCCTTTAAAATAAGTATTTTATTATTATAAAAAATACATAATTGGAAACCAACCAAAGCTGTAAATAGTATGCAACTGTCAGCATTTATGAAATTACAGATTTATCCAACCAATCATTCGGATAAATTAAAAACAGTGGGGGAGGGAGGGAGGGAGAGACAGAGGAGTTTAATAAGACAGCAGATAAGAGTGCAAAATCTCCCTTTTATGTTTGAATTGCCATGAGAGAAACCTATTTATGGCTTGAAAGACAACATTCAGACAGTAACATGCTTTGTGCGGACTGAGCTCCAGGGCGTTGCAAGTAACTGTTCAGAATTGCCCAGCCCAATAAAGAATCAGTGCTTAAAGGGACATACCAGACTGGATTTATTATTTATTGGTTAAATTTATTTGCCACCTTTTTCCCCCGTGGGGCTATACTCTAGACAGCTGACAACAATAAAAAGGAAGAAATTAAAACAGCGTGAACCAAAATAAGATGATAGCACAATAAGATAAACCATGCAAAAGAGTACAACGCTGTAGTTCTATGCACAGGTAAACACAATCTGGGTTTAGGCACAGACCCTGACAATGGACACCCTCTGTCAAGTTCTAAAGATGAGAGTTCAGCATATTCCAAGATGCTCACAAGAGCGGCTCAGCCAGAAAAACCAAAGAAATAAGCTACATAACTACAGGGAAATTGGTCTAAACCAGTTATGGCTTTTGGAAAGTAAGAACTCAGCCAGCACCTTGGATAGTACTCTGAACGTTGAATTCAAAAGCCGTGGTGTGCTGGTTAGACAGAGTTAGCTTTGCTTCTTCTGTGCCTGTATGGCTCTATCAGTGGAAGTTATACGATTGGTTAAAATAATGTCCCAGGAGTTTCTTTTGCTGCATATGCCAATGAGATGGTTGACAGTGTGTACGTACATGAACTACATCTCCATGAGGCATTAACTACATTTCCCATGAAGCATTCCCTTAAGGGGACAGCTCCCCTTCTCAACTAACTATATACTGTCTAACTAGCACCCGTGGAATAGCCTCAGAAGCGACTCTTGTGCCAAAAGGGAGCTTATGATAAAAGTACTTGCTTCAGTTTGCAAGAAATGTCAAACCAAAGCAAGTCAAGGTAATTCCTGAGCGAGGAGGGAATGTAAAAGCATCTTTTTGAAAATGTTTTATAAGAACCAGCTAAAGCAGGGGTCTCCAACCTTGGCCACTTTAAGACTTGGGGACTTCAACTCCCAGAATTCCTCAGCCAGCCAGCTGGCTGAGGAATTCTGGGAGTTGAAGTCCCTAAGTCTTAAAGTGGCCAAGGTTGGAGACCCCTGAGCTAAAGCGTGGATGGAAAACGTTCTCCGCTCTGAGGCGTTCCATCCCGCTTGGTACCTCAGACCATGTAAAAAAAAGAAAGAAAAGAAAAAAAAAAAGGAAGGGCTGCTGAGTTCTAGGAAAGAAGGAAGGGGAGAAAAAGAAATGTCAAGTGTCCACCTGGTCCCAGCAACCTGGTGCAGGTTGGTTTCCACTGCTGTTACAAGGAGCATGGAAGCATTTAGTGAACTTTTCAGATTTCCCCCCCCCCCCATGATTGGATAAATAATGGCTGATTATTTGATAAACTTGAAAGACACTGATATGTTACAAAAGGACAGAAAGAAGGAAAACCTGGAATTACCAGCTTAGAAAGTTGGATGATTTAGAAGACAGGGAATGAGGTCTTGTTTTTAACAGTTTTATCAATACAATTTGTTTAAAAAATCTGGCTTTGCCCAAGTCTTGTACATTTGTAAAATATGGATATGGACAACTTTTTTGTGCTCTCTTACTAATTGCCTCGGGTAAGAGACTCCCTGAAATGTAACAATTCTGATGGAAATTTAATGACGTAGCTACCTACATTCAAACAATCAAATAAGGATGCTGCCTCCATGATATATGAAGAACCGTAAGTTATAATTTTAGTTCTACATATTTTCAATTTCAAAGTATTCATCTTTTCTCCTAATTAGTCATATTGCTGTACATATATGTTTTTTCCTTATATTGCTTTTATATATTGCTTATACTTTTCAATTCTTTATTTTCAAGCAGTGCTTTATATATATATAAATCAACTAAATTTTGTCTCCAACTGAAATGACGTATAACTTTTAAAAACAAGAATTTCTCAGCTCTTCAGTAAAAGACTATATAATATATATTCTTAGCCTTTTTGTCCGTATCTTTATAAAAGTTCAGCTAAATCAAGTTCAGCCATTTCACTCCCACACCTCTTGTTGCTTAATCAAGAGTGCAAGGAATTATATAAAATCTATTCAGTTTTTCTTTGGTTTAAGCATCTAAATGTTGTATTGACAACACTATTCAAACTCTGGCTTCCATTAAATACTATATTTAATGAGCTTTTTTCTAGAAGGTGTTCTCACAATAGGTAAAAGGGGCCATCCGGAAACCCTAAGAGAGGCAGAGTTGGTGCTGAAAGCAGGATCTACCCTGCCTATCAATTAGAAGCTTTGTTGAGAGACCTCTCCCCTTTTTGAAGGACTAAATCTGTAGAGTGGTACCTTGGTACTCAACTACTTTGAAACCCATTGAATTTAGTATTCAACGCATTTCAACACAAAAATTTCACCCCGGTGCTCATCATTTGTTTGGTACTTAACACATACGCTGGAAATTGTCGGAGTTGGTAGCCTTGTGACTCAGTACCTTATTCCTTATGGGAAAAAATTTGTTTGGTACTTGTTATTTTTGGTACTCATTGCGCTTCCCGGTACCAATTAATGATGAGTAACGAGGTACCGCTATATGTTCTTTGTCACCATCAAGGCAAGAAACATGCATTTTTGCACAAAAGATGCTTCTTGGGGCTTTGAAAGGACCCTTATCATACAATGCTCATCACATCCGTGAAGATCTCTCTCAACCCAATGGCTAAATCATCCTTTGCTTCTGACTAGGTTCCTTTTGCTCTTTTATATTTGCTTCTTCCAATCCTGCTTTGCCTTGGAGGAAGCAGAGACGACCACTTCCTGAATATTTAGTCTTCTTCTTCCTTCGGAGCTTGAGGGGGTGAGGACCCTTCCACATCACAGTAGCTAAAACTGTATCTGCCCAGCAGGACTTTCTGAGAAACGTCAGTTAATGGCGATTCATAAGCAGCGTTGACCGAATTCTGTACATTCTTCTCCAGAGATTTATGCAGGAGTTCCTTCATCCTCCGGTTTTCTTTGGCGGTTGACTCCCAAATTATTTCAAGTTCACTTTCCATTTCTCTGAGAAGAAAGAAAAAGAGGAAGGATGGGCTGGGTTTGCATGCTCCTCGCCCTCCATGTTTAAGCAGCACTCTGGAGGTGAACGATCAATCAGCATAGTCAGAACAATTGCATTCATTTTAATATCTTGCCTGATGGTAAAGGTACACCCTGTACTCTGAACAACTATGATTAAGGATCTCTAAGCTAATGTTCAATGAAATGTTCTCATATCTTCATTCTCTTATCTGCAGCTAGTTCAGGGAAACATCACAAAGAATTACTTTAACTTTCCTTTCTCTTATTAATGACAGCATGGATCAACGAATGAGCAAGGGTTAAGGATTCTCTATGCATTCTATTCTTTTTTTTTTTAATGACCCATTTTGTTAGGTCTTAACATCTGTCGGAGATGCAACCTGACTTCCAATTTGTGATACCCAAATGTATTGAATTATGGGAGCTGCGGCCAAACAAATCTGGAGACCACCAATTTGGGATACGGTGAGCTGTATTATCTCAAGGGTTCACGTATGCAAAGACAGGGATTTTTTACTGTTAAAATTCTTATAAATACAATTATCAAGATCCAGGGATGCAGTTACGTCCTTTCTTATTTAGGAATGTAAAAGAATCTTGGCTGAAGCCCCAAATTTCCCTTGCTAAGCAGGACAATTGTTAAGTGAGCTTTGTTCTAGTTTACAACCTCGTTTGCCACCAATGTTAAGTGAATCACGGCAGTTGTTAAGTGAATCATGTGGTCCTTAAACAAACCTGGCTTCCCTTATTGACTTTACTTGTTGGAAATTGGCTGGGAAGGTTACAAATGGTGATCATAAGACCCCGGGACAGTGCAACTGTCATAAGTACATGCCAGTTGCCAAGCACCAGAATTTTGATCACACAACTGTTAAAACCAGTCATAAGTCACTTTTTTCAGTGCCTAAATGATTGGCCACTTCAAACAGTGACTAAATGATTGGTTACTCATCAAGGACTATCTGTAGTTTAAAAAAAGACATGAGCCATCACAGAAGAAAAAAAAACTTCTTATAGGGCAGTAGAGAACAATGTGTAGCTCCTAACTGCCTCTTCTGCTCACTAATGTTTAAATTATTTGTCAGAATTCAGACATTTTAAGATTTTTTTTTAAAAAATAGGAACTATATCAAATTCCCCATAGCCTATGAGGAAAAAATATAAAATCTCAAACAGGAGTTCTGCTGTTATGTACATTCTTTCGAAGTAGGTTGAAAAATTTGCTACATAGGATTTGGTCATACTTCTCAATGTTCAAATCAGCCCTAATTAGATTACATGACTGCTGATGAGAACAGATCTGCAGTAATCTTCTGTTCTTGAAATCTGTCTGCACCATCAATAAATCTTTTAAGCAACCGTGCCTCAATTCATCAAAAATCATAGCCCTGCCCCGGCTTGCAAATGTTGTGTTGTCTTGTCCTAATTCAATCTTTTCCCACACAGTGTTCAAAGACAGCATGGCCCGGGTTGGCGAATTGTAACCTAGTTGCAAAGGGCTGAAAACATACCGTAATAATTATGTAAATTAATCATGTAACCTTTCCTGGGTGCAAAGATTACGTTTACATGTGGAGCTGAAGTCTAAATAGGTTTCAATAATATTCCATTCTCTCACTCTCCCATTTAATTTAGCTCAGCTTGCAAACAAGGCAAATCCTTACTTTATAATTCCGCAGGTTGTATTTTCCTCCTTAGAAAATTTGGTGTTTTAGGACAAGAGACTTACTTGTCTGCTATAGGGTACTAAGGCTTATGTGTGCAATTCCTTTTCCCTTTTGAAGGCAATTCAATCTTTTTACCATCGTGTCCCTCACTGTGTTTCTAAAACTGACTTTCACCTGGCGGCAAGGTCTACAAAGTGAGTGGGATAGTCAAGACCACCTACTGGCTAAAATTGACTTCCTTCCCGGAGGCCTTAGCTCCCTTGAGCCTACTAGAACTTTTCATTCAAGATGGAAGACTTTACAGACAAATGACCGTATATAAAGTTGTCATTTATTCCCATTCACTTTACAGTTCTTGAGATTCCTCAAAGCTAATGAGGTTGTAAGATAGCAAATTACAAGAAATTGATTTGCTGTACAGACAGATAAATGACAACATTTCTTTTTTTCTTTAAGAATGGAAAACTTAAAAAGCAAAGCCTGACTAAATTTTTCCGTTAACCTTGAAGAAATGGCACGGCTTCCATCTTAGCTGGTTTCTTTTGTCTTCAGCCTTGCCTCTTCTCTTCACAGAGAGAGAAGAATCAGTCAAGATCAGTCAAAACAAGATGGCAATAGCAATAGCATGCAGACTTATATACCTCTTTGTAGTGCTTTACAGCACTTTCTAAATTAGCGGCCCCCAACTTTTTGGGCACCAGGGACTGGTTCCATGGAGAGAAGTTTTTTTCCCCACAGACCAGAGGGGGCATAGTTTCACAGACTGCCTGCATCCCACGGATGGGGCTTCGCTTGTTTGTGTGGCCCAGTTACTGGCATGCTGTGGCCCAGTGTCAGTCCATGGACCAGGAGTTGGGGATCCCTGCTCTAAGTGGTTTATAGAGTCAGCCTCTTTCCCCCAACAATCTTGGTCCTCATTTTACCGCCCACAGCAGGATGGAAAGCTGAGTCAATCTTGAGCCAGTCAGGATCGAACTCCTAACAATGGGCAGTTCTAATTAGCCTGCAATACTGCCTTCTAATCACTGTACAATATCAATGGTGCAGGGCATGATCAATATGCTATTATACAGACAGCATACTATCAATTTTATAATGATCCTGACTGCTTTCATATATCTCCAATTCGAAGAAGGTTTCCTGGTACACTAAATAAATTTTATATCAAGGTACTCCAGGCACATTCCAACAGTGACAGTACTTTGTCAAATTCTGTTTTAGATCCTGTGTTATTAGCAAACAAATGAGGAATCCTGGTAAGTTCTTTTATTTTATTTCAAATTGTTTTATTAGAGTGTTATAAGAAGACTGTGAAATCTTTTGGTTGGCTAAGAGCTAGCAGGAGGAGGAGGACGAGGAGAAAGGAGGAGGAGGGAGGAGGAGAATAGAAGGTTAAGGCTGTCTGTTTCCTGACATTAGTTTTAATGTGTTGCTAAAATTTCTATCTGTTGGGAACAATTTCCCAGACAACACATGTTGTCCTTAAGTAAGCTGGTGGGAACAAATCAACAACATTATAAATTAGCCCAGCACTCCTGATTCTCGTTGCCAAGCTACAGATGCTTAAGAACAACCCCACCACCAATCAATAATTTCCTCTTTCTGCTATTCTTCGAACAAGGGCAGTGGGGGTGGAAGCCTTTCACAGATCAAAAGCCAGATAGCTGACCTGAGAGTCGAGAAATCTGTTTTTTGCATGACAGGCTGTAGCATAAAAGAAAACATTAAAGCAATTTCAGAAGAACTGCAAGTGGAACTCAATCCAACACTGAAGGAATCTGGCTTCAGTAAAGCCTTTCGACCACATTGTCCTACAATCTTTTTTTGTGTATACCACATTTAAAAAATAATAAATAAACAAAGTCACCGTAGCTAGATGCTTAACCATTTACAGAATGATTAATTCATTATAATCCATTTTATTACCAGGCTGCATCAGAGGGAGAAAAGATGGGAAAGATTCTTTTTATTCTTTTTAAATGATCTTGTAAAGAGGCTGGCATTTGTGTTTCCTGCACATTGGGGGCATGGATGTACTGAACACATCTGGTGCACTTCCTTCCCCTCCACTGTAAGGCACATAGCAAACAAGGAGGTGATGCACTGTGCACTGTGGCACAGGTGGTTTCATTCACAGGGTGCACACTTTGTGAAGAAATCAGCAGTGGGTCTGATCATGCAATTTATCCTGTAATGGGCGAGTGGTTATTGTACACACAGATGGCACACGGCTTGAATTGTGACTTCCATTATTTTATCAAGCAATGGTTGGAGATGATCTGCAAAGAATACCGCTCAATTATCTATCTCCTGTGTTGCTTAAAAATAAGCATAGTCATCAAAACATTCTCTGACACCTTCCTTCCCACCCACAGTGGGGGAAATAAAAAAAAGAAAAAAGCATCACACTTTACGAATTACTCTAAGACAGAAAATCCTCCTTCAGCCAAGAGTTGGCCAATTCTTGGCTTGTTACCTGTGTTTTCGCTGGGAGAATCTTCCCCATTCAGGAAACATTTTGCTAAGCCTCGTTAACCAACCTCACAGGTTGGTTTCTAAGAAGAACTGACCACCTGGGACTGATCAGTCCCTTGCTGGGGCTGGGTGGGATCCCTGTGAAACCAGCCAACATATAGGACCACAGATTCACTCTGAAGGACTGAAAACCGCGTTCAAAAAAGTTAATCGCTCCTGTCCGTCTTGCGTCTCTTCAGGAAGACGCAACAAGCAGCCGGCAGGATTTGTTAAGCTGGCTGTTGACACCCCTTGCAATCAATTACTTCCTCCAAGGTTTCGTTAGGCTGAGGGTGGAGGCAGGGAGGGGGAGGAGAGTGGCATTTTCAATCCCAAAGAAGAGCGAAGGCAGGCAGAGCACACCAGATGGGGCTCTTTCAGCAAGTTCTGCGTTCTGTGTCCTGTCCCCCCCTCCCCTTTTCTAACCAATGAGATCCAATTTGTTTGGGGGAAGGAGGCTCGTGTGTTAACTTACCTCTTTTGCTGCAGAGCTTCATCGAGGGATTCCTGCTTCTCTTGCAGCAGCCGCTGGAGGTGTTTCATTTCTCGCTGGTACTGAGCGGTTTTCCCTGCAAATTCCTTCTCTTGCTCGGTCACTTTGAGGTTGATGTCTCCCAGCTTGCCTGCCGCAGTCTTTTTATACACCTGTGACAGTTGGAACAGAATCACTCAGCTCAGAAGCCCGGCTTTGAGGCTACTGCAGGGGCATAGATGGACCCTAACCGGCCGCGAGGGGAGATGGGTCCTTCTCGCAGCTGCTCCTTCGTCCTGAGTCACGGGACACCCGGTTTGGAGAACAAATCAGGTAGGTGGGATTGAAAAGAGACAACCGGGTCATCTTTCTTCGAGCGTTTTTTTTTAAACTAACATGCAGATTGCCAACAAAGACAACAAAGATGTCACTGCCTTAGCAGACTGTGTGGTCTCGTTCTAGGTTTTTGTCTCCTAGAAAGGCAATAGCTTCAAAGCCATTCAGTTGATTTGACTAGATATGATGAGCAGCTAGACTTTAAACACACCTGCTGCTCTACAAGATCAACAGTCAAGTTTTAAGGATCCCTGTCCAGGTAACGACAAAAGAGATGGGACTCTACATTATGGGTTATTTGTCCTTTAATCTAAGCACCAGACAGGGAAAAGAAACAACCTCAGCTTTGCAAATTGATTCTTCCATGACCATGATGGCTATGTATTTGTTTTCATTCTAGATACTGGAATGTAACTCCTTTTTCCTTTCTCTCGCACTTCATATGCCTTCTTTTGAAAAAGCCTGATGGGCAAATGGAGTTATATTGGTACAAACATTGCATTAGAGTCTGAATAATCAAAATTAATCAGAAGGCTTCATTAGACAAGCACCTCTGTCATCGAGTCTACTGCTTATAACAAGTATTTTCCTGCCAACAAATGCAGACTGATCGGGTTAACAACAACTCTGAGGGTGAAGGCTACATTCCTGCTTCAAGTCTATGGTTGGAGAGTCAGTTCTCTGCAGTGATTTTCATGAATAAAACAAAATGAAGTAACATTGAATTAGGCAGCCTGTAAAATTTCACATAGGAGTCTATACATAAATACTGAAGCAGATTTCAATGGCATTTGGATGTGTTGCCCATTTCATCTCTCGGCACTTGAAACTTTCACAGGAATCTAGCTCTCAGAATATGAAGATCTTGCTTATTATAACGAATGTGAGCGTAATTGTCATTTAGGGCTTTGGGGGTGTTTGAATTTCATGGGGACAGGCTCACATATAGTACATTTACTCCAAGGCATTCCTTGGCTAAGGCTCCCTGCAAAAGATAAGATAGCTAAGAGAGGATCAGATGGAATAGTTTCATCTGGTACATCTTCCAGGTTCGAAACTGATGCCAGTAAGCATTTGAAAATGTGATCAGATCATACTGGCCCATCTACTTTAACTCAGTCCAGAGATGCATCCTTAGAAGCTTTTCTGTTTGTTTATTTATTTATTTGTAGCTGGTTTTGATACACATTGTTTTACTTTTGTTGCTTAATCTAATCTGGATAAAAACGTAGATTCTATTAAACTTTAGTCAGACCAGAGTCTAGATCACACTTGATTCCATTCTGAAGGCTCATAGGGTAGTAAAACAACAGATCCAGCTCAATGCATATAGCTGCACTGCTCAAATGGCCTTCCTGAATGTTAGTAGTGTCTACGAGGACTTTTTATCAGTTAATAAAGTAAATGAGGAAGCTTACTTTCTTTTGTTTATTTCTTTCACTGGATATTAATCCAGTTTAAAAAAAAAAAACTTGTTTGGATAAAAATAACTTATTCTATAAACATTATTTTAAATGCATGTAGGACTTCACCTTTAATCTGGTGCAGATACAATACAATGTCACCCAAATAATCAGTTAAGATGGATAGAAGATAACGTAATGCTCCAATGAAGGTTTCCGGGATACAAGATAAAATGGAAAGTCAAATGTTTGCCACCTATATCAGCTCATATTGGGCTCACTTCTTTCTCAAACTTCTCAGCGTCATGTAAGGATACGTCTGAGGAAGTCCCACAGTGGTTTAAGCACTTTTTAAAAAAAATTCATAAATTATTACTCTAGTTTAGTGCTTCTCAACCTTGAGAAATTTAAGCTTCCAGAATTGAAGCTAGTCTTCAATCCCCATTTCCAGCTAGAAGTTTTTCCCAGTCCTATCTGAAATCCTGGAAAACTTACTGCCATTACAGGAGACTAAATAATACAACTGTGAAAGGACCAATATCATGACAGCAATAAGATAGCTTTCCACGTGTCTAAATATTTTGGCTTAGGAAACAACAGGAAGCAAGACTAGTTTCTCATCAACTTTTGAGTTAATAAATTACAGTTGTACTTTGAAGAAAATGACACTAGAAGATAATCTGAGGAAAAGTTGTAAATAGTGCTCAAACAGTCAAGAAAAGGTTGAATATGTCCCATAATCAGTTGTTGGAAACACAACTTCCAGGAGATTTTATGACACAAGAGGTTAAAAAAAAAGTTGTAAAATTATATGAAAATAATGAGAAATTTAAGGAGAATGGATTTAATCAATTTTAATGTATCTCCTCTTCCAGCAAACAAATAAATGCAACTACAGAAATGTTACACCATTACGAAAAAGGCCTGATTAAAAAAAAAAAGAAAGAGTAGGGAAACTCACGGCTGTTCTCTTTTGACAGTGTGCCAAATGGGAAGATGAATTATCCTCAAACTGACAGGGAAGAAAAAGTGCTGAACGAGGAGCTGGAGTGCAAAATCTGTTACCAGAAATTCACCCTCCACAGCCGCAAGCCCAAACTCCTGGACTGCCTCCACCGAGTGTGCGCAAAATGCCTGACTAAAATCCTTCAGGTAGGAAGCGGCTCGCTTCGCATTAGCTGCCCTTTCTGCCGGCATGAAACGGAGCTGCGGGAAGAAGAAGTAGAAGGACTCCCTGATGACTTAAATATCTTGTCCCGACTGGTGACCAGAGACAAGTTGACATGGAATTCAGAGTGCAAGGAAATCCTCCTGACCCCAAAGAACTTGGCTTCGTCAAGTCCTTCGCGCGGCTCTTCCAACTGCCTGGTGATAACCATCATGGAAGTACAGAGAGATGCCAGCTGGACTCCCAGTCAAAACAGCCTCTCGGATTATTACACAGATCACAGCCTGGACTCAGAATCTGTCAATTCCACCAACCAGCTGGACCAAGACATTTTCTCCAAGCTCTGTAATCATGTTCCCAGAATACTAGTGTGGCTGCTTGGGTTTTTTTACTTCGGTTCTTTGCCCCTTGGCATCTATTTATTAGTGATTCAGAAAGTCACTCTGGGAATTGTCTGTGTCAGTCTCGTGCCATCCAGTCTGACCGTGTGTCTTGTGTACAGTTTTTGCCAGTGCCTCTGCCAGGGCATGTGCGACTGTTCTTCTAGAAATTGATGCCAAGCGCAAAAGGATATTTTGAGACAGCTCAAAGTCTCCATCAGGGGCCTTCCAACGTGACAGCTTTAAGACTTGTGGATTTCAGCTCCCAGAATTCCTCCTCCAGTCACGTTAGTTCAGGAATTCTGGGAGTTGAAGTCCACAGGTCTTAAACTTGCCACGTTTGAAGACCCTTGTTCTACACGATGGTGTGTGTGTGTATATATATATATATATGTATGTCTGGCATTCAGCTTTGTTCGGGTATTTTCCCACGTCATAATAGTGGTGCTTTTAAAGTTGTAGCAACGTTTCTACAACTTTAAAAGCACCACTATTATGACGTGGGAAAATACCCGAACAAGGCTGAATGCCAGACATGTAAGTACCCGTGAAAACTTAAGAAAACAAATATATATATATATAGAAGGACATCTGTCTATGAACTGGTGTTTTCAACATTCCATTCTTCTGACTTACAGGGATGAATAAAGATGATCTTTCTAGAAAGATAAAATCTTTATGTGGGAGAAGTTTGGAATCTTGAAAATGCAACATTGTCTCAAAGCAATTACTACAAAGTAGGAGAAATTGAGCTGAGGTCTCTGAATGCAGCCTTTTAATATATTTTGAAGGCTGCCTCTTACTCAATCACAAATTGGACCAGAATCTAGTGGGAAGAATGCTTTCCCCTGAGAAAGCAGCCTGAAGTTATTTTCCTTACTCCCCAGACTGTTACGTGAACGGGGGGAATAAAAGAAGAAAAATTGCTTTGTTAAACTAGAGCTCTGTTTAATTTGATTCAGGGCTTTGTTGAAGAAAGCAGCAGTGAATTTATCTCTTGCTCTGCAAAGGAGGCAGGAGACATCAAGGACTGCAATTTTTGAACTCTTCATGCGCTATCAAATTGGACAGCACTTTAGCCAATGTTTAATTTTAAAAAATACAGCTATATGTGCTCTATATGAAAAATAAACTAGACTATTTCTGGCAAGGTAGACTTCTTCGACAAAGTTTAGATATCACTTATACATCGATGCTAAATTAAAACAAGTTTTATGTATATGGTTATGGACCCATAAATTGTATATGGTTATGAAGCTGGTTCGCTAAAAAATATAAGAGAGTTCTGTTTTATTGTATGCCCCGTCTTACTCTGCCATAGACAATTCTATCGACTGAAAAAGGAGCATGCGCCAACATTTTTGGCAAAACATGCTAATTTTTGAACCCTGCTGCTTTACAGTGGAGAAAAAAAAATTGTTTCTGGAAATCATGCCAGAATTCATGACATAACTGTCGTGTTTAAAATCCTGTCTAAAAGTCAGCAGTGACTGTTTGTAATTTGATTCAAATAATTTGGTGTCACCCACCTTCACCTGAAAATAATAGCTATTCCAAGCAGCTGGCACATGTTTCAGAAAACTCTAGGTGCCAACATTACTGCTGAAGCCAATTCAACACGCAAAAGCTACATCCCCCTAAACAGAACATGGGTTTCATAGGGCTGGAAGGGAACTCAGAGATCTTCTAGTCTAACTTCCTGCTCAAGGCAGGATTTCTCCAGCTTTGGCTGAGGAATCCTGGCTGCCTGGATGAACTCAACGGACTTCATCAGCAACTTTCTTGGAAGCCGCCCCTTCTCAGGAGGTTATGGGGAGTGTAGCTGGTGATATTGGGCAAGGCTTTCATTTCTGATCCTTTCAGGGGACTAAATGGGGTGGTAGGGCTCATAGTACCTCCTGGTTATTCTATTAAGGCCCTAATGCCTCTCTGCCCCTTGGTTTGTGCCAGAGTGAAAAAATCTGGGAGGGGAAGAATTTAACCAATGAAACAAATGCTTCTAGGAGCAACCATTTTGTTCCTTTAATCTGCCAAAATGGTTTCTGCCCGGCATAAATATGATTTATTGAGAGATAATTTCACCAAAGGTTTGTAAATCACCAGCTTTATATGACCTGGATGAAACCGATCCTGTCCTGTTAGCTTTACATACACTGGGATGAATAAAGACATATGACAGAATTGGGCTTCTGCAAACTTGCAACTGGGTTCTAGCTGTTAAGGCTAAATTGACCACTGTAATACAATCCCCAAAGCTTCAAAAACTCCATAGAGCAACCTGCTTAACCCACAGCAACCCTGAAATCTAGAAATCTCTCCCCCTTGCTTCTCACTATTAGAAGACTCTTGCTTCTCTTTGGGTTACTAAAGGCATGACGCAAAATATTTTGTGAGTCAAACCTACATCATGTTGAATGCTATTTACTTCTTTAACGGAGAAGTAACCACAGTAAGCAGTCAATGCCTAGGTCTATATTTGGATAAAGCAATTACTTTGCCACAATATTTAGGATGAACAGAACATTTACTGGAGGCATTTTTAGCAAAAAGCGGTTTTGAAGGAATGGGGGAAAAGAGGGTAAAAATCGTCAAAATGTATTTGTTTGAGTTGAGTGAGAGGAAACTGCAAGGACAATTGGACCTGAAAGCAGATGAAGAGAGAAAGGAGACACAGATATCCCCTGAGCCCAACAGTTACTTCTCAGCATCCGAGAATTGCCAAGAAAGCAATAAACTTGTTAAGCAGATGTTTAAAAAAAAAAGCACACGCAACAGATTCAATCAGCAACAGGGTTTCAAGATCTCATTGGTCCCTTTGAGACCCCCGCAAAGCCTGATGGCAAAGCCAGGTCTGGAGGAACTTTTAATCAAATATTTATTTTAAGGCTAAGAAAAAGAAAGAGAATATGGACAACTGACTTCTAAAACTGAAAAGGCAACGCTTTACGTAATGTGATGTTAAAAGGTTATGAAGTTTATCATTACAATAACTGTTGCAGAAAAATTAAAATGACAGGCCTTTGCAAGCACACATTCACTGGGATACTGTTTTTGATGTCATATAAAAATGTGTAAGCTGGAAATTGCACTTGCAAATGTGATTAACTGATTAACCAGTGTGGAGTTTGTTCTTTATATGTAAGGAACTGACACTCTTGCTCTAAATGTGTCCTCGTGGCAAATGTAAAGATCTTAATGTTAAGAATAGTAGGATTCCTCAACAATGATTGGTATAAGAGTCCTTTTTATAACCGCTTTTTAAATAAAATTAAAATCCAAAAGAAAGTTTTGGTCAAGCAGGTCATATTTCCCGAAGGGAGGAATGAGTTAGCAATCACATGAGAAGATATTTGAAATAATTTGATAGGTAGGTTTGCTGGAAAGCAACAAGATACATTCCATATATTCTGCTTGTGATTCCCTAAAAGCATCTGACTGAGCTCTGTGGCAATGCTGAACTAAACAGATTTCTGGTTCTCATGTTCAAGACACTAAATGGATTTCAGAAATATTTTTTTGGCTGCAGGGTCCATAATAGGAAAACAACAGTGCAAAACCTGCATTGGTCTATGTTCAAAACTACCATAATAATTAGCAGAAGAATGGATAAACATGACTGTATGGATTGAAATCCAATCAAGCAAAGTTATATTGTTAGGGGCAATGGAAAAAGGGCACACCTTTCTTCTTTGTCAAAGCAGCTGAAGAAGCATCATTCAGAACTCAAATACTCAAATTCGTCTTGTTCTACTAATAGTAATGTAAAGTTTGGCATTGTTTCACATCATTAGTTAGTAAGTAGCCATGTCTTGATAAACTGGGAATAGATATAAATCTAAATACAATTAAAACCCCAGCACTATCAATTTCCAGCCTTGGGAAATAAGAGTGTTCATTATGGATACAGATGTGCAAAATTCATTCTATTCCAGGCCATGCTGAGCCCACTTCTGGACTACACCGTTCCAGGGAAGATTTGGCAATTTCCAGAATTGTAAAAAAAAAAAAAGCTTGAGAGGTTCCAAGGATGATCTGGCCACAAAATAGCCTGTTTTGTCCAGAGTGTCATGTTCTAATCTATCCTACTTCCATTTTTTTCATAAAAGCTTACATTTCTGATTCCGCTCTGAATGGATACCATATTATATCCAGCAAATATTTAAAATGATGTGCTTACCTTAACTTTCTCTTCTAATTTTCCTAGACGTACATTTCCTTCTATTATTTTGTTGACAACGCCATGCTTCTCTTTCTCCAAACAACTGGCCTAGGGAAATCAGAAAAGCCATAGGTGAGTTCTCCAAAGATTTTCCTCTTTAGAGGGAAAAGTTTATTCTACTAAATTTTAAGTTCCCGGGTAAGTTCAGAGATTGGATAAGAACCTACTTTAAATCACAATCCTCTACCCCAGGGCTGTTCAACCTTGAAACAAAGCTGGCTGGGGAATTCTGGGAGTTGAAGTCCGCCAGGCTTCAAGGGGCCAAGGTTGGTCAGCCCTGCTCTGCCCAGTATTATCCAGTTGACAAAAGGTTCCCAGGATATTATGCAGAGGTCCTTCATAAAACCAGCTTCTTGAGATCCTTTCAGACAACATAACATGTATTTCTTTATTTATATCCTGCCTTTATTATTTTTACAAATAACTCAAGGTGGTGAACACACTTCTTTGTCTTCCTATTTTCCTTGCAACAACCCTGTGAGGTAAATTGGGCTGAGAGGGAGAGTGACTGGCCCAAAGCCACCCATGCTTTTGCTTCTATATTAAACGTATATCTGATTCCTCTAATTACCAGGTTTAAAAGCTGATCGCGTTCTTGAGTTATATTTTCTGCCAAGCTGATCATATTCACTAGATACTGGTGGGCAGCCATCTCCTTTTCCATTGTTTCTTCCAAGTGCTGCTTCAAAAGACCGATCTTCTTCTGCGACCGCCTGCATGGTTTTGGGAGAAAGCAGACAAATCTCTTAGGGAGCAATTCAATTTTATTTTAATTTAATATTGGGATTCAACTCACAAAAGAGTTGCAAAAAATTATATTTGGGTCAGCACCTCAACCAAACGATTAAAAGAATCAATCATCAAATGCCCACTGAAACAGCATACTTTTATTTTTACAGGATTTAATATAACTAAAAGTCATTGTGTAGGTTTTTTTTTAATGAATTACCATAAAGAAACTATTTAACCGGTTAAAATAATAGCACCTTTACCATTCTTTGGTACTAATCAAAGTACCAGTAGTAGGCTTTGGGAAAAGACTGCAAGGAAAGCACCAGGCTTACTACAGGTAGTTCTCCACTTATGATCACCATTGAGCCTGAAATTTATGTCACTAAATAAGACATTTAAGTGAGTTTTGCCCCATTTTACAACCTTTCTTGCCAGAGTTGTTAAGCCAGTCACCGCAGTTGTTAAGTTAGTAACACAACCTTCGAGTGAATCTGGCTCCCCGTTGACTTTTCTTGTCAGACGATCTCAAAAAGTGACTGCATGACCTCAGGACACACTGCAACCCATCACGAAATATGAGTCAGTTGCCAAGCATCCGAATTTGGATCCTATGACTATGGAGATGCTGCAGTGGTCATAAGGGTGAAAAATGGTCATAAGTCACTTTTTTTCAGTGCCACTGTAACTTTGAACGGGTCAGTGAACAATCTCTTGTAAGTCGAGGACTACGTGTGTAAGGGAAGAAAAAGTAGTGGACCAAGGTGACAAAGATGAGAAAGATGACAACATTTTAAAACATTTTTCTCAGCTATGATGACTACGAAGATGAACCCAATTTAAAACAAATATTAGCTTTATTTTGATTATTACATCATATGCAGTCTTAAAAAGCTTTCAGTATTTTAAAAGAAGCAGGCCACCTGCACATCCAGTGACCAAAAACTGTCTTTCTGAGAGGTTGCAAAAGGGAGACAAAAGCACAAGAACAAAAATAGGTAAACCTTTTAGTCTTCTGGGCCATTTCCAGCTCAGCTTCTAGAGCCTTGTTTTCTGCCACCAGGTCATTTTTCTCAAGAAACAGGCTTTTTGTTTCTGCTTGGACAGAGGCGAGTTTTTTCACTAGTTCCTGGGTCTCCATCTCTCTCTTTTCCTGTTCTATCTGCAATTGGCTAGAGAAATAATAATGAAAACCAGGCAGCAAACCAAGGCATCCATCTTAATAACTTGTAGAAGTGAACAAATCAATTATGGTTGATTCAGTAGTGAAAGAAATAAATATTTCTGACATGGCAATCGCTGCAAATGTTAACAGCTTGCAGCTACAATAACCAAGGCACTTCATTAAAACATTTGGCATACAGTAAGAACCCACTTCACAAAGTCTAATGCTGTAGACATAAAAATGTAGACATAAAAATGTAGACATAAAAATGGCAAAGTATTGTAAAAAGTACGTAAAACACACTGGCAGGAATGGGACTTTTATAAACAGATGCTTACTTTTTAAATTTATTTTCCAAGGCAATGTGCTCCTCTGCTCTTACATAATCAGTAACACTGGCCTTTAATTCTTTGTATGCAGAGCGTAATTCTTCCAGCTTTTTCTGACAATCTTTCAATTCCACTTCTTGGTTTTGTTTTTCGGTTTCCAGAGTTATGAGCTGTTTGGTCAGTTTGGAAACTAGACCAAAATTATGGATTGCCCAAAATTCAAAACATTTGGGGGGGGGGGGGGAGAGAGAAAATTAGATAACAATTTTTGTTCATATGGATACTTTTCAATTCCAATCTAGTGATCCTTACATGTTAATTTGCAGTACTACTATTAGCTATAAATCTTCCTTTATACAATTCTGTAATATCAGTGCAATTGTTCAGCTGCTGTCAAATATGCCATTACATCTGTAAATATTAGCAGCACCAGCAACTACAGTGAAAAAAATAACCATCTCTAACTCTAAATTTTATTTTGTTTCTTTTATATTGCTGATGACACTGACTTGCAAATGAATACAAATATATGTATGACACAATGTTATTTATTTTAGATTTTCATATTCTGGTTTATAGCCATGTTTCATTTTACCATGATGAAACTTGAATGTGTACCATATTAAAATTAAATAATCAACTACTGCAAAGTTTTACTAAGTATTACAAACCAAAACAAATCTGAAAAGGTTTCATGGCTGAATTGATAGTAGTCACTGATTATTAATACCAGTAATTCTAAACAGGCTTACAAAACTTTTACCTTTGGAGGTAAAATTGATATCTCTCTCTATTCACATTTGTTGGGTGCAGAGATAAATTTATTTCACCTTCTTTAACATGTTGGTTGATGGTGTCATTTATTTTGGTTTCTTGTATTTTGAGCTGCTCCATTAACACTCTATTTTCTTCCAGGACAAGCTTGGCTTGACTTTGCAAATGCTGCCTGTAAAGGAACATTGATTTGAAATTTGAAATAGCACTGAAACCTTCCTGCAAAGAGTTCAAAATAATATATAGTAATAATAAAATAAACCAAAATGCATTTAGAATATATGTGTCCTATGGGAGAAATCTCTGTATAGATGTTATATTGTGAATAATTACATTTTTCTAGGCAAAATCTGGTATTTCTTTTAGGACAGCATTCTTGGCATGTGCTGTTTCTGCTATCAAATATTCACTAAATATTCACAAATTTTCACTAAGAAATACAACCACTTAATAATAACCAAATAGCAATAGTTATTTTAAGCTTAAAAATAAATTTAATATAATACAATGTATACTGATCATATTATTTCTTCTTATTTAAACATTGTTGAATTTTTACAGGATTTAATATAACTAAAAGTCATTGGGTAGGTTTTTATAAACAAATTACAATAAAGAAACAATCTAACAGGTTCAAATAATAGTACCCTTACCATTCTTTGGTACTAATAAAAGTACCAATATTTTTAGTTAATTTTTGGTGTAACTGCTCGTTTTCCTTCACTACTTCTTCCACTTGTACTTTAAACATCTTCATGCTTTCCTGAAGGAAAAGCAAAACAAAACATATATTCACCATGGTAAATTCAACAAATACAATTTGGTTTTACGATGAGGAAGATGATCCTTATGGGATTCATTAAATTGAGTCATTATTGTCTTTTAAATATCCCAACGGATAATCACACCGCTCTACTCCAATCAGAGTTTATAATATAAATATAATGTGGACTTTAGCAGAGGCAAAATGGTCAATTTTTTAAAAAGTGGTAAGGGACTGAGGATGGGAAATAAGGTCCGTTTGTATAAAGAGTAGGTGAGAGGCCTAGAAGTGGAGCTCTTGCCTCACAATCAGGAGGCTGTGAGGTAGTAAGTATTAGCAGAAATTTCTTTCTTTAGGCAGAAAGAGAAAATATCTGCTGTGAGCTGTGCGTAGGCATCAGGAAGGGAATCCAGCCAGTAAATGCTTGGTTCCATTCAGTCACCCCGACTCAAGGGATTATAGGGTCATGTGTATATATATATATATATATATATATATATATATATATATATATATATATATATATATGTTTTCTTAAGTTTTCGCGGGTACTTACATGTCTGGCATTCAGCTTTGATGTTTTCTTAAGTTTTCGCGGGTACTTACATGTCTGGCATTCAGCTTTGTTCGGGTATTTTCCCACGTGGTGCTTTTAAAGTTGTAGCTACAACTTTAAAAGCACCACATGGGAAAATACCCGAACAAAGCTGAATGCCAGACATATATATATATATGTATAGCAATAGCACTTAGACATAAATGCTTGGTTCCATTCAGTCACCCCGACTCAAGGGATTATAGGGTCATGTATGTGTGTGTATATATATATATATATATATATATATATATCTCAATATATCAATAGCACTTAGACATAGACCTCTTCACGGTGCTTTACAGCCCTAAGTGGTTTACAGAGTCAGCACATTGTCCTCAACAATCTGGGTCCTCATTTTACCAACCTCACAAGGATGGAAGGCTGAGTCAACCTTGTACCTACTCTTGTAATTTAAGAGTAGTCCCTCTTAAACAGCAGATTAGGTGAAAATTCTCTTAAAGTGAAAGAAAACAGCCTGACATTTCCCTTGACCACTTAGTTTTTATGTGTAAGAATCATATATTTTATTTTTAAAAACTTATTGTGTATTTGAACACTTGGCAGCACTGATTTGCAAAAATCTATTATTTCCAAATATATTTTAGACTGAATTGTAGTATACAAACACTTTCCTAGTCAAAAAGCATTGCACAGATTTTAAAATAGAGCTGTTAACTTGCCTCATGCTCTAGAATCAACTCTTCCTTTTCTTTCATTCTGTCTTCATATGCCAACAGAAGAGGAGATAAATATTTCATGTCAAGCTGAACAAAATAAAGAAGGAATCTTCAACCCATTAAAATGTATAGCAGCATTAGAATTAAAACATTTTATTGAAGATTATCTAATCAGATAACAATATTTTAAGATTTTATTTTAAGATGTCAATAAGATAATTAATTATCTACAATTTGGAAACAGATAACGGTGAACATATCAGATGCTATAAAATGAAAATTTTTAACTTATTACTTACCAGCCATGGGGGTATTGGTTTTTTCATTGGCAGACTTCCAATCTTCACACTCTTAAGATAGTAAAAATATAAGCCACATTAGTACCAACAACCTCCTGTACCTATGCAGTAAGGAAGGATATTTTTTTTAAAAAAATCACAACCAGACTAATACAACCAAAACCTCAGACATCTATTAAAATTGAAAGTGGAAAGGAACTATAATGAATCATCTTGATTAAATAAATAAACAAGGATGCAACCAGGAAGAGTATATATGCTTTGTAAATGATTTGATAGAAATAGCTGAGTGATCAAGCAAGCATAGCATCTCCCCGTTTGTTAAAGTAGAGAATCCTTTTTCAGACTTTCATCTGAAAAAAGATACTACTGCTTTAAAGAGTCAAGACATAATGAGGATGAGCAATAAACAGGTACATGGGAACTGCTATCATCATTACACTCTGCTTTGCTCACCAACATTGTGTGCTGAGAACCAGAATGCCATATTCCAGTTCCATGAGGACAGGATCTCTCTGTGATGGCAGTGAACTCTAGGATTGGAATGGTACATGAGCTTGGGAGACAGGGCAAAAAAGACACAGCCAAGGGACTGGTCAGATAAAAGGCAGCTGAGCTCACAGTAAGAATTCAGGCAAAGCAAGAGGCTCAGCTGCCTTTTATCTGACATAGGTCATTCTCACATACCATTACAGGAATGCTCTCTCTTCATGAAAGGCTACAAAACTATAGTACATAGTTGGTACTATAACTAAACTTTGAGGCACCTGCTAAAGATGTACCACTTCTCTGTATTAATGTTGCAATAAAGATTGGTGTTTGGTTACATTTTTCTTCTCTTCATTATCTTAATGACTCTGTTAAATTTATATATTTTTAGTTTTATTGTGAAGGTGATGGAAGTAACTGTTCTGTTGTAAATGGCTATAAAAATTACAATAAGGGGAAAAGGTATTATTAAAATAACAGCAACTATCACTAACAATAACACCACCACAGAGGAAAATTTTGAAAGCCTTTCTTGTGGTCACATTGGAAAAGAGAGTATATGATACCCAAGCTAGAACATTGCTGTTAAAGAGAGGTGAATGTCTTTTTTACTAGAACCAATAAGCTGGGAATGCTTAAACACTAAAGATACTATATTCTAAACAATCTTGAGAGAGCATTACCTCATTGGGTGAAATTGGTCTGTACTTTGTTTGATAACGACTTAGTTCTGCATTTAAGCGATGAACAGTCATTTTCAAACTATCATTTTCATCTACTAGTTCCTGGGCTTGTTGTCTTAATAACAGCAATTCTGCGCCTTCCTCTGGATTAATACAAAAAAAGAAAAAGCAGATTAAATTTTATAGCCAGGTGCATATTACTAAAACATCTCCAAAATCTAACTGAAGCTGAATGCTGTATGATCAAATTGAACTTCTTTAAAGATATGGTGATTCCATAAAACTATTTAAAATTCACATGTACAACTAGGAATTCCCAAACAAAATGCAATTCAGGAGCTATATATGGCAATTTAATACGCCTATTTTGCTGCTAGTCTGAGATTGTATAAATGAGAAGATTCATGGGCAGGGATAAATCGTGAAAGCTAAAAAATTGTGCAGGCTATCCCAAAGGACCGCATGACAAAATCTATGCATGTAACTTGGGACCAGAGGTCAATGACAACAGCAGATACTTTATATGAAGAAGATACTAGGTAGAACCAATTAAAGGACCAGGCAGCAGATGATGGGTGTGTGTGTGTGTGTGGAAATTCTGCCTAAGACCCCTAAAAACTCACACCTAGGGGTCCAGAAGATCAAACCTGCCTGGATGGATATTACGTAATTTTGGAAATTACGTTTAAAAAAATAGCCTAAATCTAAATCTAATGAGAATAAGGGGCAGAGTGTTCCATTACAACTGACATGCAATGAGGATGTCCTCATTTTGGGAAGGATGAAACCACCAAAGGCAATCTGCTCAAATGTCCTTGATATTTTATGACATGCTTCAAAGAATCCTATCCCGAGAGGGGGAACTGGAATGACAAGTTAAATCAGTGTACTTCAAATGCCAGCCTTAAGATCTGAGGAAGTGCATAAAAGCACTTTCAAAGTGGATCTAAAACAACAACAACAACAACAAAAACCCTGGACCTAGCAGAGGAACCCACAGCAAAATGGAAAAATCTTTCCCAAACAATCCAATTGACCTGCTCATTCAGAAATGCATTTCTTGGGACATAAATTCTGGAAGAGGAGAGTCATAGGACAAACATCAGGTTACTAACTCAGTTAATTTTTAAGGTGCTTTCTTAAATATGATACAAAACATTACCATTTGTTTTTATCATCTCAATTAGTTCCAGTTAAATACATTCTAACTTATCATTTCCCCCATATCTTTCCTAAATTTGCCAGATATATTAAATAATGGTATATATAGAATGATAAAATTCAACCATTCTTCCCTTGATTCCCATGTATATAGTTTTATTCTCTCCCACATGAACACCATAAATTATATTTAAAGAAAATAGATTCCTTTGCACCTTCACTGTGTGAAATCTGCTTTTCCTTAAACTGTCTGTTCTCTTTTTCCAATTTCATAATTTTTAATTGGAGTTCCTTGATTAACTGCTTTGACTGTTCAAGTTCAGAAAATAAGGTCTGGTTTGCATTGTTTAGATGCCAATGTTGTTGTTTTAATTTCTGGAACTTCTCTCTGGGGAGAACCATCTGTTCCTGTTTTCTGTGGAGGACTGCATCTACCCAAGAAATGAAATAAAATATTTATCAGTCACATAAATATATGCAAACCTTTTGGTAAAATGCCTGTACTCTAAGAATCTTTATTTAGAAGCAGGCATTTTGCATTTATGAAAAGGCTTCTGTCTCAACTTAATCCACTCCAGTAGCTTGAAGATACTTATAACATTAATAATTATGAAAGTTACACAAGACATATCTTAATTCAATTGCAAACTGCAACATATTTTTATGTTTTTATTTTGTGGGAAACAATTTACCGTCTCTTCACCCTCTAAAAGTCTTATGGTGAGACCAGATGTACATTGAGACTGGGGCTATTATTAATACAAAATATACACAGTGGAGTATTTTGGAGTTAAAGCAGAAAAAAAGATGCAGGGAACATACAGTATTTTTCTAGCATATACAGCAACCTCCATTTCCATTTTAGATTCCACGATTTAGCATTTTACCCAAATCTCAACAATAGCTGATATTAACAACACAGGGAAACAAACAAGTCCCAAATTCTTGTTAGGTTAAACTATGGCTCAGAACTACACTCAATCTATTCCGTAGAATCCAACACAACTCATTTACACTAAACTTAAATTTAGAGAATTTGTACCTGAAGATGAAGGCGGTATTTTATTCAGGGGAGTTTCACCTGAGTTGTCTCCCTAGAAATGGAAGAAAATATTTAACCTAATTTCTTGTAGGACTCCTCATTTCTCCCCACAAAATATCAGCAACTATTCCAAAAGGTATACACTGAACATTTAAAATTGATGTTCTTTAGATCTAACTTGGAAAGTTCTTTAAAAAATTTTTTTTTTTAAATTCTAGATTCAATCGCTTAAATAAAAATGGAACATAATTTTTATGCTGTTCTTACCTTAAACCTCACTCCAGGATGTTCAATTTCTGTAATATAAAAATGTATTTGTTTTGAGGTATAAAAGAAAAATATATCAAATACTCCTAATCAAGCTTGAGCTTTCATGATCTGTCTAGTTTCATCTCGTTTAGTTTCTATTTTTTCCACATTTATCTTAAATAAATATCTTGGCAAGTATAAAGGATTAGGAAAACAGAGGTTTGTGCAATGAGGGTTTTTATAAAATGCTATTTTTTGCTCTACTTATGGAAAAAGGTGAAAAGAAATATATGTTAAGATATAGTCACTCTTGTCCTGTTCATTTGGATTCAGGTTCTCTCTTTCTCACTGTCAACTATGCAGTCTTTCCCCACATGGAGGGAAAAATTATCAGAGTCTGAACTACAGTACTAAATCAAACACTAAAGGTAGGAAACAGATGGTAGAAATATTTATCGTCTCCTTAATCCTAATGCTCATTTCTCACCTTCAACCTGAACATTTGGCTGGATGAGACAACTTGGTTCGCAGACAAAAGAATCTTCTTCATCATTGGCACTAGAAGATACTTGGAGTTTTTCCTAAATAAAATTTTTGCAATACATTATAGAAACTGATGTTACCAAAAGGCTCTAGGCAGCTGATGATGTCATTAAAAAACAGAACACTGATTAAAAAGAGGAAAACCAAAAACACATGAAAGGACAAATAGTGGGTGCAATGTACAGTATGTGCTTGAACACATATTAAACAAGACATAACAAACTGCAGCCTCCTGAGCCTTTTATGTCCTGTGAAAGCATCCCTCATGCTCAAATTGAACCATGAAACAACAGACTCTATGATTTCCTCACAGTTTTTAATGGATAATGAAAGGAAATAGGAGCTGTGGAGGCACAGTGATTGGAATGCACTATTGCAATACTAAACCCCGCCCACAGCCAGGAGTTCGATCCTGACCAGCTCAAGGTTGACTTAGCCTTCCATGCTTCTGAGGTTAGTAAAATGAGATCATAGATTGTTGGGGGCACTAGGAAAAGGTATATAAGCCTAAGTGCTATTGATAAATAAATATTTAAAATCTCTTACTGGTACCTCTTAATATTTAAAAAAATTACTCCTGTCCACCTTAGAGATTCCCTATCCCAAGCAAATACTGAAACCTGAGTACGAAGAGACTATCTGTTGAAGGTCCTTTCCTATATGGGATACCACTTATGGGATGTAGGTGGCTCTTCTAGTTGACTGCTCCTTTGTTTTGGAACAGCTCGGACTCCTCTACAAGAATGCCCCAATCTCTTTGTGCAAGTTAAACACAATGACAACACTGTTAACAGAGGGTTTTGAAGTTTAGTGTGTTAACTGTCTTTCTTTCTTTATACAGCAGACAGGTGAGAGGTCAACTGGTTGCAGATAGATGTGCAGGAGTTTAGAAGGCTTATTTTGCAAGGGAGGGAAGCTACTCTTATTGGTGTAATACATTGATCAGTATCCAACTCGGGGGAGGGGGGGGAAACTATATATGTATATTAGTCTTTTTTAATGCACGTTTTGTCTTTGTAAATTTTTTTTGAAGTTTATATTTTAATTTCTTGAATAAAATAAAAATGATTATTTAAAAAAAAAGAATGCTACAATCTCTCAAGGACCACATAATAGAAAATCTGCAGAGAAAACAAGGATGGGGAATCTTATAATTTATGCTCAGGCAGCTAAAAGAAAAATGTTGAAAGCTTACGTGTTTGATTTTATGTGGCATGGCATACATAATCTCCTGGCTCCTGTTTTCTTTTTTATTAATATTCTGATGGTTGGGATCTGATTCTTTTTCTGTATCAGAAGTGAATGTATCCATGTCATCCTCACAACAGCTGGCAGACGCTTCCAAAGTTTGCACAGCATCCCTTTCACCAGCATCATTCTTCCAATTTGGACTACAAAAAGAAAATACTAAAAGTGTAATCCAATATATGTATTTAACAAAAAAATAATTATATTAAGTACTCAATGTTTTTTTAAAAAGAATATAGGGTTTTTTTTTAAACTGAGCTCTTCTGTGTGATATACTTCCTAGTCAACAAAACAAAAGAGATGCTACTTTACAGGCAATTAAAAATTCACCGTGCTTCTCATATTAATGCTTTTACTAGTCAGACATTTCTTCTAAATATTTGCCAATCTCACACCAGAAGTGCTTTTCAAAGAAAGCTTGTTTATGGTGTTTTAAGAAATACACAAACTGCAACTGGCTACAATATTCAGAATTTGGGAAATCTGTTTATTCTGAAACTTTCTTTTTTTAAAGTACAGTTTCCAAGATTTAGACCTGCTAAAAGTCGATATTTTTAGAATCATTTTGTAGCAGAAAAAGGGAAGAAAGAAAAAAGTGGCAGTCACATAGACTGCAGTTTACATTTGACCTGTTGGAACTCCGTTGTCCAACTTGTTCCAACAAGTTGGAACTTCGGACTTCCTTGCTAGAGAATAAATTATTTTATACCATTGGATTAGGTATGCCAAAATGTGCAATATTTTCTACCTCATTCGTAGCTCAGTGACAGTGGCATATGGTTCAATACAGTCTTCCTGATCTTGTAAGTAGCTAGCATCACTTTCTGAAAGAGATCGCTGACGAGGTTGAGGTATGGCAATAGTTCGTCCAGTTAAGGTCGTCACAAGAATAGCGGCTGCTAAAGCAGATCTGGAAAAAAATCATTTCAAAAAAATCATGGATCAGGAGGTTGGGATAAGATAAAGTAAAACACTTAATCGTAATGAGTTCAAAATATAAGTTAAATTAAATAAAACATACATCTTAATACAATTGCTTCCTGAATCTAGTGTTTCCTTTCAACAGCTCTGGGAAAAGAGCCAACTTTATATATAGCTACTCACATATTTTTCAACAGGCTATAAGACTATTTACATGGAAGGTCCAGGTTGTACATTCATATGTATATGAATGTTAAAACATGACATGGTTTCAACTATCTGAAATAATGGAGGAAACACCCACAACGCACACCCACAAAAGAAGAAATGTTTCTCTACAATAGAAAAGTATGGCAAACTGTGTTAAGTGTTGCATGTGCTGCTGAACACCTATATTGGATCTATTAAATCCACTGCTGGATTTAATCAATTCAACCCAATAATACCGTATCATTTTTCTTAATTCTTATAGGGGTAATCAAAACAATTCACTTAGTTTATTATTTTTAATCTTAGTAAGCTAAATTCTAATTTCAACCACAATGCAAAGTTTATTAAACAGGAAGCCACATTTCCTACTTTCAGCTGCACTGGCATTTATACTCAGGTGTGGGATTCTACCAGTTCGCACCTATTCGCTAGAACCAGTTATTAACATTCTAAGCAGTTTGGAGAACCGGTTGTTAGAAGAAATTACTGGCCTAATCCTGTAAAGAAGGCAGGAAGGAAACATTCTGGTGTTGCTTACAAAAACTGCCTCTCTGTTAATCGTTATTACATTCTAGACTTCCTGTCTCAGGAACATCTCTGGGTTTTCCCCCTCCCTCCTTTGCTGGTACTTTGCTTGTGTGGAGGGACCATTCAAAGTTACAATGGCACTGAAAAAAGTGACTTATGACCATTTTTCACACTTACGACTGTTGCAGCATCCCCAGTCATGAGAGGCCAGGCGAGGAGATGCGTGCCTCGATGTAAGTGATATTGAGTTGGCCACGCCCAGCCAGTCACATTACCACCAAGCCACGCCCACCAACTAAGCCATGCCCACAGAACTGATTGTTAAAACATTTGAATCCCACCACTGTTTATACTCTATCTCCATCTGCATTTTATTGTATATGCACGTGCTCTACAATGCTTCCATGCAAAGAAGGATTCCAGCTGAAGCAACAATGGGCCAATATACAATCACCTTTCAAAAGTGCCAAATATTTGGATAGCAATGGATAGCAATAATTGCTATCTAAAGTAATAAAACAACATTTTTCAGTGAGGGAAGAAGTCTGAATCTCTCCAAAAATAATAAGAACATAGCTGCAGCCCATATGATAATATTAAGCTGGCTATGATCTATACATTTTTGGAAGAAAGTCTGTTTTGTTTTGTTTTTTGTATTTCAAAGACAAACTAACATTTGTACTATCAAGTAGACTGTGTTCAAAGCTGCCGAAAACCTCTTTAAATTATATAATATGCAAATATGTGGTACCCGTTTGTCTTTCAAATGTAATCATACATATGTCTGGTATATACAAATGTACAGGCAAGATAAACCATACTAAATATTCAGATATCAATTAATAATGTTAATTCTATTACATGACTGCAAATCAAGAGATGAAAAACCTACCTGGGCCTTTCTGGAGAAGGGTTTGGACTACGAGGGGGAGGGGTGCGGGGGACAGCAGGTTTAGGAGCTATGGTAGCTGCAGGGATCAGGCCATGAGCTATATGTTTCTAGACAAATTAAAATAAAGTTAGTTGGCAATGACTGAACTAACACAATGGAGAAACACAAAAGTATACATGCACATGGATGAATAACATGAAAGGAAGGAACATGAACATGCAAATCAATGTATGTGGTAAGCCTAAATGGTTTTGAATGTGATGCGCAAAACGACCATATTGCCATAAAAATAATAGTTATCCTGTGGCTTCCGACTATAACTATATTCTATGTATATTTTCATGCACATTTGATTCTTGGATTACAATGTAATTTTTGAAATGTTCATTCTTAGTACAAAATATCATATTCCAATAAAACAGCTATTCTGTTTTAGAAATCAAAATTACTGGTGATGTTTATATACGGTAATTTCCCTAGATTCAGATGACAATCTTTCTATAAGAATCTCCATAAAAGCTAATAGCTATCATTTCCTCCTTCTACCAAATGCAGTTAACATACCTAGTCAGCTTCATCATTTATTTATCAAGACATGCAAATCAAGAATTCCGTCTTACCTCTCAGAACAACCAGAATCAACGTTTGGTTTGGTCATCTAACTTTGGCTTGGTCAGAGAGGAGTAACCCAAGGATTGAGGTGGATTGGATAGGCATGTGGGGGGAGGGGCAATGTGGGTTGGGAAGGGTGCCTAAGAATGCATGAGAGGTTGTGTGAGGGTCAGAGAAAGCATTGTGGGGGGGCAGCATGGATTGGAAAGGGTGCGAGTTGAGGAGGATACACAGAGGTCCATGAAAAATACCAAGAGTCAGGAAGAATGGATCAGGGAGAATGTGTAAAGTTGTCCAAGTGGTGCTGCATAGGACAGATAAGGTATGCCGGGGAGGTAGCACAGGTCAAGTAAGTGCATTAAGGTACAGAGAAGAAGTCACAAGGCTTACGAAAGGCACCCAGGGTGATGGTGTGTGTCTGGAAGGATGCATGGGTGTTCTTCCCTCCCTTCCTCCCATTCCCTTTCCCTTCCTGTCCCACCAGGAAGATGACAACTGCCAGATGGGAGAGGGAGCAAGGGATTGCACAAGTGACTGGGAAACTGTCACAGCACATTGACAATGGGAGTCATTGTCACCAGGCCAAAAAAAGGTGAACTTTTCCCAACTGCCTCCCTTGAATCATAGGGGTGGAAGGGACCTTGGAGGTCTTCTAGTCCATCCCTCTGCCCAGGGCAGAATAAATCCTCCCATCACTCTGGACAAATGACTGCCCAGCATTCAACCATCAGCGAAGGAGCCCCTGCAACTCCAAGAGGCAGGCTGTTCCATTGCTCCCCTTCTGGTCCCTCCTTCCAGATCCAACCTGGGATGCTCGGGAGGAACCAGCCACCTGGTTGCCATGGGAACCGGAGCCACGCTTCCCATCAGGGACCGCCGGCTCATCCTCCGCGCTTTTTCTCCTCTGACTTTCCCTCCCCCTTGAACCGTTAATTCCACTACCACCCCAGGGAAATACTCACAAACAGGCCTCTCCGGCCCCTCCTGAAATAAAACGGCATGAGGGCGAAAAGGCGGAGGAAAAAAAAAAAAAAACCGAGAACGAAGCTGGGAGCCACAACCTGCCACACCGGCCAGAGGGAGCGGCTGCCCCCTCCCCTCCCCTACGGACGCTTCCCCTCGCAACCACTCCGCAATTAGCCGCAAAGCGATTGGTTGCTGCGTCCCGCTTTATCCAATCGACATCCGCATTACTGAGGCCCCCTTCGCCTTAGCAACCCGCGTCCGTTAGGAATCGCCACGCTCCTAGCGAGCTTTTTTTTTTTTCCCGGGAGGGGCGGGAGGAAAAGAGGGGAGGGTTTTGATTGGCTGGCGGCAGCAAGTGCTTCATGGCTGCCGCGCGCTGTTGGAAAAAGGCGGAAGTAGGAACTACTCACTATAGCTGGTGCTTCCAGCTATGAATGGGAGCCTCTCTTGGTTTGAGTTCGCGGGTTTGCTTGCGTGTATGTGCACGTTCGCACGTGTATTTTAAGGCATTGTAGGTTCTTAGACATTGCTCTGCAGGATCTTTAAATGAAAAGGTAAGAAGAATGCTTTGCATTGATTCACATGTACATGTGAATTATATATCAGCAATAAACTGGTCTTTGTCCATAGTCCCCAAGAGATTGGCTGTTATTCACGGAACGGAATGCAGAATAACGGAGTTGGAAGGGACCCTGGAGGTCTTCTAGTCCAACCATTTGAGAGGCGGCCACAAAGAGTCAATTTATTTTCCAAAGCACCTGAAGGCAAGACAAGAAACAATGGATGGAAACTAATCAAGGAGGGAAGCAACCTGAAATTGAAGAGACACTTCCTAACAGGGAGGACAATAAACTAGTGGAACAGCTTGCCTTCAGAAGTTGTGGGTGCTTCATCAGTGGAGGCTTTTAAGAAGAGACTAGACAGTCACTTGTCTGAAATGGCATAGGCTCTCCTGCTTGAGCAGGAGGCTGGACTAGAAGACCTTCCAAGGTCCCTTCCGGCTCTATTCTATTCTATTCTATTCTAAAATTCTAAACCCCCTGCTGAAGCAGGAGACTCTGGCCTATACCATTCTGGACAAATGGCTGTCCAGTCTCTTCTTGAAGACTTCCTGTGATGGAAAATCCACAACTTTGAGGATGCAAGAATTCCACTGATTAATAATTGTTCTCACTATCAAGAAATTTCTCCTTAGTTCTAGGTTGCTTCTCTCCTTGATGAGTTTCCAACCTTACTCAATTTCAGCACCTGATTTCAAGCTGACTTTAGCCAACTCACAATGCAAAGCAGTATAAACACTGGAATCTACAGTAAACAGATGGTGGATCCAATCAGCATATAAAACAAATTTCATGTAACCAGCAGGGCCCCCAATCTGGTGGGATTCAAAAAAATTTACTACCAGTTCTGTGGTTGTGGCTTGGTGGGTGTACCTGCAAAATCCCCATTACCTCCCCGCTCCTCTAACCTGCTTTCCAGCTCCGTTCCCCTGTGCAGAGCAACAAAAGGAGACCCAGCCGATCAGCTGGGGACTTGGGAGGCAGAGAATAGATGGGGGTACGGCCAGTCAGTAGTTCTCCGAATTACTCAAAATTTCCGCTACCGGCTCTCCAGAACCTGCTGAATGCTACCTCTGGCCCCAATCCTCCATCTCAGAGGCTGGGAAAACAGCCCTCTGGAAAGTCTTCATCCAGAAGTCACCTGGATTTCATGGGCAATCCCCGGTTAATGAGAAATGTATAGTTTTTGCATTTTCACAATGACAGGTTAATGGTTTCTCTTGCACAGGACAAATAACCTTACATGTGTGAAGGAAGTTTAATAATGGCAAATGATAACACCCCAGTCCGAGCAGGAGCTGTAAATGTTCCTTTGGGCCATGTGATTGGCCATGAGAAATGGAAGGGCTCCCAGATTGCTCAGGAGATGCAAGGTAAATTGTACTTTGATAAAATTACAGAATTTTGCTTACCATCAGATCATCCTAAAATCTGAAAATTAAACCAACATATTTATTTAAATATATTGTTCACCCAATTCTTTTTATTTTGTATAAGGAAACTGATCGATGCATTGCCTGTTTTTAGATGTTCAGTATAGTTTAGTGGGGGTTTTTTTGAACTAGGATAGTGAAGTGAATGGCTTTCAGCAAATCAAAGTATAATTAATATCTTGGTTTGGTCTGGAGCTCTTAATTATAGTTTTTCTAACATCCAAAAGGTAAATAGGTTTTCTAAACAGCCAGAAAATTAGGATGTCTCATTTTATTAAGCTAGGATAATCTGAAGATATCACTAGATCACAAGGACTATTTTATTATTTTACCAGATCATTTTAATTCTCATTCATTTGAATGCCAGCGCTATATACTATAAATGGAATATGACAAGCCAGATGTTAAAGTCTGATTTAAATGCATACTTTCACTCTGTAGGGCTAAACATATTTGGAAATGATCACTTTTGAAACCATTGGCATTTTCTTCTGAATTACTTACTTAGAACTTGGAGATAAAACAACAGTTTGATTTTCAGAGTGTGTTCAGGCATTTTTTGTTTAAACATAGAATTGGTTGGGTTCATACAATATGTTAAAATCAAACTTAGGAGGATATATAAACGCAGCCAGAATTCTGTACCTACAATAGTTGTGCCACTACTAAAGTTTCCGTGCTTCTCATTTTTCAAGGGAAAGTTAAGCTTATTCTAGAAGATGGCCTGGGTCTCGTGGACTTTCATCTTTCAAACAGGTGCTGCATCCTTTACATTTCTGAAGCAGATCTGGTGGCAGGAAATGGCTTCAAAAGAAGACTTGTTCGTTTTAGAAATGTAAGCACACATACTCTTGAAAGTATCGTTTGGATCATCCCTTTCAGGAACAGAATGTCAGCAAAACATTAGCTCAATTCATCACAATTCAAGGAGAATCTAACCTTTGGTACCATGCACTGTGATGTAGTAATTATACCAGCAACCCAAATCCGCCATTTTAAGAAGTATTTTTTTAATTCTTAATCCAAGGATTCCATGTGTTTTCCTTCCTTCCTTGCATTGCTATTTCCTTTTTGAAATGATCCGATTTTGCTTTAGGAACAAAAAGATATTTTGCCTAGGCATAGCTTTGTATTTATCTTCAGCTTATAGAAAGCTCTAACTGGTTCATCTGTACCTAATCGGCTGTTGCGGGAAAAGTTTAGGAATTAATGGCCGTTATATTGTGTTTTATGGTTCTCTTATGCACTGAATGATGTCAACCCAGCCATTTACATTCTCATATCTCAGGAAAGAACAGTCTTTAACCAGTGATTTTAAGCAGCATGACTGAGTGGATTGAAGGGGAGAAAGAGTGAAGAAATCACATTTTTTTAAACTTTCCCAGCTGCTCCTAATTGAGCTTACTCTAAGCTGTTGGTTTGTCCCTGTCATTAATACCTGTTACTCTCATTGTTCCTTGTTCCAGACTTGCAATCTTCAAGGGATTGTATTTGTTGAAAAAACCCAAATAAGTAACCAGTATTTTCCAGAAGTGCAGAAATTTGTCGTCCTGGAACTCGGAATGACATTACTTCCAGTGGCCAGCCAAAAAGAAGCAGCTCAACTCATTGCTCAATTGGTAAGTACCTTCAAGAGCTGTTTGTACTGCTATTAGGCTGTAAAGCAGTGCTTTTCAAAGTTGACAATTTTATGAAGGGTGGACCTCAGATTAGAACTGGTGTACAAGAGCTTCTCATATTTTAAGTGGCTCTGCAGGAAACAGAATTCTGGACTAGACAGGCCTCGATTTGAGGCGGCAAAATAATTTCAAAACTAGAGATGTTTGACTCCTATTAGATTTGGAGGAAGTACCTCAAAATGCTCAGAACCTTGAGTGCGATACCTGTGACTCATTAAACTAGCTACATTTATTTCCAATAAAAAGATGAAGACTGCTGCTCTATGATCCTGCCCAGCCAAAAATGCCACATTTCATTCTGCAGCCGAAGCGCTGACCATCCTATAACCAACAATCTTTCTGAATTACAGATAGGCCTCGACTTATAACAATTCATTTAGTGACTGTTCAAAGTTACAATGGCATTGGGAAAAAAAGTGACTTACATCCGTTTTTCACACTTACGACCATTGCAGCACCCCATGGTCACATGATCAAAATTGAGATGCTTCACAACTGGTTCATATTTATGACGTTTGCTGTGTCCCAAAGGTCTCGTGATTCCCCCTTTGCAATCTTCTGACAAGCCAAGTCAATGGGGAAGCCAGATTCACTTAACAACCAGGTTACCAACTTACCAACTACAATGATTCACTTAACAATCATAGCAAGAAAAGTTGTAAAATGCGGCAAAACTCTTTTAACAAAGGTTTCCCTTAGCAACATACATTTTAGGCTCAATTGTCAGTCCAGAAATGCTTGTAAATATTTACCACCGAAAACCACAAGAGGGCAGCCAGACTGAATCTGATTTTCCATTTCAGGTACACGAGCAAACTAAAGCCAGTAATCCTTTCCAAAGTAAGAAATGTACCAGGTTATTGGAACCGTCTGTGCTCCATACAGTCCAGCAGATTCCAGGAGTTGGAAAGACAAAGGCACTTCTTCTTCTGGAAAACTTTGGAAATATCCACCAGCTTTGCAATGCTTCTCTCCAGGAGCTTGAAGGAGTAGTTGGCCGCAGCCTAGCTCAGCAAATCCATGCATTTTTCACCCAGGCAAAATAATGTGTGTTTTCCAACATCAAGCTTTTTGAAAGTCTGGAAGTTCCCTTACACACACGGTCAGATTTCAGTTGGTATGAAACTCAAGAGAGCCTTCATTTCCATCGAGGAGCTTTAAATAAAATGGGAATTTTTTTTAAGCCCCGAGTTCGTTCCATCTGGGCTTTGTAGAGCACGTTTTTGGCTTTCAACTGCATACAGCTGGATGTAATTTCACCTTTTTTTGAATAGCACTGTGAACACTTTTTCCTGGAGCATTAGCTGCAGGACTAAATTTGGCTTATTTGACTGTTCCTTTAAGAAGCAGCTGAGATTGCCATGAAAAAGAATGTATTTAAGAAAGTATTAATAAACTAACAAGAACTATTTAAAGGAAGACCTTTGCCTTTCTTTAAATAGTTCTTTTTTTTAATACTTTCTTAAGTACATTCTTTTTCATGTCAGTCTCAGCTGCTTATTAAAGGAACAGTCAAATAAACCAGATTTCATCTCTGTTAAGTCTGTTGAAAAATAGGGAGGCTCTGAGTTTTTAGACTGAAAAAAAGCAGGTTGTCCAGTGTAAATGAATTTTACATTCGTTCAGTGGACCATCCTGATTGTCATATTGTTTTGGATGCAGGAGAAACTTAATCCATCCACCTGACTTTGGCTTCCCATTCATAACTTGTTTGTGTAGAAGTTAAGAATTCTGAGCATCAGAACTGCCCTGAAGAGACCATTAACTGACTGTTGGGAACTGTTATTTAATGTGCTTGATTTTTGTATCCGTTAAAAACAGGGGTCAGTTCCCTGTTCTGATTTGTTTGAGTAATACTGAGATAATAGAGGAGTTCTTGGATGGATCATCATTTAAGAAACTTGTTCTCACATCAGATTGGCCCAAGGAACTCACTTTGGGTACTTAAAAAAAATATCCAGGAATGAACCTTGTTTCTTTCCGGCACTGGGTATAATTCTGGAAATCCTTATTTATAGGTCTCATCTAGGCTTTCCTCCATTCTTGATCTACATTCCTCTGGATCTACATTCCTCTAATCAGCCAGTTATGACGAGAACCTATAGCAGAAATTTTGAGTAGTTTGGAGAACTGGCAAATGCTACCCCTGACTGGCCCCCATCTATTCTTTGCCTCTGGAGTCCCCGCTGATCGGCTGGGTCTTCTTTGGTTTCCCTGCACAAGAGAATAGAGCTGGAAAGCAGGTTACTGAGGTGGGGAGGGAATGGGGATTTTGTAGTATCCTTCCTCGTCACACCCACCAAGCCACACCATGCCCCAGAACTGTAGTAGTTGTAAAAACTGTAACTGTAGTAAAAAGTTTCTAATCTCACCACTGATCTGCTCTATCAAAAACATTGTTTGACAGATGGGCCGGGTAGGAAACAACTGTGGTAGTGGAACCTGAACTTTACTTTGCAGGATGGCCCTGGAAGGCCGCCAAACTGAAATTATGAAGGCGTTTCAAGAGTGAACAGAAGGAATGAGTCATCCTTCGCAGTCTGCCCCAAGGGCTTCTGTATCACTTCCAGCAAAGTTATGCTTCTGTGGAGCTTAAAGATTGTAACCTGGTCTTTTCAACCAAAACTCCCACATGTCTTTCAAAGAAAGAGCACATACTTCACATGACATAGAACCGGCTAGAGTGACTCTTTTGGCATTTGGCTGCACACAGCCTGGTTTTACAGACAGCCTTGGGCCATGGGCTGCTTCTGAGGGGATGGGATAGAGAGAGGCATCCCTGCAGTTTTCTTGGACATGATACTGGATGGCTTCCCATTGCTGCCTTCGAGCATTCACTTCTTTTCAAATCAGGCTGGTAACTCCAGCTTTCCTCAGTGTTATTCCATCTGCGTATTATTTCTGAAAGTAGCTAAGACTGAATAGGTACGGCCACCTAACTGGGCAGAGAAGGCGGTTAAGACTGTTTTTGGACTCTTGGATAATATTACAGGCATCCTTTTTGTGACTGGTTGACATTGTTTTAAGCCAAGGATGGACTATTTTTTTTTTTCATGACTGGATGCCAGAGTTAACAGCAGGCAGAAAGGCAAAATGGGTTAATGCAGTACTTTTGCTAAAGACCAGTGGTTTAGGCCAGGGCTGTTCAGAAGCAGGTGTTGCAATTTGAGGGGGAAGATGTTGTAGATACAAGCAGGAAAACATGGTGTTTTCTGAGATTCTTTCCTTCAATGCCCTCCTGAGTCAAAAGGGCAAAACCATAAAGGAAATTTTGCCTTGTGTGAAAGATAATAAAAGGCTCCCTCGGGTATCTCTCTTTCTCCAGGAAGTTCAGCGGTGGTCATTTAATCTTGCATTATTATTTTTTAAAAAGGAGTAGTAACGTTCTTAATCTCATTCTTCCCCCCCCCCCTACTTATTGAAAGGTAACCCTGCAAATTTACAAGGTTTCAGTCCAAGGTTATTTTTTTAAAGAAAAAAAAAAGACAGTAAATCAACGCTTGGTAGTCTTGGAAATACTTGGGAGAAGCAAAGAAAGGAAGATCATGTTTTGGTCATTGAGATGTTTTTGCTGTGTGCATATATTATAGCTTCTTCTACACCTGGCAGGTCTCTTAAGCGGTTTACAGAGCCAGCATATTTCCTCCAACAATCTGGCTCCTCATTTTACCAACCTCGGAAGGATGGAAGATTGAGTCAACCTTGAGACGGTCAGGATCAAACTGCTTGCAGATGGCAGAATTAGCCTGCAATACTGCATTCTAACCACTATGCTGCCAGGGCTCTAATCAAAAGCATGAAGCTAGCATTTCAGAAAACACTACATGCTAGTTTGCAACAATGCCTTTAAAGTCCCCAAAGATCCCACTGGGATGGTAGAGAGGATTCTGGAAGGCTGGCCATCCTGCCTACAAATGGGTATTTTGTGATCTGCTATGCCCACTTGAATGGGCATTTTGTGAGGGCACCAACCATATGATGTGCCCTGCATCAAAAGGTTTGCCTACTTCTGCTTCAGTGTTGAATCCAGCTAACTATGGCTTAACCAACCATGGTATATTATAGCACACATATTCAGTTACTATACATTATCCGGAGAACCCAGAAAATCAAAAGTGGAATATGTGTGTGTGTTTTCTTAAGTTTTCGCAGGTACTTACACGTATGGTATTCAGCTTTGTTTGGGTATTTTCCTACGTCATTAGAGTTGTGCTTTTAAAGTTGTAGCAATATTTCGGCAGAATCTCATCTGCCATCACAATACAGAAGCCTGATGATGGCAGATGAGATTCTGCCGAAACGTTGCTACAACTTTAAAAGCACAATTCTAATGACGTGGGAAAATACCCGAACAAAGCTGAATACCATACATGTAAGTACCCGTGAAAACTTAAGAAAACTAAGATAGATAGATAGATAGATAGATAGATAGATAGATAGATAGATAGATAGATAGATAGATATCTTTGGTTATTCGGGTTTTCTCCCACGTAAAATTGGAAGTATCTAGGCGACGTTTCGATGAAGTCTTGTTCATCATCAGGCTTGTGTCTTCGGCTTTGTGTTTCTGGGAGTAATGTGAGCTTGCAGCTGCTTCTTCCTTTTAACTGCTAGTGGGGGTGTGACTTGATTGGGTGGGGGCTTGGCTGTGTTCTGATTGAGTGGGGGTGTGTTCTATTCAGGTGGGGGCTTGGTTGTGCTCAGGTTAGTCTTAGTTGCCGGGGGATAGATTGTATGTGGATCTTTGGTTATTCGGGTTTTCTCCCGCGTAAGATTGGAAATATCTAGGCAACGTTTCGATGAAGTCTCATTCATCATCTTCAGGCTTGGTCTTCAGCTCTGTGCTTCTCAGAGTGATGTGAGCTTGCAGCTGCTTCTTCCTTTTAACTGCTCCTGGGGGTGTGACTTGATTGGCTGGGGGCTTGGCTGTGTTCTGATTGGATGGGGGGGTGTTCTCATTGGTTGGGGGTTTGGCTGTGTTCTGATTGGTTGGGGGTTTGGCTGTGCTCTGATTGGCTGGAGGCTCCAGCCAATCAGAGCACAGCCAACCCCCCAACCAATCAGAACACAGCCAAACCCCCAACCAATGAGAACACACCCCACCCAATCAGAACACAGCCAAGCCCCCAGCCAATCAAGTCACACCCCCACTAGCAGTTAAAAGGAAGAAGCAGCTACAAGCTCACATCACTCTGAGAAGCACAGAGCTGAAGACCAAGCCTGAAGATGATGAATGAGACTTCATCGAAACGTTGCCTAGATATTTCCAATCTTACGCGGGAGAAAACCCGAATAACCAAAGATATATATATATATATATATATATATATATATATATGTGTGTGTGTGTGTGTGTGTGTGTATGTATGTGTGTATGTGTATATGTGTGTGTGTATATGTGTGTGTGTGTGTGTATATATATATATTTTCTTAAGTTATATATATATATATATATATATATCACAGATGAGATATAAATGAACAAGTCAACCTTCCTCCAACCTACATTTTATTATGTACTAGGATTAATTCCACAGTATTGATTGAATATTGCACAATATGAATAAGCAGCCACTATATCTTTCTTTTAAAAAAACAGACCTTCATTCAGAACAACAGTTAAGAAAAATCAAACTTTTTTTTATCTCATTCATAGTTGCAGTGAAAAGTTGTTCATCGTCACATATGTCAGGACTCATTCTTAAATAGTTTAAAATGTATATATTTACATCTACTGGGTAGAAACATTAAAAAACCAAACTAATAATAAAATGGCATTGATCTGCCAGCCTTCTCCATTTTTCTTCTTATATTCCGGTGTTTCTCAATCTTAAATAACGAAAGATATGTGGACTTCAACTCCCAGAATTCCCTAGACAACAATTCTGGGAGTTGAAGTCCACATATCTTAAAGTTGTCAAGGTTGGAAACACTGTTCTATTCCAATTTCTTCTTTAAAAAATTCTCAGCTTCTTGTAATGGATTCAGTGAATTTCAATAGGAATTTAGATTTCCGTTCTTTAAATTTTTAGCCAATCATTGTTAAGATCTACCCTGTTAGCAATATTTCAGCTTAATCAACTATTGTTTATTAGCCTTTAGAGAGTGACCATAAAACTCCAAGCAACAACTATTTTACCAGTTGGACGTGTTCTTTAGTGCACTGAACTCCTAAATTTCACTCAAGTCATAGTTAAATTACTTTATCAACCCTTTGGAATGCATCTTTCAAGTGGCACTCAAAAAAACAACAACGTTGATATCCTTCTCAAAATAGCATTACTGAGCTATGTATCTACATGCTGGCAGGGGAATTCTGAGAATTGAAATCTACTTATCTTCAGGTTGCTGAGATTAAGAAATACTGATCTGAAGTGAAACCTGGCAGGTGCTAAGTGCAACCAAACTGGCTGACCTCTTCTACCTTCTTGTTTACATTAGCATATCTGATGTAACTGTTCTGTATTAGGAAACCTCCATCTTTGCTATAACGCTTGGCAGGTGCAGAAAACGATACCCAGTTACATCAGACCTTGCAAAACAAGAAGCTGTTTTTCAATGGATCCATTCTGTGTTACTTAAAAGTTGCCACGGTTGGTTTCAAGGTTGTCCTTGGGAGATTTATTTCCACCACACATCGGGTGCCATGACAATGGATGGCTTCTTTTGGTCGTTGGCGAGATGCTATCATTCAGTGAGAGAAGTGCTGGAAACTGCCATTCTATTCCATGTTCCACGTGGAATGCCAGAAAATGCGAAATCTGGTTCCCCTAGATAACCCTGTGTTGCATATGTGGAAGGCTTTAATCAATCATCATCATCTTTTAATGACCCCATAATCCCTTGCGGGGTCTAGTCTTGGGCAACTGAATGGAGCTGAGTGTTCACTGGCCAGATGCCCTTCCTGTCACCAATGCGGAGTTTTGTTTAGCAGATATATTCTCATTGTGCCCAGAGAGAAAAGATCTGCCTAGAATTGACCTCAAATCCTCCTGATTGTGAGGTGAGATCTCCACCTCTAGGCCACCGCACCATTCCCTTGGAAGGCTTCAATGATAGGCCAAAATGCTGTTGTTTGAAAATCTTTTGTGCAAATCTTCAATCTGGGTTATAGAACGAATGTCAGCATTCTTTTCTCTCAGTGGCTGCCATCCACCTTGTTCCCTATCCTGAGCCCCAAGTGATGTTATTTATCTTTTAAAAAATGTTCTGTTTATTTAAACCAGGGGTCTCCACACGTGGCAACTTTAAGACCAGTGGACTTCAGTTGTCAGAATTCTGGGAACTCTAGTCCACAAGTCTTAAAATTGCCGTGTTTGGAAATCCCCTGGTTTAAACCATCTCAACGCAGAATAGAAAATAGGATTTTAAAACCTTGACATGTAGCCTTGCCACTACCACACCCTGTTAGATTTATTCATTTACATCCTGTTTCCTTTCCATCACCTGGCCATTCAAAAATTTAAGAATTTGGTTCTGTCCAGCTGTGTAGGCTGTCACTCACAGAACGTTACTAACTGGCCTCAGTTAGTTTCTCATTCGAGTTTTAAATTAATTAGCAAGTAAATCTCCTTGATCCTGGCCAACAGTTCTATTTACTTCTCCTCTCAACATAGCTGAGATGGTCAACCATGTGGCATTATTGTGCTACATGTTCACATTTTTAAAAACAAAAATAAAAAATCCTCAGTCTTTGCAGAAACCATTCTGTTCTTTCTCAAGACAGATCATAACGAAGCCAGAATCCGGGCAGAAGTTTGAAAGCACTCCACAAACATATAGACATATGACACGTTCTTCCAAAACTTTCTGGTCCGTGCAAAGTGAACAGTTGAAGCCAGATTTGAATGGGTAGTTGTTGACTTCAAGTTGGGGCTACTCAGCCCTGCGTTCCTAAAGGCTAATTGTGAACTTACAACATCCATTCTGAGACCCTTTGTGGGTGAGACCGCCCTTGGTCACCAGGCCCTAGTACAATGTACTATCGGTGTTGAAAAGTGTGAATGGGGTTGCCAGTTTCTTCTTCACGGCAGAGGTCCCACTTACAGCCGAAGGAAGGCAGAGGGTGCTGGCAGCTTTCTGCCTGTTTTTGGTTCCCCAACTCAAGAAGGACAATTTAGGCGTCACCTTCTTGGCTTTGTCGGTTCTCTCATCTTCCATCGCCAGACATATAAGGGAGTATGTTTTCTGCATCCCCACTGAATAAGTGGCACATTTGTTAGGCTGTGGGGGAAGGAGGGAGAGAGTTACGAGCATTAAAAAAAAAAAAGATTTAGTCAATGCAAAGTGGAAAGCAATGTTTGAACTACACAAGAAATCCTCGATTTACAATCAAAATTTTTGCTCTTTATCACTGCAGTTGTTAACTTAGTGACAGGGTTGTTAAGTGAACCCAGCTTCCCATTGGCTTTTGCTTGTCAGAAGGTCACAAGAGGAATTTTGCCTGAATTTTGTTTACGTGACCATGAGGAGACTACAATGGTCTTAAGTGTGAAGAATGGTCACAAGTCACTTTTTTCAGTGCCGTTGTAATTTTGAACATCACTAAATAAACTGTTGTAAATCAAGGACTACCTGTATTCTCTGATGGGAGGATGCTGTTCTTCTGCACTCATTAAATTCTCTCTGGGCTAGCCTCCAAGTTTATGTAGGTCGACTTTCAAAAAAAATGGCTTATTATTAAATCTGGGTCGGAGAGTTGACTCCTCGTAATATTGTTTCTGAACAGGTTCCTTTGCCCAAAGTAAAATTTCCAAAACCCAGAGTTGCAGTGAGCAACAATCTCATCTTTGCAAAAACAATAGGGTCATTTTTTTTCTAGAAAATTCTGTGCAGGTGACTAGAAAAAGGTATATATTGCAGGCAAAAGCTATTTGCTATTTTTAAAAAGCAATTAAAAGTTGCAAAGATTTGAAATGCTGAAGGAATAGACATTTTCTTTCTACCAGTTCCCAGTTTATTTAAATCTTTTTTAAAGGGAAACCCACACTATTAGCATTTAATTATTTGCTATGGCAATTGGGGTAAGGGGATGGGTGGGTTGAGAACTATAATAACAACGGGAAATGGATCTCAGCATGCCTTTCCTTAGAACACAGTTCCATTTTCACCTTCATTTAATACAAATTCAGAGGCCATCCAACTCCAAACAACTTAGATGGCTGACACTTAAAAAAAACAAACCCAGGAACAATTAAACAATAAAAATGCATCATACGGGTCCAGATTATTGCTTAAACATAATAAATATCTTGCAATTCTGATGGTCTTGTAGTGAAATTCTGCTCCCAGCTTTACTTACCAAGGAAGGTGCATTATCTTGACAGCTGATCACTTGGATCTCAATCTCCTGTTCACTCAAATTCTGGAGTTTTTCCAAGACGTCACTCATTCCCAACCATTTGCAATCCGTGTCTTCAACAGCAATCACAGTGTCTCCTTCTTTCAAACCTGCCAACTAAAAAAAGATCAGCTGTAAAGCCAGGAAGAATCTGGTAGACTTTCCTTACCAACTTTAATTGTCCAACTTCACCATGGAAGCCAGATTAAAATAATAAAGGTTTCAAGCTACATGCCTATCTCTAATCACATAGGATCTGTTGATTTCAATGGGGTATTAAACCCAATCACTCAACCAATCATATGGCAATAAACTCCACGATGCCTAGTGGGACTGAATTCTGAATCAACAGATTATGATTTTATTAATAAATAATCTTGGTGATGGGCTTCCTCATTGTGCTGTTAAATCCTAAATTTTCTTTCCTTAGATTTGGCTTAGCATACTAAGCGGATCTAGCCAATTGGGATTTATTTGCTACTCCGAGGTTAAGCAATCTATGGTTTACTGCAATTTATAAACTCAGTCTCGAAGAAGTTAACAAAGGAAAAGGATGGATTATTACTTTCATTGTCTACATTAGTAAGGTGCATTAGGCAATGTTTAAATTGGACCAATCCAAAGTGTTAAGAAGAATCCCAGTTTTCATTTGGATTACATCTTAAAATAAAGTCTACTTTTCAAAGTCATTCGGTAACAGCATTATCAGGGAGGACATATCAAATAGCAAAATAAAAGCCCGTCAAAGAAAGGGGGTTACGTTTCTGATGGATTCCAATGCATTCTTTTCTTGTGGAAATTAACCCTATCCACTCTGAACAACTCTACAAAGAGGAACCCCTGGATCTAAAAGGTCTACTTACTGCTGCAGGAGAAGCTGGGTCGATGCAGTCAACCTGTACCGGCGGGCCACCTTTGAGAGTGAACCCCAACTGGCCATCTTCACAGTAGAAACGAATGAAGCGAGGGGGTGACCACCTCTGCTTGGCTGAAAAGACCGCAGGTGGGCCCTGAGACACAGAGAACAGCAGAGCTAAATTATTCAATCCATCTTTTGCAAAATGTTTGTGTAGATTACAGAGAGCTTCTCTCCCTGCAGGTATTCCCGTAGACCAGGGGTCTTCAAAATTGACAGCTTTAGGACTTGTGGATTTCAACTCCCAGAATTCCTCCTCCAGTCATGTTAGCTCAGGAATTCTGGGAGTTGAAGTCCACAAATCTTAAACTTGCCAAGTTTGAAGACCCTTGCCCTAAATTCTATGTTTTCTTCTAGAAGTGTCCGTGCAACTGCACAGCAATTAGTAATTTACATGTTATTCTTCCTTTGCACAATCAAGACCCCCCACACATGGTACCTTAACAATGAAAAACGGTCATTGGGATTTATATATTGTCCTAAGTATAATGCTCTTGATTATCGTTTGTTCAATAACCCACAACTGAATAACAGAATTGGAAGGATCCTTGGAGATCTTCTAGTCCAACGCCCTGCACAAGCAAGAAACCCTACACCATTTCAGACATATGGCTGTCCAGTCTTTTCTTTAAAAACCTCCAGTGTTGGAGCACCACAACTTCTGGAGGCAAGTTTTTTCATTGATTAATTGTTCTAACTGCTTGGAGTCATGCTACAAACCACAGACATTTTGCAATCTATAGTAATGGATCCATACAACATACTTAGCCTAAGATGGAATTAACTTTAGAGCAGTGGTCGCCAACCAGTGGGCCAGGGGCCACTAGTGGTCAGTGAGAAAATTTTGGTGGTTCACAGAGAAATGTCACTCCCACAGCACCCCTCCCCCCCAAAGCAATTAATCCAGGCTGCATGGGAATACAAGGCTGTGCCACCCACGTGGCCTGCAGGAACACAAGGCTTGCGTTGCTTGCATTGCAAACAACACGAGGTAGTGAGGAGAGGGGAGAAAGAGTGAAGGGGGGCAACTTGCCCCACGTGCCTGGCCTGGCCACTGAGCTGCTTCTTTCCACTTTTTTCTTCTGCCTTTGGCTGCACGGAAGGAAAACAGCGAAACTCATTCTTTCTCTCCCCAAAACTCCACCAGAAATGAGTCTTTGGGACCCTGCAAGGCATCCTGCTCCAAGAGACTGCACTGGCGTGACCAGTCTCACAAAGACTCATTTCTGGCGGAGTTTGGGGGAAAGAAAGAAAGACTTCTGCTGCTTTCCTTGCATGAAGCCAAAAGTCTCTCTCTCCCTCCCTCTGAGAACAGAGCTGGAGATGGTATCCTGCGATCTCAAATAAAGAATGATTAATTGGTAGGAAAATGGGGTGGGGAATTTTCCTGCAGACTTTTTGGGGGATTTTCCCAGGGTCTCTAGTCCGCAGGATTTAAAATTATGAGTTTGGTGGTCCCTGAGGTCCAAAAGTTTGATGACCTCTGCTTTAGAGTGAATTGCGTCCAGTCCATAACAGAGGTGGTATTTAGCCGTTTCTGACCAGTTCTGGAGAACCGGTAGCGGAAATTTTGAGTAGTTTGGAGAACCAGCAAATCCCACCTCTGACTGGAGATTTTACAGTATCCTTCCCTTGCCACGCCCACCAAACCACGCCCACAGAACCGGTAGTAAATTTTTTGAATCCCACCACTGGTCCATAACTGTCACCATCATACTTGGATCAATTTATAGCATGGTTTCTTGAGTAAGTCCCTCTCCCTGGCTTCACACAGCATACTAAAGCATTAATTTTTTTTAAAAGCCTGGGTTTTATTCAGCAGTTGAAACTGCAAAGCAAAATAAACTATATATGTGGGCCTACTTAAACCGCCTCTAGCCTTAACTGTAAACCTTAACCTCACATTCATCGGTAGACATGACACTCTGTTATTTTGCAGCGAGAAGCTCTCCCAAGCGATAGGTTTACGTTTCAAGAAGCTGAACCTTATTTTCATAATTATTTTAGTTCTGACGCAAGAAGGCAATCATACATATTAAGGGCAATGTGTCATAGTGACAGGAGAGCAGGTAGCTTCAGACATACCAGTCTTTCGAAGAGGTCTCTCACGTTAGAGAACAGAGGAGGAATCAGTTCTATTTTGTGATTTGTGTGGGCTGGAATAAAAGCAAAGCAAATGGATTTATGTTTTTGTTAACCACTTCTGGGAAGCTCAGAGCAACACGTTTTCTTTTCATACCCCTCACCCACTGTCACAATGAAAAGACAGATTCCTGAGAGAGATATGCATTTTTGAGGACTGAAAGGCAATTCAATCCGGATATTATGTGTGAAAGAAGAAGACTGAAAACAGCCCCTCCCAAATAGTTCTCATGAGTTTAGGGTAGATGCCAGATGAGGTGTGAATCACCACATGTCATTTTCTGTCTTGGATCTGACAATCTATCTAAAAACTGATCCATTCCTGGTCATCCCAGGCAGAAAAGAACTTACAAAGGATATTGGGTGCTGACACCAAACTAAAAAAGTCGTCTATTTGCTCCTGCTGGGTATATTTGAGAAGGGACCGCTTGTGTGCGACGGACAAAATCTCTTGAAGAATCTCTATATTCCGGAGCTTTGTGCATAAGCTACAAACCCTTAAGGCTTCTTTGTGATACAGGAGAGCTTTATGCAAATGAAGTCTTCCTGGAGAAGGAGAAAAAATGAATGAACGAATGACTAAATAAATAGGATAGATTTCTACATCATAAAAAATCCAGCATTTTTAAGGCTCTGCCTATCAAGACTCATACAAACCACTTTACTTAGTGTGACTTGCTGTTCTGTGCGGGAACACAGTTGTCCTAATCAAATCAAGGCTACACCCGAATTAATTATGATTGTCTACTATGGCAGTGTTGTTTTAACCTCAACAACTTTTAAGTTGGGTGGGCTTCAACTCCCAGAATTGGAGCCCATGCTAGCTGGGGAATTTTGGGAGTTTGAAGTCCTTAACTTCTTCAATTTGATAACATTGAGAAACACTTAGTACAGACAAGCCTTTCTTCCCAAAAGTATAGATCCCACCAGTTTTGAGAAGATAATATGACATATCCCGAAGCAAAGAAATACTTGATTTTTATCAACCACGGCTAGTTGGATGATAAGCCTTAAAAAGAGTTCACCCCTAACCAGGGCTGGGCTGCTGGAGGTTCGCAGGCATTCGGGAGAGCCCCCAAGCTAAGATTCTGTGCACTTCGGAGTACCCCCAGATCCCACTCCAAGTTGGACCCGTCCGCCCCTCCCCTCCCTGGTGTCCCCACAGGGCCCGTTTTGGATACAGGTAAGTGCAGGGCGCACATGGAGGCTCGGGGAAGGAAATAAACAGGCCTCCCGGAAGTTCGGGAAGGCCTGAAATGGGCCCATTTCTGCCTTCCAGAGAGCCTCTGGAGCCCGAGGAGGCCATTTTGGCCCTCCAGGAGGCTCGAAGAAAGCATCCAGAGCCCAGGGAGGGCAAAAACACACACCCCCCGCTATGGTGCAGGAGGCCAACTAGGTCACGCCCACCATGGCCACGCCCACTCAGCAACTGGGCAGAGAACCCATTGACCTTTTGCTAACATTTTTTGAAGCCCATCTCTGGCCCTTACCTAGTTGTTTACGCTGGCTTCTCTCTCTTAAGACAGCTAAGGGTGTCATCCCCTCAGGCATGTGGTCGTACAGCTGGCCAAAAGCCTTTTCCTGTTGATCTTCATCATCGGCCTGATGTACTGGGGTTACCAGAACAAATACAAAGGAAAGAGAAGATAAACATTGGTTTACTTTCATTTACCATCCAGGTGAGATGTCACCAGGTCTGAGGAACAAAGAGCAACACACAATAGTAACCACCCGTTCCAGAACCTGCTTTTCTTCTGGGATTAGGGCTCCTCGTATTTCAGTCTGTTCCTAAAGTTGTTGAACAATCATTTGCCCAGAAGTGATATTTCAATCAGCAGGTTAAAAGTCCATTTTCCAACATTGGTTGGACCAGAATGCCCCAAGAAAAATAGAGCATCAGGGAAGGCTACTTGTGCCAAATTCCGATGTATTCCCTATTACAGGAGGGAACGCGCACTGCTTTTTCAGCTTTTAACCCTTGAATTTTGACACTGTGAACTTCAGGGAGAAGGGCTCCACGATTCATAACAGTCGTGGGGCCTATTTGTGCAGCCCCTGGGTGGGCTCGGTTCCATTTCTCCAATAAAGGAGAATATTTATAACTTAAATGAAGAGTGTCTGAGCTTAACTGTTTTCTTGCTGACATTTCACTGCTCAAGCATTACCACGCATTGATGATGTTACCTAGTTTGGGTAACGAAAGGTCTGCAAGAAAACAACCAAACTCAGAGGGCACCACGGACACCTCATTTCTTGGTCCATTGATAGGGAGGCCAATGAGTGTACGAATCTGACAATCTTCTTACATTGGTGGTCGCATAGCATTGTGGCAACAAAATAATGTGCCAAAGCTCTAAAATGATCCGATTTGACTTGGGCCAGTTTTGACCAAGAGTAAGGGATGTTCTCCTTGACTGGTGCTTGATTCATCGCGGTGTCCACAAGCATGTACATCTCTCCAACCTTTAAAACAAAGCACAAGATCCACGTATGAGCTACTGACTTTTTTTATTAAAAGCTCATTCAAGGCACTCCATATTGGCGCTGATCAACACTTATTGGAATCTATACTTAAAGATGCACATTGTTCTCACAAAGGATTAAAAAAGAGAGAAAGAACTTCAGCAATAACGACAGAAGATCTTGCTTTCCACACAGAGGGTTAACGTCATTGCCCAGAAGATCATTGGTTGCCCTCTCCTCTCTTTGGAAGAGCTTTAGAGCTCCTGCTGCCTTAAGAAAGTTCAAAACATTCTCAAAGATCCATCTCATCCTGGGAACCCTTTTCTTTTGAACTATTACCATCTGGCAGACAGTACAGGATAATAAAAACAAGACAAATAGGCTAAAAACAGCTTCTATCCCAGGGCAGTAGCTCTGTTCAATTCTACTGTATAGTGCAGTGTTGGGGGCTTTCGGTTCATGTGGAATATGAAGGATGTGCGTTTGTGTTTATTTTCATGGTCATGATGTGCATTGAAAATGGTGTTTGATTTCATTGTATAAGGTGCAATGATAATAAACTAAACTAAACTAAACTAAACTAAACTAAACTAAACTAAACTAAACTAAACTAAACTAAACTAAACTAAACTAAACTAAACTAAACTAAACTAAACTAAACTAAACTAAATTAAACTGATGTTCATCATTGAATCTAAAAGGCTGAGAATAACTTCCAGAAAGAAAAGCAGCTTTCTAGTCAATCAATCAGAATAGAATTGGAAGGGACCTTGAAGGTCTTCTAGTCCAGCCCCCTGCTCAAGCAAGAGAACCTATACTACCTCAGACAAGTGACTGCCCAGTCTCTTCTTAAAAACCTCCAGTGATGGAGCAGCCACAATTTTTGAAGGCAAAGCTGCTCCACTAGTTGATTGTCCTCACTGTCATTCTTCACTGTTGAAACAAGCTTTGATCTTTTGATCATCCATGGAGGAGAGGTCCATTAGAACATTACAAGACCCTCTTCTGCCTCCCTAGCATCCCCTAATAGGAAAAGCACCGTCTCTTTTGATCCTTGGAAGAGCTATTTCACAGGCAACTATCGTATTGTCCCAATGTCAGCAAATGATAACACTTTGCGTACCGTTCTGCTCTTGTGCGGCTTACCTTCGCAACTTCCTGGGCCATTTTTATAAGTGTGAAAAATTCATTCCGTATGCCAGGAAGGCAGATCTGTTCAAAGATGCACTCCTGAACTTGAGCAAGCATCATCTTGATCAGCACACTCAACATGGCAGGGCTCATGTCGTAACTTGGAGTGTGAGTAAAAGTTTCTTTTAGATAGTTTAGAACTCCTGAAATTGGGGGAGAAGAAGGAAAGAGGATTCCTAGAGCATCAGTTTCACAATTGCATTTATCCATTCATTTCTCAGTTTAGATGTACATGTTTGGGTCATCAAACGTTATTGAGGTAAGTCAAAGTTTGTCTTCAGTACTATTACTTTAATATAAAAATTGTTTGGAGGACTCTAGTAGAGTATTTCCCAAACTTACCAACATTAAGGTGTGTGGACTTCATCTCCTGGGATTCTCCAGTCACCATGCTGGAAGAATTCTGGGAGTTGAAGTCCACCTATCTTAGAGTTGTCACACTTGAAAAACACTGCTCTGGAAGATGCTGTAAGATGTCTGGTTTTCTAACCTACTCCCAACAACAAACAAACATGGGAATAAGAATCACCTACAGTTCTTTCAGGCACTTTCAATGGTTTTTATGTAATTATTTAATTTGTTTGCTGCCCATCTCTCCATTAGGGGCAAGATATAGAATCTTGGAAAGAGCCAATTTCCAGACTTATTAATGACTTGATTAAGGAGGATCTTCTCAACTCCTTAAACCCCTTCCAGCCTCAATGGTGCTGTCATTTATGAGATAAGCTACTCGCAAACTCTACTCTTGATCTCTCGGTTGCTTTATGTTCAACATTCCTTCTATTGCTTTCCCAGCCTCTTCACAGTCTTTCACACATTCCCCTAGGGGTGTAATCCTTGGCTGTCTAACCACAACATGGCATTCAAAGTTAGGAACTAGAGGACTTTAAAAGAAATCAATCCTAAATGTGTACAAGGTGATTCATTGATATTTGATTATATAACAATAGCACTTAGACTTACATATAGCAATTAGACTTATATACCGCTTCACAGTGCTTTACAGCCCTCTTTAAGTGGTTTACAGAGTCAGAATATTGCCCCCAACAATCTGGGTCCTCGTTTTACCGACTTTGGAAGGATGGAAGGCTGACTCAATCTTGAGCCAGTCAGGATCGAACTGCTGGCAGTTGGCAGAATTAGCCTGCAATACTACTTTCTAACCTCTGTGCCTCTTATAAATTGAGTTATTTCTTTTAAACAAAGCCCATGCCCACAGCTAACAAAGTATAAAGCTACATTTGAAAGGACTTCAGCTGGCAGGGAAAACCCTTCAGAATAAAATTATTTATCCTTGGATTTCCAGCTCAAGCATCAAAGACTCTTAATGACAGGTTGGAGAAGGTAAAACACTTTTTTTTTATGTAGCCAAGTTGAACATGTTCAAAAAGAATAAGGTGCACATAAGTACATAATTCAGGTGACATGCTCTTTCCAATAAGGAACACTCTATTCTAAGCAAGCATCAAAGGAACAAGAACAAAAAAAGGGCAAATGATGTTGGTAAATAAATTATAAGATATTTTCCTCCTTATCTCACTAGAATGCCATGTTTATTATTCATGTTATATGATCCAATGCATTTTAATAAGAGGAAGTTTAGAGCCCAAACAGGGCAGATAATGTGTGTGTGAAGATCCCAATTATTTTCAAATTCTTTGAAAGCAATTGCAAAGGTTCCATTTCAAATTATGAAAGATGGGGACCACATCTCTCTCATTTTAAAAAATCTATATTTTCTATTATGAAGCTGGCAGAACGATTTCCTTCCTGATCCTCTCCCTCCACCTAGTTTCACTTCCAGGATTGGGAAGCATGAAATATATCTATTTTTAATCCATCAATTCCATCGTCAGGACAAATTGAGAGGAAGAAACAAAAACAAAGGGGCATTTGGGAAATTGAGAAAGCTCTGAGCAACCCTGTCAACCTACACTCACCGTTCCCCTACAGGGGAACTAAAAACTCATTCAGGGCTGTGACAAGACGACAAATCTGTCAGCAGGAAAACTTTGCCAGACCGAACCAAGTTGGACCTCGTTCAAGTAAATGCCACACACAAACCGATTGTTTGGAAAGCTGAAAAACAAACATTTGCTGAAGCTTCAAATCCTTAGTAGCATTCGGCAGGGCTGAGATCTGATCATCAAAAAAATGCATTGTTCCCAACTGGTTTGTCAACTTTTATCGGTAAGTTTTAATTGCACAAAAATGGATGGTTGCCCTGAAGCCTGTCTGCAAAGTCCCTCTCTTTCTCAACACCCCCCCCCCACACACATTTCGCTACCTCTTTGAAATTACTGTGAAATGCAAACTCCAGGCAATATCAAATCTTTTAAGGAAACCTACCATGCCACACTCCAGCCCTTTCTGTCAAATACTCATGCATGCAAACAAACAGCAGGTTGTTGGGAAAAAGGGAGAGGTTGAAACCTTAGTGAGACTGCATTGTTTCCTCTTCCAGACAAAATGGAGCCTTGTTTGTTGTGAAAGAATTTCTGTTGGGGATATTAAAGAGGAGGTAGTTGGATTGACCTACCAAGATAAGTAATAAATGGAATATAGAGCTGGAAGGGACCTTGGTGATCTTCTCGTCCCCTGCCCAAGAAGAAGACTGTCAGGCTAACAGAACTTTTTCCCATTCAATTAGCAAGAATGAACTTCTGAGAACCAAACTTATCAAAAAGGAATCCTTTATTGAGATGAGACAATTCTTGTAGGAGGTCAAAGCAGCGTCTCAAGTCCCTTAGGCACACAGGGAGAGATAAGGGAGTTTAGAACCCCTCCTCTTATCTCGATGTGTATTTAGAGAAACAAAAGCCAGTATGTTAATTCCCCTCCCACCCCTTCTGTAGGAAGGATCTTTCTCACAGTTTCCCAGGACATACCTAATTTCCCCCCATCCCCTTTTTAGAATGAACTTTTTCCAGAGTTTCCCTAGATACATCTCACTGGAATTTTTATGATCTTCTCATCTCCTGGCTGCGCCTCTCGGAGGTGATAGGTTCTGGCCATCTGGCTTTTCTCCCTCCATTGTATCATGTGTGGGTTATACAAATTTGATATAAGATTAAATATATTCAAGTTACATCAAGAAAGGATTTCTTTATCAGTCTCCCCCCCCCTTTTCTTCTTCCACTGAAGAAATGACAGATACACGGATCTGACAAAGACTCTATACCAGTGGTGGCAAACCTTTTTGGCACTGATTGCCAAAACAGGAGCACACGCACACTGGAAAATGGAGGAGCAACTCCCTGGTGCACCAAACGGGAGCGCCGGAAACAGGAAGCTCAGTTTCCTGGCGTGCCACCTGGCCTTCTGGTTTCTAACACACGTATGTGTGTGAAGACCAACTGGCTGGTGTGCATGCATGCACCAGAATGCAGAAGAGCAACGGGCAACAGTTGGCGTGCCCAGAAATGACGCTGCATGCCACTTCCTGCATGTGTCATAGGTTTGCCATCATGCCTCTATACCATCCATACAAACGACTGTCTTCTTATAAACCTCCAGTGGTGGGAACACCGACAACTTTGGGAGGTAAACCATTCATTCTACTGGTTAATTGTCCTCATTGTTAGGAAAATTCTCCTTAGTTGTAGGTTGGTTCTTTCTTTGATTAGTTTCCATCCATTGCTTCTTGTCCTGCCTTCAGGTGCTTTGGAAAATAACTTGACGCCTTCCTCTCTGTGGTAGCCCCAATATTGCAACACTGCTATCATGTCTTCCCTGGTCCTTCTTTTCATTAAACTAGACATGCCCAATTCCAGCAACCATTCTTCATATGTTTTAGCTTCCAGTCCCCTAATCAGCTTTGTCACTCTTCACTCTTTTCATTCTCCAGTTACCATTGTAATCTGCAAACCCTGGCGTGCTAAGTTACACTTGGACAAAATAGGAGTAAAACAATTAGAATCCGATCAGCAATTGGGGATGTTTGCAAATATGGGTAGCCTTATTAGAAAGATCGCCAGATGTTATGCACTGTTTTTTATATCACAACTCCAACAAAATGCTTTTTAAAATCCCAGAGGGAACAAAAGTCAGGAACCTGAGATAACATTTAACCAATTCTACTATTTCTTAAGCATTTGAGAAATGTTTCTTTTGTTACTCAGAGAGTCTATAAAAGAACATTTGTTCTAGCGCCATCTGCTCTTTGGCAAGGCCTTCCCGTATGTTATGTATGCTCAGGGTTGTGTTTATAGGTGAAAATCTTAGCAACAATCTTTCATTCTGTCCACAAAGGTCTGTGGGCAGGGTTTGAATGATATTGTATTGCCTTTATGAGAACTGAATTCTCAACCGTATCCCATTGTTCAAAAACTCCTGAAATGTTTTCTCCAAACTCTTGTTTTTCCTTCAAAAAATTACTAATCATTTTCATTAAAGATTATTATCGGGTGGTGATACAAATGTGCTCTGTATTCAAAACCATTTTACACATATACCTATGTAGGAATTTGCTTCCTCGGTTGAAGGTGGTTGCTCCTAAGATTTTACTATGAAGACGAACAGGCCTCTAGACTGACAGTGCTACAGGTAGTCCTTGACTAACTGAGCACAACTTTTCTGTTGTTGACTGAGACATTTCTTAAGTGATTTTTTTGCTCCATTATATGACCTTTCTTGCTGCAGTTGTTAAAAGAATCACTGCAATTGATAAGTTAATAACCCAGTTGTTAAGGGAAAACAACCAAGCTCATATACAGGTAGTCCTCAAGTTGTGACCACAATTGAGCCCAAAATTTATGTTGCTAAGTAAAACATTAGCAAAGTGAGTTTTCCCCATTTTACGACTTTTCTTGCCACGATTGTTAAGCGAATCATTGCATTTGTTAAGTTAGTAACATGGTTGTTAAGTGAATTGGGCTTCCCCTGTTGACTTTGTCAGAAAGTCACAAAATGGGATTGCAGGGCTTTTGGACACAGCAAAGGTCATAAATATGAGCCAAGCATCTGGATTTTGATCATGGGACCACTGGAATGTGGCAAAGATCATAAGTGTGAAAAATGGTCACAAGTCTCACATTTTTCAGTGCTGTGGTAACTTTAAACGGCCACCAAATGAACTGTTGTAAGTCGAGGGCTGCATGTAGTAATTATGGGCCTCAATAGGATTTCAATAAAACCTTGGTACCATAGACTGAAACAGCAGTAAATTATACTGATTGATATAAATCCATTGGAGCTACAGTATATTACAGCCTAGATCGCCAGCATGATACAGAGAGTTCTCAACATACCACTATAACTGAGCCCCAAAATTATTGAGTTTTGCCCAGTGGTGGGATTCAAAATTTTTAATGACCGGTTCTGTGGCCATGGCTTGGTGGGCATGGCAGGGGAAGGTTACTGAAAAATCTCCATTCCCACCCCACTAACCTGCTTTCCAGTTCTGTGCAGGGCCAACCAAAGAAGACCCAGCCGATCAACTGGGACTCAATAGGAGGCAGAGAATAGATGGGGGCGGGGCCAGTCGAGGTGGCATTTGCCGGTCTCCCAACTACTCAAAATTTCCACTACCGGTTCTCCAGAACTGGTCAGAACCGGCTGAATACGCCCTCTGAAACACAGACACATTGCTGAAAATCCATAAAGGCATTGAGGCCACTGGGTAAGATTGCACAGTAATGTTCCAGAGCAGAAAAAGATTTGCAGGTGCCTGCAAATAGCAATGGGGAGAGGTGAAAGGTTTGATTGCAAAGAATGGAAAGCAGTTAAATGACAGACCAAAAATTGTCCAGGATTTCGAACTGTAAGTCACTAATTCCCAACAACAACATTGACTCTGGCTAAACAGCCTTCTTAAGGGGCTTCCATAAATTCTCAAATTTTATTCATATCCATTTTATGTATTAATAATCATGTTTATACTCATACCTGTTATCTAATACATGCTCGACAAAATAATAAAAATAAATAAATCTGACAGGGTGGAGGCAGAAGGAGTTAATAAGTTTTGGAAAGAATGTTTTCACTGAACAAAACAAACATTCCTTGCTATTCTTGCTTACAGTTCTTTGGGTGTTAATTCTGCCTGCATCGGATGTCCAAAGAGTGTGAAAATTAAGCTCAAACAATTCCAGGACCCAGAACAGAGACAAACCAGAGGAAATCACAATTGCAAACAAGAGGGTTAAAGCCATGCAATCTCCAGGCATTTCTTTAAGGGAGAGGCTCGGGGGGGGGGGGGGGACAGGGACCTCACCCCCTCCTTCTCGTTCCTACCTGCCGCCTTCTGAAAAGCACTGATGGCCTTTTGGAGCCCGGTTCCCGTTTGCCGATCGCATTTTGTACCGATCTGTGTGTAGAGAGCTCCGATGTTAAATAAAATGCTGGCTTTTTCCAGCAACAAATTCTTCTGGCAAACAGGGACGCCTGTGAAAGAGTCATACCTTCAGTTAAAAAAAAAAGCAAAGAGAACATCAATGTTAACGACCCAGCAAAGAAACAAAAACGGGGAGAAATGAATTGATTCGCTTTTACAAACGTTCTTTCTTATTCATCTCAATTTAGATCCAAACGTAGGTTGCATGCCAATTGGTTCAGAAGCTGCTCTCCGATTCATCTCAGTTACAGACCGGTTTCCATAATGGACTAAGCCAGAGGTGGGATGCAAAATATTTTTACTGCTGGTTCTGTGGGCGTAGCTAGGTGGGCATGGCCACATGACTGGGTGGGCGTGGCTTCTTTTTGCAGAAACCCGTCCCCCCATGCTCCAGGTTGTTTGTTTGTTTTTTTGCCTCCTGGGTAAAGCAGTAAGGGGGATCCTGTCACAGCTGATCAACAGGAGGAGAGAAAAAAATATTTTTTTTACTACCAGTTCAGACGAACGGTAGCATTTTTTACTACCGGTTCAATTGAACCGGGCCGAACCGGTAGAATACCACCATTGGACTAAGCCGTCCTTGGTTTAACTAGGGTGGGCTGAATAAAATGGTCGATGCAATCCATTAATTCACAGATAAATAAATCACTTTGTGATTTAGCATGATGTGTGAACCAGACCAGGTTCACACAGGTGCTTTTTCAAAAGGCAACTGGACTTCGTTTTTTAATCAATCAATCAATCAATCAATCAATCAGAATAGAGTTGAAAGGGACCTTGGAGGTCTTCTAGTCCAACCTCAAGCAGGAAACCATTTCAGACAAGTGACTGTCCAGTCTCTTCTTAAAAACCTCCAGTGTTGTAGCACCCACAACTTCTTGTGCCAAGCTATTCCACTGGTTTATTATTCTCACTGTCAAGAAATTTCTCCTTAATTCCAGGTTGCTTCTCTCCATGATAAGTTTCCATCCATTATTTCTTGCCTTCTGGTGCTTTGGAGAATAGATTAACAACCCCCCTTCCTTGTGGCAGCCCCTTAGATATTGGAACACTGCTGTTGTATCACCCCTAGTCCTTCTTTTCATGAAACTAGACAATGTTCAATTTCAAGAAAGGTCTTACCAAGTATACAAAATGCCCAGATTTCTACTGGGTGAGAAGAACCGATTCTCTACAAAGCCAAGCTGTACATAATAGCTCATCAGCATCTCAACTCCAGATTCATCTCTGCTAGGTGTCCGGCAGGCCTTTGAAAATATAAGGATAGGTATTAACTATAAAGTCGATGTGTGGCCCCTATGAATGCTCTTAACTGATTGGGATTCAGGAAATATAAACAAGGCTATTTAAGGGGGCCTTTGGCAATAGCACTTACACTTATATACCACTTCACAGGGTTTTACACCTTCTCTAAGCAGTTTACGGAGCCAGCCTATGGCCCCCAACAATCTGGGTCCTCATTTTACCCACCTCGGAAGGATGGAAAGCTGAGTCAACCTTGAGCTTGGTTGAATCAAACTCCTGGCAATAAGCAGAATTCACCTGCAATACTGTCCTCTAATCACATATCAGTATGACATCTATTTAATGGTCTTCTAAGGCCAGCTGTAGCTTAATTATAGTATGTTTATTATATAAATTATATAAAATTATTTTATATTATATTTGTATATTATACACATACAGACACACATACATATACAGGTAGTTCTTACAACCATAATTGAGCCCAATATTCCCGTTGCTAAGCGAGACAATGGTTAAGTGAGTTTTGACTCATTTCACCACCTTCCTTGCCACAGTTCTTAAGTGAATCACTGTAGTTATTAAGTTAGTAATATGTTACAGGAATCTGGCTTCCCCATTGACTTTCCTATCAGAGGGTCACAAAGTGTGATCCCATGACCTCGGAACACTGCAGTTATGAGTCAGGTGTGCCAAGCATCTGAATTTTGATCACGTGACCATGGGGATACTGCAACAGTTGTAAGCGTGAAAACTGAATGGTCACTAAATGAAATGTTGTACGTGAAGGTCTATCTGTATATGTCATGCCCCCATCAGAATCTGAATCCGAGGCGAAGATGAACAGCCAAGAGATTGGCTCCGTTGGCTGTGGAGGAAACTGGGGAAGGGCAAAGTCAGGCTGGGCAGAGATAGAACAAGGGAGAGGGGATTCAGATGAAGACCAAAGCCCACCCCTTCTTCATCCTAGGGAACGCAGGGAAGAACCGGAAAAGAGAACAACATGAGTTGCATGGCTTACAGGGGAGGAAAGGGCCCTGATTCCCTTCACAAGGCACAGTTTAAAGGTGAGGCAGTTGGGAGAGGCATTTGTTGGGAACAAATGTTGAGTTTATCTAATGTTGGCTACTGTTATGTGAGTTCCTCCCAACTGGTTGGATTTACTGCCATGTTACTTCACTTCTGGAACTCCTTATTTTGCCCTGCCGGATTTATTACCTTATCTTGCTTTGTTGGATTTATAGTTTAAAGTTTTCTGTTTACAGTTTTGGATTGGAATAGCTGCAGCCAAGGGCAGTTGCAGGTTCCTGGGAGAGTTTTTCTCCAGACCGGAAGGTAACCAGGTCATTGGGAGCAAAGTTGCGACTACTAAAGGGACCTCTACTTATTATCTGGCTGAGTTGCCTTTATGCCATGCCCGGGGTCATCACAGTATGTATTCAATACACAGTGTGTATTCAAATATCATCTCTATTAAATTATTGATACAATCCTAGATATTTTTTTCTTGTTCAGATTATGATGTTGGCAAGTTCAAAACAGTTGTTTTGAGTATAACACTCCTGTTTCCCATTCAAAACACATTTTGGATGCTGAAAAGTTTGTTTTCAGCTATCAAGGTCAAAAGAGCCTGAAAGGGAAAAGAGAGAAGTAATAACCATTTATTTGTGTATTAAATTTGTATGCCACCTGGCTCCCAATGACTGTGGGAGGTTCACAACAAATAAAATCATTATAACAAAATTAATTAAAGGAAAAGGAGGAGAAGGCATGGTGGCCTGAAAACTAAATGCACTAGAGATTGGTACTGTTATTTCCCTTTTATTATGTTTAATTAAATGAGAATAAAACAAGGACAGGCTCTTTCCCTTTCCCCCCAAGACTGAAAATCAAACAGAACCTTCTTAAAACTTACCTGTCTTAAATCCATAAGATCTGCAATTTCATTTTCATATTCAGCACCGTCTTCATTGTAATGTTCCAGAATAAAGTCCTGAAAATAATTAAAATAATCCATTAAAATTTTATTTTTAAAAAAGTCTCCAAATTGTGTATTTATTTCATTCAGGCACAGACATAAATTAAAATATTCAACATTCTGCCAAGAGGAACTGAAGAAATCTACCTAAAAGATTTACCCAGAATGATACCTGGAGTTGACAAGATGGAATTAAATGTAAATTGAGTTTCTTCAAAAGATTCTATTCCATTAAAGTTCATTGCACTATATACCCTCAAACTTGATTTATACATCTGTACAATCACTGCTTTTTTTTTTTTGACAACTATGTCAGAGACTAAACCTTGTTTCTGAATATAAGAGAGAAGATAGAAAAATGGAGAGCTTAGATTGGAAAAATATACCTATAACCTGATATTGAGAAAGTTTCCATATCCAATGGTATCAAAGTGATTTGTATTAAAAGTCGCTATATGTCATAAAAAGTTTCCCAGGAAATTTATATGACAAAGTTTATGGGAAGCTAGGTTCCTAAACTCTACAATGGAAGCTATGAATGAAATGAGTATTTTCTTCCACCCCACAGTTTAAAAATGAATTTTAAAAGCCAAGATGAGACAGAACACTATCTCATCAATACAGAGAATAAACTGGACTGTTTACACTAACCTGCTCATGTGACTAGACGCTCTTTTGATCTGATTAACGAAGCTATTACTTAAGTTAGATACAGATATTCAGAGTTGGAAGGGACCTTGTAGGTCATCTAGTCCAACCCAATGCCTAAGCAGAATATTCTTATAGAAATTCTGATTTATAGCCTATATTGCAGGCAAACTCTGCCCATAGCCTGCAGTTTAATCCTGTAGGTGCTCAGGCCTGACTCAAGATGGTTGGAAATAATGCTTACATTGTAAACTACCCAGAGTGTGCTGTAAATCACTAATGGACAATATACAAGTCTAAGATGTTATTGCTATTATTCTGAAATTCCTTGGCACAAGTGTTTCTTAAGCTTGGCGACACCTTCCAGCTGTTGTGAACCTCAACTCTCAGAATTTCCCAACCAACATGGTCATCATTGTTTACCTCCACAATTGGCCAGAGAAAAGGGGGATCATCCCAAATTCCAAAGTCTGCTGGACTTGTTTGCTTGCTAGACAGATGACTAGCAGGCCTGTCCTATCATTAGGAGAATGAGGCTCAAAGGGCTTTAGCAAACTAGCTTGCACAGCTAATTTCGAGACTTCCTGGCCCTTCTAAAAAAAAAAAGGGGGGGGGGGCTGCTGGACTTTAGATCTCTTTCATTGTCTATCTCAAAGCACAAAGTTTTGGTGTGATCTCTGATTTTTAAAAGCAGGAGAGTGAGGCTTGGGGGTAGAATCAAAAGAATAAAGTCCATAAGTCAGACATATCCAGCAGTTAGAGGAGAAGGAACTCAGATAAAGGCATGGAGAAAGAACTAATTTAATGCACAGTATATAAATATTTGGATAGCTACTGGTCAGCAGCTGCTGGATAAATCTAACAACAACAAAAAGGGGAGTTTTGAAATACAAAAAAGCAATTTTAGGAAACGAATTCCTATGAGGCTCTGCCTCTCTGTCCAAATTAAATTAGATCCAGTTTCTATTGTAATTTGTTAGTTATTTTATTCCTAGGAAAAAGCTTAAGGGAAGAGCTATTTATCAGGAGAACGTTGGCAATTTACTTTTTTTTTGAGCAAATATTTCTTTTAACATGTTTTTTTATTGTTATTTATGAGCAAAAAGCCTGAATTCCTTTAGGGCTGCTGCTTGGGAAAAAAATATACCTTAAGGGGTGCTGCGAAGTCGACATCTTTAGTCTCTTTCAGGCCAAGCGGTATCAGAGGAATGCTAAAGGTTTCCCTGCATTAAAAGAAGAAATTCACATCAATATCTTTGATTTATAAGAGTTGGTGGCTGAGAAATTGTTATATATAAATCACTGGTTTCATTTGGACTTCCTCATCCAACTCAGCACGGGGAATGGGACACACCTGTTCCCTGTGGCTTAAAAAAAAACACAACTTTTCCAGGCTAAAGGCGACTCTTGACCTTTAAATGGCACCGTGGAGCCCATATTCTGAAACATATATAGCTCCCGGTGCAGAATAAAGCAAAGGCAGGCTTAAAACTCAGTTTGCTTTGATCTAGTTTATACTCAGTTTAATGAGAAATAAATTCCAAGAATGGCATGCGCTTCGTGCTATCCTTCCTTATGATTTAGTCACATTTTAAACAGATTTAAATAGATAATCAGAGTTGGAAGGGACTTTGTAGGCCTTGTAGGTCATCTAGTTTAATCCCCTGCCCAAGTAGGGGACCCTACATCATTTTTGACAGATGGGAGTCCAATCTCTTCTTGAAAGTCTCAAGTGATGGCACTCCCACAACTTCCGAGGGCAAAGCTGTTCCATGGGTTGATTGTTCTCACTGCCAGAAAGTTTCTCCTTATTTCCAGGTTAAATCTCTCCTGGTTCAGTTTCCATCTATTGTTCCTTGTCTGGCCTTGGAAAATAGCCTGACCCCCCTCCTCTCTGTGGCAGCCCCTCAAATATTGGAAGACTGCTCTCATGTCTCCCCTTGCTCTTCTCTTTACTAAACTAGCCATGCCCAGTTCCTGTTTTGCTATTGTCATCAATATCCACAAGTCTTGAAGGCAAGTTTTGCAGAAGTTCTTGGAGCCATAGCAAGAATTTGGAGGTTAGGTGTAACCTAGGCCCACTTCCCACTTCCCCGTGTTTAATTAGCTGGAGCTAATTAAACTATAACCTGGAGCCAGAATATCTAAGATAAAAGGATTCCTATAGATCCTCCCAGAGTTTATAGTTTTGTTTACCTGCCTAACCATCTTAGAAGTCCTGGTCCTTGTATCCTGCAATCTAGTTGTTTAGTTTACAGGTATAATCTCCTCCAACTCCCCAGAAAACCACCAAATTGTAGGCATTTAAGTCAGAAGCCTCAAATTTGCCAGTGGAAATACTCACAGGAAAGGGAAATAACTAATCACAGTGAGGTGGACTTAGGAAGATGTTCAATCACAACAAGGCTGAGGAGTATTATGGTCAATTAGCATGAACAGCAGGAGAAACTGAGCCTTGGAGACTTCTGGTTCTCCAAAAACATGGTGTAGCCTCAAACAGCAAAGAGTAGTCAGGCTACTAGGAGGAGTATTCCTGGAATCTATTCAAAGTCAACCATCCTTAACTGTTCTTTTGTAAGCACAGATCACTTCTCTTGCCTTATAGCAACGTGTTCCATATACCAGGGGTGTCCAATCTTGGCAACTTTAGGGTTGGTGGACTTCAACTTCCAGAATTCCCTAGCCAGCATAGTAAATTGTGGGAGTCCACAGGTCTTAAATGTTGCCAAAGTTGGACATCCCTGTCACATAGTAAGAGATCCAACTGTTCTAGCAAAAATAAGCAGAAATTCTAAGCATAAAACCGTCGCCATCATTTGCACAGGAATATTCCAACCTAATGTTGCCCTTCCACTATTTTCTCCTGGTCCTCCTTTGCCATTGTCAAGAACAAACTCAACAGCCATCCCAACAGGAGCAATCTACTGCTATTATTTTGAGGCAGCCTGCATTTGGAGGGAACCGAGAAACAGAAACAAAGCTTTCCTTTGGATTTTCAATGTCCTTCTCATGATCATTTTTATAAAGCTGCCAAGGCTTTTGCACATAGCTTTCTAAGTCCACTAGTGCTCTTGCCAATACTCGTGATGAATGTAGAGTGGCATTCAGTTCCTCCTTCTGACTCTCTTGAAATGCCAACCTCACAGGGAAAAAATAGTAGAAGTCCTTCTAAATATTCAACCAAGCCAGAAACAACCAAACTCAGAGAACGTCAAGGACCCCTCATTTCAACTCTGAGCTATAAATATTCTTGTTTATTGGTGAAAATTGGCAAAATATTGAACACTTCAATCTCTGGATGGATTAATGCATCATTTATGATCAATAGATAGGTTAAAATCCTAGTGACAGCAAAACCCAAGCATATGCATAACACTGTGTGTGTGTGTGTGTGTGTGTGTGTGTATGTATGTATATGTGTGTGTGTATATATATATGTTTTCTTAAGTTTTCGTGGGTACTTACATGTATGGCATTCAGCTTTGTTCGGGTATTTTCCCACGTCATTGTAGTTGTTCTTTTAAAGTTGTAGCAACGTTTTGGCAGAATCTCATCTGCCATCATCAGGCTTCTGTATAGTGTTCATCTGTGAGTCAGACTTTTACAGTGGTTTCAGATTTAAATTTGGGGCAGCCTATTGCTGTGCCAGAATGGTTTTTTCTCCATCCCGATTGGTTGGGAATCTTGGTCTGTGTTTATTGGTTTTGGAGTTTGCTGTGTTCTGCTTGATTGGTGTTTCTGATATCTTCTGTCTGTTTTTTGACTCTTTTTGTATCTTGATTGGCTGGCAACATTGTGTTACTTTATTGGAGGCCTTTAGTGCAGCTTGGCTCCGGGTAAATGATAAACTAATGATAGCCATCCATTTACCCGGAGCCAAGCTGCACTAAAGGCCTCTAATAAAGTAACACAATGTTGCCAGCCAATCAAGATACATCTGAAACCACTGTAAAAGTCTGACTCACAGATGAACACTATACAGAAGCCTGATGATGGCAGATGAGATTCTGCTGAAACGTTGCTACAACTTTAAAAGAACAACTACAATGACGTGGGAAAATACCCGAATAAAGCTGAATGCCATATATATGTGTGTGTGTGTGTGTGTGTGTTCTATTCTAGCAATTGCTTCATGACTGGGCAATTTTCTTCCCCATAACAACATCCTGTGAGGTCAGTTGGGCAGAGTGACCAGCCCGAGGTCACTCACGAAGCTTCCTTAGTTGAGGTTCAACCTGAGCTTCCCCAGGACCAGTTAAACACCTTCACCAATTAAATCACACTAATACCTTGATTCACATCTGTTTTTGTTAACTTTAAACCTGGGCATCTACTACGACATGGTGGAATAAGGGCAGGTGGAAGCCATCTGTCTTTGTGGGTATATTAAAATTTAAGTTCCATGTATTGATATTGCTTACATACAATAGCAATAGCACTTATACTTATATACCGCTTTATAGTGCTTTAACTATAACTAAGCCCTCTTTTAAGGGTTTACAGTCAGCATCTTGCCCCCCCAGCAATCTGGGTCCTTATTTTACCATCCTCAGAAAGATGGAAAGCTAAGTCAACCTTGAGCCTGGTGGGATCTGAACTGCCAAATTGCAGGCAGCTGATAGTCAGCAGAAGTGGCCTGCAGTTCAGCACTCTAACCACTGCACCACCAAGGTATACATAAGGATATACCTCTTCAATTTTGTCTCACTCACCTTTTACATGGTTCTTATGACCCCCTTTTACAGTGAAGCTCCTGATATGTTTGCAGGCCTCTCAATCTAGTAAAAAATGTCTAACACTGTTAATAATCCTGTTTGTAAACTCTACTGTCTCTCTTTGACAACAACCCATGCCAAAATGCCATCTTAATTATCTTAAAGCAATCTAAGAATCTAAGCCAGCATCTGCTTGCCTATCTATTTGGGATGGAAGATTTTTTCCCCCCAGAATGCTCCTGTGAACCATTGAGACACTGTCCATTTACTCGGAGCCAAGCCGCACTAAAACCCTCCAATACAGGAAACACAATGTTGCCAGCCAATCAAGACAAAAAAAATCTACAAAACAGACAGAAGATATTAGAAACACCAATCAAGCAGAACACAGCAAACTCCAAGACTAATAAACACAGACCAAGACTCCCAACCAATCAGGATGAAGAAAAAACCATGCTGGCACAGCAGTAGGCTAGCACCAAATTTAAAACAGAAACGGCTGTGAACGTTTGACTCACAGACGAACACTATACAGAAGCCTGATGATGGCAGGTGAGATTCTGCCGAAACGTTGCTACAACTTTAAAAGCACAACTATAATGACGTGGGAAAATACCCAAACAAAGCTGAATACCATACATACATACATACATACATACATACATACATACATACATACATACAAATATTAATCACTGTCCATTTTGAATACATAGTGGAAAGAGGAAACTTGAAAGTTCGCAAGGTTGATGCACAAAACTGTGATTGAATCTACTGTAGATGTTCTTGTGATGACCTGGGGCGTGGCACAAAGGCAATACAGTCAAATAAGCAAGAAAAGTCCCTTTATTATCTCCAATTTTACCCCCAATGTCCAGGTTACCTTCAGTTGGAGAAAAAACTCTCCCAAGAACAGCCTTTAAGTGGAGGAAATTTAGTCTGAAAACAAAGTACATACAAACTGTAACTAAAAATCCAAACAAACCACGCTGCGGTAATTAACTAGACAGGGGAGGAGAGGGAATTGCAGACTTGAAAGCACAGCAAAACACACAGCTGGGAAGATGCCAGGAACATAGATAAGCCTAGACAGTACCAGATAATTCACGATTTGCTCCCAACAACTTGCTGTGCGCAGCTTCCCTTTTTAAACACTGTGTTCCCAGCTGCAGCTATTGAAGGGAACCAGGGCCCTTTCCTCCCCCGTAAGTCACACAACTCACGTTGCTCCCTTCTCTGTTCCTCCCTGCGTGCCCTAGGATGAAAAGGGGGTGGGTCTGGGTCTTCCTCCAAATTCCCTCTGCCTTGCTCTACCTCTCCCTTGCTCTGCCCAGCTGGAGTTTGCCCTTCCCCAGCCACACTCCCACTCCCTGTCAACTGTTCGGCCTCCTGCTACGAATCAGACAGGGGCATAACCCTTCTGCTTTGGATATCATGAAGCTTCTTCCCAGAAGGTAACAAGGAAAACAGCTTGTGAAGAGAAGGCATATTGTCCCAAACAATACTGCGGACCTTGCTCAAGCATCACTTCTATGCTATGTCTTAAGCATGTTCACTCTCTGTTTTTCCTGTTTGCTTCCAGCCGATTAAAATAAGAGGATTAAAATAAGGGGAAGAATTGCCTCTGCCTTTCTCACTGCCATCCAAATCACCTCGTTGGCAGTATTAATTACTTTGAATACTTTTCCCAGAAGCAATTTAAAAGCTCTCCCTTAATCCTTGAGCACAGCAGGGCCATTTCAGTAATACAGCTCGTTCTTTTGTCATTTTTCTTAAAAAGAAGAATTCTTTCTTCAGTTTTACATTCTTTGGCTTGTTTTAGATTAGTTAGCAAAAAGAAGAGAGCATCACTGCAATCAATCCCCGCCCTTCACTTACTCTGTGTTCTGATACACCTCCACGGAAATATTGAGCCCTTCTAACTCTTCCTTGAGGATCTGGAGGTTGGAATTGACATAGCTGAGTTCCAGCAAAACCTGTTCTCGGACTTTGGGGCTGGTTGTTGCACTGCCAAAGGAAAAATAAATAAATAAATGTTTGGAGAACAATCACTTAATAATAGAATGAGCGCCTAACCATCATTTTTCTCTATTTTTCAAATTATTTCTATATATATATATATATATATATATATATATATATATATATATATATGCAATCTTTTTACAACCCTGTAATCCCTTTTATCCGGATGGAGTTGGGGCAACTGAATGGAGCTGAGCATTTACTGTCTGAATGCCCTTCATGACACCTATGTGAAGTTCAGAGCAGATATTTTATCTTGGCAGCTGGATAAGAAATGTCTGTCGCTGCCTTGGATTGAACTCCCAACTTTCCAAGTGGAAGGCAAGGGCCCTCACCTCTAGCCCACCATGCCGCTCAATTTCCTTATAATATTTTCCTTGCCTATTTTCTCTATTCTTCAGATTATTCCCTCACCAACATATATAGGTAGTCCTCAACTTAGAACTTGGCATTGAAAAAAGTAACTCATGAATTTTTCACACCTACGACCGTTGCAGCATTCCCGTAGTCAAGTGATCAAAATTCAGGTGCTCAACAAGTATTTATGACAGTGTCAATTCATAAAATATTTATCTGGTTTTTTTAGAGTTGCCAACAGAAAGGTGGGGGCAGCAGTGCAACAGCTTGCAAAACTGAAACTGCATTCCATAAATGTTTTCAAAGATAGTAACTAGGTGACTGAAGTTTCTGCCGGGCAAAATTCTAACTGGAGAGCATGATTGATGACCCTTGGCTGTGTCCCATTGGAGAATATGAATTACGATATACCCAGGGGGTAGGGGGAAAACCAGGGTCAAGGGTGACTATGAATGATGTGTCTCAGAGTCTGCTACACCCAGGCAGTGCCGGACATTTTAACTCCCAATAAGTCCTATTTAAGTTTTGGAAGTGTGGCTCGAGACTCATGATTTAAATGGGGGTAACTGCTGGAATCCTGACAGACAGTTGCAGCATCCTGGGATCCCCTTTTGCAAATTTCTGACCCCAAAAAAATTCATGGCGAAGCCCAATTCACTTCATGTGATGACCCGGGAAGCAGCACACACGTAATAAATTCCCAAACCTAAATAAATTTCCTTTAATGCCTCCAACTTGGCCTCACTGTGCAATTGTTCGCAGTTGGAGATTAAACTCTTTCCAAAATAGTCTCCAAATGAAAGAAATACAGTCCTAACTCAAAGAACAGATAAAGGAAAAATAAAAAACTAAAACAAACTGCACTGAAGGAATTTTCATAACAGACCAAGATAATTAATTACAAACTTCAAGAAGATAACAAGGCACAGTCTGTTGGAAGAGCGCCAACCAAGATAAACCTCAGCCAGAAATAAAACACACTTTGCTTCTAGCAACGCTGTGTTTTAAACGCCCCTCCTTTATACTATTCCCCCCAACTGCAGCCAATGAGGGGTATCATGGCCGCTTCCTTTCCCGTAAGCCAAGTTGTTCCCTTCTCTGTTCCTCCCTGCATGCCCTAGGATGAAGAGAGGGTGGGCCTGGGTCTTCCTCTGACTGCCCAGCTGGTCTCTGCCCTTCACCAGCCTCCTCCACAACCTCTGGAGCCACCCTTCCACTCCCTGTCAACTGTTCCTCCTCTCCCTCAGAGTCAGTCTCCACCAGGGGCATGACACTTCACAGCCATGTTATTAGATTAACAACTGAAGGCAAAAACTTAACAACTGTGGCAAGAACCATTGCAGAATGGGACAAAATTCACTGAACAGCTGTCTTGCTTAGCAAGAGAAATTTGGGGCTCAATTGTGATCATAAGTCGACAACTACTTTAAACCCAAGAATAATGATGTGGTTAAAACCACCCCGTTGCATCAAATGGCCCAGAGAAAAAGGGTTATTGCTTTGAAAGGAATCCATACAGAAAGAAAAGCAGGACAGGGCTGGTGGAACTGCAGATAGCCTCCTTTGAGGGGGGAACAGTGAAAACATTATGTAAATCGGCATGCCAAGCTCCGTCTTCTATTTATTTTCAATAAGGTATTGGAGCGAATGGGCTGCTGGCTGGGAAGTGAGAGGCTGTTCCCGTTGAGAAGGACAAAGGCTGCATTTTGTGACTGCGGGCAGAAAAGGAGTGGGGACTCGTGGGAACATACCGGAGTAGGTTTTCTGCGCCAGCTCTCATCCTCACTGCTTTCAGAATCTGCTGGTTCAAGACAGCTCTCCGATTTTGCAATTTGCTCCGCCCAGTTTCTGCAAGGGGGTTGCATCCCTGAATAACAGAAAAGATATCCATTATCAAAAGGACAGGACCACAGAAAGAGAGAAGGAAGGTCGATTCCTCTCTCCCCCCCCCCCCACAAAATAAAGCCTATCTCTGCATTTTAGAAACGAAACTTTGAAAAGAACGAAACTTTTGATTGTGGGTTTCACAGATTAGACTGATAAAGATTCTTATAGAAATGACTGGTTTATACTATTATGGTAAAAACAAAAAAGTTGTGATTGTTGTTAATGCCCTATTCTACTGTAACAGATAGTTGGAAGTCAATGGTTCTCTTTCTTTTTCTTTCCCTCTCTTTCCCTGCCCTTTTATTTGCTTTTGTATTTTACATTTTATAACACTTTATAACTTAATAAAACCGGATAAGAAATGGCGGAGTTGTTGCAGAAAAATAGTTCTCGGTCTTCTTGAGAAAGAAGATGTGATAAGGGACAGCACCTGAAATCTTGCATCTGTAGCAAGAGGGGGAACTCCAGAGGGAGAATTTCAGATGTGTGAGGACCTACTGCTCCCAGCAGCCCCTGCCAGGATGGCCAAAGGTGAGGGATGCTGGGAATTGAGGTGCAGAAATTGTCTGAATAGATTCAAAATCAGTTTCCTGTCTTTCTGGAACTTTTTGGAAGAGTTTCCACAAATGGGTTCTGCAGCAATCACTTAAAATATGTTAGTCAATTTCCCTCCTTTCTGATTTACTTTTTCTCCCACTAATCAGCTTTTCCAACCAGTCTTGTCATGTAGGCATTTTGCTTCTAGATGGTTTGTGGGTTTATTCCTAGCACAGATCTTCTGCTCTAATTTCCTATTACTTCCCACTAATATTTCTCTGATGTTGTCCATGGAAACATGTGCATCTGGAGAACTGACATATCCATCCCTTGAATAATGGTTTTAAATATGAAGAACTTTTAAGAATTATAATGCTATTTTCTTTCTTGCCTCCAGATTTTATGGGAACAATAAGCTCCAAATGTCCTGTGGTTTGAGAAGTTGCACTTCAGGTGGTCCCCATTTAACAGCCAGTAACCATTTAAGATACAATGGACTTCCCCAGAGCTACTTAAGTTCTATGGATGTACTACTACTACTACTATTATTATTATTGGTGTTGTTGTTGTTGTTATTCCTATCTTCTTTAGCAATAGCACTTAGACTTATACACCGCTTCACAGTACTTTTACAGCCCTCTCTGGGTGGTTTGCAGAGTCAGCCTACTGCCCCAACAATCTGGGTCCTCATATTACCAACCTTGGAAAAATGGAAGGCAGAATCAACCTTGAGCTTGGTGAGATTCGAACTGCCAAACTGCAGGCAGCCGGCAGGCAGCAGAAGTAGCCTGCATTCTAACCACTGCATTTTAACCACCGTGCCACCATAGTTCATTTCTATTCCCTCTTATTGATATCATCATTATGATCATTATTACTCTCCTGCTTTGCACATACACTGGGAGCATTTGCGCCGGAGACAAATTTCTTGTGTGCTGAATTAAACTTGGCCAATAAAGTATTCTATTTTCTTATGACCCACTTTTGAAGTTCCACCAGCCATGCTCACATACCCCTGCACATGCTGTCCTTGATGGAAGATATCATGCTGTCTCACAAGGATTGGGTTTTCACATCTCATGAAATCAAGATGAATTTCATCATTTGACACCGAATTATAAGCTACCATTGGCTGAATCTACTCCTTGTGTTGTGCCATAAACATGGTACACAAAGTGCAACAGCTGGCACATCACAATGATGCCAGCACCAACAAAACCATGATGAAGCAAAGCTAATGGTAGCTCCATTGCAGCAAACTGGCCCATCCAATCCAGTCTTCAAGATCTGGAAACCGTCAAAATCCTCATATGTAATTTAGGATGACAGAGGTTGAATCTGTGAGGCTCTTTAAATAAGCCACATCCTGAAAACTGACCTGTGGATTGTGGTCCTTCAAAAGGAAGTGTTGCCTTCAAATGACCCGGTGTTTCATTTCATTCAAGAGATGCTATCAAACCACACTGGCATACCACAAATCACCTTTGATTGTGTTTTTCATCAACCAGAGTAGAAACAGATCAAAACAGCAGATAATTGACCTTAAAGTAAAATTTAAAAAACCCTGTCCAAATGTAAGGCTGTCATTTTGGTATGTGAAAATATTTCACTTTTATGGCATGTTTCAATCCACAAACAGGAATTCGAAGCATTTTTCTCCCCTAGCCCAGGATATCTGGATATCTGAAAGCCTAAAGACCCTTACAAAGACATTATAATGACCAAAGTTGTTGGGAGGGATTTCCTTGAGTTTCTTTTAGAAATCCTTGCTTAGGTCAAAAGCCTCATCTTCATTCATGACAAGATCTCACACAAAGGAAATTAGAAAAAGGTTGCACTTCTGTGTATGTTTCTTTTTTCTTTTCTGAAAAAAAGAAGAAACTGTTTTATTTTGTGGCTACTCTCTTACTGAAAGATAAGAAATTCAAATATGACTAGGACTGCAGAACAGGTTAAACAGTTTGCTTAACTGGAACAAACATTGTATTAAGGGCAGTAAAGCTTCGAAATCAAGGAAAGCTCAAAAGCCAAGGCCATCAAAACTAGCAGACCCAGCTAATTCCTCAAAACCTGGTTCCAAATATCTAAAATTCTGCCACCAAGAAGGAGGGAATCAACCTATTCTCCAAAGCACCTGAAGGCAGGACAAGAAGCCAGGAATGGAAACTAATCAAGGAGAGAAGCAACCTAGGAGTAAAGAGAATTTTTCTGTCAGTGACAACAATTAACCAGCTCAATGGCTTTCTCTAGAAGTTGTGGGTGCTCCATTCAGCCGGTTCTGACCAGTTCTGGAGAACCGGTAGCAGAAATTTTGTGTAGTTCGGAGAACCGGCAAATCCCACCTCTGACTGGCCCCGCCCCCATCTATTCTCCACCCCCCGAGTCCCAGCTGATTGGCTGGGCTCTCCTTTGGTTGCCCTGCACAGGAGAACAGAGCTGGAAAGCAGGTTAGTGGGGTGGGGAGGGAATGGGGATTTTGCAGTATCCTTCCCACGCCATGCCCACCAAGCCACACCCATAGCTGATCGATTGGGTCTCCTTTGGTTGCCCTGCACAGGAGAACAGAGCTGGAAAGCAGGTTAGTGGGGTGGGGAGGGAATGGGGATTTTGCAGTTATCCTTCCCACGCCATGCCCACCAAGCCGTGGCCACAGAACTGGTAGTAAAAAAAAATTGGAATCCCACCACTGTATTACTTGCATGGCTGAAATACAGACAGCAGATCAAGGTGTTGTTTTGTGGTTACCTGTTTTCTGTTCAAAGCAGGGGAAGGTAAAAAAAAAAAAAAGTTGGCTAAAAAAAAGATTTTATGGAAAGCACAGATCTGCCTTGAGGTACCTTTGAGAAAAGAATGGTGTTCTGCTTGCATGGAGGCTGGTGAAAGAGAGAGAGTTAATGTCTCCATTGGAAGTTAATGACTTGCATCGGGAGCATAGTAAAAAGAGAGCTGAGCAAATATTAACCAGTATATAAAAGGAGACTTCCTGTTCTCCTCCTTAAAATGTCTCTTGGAGAAAAAGCTATCCAGTGTCTTAAAGGCCTGAAGAATAAGATACGAGTCTGACATGACAATCTTATTTCTAAGAAATGAACAATAGTAGCAAGAAAGCTAATATGTTGCCTGGCTAGCCATAAATACTTGCCTCCCATTTAAATAAAGCCTAATTTATTTTTTCTTTCTTTTTGGGGGGTGGGATGGAAGTGGGGACAAAGGTCCATGTTGCAGACTTGCATTCAGAAACCAGTCAAGCTGTTGTCTGTAAGACTTCAGAAATAAAAATAGCTTGGTATCAAAATCTCTATAGAGCCTCAATCAATATTCACAGTTAGCAACTGAACTAAATATTTACGCAATCAAGATGCCAGCAACCCACTTTTTAAAACTTCTGTTCATTTTTATTTTATAGTTTACAATGATTCCATCTTTCATTTCAATCCTGTGTCGACTGGATACATATATCTTGCACTTACAATTACAATTAATACTTACCAATATAACAATAATCACATTTTGTTATAGCTATTATTTAATATATCTATTATTTTTTTAACAATCTTATTTTATTGCTCTATATATTCATCTGGTCCATTTTAATTTATTTATTTTCCAACCATTGATAAAATAAATCCCATATCATACAATATTCTGTTTCTTCTTTTTCTCTGATTACCAATGTTAACCTATTCATTTCAGCACATTCAAATATTTTCTCAATTACTTTTCCCTTTATTGGTATCTTATAACTTTTCCAATTCTGAGCAAATACAATTCTGGCTGCTCCATTTTTTAAAACTTCTGATAATGAAACCATTGGGGAAAAAAATGGAGAACTGGGGTCTCCTTCAGACAATTGGACTGATTGATTCTATTGAAATGTTGATTGATGGAACCCAGGACTGAGGGAAATGCAGAATATACTGCATTAGGGTGTGTTTTGCAACAGATATGCCAACAGAAAGAAAATTAGCCTTTCAATGAATGCAGATCTCAGTTTAAAAAAACTTCCTAATGTATTATACTGAAAGAATGGAGATGTTTATGGCCTACCTCAATAGAAAAATTTCCTAATGCATCATATTGGAAGAATGGAGAGTTTGTGGCCTGCCCAAGATCTATTTACATGGAGTATGTTCCTTCTCAAGAAACCTGATTTCATTTCCCTAGAGCTGCCATCCTTGAATATGTTACATTTTATTATTTATTATATTGTAGAAACAATTACTGTTCCTTTAACAAATGGGCACATTTTGAGGACACAGGGCTGCATCTAACCTTTGAATCAAATATTGAAGAATTTGTGGAGCAAAGACAAACACGAAGCCATATGGGGTGAAATGCAGCAAGATATTAATTAAATATAGCCAAGAGGATTATTTATCAAGTGTTCCCTCCTTGCCGCATTAAAAATAAGAATGTGGGCAGCATCTCTAGAGACTCCAGTGGAACTGCATGCAATTCTGGGGCCGCAGCCTGAACACCACAGGCTTAATATTGAATTTGAGTGCAACAATTACAGAAGAAATTTCCCATCTCTGAGACCTATTGTCTTCCACTGCTTTAACAATCCAACCCATTTGGTTTAAAGGCTGTCTGGAAAAACCAAAACTTTTGTGCAATCTGTCCTCAGCAGTTGAAAGAGGCCTTTAATTGCCAGGGAACTGTCAATCAAGCCTCAGTAAAGTCCTGTACTTAAGCAAGAAAAACCAAAACTACACATACAGACTGGGTGAAACCAGGCTCAATAGCAGTAACTGTGGGAGGGATCCTGGAGTCTTAGTGGACAGTCTTACCGGACAATATGAGCCAGCAGTGTGCAGTGGCAGCCAAAAGAGCTAATGCAATCCTAAATTGTATTAACAGAGGGATACAATTGAGATCAAGTGAGGTACGAATACCACGCTATAAAGCCTTAGTAAGACCACACTTAGAATACTGGTCACCACACTATAAAAAAGATGTTGAGACTCTAGAAAAGGTACAGAGAAGAGAAACCAGGATGACTAGGGGACTGGAGACTAAAACATAGGAAGAATGGTTGCAGGTACTGGACCTGGCTAGTCTAGTGAAGGGAAGGACCAGGGAAGACAGGATAGCAGTCTTCCAGTATTTGAGGGGCTTCCAGAGAGAGGATGAAGGGGTCAAGCTATTTTCTAAAGCATCTGAGGGCCAGACAAGGAACAATGGATAGAAACTGACCAAGGAGAGATTCAACCTGGAAATAAGGAGAAACTTTCTGACAGTGAGAACAATCATCCCATGGAACAGAAGTTGCCCTCAGGATGCCCTCAAGATTGGGAGCATCATCACTTGAGACTTTCAAGAAGAGATTGGACTGCCATTTGTCAGAAATGGTGTAGGGTCTCCCGCTTGGGCGGAAGGGGGGGGTTGGACTAGATAACCTACAAGGTCCCTTCTAACTCTGATTATCTGTGTGTATCTCAGTGGGCATTTTGGAGTGTTCAGTGGCTCGTATATTCGTCACAAGGTACATTTGCTATCCTGGACCAAGAGATGTCATTGCTTCAGCTTTGAAGAGGAGGAAGCTCCCCTAATGTAAGCAACACACACAAGCAATATTTTAAAACATCAGGGAAACAAGATTATCGAGGTCTTTGGTGCCCCCTGAACTTGGTGGTCTTCTTGCAGATGTTTCATTACCACACTAGGTAACATCAACAAATAGGATTAGGGCCATTCTTTCCACACAAGTTCCATACACATAGCATATACAGTCTATGTATTATTTGAAATTTTAAACACAAGAATAAGGCTAATACAAATAGATCTAGAGCTGCCCATCTGTAATATTATTCGAGGAAGGAAAATGGATATTGTTGCAATAACCAAGCAGACGGGAAATACCTTCAGCTAGTTCAGCAAGTTGAATGTCAATTTGCTTTTTCTGTAAACAGTTCTGAATTCCGAAATCAGATCTCCTGAGTGACAGAAATACATTTCCAAAGGCTCAACTGTTCTGTAGAATGACGTCAGCAGCAATTGTGTATGTGCGCATGGGTGTCATTTCATCTGTTGTTGTTGTGTTTCAAGTGATAAGCCAACAACACGGAGCATAGCCTACACTGGGCTCACTGCAAGATAAGGCAAAACTGAAGGTGGATTTGGCCCTGTGATTTCCATGACTTCTGAAATGCCACCAGTGTTATTGTCTCCCCATCAAAGCAAACAAAAGATTGAAAAAACTAATTGCTTCTCTGAGCACAATCGATTACTTAGAAAACATTAACACAGTCTATTCACTTTTTTTGCTTGCAAAAGGGAGGATCTCTCACATTCTTCCCAAGCCCCTGGATTTAATACTTCACCACTCAAAATCTTCAAACAAGGTCTGGCAGTTCTCTGTCAAGAAACATTCTTCTACTTGTTGGCCTACATTAAATCAAGCAAGTGGATTAGATGGACCCCCCTTCTATTCTGTCATTCACTATTCTGACATTACACTAACCCAGCTCTGGGTCAATAGGCTGGATTTGCAAAGCTAAGCCAAAGAAACCAAAGGAGCCATTATTTAATGTGTGTTAACTGAATCCAACCTGTGTTTATATCAACTTGCAAATTCAATAGAGCAGAACTTTCTCTGAAGAGCAGAATTTAGGGAGGAAAAATGAGAAAGGACTGTATTTTTCATGCTTAGTGAACCTTATTAATCCTATATCTGTCTGTTAAAGACTAAAAGATGATACAGGTTTCTGCAAAACTAGCAAGTATATAGAGTAGATCAGTTTTCCCCAACTTGGATGCAGTCCAGGCTGGCTGGACTTCAATTCTCAGAATTCCTCAGCCAGCTTGAAAATTCTGAGTCAAGATCTGGGGAAGGCTGACATAGAAACACTCATAAAGGAAGCTCATATAGCCTAAAGCAGCATTTCTCAACTTGGCAACTTTAAGGTATATGAAGGTCAACTTCCAGAATTCCTCAGTCCTCTTCCCCCCCCCCCACTAATGGCTGGAGAATTCTGGGAGTTGAAGTCCACACATCTTAAATTTGCCAAGTTTGAGAAAGGCTGCCCTGAAGATTCATGAAGCTAACTTCAAACAGTTCCTTCTTCACCCAGCTCTTTAATAATTTGTATGTATAACTCACTGGCACAAAAGGAAGGAGTAGCTGCCATCTAAATAAAAATCAGAAATAGTCAAAGGATTATAGGTCAACTAATGGTCATCAACCAGAACATAAAGCAATGTATACAATTGGAAATCTGTATTTTATAGATGAAAAGCCATGTTTTATCCAAAGCTGTCCAATTAATCTCTTGAGTTGAACTGGATAAGAACTTCTTGGATAAGAACTGAAACATTTTCAAGAAAACACCAAGAAAATCCAGTTGCCTTTTGGAAAGGAAAAAAAAAAGGCACCTTTTGGACTGTATCAAACACAAGTAACTGGAAATGAACAAAACAACTTTTTCTTCCTGTTATAGAATATTATAACAAGTTGTCAGCTTTGCCCATTTGAGCTCCACAAAAGCACATTTTTTGTTTACATTTTTGAAATGATTCCTTCCTCCCACGTTTCCTCTCTCTCTTTTCAATTTCAGGCTGATATAGGAAATCCAACTGTACCTTCTCTTTGCAATGCAAGTTTGCCTTTGAAAATGTTGTCTCTGGCCAACTTCAAAAACCCTATTAGCACTGCCCTCACCTAGCTTAAGCCAATGCAAAAGGGCCAGGAAATTACAAAGACACAAGCACATGTCTTGGAAATGGAAATAAGAATCAGTGATGCTGAGATGAGGGGAAAAATTAGAATCTTACCAAACCACGAATGGCTTTTGCAATGACATGATTCTAAGATCCATCCATGCAGGCAGAAAGAAAGGAAAAATAAGGCAGATAGCTCATCAATAGAATCAGGTATCTTTACTAGAAGAGAAATAAGAAAGTAAAAAAAGAATAAGAGCCAAGGGTGCCCTGAAGGGATGGGCTATTTCTTATCTTATCTGCATACATTTGCTTTGTAAAAAAAAATGGGCTATAAATATTTCTACTGCCCTTCTGTTTGCCAAAGTCAATCTTTCTCTTTCCCATCTTACTGTAAGCCTAGGGCTGGGTTCTTAATCATCGAGTGAACAACCTACAACATTTTCTGACACATTTGGCTAAGACGTTCCTGCAGCCCTGTCACAGGAGCGTGACTAATGCCTTAGCTATCTGCTTTATGAAGGGGAGTAGGAATGATAAGGTAAATTTAAACTTTCCACCACTGGAAACCTGCCTCTATGTTAATCAGCCTTTAAGTATGTTTATTTATCCATGAAATATATAGAGCCACCAGTCTCACAGAAAAGACAAAACTATAAAGCAATTAACAGGTTAAAAAAAGCTATTGTTGAACCATTTAAAAATCACAAAGGCTAAGAGAGAACAGCAGATGTTAACAACAATGGAGATACCTCAGTATTTCCAGGAGACCCTGGAGCCCTGAAGCTGGTACAACCAGATTTTGAGGGACTTCTGGAAAACCAAAAGGGATAGAGGCAGTTTTACTTCAGGGCTGGGTGTGTTCATGCTTGTCATAATCTTTCCCCTTGGAGGGACCAACTGAGGTGTTGTGGGTACTTTCTGAAGTTTGAGAAGGATTGAGAAGCATAGGAGAAATGTGACCCTATGATCCCTAGTCAACCTCTATGGAGAAGATACTTCCTCCCAATGTTTTCCTTCTCCATTAGATGCCTTTAACACCCCAATCCTTTTGAACCCATCACCCCCATAAAGGGGTGGCAAAAGAAGAAGAGGGCAATCACAGCAGCAGAATTGAAGCTCTACATCTTTTGTGCTTGCCCCAACCTAGCCCAAACAACATACAAAATGGTGGGGCATTGATTGCACCCCTGTAACCATTGTTGTGTCTTATGCTTTTTGACAATCCATACAATGGGTTAGTGGTGCATATATTTACAGGGGTCTTCAAACTTGGCAAGTTTAAGACTTGTGGATTTCAAGTCCCAGAACTCCTCCTCCAGTCATGTTAGCTAAGGAATTCTTGAAGTCCACAAGTCTTAAACTTGCCAAGTTTGAAGACCCTTGGCATATAATTTCTCTCCCTCCTTCATTTTTGGACCCAAACAAACTTCTAATCAAAGAGAAAAACTCTATACCTCCACTTGTGGAAGAAGTGTGGTGTTTAGAAGATAGGAGGGTGACATATTTTGGTGGTCAGTAGAAAGCTTGAGTTCCTACAGCCCATTGACGCAAACTGTGGTTTGTTTGGTTTTGGCTTAATGAGTTTTACATGGAGCCAGTTATGCTTTAGTCAATAAGCCACGTCAGGCAGATCATGGTTTGGTGCAATATAAGAACCCACTTTAAAGCTGTTCATCATGCGCCTACAGATGCTACATCGGCTTCCAAATAATGGGCTGAACCATGGAAAAATTGTTGTTTACTTCTTCTGTTTTCCCCACTCTTCCTCTAAGGCAGGGGTCTCCAACCTTGGCTCCTGGAAGCCTGGCGGACTTCAACTCCCAGAGTTCCACAGCCAGCTGGCTGTGGAATTCTGGGAGTTGAAGTCCGCCAGGCTTCCAGGAGCCAAGGTTGGAGACCCCTGCTCTAAGGAATTAAGGGTAGTTAAAAATAGGATCTCTGATTTAATGTTTTAGCCCCCCTCCCCTCAATGTAAATAAGATGCAGACAGAGGCTGGCTTTGTAGCTGAAGAGACAGTGGAATTCTGCTCTTCCAGGTCAAATTCTAATACAGGAAGTCCTCGACTTACAACAGTCCATTTAGTGACCATTGAAAGTTACAACGGCACTGAAAGAAGTAACTTCTTTTCACACTTGTGACTGTTGCAGCATCTCCCATGGTCCCATGATCCAAATTCAGAGGCTTGGCAACTGACTCATATTTATGACGGCTGCTGTGTCCTGGGGTTATGTGAGACTCCCTTTCTGTCAACCAGAATCAAGGAGGAAGCCACATTCCCTTAACAACTTTAGTGATTCACTTAACAACTATGGCAAGAAAGGGGGCAAAATTCACTTAACTGTCTCGCTTAGCAACAGAAATTTTGGGCTCAATTGTGGTCATAAGTTGAGGCCTGTGTTTATGTGTGTATGTGTATACACTTATGTATGTACTGTATGAATATGTACACGTACACACAAACACACACATACACCCCAGAAGACTGTACTCAGATTCTACAACTTTCATGTGGAAATAACCTTTTCTGCCCTCAAAACAGCTGGACTGCTGCTTTCTTCTGTTGGCTGCTAAATGCAATGTTACAAGCTACCCTCGTTAGAAAAAAATTATCTGTCCAGAACCACAGTGGACATATAGGCCTTCGGTACAATAGTTGGTTACACTATTTAAAACTCTACATTTACTTGGATGATCTAAGGCTAAACTTTCACTTCACTCAATCATCATAATTGGGTGGAGAGTTTAGCTAGGCATGTATATATATTTGAGAGAGAGAGAGGGAGGGAGGGAGAGAAATAAGGAAAAAGATACTCTCACTAATATTTGCACAACTTTCCAATGAAGTTGAAACCTGTTGACGCCAGGCGCTCTCAAAGGAGCTGCCAACCTGCCAATGTTGCTGAGCAAGTGCCCTAAATTTAACCTGGTAATCTAATACAGGCAGAAACTTTGCCAATTTGTTAGTTCTCACCTGAGGCTAACTCCTCTATTGTCACATTCCTAGCTGGCGGAAAATGCAAACCCAGATCTGACATACCTTATTAGATTTCCTTCCTTTCGAATACCAACAACAACAAAAAAAAACCCCAATCCCCCACAACAATCCCAAACCCTTCAAACAAACAGTGACAATTGCCTTAATCCATAAAGGAGAAAAATCCATCATCAGGAGAATCAATAATTGGGAAAAAAAAACTTGAAGGGAGGAGCTTTAATTAACTTAATTAGGGTTAACCAAGATTGGACAAATATACCTAGCAGTTGTTGAGAAAGGTTGCACATCCTTAAGTGTCATTTTGGTTGGTCCACATATTGTTTTTTTAAAAAAACAATTTCCTTTCATTATGGCAGGACATCAACCTTCCATTAGAGTTTTGTAGCTGAAGGAAATACGTACTTCCATACAACTCTGAAGAAAACAACAGCCCTTGTATCATGAGAAGTTGAGCTTAATCTACATGAGTCTTGACTTTTCAAACTTAAGTTTTGGGATCTAGCTTTGATAACTCATCATTAGAGAGTAAATGGGAAGGATGGGAAGAGAGAAAGAGAGAGAGAGAGAGAGAGAGAGAGAGAGAGATCTGATTATTAACTGATTTCTCATAACTCACTAAGCCTTGATATATCTTGTTTGATTTATGGCTCAAGAAGTTCATTGCACTTGCTTTAATTCTATAATCTTTCAAAATCTAAATTTTAACATTTTAATTCTCATATACTGTTTTATATTTCGGTACTGTACTGTACACCATATACTGATTGAGATAGGTGGTCCAGAAATGCAAAATAATAAATAAACAAACAAACAAACAAACACAAGCCCAGCTAAAGTGGCTTCTTCGACAAATAAACTTTTTTCAGGATTCAGTCTGGGACATGTATATTCACCATCATTGGTAAATCAACTATTATTTTTATTTATTTATTTTTTAAATCTTGTTTTGGTACAATGCATGAACCAAGAGAGAGGTTGTACTGCAATGTTTGAGTTTTGTCAAACACTTACTCTAAAGCTCTCCCTAATTTTAGTTAGTGGAACAACCCACTGCGTTTGGCCTGAAAACTGCAGTTATCAGTGACTGATTTAGTATGACTGATAGTAAGCCAAAGGAACAGAAAGTTCTCCTATCTTTGGGAAATCCAGTGAAGTCAATTGTTAACAAGGGATTATAATTTTTAAAAGGTCTGCAATTCTTATCTGGAAGGATATGAAAAGTAGGAAGCAGAAGCTGCTTCTGAAGGAATGTTAAATATATAACACTACCAAGAGCAGAAAAGGCTTCAGCGGAACACGAAAAATGCATCATACCGCCCCATTTAGACAAGTAGTTATTTTTACCACTTACACAGATGTAGCAGATGCTGGTATATATTAAATGAGCATGCAATGCTATGTAATTAAGTTGCACCTCCTAACTGCCATAATGAACACTTCTGTACTTTAAAATAGGATTTTACAAAACTAAAGGTATAATTTTTATAAAGACATTTTTGTATCCTGGACATTTAGACAATCTGTTTTTTGTCTGTTTGTTTGTTCACAAAGCAGACATTTAAAAGTGTGAAGCCACACTCTTACAGCCAAGGGTTAAGCCATTTGATTCTGGGAGCATTACTTCCAAAGACACATGTACACATGTCAAGGAAGGAGTTGATTCTGCTCTAACATGGAGGTGTCCAGCTTGTGATCCACCAACAGATACCCTCCAAAACTGGAAGGGTAGCCTCAGAAATCCCTTTAAAAGTTGCCCAGAATTCCTACGTTCAAAGACAAAAATGATTCACTTTATTCATGCTCATTGAACATTATCAATGCAATGTCAAGTAAGTGGAACTGTTTGTTTACTTTATGCTGGCCTTTGTCACCTGTAACAAGAGGTTCATGGACATCAAAGCATAATTGTAACCCAGCAGAAATTAAAGGAAGCTAATGAACTTTACCCTTTGGTAGATATTAGCCAAACAGTAATTGGAGAACACAATCCTAGATCTTCCCTTATGGATTCAACACATAGGTTCTCCCTAAGACTGAGTTCTCAAGTAAATCTAGCAAGAATTTGAATAAAACAGCATAAAATTAGGTTATGCTGGAAATTAGGCCAGGTTTCACCTCCCGCACTAAGTTCCCATCAGAGTTTAATGGCCAGAGAATAAACTGGCTATGTTCACTGTTGGGTTATAGAATCAATCAGTTTTGTGAGTACATTCAGTACAGGGTTGGGTTGTTGGTTTTTTTGAGTTCATCCAATATTGTACCTTGAACAAGAAGCTGATAATCAAAGGTTTTGCATTTCATTTCCTGATCAAGGCATGCACCAAGCATCCTTAACCGTGATGGTCTCACAGAAAGCCAAACCCAGACCCCCTTTCCCATAGAAGTCACAAGCCTGGCACCACACCGGAAAAAAAAAATAATCTCAGTTTCTTCCAGCAAATTCTACCCACCCCAGATGCCACTTTACCCTACTGCCCAGTTTATTGCCATCCAGAAAGAGATGCCAAGGCGTTGTGCCTGTTTCTGATCCATAAATGTATCCCATAGCATGTACCAGGTGTGGTGGGGGCGAAGGCAACAGGTACCCAAGGAACCAAGTGAATTTCTGGGTGAGGGTCAGTGTCTCCTCCTACTCCACGCCACCACTCCCTGCCCCAATTCGGTTTTCACCCACCAGGCAGAGTTTACACTCGTTTCACAGTTTATATAAGGGGGGGGGGGGGGGGAGAAACCGCAGGACTTTTCCCCGGGGTTTTCACTTCGCCAAGAAGGAAGGGAGGTGGCTGGAAGAAGTGGGGAGGGGCGGGCGCTGGGGTAAGGTTTCTCTCCCCGGACCCTCCTCGGAAGGCAAAACTCCAATACACACGCGCACACACACAGCCCAATCCTCACCTGTCTTTTCCTCCAACTTCACATCAAGGAGGCTCCGAATCGGCGGAGAAAATACCTGTTACGCAGGCGGGATTTTTTTTTTATTATTATTATTTAATTTAATTTATTTTTTGCTTTGCTTTGCTTTGCTTCACCAGACGTGAACAGAACTAATCGGAGCCGGGGGTGAAGTGGAAGCAAAACTCCCCTCCCTTAAATTCCCGAGGAACCTCGGCTAGAGTCGGTAGACATCCCCCCCGTTCCAAGGGAGCAAAGGGGCTCCCGCGCCAGGAGGGACCCCCTGTCTGTCCTGCCTCGAGCTCACCTTGCGAAAATAGCAGGAGCCTCTCTGGTCCGCGGCCGGACAGCCGGTGGGCAGCAGCGTCTCCGTCATCTCCAGCCGCTGGTGACCGGGGCCGGGGATGAGGTCGCCCGCTGCCTCCGTGGCCAACTCCCCAAGTGAGTCCTCGCCTCCCACCGCCTCGCTTGAGCGCCCGGGCGCAGCACCAACTGCGGTCTGGCTGCTCTGCAAGCTCCTCCCCTTCTACCTGGGAAACCCGCGGGGAGGGAATGGAGGAGGAGGAGGAGGAGGAGGAAGCGCTTCCTTGGGCTGGTACCTCGTGGATTCGGGCCGCGGTCCCGCCCAGCAGCGGCTGTGCAAAGGATCAGAAGCAGAGTAGAGCTGGAAGGAAGTCAATCCATCAGAATAGAGCTGGATGGGGCCTTGGAGGTCTTCTAGTCCAACCCCCTGCTTAAGCATCCTTTCAGACAAGTGGCTGATCTCCAGTCTCTTCTTAAAGACCTCCAGTGATGGAGCACCCACAACTTCTGGAGGCAAGCTGTTCCACTGGTTAATTGTCCTCACTGTCAGGGAGTTTCTCCTTAATTTCAGGTTGTCTGCTCTCTCCTTGATTAGCTTTCATCCATCAAGGAGAGGAACCACCTGGAATTAAGAGCGGTGAAGTCAACCCAAACTGGGGATGCATTTCTCCCACCCATCCCCAGGCTCCTGGTCAAAGGACGAGCTGCCCAGGACGGCGGGTTTAGCGAGGAACAGAGGTGGTATTCAGCGGGTTCTGACCAGTTCTGTTGAACCGGTAGCGGAAATTCGGAGTAGTTTGGAGAACCGCTATATCCCACCTGACTGGCCCCGCCCCCCATTCTATGCTCCGCCTCCTGAGCCCCAGCTGATTGGCTAGGTCTCCTTTTGTTGCCCTGCACAGGAGAACGGAGCTGGAAAGCAGGTTAGTCGGATGGGGAGGGAATGGGGATTTTGCAGTAATCTTTCCCCTGCCACGCCCACCAAGCCACGCCCACAGAACCGGTAGTAAAAAAATTTGAATCCTACCACTGGCCAGGAAGATTGGTTCCCAGGATCCATGGCTCTGTACCTAATCGAGAGTCAGATCCTATCCCTACCCTGAGCAGATCGAAGGGTCAATTGATCCTGCTAAGGGCGGGAATGGGATCTGCTTCTAGATTAGGTCTATTCACTCACCCTTAGGAGGATCCCTAGCTTTGTGTTAAACATTCGTTTGCTTTAGTTTAACTGTCAGATTTACAAAATAGGCAGGCATAAACCATGGTTTATACATGGGTGGCTTCACTCATTAGAACGATGAGATGACATGCCACTGCTCATCCTTGATTTACGACCATTTGCTCTGCAACTGTTTGAAGTTACAGTGGTGAAGGAAAAGTGTCTTACAACTGGTCTTCCCCAGTTATAACCATCATAGCATCCCTACAGTCACCGGATCAAAATTCAGGCGCTTGGCAATGGATGTGTAGTTAGAACAGTTGCAGCATCACAATCTGCCACCTGCCTCGCACAGCTTTCGACAAGCAAAGTCAGTGCAGGTTCACTTAATAACCAGGGCAAAAAAGAAGCTAAAATCAGATGTGATTCACTTAATAAGCACCTCGCTTAGCAACAACATTTTTGATTACGATTGTGGTCAAGGACTACCTGCACTGTAATTCAGCTAGGTTTGACCTGAATTGTTGCTTCTCCCAATCCAGCCGATTGGCAAAGTGCACCACAGAGCTAGTTTTCTGACAAATGCATAAAGAGATGGCCCTTTGTTAGTCTTAAACCACAGCCTTAAGTTTCCTTATCCAATTGGTTTTGTCAGTTGTTTACGTTTGTTTAGAATAAATAATGGTAGGAATAGAAATATACAACTTTTTAAAAAAGCATTGTCTTTCCTTTAAGGCCGTGCAATGTTTTCTGTGTCTCTGCAGAAAAGGATTTGGTTGCTAAGAAACTGGGTCCCAGTGGAATCTTATCTTTTTGTCCTCTGAGTCTTTCAACATCTTTTTTGGTCTTTAGTTCTAGTGAGGCATTTTCTTTTTCTTTTCTTTCTTCCTCTTGTCTCTCTTTTGCTATCCAAGGGGAGCATGTGGGTAGGATGGTCCTCTCCTTTGGGAATAATTCTTCAGTGGGGGTAGAGATCTCTTTCTGAAATGCTTTTTCTTTCAAGGACCAGAGAGATTTGGTACAAATCACAGTAGATTTTCCCCCTCACCAAACACACACACATACCACATTTCTGGGGCATTCAGGGAAGTTGCCAGTTTGTGGGCATTGCTCACTGTAAAAATAAAAACAACTGATAGATTGTTTTACAGCCACAAAGCAAAAATGTGGAGTGGCAGGTTTGGAATGCGATTGTCTTTTAAGACTGCTATTTTCAATGTGGTAAAATGAATTGTCCCTGAAATACAGGGCAAAGTGAAAAGTTCTTTCTCCATGCGGTGTTTCCCAGGAAAGTCTTTAAACTTTCAGATCCGCACTGAAGTGTCCCTGAAGGACGGGACTTGTTTTGGAATATATAATATGAATTTAAATTATACAATTATATCATGAGCATACTGTTAATTGTCAACAAAACAATCTATCAACACCTCGCTTGTTTTTCTTGTCAGGATTCAATACAGATACATGTCAATGGGAAAGCAGATCAGTGTTTGAGGTTCTAAGAAGGGTCTTCTTTAAGGCTTTCTGCCTTTAAAATCAAAAGCTTTTATGTTTCGACCAACTGGTTTTACTTCCTTGAATAAAACTATTGATCCTTTTGATAATCCAAAATATGGAATTGTATTTTTATTAGATGTCCTCCCTCTACATGCAACCGATCCCTTTCAAAATGCCCAGAGACCATCTCTGAAAGTATTGTACTTATAATATTCCTTCCTCCACATTGAATAACTGCATTAAACCCACATGGGAAGAGAAACAGGAATAAAAACAACAACGAAGAGTTTCAATGCCCAATAAATGTTCTGATCAGATATTAAAAGGAATGTGTATTGAGATGGGATATAGTTAATCAACTCACCTCCAGAGAGGGTATGTGATGTAAATAATATATATTTATAAAAAATTAAAATGACAAAAGTTTCAAAGGTCGGGCAGAGATATCTTGAACACGTCCAACTTATTCAGCAAAAGGAATGCAAGTGAGTCAGTGAGATTTTCTTTTTTTACTTTTGTCCTCTATTTTGTTTGTGTGTGTGTCTGTGCATTTGTGCATGCGTGTGTGATGATTCTCCTGTGCTTTTGGAAAGCAACTCATTTCCCAGAATAGGAACAACAAGGAAGAATGCCTCTGAGATGCCTTAAAGAAGACAAAATCTGTAAACATGCCTTATTTTTGTTTGTTAACTTCTTTCTAAAAAATAAATCACTTAATTATTGAAAGGAAACATTTTAAAATGTGCTACTGTATTTCAATACTTCCAATATCTGGAAGGATGGTAGCATGTAAGTTAGATGGTAGCATCTAAGTGAGCTTAGTTTTAAAAACTAAGCAGGATCAGGCCTGGTTGTATATTATTGGGAGACCAGAATCTTTGGTGTGCAGGCAAAGCTGGGAAATTAAAGGAATTGGCAATACAATATACTGACAGTCTATTATGGAAAAATGGCACATCAATAAAAGCAAAAAGAAATTAGATTAAAGATAAAGATATGCTATTCAGTGTTTCTCAAATATGGCAGCCTTAAAGTAGGGGGACTTAAACTCCCAGAATTCCCCAGCCAGCTATGATGCTGGCTAGGGAATTCTGGGAATTGAAGTCCACATGTTATCAAGTTTGAGAAACATTGTACTATATCTTTATTGATATTTTATTGCTTTTTTAAATTAAAGATCCTTATGGCAGGATATAAAGATCAAATCATAGAGTTGGAAAGAATCATAGAACACATCTACTCCAACCCCTATCATAATTTCTCAATGTGAACTGTATGATCTCTCCAGGATGCCATACTATATTTTAGGGGGTCATAGCGAGCCATCCTGGCAGGATAGACTTTGCAATAAGTACTTTAACGGTGACTATGAGTGGGTGGGTGTCACCCAGAAGTAAATAGGGCTCCAAAAGCCATAAAAAGGTTGAGAACATCTGAATTAGGGCATAATGTGATATATATACAAACCCTATACATAACAATAACATTTTTCAGAGCAACAACTTAAAATGCAAATTGTAACATCCCACAGATATATACATATCAGGTGTGCGCACACATAGTCTTCAAGCATTGTGGATAAATAATAATCTTGGTTTAACCTCCAGTTCCAGATAGTCTTTTGCCAATCATGCATTCAGGAATTTCTAGCAAATCCTGATTTTCCGCAAAGCATAACCTCGGCAACTTACAAATCAGACATCATTGGCTTTCTGTGATTTTCACCCAATTTTCTTATTTTATTCACTGAGGGGGTAGGGGAGGGAATTTGCATGCTGCAAAGCACAGAACTTGTGAGTTTCATCTTGGTTTCCAAAAAGGCTTTTGCAGCCCATATAGGCTTCAAAGGCATTCTCAGAAAATAAAAATAACTTCTGACTGCACCACAAATATGCATGTCATGTGCCTAGCGGAAAAAAAATACATGTGAAGGTGCCCAAAAATATCCAGGTATTGTACCAATGTTTATTCAGTGCAAGTAATAGTGAAGCTTTGATCATTCATGCAGAGGAAAGAGTATTGGATACGTTCGCCGCCTTGACTTATTTATGAAAATAAATAAAGGTGGCATTAACAATATCTGAAAATAAAAATGCAATAGGCAATGAATACATTAGAAATTATTATGCCCTCTGCTCTTTTTCTATTGAGTAATCATCATCGTAAGCTTTTCCCCGAATGTTTTGTCTTTTTCAGTTTCCAAATCCTGAAACTGTCAATTTCATAACCTCATTTGCATGGTGGCGTCACTGCAAGAAGGTCATTATTTTGACATCACAGCATTTCCTGCAGATGCCAAGGCTGTGATTCATTCTGAAAGTTGTGGACTCACACCCATTAATATTATTTTTTTTAAAAAAACCTCTCTAGATCACCATTTCTCAAGTTTGACAAGTTTTAAGATCTATGGGCTTCAAACTCCCAGAATCCCACACATGCCAGCTGGGGAATTCTGGGAGTCGAAGTCCACAGCATCTTAAAAGTTGTCAAGCTTGAAAAACACTGTTCTCAGTTAAATCATTCAGAGGCACATAAACACACAGTTTACTCACACTGACCTCTTCTGGTCCAATTAGCCCTGCTGATGGTCATACAGGTGCGCTTAGCCCCACCTCCCGGCCAGGTAAAGATAGGTTCACTTTCAAATGCTTCTGAAAATGAGATTTTCTCCATCCAGGCTACACCCCCAATCTTTTTAAGCTACCACATCCTGGTCCCCTTACCCCCTTGCACTCCAGCTGCCTTTTCACTACAGGAGATTATTGGTAGCTCAGGGCTGAAATGAGGGCTCCTTGGTGCTCTCTGAGTTTGTTTTCTTGCAGATCTTTATTACCCTTAACTAGCTAACACACTGATGATGTTAGCTAGTTAAGGGTAATAAAGGTCTTCAAGAAAACAAGCAAGCTCAGAGAGTACCAAGGAGTCCTCCTGCCTTTTCCCTGTTCATCTTTAACAGACAATAGGATTCGAACAGTGAGGACAATCAACCAGTGGAACAGCTTGTCTCCAGAAGTTAAGTGCTTCATCAATGGAGGTTTTTAAGAAGAGACTGGACAGCCACTTCTCTGAGATGGTATAGGATGTCCTGCTTGAGCAGGGGGGTGGACTAGGAGACCTCCAAGGTCCTTTCCAACTTTACTCTAAATGATTCTGCTTAACAAATAATTCCCTCAACCCTGTTCAAAGTCTGCACTACTATTATCTTGTCATCACTCCTTATCACTCATCCTCTCCCACTTGTGACTTCATACAATTTATATTGACTGTTTCCTAGTATGATTAGTTGTACCCTACAAGTATTATTAAGTGTTGTACCTTATGATTCTCGACTCGTGACGAATGTATCTTTTCTTTTATGTATACTGTATTTGAACGAAGACAAATTCCTTGTGTCCAACTTGGCCAATAAAGAATTCTATTCTATTCTATTCTATTCTATTCTATTCTATTCTATTCTATTCTATTCTATTCTATTCTATTGAACTGCACTGCACTGCATTGCATTCGTTTCCCACCACCAAAAGAACCAAAAAACATTTACTTTACATAGATCAGGATTTATTTAGATCGGAGGTAAAAACTTTATTTTGAGATAATTCCGGGGTACGTTCAGCCTTGCCATCGGGCAATATCAACCAACTGAACGGGGTTCACACAACAATCTCAGACGCCCAAAACCCCTTTGCAAAAAAAAAAAAATCATTGCCAAAAGCTGGCTTGAAGCGCGCGCATGCGCAAACGAAACCAAACGCTGCGCACTTCTTCCCCCTCCCCTTTCCTTCTGGGGATAGCCACGCCTCCTTCTCGGGCTGCGCGCGCCACCGGTGGGAGGTGGGAGGGGGCGGCCGATGGCTGGCCGACCAGGACCCGCCTCCTTTCACAGACCTGTCCCAAGATGGCGGCTGGCAGTAGCGACGAGGAGGACGAGGAGCTGGTGACCGTCGGGACCCCGCTGGAGCTGCTGGAAGAAGGTAAATCCGCCTACTCGGTCCCTTTCCTTCTAGATCTCTTCTTGTTTTTTTTTTTTGTTTTTTTTTTATGCGGGGAGAGGCGAAGGAAAGGAGGGATGGTCTCCCTGCCGACTCTTTTTGAGAAACAGCCTGGACCCCTACAGACATTGTTCCCCAAGTAGGTCACAATCATCAATGCTGATGGGGATCTATGCGCTGATGATGTTCCCTGGTGGGTCTTTGGGGTCCTTGGTGCTGCTCTGTGAACTTGGTGGGCTTTTTTTTTTTGCAGACGTTTCATTACCCTACTAGGTAACATCATCAGTGCTGGAAGAAAGGAGGTTTTGCAGGGGTGGAGAAGGATTGTGCGGTCTTTGGTGCTCTCTGAGCTTGGCTGCTCTTTTTGTTTTTTTGCAGACATTTCATTACCCAACTAGACTCAGAATAATTTTATTGTCACTTTAACATGTAGACGAATCGGCATACATTAAAATAAAACATGGTTGCATACAGCTCTCAAAGGGTCACCACCTCCAATATACATTATATAAACATGACAAAATTATAAATAAAACATTAAAAAAAATATGCACTCGGTAACAGCATCAGTGACATCAAAAATTATGAGTAGGTGTAGAAGAAAAGGGGGTGTGCAGGGAGGGGGACTGCGTGGTTTTCTGAGCTTGCTTGGGTTTTTTTTGCAGACATTTCATTACCGGATTAGGTAACATAATCAGTACTAGAGGAGGTGGGGTTTTCTCCACCTTTCTATGCAGTAATTAATCCTACTGGTGGAGTGTAGTCTTTTCCTTGATTGTTTCTTGATTAGGGAATTGCTTCCTGCTTGATTGTTGTCTCTCCTGTTGGCACCTGTGCCCTCCTACAGCTTCTGCAGTGGCAGGGCCTCCCTCTTCCCTTCTGCCTGGGCCAAGGAGTTGTAGTGTGGGGCAGTTGGGGGAGCCCCAGATTGGGGAAAGCCTGTTGCATGGGATTCTCAAGATCCTCCTGGAAGCTCTTTGCCAATTGGGGAGGAAGGAGGGAGGCTGGGAGAGGGGAAAAATGGGGCATAAGGAGAATTGGGAGGGAGGCTGCTTCTCTGCAGCTTTGGAGACAGTTTGATGTAAGTGAAAGTGCCATCTTAGAAACTAGGAGATGGTGAGTTCTAGTTCCATCTTAGACATGAAAGCTGATCTAACATTTCATCTGTTCATCTATCCTTCCTTCCTTTCTTCCTTCCTTCCTTCCAGGTGAGCGCATTAAGAAGCCAGTTCCTCTCCAAGACCAGACGGTCAAAGATGAGAAGGGGAGGTATAAACGATTTCATGGTGCGTTCAGTGGTGGTTTCTCAGCTGGCTATTTTAACACTGTCGGATCCAAAGAAGGTTAGTAAGGATCTATGTCTGAAATTTATTTGGCTCCTCTTGGCATAAAGCTGGGCTGAGTTGGATTATTTTTTTAAAAAGTGTCCAAGATGATAACATCTTGGTTAGTTGTACACATTGTGTGAAGTTACATGGCTCAATGTGTACGGTGACTCTGTTGTGGCTTCTAAATGATTGTGAAAGTGCTGGATCATGGGAATGCATCTTATTTATATAATTTAATAATAGTTTAAACTGTATAAAGTAGACTGTCAAACAGAGACTACTAGAGATAGACACACATTGTGCTAATTCATAATGCAGTACTTTCATGTTAAACTTTGCATGCTTTGTGAGTCTGTGTGAACTTTGCTGACAGTTTATGGCTTGTCAGTGCTGTTTATTTGGGATCCCAGCTGACTGGCATGTTCAGCAAATGTGATAAAAACAAAGTTAGTGTCTTAGTGTTATGCTTGAACCTAGCAAAAGGGACAAGACGATCAAGTAAACACTTTAAAAATTAAAACGATCACAGTGTATTGCCTTAAGCTAGGAAATCATATGCAAAATCACTTGTCATGCAATTTGTATAATGTCCAACACAGTTCTACACAAATGTTCACTTGGACATAGTCAGTCAGTTATTTAGTTATAGTAAGTCAGTGAAAGAAGTCCAGAGTAAGTGGGTATAGTAATTGCAGTTTTCATTGGAAATTCAGTCTTTCTCAGTCCTGCTATAAACTCACATCTTATAACAATGCTTTGTCTTCCAAGGATGGGCGCCATCAGCCTTTGTGTCATCTCGCCAAAACAGAGCAGAAATGAAAGTTCTCGAGCCAGAAGATTTTATGGATGAAGAGGTAAGATGATGGAGATTATTGCATTTATATAATTCCAGGCATCTATTTATATATGATGTCTATGTGGTACATAGATATATAAATATTGTGATGTATATAGTTGTACATCATCCAAAGTCACTTCGGTGAGATGGACAGCCATATAAATGATAAATATAAGCCTGGTTTTTTTGTACACAAACTTTTACTGCATGGTTAACAGACATGATTAAATAGCTTTGTTTAAATAAAGAACAGCGATTTTTATACAAAGGAAGTGCACCTCTTGTTTTGTTTCAAAGTTTCTGTTCAAATTTGTGGACTTGGAAAGAAAATATTCTGACCCCCCCAAATAATAATAATAATAATAATAATAATAATAATAATAATAATAATAATAATAATAATAATAATAATATTTTTCCTGGAAGGATCTTGGTGAACATGGCATTGCACCAAAGGAAATTACAATCACGGATGCATTTGCTTCCCAAAGCAAAGACAAAATCCAGGAGAAGGCCAGACAGCTAGCAGGAATAGTTGCACCTATCCCTGGAGCTACAATATTGGATGAATTCATCACACCTGCAAAGTAAGTATTGAAAAATAACCTGCTACTTGTGGATAATTGCAGATGTTATATTTTTGATTTTGGGAGCACCTGGAGGACTTTGAGTCATTTTTGCCAGAAGTAAACAGGCAGGATTTCTTCTTTCTCCATAAACAAGCGTTCCTGATGCTCAATCTAGGACTGTTACAGAATTCATTTATTTTATTTGTATAACTGCCCATCTCCGTGACTCTAGGTGGCTTTAGACAATCAAATATGTAAAATGTATAATGTTAAAAAAAAAAGTAAAACACATAGGAGCTGGGCATAATCTAATTCAACATTTCTGAACTTGGCAATGTTAATAGCAATAACACTTAGTCTTACATATCACTTTACAGTGCTTTACAGCCCTCTTGAAGCAGTTTACAGAGTCAGCCTATTGCCCCCAACAATTTGGGTCCTCATTTTACCCACCTTGGAAGGATGGAAGGCTGAGTTAACCTTGAGCCTGGTGAGATTTTAACTGCCAAATTGCAGACAGCTGGAAGTCAGCAGAAGCAGCCTGCAGTACTGCACTCTAACCACTGTGCCACCATGGTTCTTCACATTAAGATGCATGGACATCAACTTCTAGAATTCCCCAGCCAGCACATTAATCTAACCAATCATCCCCATAACCAGAAGATGGGCTATATCCTACTCCCAGGATCAGGCACAACAGTTAAATTTTCAAGGCCTTACAAAAGGCCAAGAGAGACAAGACCTGTCAAATCTCAGAGGGATGAGTCTGCATCTAGTTTCTGTTTCTACAATTGTTTGAGTGCTTTTGTTTAGAGTTCTAGTTGGATTCTAGTTAGTTCATATTTATGACGATTGCAGTGATTGTGTGATCACATTTTACGACTTTCTGACAAGCAAAATCAATGAGGAAGCCAAATTCACTTAACAACTGGATTGCTAACTTAAATGCAATGCTTCACTTAACAACTGGGACAAGAGAGGTCGTAAAACTCACTTAAGAAATGTGTCATTTAGCAACATAAATTTTGGTTTCCATTGTGGTCATAAGTCGAGGACTACCTGTAGTTATAACTTGTTTATCCGTTTCTTTTTTTTTTTTCCAGAATAACAATTGGGATTGACTTGTTGCGAAAAATGGGCTGGAAAGAAGGACAAGGTGTTGGGCCCCGAGTAAAGAGGAAGCCACGGAAGCAAAAACCTGGTACATTCCCCTGAATCTATTGTTTTGCAACAAGATCAGAATAAAATGAATTATCTAGTTCAGGTAATTATGTCCCTGCTTAATAAGGCTTTTGCTTCTCATCTTGAAGTACAAACAAGCAAAGCAGGAACGACCCAATCATATTTTCCCATTTTTGTCCAAATTAGGAAAACACTGTGATTTCGACCTAAGTCAGAATGTTGAACCATTGTTTGTAATTATACAATATTCTGACTTGTTTCAAAACAGATAAATATTGTTTTCTGGTTTGGGCAAAATATGAAATCAGAGTTCTTCAAAGATTTCCTAATCTGTTTGCTTGTGCTATAAGGGGAGAAGCACAATATTGCAAAATAACTTGTTCCTATCTTCATATTTAAGATATGGCTGCCTTAATATATCAGTTTTGATCTATTTTTACATATATAACTGATTAGTATATAGTATAACTATTGCTATTGCATAATTCATTACTCGTATACCGGAGTAATTTAAATTACTTTGAATTTAGTAGGATCGTAGAAGCATAACTTGTTTCTTACTTCAATAAAAGTAATGAAAAAATATGGCATTTTAACCGTGATGGTCACTGTTTGGTTACAGAGCCTGGAGTAAAAATATATGGCTGCGCTTTGCCTCCGGGATCTGAAGATTCAGAGGTAATTGTACAGCATTTGTTGGAAATTTTAACTTTTTTTAAAAAAAATACAGAATTGGAATGATTCAATAAATACCAACTCCTTGCAGTTATAATAAGGAGTATTACAATAATTCTTTTAACATCTTAATGCCTTGTCATTTTCAATAAGTGAAGAAACATTGGCCCTTGTCTTTGCAGAAAAGGCATCTTGTAACATCAGGAAAGCTTTTCATATAAACAGTTCCGTGCCCTGGATAGTTTTCATGTAAATTATTTACATGCAGACAGTGACTATATACATAAAGTGGCAAGGAGTAAAAACAATAGTTCTTGATTACTAATTGCTGCCATTAGTGACAGTGGGAAATACAACAGTGATGAAAAAATAATGTTGGGACCAAAATACCCAAAAACAACAACAACAAAACCTTCAATGGGAAACTGATTACTGTCTGGTCAGTTTCAGGCAGAGCTGCTGGTTACTGGGCTGAACTTAAGGCATTTAGCACTTTGTAAGGAAGTACCGCGTTAGAAAAACAGCTCAGAAAGAGATAGCTTGTTTAGGCAGTCTCTCTGCCCTGCAAGGAGGCGAAAGAAAAAAGAAAAAACACTGAGTCAGGCACAGGATACTATAGAAGAGAACATTGTCAGAATGAAATGGCACCAACCAGCGATTTCACACTGACCTGATTTTCTTAATGACTATTTTGTCGGAACCAATCCCAGTCACTAATCAAGGACTACCTGTAAAATACTGCTCCATGGCGGAAGTAGAAAGCGTAGGAGAATAGAACTCTGTGATGTTCTCCATTTTAACTATTCTTTGGTTAGAATCTGAAACAACCTCATGAATCGCTGAAGCAAACCTTAGACATAATAAAAGTCCACGGATTGCTGCTGCTTAGAATTACCAACACAGGCCGCTTCAAAGAATTGCCAGGGAGAAAAGAAGCCAGGGCTTAAAAATTTGGCCAACTTACAAAAAATAACCTATATTTTATTTTATAAAGGAAGAAGAGGATGAATACCAGCCGGAAAATGTGACCTTTGCCCCCAAAGATGTGATGCCAGTAGATCTGACTCCGAAAGAAAACCTTCATGGCCTGGGTTACAAAGGGCTGGATCCCAACAAAGCTTTATTTGGCACTTCAGAAGAACCTTTCAATCTTTTCAGCCTCGGCCCTGGAAATTTGAGTCATCTTGGGGATGTACAGCATGGTAAAGGACGGAAACTGGGCATTTCAGGACAGGTAAAATACAATGCAGGTTAAAATTTTGGACTAGGCTTTGAGAAAAGAGCAGGTGAAATCTAAAAAACCATGATGGCGAACCTGTGGGATGCATGCCACAGGTGGCACCCGGGGCCCCCTCTGTGGGCACACATCTCCCCAGCTTAGCTCCGCCATGCATGTGTGTGCCTCCTGCCAGCCAGCTGGCCTTCGGGTCTGTTGAGCATGCGTGTGGGGTGTGCATATGCAGGGGCAGGACATGGGGGCGGAGCATGCATGCATTGGGGGGCATGTGGGGGCACATCTTGCATTTTGGGTATGTATGCACCTAGGGGCCCAAAGGGTTCACCTTCACTGTGTAAGGCATCCAGAAAGTATCCATGATATCAATCACTCCGAGATGTCCAATTGATTTATTAGAAACAGATCTGGCATGTCAAAAGCAATTTCCCAAGTGAAAGATTTTTTCCCACATTACACAGAATCCACCTTCTCTCCTCCCACTTCTACACTTCATAAATCACGAGAACCAATTAACTGCAACTGGAAATTCTTAACAGGACATACAGAATAACCTTGAACTTTTCAACTCCTCTAACTCTCTTTAAAAAAAAAATGTGGCAGCTGAATTTCAAAGCTGACCCACTGGTGTAGTATATACTTCAGAACAGTTATGATTTATTCACGTATAAGTACAGTCTGCTATGGGGAATGGCAAATTGGGAACTCCTTTGTTACAGCCAGTTCAAGCAAGTGGCCCCTTTTTCCTCATTCCATCTGATACAGAGATAGGTAGCCCTCAAGGTACGACCACAAGCAGCATTTCTGTTGCTAAGCAGAAAGACAGTTGTTCGCTGAGTTTTGCTCCATTTTACGGCCTTCCTCACCACACTTGTTAAAGCGAACCACTGCAGTCAAATCAGTAACATGGTGAGTATGTGAACCTGGCTTCCCCGTTGACTTTAGCAATAGCACTTAGACTTATATACCACTTTATAGTGCTTTGCAGCCCTCTCTAAATGGTTTATAGAGTCAGCCTCTTGCCCCCAACAATCTGGGTCCTCATTTTATCCACCTCGGAAAGACCAGAAGACTGAGTTCACCTTGAGCCTGGTGGGATTCGAACTGCCAAATTGCAGGCAGCCAGCCAGCAATCAGCAGAAGTAGCCTGCAGTACTGCACTCTAACCACTGCGCCACCAAGACTTTGCTTGTCAGAAGGGCGCTGCAACCATCATAAATAGGAGTCAGTGGCCAGACGCCTGAATTCCAATCACTTGGGGGAATGCCACGATCGTCGTAAGTCTCAAAAACGGCCATAAGTCCCTTTTCTGAGCGTCCCCACAACTTTGAACGGTCACTAAATGCACTGTTGTAAATCGAGGACTGCCTGTGCAGTTATCAGGCTATTTAAAATAGTGAAGACAACATCTTAACTCTAATGCTATGCTTCTTCTTTTAGGCCTTTGGGGTTGGTGCTTTGGAAGAGGAAGATGAAGATATTTATACAGTTGAATCCCTTTCCAAATACGACAGCGTTTTGAAAGACGAAGAGCCAGGAGACGGGTTATATGGTTGGACAGCCCCCCATCCTTATAAAAGCAAACCAGGTCTGGAAGCCTCTGAATATTTTGTCATTGGTTGAGGCCTTTTAGGAAGTGCTCCCCTACTGGGTTATTTTGAAAGTGCTAATGAATTTGTCGATTATTTTATAGGAAGAGAGAAAGAAAAGAAGTACCTTGGGAAAATTTTGGATGGCTTCTACTTGGCTTCTAAATCGATAACTCCTGCCAAGGTTAGTTAGCTTTCCTTTTTGCCAATATCTCTGATGTGGTTTGCTGGCAGTCTGTGCAGACGACAGTGGGAAAGAAAGGGGATCAGTCAGAGAGTCTGGAGAGGACTTGGACGAGGGTCCTGCGTCCGATGCAGAGATGGGGCCAGGACCATCTGGGAGTTATGTGCTGACTCCGGAGCCTCCAGAGTCTGACAGCAGTGAGGCAGAGGACCCAGGGGAGCCTGTTCCCAGTGCACATGTACGTAGAACTGCTAGAAGGTGAGAGCAGCTGAAACAAAAGGGGTGACTCGGGAGCAAGGCTGGAAGGTGATTGCCCCTCCCATAAAGTATAAAAGTCAGGCCAAGATGACGAAACCTTTGCAGGAAGCAAAGTCATTTGTTCGGTTCAGATTCATTATTGAAGCTCTTTGTACTTCAGTTGTTGTTTTTTGTCTAATTCATTTGACACTTCTGTTATTGGCAGCACTTCACAGGAAAGCAAGGTGGGTGCTTATCTCAAGGAACTGTTTGAGATTCATTACTGGCTGGGAATGCAAATAATTCCCAGCGTTGCAATAAAACAAGACTTGTTTTTAAAATAAGCATGTGCATAATTATGGTCTTGGAAGCCTTGGTCAGAACAATATCTGCCTATACATGTATGAAGATACACTGGATTCACCACAAGACCTCCAAGTGTATAAAATCGATTCTTCAATCTGCTTTATCATTTGAAACATTGTAGATTTTTTTAATAACACATGAGATGTTTTGTTGCTACTGTTTTGTTTTTATTCTATTCCAAAAGGCAACAAGGGAGAATATCAACTTTCACTGCCCTAAACCTGATCTTCGGAATATCGAGGGATTTTTTTTTTTCAAATCAAATCTGCCCTCTGCCGTGTTTTGCTAATAAAGAATCTGCTATGGCAATCATTTTACAATGCATAAGAGTAGGATACTTTTGTTAAGATTGGCAAAATAGTAAAAAACAACAAACCACAACAGTGCATGTATTGGGGGCAACAGGAAACAACTGGTGTTATGAGGTGATTGGATTTCAAGGCTGATAGCTGCTAGACTTCTGCAACAAATAGTCCCAATATTTTAAAATAATTTTTTTAATGCCATTGTTATTGGTTTATATCAGTCTTTGTCAACCTTGGCAACTTAAAAGATGATGTGTGGACTTCACCTTGTAGAATTCTTTGCCAGCTGGGGAATTCTGGGAGTTGAAGTCCACACATCATCTTCAAGCTGAAAAACTGGTTGAAAAACACTGGTTTACACACTTGAGTTCAGATTTAATTTTGTGGATTTCCCAATGTCCAGCATGTAATGACTCGCTTGTCTGCAAGCAAGACAAACGTTTTGTCTTCTCTTGGGTTTTTTTCCCCTAAAGACTTACCCTAAACCAGACCTGCCAAGAGACTACAGACCAATCCATTACTTTCGACCTGTGATAAAAGCTACTGCTGAAAACTCCCCCTTGCTGCAAGCCTTGGCAGAATCCACAGGGAAGCTTCTGAGCGACACAGCAATCCAGAGTAGACACCAGAAAACTGCTTCCGAGAGAAGGGAAGTGCTGGGCGAAACCGCTCTGAAAGGTATCCCAATATCCTGATAGTACTTTCTGCAAGATGCATGCCCTCTAACTCAGGGGTCCCAACCCCACTTCCCCCAGGCCATGAATCATCACCGGGCTGTGGCATGCCAGAAACAGGGCTATGCAAATAAGTGAAGCTTCCTTGGTGGGATGCAGGCAACGCGTGAAACCATGCACCCTCCCCTCCGGTCCATGGAAAAACCTCTCCACGGAACCTGTCCCTGATGCCCCGAAGGTTGTGGGGTACTGCTCTAGCTGGAATCTGCAATCATTTTGTTCTGACTTGTTTTTTTGTAGGCATTTTTGATTGTCTTTTAAAATTTATATCTATCTATATCTCTTATCTATCTATCTCTACCTATCATCTGTATCAATCATCTATCTCTCTCTATCTAAATTGAAATATATCCTTAAACATGTATATTTTTAATTTATTGAAAATGGGGGCTTTTTGCAAATGTTTTGTTTAAACAAGGCAATACATTCTTGATTACTATCACTATTAATCTCTCATCCTTCCTTTCACCCATCTCCTCCCACTTGTGACTGTATAACTGTAACTTTGTTGCTTGTATCCTTACAATTTATATTGACTGTTTCCTAGTATGATTCAATTGCTTATTGTACCCTATGACTATCATTAAATATTGTACCTTATGATTCCTGAAGAATGTATCTTTTCTTTTTATGTACACTGAGAGCATTTGCACCAAAGACAAATTCCTTGTGTGTCTAATCACACTTGGCCAATAAAGAATTCATTCATTCCACTATGTCCTGAACTAAACTAAAAAAACGTTAGTTATATATCATGATTCTTCTCTTCTTGTTTAGGCCCAACCACTTCTGTTTTGGAATATTTGTCAGATAAAGACAAAGAAAGGATCCAAGAAGTGAAACAGGCAATACAACCACAACAGAAAGCTGACACCGTGCCACAACAATCTCCCTATAACAAACTCCACGCTCCTCCTGCCTCTGATGTGCCACGTAAGTGGCAATTGATGCTGGGGTCGCAGTTATCTACAACTGGCTCAACCGACTTCAAACCGTTTGCCAGCAACCCAGAAAAGCAAAAGAGATATGAACATTACTTAGAAAATCTTGCACGTGGGAAGAAAGGCAAGTAGCAAACATTTCCCCAGCTCTTGTCTCCCTTCATCTAGCACTTTTTCATTTTAATTCAAGTATTCTAGAGCAAACAGAATTTAAGCAGGCAGCATCCAAATCTGAAGAAGCAAAAGAGGCAATGTAGAAGTTGTCATCATGAGATAGGCATTTATTCCAATGCTTAATATGTCCCGCATTTTAAAACGTCATCTTTGGTGGCCAGCACATCAAGTATAATTTTGTTCATTATTTCTGTATAGTTGTTTGTTATGATTGATTCAAATCCTGGTTGGTAAGGGATGTTAAAATATCCTTGCTTCCACTGTTAATATATCTTTTATGCATAATCTGCTAGAAATACTAGTCTAAAAACACCAGGAAACCCTGGTTCGTGGTTTGTGTAATGGAACATCCAAAGCAGGAATTATGACTTGTGCCTACCAAAATAACAAGGCGAGAACAAACTCTGGTTTATGATTCTGCTTGCTAGGAGATCAGCAAGAAATGTTTGTGTACTGGGCTGTACTTTGATATAAGGTTTATTTTAAGATTTTCCTTTTGACTTTTCTATTGTGTAATTTTTTTTTAATGAGCTATTTAGTTAAGGTGGGTAGCCATAATTTTTTTTTAGAAGATTCTCTTTGATTTTTTCATACTTCGGTTGAGACTATTTTCTATCACGCTTGGCTTTACTTTTGCTGGAAATCTGTGCACTTATCAACTGTTTCATTCTTTTCTCTTCAACATCATTGAGCCAATATTGTTGATTTTGCATTTTTGCTTACTTTAAAATTTTTCTTGTCCTAATAGATGTGCCAGAAAGGTGTCTAGATGCCAGTATGACGGAGTGGGAGCGCGGTAGAGAACGGGAAGAATTCTCTCGTGCTGCTGCATTCTACAAAACCTCCAGCTCGATTTTGTCTTCAAGGTTTACTCCTGCAAAGTTGGAGGACGATACTGACAAAGTAGATGTTCCTCGCGATGAAGAGGCATGTCCCAAACTCATCCAGAAACTGTTAAACCGGGTTGATTTGCAGGAATCCTTAGAGCACCAATTCCTTTCAAAATAATATCCAAACAAAATGCTAAGAGTTCTCACGACACATACAGTAGCTAAGCCATAACGCAGTTTGTTTCATTCTATCTGAACACAGCTTGTGGTTTATATATTAAATAAAGCCACGGTGAAAATTAGTTTAGTGGAAATGCGAACCTGGTCAATTTTTTTAAAAAAAGACCATCAGAAAGTTATGCTTAATCCTCGTTAGTTATTGCCAAAATACATGTATGATAATAGCTGTAATAAACTGAGAACCACATTGTTATTTTAGACTAACGTTGACGACAAAGCAGCCGCTGCTAAGATGAAGATGTTTGGAAAGCTGACAAGGGAAAAATTTGAGTGGCACCCAGATAAACTTTTGTGCAAAAGGTTTAATATTCCTGATCCCTATGCAGAGTAAGTTGGTTGAGTACATTAGCATTTTCTAACAAGTACTTTGGGGGGTGATAACTTTATGGTTGGCCAATAGAAGTGGTCAAATCTAATAACTGTTGTTTAGACCAGAGTTCCCCAACCTTTCTGGGTTGGCGGCCCGGAGTGGGGGGAGGGAGGGAATGAGGGGGTGGTTTTGTGAGAGGGGCATGCAAATGCGTGGACACCCGCTGCTCACACAAGTGGAGCCATGAACTCCCCATGACAATGTTTGTGTGAGTAGGGCCACGAGCGTCTGCAACACTTATGTGAATGGGCTGCGAGTGCCTGTGCGTCTGGAGCTGTGTGTGCGCAGGGGCACACCCTAGCCAGCTACCCACATGGCCCAATAGCCAAAAGGCTGCGGCCCACAAATGATGTGGTTCGCCGGCAGCAATCAGGAGGACATTCCCGAGAAGCCTGTCCTGGGTGTGAGAGCAGGATGGTTCATGGAAGTGCAGCACAGGCGACTTGGGAGTAAGATGCTAATTAATGGCCCCTCCCTCTAGGGAATATAAGCCTGGTTTCAAACGGCTTTTGCCTTTGCAAAAGGCAAAAGTTTGAAGGAGTTAGTGTGATGATTACAGACTCTGATTTATTGGACTAATTGGCTGCAAGCCATCTGTTATCTACAAAGAGGGTTATTTGTGGAATAAAGCCATGAATGTTTCAGTTTTGGAGTTTATCTGTGTTTGCTTTCGGAAACTTCGGAACAACAAGTGGGGAACTCTGGTGTAGACCACCTTGGTTTCTTAATTATATTTTAGACTTATACACCATAATTCCTTAAGAGTAAATTTTAAAATTCTGTTTTATTTCTATACTTGTGACCTATTTTAACACATATATTTCTGAAACAGAAAGATTACCCAAAGTTAGATGCAGAAACTCTGAAAATGGCACAGTGGCCTAGAGGTGGTGCTCTCACCTCACAATCAAGAGGCCATGGGTTCGATCTTAGGTAGCAGCAGATACTTCTCTCTCTCTTGGTGCAAAGAGAAAACATATACTGTGAACTCCATGTAGGCATCAGGAAGGGAATCTGGCCAGTAAATGTTCCAGCACCATTCAGTCATTGCAACTCCACCATGAAGTAAGGGCTTGCAGGCTCGTTAATATATATATATATATATATATATAAACTCTGCTTTTATTTTTCTTCAGGTCATGTATTGTTGGATTGCCGACAGTGAAACGTGATAAGTATTCTGTGTTCAACTTCTTGACCGTTGCTTCAGAGTCCGTGTCAGGGATACGAAATCAACCAACGAAAACAGGAGTGCAACAAGATAATGTTCCTAACAGTAAGATTTTTAATTTATCAGAAGAAGATGAATATCTCTTCAAGTCCTGAATCATAGATAACTTAGCCAGTCAACGTGTAGAGGACAATAAAAGAGTAAAAGCCATTTGTGGGGCTGACACAGAATCCCAGGCTAACTGGGAGAAGTACGTGAGTGTCTAGGTTGACGTTTGTTCCCATTTGTTGACATTTAAAATTCTTAATGATCAAAGACAGTTTTTTCCTAAAACTGGATGTACACACACACACAAAAAAACCTTGCTTGAATTCATCAAGAAAGGGTGATGACCCCTTGGAAATGTGTTCATCTCTTTCAGAGCCAAAGAAGTCTTCCAGATGGGATGTGCCTGACAAACAGAAGAAGAAGGATACCATCAGTGAATTTATAAGTTTGGCTCGATCAAAAATTGATGTTCCGGAGCAACTCCCCAAAGCAATTGAAGAGAAGGCCAAACACAGGACTAGTGACCTTGTTCCCACTCAGGTAGAGGGGTTTTGGTGCTTCTGTTATTGTTCTGGTCTGTCGGCAGCCTGCAGAGACGGCAGCAGAATCAGACAGTGGGGAGGAACATTGGCCAATCCGGGAGTCTGGGGAAGACTCAGACGAGGGTCCTGCGTCCAATACAGAGATGAGAGTTGTGTGCTGACTCCGGAGCCTCCAGAATCTGACAGCAGTGAGGCAGAGGAACAAGGGGAGCCTGTTCCCCGTGCGTGTGTGCACAGAGCTGCCAGAAGGCAAGAACAGTTAAGACAAAAGGAGCGACTCGGGAGTAAGGCTTGGAGGTGATTGGCCCCTCCCATAAGATATAAAGGAGAAGCAAAGAGACAGGAGCCTTTGCAGGAAGCAACATTGTTTGCTCTGTTTAGATTAAACCTTGAAGTCTGTGTGGACTTTGTACTCCGTTTAGCTTTTTACAGTTAATTTGGCACTTTGGTTGTTGGCAACAATTCAAAGTTGATAAAGATGGGTGCTTATCTCGAGAGACTGTTTGGGACTCATTAGGGGCTGAGAATGAACATCATTCCCAGCCGTTGAAAGGAAAAGAGGGTTGTTTGGAATCAGCGTGTGATGAACTACGGTCTCAGGAAGCCCTAGTCAGAACAGTTATGTTGAAGGAGTGGTGGGCACTTTCAAGCATATACCAAATGGATGTAGGATGAACTTGGATGAACGAATTGGTAGCTATAATATTCTCAGGAAATGGGATCGAGCTATCCTCATGCATTTCTTTAAAATGGAAGCTCTGGAGACTCAGGTGACAATTTACTAGAGGGATGTAGTGCAGGACTAATTTTACATATTATTAGAAATGTCTTTGGTGCCACATTTTTCACGTAAGAATTAAAACAACCACATTTTGGAAGTGCAGAATGCATGTTTTAATTTGCCCTGAAGTTGAAACTGGGTGAATGAAATGTGTATTTGTCATAGTTTTGTTTTGCATATTCTCTGAAAAGCATGAAATGGTATCATGTGTTGTTCATTCCACCTGGCCATGGGTTAGTTAACCACGGTACATAATTAATCTTGAAAGAGATTTTATCATCATTAGCTCTTTATCCCCTCGTAGAGCAGCAGATAGAATACAGAACCTGCAGTTACTTAAAATAAAATACAAGAAAAAAGATGTTTGTGTGTGTTGGTGTAAATACATACTACGATATCTAGGAGTGGCCAGAATCAGTCCTACAGCGTAAAGTGCAGATAACTAAGTGATATTTTGCGATTTTGCAAGAGAGTTTAGGTGGAAAGAGAAATCTTCCAACAGTTTGCTCCAGATTATGGCTTAACTTGACGGAGAGGTGCATTGTTCCTTTTTTCACTTTTTCCTTTGTGGTTCAGCCATCAGGCCTACCCAGTGGCCCAAGTGAAGCTGCCGTGGAAGAAGAAAGCCGGCCACCCATGGATTTATTTAAAGCCATCTTTGCCAGTTCCTCGGACGATACGTCCTCTTCTGGAGAAGAGAGTGAGGGAGAGGAGCCAGCTGCGACAGCCCTGGAAGAAGGAGAGTCCAAAAACCCAAAACCTTGCGACTCACCTGGGGTTCCATTCCCTGTTGCTCAAGGTATTTATTCCTGGCTTGGTTCAGACAAAATGCTCGCTCTCTCCCCCACCCTCATTAAAAACCAGCCGAATCCTCTAACGTACAATGCTTCATATAACCCCTGCCACTTTAGGACAAGCATCGCTGGCCACCGTATTTGAACGAGCGAAAGAGTTTGAATTTCCACTCTATAAACAGGTGGAAGCCACTATGCCCGTAATGGTAAACCTAAGGCAGGTGTGTGCCACAGGTGGCACACAGAGCTATTTGTGCGGACACACGAGACCCAGCCAAACTTACCTGCAATGCGCTTGTGTGTGCCTCCCAGCTGATTTTCGGCTCGTTTGAGGCCGTTTTCACCCTCCCGGAGGCTCAAGGGAAGCCTCTGCGACCTTTGGAGGCCGAAAAACGGGCCCATTTTGGCACTTCCAAAGGCTGCAGAGGCTTCCCCTCGAGCCTCCAGGAGGGTGAAGAAGGCCTCAAACGGGGCAAAAATCAGCTGGGAGGCACGCGCATGGACAGTGCAGGTAAGGGGGCAGGGGGTATGTTGCACATGCATGCCTGGGGGGGGCAGGGCACATTGCATTGTGGGTGCTGGCACGCATATGCGCTTTCGGCACGCCACAGCAAAAAGCAATGGCATCGTGCATCACTGCACGATGCCACTGCAGCTGGGTGCCGCAGGCCGTCCTGCTTTGCTGATAGTAATTGGAACCAGGAACTCTGTTGTTGAACAATATGGTTGTAAGGAGGACGTTGTCAACCCTGAAGCTGACCTAACTGAAGCCATTTGGAGCTTCAGCGTTACCACGCCGGAGCTCAGGAATGGGGGGGGGGAGGGGAATTGAGACAGAGAGCTGGGACTTTTGTAGCCAAAACAAAATACTTTCCCTTGGGAACCAAGGACATTCTCTCCCCTCCCCCCCCGGCCCCCTGGTCAGAGTAAGGAGGTCACCAGATGGAGCCATGTTTGGACAACGTGTCTGATTGTTTTGAGAAAACGGCAAATGTTTATTTTTAATTAGGTGAAAACTGCAGAAACTTCAGAGGCGGTTTTCACCAGATCTGTGCCAATACGGTATATCCAATGAAGCTATTCTTTGAGGAATCTACCTGCCTCGGAGTTTTGCTTGCTATGAATCTAGTACTTGGAAGCCTGACATGAAACCAACTCTGCTAAATTCATGATCTGGGGTCCTGAGGCCCGGCTGCTTACCCAACAGATGTCATGTGACTGCACTGACTAAGAAGCGGCAGTCCCAGTTGCCATTGTTTAGGCGGATCCCACATGTGATGACCTGCAGCGTAGCACAAAGGCAACACAGTCAAAATAAGCAATAAGAGCCCCTTTATTATCTCCAACTTTGCCCCCGATGTCCAGGTTACCCTCGGCTAGAGAAAAACTCCCAGGAACAGCCTTTAACTGTAGAAAATTCAGTCCAAAACAAGGTACACCCAAACTATAACTTAAAATCCAAACAATCCAAGATGAAGTCATTAACTTGACAGGGCAGAAGAAGGAATTGCAGACTTGAAAGCGCAGCAAAACTCACACAGTTGGGAATACGCCAGGAACACAGATAAGCCATGACAAGACCAGATAATTTCACGTTTACTCCCAACAACTTGGTGTGCGCAACTTCCTCTTTTAAATACTGTGTTCCCAGCTGCAGCTAATGAAGGGAATCAGGGCCCTTTCCTCCCCTGTAAGCCATGCAACCCACGTTGCTCCCTTCTCTGTTCCTTCCTGCGTGCCCTAGGATGAAGACGGGGTGGGCCTGGATCTTCCTCCGAATTCCCTCTCCCTTGCTCTACCTCTCCTCTGTTCTGCCCAGCCAGACTCTGCCTTTCCCCAGTTTCTTCCACAGCCAACAGAGCCACACTCCCACTCCCTGTCAGCTGTTCGGCCTTCTCCGAATCAGATTCTGACAGGGGCATGACACCACAGTCCCAGCGTCCTGTAGTCATGTGATCGCCATTTGCAGCCTCCTGCCGCCTTCCCCATTGGCTGCTTGTTGGAAGGCAGCACCAAAACTCACAAACAGAGATCATGTGACTGCAGGGATACTGCAAATGTTGCAATTGCAAGAACCCCTCATAAGAACTCCTTATTCAGTGCCCTTTGGTTGCTGACCGAGTAGACATTAAGCCAGGACCATCTACCCCCACCAACCAATTTGCTTTTATAGCTTGTAATAGCCACAAAAGAGGCCATTGATGGAAGTTCTTGAGGGAATTGGGGAGCCCAATGCTCATTCCAGCTGCATCATAGTGGCTTGATATTGTTGGAGCTTCTCCCAAAAAAAAGTTTGGATCAGTTTTATGAAATCCTTGATAAAAACCTGAGATATTTTTAATAAGGAAAAGTTGATGTGTTGTGGGAATAGGTTCATAGAAATATACCCTGACTTACAGCAACCTTTGTGGTATGTCAGCATTTAAGATGGACTTTGAAATGGACTATTAGGTCAGTGGGCTCTATAAAGTGATTTGTTATGTTGGCTTTTAAACACGATCTCCATATTTACTTATTTTTTTCCTCAAAGAAACTAAAGCTACACCTGAGATTTTTGATACTATAACTCCAACCTCAAAGGAAGTAGTTGATCAAGGAGAATTTGGACCAAGATTGCCTCCTGTTGCTTATTCTGGTAAAGACATTAATTAAATGTTAATTTCATATATATATATATATATATATATATATATATATATATATCAACTCTTTCCATTTTAAAAGTATTGCATGCAGGAATCTATTGGCTGTTGGTCTTTTTTGTTCCATGGGGTACAGAAATACTGAAGAAGCGGACTAATCACATAGGGTATAATTTTTATTAAAATTTTTGATGAATGTTTCAGGCACAGCTGAAGTGGTTGCAGAACAGAAGCCCCCAAAGATCAAAGAAAAACACAAGAGAAAAGAACACAAACACAAAAAGGAAAAGGTAATTTTGATGTTCATTTTTAACTTTTTCTCCCCAAAATCCTTGTTGGGTTCTCCTGTCAAGCTTGTTTTCCCATCAGAGAAGAAGTTACTCTCCATTTTGCATTCCCTCCTTCTTTGTTTAGAGTCACATATATGAAATGGGTGGCCAGCTACCTTTGGATAATAAATGAATAAAATATATATTAAACATTACTTGAAAAGATGTTGAGACTTTAGAATAGGGGTGCCCAATCTGTGGACAGGCACTATGGGATGCAGGCAGCACGTGAAACTACGCTGCCTCCGGTCCATGGAAAAAACCCTCTGCGTGGAACTGGTCCCTGGTACAGTACAGAGAAGGGGCAGCAGAGATGATCAGGGGACTGGAGGCTAAACATATAAAGAATGGTTGCTGGAACTAGGTATGTCTAGTCCAGGGGTCTCCAACCTTGGCTCCTGGAAGCCTGGCGGACTTCAACTCCCAGAGCTGGCTGTGGAATTCTGGGAGTTGAAGTCCACCAGGCTTCCAGGGGCCAAGGTTGGAGACCCCTGGTCTAGTCTGATGAAAAGAAGGACTAGGGGTGACATGATAGCAGTGTTGCAATATCTCAGGGGCTGCCCCAAAGAAGAAAGAGACAAGCTATTCTCCAAAACAGCTGAAGAGCAGGACAAGAATCAAGGAGAGAAACAACCTAGAACTAAGGAGAAATTTCTTGATATTTAGAACAATTAATCAGTGGAACAACTTGCCTCCAGAAGTTGTGAATGCTCCAACGTTGGAGGTTTTTAAGAAGAGATTGGACAACCATTTGTCTGAAGTTGTATAGGGTTTCCTGCCTAGGCAGGGGGTTGGACTGGAAGACCTCCAAGGTCCCTTCCAACTCTTGTTATTCTTTTTTGCAGAAAAAGAAACACAAGAAATCCAAACACACGGGCAAGCACAAGAACAAGAAATCTGAGAAGAACAGCAGCTCAGATACAGCTGAGAGCAGGGACAGCAGCAGTGAGGAAGGAAAGACGAATGTATCAACCCAGGAACTTTTAAGAAGGTGAGCAGGCCAAGAGAGTCAATATTTCTAGTGCAATGCCAGATGGACATCTTTTGTTTTTTGTTTTTCTTTAAAAAGGAAGCATAAAAGAAAAAGTGCCTATTGTTTCCACATCGTTTTTAATCTTCTGAATGGTTGGCTGGATTCTGGAGCCACAAGATCCAAACGTTTCTCAACCTTGGCCCACATAAACTTTTTTGAATTCTGGGAGTTGAAGTCTACATAACTTTGAAGTGGCCATGGTTGAAAAACACTCATCTCTGTCCTCTCTCTCTCCAGTTTGCCTACATTTAGGAAAAGTAGCTTTAAGTGGGGGGGGGGGGGGGGGAAGAGTTCCCTGATGTTGCTTTCTACCAAAAAGGGAGAAAGAAATGGCAATGCTTTTTTGTGCTCATACCTGGAAATTCTAATTCGAAACAGGGTGCATCTGGGTTTACTCATCACACTGAAGCCCAACCTAATCATCACTTTTATGGTTTACTCCAACATGTGACTAGTGTCTTGCCACATGGATGGTTATCTAAGACAGACCCGTGGTGATCAAAATCGCCAGAAAACCTGGCTCATATTCCATGAGCAACTTTTTTATTTCTCTCTATATAAAAGCGAAATACCATTCATGCATCATCACAAAATCTCCAGAACTGTAAAGCCTACAAACTTGAAATTTGGCACCTATGTTCCTCTTGGTTTCTAGGTGCTCACTAAGAAAGGATTTTTCGAAATGACCATCAGAGCATTAGTATTTCCTGTATTATTATTATTAATAACACGCTCTGATGCTAAGGAGTTCTACTCCCCCTCCCCACCTGAAAAGAAATCTGTTCCAAATGCAAAACACAAGCAGAGGATTTTCAGTTTTAATTTCACAGCAGCAACCAGCTTTAGTACAGAACAGTTGAACTAAGCCATGCCCAGGCTCCTTGCTGTCTCCTTCTTGCTCACACAGCAAATGCTGTTTCAGTTTCCAAACAGCCCTCAACTCTCACACTCTGACAGGACGCTAGCCAGATGAATACCGATGGATGCTGGTAGGCAGAGGCAGAATCCCCCCCCCTTTATTTTCCTCCCCAAAAACTAAGCCCAACCACATCGTTTCGAAGCGAAGGAGGGGTATCGAGCTAGTTTATCTTAAAACTCAGTGGCATCTGCTAGAGTGCTTTAAAAAGTGGAGGTCACAGCAGTGCAGATGAAGGATTTATCAAGGGTCAGGACTTCAGTCATTCTGGTGTCCAGTGCACGGTGTAAAAATTAAACAATGCTGCCATGATTACCATCGTAATATTTTTTGATTCCCCGCTGGAGATCATACTGTTCCCGAGGTTGAACATTATGGAGTTGTCAGTACACTGCTGATTCAACTCCCCTTAATGTAGGAAGGTAATTTAAAGCACTGGGGAATACAGTGGAATTGCCAAGAAGATGCCAATCTGGTTTGCAGTCTGAAGACAAGCTACAGATCCTTGAAATTTGCTTGAAATTGATCAGAGCAGGGAGATGGAATTCTTATATATAATATTACGATCCAAGATCATCCTAATGTTGTCAAATCTACCTGATTTGATTATTTCATTTCCTTGGGGGATTGATTCTGAGTTAATTGCATATAAAGTGGCAGCCTGAAACAAACCATTTAAGGGAGTAAAATGTTTTAAACATTATTAGATGAATTTTTAACTTTTGTTCTCTCATGCGAATTATATGATCTCTTCTTTTTGGGTTGGTCATTTGGCTTTAATGAGACAAAAAAAAAAATTTCATTCTCTCAACGATAATCAAATCAGTTGATGGTGTCTAAACTTTTCAGCAAACTTGGAATGATAATCAGTTGAAAGCAGAGTGCTATAGGCATTCAGGTTATTTAGAGAAGCAAAATGACCAGCAAATAAATCTAATAAATAGATGAATAAACTGTCAATATGTAATTATGGTTGACATTTTTAAATTGCTCATTGAAAAATAATTAAGGTTTACATTTAGGATTTAAATGCCTTTTAATAATAGATAGAAAGGTTGTAGTTTGGTTTCCAGTTTGGTTTGTTTTTTCAATTGAAATTATTTTATTAACTAAAATATATTTATTTCTTCTCTTTATTCCTCTATTTTAGGATGAAGAATTTTCCACTTGTAAAGTGGTAGCTTGGGTTGCATTTCTGGACTCAAAACAGATCTCCTCTATGATGGCAGATCATCTATATAAAGCATTGTTAATGTCCTGTAAATACAGTATTTGTCTTGGGTTTGTTTATTTTTTTTAATTTTGAAGTTTAAAAAGAAAAAACCAAAATTCTGCACAGTGCAAAAGATTCTATTCCGTGAGAGACAATGAAAATGCTGCATTTTAATGATAAAAAGCATGAGAAAATTTTAAATAAACTGCGTTTACTGATCTTCCACGCAACATTGTCAAATATTTTGTTGAGAGAGCTGAACTCACAACTCCTTCATAGCTGCAGGTAGAGGTGAGAGGGATCCTTTTTAAAATATGTTGGGAGTGAGCAAACTAACGAACTCTTCTTGGCTGTGATGAGTTGTCCCACAGCAAGTTGGCCATATAGTAATTTTGCCATGGTCAGTTGGCTGTGGCTAGTTGGCTGCAGCGAGTTTTCCCATTCAGAGTTTGGCACATGTGAGTGGTTATTGGTTGGGGTGCACAGCTGCTTTGCTGAGCCAGAGGTCCCAGCAGAAATGTTCATCCATTGAATGCCCAAGAAGATTCGTTGTTAGTTGCGAAGTCATGTCTGACCCATCGCGACTCCATGGACAACGTTCCTCCAGGCCTTCCTGGCCTCTACTAGCTTCTGGAGTACATTTAAGCTCACGCCAGCTGCTTCAGTGACTCCATCCAGCTCCCTCCTTCTCTGTTGTCCCCTTCTTCTATTGCCCTCAGTTTTTCCCAGCTCTTCTCCAGTGAGTCCTTCCTTCTCATGAGGTGGCCAAAGTCTTTGAGTTTCATCTTCTGAAGAGCAGTCAGGGTTGATCTCTTCTAAGACTGTCCGGTTGGATCACTGTCCATGCCCTGTTAGAATCTGACTCTGAGAGAGGAGAAACAACCGACAGGGATAGGAGTGTGGTTCCGGAGGTTGTGGAGGAAACGGGAAGGGCACAGGCCGGCTGGGCATTCAGAGAAAGACCCAGGCCCATCCCCTCTTCATCATAGGGCACGCAGGGAGGAGCGGATAAAGGAGAAACGTGAATGGCGTGGTCTATGGGGGAGGAAAGGGCCTTGATCCCCTTCATGGGCTGCAGCTGTGAGCACTGTTTAAAAGAACATGGGCCAGTGCTGGAAGCAAAGCATGAAATAATTTGTCGGTTCTTATCTGAGTTCTGGCGTCCTTCCCAGTGTGTGCGTTTTGATATCTGTGGATGTCTTCAAGCCCTTATCCTGCCTTGTCTCATTAATTGCTTCAGTGTGGTTTGTGTTGTTTTTTTCTATTTATAATTTATATATATTTTGAGTTTGAATGAAATTCCTTCCTTTTTGCAACTGTTTGTGGGCGAGTTTTTTTCTCCAGTCAATGATACTTGGACCTTTGAAGCCAAATTGAAGGAATTAAAGGGACTTCACCTGTTTTTGTGACTTCGTTGCAAGGTCATCCCAATCACCTTGCAGTCCAAGGGACTTGCAGGAGCCTTCTCCAGCACCATCGTTCAAAGGTCTCAACGGTACCAAATAAAAGGAGGACCCCCCCCAAAACAACTGAATGACGTGCATTTTGGGCAAAGAGAGCCGTCCGGAAACCCCCAATAGCGATACAACCTGCGCTCTCTTTGAACAGCCGATGTGGAAAAGTGTTCTTCCTATGTTCTGTGAAAACCCAGCCAATTCCAGATCTAAGGAGCATCTCACCTTAATGTCTCCTAGATAATTCCAGATCCAGTTCCGGCAGGATGGGAACACAAAAACCACACAAAACAAAGATGTCAGAGAAAACTCTGTGCGGAACAAAGAAGAGAGGGCATTAATCATCCTTGCCAAAGGGCTGGGCGAAGAGCCAGTCTTTGGGGCCCTTTGAACTACCATCTGCAATTTGTGTTCACTGACCCAATTCCGGGGTGCCCAAGGAGGCCTCGGATTAATTTTCTTTTCCTCTCCCAAAGTTTCACCCTCAAATTTATCCCTTGCTGCTTTTGTCACATTCCCAGAGACTCTTTATATAGGTGGTCTTCAACTTAGAAACACAGCAGAGCCCAAAATTTGCTGTTGCTAAGCAAGACGTCTGTTAAAAAAAAGAGCTTTGCTCCATTTGATGACCGTTCTGGCCACCGTTGTTAAGTAAATCTCTCTGGTTGTTAGCTTACTCACAGGGTTATTAAGTGAGCCCGGCTTCCCGAATTGACACTGGCTTTTCAGAAGGTTGCAAAAAGGGGAATCCGTGAGCCTGGGACATTGTAACCATCATAAATGCGAGGCAGCGGCCACTGGGCCTGAATTTGGATTCGCGCGACCATGGGGAAATGCTGCCCTGGGTCATTAAGTGTGAAAAACAGTCGTCGGTCACTTGTTTTTTTCTGCAGTCCTAATTTCTTTCAGAGGATAATTAGGACTGCAAAAAAAAACCCAGTTATACCAACCTCCCTTCCATCGAGGACCTGTATACTGCACGAGTCAAAAAGAGGGCTGTGAAAATATTTACAGACCCCTCACATCCCGGGCATAAACTGTTTTAATTCCTACCCTCAAAACAACGCTATAGAGCACTGCACACCAGAACAACTAGACAAAAGGATAGTTTTTCCCGAAATGCCATCACTCTGCTAAACAAATAATTCCCTCAACACTGTTCAACAATTTAAAAAGCCTTCACTACTATTACTATTAATCTTCTCATCACTCTTTATCACCCATCCTCTCCCACTTGTGATTGTAGGACTGTAACTTTGTCGCTTGTATCCTTAAGATTTATATGGACTGTTTCCTAGTATGATTTGATTGCTTATTGTACCCTATGACTATCATTACGTGTTGTACCTTATGATTCCTGACTCTTGACGAATGTATTTTTTCTTTTATGTACACTGAGAGCATTTGCACCAAGACAAATTCCTTGTGTGTCCAATCACACTCGGCCAATAAAGAATTCTATTTTTCACTGCCGTTGTAACCGGAAATGGCCGCTAAATGAACGATCGTTAAGATTTATTTTGTTGTTGTTTGTCTTTTTAAAATTATAAGAAATTAATAAAGTTTATTCAAAAAGAAAAAGAAAACACTGAACCCTTGTTAAATCAAGGGTTTACCTGTATATATGATTCATCTAAGGATGGCAGTGATTTCCTTTGAACCACCAGACGAAAAAGGTTGTAAAACGGGAGCTGGCACCCTTGACCAGGGCCTCGCTTAGCAACAGAAACGCTTAACCCAATTGTGGCCTTAAGTCAAGGATTGCCTAATCGTGGTCGTAAGTCAAGGACTGCCCAATTGTGGTCGTAAGCCAAGGTCTGCTTTGAAGAGCTAGCAACCCGGATGGCACAATGGGTTGATTGGCACGTATTCAATCCATGGCAATCCTTACCCTTGGCACCTGCCTGGCCCAAGGGGGTCGCTCTTTTTAATAGCCCCCCTCCCTTTGCTGGCTGGATAACCTCCCTCTATATGGAGACCCCGCTGGAGCTTGAGCAGGGGGGCTGGACTAGAAGACCTCGAAGATCCCTTCCAGCTCAATTCTGATTGATTGAAGCCGAAATCGGGCGGATTCAAAGAAGACCTCAAAGGAGGGAGCCCCGCGACCGCCCCCGCCCCCCCCCTCGCCCAAGGCGAGCCCCCGCAGAAAGCTCGGACTTGGCTTTGAAAAGCGTCGTTGGTTCCGTTCCCCTCCGCCTCGGAAGGTCAAGATGAAGCGACTCGCAGCCCCCCCCCCCCCGCATCCCATCCCCACCTCCGCGGTCCAACTTCGGCTGAAGTTACTGGAAGCCCCGAAATCGCCGCCGCCGCCGCGCGCCAGTCCGCGGAGCTTGGTCGGTTGCTAAGATCCGAGCGAGCGAGCAGGCGGCGGCTTCTGAAGGCAGGAGGCGGGGGGGGGAAAAGGAGAAAGGAGAAAAGAAGGAGAAAGGAGAGAGCAGAGAGCAGAGGAGGGGAGAGGAAAAGAAAGGGAAGAAGAGAGGAAAAGCCGGGGAAAGAGGGAAGGGGGAGAGGAAAGAGGGAAGGGGGAAAGAGGAAGGGAAGAGGGAAAGAAAAGAGGAGGGAAGGAGGAAGGGAAAGGGAAGGAGGAGAGGAAAGAGGGAAGGGGGAAAGAGGAAGGGAAGAGGGAAAGAAAAGAGGAGGGAAGGAGGAAAGGAAAGGGAAGGAGGAGAGGAAAGAGGGAAGGGGGAAAGAGGAAGGGAAGAGGGAAAGAAAAGAGGAGGAGGGAAGGGGGAAGGGAAAGGGAAGGAGGAGAGGGAAGAGGGAAGGGGAAAAGAGGAAGGGAAGAGGGAAAGAAAAGAGCAGGAGGGAAGGGGGAAGGGAAAGGGAAGGAGGAGAGGGAAGAGGGAAGGGGAAAAGAGGAAGGGAAGAGGGAAAGAAAAGAGGAGGAGGGAAAGGGGAAGGGAAAGGGAAGAAGGAGAGGAAAGAGGGAAGGGGGAAAGAGGAAGGGAAGAGGGAAAGAAAAGAGCAGGAGGGAAGGGGGAAGGGAAAGGGAAGGAGGAGAGGGAAGAGGGAAGGGGGAAAGAGGAAGGGAAGAGGGAAAGAAAAGAGGAGGAGGGAAGGAGGAAGGGAAAGGGAAGGAGGAGAGGAAAGAGGGAAGGGGGAAAGAGGAAGGGAAGAGGGAAAGAAAAAGGAGGAGGGAAGGAGGAAGGGAAAGGGAAGGAGGAGAGGAAAGAGGGGAAAAAGGAAGGGAAGAGGGAAAGAAAAGAGGAGGAGGGAAAGGGAAAGGGAAGGGAAAGGGAAGGGGGAGAGGAAAGAGGGAAGGGGGAAAGAGGAAGGGGGAAGGGAAGAGGGAAAGAAAAGAGGAGGGGGGAAGGGAAAGGAGAGAGGAAAGAGGGAAGGAGAAAAGAGGAAGAGGGAAGGGAAGGGCAGGGGGAAAGAAAGGGGAAGGGCGAAAGAGGAAGGGAAAGGGGAAAGGAAAGGAAAGGAAAACCAGGGCAGGGGTCTCTCCTCTCTCCTCAGAGATGCCTCTGCAGTCACCCAGCTACGACCCCCTGGCCACCATGGGCCCAGAGGAGAAGGCCTGGGAAGGAGACCAAGAGAAATTGGCCAAGGTGGGGAAATACGGCAAGAAGGAGAGGTGTGTGTGTGTGTGTGTGTGTGTGTGTGTGTGTGTGTGTATGGGGGTCTTCCTTTCCTCCAGGGTGGGCGTTGTTTGTAGGCGAGGCTCAAATCTAGAGCCCTGCACTCCTGGGGGATGGTGGGACTACAGTTCCCATCACTCCAACATCCTGCTTTCTACTGGCTGGGAAGAGTACAGAATTGTAGTGGTCCCCACATCTGGAGGGTGGCCAATTGGAGAAGGCCAGGAGGTTGGAGATCTCCGTAAAAGTAGAGGGCTTATTCCTTTATTGCTTTGGTGGGAGGGGTTTCGATATAAATCAGGGGTGTCCAACCTTGGCAACTTTAAGACTTGTGGACTTCAACTCTACTCTACTCTACTCTATATTCTATTCTATTCTATTCTATTCTATTCTATTCTATTCTATTCTATTCTATTCTATATTCTCCTCTACATTCTATTCTTATTCCTATTCTATTCCTATTCTTATTCCTATTCCTATTCTACAAGATTAAAATGAGCTATCTTGGTTTGTTCATAGATTCATTTCAAAATTTTAAAAGACCATACTGACGCTGTGACCTCCTGTCATTTTTGTTTCGACGATACCAAAATTATTTCAGGCTCTTTTGATACCACAGTGAAACTTTGGGTAAGTTTTGTTTTAAGTGCATAAGAATACAACTGCATGATCCCATAGCCCTCAAGTCTAAAAGATAATTTAATATAGGGAAACAACAATTACATTTTTCAAGACTGAAAATCCTTGCCGGAGTTTTATAATGTCTCCAAATTATAAAGAAAAACTGAATATAGAATCAAAGAATTTAATTAAGTACCCAGAGCTAAACCAGATATTATTATACTTTTATTTCTGCCTTTTTTCCTCTTTTGTTGGGCTAGTCCAATTCTTTGGATTGGGGAATCAACTGGAAATATTAAGAATCCATACTTTGTTTTACTGGATGTGCCATTTAATTAGAATTAAATCATGTTTTTTTTCACTCTCGATGTGCAATTTGATAACCCATTTTGTCTTGAATTGAAGGACATTGCCTGTTCTATTTGCATCCACACCTTTAAAGATGAGCATACTGGACCGGTTTCAGAATGTTGCCTGACTCCTGATAACCGAAGGTCAGTGATGGGATTCAAATTTTTTTACTGCTGGTTCTGTGGGCGTGGCTTGGTGGGCGTGGCTTGGTAGACATGGCAGGGGAAGGATACTGCAAAATCCCCATTCTCTCCCCACCCCACTAACCTGCTTTCCAGCTCCCTTCTCCTGTGCAGGGCAACCAAAGAAGACCCAGCCGATCAGCTGGGACTCCGGAGGCAGGGGATAGATGGAGGTGGGGCCAGTCAGAGGTGGGATTGGCTGGTTCTCCGAACTACTCCAAATTTCTGCTACTGGTTCTCCAGAACTGGTCAGAACCTGCTGAATACCCAAAGTGATTATTCTATTGTACCTTATGCATGAGATTTAAGTGTATATTATTATTAGATATTCACCTGAATGGAACCTTGTAATAATGTCTTGGTTAGGACAATTGGAAAAGACCAGGAAATTTCCAAGCAGAAAAAAATAATTTTAATAGGCAGTTTTTTGCATAGCTTATGCCTTCCCTTGAAGGGAAACAGTGACTAGATGCTAAAGTTTCTCAGTCTGGCTCAGGAAAGATAATAAAGGAATTATCTGGATCATGATCCTTGGAGAGCTCAATCAGGTTTTGTGCTGCATTTAGTTGCCAATGCTTGTTCCAAGTACCAGTTGGAGGTATTGTAAGATTTTTGTAAAATGCCCCAAAAGCCATGTGATTTATTTATTTATTCTTTTTTCCCCTTTTTCCTCCCTCCCTCCTCCCTCTTTCTTTCTTTCTTTCTTTCTTTCTTTCTTTCTTTCTTTCTTTCTTTCTTTCTTTCTTTCTTTCTTTCTTTCTTTCTTTCTTTCCTTCCTTCCTTCCTTCCTTCCTTCCTTCCTTCCTTCCTTCCTTCCTTCCTTCCTTCCTTCCTTCCTTTTTCTTTCTTTCATTTTTCTTTTTTTCTCCCTTTCTCCCTCCTTCCCTCTTCTTTCTTTCTTTCTTTCTTTCTTTCTTTCTTTCTTTCTTTCTTTCTTTCTTTCTTTCTTTCTTTCTTTCTTTCTTTCTTTCTTTCTTTCTCTCCTCCCTTCCTTCCTTTGATATTTAATGTCTTCAAAAGAGAGGCCAGGTTCAGTTTCACCCTGTCAATCTGTTTAATTTTTAGGTTGATAACAGCATCCTATGATAAAACCCTAAAGGCCTGGGACACTGAAACAGGAAAAATGCTCGTATGTATTGATTTTATTTCATGTTGTTTTCGAAGGCCAGCTTAAGAACTAGATTTCTGTTTAGCGAAATGTTTACCCATACCAACGTGTATCTCAATTCCTGGTAGTCATTGATGAGAATTTTTATCTTGGCCATTGGCCAGTCATCAAATACAGAAAAGCTGGAATATCATTCTTAAATTGAATGAATGAGCTTTTAACGCAGTCTATACGCTTACATCAGCAGTGAGTGGTTTCGTTTCTGAATGGCAGGTTACATGTATACAGCCAATCCTCGACATACAACAGTTCATTTAGTGACCATTCAAAGTTATAACAGCATTGAAAAAATTGATATGATCATTTTTCACAGTTACGACCCATTCCCATTGGTCACGTGATCAACTGACTTATATTTATAATGGTTGCTGTGTCCCAGGGTCACACGATTCCCAATGGGGAAGCCAGATTCACTTAACAACCAGGTTACTAACTTATCAGCTGCAGGGATTCACTTAACAACAGTGGTGAGAAAGTTTGTAAAAATGGGGCAAAACCCGCTTAACAAATGTCTCTCTTAAACAACAGAAATGTCAGGCTCATTTGCGGTCGTAAGTCAAGGACTACCTATATGTAATATTGCCACTGTTTTAGTATATCTGAGTTCACATCTCAGGCAGCCTAAGGAAAAAGAATTGGTGGCAAATAAATTTCCTCCTCAGAAACATTTTCCAAATCCATTTTCCACGGACTGACTTTTCTTTAAAAAGATTTTCTTATAAGTATAGTTTTTGTGGTACTTTTCCAGTCTGCCCTTCAAACCAATGTCAAGGGTGACTTACCATATTGAAAAATAAATTCATAATTTGAATTGATTTAAACCATATCGTTTACGAAGATGCTGTTGGAGAGAGGCCAAAGGAGAAGGGGAAGGAGGAATAAATAGCAGAGAGCATCAGAAAATCTGTTAAACAACCAAGACTTCACCTGAGGTCACAACAGTCCCCCAAAATTACTTAGAGACCTTCTGCCATGGAAATAAAAGCCCAGTCAGATTTAAGCAATAAAAAGGTGGGGGGGGGAGTAATAAAACATAGCAGGTTATTTGGGGAGGGGGGGGTATTTGTATCAAATTTCTAAGCAGAGGGATATTGGTTTAAAATAAAAAACCAAGATGGCGGCCAACGTCACATGATTGAAACTTTTTTGATCACGCAATATTGAATCAAATTGAACTGAATTCTTTATTGTCGCTCTACGTATATACACAGTATACACATACAATGAAATTCACATAACACCCAGAGACCAGACCCAACACACACACACACACACATGACAATCCCCAAATACACACCCCACCCGCCAAAATTCCCCACCCCCTAAAACACACAAGCATCCACACAACAGACCAAGTAATATTGTCCAACAGCTCACTGATGGTGGTCTTTAACCTTCATTGTTAAGTGCAATTATAGCATTGTTAAGTGCAATTATAACAGTTAAAAACTGTTCAGAAAACGTGTGGTCCGAGTTTTAATAGTTCTGTATCTTTTGCCAGAAGATTCACAAAGATTGTGAGCAGGATGGGAAGAGTCTCTGATAATGTTGTGCGACTTCCTCAAACAGTGAGATGCAAAGATGTTGTCCAGGGCTGGTAGATGGAGCTCAATGATATTCTGGGTAGTTTGAATGATTCTCTGTAGAGCTTTTTTGTCCGCTACGGAGCTGCTCCCATCCTATGGACGAATATTGGCCCCAACCTTCATTTTTTGATCCTTTTTCCCTTGCAGATCCTCCTGAAGAGCAAAAATAAAATAACAATGGGAGAGACTTTTGATGGGACATCGTGCAAAGTCCACCAAGGAGAAAATTTAAATACAGCTAGCCCTTGACTTACAACAGTTCATTTAGTGACCAGTCAAAGTTACAACGGCACTGAAAAGAATAACTTATGACCCTTTTTCACAATTGCAACCTTTGTAGCATCCCTCATGATCAGATGACCAAAATTCAGATGCTTGGCCACTGACTTATACTTATGACTCTTGCAGCGTCCCGGGGTCACAGGATGCCCTGTTGCGACCTTCTTACAAGCAAAATCAGGGGAAAAACCAAATTCACTTAACAACCATCTTGCTTAGTGACAGAAATTTTGGGCTCAGTCAAGAACAACAGTCTCTGCAGTCTGTTTTTACTGCAATACAAGGGAGTGAAAAAAAGGGAAGTTCCTTAGTTTTCTCTAACGTCTCACTTTGTTTGACCCTAAGTGGAATTCATAATAATCTGATGATAATTAATTTTCTTGAACACCATATGGCTCATGCTGCTTAAAGCTTAATCAGGTTAATTGCATTGAAACCAACGAGATGGATTACTTGCTATTCATATCGTTAAGTCAAACCCTTCTGGGAAAATGCTTATGATCAAGTTATTAAAGAAAAATAGTTGCGACTGGTTCAATATTTTAAAACAAAAGAGTCTTGGATATCCTTCATATATATATATATGTATATGTGTATGTGTATGTGTGTGTATATATATATATATATATATACACACACACACACACACACACACATATATGTTTTCTGAGGTTCTCGCGGGTATTTGTATGTGGATCTTTGGTTATTCGGGTTTTCTCCCGTGTAAGATTGGAAGTATCTAGGCAACGTTTCGATGAAGTCTCATTCATCATCTTCAGGCTTGGTCTTCAGCTCTGTGCTTCTCAGAGTGATGTGAGCTTGCAGCTGCTTCTTCCTTTTAACTGCTAGTGGGAGTGTGACTTGATTGGGTGGGGGCTTGGCTGTGTTCTGATTGGGTGGGGATGTGTTCTCATTGGTTGGGGGTTTGGCTGTGTTCTGATTGGTTGGGGGGTTGGCTGTGTTCTGATTGGCTGGAGGTGTGTTCTGTTCAGGTGGGGGCTTGGTTGTGCTCAGGTTAGTCTTAGTTGCTGGGGGATTTGAGCTGGTGAGCTGTGATCTTGCTGTTTGGCTTCGAGTTCGTGGTCGTGCCGCATCTTCATGGTGGGGGTCAGTTCGCTTCATGTATGGCTCAGAGGGGTTTGAAGTGGGTAGTGATGCAGCTGCAGTGCGGCTTCTGGTCCGTGGTCGTGTTTCATCTTCTGTGTGGGTGTGAGTCTGCTTTCTACGTGGAAGTGTGGTGGTGGCATCTTGTGTGGCTCTCAGGGTTGTTGGAAGAATGACACCAGACCCACACCCCTGAGAACCACACAAGATGCCACCACCACACTTCCATGTAGAAAGCAGACTCACACCCACACAGAAGATGAAACATGACCACGGACCAGAAGCCGCACTGCAGCTGCATCACTACCCACTTCAAACCCCTCTGAGCCATACATGAAGTGCACTGACGCCCACCATGAAGATGCGGCACGACCACGAACTCGAAGCCAAACAGCAAGATCACAGCTCACCAGCTCAAATCCCCCAGCAACTAAGACTAACCTGAGCACAACCAAGCCCCCACCTGAACAGAACACCCCCCACCCAATCAGAACACAGCCAAGCCCCCAACCAATCAGAACACCCCCCCACCCAATCAGAACACAGCCAAACCCCCAACCAATCAGAACACCCCCCCATCCAATCAGAACACAGCCAAGCCCCCACCCAATCAAGTCACACCCCCACTAGCAGTTAAAAGGAAGAAGCAGCTGCAAGCTCACATCACTCTGAGAAGCACAGAGCTGAAGACCAAGCCTGAAGATGATGAATGAGACTTCATCGAAACGTTGCCTAGATACTTCCAATCTTACGCGGGAGAAAACCCAAATAACCAAAGATCCATATATATGTGTGTTTTTTCTTAAGTTTTCGCGGGTACCTACATATATGGTATTCAGCTACAACTTTAAAAACACAACTACAGTGACGTGGGAAAATACCCAAACAAAGCTGAATGCCATAAATACATACATACATACATACATATATAAATATAAATAAATAAATAATATATTTGGTGGTTTTTTTCCCCCTCATTCTGTAGTGGTCTTTGAGTCAGGATGGCCTGGTAACTACATGCCATATTTCTCATGATGGCAAATATGTTGTTTCTGGCTCGGATATGGAGAATGCGTTATTGGTCTGCAATGTGGAAGATGGTGAACAGGTGGCATTCATCCGAGGTAGAGTTTCTGAACTTTGGTTGATATCCTTTTCTTTGGGTAAAAGGTGAAGGTCAGTAGCATCCCACATTGGGGTGGAGTGGGGTCAAAATGGGCAAGATGACATGTTCAGAATGGACAGGGAAAGAGGTGGAAATTCAGGAGAACCAGTAGTGGAAATGTTGAGTGGTTCAGAGAACCGGCAAATCCCGTTCTTGACTGGCCCCAGCCCCATCTATCTTCTGCCTCCCCTTGAGTCCCAGCTGATTGGCTGGGTCTTCTTTTGTTGTCCTGGGCAGGAGAACAGAGCTGGAAAGTAGGTTAGTGGGAATGGAGATTTTGCAGTATTCTTCTCCTGCCATGCCCGCCAAGAAACACCCACAGAACTGGTACTAAAAATTTTTGAATCCCACCACTGGATAAGGGGTTGCTTACATCCAACTCTCTGTCCATCGTCTTGAAGATTTTTGGCCTTCAACCCCATGGACGCCACTAGATGAAGTATACCTGAGGTTGTGGAAGAACGGTTGCAGGAAGTTGCTATGTCTAGTCTAATGAAAAGAAGTACTAGAGGTGACACGGAGTTCACAGAAAAGCAGTAAAGATGATTCGGGGACTGGAGGCTAAAGATATGTAGAGTGGTTGCAAGAATTGGATATGTATAGTCTAGTTAAAAGAAGGACAAATGGTGACATGAGAGCAGTCTTCCAATATCTGAGAGGCTTCCCCAAAGAAGAGGGGGTCAAGCTATTCTCCAAAGCACCTGAAGGCAGGACAAGAAGCAATGGGTGGAAACTAACCATGGAAAGAAGCAACTTAGCACTAAGGAGAAATTTCCTCATCCTGAGAACAGTTAATCAGTGGAATCGGTTGCTTCTAGAAGTTCTGGGTGCTCTAACACTGGAGATTTTAAAGAAGAGATTGGACAATCATTTGTCTGAAATGCTATAGAGTCTCCTGCCTGAGCAGTGGGTTAGACTATAAGACCTCCAAAGTCCCTTCCAACTCTGTTTTTCTGTTATAATTGGTCAGACTTTGATCAGAGGAGTATCAGTATGAAGGACTACCTTTTGATGGTTGGAAGCCAAACCAGGTACCCCTTGATACCTGCAGAATCTTTCTTTCAGATTATCACAGAAGTACCATTCAAAGCTGCCGGTTTGATCCTGTCAACCAGAGAATTGCTACGGTGTCATCTGACATGTCTATAAAATTCTGGGATATCATCGCGAGGGCTACCACGGTTACCATTGAACGGTAAGAAACTAATGTAGTATGATTGTATTATGAATTTGTTGGATTTATCTAATATAGCATATTATATATTGATCATGTGTCATGTACCTGTTGGAGTCTGAATCCAAGGGAGAGGAGGAACAACCAACAGAGAGTGGGAGTGTGGCTCCAGAGGTTGTGGAGGAAACTGGGGAAGGGCACAGGCTGGCTGGGCATTCAGAGAAAGACCTAGGCCCATCCCCTTGTCATCTTAGGGCATGCAGGGAGGAGCAGATAAGGGAGAAACATGAGTGGCGTGGTCTATGGGGGAGGAAGGGGCCCTGATTCCCTTCATGGGCTGCAGCTGTGAGACTGTTTAAAAGGACAAACTGCGCATGGCCCAGTGCTGGAAGCAAAACCTGAAATAATTCTAGTCTTTCAGTTCTTATCTGAGTTCTGGCATTCTTCCCAGTGTGTGTATTTCGATATCTGTGGACGTCTTCAAGCCCTTATCCTGCCTTGTCTCATTAACTGCTTCAGTGTGGTTTGTGTTGTTTTTTCTATTTATAATTTATATGGATTTTGAGTTTGAACAAAATTTCTTCCTTTTCACAGCTGTTTTTGGGGGAGTTTTTTCTCTCCAGTCAATGATAATTGGAGCTTTGAACCCAAGTTGAAGGAATTAAAGGGACTTCACCTGTTTTTCTGACTTTGTTGCTTTTGTATCCCATTCTGGGTCATCACATAATGATTATCTATTTGCCTTTTGACTGGCTTCCATGAAATTCAAAACTCACCCTGGACAATGCAAGATTGGTCTATTGTCCATTTTGTTCTAAATGTGGCTATTATACAAAAAGAAGAAGAAGGACTCAGAAGACCATTAATTGGTTCATTAATCTTCTCGGCAATTATACACCAATAGCCCTCTTATCCTTTAGATAACTGCATCTCAGCCCATTAATGTGAAATGTCATGTTTCTTTCAGGGCCCACAACAACGCCATTGCAGATTGCTGCTTCTCTTTGGATGGTCATTATCTGTGCACAGCAGGGTGGGATGAAAATATCAAATTATGGGATGTCCGTACGGGAGAATTCCGGTCTCATGGGCCTATTACTTTGGACCAAGGTCACATAGGCATTGTTGGTTGCTGTGATTTTAGCAAAGATGGTGAGTTATGCAGGATGAATATTTTTTGGCACCAACAGTGAGAGAAGCTTATATAAGGTTGTCTCCCAGATTCACGTTTAAAACGCTTTCTTAGAGCGATTAAATTACTGCTTCTATAATTCGAACTAAATTGAATTTGCGTTGCCCTTTAATTAGCCTTATAAAACACTCTATAATTGATGCAGTTATGATGATGTACTGCTTCCTTCTGGCTCGGGAATAAAATATTGTCCATCCGAAAAGTGTAGAATGGGGAAAACTGTGATCAAATCACAATTTAGTCATTCAGTCTACCCCTCAAGTCTCCTGTGGAAATATGGTGGAATAAAGTATCTTCACAGAAAGATTTTTATTAGGAAATCTGTTTTCCCCACATTAAGTTCAATATTTTCTCCCTCTTCTGATCTATCTACCTATTTATCATCTATCATTTATCGATCTATCAATCCATCATCAACTCTGTCTCTTATCTCTCTCTACATTTATCTCTCTCTCATCTCTCATATATTTATTTATCTCTATCTCTGTCTATTATCTGTATCAGAGGTCTCCACAAGTCTTAAAGTTGCCAAGTTTGTGGACCCCTGATCTATATCATCTCTATCTATCTATCTATCTATCTATCTATCTATCTATCTATCTATCTATCTATCTATCATCAACTCTCTCTGTCTCTTATCTCTATATTTATCTATCATCTCTCATATATCTATTTACCTCTGTCTATTATTTATATCATCTATCTATCTATCTATCTATATTATCTTCTATCTCTATTATTTCTATTATCCTTCTGTCATCATAATTTCTTTCTCATTTCTCCCTCCCTTCTCCTCCTCCCCATCTCTCAGTCTCTCCATCTCTATCTATCTATTTATCAGAATTTTTATTTAGGCATAAATAATAGACTTCCAGGACTAATCTAGACTAGTGATATTGAGCCTTCTTTAAAGAAGACTCATGAGGCAACCACAGATAGGCAAGAAAACAAACCAATGGATAATTTAACAAATGTGACCAGAGTTTTCACACAAACGACCAGGCTAAATTATCATTCTTTGCACACATTATGTAAAGACATAGTTCTCTGGGAAAGGTGGAAAGAAAAGGACAATCAGCTACAAAGTGGATGATTGATTACAGTGAAGATAGGTTGAAAGATCTGAGGAAGCAGGTTGGAGACAGATCATGCTGGAGTAAATCTATTTCATGTGGTTACTAGGGATCGACACTGATTCATTTGGCAGAGAAATCAGCCAGTCCATCCATCCATCCATCAGTCAGATTCCTTGTGTCCTAAAGATATTCATTTATAACACTAGTTGGTAGTGGATGAATTATTGTTCCACCAAAATCTAAATTCGTTGTTTTCCTATTTTAGTAAGGCATTTATGCCTACTTTGCATTTCTTATATATTTCAACTCAATTCCTGTTCCTTTCTTTTCTGTGACAAGTTATTACTGTACTTTATCATATGGAAGTTTATTCGTGTGCCAGTCCAACCATATTTAATGTTTATAGTGTTCAGGATCAACAGAGCTGGGTTTTTTCTTCCTCCCAATAAATTTAGACAGACTCAGAATTTCTGCTTGCTTTAAAAAGAGCCCCCCAAAAAACATGATTAATATCCTTAATGCATCATCCGAATTATATTTCAGAATTTTTGTAGAACAGCTTTGGCTCTTACATAACAATAGAAGCCCATCACATGTAGTGTTATTGTGTTCTATTTCAGCCTCGTGCGTGGTGTCTGGAGGTTATGACAAAACCATAGCTGTGTGGGACATAGAAGAAACATATCAAAAGATATCCTTGAAGGTAATGAAATAGCTCTTTTTTGATCAAATGGGGATTAGAATAGAATAGAATAAAATAGAACAGAATATGGAATAGAATATAGAATAGAATCAGAATCAGAATTAGAAATAATAGAAATAGAGTAGAATAATGGAAGAGTTGGAAGGGACCTTGGAGGTCTTCTAGTCCAACCCCCTGCTTAAGCAGAAAACCCTACACCACTTCAGACAAATGGTTTTCCAACCTCTTCTTAAAAACTTCCAGTCTTGGATCATTCACGACTTCTGGAGGCAAGTTGTTTCACCGATTAATTGTTCTAGCAGGAAATTTCTTATTAGTTCTCTAGATTGCATCTCTCCTTCGAGGTTGGACTAGAAGACCTCCAAGGTCCCTTCCAACTCTGTTATTCTCTTATTCTGTTTTTATGTAGTAAAAAAAACCCGGGTTGATATCTCCTTCATAGAGGTCATTTGAATGTGGCTTGAAACGTTTCTTTCTCCTTCCTCTCTTTGTTCAGCATTCATACTAGTTGCTCCAAGAAGCCTTTGCCATGTTCTTAGCACCAGCCCTTGCTCAGTCATTTGTGAGAGTAACTGAAACAATTGAATTCTGGTTGCTAGGCAACTGGAACATCATTCTTTGGGTGATTCATGATCAACTGTTGTAATTATTTCAGCTGTAGCCCATGATACTCTTGAGATTGGAATCTGTTAACTCAAAGAAACCAGAATGTTGGTATCAACCAGAGTGGAACAAACTGAAGTTCTCAAATGATAATATTCATTTTACTGGTACTGGATGAGGAGGACTTTGTATATGTATATATATGAATGCTGCAATGGTCATAAGTATGTAAAAGGGTCATAAGTCATTTTTTCCAGTGCCATTGTAACTTTGAACAGTCATTCCACAAATGGTTGTAAGTCAAGGACTACCTGTAGCAGAATGAAACAGAAATGAAACCTACCAGGGTAATCTTCAGCCTACTCTGCCAAATTAAATTGGATATTACCATTTTTCTCAGTAGCCTTAAGATGTGTAGCTGGAAATCTGGCTAAGAATGTGCTTTATGTCTTACTGCTGATAAATTATGTTTCTGCAGGGTCACGCTGATTGGGTGACAGACGTGGCTATTAGCAAGGACAAGAAGCTGCTTGTATCCTCTTCAAAGGTAGTATCAAAAGTTATCAGTGAAGGCATTGAAATGTTTCAACACTCACAATAGGCCATTATCTTTGCGGGGATGAATCAGAGTTCCAAAATGGTTTTCAAGCTACAAAATTCTCAAAATGTTTTACAGGAGCATAGCTGAGCCCAAAATTTATGTTGTAAAGCAAAATGTCAACTCATCAAACAATTCTACGCCTGTTTTAGAGTTGCCATGAACTGGGGGGGTGGGGGGGGTGGAAGAAATTTGAAAGAACAGTGCAGCAGTTTAAAACCAAAAGTGCACTCCATTCTTATCTTGCAAGGATGGTAACTAAAATATCAAAGTTTCTGCTCGTGAAAATCCCTAATTGGAGAACATGATTGATGACTCTCAGCTATGAATGTGTTTCGTTGGAGAATATGAATTATGATACACCCAGAAGGGTGGAGGTAAAACAGGGTCCTAAGTGAGAGTAAATTACATGTCTCAGAATTGGTTTCATACAGGTCACGCCGACATGTTTGCTCCTAATAAATCCTTTGAAGTTTTTGAAGCTTGGCTCGAGGCTCATGATTTAATTAGGGCAACTGCCGGAATCCTAACACAGAACAGTTGTTAAGGGAATCAATCTATTCTCCAAAGCACCTACAAGAAACTTAAAGGAAGCAATGGGTGGAAACTAAACAAGGAGAGAAGCAACCTAGAACTGAGGAGAAATTTCCTGACAGTTACAACAATTAATCTGTGGAACAACTTGCTTCCAGAAGTTGTGACTGCTCCAAAACTGGAAGTTTTTAAAAAGAGGTTGGACAACCATTTGACTGAAATGGCATAGGGTATCCTGAGCAGTGGAACATCAGGTTTTTTGAGCAAGGAGTTGGACTAGAAGACCTCCAAGGTCCCGCTCAACTCTGTTACTTTGTAATTGGGCGAAGCCAAATTTGCTTAACCATCACCTGATTCAGTTAATAACAGCAGTGATTCACTTAACAACCTTGGCAAAAGAAGGTCATAAAATCAGGTCCAATAACCACCTTGCTTTAGCAATGGAAATTCTTTTCCCCGTTGTCGGGGTAGGTTGAGAACTACTTTGTTGTCTGCTCATTGGAAAGAACAACCATATGTTGAGACAATGCAAACAGTTTGGCATGGCTGAGCCAATTCATTTTTTTTAGGTTACTAAAGAATACTTGCAACCAAGGAAACCAGGGGGAAAAAAAACATGGTTAGTCATCTCAAACTCCAAGCATTGTCTGGAAGAACTGCAGTTCCATTCCTTGATACAAAATTCTCCTAATATTGTAGGACCAGACAGTGAGGTTATGGGATATTAAAAATGCCAATGAAATCCCCATGGTGATTCATGCTGTGAAAACCAGAGGTTCCAAAATCTCCCAGGTAAGTATATTTAATAGAAGGGACAGATTTTCTGGGATGGGACAGGATGGCATGGGATTGGGACCAGGGGTGGGATTCAAATAACCCAGCAACCAGTTAGCTGCCCAGTTGCGGGATGGGTGTGGCTATGGTGGGCGTGGCCTACTGTTACTTCCGATTTGGTCATTTTTTTTGCCTTCCCAAAGATCCAGAGGCTTCCCTCAGGCCTTCCCTGGGCTCTGGAGACCCTCTGGAAGTCAGAAACAAGCTCGTTTCTGGACTTCTGGAAGGCCTGTTTTTCCCCCCTCTCAGGGCCTCCACGCAGACCCCGGACATACCTGCATCAAAAATGGGGCAAGTGGGGACAGCCAATTGGTTCAAATATCGGTTTGGCGAACCAGATGCAAATGCATCCAGTTTGCCCGAACTGGTACAAATCAGTAGAATCCTACCCGGGATGGAACAGAACAGAACAGAATAGAAAAATATTGAGAAATAGTGAGTTGCAACTTAAGTACATGTGAATGGCCAGATATTGGCCAATTTTTGGCATGGAAGAGTGCTCAGTTCCAGAAATAGATTGAGTATCAAGTGCCTATTTCAGTTGAATTTCTTTTAACACCAACATCCAGTGTGAAGCATGTCAAAAATCATTCCTGATCTTCCGGAACAAAGAAGACTCAATAGAAACCCGGTGTGTATTTTGTCGACTAGCATCTCCCGACGAAGTTGTTTTACCACAGCCCCCTGTTTTGCCTCCAGATCTCTAAAGGATTCAGCAGCGAGCTGATTTTAAAACATTTGTGAACATCACAATCTTTTTTAAAAGAAGTTTTCCTGTAACGTTGTGTGGCAAATAAAATGAAATAAAAATTTCCACACTGAATTTTACCTTCTGCTCAATTTCTGGGGTCTGATTAAAAAAATGACAAGGACAGAATCATTAAAAGAATTCAGTTCATCCTTCTCTTGGGCCGATCCAGGCTTACGACCAAAACTGAGCTGAAAATTTTGTTGTTAAGTGAGTTTTGTCCCATTGTTAAGTAAATCACTGCAGTTGTTAAGTTAATAACACGGTTGTAAATTGAATCTGGCTTCCCCATTGACTTTGCTTGTCAGAAGATAGCAAAAGATGTTCACATGACCCTGGGACAATGCAACCATCATAAATATAAATCAGTCTCTGAACATCTGAATTTTGATCATGTGGCCATGTAGATACTGCAACGGTAGTAAGTCTGAAAAACGGTCCTTAACTCACTTTTTTCAGTGCCATTGTAACTTGGAACAGTCACTAAATGAACTGTTCACTAAATGAACTGTTGTAAGTCGAGGACTAGTTCACCAATTTAAGTCTAGATAAGGACACAAGGGAAGAATATGGGAAGCAAGTCAAAAAGAGAAGATGTGGAATTTCCAAGCACTTGAGAGATGACGGATAGGAAGGATTTTTATTAAAAAACAATTGGCTGTATTAATAGAATAGAATTCTTTATTGGCCAAGTGTGATTGGACACACAAGGAATTTGTCTTGGTGCATACACCCTCAGTGTACATAAAAAGAAAAGATACATTTGTCAAGAGTCAAGAATCATAAGGTACAACACTTAATGATAGTCATAGTGTACAATAAGCAATCAAATCATACTAGGAAGCAGTCAATATAGATTGTAAGGATACAGTCATACAGTCACAAGTGGGAGAGGATGGATGATAAGGAGTAATAAGAAGGTTAATAGTAATAGTAGTGCAGATTTTGTAAATAGTTGGACAGAGTTGAGGGAATTATTTGTTTAGCAGAGTGATGGCGTTTGGGGAAAAACTGTCCTTGTGTCTAGTTGTTCTCGTGTGCAGAGCTCTATAGCGTCGTTTTGAGGGAAAGAGTTGAAATAGTTTATGTCCGGGATGTGAGGGATCTGTAAACATTAGAATAGATGAAAAAATTAGAAATAGGGGGAATATTGTTATACATATATTTACTTAATATGTTCAAAGTGAACGTTAGAGGACAAGATGAGATCTTGAAAGAGGATCCTTGCTCAATAATTATGCTATTACTATTAGAAGGATGTAGCAAATATTGAATAATGGAAAAAGGAAGGATTATGTGTTAATACTGATATGTATAATAACATTAGATGATGTACGTTCAATTAATGTGGCAATTTTTATCTGTATCAATACTACTTTTGTACCAAAATGAATGATACTCAGACCCTACACTGTCCATGAAGTGATATTGATGTATGTTTAAAAATAAAAAAAAATTACTGCAGAAGACAAGACTTTCACTATCAATTGATTACGACTGGTTCTCGTGAGTTATTGATAGGGAATTTCCAAACATCATAAATATGAGGGACATAAAAAGCAGATATAATAAGGGGAAAAACTGTTATGGATTACAGCACATTTGCGCAACAGCGCGGATTCGATCTAATTCAAAATAATAAATTGCTTTATAGAATTTGAATACTTTTAGTTCACGGTAGGGGAAAAAAATGGGTGTCGAGTCAGCCTGGACTGTAATAGCTTTTAGAGATAGTTGAATAATGGGATAAAGCTTGAACTAATGTAAGAGTTTAAAGTGCTATGTTGTGTAAATGAAATTGCTCCTAATCCTACTGTATGTTTCTCCCCCCCCCCCCGATAAATTATACAGCATTGTAATAAAATGTCACTTTAGAAGGAAAAAACGCATGTCGTATTCTGATGTGAACGCTTCAATAAATGTAACGGTGCTTTAATAAAAGCATTTTAAATACATTATCTGTCATTCTGGGCTTTCCTTTTCATAATATTATAAAGCCATGATGTATCACTCCTGGAGTTCATTTTCCTGGTAATTATTATTGAACTGAATAATTCACGGATTTAGGAAGAAGATTGGCTCTGATTTAATTAAACAATATTTTTCATTACAGGCAGTATTGTTTTTTTTCCTTACTCTCGATTTCCCTCAAGAATAAGTTTATCCTTGAAGGCAAAAACCTGGCTGTTGAATGGGATTTCATCTGACAGAGCGCCCCATGTATTTATTTATTTATGCACAAAGCAAATTCATATAGCTGCCCAATTCACACAAAGTAATTCCAGGCAGTGTACAGGTAATCCTCAACTTACGACCACAAGGGAGCCCAACATTTCTGTTGTTGAGCAAGGCACTTGTTAAGTGAGTTTTGCCCCAGTTTATGTCCTACCTTGCTTCAGTTCTTAAGTGAATCACTGCGGGTGTTAAGTTAATAACCTGGTTGTTAAATGAGTCTGGCTTCCCCATTGACTTTGTCTATCAGAAGGTCACAAAAGGGGATCACGTGACTATGAGCAACACTACAATGGTCATAAATATGAGTCAGTTGCCAAGCAACCGAATTTTGATCACATGACTATGGGGAAAGCATCAATGGTCCTAACTGCAAAACAGCCATAAGTTGCTTTTTCGGTGACGTTATAACTTTGTACGTTCACTAAATGAACTGTTGTAAGACAAGGACTACCTGTACAGCATTTAAAAAACCCACGTACGTGGATTCTGGGAGTTGAAGTCCACCTCTCTTAGACTTGCTCACCTTGATAAAAGAAGGGTATAAATTGGTCTTGCAGTACTGCTCTGCTTTTCTGCGCTTTCTTGTCCATCTTGAGTGCTGCGCCCGGGACCGAGTGGGGTTGCGTGCACCCATTTCCCGTCGCGATTGCTTTGCAAGCTGAGCATTGCGCTGGATTTACGACTTTCCAGCCTGATCCTGGAGAAGCCATAGGTCGCAATCGGAGGTGGCCGTGTTGCATACCCAAAAACTAAACATGGAATCCAGAGCCAGTGAAGGGGATGTTCCCACCAGACGCGCCCCTGAATCAGTGACGGTGGGAACACACTATAAACTTTATAGGAAACTGACCAGGAATATTTACTGTTGGTGGTTTGATTGTCTTTTGATATTTATATAAGCCACTAAGAGTCACCTGTAAGCAAGATGGGCAGCAAGCAAATGTAAAATAAACCAGAGTTTTAAACTAAAAAAAAACCAACCAACCATGTATACTCAGTCCTATCCCCACCCCGCATCCAAGGCTACGCAACCAGACAAGCCATTTGATCAGCTCCAAATGGAGCCCCCACAAGGCTGTTGACAACACCATCTCTTTAAGACCTTGTGAAGCAGCAGCTGTTCTGACCTTGGCATCCCAAAATCATGAAGCAGGCTCCTTGCCCCGATAAAACCCCTTTTAGTGAATTCCTCTCCAGCAAAGTCCCAGCAAACAGTCTTTCATGAGATTTCACAACTACAGACTTTTATCAGACTTGGAGAGTGGCCAGTTGCCGATACCTTCCAAATGTCATGCAGCAATTGCTTGGCAAGGAGTCAGGAACAGATTTTAAATAATTGGTCCTTCCACATAAGGGAATAGGACCCCAAACCCCCCAAAAGTCAACACTGGAAATCAGGGGTTGTTGGTCACAACCCAGCCGAGCACAACCCAGTCCTTATTCTGAGTGTGAGCACAGCCATCCCCAACCGGGTGTCCTTCAGGGCAGGAAGAGATGGAGTTGGAGATCCATCTAATGGTTGACCAAGGTGGACAGAGAAAGGCCATCCTAGCTACAGTTACAGCTCCAACTTCGGAAGTTGTGGGAGCTTCACAGTGGTGGGAGTCCCCCCAAAAAATACTACTGGTTCTGTGGGAGTGGCATGGCTTGATGGGCGTGGCTTGTGGGCGTGGCAGGGGAAGGTTACTGCAAAATCCCCATTCCCTCCCCACCCCACTAACCTGCTTTCCAGCTCCGTTCTCCTGTGCAGGGCAACCAAAAAAGACCCAGCTGATCAACTAGGACTCAATGGGAGGCAGAGAAGAGATGGGGTTGGCAGGGCCAGTCAGAGGCGGGATTTGCCGGTTCTCCGAACTACTCAAAATTTCCACTACTGGTTCTCCAGAACTGATCAGAACCTGCTGAATTCATCACCTCTTCATCACTGGAGGCTTTCAAGAAGAGATTTGGATTGCCTTTTGTCAGAAATGGTGTAAGTGAGTTGCTTGAGTGGGTGGCGGGTTGGACTAGATGACCTACAAGGTCCCTTCCAACTCTGTTAACCTGATCTGATTCACAGAACACCAATTAGGAGAAACTTGAGGGACTGAACTGCAACTTAAAGGAACTTCAAAGTCCATCCTCATTTGATTCATTTGCAGTGTTGCTTTTCCTGGAAGGGTGGTTTTTATTTGTTTATTACTATTACTATTACTATTGTTGTTTTATTGTTATTGTTGTTGTTGTTGTTGTTGTTATAATAGAGGACCTGAAATGACACATCCATTCCTAGCCCCTTGTGCTGAAAGAAAGTAGAGGAATTGCAATTTTTTTTTAAAAAAAAAAAATTAAATCCAAAGTAAACCATCCAGATGGCTCCTTGGGGCTGAGATCTCTCATTCACTCTTGGATATTTCTAATGGCATCTTTTAATTATGGTATTTGCGCTGCTGGGCCCCATTTGGCCCCCAGAAGCATTTTGTAGCCACAGGGGCTCCTGCAAAACAAGATTTCTCCTCCAGCGAGGCTCTTGCAAAGCCAGACTTCCCCACTAAGACACATGAAGCCGGATCTGCGGCCCTGCTCAGCAACCGGCGCCGTGGCTTAGTTGGTTAAAGCGCCTGTCTAGTAAACAGGAGATCCTGGGTTCGAATCCCAGCGGTGCCTCTGGAGCGGCGACTTCCGTTTTGCGTCGGGGTGGGCGGGGGAATATATAGATTTATAGTCCCTTTCAATTCTCTTCGTTTCATTTGCACGGTGGGCTCCGTCGGTGTTTGACCTGCAGAAAAAGGCTCGCTTTTGTTTCCCCGGTTTCTCTTTCTCTGCAGGTTTTCAAGGGGCCTGACAGTTTGAATCTCCCCCTGTTCCTAGAGAGCCTTTTTCCTGCAAAGAGTGGCTAAGGGTCTTTTGCATCTGGCGAGTCAAACTCCTCTTTCTGCAGTGCTTTTTACAAGAGTAGTGACCCCCATATATATGCATCTTGGAAGGAAAGAAGGAAAGGAAGGAGGCGTGTGGGAGGAAGAGAGAAGGAGGGAGGAATGAAGGAAGGAAAGAGAGAAGAACGAGGGAAGAAAGGAAGGAAAGAAGGAAGGAAGGAAAGAAAAAAGAAAGAGAGAAAGAAAGAAAGAAAGAAAGAAAGAAAGAAAGAAAGAAAGAAAGAAAGAAAGAAAGAAAGAAAAAGAAACAGGAGGGAGGAAGGGAAAAGAGGGAGGGAGGGATGGAGGGGAGAAATGGGGAGGGAGGAGGAAAGAAATAGGGAAGGAAGGAATCTTGGAAGGAAGGAAGGAAAAGAAGGAGGCGTGTGGGAGGAAGAGAGAAGGAGGCAGGAATGAAGGAAGGAAAGAGAAGAACGAGGGAAGAAATGGAGAAGGAAGAAAGGAAGGAAAGAAGGAAGGAAAGAAAGAAAAAAGAAAGAGAGAAAGAAAGAAAGAAAGAAACAGGAAGGAGGAAGGGAAAAGAGGGAGGGAGGGATGGAGGGGAGAAATGGGGAGGGAGGAGGAAAGAAATAGGGAAGGAAGGAAGGAAAGAAAGAAGGAAGGAAGGAAAGAAAAAAGAAAGAAATGAATGCAATGAATGAAAGAAAGAAAAAGAAATGGGAGGGAGGAAAAAGAGGGCGGGAGGGGAGAAATGGGGAGGGAAGGAAGGAAGGAAAGAAAGAAAAAAGTAAAGAAAGAAAAAAGAAAGAGAAAGAGAGAAATGAATGAAAGAAAGAAAAAGAAATGGGAGGGAGGGAGGGGAGAAATGGGGAAGGAAGGAAGGAAGAAAACAAAAAAGGAAGGAAAGAAAAAGAGAAAGAAAGAAAGAGAAAGAAAGAAAGAAAGAAAGAAAGAAAGAAAGAAAGAAAGAAAGAAAGAAAGAAAGAAAGAAAAAGAAATGGGGAGGGAGGAAGAAAAGAAAAAAGGAAGGAAAGAAAAAGGAAGAAAGAAAGAAGAAAGAAAGAAAGAGAAACGGGAGGGAGGGAGGAAAAAGAGGGAGGGATGGGAGAAATGGGTAAGAAGGAAGGAAGGAAGGGAAAAGAGGAAGGGAGGGAAAAAAACAAGGAGGGAGGCAGGAAGGAAGGAAAGAAAAAAGAAAAAGAAAAGGAAGAAAACGTTAGAGTTAGGCTTAGGTGACACTGTTCAAAGTGGATCATAGCTTTTTTCTCTAAAGAAGCAGCAAAGGTTCAGAAATTGCTTTGAAAAATCTGGCCTGCTGAAACATTAGGAAATTTGGTGACTTTTTCCAAATCAAATGACGTGCAGGATGCACAGAAAAGGAATGTTTGGGCAGAACAGAGCCAATCCATAGAAAAACATCTCATTAACGATGCAATATTTTTAATGCTGAAAAATTACCTAAGTGAAAACGTGCCAAGCTGTACCTGAAGGCGCAAGATGCCCACAATAAGGAGCCCCTTTCCGTTATGAAAATATTTAGGACCAATTAGCTCCTTCTTCTCTTCCTCCTTTCCTGTGTTTTTCTACCTGCTCAGCCTGTCCCTCTCCGCCTCTTCCTTCCAAATGATTTTTTTTCTGTCTGTTTTTCTGAGTTGGCCTTTGCAACCGCTGCTCCTATGGGCTTGGTTGGTGGAAAAACAAAGACAAAACCTGCCTCCTTCCTGTGCAGTTGGAAGCAGAGACAGAAAACAATAAACACTGCCTGTTTAAACCAGTCCAGAATCGCTTCATATTGTGTCGCCATCAATCTTGGAGCAAGCTTTTTCAGACAAAATACGCAATCGCTCCATCCATCAGTTGGCTGGGAAGGTGTCAAGTGAAGCGAAGCTATCAGAAATTGGTACATTCATTCTCCAGCCCTCCTTTTCTCTTCTTCTTCTTCTTCTTCTTCTTCTTCTTCTTCTTCTTCTTCTTCTTCTTCTTCTTCTTCTTCTTCTTCTTCTTCTTCTTCTTCTTCTTCTTCTTTTTCCTCTTCCTCTTCTTCTCCTTCTCCCTCTCCCTCTCTCTCCCTCTCCCTCTCCCTCTCCTCCTCCTCCTCCTTCTTCTCCCTCTCCCTCTCCTTCTTCCTCTTCCTCCTCTTCCTCCTCTTCTTCTCCTTCTTCTCCTTCTAGTGTTGGAGATGAATTGAAGAGCAAAACTGAATGTTAATCAGCTTGCTTTGTACCGCAAATGCATTTGGCTTCCAAGGAACTTCGCTGTAGAGGGGTGTGTGCACTTTGTGGCTTGGCTTCGGGGCATGATTTGAATCTGGCACATTTGGTTAGTACGCAATTCAATCTACTATTAAGTGCAGCATCTTTCTGCAAACGGAGACATGACTGGAGTACAGATAGTCCTTGACTTTCAACGGTTCGTTTAGTGACTCAAGTTACAATAGCACCAAAAAACATTTTTCCACACTTATGACCAAAGCAGCATCCCTGTGATCCCGTGACCAAAATTCAAACGCTTGACAACTGACTTGTATTTGTGACAGTTGCAGTGTTTCCCATAGAATAGAATAAAATGTAGAGGAGAGAATAGAATAGAATAGAATAGAATTTAGAGGAGAGAATAGAATAGAATAGAATAGAATAGAATAGAATAGAATAGAATAGAATTTAGAGGAAAATAGTATATAGAATAGAATATAGAATAGAATAGGATGTATAGAATAGAATAGAATAGGATTGGATGTAGAGAATAGAATAGAATAGAATAAAATAGGAATAGGAATAGAATAGAATTCTTTATTGGCCAAGTGTGATTGGACACAAGGAATTTGTCTTGGTGCAAATGCTCTCAGTGTACATAAAAGAAAAGATACATTCATCAAGAGTCAAGAATCATCAGGTACAACACTTAATGATAGTCAGAGGGTACAATAAGCAATAAGCTCATGGGATCCCCTTGACATGCAAACTCAATGGGGAAGTTAGATTCACTTAACAGCCGGATTACTAACTTAACACCTGCAGTGATTCGCTTAACAACTGAGGCAAGAAAGGTCATAAAATGGGGCAAAACTTACCTAAGGTTTGACTTAAGAACAGACATTTTGGGCCCAATTGTGGTCATAAGTCAAGGACTATCTATACCCTGCCCGAAACCACTTGGTGTGAATTGAGCAGCTATATAAATGTGTTTTGTGAATAAATAAATAAATAAACAAACAAACAAATAAACCCCTACCTTAAGTGTTTATTTATTCACTGGTGTCCTATGCACCCCAATATGATGATCTTAACAATCTGTTGGTTGTTGTTATTACTTTACAAGAAGCTGGCACTGCTTTGCATGGCATTTGTGCTAATGAAACTTCAGGGAAATTAATGAAGGCTGCTTGAAAGTTCAGGGAATTCTCTCCCACCTAGCTGTTTGCCTTAAAAAAAGAGCACTTAGTAATCTGAATCAGGTTTGGTACTATAAAAAATGCTTTGGTCAGGGGGTGGACATCATATCTTGGGGGGAGGAAAATTCTGACAGGACTCACTCTCTGCCCTCCTAGTTTAGAATTCGCTTGGTGTTGAGAAAAATGCCATCACGACATGCTTAAGTCAACCCAAAGTTCTCATTCAGAGCACAAATGATCAGGCTCAAATTATCTTATTTTGGACAAGTTAAGTGAAAACCTAACACTCCGCAAAAAGCTGCAATGTTATTTTATTTACGTATTTATTTATTTTATTTTTATTTAGTTTAATTTGTCAAGCATGTATGAGAAAACAAGTATAAGCATGAACATAATAACATATAAGGATATAAGTATAAACAGATATAAGTATATACATAATAGATGAGTACGAATAATGGGAACAGTAGGACAGGGACAGTAGGCATGCTAGTGTGCCTATGCACGCCCCCTTATAGACCTCTTAGGAATGGAGTGAGGACCACAGTAGACAGTTTAAGGTTAAAGTTTTGGGGGTTTGAGGATGTAACAACAGAGTCACGTAGTGAGTTCTAGGCATTGACTACTCTGTTGCTGAAGTCGTACTTAATACAATCAAGTTTGGAGCAGTTTACTTTGAGTTTGTATCTATTGTTTGCCAGTATGTTATTGCAGTTGAAGCTGAAGTAGTCATTGACAGGTAGGACATTGTAGGGGAGAATTTTGTGTACTAAGCTTAGGTCAGACCGTAGAGGCTGGCAAAGGTGGAACGATAAAGAAAAGACTTGTGGAGATCCTTTGTCACCCAGGTCATAGTTGTCTTTAATAGTCTACCAAGAGTTCAGTTGCCTTTTGAAAAAAAAAAAAAAAACACCTTTGAGATAAGGAAGAGGACAGGCAGCAGAATGGATTGGCTCAGTTACCGTGGAGATGGGAGCATTCGAAGAGCAGAAGGACTACATGAGGGGCAAATCGTCATTGAAGAAATCCATCTAGGTGTTTGCTTAAGAATTGGCAATGACTTGATGGCAAATCATCCCTCAAGATCTGCTCCAGAGGCCTTACGATTCCGTTTCACTCCTACAGGATTGAATCTTGGCACCGAAAAGAGATCCCGGCAGCCTTATGATGGATCCTGGCAGAGCAACAGAATTAGCTAATTGCAAAAGGACAGCCTTTGAAAGCACAGGGACCTCTTCCTTGTTGGAATAGCGCAGTGTGATAAATTGCTAAGTGCAAGATCAAAATTTCACATTAGCAGCACATTACCACCTTCTGTCTGTCTGCTGGGTGGATTTTTGCCTGAACTCCGATACTTAAAGAACAAACCTGCAGACTTTGTCCTGCAAAGATAAATCCTTTAAATGAAGAACAAGACAAGTGAGAGAGACATTTTGTCTCCCTGCCACTAACGGCTGCACCAAATCCTTCTATTTACAAATAAGCTTGTTTTAGTCACACACTTTTGCTTTTTAATTATGTGGCTGGTTGGCCATTTATTTGTTTTCCCTCCCACCCTCCCTGGTCACTTGCCCTAGGTACAGCTCATTAAACATCAGAAGGGCATGAATTAGCCCCTGATGTTGACAATAACAGTGTTATTTATAGATAGGTGAATGGAATTGTGTCATAGTTTTCCAACTGGGATTAAATCAGGACCTGCTGCGTAAATGTAAAAATATTATACCTAAATCAGTGGCTTCTAAATTGTCCATGTGTCAGAAAAATTGGTGCCTGGGGAGGCAAAATTTTTTTGATCCCAAATGCAAAAACGGATGCCAAGATGAGATTCACAGTAGAATTCCATACTTAAAAAGTTTATTGCTTGCTGTTTTTAAAAATCAAGCTTTTTGGTGCCTAAAGAAGAAAACGCGTGATGCCGGGGTCAGAAAAAGTGATGTTTGGGGAGGCAAATTTTTTTTGATTCCAAATGGAAAAATGGATGCCAGGATGAGATTCGGGGTAGAATTCCATACTTAAAAATGGGATTGCTTTCTGTTGTTAAAAATCAAGCTTTTTTTGCCTGAAGAAGAAAACGCCTGATGCCGGGGTCAGAAAAATTGGTACCTGGGGAGGCAAATTTTTTTTGATCCCAAATGCAAAAATGGATGCCAGGACGAGATTCGGGGTAGAATATCCTACTTAAAAATGGTATTGCTTGCTGTTTTTCAAAATCAAGATTTTTCGTGCCTAAAGAAGAAAACGCGTGATGCCGGGGTCAGAAAAAGTGATGTTTGGGGAGGCAAATTTTTTTTGATCCCAAATACAAAAATGGATGCCAGGACGAGATTCGGGGTAGAATTCCATACTTAAAAATGATATTGCTTGCTGTTTTTAAAAATCAAGCTTTTTGTGCCTGAAGAAGAAAACGCATGATGCCGGGGTCAGAAAAACTGGTGCCTGGGGAGGCAAATTTTTTTTGATCCCAAATGCAAAAACGGATGCCAGGACGAAATTCCGGGTCGAATTCCAAACTTAAAAATGGTATTGCTTGCTGTTTTTAAAAATGAAGCTTTTTCGTGCCTGAAGAAGAAAACACGTGATGCCGGGGTCAGAAAAACTGGTGCCTGGGGAGGTAAAATTTTTTTGATCCCAAATGCAAAAACGGATGCCAGGACGAAATTCGGGGTCGAATTCCAATCTTAAAAATGGTATTGCTTGCTGTTTTTAAAAATCAAGCTTTTTGGTGCCTAAAGAAGAAAACGCGTGATGCCGGGGTCAGAAAAACTGGTGCCTGGGGAGGTAAAATTTTTTTGATCCCAAATGCAAAAACGGATGCCAGGACGAAATTCGGGGTCGAATTCCAATCTTAAAAATGGTATTGCTTGCTGTTTTTAAAAATCAAGCTTTTTGGTGCCTAAAGAAGAAAACGCGTGATGCCGGGGTCAGAAAAAATGATGCCTGGGTAGGCAAAAATTTTTTGATCCCAAATGCAAAAACGGATGCCAGGACGAAATGCAGGGTCAAATTCCAAACTTAAAAATGGTATTGCTTGCTGTTTTTAAAAATCAAGCATTTTGGTGCCTGAAGAAGAAATCGCGTGATGCCGGGGTCAGAAAAACTGGTGCCTGGGGAGGCAAATTTTTTTTGATCCCAAATGCAAAAACGGATGCCAGGACGAAATTCGGGGTTGAATTCCAAACTTAAAAATGGTATTGCTTGCTGTTTTTAAAAATGAAGCTTTTTCGTGCCTGAAGAAGAAAACGCGTGATGCCGGGGTCAGAAAAACTGGTGCCTGGAGAGGTAAAATTTTTTTGATCCCAAATGCAAAAACGGATGCCAGGACGAAATTCCGGGTCGAATTCCATACTTAAAAATGGTATTGCTTGCTGTTTTTAAAAATGAAGCTTTTTCGTGCCTGAAGAAGAAAACGCGTGATGCCGGGGTCAGAAAAACTGGTGCCTGGGGAGGCAAATTTTTTTTGATCCCAAATGCAAAAATCCATGCCAGGATGAGTTTCGGGGTAGAATTCCATACTTAAAAATGGTATTGCTTGCTGTTTTTAAAAATCAAGCTTTTTGATGCCTAAAGAAGAAAACGTGTGATGCCGGGGTCAGAAAAAATGATGCCTGGGTAGGCAAAATTTTTTTGATCCCAAATGCAAAAACGGATGCCAGGACGAAATGCAGGGTCAATTTCCAAACTTAAAAATGGTATTGCTTGCTGTTTTTAAAAATCAAGCATTTTGGTGCCTGAAGAAGAAATCGCGTGATGCCGGGGTCAGAAAAACTGGTGCCTGGGGAGGCAAATTTTTTTTGATCCCAAATGCAAAAACGGATGCCAGGACGAAATTCCGGGTCGAATTCCAAACTTAAAAATGGTATTGCTTGCTGTTTTTAAAAATCAAGCTTTTTCGTGCCTGAAGAAGAAAACACGTGATGCCGGGGTCAGAAAAACTGGTGCATGGGGAGGCAAATTTTTTTTGATCCCAAATGCAAAAACGGATGGCAGGACGAAATTCGGGGTCGAATTCCAAACTTAAAAATGGTATTGCTTGCTGTTTTTAAAAATCAAGCTTTTTGGTGCCTGAAGAAGAAAACGCGTGATGCCGGGGTCAGAAAAACTGGTGCCTGGGGAGGCAAATTTTTTTTGATCCCAAATGCAAAAACGGATGCCAGGACGAAATTCCGGGTTGAATTCCATACTTAAGAATGGTATTGCTTGCTGTTTTTAAAAATCAAGCTTTTTGGTGCCTGAAGAAGAAAACACGTGATGCCGGGGTCAGAAAAACTGGTGCTTCGGGAGGCAAAATTTTTTTGATCCCAAATGCAAAAACGGATGCCAGGACGAAATTCGGGGTTGAATTCCAAACTTAAAAATGATATTGCTTGCTTTTTTAAAAAATCAAGATTTTTTGTGCCTGAAGAAGAAAATGCGTGATGCCGGGGTCAGAAAAACTGGTGCCTGGGGAGGTAAAATTTTTTTGATCCCAAATGCAAAAACGGATGCCAGGACGAAATTCGGGGTCGAATTCCAATCTTAAAAATGGTATTGCTTGCTGTTTTTAAAAATCAAGCTTTTTGGTGCCTAAAGAAGAAAACGCGTGATGCCGGGGTCAGAAAAACTGGTGTCTGGGGAGGTAAAATTTTTTTGATCCCAAATGCAAAAACGGATGCCAGGACGAAATTCGGGGTCGAATTCCAATCTTAAAAATGGTATTGCTTGCTGTTTTTAAAAATCAAGCTTTTTGGTGCCTAAAGAAGAAAACGCGTGATGCCGGGGTCAGAAAAAATGATGCCTGGGTAGGCAAAATTTTTTTGATCCCAAATGCAAAAACGGATGCCAGGACGAAATGCAGGGTCGAATTCCAAACTTAAAAATGGTATTGCTTGCTGTTTTTAAAAATCAAGCATTTTGGTGCCTGAAGAAGAAATCGCGTGATGCCGGGGTCAGAAAAACTGGTGCCTGGGGAGGCAAATTTTTTTTGATCCCAAATGCAAAAACGGATGCCAGGACGAAATTCGGGGTTGAATTCCAAACTTAAAAATGGTATTGCTTGCTGTTTTTAAAAATGAAGCTTTTTCGTGCCTGAAGAAGAAAACGCGTGATGCCGGGGTCAGAAAAACTGGTGCCTGGGGAGGCAAATTTTTTTTGATCCCAAATGCAAAAATCCATGCCAGGATGAGTTTCGGGGTAGAATTCCATACTTAAAAATGGTATTGCTTGCTGTTTTTAAAAATCAAGCTTTTAGGTGCTTGAAGAAGAAAACGCGTGATGCCGGGGTCAGAAAAACTGGTGCCTGGGGAGGCAAATTTTTTTTGATCCCAAATGCAAAAACGGATGGCAGGACGAAATTCGGGGTCGAATTCCAAACTTAAAAATGGTATTGCTTGCTGTTTTTAAAAATCAAGCTTTTTGGTGCCTGAAGAAGAAAACGCGTGATGCGGGGGTCAGAAAAACTGGTGCCTGGGGAGGCAAATTTTTTTTGATCCCAAATGCAAAAACGGATGCCAGGACGAAATTCCGGGTTGAATTCCATACTTAAGAATGGTATTGCTTGCTGTTTTTAAAAATCAAGCTTTTTGGTGCCTGAAGAAGAAAACACGTGATGCCGGGGTCAGAAAAACTGGTGCTTCGGGAGGCAAAATTTTTTTGATCCCAAATGCAAAAACGGATGCCAGGACGAAATTCGGGGTTGAATTCCAAACTTAAAAATGATATTGCTTGCTTTTTTAAAAAATCAAGATTTTTTGTGCCTGAAGAAGAAAATGCGTGATGCCGGGGTCAGAAAAACTGGTGCCTGGGGAGGCAAATTTTTTTTGATCCCAAATGCAAAAACGGATGCCAGGACGAAATGCAGGGTCGAATTCCAAACTTAAAAATGGTATTGCTTGCTGTTTTTAAAAATCAAGCATTTTGGTGCCTGAAGAAGAAAACGCGTGATGCCGGGGTCAGAAAAACTGGTGCCTGGGGAGGCAAATTTTTTTTGATCCCAAATGCAAAAACGGATGGCAGGACGAAATTCGGGGTCGAATTCCAATCTTAAAAATGGTATTGCTTGCTGTTTTTAAAAATCAAGCTTTTTGGTGCCTGAAGAAGAAAACGCGTGATGCCGGGGTCAGAAATACTGGTGCCTGGGGAGGCAAATTTTTTTTGATTCCAAATGCAAAAACGGATGCCAGGACGTAATTCCGGGTCGAATTCCAAACTTAAAAATGGTATTGCTTGCTGTTTTTAAAAATCAAGCTTTTAGGTGCCTGAAGAAGAAAACACGTGATGCCGGGGTCAGAAAAACTGGTGCCTGGGGAGGTAAAATTTTTTTGATCCCAAATGCAAAAACGGATGCCAGGACGAAATTCGGGGTCGAATTCCAATCTTAAAAATGGTATTGCTTGCTGTTTTTAAAAATCAAGCTATTTGGTGCCTAAAGAAGAAAACGCGTGATGCCGGGGTCAGAAAAAATGATGCCTGGGTAGGCAAAATTTTTTTGATCCCAAATGCAAAAACCGATGCCAGGACGAAATGCAGGGTCGAATTCCAAACTTAAAAATGGTATTGCTTGCTGTTTTTAAAAATCAAGCATTTTGGTGCCTGAAGAAGAAATCGCGTGATGCCGGGGTCAGAAAAACTGGTGCCTGGGGAGGCAAATTTTTTTTGATCCCAAATGCAAAAACGGATGCCAGGACGAAATTCGGGGTTGAATTCCAAACTTAAAAATGGTATTGCTTGCTGTTTTTAAAAATGAAGCTTTTTCGTGCCTGAAGAAGAAAACGCGTGATGCCGGGGTCAGAAAAACTGGTGCCTGGGGAGGCAAATTTTTTTTGATCCCAAATGCAAAAACGGATGCCAGGACGAAATGCAGGATCGATTTCCAAACTTAAAAATGGTATTGCTTGCTGTTTTTAAAAATCAAGCATTTTGGTGCCTGAAGAAGAAAACGCGTGATGCCGGGGTCAGAAAAACTGGTGCCTGGGGAGGCAAATTTTTTTTGATCCCAAATGCAAAAACGGATGCCAGGACGAAATTCCGGGTCGAATTCCAAACTTAAAAATGGTATTGCTTGCTGTTTTTAAAAATCAAGCTTTTTGGTGCCTGAAGAAGAAAACACGTGATGCCGGGGTCAGAAAAACTGGTGCCTGGGGAGGTAAATTTTTTTTGATCCCAAATGCAAAAACGGATGCCAGGACGAAATTCCGGGTCGAATTCCAATCTTAAAAATGGTATTGCTTGCTGTTTTTAAAAATGAAGCTTTTTCGTGCCTGAAGAAGAAAACACGTGATGCCGGGGTCAGAAAAACTGGTGCCTGGGGAGGCAAATTTTTTTTGATCCCAAATGCAAAAACGGATGCCAGGACGAAATGCAGGGTCGAATTCCAAACTTAAAAATGGTATTGCTTGCTGTTTTTAAAAATCAAGCATTTTGGTGCCTGAAGAAGAAAACGCGTGATGCCGGGGTCAGAAATACTGGTGCCTGGGGAGGCAAATTTTTTTTGATCCCAAATGCAAAAACGGATGCCAGGACGTAATTCCGGGTCGAATTCCAAACTTAAAAATGGTAGTGCTTGCTGTTTTTAAAAATCAAGCTTTTAGGTGCCTGAAGAAGAAAACACGTGATGCCGGGGTCAGAAAAACTGGTGCCTGGGGAGGTAAAATTTTTTTGATCCCAAATGCAAAAACGGATGCCAGGACGAAATTCGGGGTCGAATTCCAATCTTAAAAATGGTATTGCTTGCTGTTTTTAAAAATCAAGCTTTTTGGTGCCTGAAGAAGAAAACGCGTGATGCCGGGGTCAGAAATACTGGTGCCTGGGGAGGCAAATTCTTTTTGATCCCAAATGCAAAAACGGATGCCAGGACGTAATTCCGGGTCGAATTCCAAACTTAAAAATGGTATTGCTTGCTGTTTTTAAAAATGAAGCTTTTTCGTGCCTGAAGAAGAAAACACGTGATGCCGGGGTCAGAAAAACTGGTGCCTGGGGAGGTAAAATTTTTTTGATCCCAAATGCAAAAACGGATGCCAGGACGAAATTCGGGGTTGAATTCCAATCTTAAAAATGGTATTGCTTGCTGTTTTTAAAAATCAAGCTTTTTGGTGCCTAAAGAAGAAAACGCGTGATGCCGGGGTCAGAAAAAATGATGCCTGGGTAGGCAAATTTTTTTTGATCCCAAATGCAAAAACGGATGCCAGGACGAAATTACGGGTCGAATTCCAAACTTAAAAATGGTATTGCTTGCTGTTTTTAAAAATCAAGGTTTTTGGTGCCTGAAGAAGAAAACGCGTGATGCCGGGGTCAGAAAAACTGGTGCCTGGGGAGGCAAATTTTTTTTGATCCCAAATGCAAAAACGGATGGCAGGACGAAATTCGGGGTCGAATTCCAAACTTAAAAATGGTATTGCTTGCTGTTTTTAAAAATCAAGCTTTTTGGTGCCTGAAGAAGAAAATGCGTGATGCCGGGGTCAGAAATACTGGTGCCTGGGGAGGCAAATTTTTTTTGATCCCAAATGCAAAAACGGATGCCAGGACGTAATTCCGGGTCGAATTCCAAACTTAAAAATGGTATTGCTTGCTGTTTTTAAAAATCAAGCTTTTAGGTGCCTGAAGAAGAAAACACGTGATGCCGGGGTCAGAAAAACTGGTGCCTGGGGAGGTAAAATTTTTTTGATCCCAAATGCAAAAACGGATGCCAGGACGAAATTCGGGGTAAAATTCCAATCTTAAAAATGGTATTGCTTGCTGTTTTTAAAAATCAAGCTTTTTGGTGCCTAAAGAAGAAAACGCGTGATGCCGGGGTCAGAAAAAATGATGCCTGGGTAGGCAAAATTTTTTTGATCCCAAATGCAAAAACGGATGCCAGGACGAAATGCAGGGTCGAATTCCAAACTTAAAAATGGTATTGCTTGCTGTTTTTAAAAATCAAGCATTTTGGTGCCTGAAGAAGAAATCGCGTGATGCCGGGGTCAGAAAAACTGGTGCCTGGAGAGGCAAATTTTTTTTGATCCCAAATGCAAAAACGGATGCCAGGACGAAATTCGGGGTTGAATTCCAAACTTAAAAATGGTATTGCTTGCTGTTTTTAAAAATGAAGCTTTTTCGTGCCTGAAGAAGAAAACGCGTGATGCCGGGGTCAGAAAAACTGGTGCCTGGAGAGGTAAATTTTTTTTGATCCCAAATGCAAAAACGGATGCCAGGACGAAATTCCGGGTCGAATTCCATACTTAAAAATGGTATTGCTTGCTGTTTTTAAAAATGAAGCTTTTTCGTGCCTGAAGAAGAAAACGCGTGATGCCGGGGTAAGAAAAACTGGTGCCTGGGGAGGCAAATTTTTTTTGATCCCAAATGCAAAAATCCATGCCAGGATGAGTTTCGGGGTAGAATTCCATACTTAAAAATGGTATTGCTTGCTGTTTTTAAAAATCAGTCTTTTTGTTCCTGAAGAAGAAAACGCGTGATGCCGGGGTCAGAAAAAATGATGCCTGGGTAGGCAAAAATTTTTTGATCCCAAAGGCAAAAACGGATGCCAGGATGAGATTCAGGGTAGAATTCCAAACTTAAAAATGGTATTGCTTGCTGTTTTTAAAAATCAAGCTTTTTGGTGCCTGAAGAAGAAAACGCGTGATGCCGGGGTCAGAAAAACTGGTGCCTGGGGAGGCAAATTTTTTTTGATCCCAAATGCAAAAACGGATGCCAGGACGAAATTCCGGGTCGAATTCCAAACTTAAAAATGGTATTGCTTGCTGTTTTTAAAAATCAAGCTTTTTGGTGCCTGAAGAAGAAAACGCGTGATGCCGGGGTCAGAAAAACTGGTGCCTGGGGAGGTAAAATTTTTTTGATCCCAAATGCAAAAACGGATGCCAGGACGAAATTTGGGGTCGAATTCCAATCTTAAAAATGGTATTGCTTGCTGTTTTTAAAAATCAAGCTTTTTGATGCCTAAAGAAGAAAACGTGTGATGCCGGGGTCAGAAAAAATGATGCCTGGGTAGGCAAAATTTTTTTGATCCCAAATGCAAAAACGGATGCCAGGACGAAATGCAGGGTCAATTTCCAAACTTAAAAATGGTATTGCTTGCTGTTTTTAAAAATCAAGCATTTTGGTGCCTGAAGAAGAAATCGCGTGATGCCGGGGTCAGAAAAACTGGTGCCTGGGGAGGCAAATTTTTTTTGATCCCAAATGCAAAAACGGATGCCAGGACGAAATTCCGGGTCGAATTCCAAACTTAAAAATGGTATTGCTTGCTGTTTTTAAAAATCAAGCATTTTGGTGCCTGAAGAAGAAAACGCGTGATGCCGGGGTCAGAAATACTGGTGCCTGGGGAGGCAAATTTTTTTTGATCCCAAATGCAAAAACGGATGCCAGGACGTAATTCCGGGTCGAATTCCAAACTTAAAAATGGTAGTGCTTGCTGTTTTTAAAAATCAAGCTTTTAGGTGCCTGAAGAAGAAAACACGTGATGCCGGGGTCAGAAAAACTGGTGCCTGGGGAGGTAAAATTTTTTTGATCCCAAATGCAAAAACGGATGCCAGGACGAAATTCGGGGTCGAATTCCAATCTTAAAAATGGTATTGCTTGCTGTTTTTAAAAATCAAGCTTTTTGGTGCCTGAAGAAGAAAACGCGTGATGCCGGGGTCAGAAATACTGGTGCCTGGGGAGGCAAATTTTTTTTGATCCCAAATGCAAAAACGGATGCCAGGACGTAATTCCGGGTCGAATTCCAAACTTAAAAATGGTATTGCTTGCTGTTTTTAAAAATGAAGCTTTTTCGTGCCTGAAGAAGAAAACACGTGATGCCGGGGTCAGAAAAACTGGTGCCTGGGGAGGCAAATTTTTTTTGATCCCAAATGCAAAAACGGATGCCAGGACGAAATGCAGGGTCGAATTCCAAACTTAAAAATGGTATTGCTTGCTGTTTTTAAAAATCAAGCATTTTGGTGCCTGAAGAAGAAAACGCGTGATGCCGGGGTCAGAAATACTGGTGCCTGGGGAGGCAAATTTTTTTTGATCCCAAATGCAAAAACGGATGCCAGGACGTAATTCCGGGTCGAATTCCAAACTTAAAAATGGTAGTGCTTGCTGTTTTTAAAAATCAAGCTTTTAGGTGCCTGAAGAAGAAAACACGTGATGCCGGGGTCAGAAAAACTGGTGCCTGGGGAGGTAAAATTTTTTTGATCCCAAATGCAAAAACGGATGCCAGGACGAAATTCGGGGTCGAATTCCAATCTTAAAAATGGTATTGCTTGCTGTTTTTAAAAATCAAGCTTTTTGGTGCCTGAAGAAGAAAACGCGTGATGCCGGGGTCAGAAATACTGGTGCCTGGGGAGGCAAATTTTTTTTGATCCCAAATGCAAAAACGGATGCCAGGACGTAATTCCGGGTCGAATTCCAAACTTAAAAATGGTATTGCTTGCTGTTTTTAAAAATGAAGCTTTTTCGTGCCTGAAGAAGAAAACACGTGATGCCGGGGTCAGAAAAACTGGTGCCTGGGGAGGCAAATTTTTTTTGATCCCAAATGCAAAAACGGATGCCAGGACGAAATGCAGGGTCGAATTCCAAACTTAAAAATGGTATTGCTTGCTGTTTTTAAAAATCAAGCATTTTGGTGCCTGAAGAAGAAAACGCGTGATGCCGGGGTCAGAAATACTGGTGCCTGGGGAGGCAAATTTTTTTTGATCCCAAATGCAAAAACGGATGCCAGGACGTAATTCCGGGTCGAATTCCAAACTTAAAAATGGTAGTGCTTGCTGTTTTTAAAAATCAAGCTTTTAGGTGCCTGAAGAAGAAAACACGTGATGCCGGGGTCAGAAAAACTGGTGCCTGGGGAGGTAAAATTTTTTTGATCCCAAATGCAAAAACGGATGCCAGGACGAAATTCGGGGTCGAATTCCAATCTTAAAAATGGTATTGCTTGCTGTTTTTAAAAATCAAGCTTTTTGGTGCCTGAAGAAGAAAACGCGTGATGCCGGGGTCAGAAATACTGGTGCCTGGGGAGGCAAATTTTTTTTGATCCCAAATGCAAAAACGGATGCCAGGACGTAATTCCGGGTCGAATTCCAAACTTAAAAATGGTATTGCTTGCTGTTTTTAAAAATGAAGCTTTTTCGTGCCTGAAGAAGAAAACACGTGATGCCGGGGTCAGAAAAACTGGTGCCTGGGGAGGTAAAATTTTTTTGATCCCAAATGCAAAAACGGATGCCAGGACGAAATTCGGGGTTGAATTCCAATCTTAAAAATGGTATTGCTTGCTGTTTTTAAAAATCAAGCTTTTTGGTGCCTAAAGAAGAAAACGCGTGATGCCGGGGTCAGAAAAAATGATGCCTGGGTAGGCAAATTTTTTTTGATCCCAAATGCAAAAACGGATGCCAGGACGAAATTCCGGGTCGAATTCCAAACTTAAAAATGGTATTGCTTGCTGTTTTTAAAAATCAAGCTTTTTGGTGCCTGAAGAAGAAAACGCGTGATGCCGGGGTCAGAAATACTGGTGCCTGGGGAGGCAAATTTTTTTTGATCCCAAATGCAAAAACGGATGCCAGGACGTAATTCCGGGTCGAATTCCAAACTTAAAAATGGTATTGCTTGCTGTTTTTAAAAATCAAGCTTTTAGGTGCCTGAAGAAGAAAACACGTGATGCCGGGGTCAGAAAAACTGGTGCCTGGGGAGGTAAAATTTTTTTGATCCCAAATGCAAAAACGGATGCCAGGACGAAATTCGGGGTAAAATTCCAATCTTAAAAATGGTATTGCTTGCTGTTTTTAAAAATCAAGCTTTTTGGTGCCTAAAGAAGAAAACGCGTGATGCCGGGGTCAGAAAAAATGATGCCTGGGTAGGCAAAATTTTTTTGATCCCAAATGCAAAAACGGATACCAGGACGAAATGCAGGGTCGAATTCCAAACTTAAAAATGGTACTGCTTGCTGTTTTTAAAAATCAAGCATTTTGGTGCCTGAAGAAGAAATCGCGTGATGCCGGGGTCAGAAAAACTGGTGCCTGGAGAGGCAAATTTTTTTTGATCCCAAATGCAAAAACGGATGCCAGGACGAAATTCGGGGTTGAATTCCAAACTTAAAAATGGTATTGCTTGCTGTTTTTAAAAATGAAGCTTTTTCGTGCCTGAAGAAGAAAACGCGTGATGCCGGGGTCAGAAAAACTGGTGCCTGGAGAGGTAAATTTTTTTTGATCCCAAATGCAAAAACGGATGCCAGGACGAAATTCCGGGTCGAATTCCATACTTAAAAATGGTATTGCTTGCTGTTTTTAAAAATGAAGCTTTTTCGTGCCTGAAGAAGAAAACGCGTGATGCCGGGGTAAGAAAAACTGGTGCCTGGGGAGGCAAATTTTTTTTGATCCCAAATGCAAAAATCCATGCCAGGATGAGTTTCGGGGTAGAATTCCATACTTAAAAATGGTATTGCTTGCTGTTTTTAAAAATCAGTCTTTTTGTTCCTGAAGAAGAAAACGCGTGATGCCGGGGTCAGAAAAAATGATGCCTGGGTAGGCAAAAATTTTTTGATCCCAAATGCAAAAACGGATGCCAGGACGAAATTCCGGGTCGAATTCCAAACTTAAAAATGGTATTGCTTGCTGTTTTTAAAAATCAAGCTTTTTGGTGCCTGAAGAAGAAAACGCGTGATGCCGGGGTCAGAAAAACTGGTGCCTGGGGAGGTAAAATTTTTTTGATCCCAAATGCAAAAACGGATGCCAGGACGAAATTTGGGGTCGAATTCCAATCTTAAAAATGGTATTGCTTGCTGTTTTTAAAAATCAAGCTTTTTGATGCCTAAAGAAGAAAACGTGTGATGCCGGGGTCAGAAAAAATGATGCCTGGGTAGGCAAATTTTTTTTGATCCCAAATGCAAAAACGGATGCCAGGACGTAATTCCGGGTCGAATTCCAAACTTAAAAATGGTATTGCTTGCTGTTTTTAAAAATGAAGCTTTTTCGTGCCTGAAGAAGAAAACACGTGATGCCGGGGTCAGAAAAACTGGTGCCTGGGGAGGCAAATTTTTTTTGATCCCAAATGCAAAAACGGATGCCAGGACGAAATGCAGGGTCGAATTCCAAACTTAAAAATGGTATTGCTTGCTGTTTTTAAAAATCAAGCATTTTGGTGCCTGAAGAAGAAAACGCGTGATGCCGGGGTCAGAAATACTGGTGCCTGGGGAGGCAAATTTTTTTTGATCCCAAATGCAAAAACGGATGCCAGGACGTAATTCCGGGTCGAATTCCAAACTTAAAAATGGTAGTGCTTGCTGTTTTTAAAAATCAAGCTTTTAGGTGCCTGAAGAAGAAAACACGTGATGCCGGGGTCAGAAAAACTGGTGCCTGGGGAGGTAAAATTTTTTTGATCCCAAATGCAAAAACGGATGCCAGGACGAAATTCGGGGTCGAATTCCAATCTTAAAAATGGTATTGCTTGCTGTTTTTAAAAATCAAGCTTTTTGGTGCCTGAAGAAGAAAACGCGTGATGCCGGGGTCAGAAATACTGGTGCCTGGGGAGGCAAATTTTTTTTGATCCCAAATGCAAAAACGGATGCCAGGACGTAATTCCGGGTCGAATTCCAAACTTAAAAATGGTATTGCTTGCTGTTTTTAAAAATGAAGCTTTTTCGTGCCTGAAGAAGAAAACACGTGATGCCGGGGTCAGAAAAACTGGTGCCTGGGGAGGTAAAATTTTTTTGATCCCAAATGCAAAAACGGATGCCAGGACGAAATTCGGGGTTGAATTCCAATCTTAAAAATGGTATTGCTTGCTGTTTTTAAAAATCAAGCTTTTTGGTGCCTAAAGAAGAAAACGCGTGATGCCGGGGTCAGAAAAAATGATGCCTGGGTAGGCAAATTTTTTTTGATCCCAAATGCAAAAACGGATGCCAGGACGAAATTCCGGGTCGAATTCCAAACTTAAAAATGGTATTGCTTGCTGTTTTTAAAAATCAAGCTTTTTGGTGCCTGAAGAAGAAAACGCGTGATGCCGGGGTCAGAAATACTGGTGCCTGGGGAGGCAAATTTTTTTTGATCCCAAATGCAAAAACGGATGCCAGGACGTAATTCCGGGTCGAATTCCAAACTTAAAAATGGTATTGCTTGCTGTTTTTAAAAATCAAGCTTTTAGGTGCCTGAAGAAGAAAACACGTGATGCCGGGGTCAGAAAAACTGGTGCCTGGGGAGGTAAAATTTTTTTGATCCCAAATGCAAAAACGGATGCCAGGACGAAATTCGGGGTAAAATTCCAATCTTAAAAATGGTATTGCTTGCTGTTTTTAAAAATCAAGCTTTTTGGTGCCTAAAGAAGAAAACGCGTGATGCCGGGGTCAGAAAAAATGATGCCTGGGTAGGCAAAATTTTTTTGATCCCAAATGCAAAAACGGATACCAGGACGAAATGCAGGGTCGAATTCCAAACTTAAAAATGGTACTGCTTGCTGTTTTTAAAAATCAAGCATTTTGGTGCCTGAAGAAGAAATCGCGTGATGCCGGGGTCAGAAAAACTGGTGCCTGGAGAGGCAAATTTTTTTTGATCCCAAATGCAAAAACGGATGCCAGGACGAAATTCGGGGTTGAATTCCAAACTTAAAAATGGTATTGCTTGCTGTTTTTAAAAATGAAGCTTTTTCGTGCCTGAAGAAGAAAACGCGTGATGCCGGGGTCAGAAAAACTGGTGCCTGGAGAGGTAAATTTTTTTTGATCCCAAATGCAAAAACGGATGCCAGGACGAAATTCCGGGTCGAATTCCATACTTAAAAATGGTATTGCTTGCTGTTTTTAAAAATGAAGCTTTTTCGTGCCTGAAGAAGAAAACGCGTGATGCCGGGGTAAGAAAAACTGGTGCCTGGGGAGGCAAATTTTTTTTGATCCCAAATGCAAAAATCCATGCCAGGATGAGTTTCGGGGTAGAATTCCATACTTAAAAATGGTATTGCTTGCTGTTTTTAAAAATCAGTCTTTTTGTTCCTGAAGAAGAAAACGCGTGATGCCGGGGTCAGAAAAAATGATGCCTGGGTAGGCAAAAATTTTTTGATCCCAAATGCAAAAACGGATGCCAGGACGAAATTCCGGGTCGAATTCCAAACTTAAAAATGGTATTGCTTGCTGTTTTTAAAAATCAAGCTTTTTGGTGCCTGAAGAAGAAAACGCGTGATGCCGGGGTCAGAAAAACTGGTGCCTGGGGAGGTAAAATTTTTTTGATCCCAAATGCAAAAACGGATGCCAGGACGAAATTTGGGGTCGAATTCCAATCTTAAAAATGGTATTGCTTGCTGTTTTTAAAAATCAAGCTTTTTGATGCCTAAAGAAGAAAACGTGTGATGCCGGGGTCAGAAAAAATGATGCCTGGGTAGGCAAAATTTTTTTGATCCCAAATGCAAAAACGGATGCCAGGACGAAATGCAGGGTCAATTTCCAAACTTAAAAATGGTATTGCTTGCTGTTTTTAAAAATCAAGCATTTTGGTGCCTGAAGAAGAAATCGCGTGATGCCGGGGTCAGAAAAACTGGTGCCTGGGGAGGCAAATTTTTTTTGATCCCAAATGCAAAAACGGATGCCAGGACGAAATTCCGGGTCGAATTCCAAACTTAAAAATGGTATTGCTTGCTGTTTTTAAAAATCAAGCTTTTTGGTGCCTGAAGAAGAAAACGCGTGATGCCGGGGTCAGAAATACTGGTGCCTGGGGAGGCAAATTTTTTTTGATCCCAAATGCAAAAACGGATGCCAGGACGTAATTCCGGGTCGAATTCCAAACTTAAAAATGGTATTGCTTGCTGTTTTTAAAAATGAAGCTTTTTCGTGCCTGAAGAAGAAAACACGTGATGCCGGGGTCAGAAAAACTGGTGCCTGGGGAGGCAAATTTTTTTTGATCCCAAATGCAAAAACGGATGCCAGGACGAAATGCAGGGTCGAATTCCAAACTTAAAAATGGTATTGCTTGCTGTTTTTAAAAATCAAGCATTTTGGTGCCTGAAGAAGAAAACGCGTGATGCCGGGGTCAGAAATACTGGTGCCTGGGGAGGCAAATTTTTTTTGATCCCAAATGCAAAAACGGATGCCAGGACGTAATTCCGGGTCGAATTCCAAACTTAAAAATGGTAGTGCTTGCTGTTTTTAAAAATCAAGCTTTTAGGTGCCTGAAGAAGAAAACACGTGATGCCGGGGTCAGAAAAACTGGTGCCTGGGGAGGTAAAATTTTTTTGATCCCAAATGCAAAAACGGATGCCAGGACGAAATTCGGGGTCGAATTCCAATCTTAAAAATGGTATTGCTTGCTGTTTTTAAAAATCAAGCTTTTTGGTGCCTGAAGAAGAAAACGCGTGATGCCGGGGTCAGAAATACTGGTGCCTGGGGAGGCAAATTTTTTTTGATCCCAAATGCAAAAACGGATGCCAGGACGTAATTCCGGGTCGAATTCCAAACTTAAAAATGGTATTGCTTGCTGTTTTTAAAAATGAAGATTTTTCGTGCCTGAAGAAGAAAACACGTGATGCCGGGGTCAGAAAAACTGGTGCCTGGGGAGGCAAATTTTTTTTGATCCCAAATGCAAAAACGGATGCCAGGACGAAATGCAGGGTCGAATTCCAAACTTAAAAATGGTATTGCTTGCTGTTTTTAAAAATCAAGCATTTTGGTGCCTGAAGAAGAAAACGCGTGATGCCGGGGTCAGAAATACTGGTGCCTGGGGAGGCAAATTTTTTTTGATCCCAAATGCAAAAACGGATGCCAGGACGTAATTCCGGGTCGAATTCCAAACTTAAAAATGGTAGTGCTTGCTGTTTTTAAAAATCAAGCTTTTAGGTGCCTGAAGAAGAAAACACGTGATGCCGGGGTCAGAAAAACTGGTGCCTGGGGAGGTAAAATTTTTTTGATCCCAAATGCAAAAACGGATGCCAGGACGAAATTCGGGGTCGAATTCCAATCTTAAAAATGGTATTGCTTGCTGTTTTTAAAAATCAAGCTTTTTGGTGCCTGAAGAAGAAAACGCGTGATGCCGGGGTCAGAAATACTGGTGCCTGGGGAGGCAAATTTTTTTTGATCCCAAATGCAAAAACGGATGCCAGGACGTAATTCCGGGTCGAATTCCAAACTTAAAAATGGTATTGCTTGCTGTTTTTAAAAATGAAGCTTTTTCGTGCCTGAAGAAGAAAACACGTGATGCCGGGGTCAGAAAAACTGGTGCCTGGGGAGGTAAAATTTTTTTGATCCCAAGTGCAAAAACGGATGCCAGGACGAAATTCGGGGTTGAATTCCAATCTTAAAAATGGTATTGCTTGCTGTTTTTAAAAATCAAGCTTTTTGGTGCCTAAAGAAGAAAACGCGTGATGCCGGGGTCAGAAAAAATGATGCCTGGGTAGGCAAATTTTTTTTGATCCCAAATGCAAAAACGGATGCCAGGACGAAATTCCGGGTCGAATTCCAAACTTAAAAATGGTATTGCTTGCTGTTTTTAAAAATCAAGCTTTTTGGTGCCTGAAGAAGAAAACGCGTGATGCCGGCCGGGGTCAGAAAAACTGGTGCCTGGGGAGGCAAATTTTTTTTGATCCCAAATGCAAAAACGGATGGCAGGACGAAATTCGGGGTCGAATTCCAAACTTAAAAATGGTATTGCTTGCTGTTTTTAAAAATCAAGCTTTTTGGTGCCTGAAGAAGAAAACGCGTGATGCCGGGGTCAGAAATACTGGTGCCTGGGGAGGCAAATTTTTTTTGATCCCAAATGCAAAAACGGATGCCAGGACGTAATTCCGGGTCGAATTCCAAACTTAAAAATGGTATTGCTTGCTGTTTTTAAAAATCAAGCTTTTAGGTGCCTGAAGAAGAAAACACGTGATGCCGGGGTCAGAAAAACTGGTGCCTGGGGAGGTAAAGTTTTTTTGATCCCAAATGCAAAAACGGATGCCAGGACGAAATTCGGGGTAAAATTCCAATCTTAAAAATGGTATTGCTTGCTGTTTTTAAAAATCAAGCTTTTTTGTGCCTAAAGAAGAAAACGCGTGATGCCGGGGTCAGAAAAAATGATGCCTGGGTAGGCAAAATTTTTTTGATCCCAAATGCAAAAACGGATGCCAGGACGAAATGCAGGGTCGAATTCCAAACTTAAAAATGGTATTGCTTGCTGTTTTTAAAAATCAAGCATTTTGGTGCCTGAAGAAGAAATCGCGTGATGCCGGGGTCAGAAAAACTGGTGCCTGGAGAGGCAAATTTTTTTTGATCCCAAATGCAAAAACGGATGCCAGGACGAAATTCGGGGTTGAATTCCAAACTTAAAAATGGTATTGCTTGCTGTTTTTAAAAATCAAGCTTTTAGGTGCCTGAAGAAGAAAACACGTGATGCCGGGGTCAGAAAAACTGGTGCCTGGGGAGGTAAAATTTTTTTGATCCCAAATGCAAAAACGGATGCCAGGACGAAATTCGGGGTCGAATTCCAATCTTAAAAATGGTATTGCTTGCTGTTTTTAAAAATCAAGCTTTTTGGTGCCTGAAGAAGAAAACGCGTGATGCCGGGGTCAGAAATACTGGTGCCTGGGGAGGCAAATTTTTTTTGATCCCAAATGCAAAAACGGATGCCAGGACGTAATTCCGGGTCGAATTCCAAACTTAAAAATGGTATTGCTTGCTGTTTTTAAAAATGAAGCTTTTTCGTGCCTGAAGAAGAAAACACGTGATGCCGGGGTCAGAAAAACTGGTGCCTGGGGAGGCAAATTTTTTTTGATCCCAAATGCAAAAACGGATGCCAGGACGAAATGCAGGGTCAAATTCCAAACTTAAAAATGGTATTGCTTGCTGTTTTTAAAAATCAAGCATTTTGGTGCCTGAAGAAGAAAACGCGTGATGCCGGGGTCAGAAAAACTGGTGCCTGGAGAGGTAAATTTTTTTTGATCCCAAATGCAAAAACGGATGCCAGGACGAAATTCCGGGTCGAATTCCATACTTAAAAATGGTATTGCTTGCTGTTTTTAAAAATGAAGCTTTTTCGTGCCTGAAGAAGAAAACGCGTGATGCCGGGGTAAGAAAAACTGGTGCCTGGGGAGGCAAATTTTTTTTGATCCCAAATGCAAAAATCCATGCCAGGATGAGTTTCGGGGTAGAATTCCATACTTAAAAATGGTATTGCTTGCTGTTTTTAAAAATCAGTCTTTTTGTTCCTGAAGAAGAAAACGCGTGATGCCGGGGTCAGAAAAAATGATGCCTGGGTAGGCAAAAATTTTTTGATCCCAAAGGCAAAAACGGATGCCAGGATGAGATTCAGGGTAGAATTCCAAACTTAAAAATGGTATTGCTTGCTGTTTTTAAAAATCAAGCTTTTTGATGCCTAAAGAAGAAAACGTGTGATGCCGGGGTCAGAAAAAATGATGCCTGGGTAGGCAAAATTTTTTTGATCCCAAATGCAAAAACGGATGCCAGGACGAAATGCAGGGTCAATTTCCAAACTTAAAAATGGTATTGCTTGCTGTTTTTAAAAATCAAGCATTTTGGTGCCTGAAGAAGAAATCGCGTGATGCCGGGGTCAGAAAAACTGGTGCCTGGGGAGGCAAATTTTTTTTGATCCCAAATGCAAAAACGGATGCCAGGACGAAATTCCGGGTCGAATTCCAAACTTAAAAATGGTATTGCTTGCTGTTTTTAAAAATCAAGCATTTTGGTGCCTGAAGAAGAAAACGCGTGATGCCGGGGTCAGAAATACTGGTGCCTGGGGAGGCAAATTTTTTTTGATCCCAAATGCAAAAACGGATGCCAGGACGTAATTCCGGGTCGAATTCCAAACTTAAAAATGGTAGTGCTTGCTGTTTTTAAAAATCAAGCTTTTAGGTGCCTGAAGAAGAAAACACGTGATGCCGGGGTCAGAAAAACTGGTGCCTGGGGAGGTAAAATTTTTTTGATCCCAAATGCAAAAACGGATGCCAGGACGAAATTCGGGGTCGAATTCCAATCTTAAAAATGGTATTGCTTGCTGTTTTTAAAAATCAAGCTTTTTGGTGCCTGAAGAAGAAAACGCGTGATGCCGGGGTCAGAAATACTGGTGCCTGGGGAGGCAAATTTTTTTTGATCCCAAATGCAAAAACGGATGCCAGGACGTAATTCCGGGTCGAATTCCAAACTTAAAAATGGTATTGCTTGCTGTTTTTAAAAATGAAGCTTTTTCGTGCCTGAAGAAGAAAACACGTGATGCCGGGGTCAGAAAAACTGGTGCCTGGGGAGGTAAAAATTTTTTGATCCCAAATGCAAAAACGGATGCCAGGACGAAATTCGGGGTTGAATTCCAATCTTAAAAATGGTATTGCTTGCTGTTTTTAAAAATCAAGCTTTTTGGTGCCTAAAGAAGAAAACGCGTGATGCCGGGGTCAGAAAAAATGATGCCTGGGTAGGCAAATTTTTTTTGATCCCAAATGCAAAAACGGATGCCAGGACGAAATTCCGGGTCGAATTCCAAACTTAAAAATGGTATTGCTTGCTGTTTTTAAAAATCAAGCTTTTTGGTGCCTGAAGAAGAAAACGCGTGATGCCGGGGTCAGAAAAACTGGTGCCTGGGGAGGCAAATTTTTTTTGATCCCAAATGCAAAAACGGATGGCAGGACGAAATTCGGGGTCGAATTCCAAACTTAAAAATGGTATTGCTTGCTGTTTTTAAAAATCAAGCTTTTTGGTGCCTGAAGAAGAAAACGCGTGATGCCGGGGTCAGAAATACTGGTGCCTGGGGAGGCAAATTTTTTTTGATCCCAAATGCAAAAACGGATGCCAGGACGTAATTCCGGGTCGAATTCCAAACTTAAAAATGGTATTGCTTGCTGTTTTTAAAAATCAAGCTTTTAGGTGCCTGAAGAAGAAAACACGTGATGCCGGGGTAAGAAAAACTGGTGCCTGGGGAGGCAAATTTTTTTTGATCCCAAATGCAAAAATCCATGCCAGGATGAGTTTCGGGGTAGAATTCCATACTTAAAAATGGTATTGCTTGCTGTTTTTAAAAATCAGTCTTTTTGTTCCTGAAGAAGAAAACGCGTGATGCCGGGGTCAGAAAAAATGATGCCTGGGTAGGCAAAAATTTTTTGATCCCAAAGGCAAAAACGGATGCCAGGATGAGATTCAGGGTAGAATTCCAAACTTAAAAATGGTATTGCTTGCTGTTTTTAAAAATCAAGCTTTTTGGTGCCTGAAGAAGAAAACGCGTGATGCCGGGGTCAGAAAAACTGGTGCCTGGGGAGGCAAATTTTTTTTGATCCCAAATGCAAAAACGGATGCCAGGACGAAATTCCGGGTCGAATTCCAAACTTAAAAATGGTATTGCTTGCTGTTTTTAAAAATCAAGCTTTTTGGTGCCTGAAGAAGAAAACGCGTGATGCCGGGGTCAGAAAAACTGGTGCCTGGGGAGGCAAATTTTTTTTGATCCCAAATGCAAAAACGGATGCCAGGACGAAATTCCGGGTCGAATTCCAAACTTAAAAATGGTATTGCTTGCTGTTTTTAAAAATCAAGCTTTTTGGTGCCTGAAGAAGAAAACGCGTGATGCCGGGGTCAGAAAAACTGGTGCCTGGGGAGGTAAAATTTTTTTGATCCCAAATGCAAAAACGGATGCCAGGACGAAATTTGGGGTCGAATTCCAATCTTAAAAATGGTATTGCTTGCTGTTTTTAAAAATCAAGCTTTTTGATGCCTAAAGAAGAAAACGCGTGATGCCGGGGTCAGAAAAAATGATGCCTGGGTAGGCAAAATTTTTTTGATCCCAAATGCAAAAACGGATGCCAGGACGAAATGCAGGGTCAATTTCCAAACTTAAAAATGGTATTGCTTGCTGTTTTTAAAAATCAAGCATTTTGGTGCCTGAAGAAGAAATCGCGTGATGCCGGGGTCAGAAAAACTGGTGCCTGGGGAGGCAAATTTTTTTTGATCCCAAATGCAAAAACGGATGCCAGGACGAAATTCCGGGTCGAATTCCAAACTTAAAAATGGTATTGCTTGCTGTTTTTAAAAATCAAGCTTTTTCGTGCCTGAAGAAGAAAACACGTGATGCCGGGGTCAGAAAAACTGGTGCCTGGGGAGGCAAATTTTTTTTGATACCAAATGCAAAAACGGATGCCAGGACGAAATGCAGGGTCGATTTCCAAACTTAAAAATGGTATTGCTTGCTGTTTTTAAAAATCAAGCTTTTAGGTGCCTGAAGAAGAAAACGCGTGATGCCGGGGTCAGAAAAACTGGTGCCTGGGGAGGTAAAATTTTTTTTGATCCCAAATGCAAAAACGGATGGCAGGACGAAATTCGGAGTCGAATTCCAAACTTAAAAATGGTATTGCTTGCTGTTTTTAAAAATCAAGCTTTTAGGTGCCTCAAGAAGAAAACACGTGATGCCGGGGTCAGAAAAACTGGTGCCTGGGGAGGTAAAATTTTTTTGATCCCAAATGCAAAAACGGATGCCAGGACGAAATTCGGGGTCGAATTCCAAACTTAAAAATGGTATTGCTTGCTGTTTTTAAAAATCAAGCTTTTTGATGCCTAAAGAAGAAAACGTGTGATGCCGGGGTCAGAAAAAATGAAGCCTGGGTAGGCAAAATTTTTTTGATCCCAAATGCAAAAACGGATGCCAGGACGAAATGCAGGGTCAATTTCCAAACTTAAAAATGGTATTGCTTGCTGTTTTTAAAAATCAAGCATTTTGGTGCCTGAAGAAGAAATCGCGTGATGCCGGGGTCAGAAAAACTGGTGCCTGGGGAGGCAAATTTTTTTTGATCCCAAATGCAAAAACGGATGCCAGGACGAAATTCCGGGTCGAATTCCAAACTTAAAAATGGTATTGCTTGCTGTTTTTAAAAATCAAGCTTTTTCGTGCCTGAAGAAGAAAACACGTGATGCCGGGGTCAGAAAAACTGGTGCCTGGGGAGGCAAATTTTTTTTGATACCAAATGCAAAAACGGATGCCAGGACAAAATGCAGGGTCGATTTCCAAACTTAAAAATGGTATTGCTTGCTGTTTTTAAAAATCAAGCTTTTAGGTGCCTGAAGAAGAAAACGCGTGATGCCGGGGTCAGAAATACTGGTGCCTGGGGAGGCAAATTTTTTTTGATCCCAAATGCAAAAACGGATGGCAGGACGAAATTCGGGGTCGAATTCCAATCTTAAAAATGGTATTGCTTGCTGTTTTTAAAAATCAAGCTTTTTGGTGCCTAAAGAAGAAAACGCGTGATGCCGGGGTCAGAAAAAATGATGCCTGGGTAGGCAAATTTTTTTTGATTCCAAATGCAAAAACGGATGCCAGGACGAAATTCCGGGTCGAATTCCAAACTTAAAAATGGTATTGCTTGCTGTTTTTAAAAATCAAGCTTTTTGGTGCCTAAAGAAGAAAACGCGTGATGCCGGGGTCAGAAAAAATGATGCCTGGGGAGGCAAATTTTTTTTGATCCCAAATGCAAAAACGGATGCCAGGACGAAATTCCGGGTCGAATTCCAAACTTAAAAATGGTATTGCTTGCTGTTTTTAAAAATCAAGCTTTTTGGTGCCTGAAGAAGAAAACGCGTGATGCCGGGGTCAGAAAAACTGGTGCCTGGGGAGGCAAATTTTTTTTGATCCCAAATGCAAAAACGGATGCCAGGACGAAATTCCGGGTCGAATTCCAAACTTAAAAATGGTATTGCTTGCTGTTTTTAAAAATCAAGCTTTTTGGTGCCTGAAGAAGAAAACGCGTGATGCCGGGGTCAGAAAAACTGGTGCCTGGGGAGGTAAAATTTTTTTGATCCCAAATGCAAAAACGGATGCCAGGACGAAATTTGGGGTCGAATTCCAATCTTAAAAATGGTATTGCTTGCTGTTTTTAAAAATCAAGCTTTTTGATGCCTAAAGAAGAAAACGTGTGATGCCGGGGTCAGAAAAAATGATGCCTGGGTAGGCAAAATTTTTTTGATCCCAAATGCAAAAACGGATGCCAGGACGAAATGCAGGGTCAATTTCCAAACTTAAAAATGGTATTGCTTGCTGTTTTTAAAAATCAAGCATTTTGGTGCCTGAAGAAGAAATCGCGTGATGCCGGGGTCAGAAAAACTGGTGCCTGGGGAGGCAAATTTTTTTTGATCCCAAATGCAAAAACGGATGCCAGGACGAAATTCCGGGTCGAATTCCAAACTTAAAAATGGTATTGCTTGCTGTTTTTAAAAATTAAGCTTTTTCGTGCCTGAAGAAGAAAACACGTGATGCCGGGGTCAGAAAAACTGGTGCCTGGGGAGGCAAATTTTTTTTGATACCAAATGCAAAAACGGATGCCAGGACGAAATGCAGGGTCGATTTCCAAACTTAAAAATGGTATTGCTTGCTGTTTTTAAAAATCAAGCTTTTAGGTGCCTGAAGAAGAAAACGCGTAATGCCGGGGTCAGAAAAACTGGTGCCTGGGGAGGCAAATTTTTTTTGATCCCAAATGCAAAAACGGATGGCAGGACGAAATTCGGGGTCGAATTCCAATCTTAAAAATGGTATTGCTTGCTGTTTTTAAAAATCAAGCTTTTTGGTGCCTAAAGAAGAAAACGCGTGATGCCGGGGTCAGAAAAAATGATGCCTGGGTAGGCAAATTTTTTTTGATCCCAAATGCAAAAACGGATGCCAGGACGAAATGCAGGGTCAATTTCCAAACTTAAAAATGGTATTGCTTGCTGTTTTTAAAAATCAAGCATTTTGGTGCCTGAAGAAGAAATCGCGTGATGCCGGGGTCAGAAAAACTGGTGCCTGGGGAGGCAAATTTTTTTTGATCCCAAATGCAAAAACGGATGCCAGGATGAAATTCCGGGTCGAATTCCAAACTTAAAAATGGTATTGCTTGCTGTTTTTAAAAATCAAGCTTTTTCGTGCCTGAAGAAGAAAACACGTGATGCCGGGGTCAGAAAAACTGGTGCCTGGGGAGGCAAATTTTTTTTGATACCAAATGCAAAAACGGATGCCAGGACGAAATGCAGGGTCGATTTCCAAACTTAAAAATGGTATTGCTTGCTGTTTTTAAAAATCAAGCTTTTAGGTGCCTGAAGAAGAAAACGCGTAATGCCGGGGTCAGAAAAACTGGTGCCTGGGGAGGCAAATTTTTTTTGATCCCAAATGCAAAAACGGATGGCAGGACGAAATTCGGGGTCGAATTCCAATCTTAAAAATGGTATTGCTTGCTGTTTTTAAAAATCAAGCTTTTTGGTGCCTAAAGAAGAAAACGCGTGATGCCGGGGTCAGAAAAAATGATGCCTGGGTAGGCAAATTTTTTTTGATCCCAAATGCAAAAACGGATGCCAGGACGAAATTCCGGGTCGAATTCCAAACTTAAAAATGGTATTGCTTGCTGTTTTTAAAAATCAAGCTTTTTGGTGCCTGAAGAAGAAAACGCGTGATGCCGGGGTCAGAAAAACTGGTGCCTGGGGAGGCAAATTTTTTTTGATCCCAAATGCAAAAACGGATGGCAGGACGAAATTCGGGGTCGAATTCCAAACTTAAAAATGGTATTGCTTGCTGTTTTTAAAAATCAAGCTTTTAGGTGCCTGAAGAAGAAAACACGTGATGCCGGGGTCAGAAAAACTGGTGCCTGGGGAGGTAAAATTTTTTTGATCCCAAATGCAAAAACGGATGCCAGGACGAAATTCGGGGTCGAATTCCAATCTTAAAAATGGTATTGCTTGCTGTTTTTAAAAATCAAGCTTTTTGGTGCCTAAAGAAGAAAACGCGTGATGCCGGGGTCAGAAAAAATGATGCCTGGGTAGGCAAAATTTTTTTGATCCCAAATGCAAAAACGGATGCCAGGACGAAATGCAGGGTCGAATTCCAAACTTAAAAATGGTATTGCTTGCTGTTTTTAAAAATCAAGCATTTTGGTGCCTGAAGAAGAAATCGCGTGATGCCGGGGTCAGAAAAACTGGTGCCTGGAGAGGCAAATTTTTTTTGATCCCAAATGCAAAAACGGATGCCAGGACGAAATTCGGGGTTGAATTCCAAACTTAAAAATGGTATTGCTTGCTGTTTTTAAAAATGAAGCTTTTTCGTGCCTGAAGAAGAAAACGCGTGATGCCGGGGTCAGAAAAACTGGTGCCTGGAGAGGTAAAATTTTTGATCCCAAATGCAAAAACGGATGCCAGGACGAAATTCCGGGTCGAATTCCATACTTAAAAATGGTATTGCTTGCTGTTTTTAAAAATGAAGCTTTTTCGTGCCTGAAGAAGAAAACGCGTGATGCCGGGGTAAGAAAAACTGGTGCCTGGGGAGGCAAATTTTTTTTGATCCCAAATGCAAAAACGGATGCCAGGACGAAATTCCGGGGCGAATTCCAAACTTAAAAATGGTATTGCTTGCTGTTTTTAAAAATCAAGCTTTTTGGTGCCTGAAGAAGAAAACGCGTGATGCCGGGGTCAGAAAAACTGGTGCCTGGGGAGGCAAATTTTTTTTGATCCCAAATGCAAAAACGGATGCCAGGACGAAATTCCGGGTCGAATTCCAAACTTAAAAATGGTATTGCTTGCTGTTTTTAAAAATCAAGCTTTTTGGTGCCTGAAGAAGAAAACGCGTGATGCCGGGGTCAGAAAAACTGGTGCCTGGGGAGGTAAAATTTTTTTGATCCCAAATGCAAAAACGGATGCCAGGACGAAATTTGGGGTCGAATTCCAATCTTAAAAATGGTATTGCTTGCTGTTTTTAAAAATCAAGCTTTTTGATGCCTAAAGAAGAAAACGTGTGATGCCGGGGTCAGAAAAAATGATGCCTGGGTAGGCAAAATTTTTTTGATCCCAAATGCAAAAACGGATGCCAGGACGAAATGCAGGGTCAATTTCCAAACTTAAAAATGGTATTGCTTGCTGTTTTTAAAAATCAAGCATTTTGGTGCCTGAAGAAGAAATCGCGTGATGCCGGGGTCAGAAAAACTAGTGCCTGGGGAGGCAAATTTTTTTTGATCCCAAATGCAAAAACGGATGCCAGGACGAAATTCCGGGTCGAATTCCAAACTTAAAAATGGTATTGCTTGCTGTTTTTAAAAATCAAGCTTTTTGGTGCCTGAAGAAGAAAACACGTGATGCCGGGGTCAGAAAAACTGGTGCCTGGGGAGGTAAATTTTTTTTGATCCCAAATGCAAAAACGGATGCCAGGACGAAATTTGGGGTCGAATTCCAATCTTAAAAATGGTATTGCTTGCTGTTTCTAAAAATCAAGCTTTTTGATGCCTAAAGAAGAAAACGCGTGATGCCGGGGTCAGAAAAAATGATGCCTGGGTAGGCAAATTTTTTTTGATCCCAAATGCAAAAACGGATGCCAGGACGAAATTCCGGGTCGAATTCCAAACTTAAAAATGGTATTGCTTGCTGTTTTTAAAAATGAAGCTTTTTCGTGCCTGAAGAAGAAAACACGTTATGCCGGGGTCAGAAAAACTGGTGCCTGGGGAGGCAAATTTTTTTTGATCCCAAATGCAAAAACGGATGCCAGGACAAAATGCAGGGTCGAATTCCAAACTTAAAAATGGTATTGCTTGCTGTTTTTAAAAATCAAGCTTTTAGGTGCCTGAAGAAGAAAACACGTGATGCCGGGGTCAGAAAAACTGGTGCCTGGGGAGGTAAAATTTTTTTGATCCCAAATGCAAAAACGGATGCCAGGACGAAATTCGGGGTCGAATTCCAATCTTAAAAATGGTATTGCTTGCTGTTTTTAAAAATCAAGCTTTTTGGTGCCTGAAGAAGAAAACGCGTGATGCCGGGGTCAGAAATACTGGTGACTGGGGAGGCAAATTTTTTTTGATCCCAAATGCAAAAACGGATGCCAGGACGTAATTCCGGGTCGAATTCCAAACTTAAAAATGGTATTGCTTGCTGTTTTTAAAAATGAAGCTTTTTCGTGCCTGAAGAAGAAAACACGTGATGCCGGGGTCAGAAAAACTGGTGCCTGGGGAGGTAAAATTTTTTTGATCCCAAATGCAAAAACGGATGCCAGGACGAAATTCGGGGTTGAATTCCAATCTTAAAAATGGTATTGCTTGCTGTTTTTAAAAATCAAGCTTTTTGGTGCCTAAAGAAGAAAACGCGTGATGCCGGGGTCAGAAAAAATGATGCCTGGGTAGGCAAATTTTTTTTGATCCCAAATGCAAAAACGGATGCCAGGACGAAATTCCGGGTCGAATTCCAAACTTAAAAATGGTATTGCTTGCTGTTTTTAAAAATCAAGCTTTTTGGTGCCTGAAGAAGAAACGCGTGATGCCGGGGTCAGAAAAACTGGTGCCTGGGGAGGCAAATTTTTTTTGATCCCAAATGCAAAAACGGATGGCAGGACGAAATTCGGGGTCGAATTCCAAACTTAAAAATGGTATTGCTTGCTGTTTTTAAAAATCAAGCTTTTTGGTGCCTGAAGAAGAAAACGCGTGATGCCGGGGTCAGAAATACTGGTGCCTGGGGAGGCAAATTTTTTTTGATCCCAAATGCAAAAACGGATGCCAGGACGAAATTCCGGGTCGAATTCCAAACTTAAAAATGGTATTGCTTGCTGTTTTTAAAAATCAAGCTTTTTGGTGCCTGAAGAAGAAAACACGTGATGCCGGGGTCAGAAAAACTGGTGCCTGGGGAGGTAAAATTTTTTTGATCCCAAATGCAAAAAGGGATGCCAGGACGAAATTTGGGGTCGAATTCCAATCTTAAAAATGGTATTGCTTGCTGTTTTTAAAAATCAAGCTTTTTGATGCCTAAAGAAGAAAACGCGTGATGCCGGGGTCAGAAAAAATGATGCCTGGGTAGGCAAAATTTTTTTGATCCCAAATGCAAAAACGGATGCCAGGACGAAATGCAGGGTCAATTTCCAAACTTAAAAATGGTATTGCTTGCTGTTTTTAAAAATCAAGCGTTTTGGTGCCTGAAGAAGAAAACGCGTGATGCCGGGGTCAGAAAAACTGGTGCCTGGGGAGGCAAATTTTTTTTGATCCCAAATGCAAAAACGGATGCCAGGACGAAATTCCGGGTCGAATTCCAAACTTAAAAATGGTATTGCTTGCTGTTTTTAAAAATTAAGCTTTTTCGTGCCTGAAGAAGAAAACACGTGATGCCGGGGTCAGAAAAACTGGTGCCTGGGGAGGCAAATTTTTTTTGATACCAAATGCAAAAACGGATGCCAGGACGAAATGCAGGGTCGATTTCCAAACTTAAAAATGGTATTGCTTGCTGTTTTTAAAAATCAAGCTTTTAGGTGCCTGAAGAAGAAAACGCGTAATGCCGGGGTCAGAAAAACTGGTGCCTGGGGAGGCAAATTTTTTTTGATCCCAAATGCAAAAACGGATGGCAGGACGAAATTCGGGGTCGAATTCCAATCTTAAAAATGGTATTGCTTGCTGTTTTTAAAAATCAAGCTTTTTGGTGCCTAAAGAAGAAAACGCGTGATGCCGGGGTCAGAAAAAATGATGCCTGGGTAGGCAAATTTTTTTTGATCCCAAATGCAAAAACGGATGCCAGGACGAAATGCAGGGTCAATTTCCAAACTTAAAAATGGTATTGCTTGCTGTTTTTAAAAATCAAGCATTTTGGTGCCTGAAGAAGAAATCGCGTGATGCCGGGGTCAGAAAAACTGGTGCCTGGGGAGGCAAATTTTTTTTGATCCCAAATGCAAAAACGGATGCCAGGATGAAATTCCGGGTCGAATTCCAAACTTAAAAATGGTATTGCTTGCTGTTTTTAAAAATCAAGCTTTTTCGTGCCTGAAGAAGAAAACACGTGATGCCGGGGTCAGAAAAACTGGTGCCTGGGGAGGCAAATTTTTTTTGATCCCAAATGCAAAAACGGATGCCAGGACGAAATGCAGGGTCGATTTCCAAACTTAAAAATGGTATTGCTTGCTGTTTTTAAAAATCAAGCTTTTAGGTGCCTGAAGAAGAAAACGCGTAATGCCGGGGTCAGAAAAACTGGTGCCTGGGGAGGCAAATTTTTTTTGATCCCAAATGCAAAAACGGATGGCAGGACGAAATTCGGGGTCGAATTCCAATCTTAAAAATGGTATTGCTTGCTGTTTTTAAAAATCAAGCTTTTTGGTGCCTAAAGAAGAAAACGCGTGATGCCGGGGTCAGAAAAAATGATGCCTGGGTAGGCAAATTTTTTTTGATCCCAAATGCAAAAACGGATGCCAGGACGAAATTCCGGGTCGAATTCCAAACTTAAAAATGGTATTGCTTGCTGTTTTTAAAAATCAAGCTTTTTGGTGCCTGAAGAAGAAACGCGTGATGCCGGGGTCAGAAAAACTGGTGCCTGGGGAGGCAAATTTTTTTTGATCCCAAATGCAAAAACGGATGGCAGGACGAAATTCGGGGTCGAATTCCAAACTTAAAAATGGTATTGCTTGCTGTTTTTAAAAATCAAGCTTTTTGGTGCCTGAAGAAGAAAACGCGTGATGCCGGGGTCAGAAATACTGGTGCCTGGGGAGGCAAATTTTTTTTGATCCCAAATGCAAAAACGGATGCCAGGACGAAATTCCGGGTCGAATTCCAAACTTAAAAATGGTATTGCTTGCTGTTTTTAAAAATCAAGCTTTTTGGTGCCTGAAGAAGAAAACACGTGATGCCGGGGTCAGAAAAACTGGTGCCTGGGGAGGTAAAATTTTTTTGATCCCAAATGCAAAAAGGGATGCCAGGACGAAATTTGGGGTCGAATTCCAATCTTAAAAATGGTATTGCTTGCTGTTTTTAAAAATCAAGCTTTTTGATGCCTAAAGAAGAAAACGCGTGATGCCGGGGTCAGAAAAAATGATGCCTGGGTAGGCAAAATTTTTTTGATCCCAAATGCAAAAACGGATGCCAGGACGAAATGCAGGGTCAATTTCCAAACTTAAAAATGGTATTGCTTGCTGTTTTTAAAAATCAAGCGTTTTGGTGCCTGAAGAAGAAAACGCGTGATGCCGGGGTCAGAAAAACTGGTGCCTGGGGAGGCAAATTTTTTTTGATCCCAAATGCAAAAACGGATGCCAGGACGAAATTCCGGGTCGAATTCCAAACTTAAAAATGGTATTGCTTGCTGTTTTTAAAAATTAAGCTTTTTCGTGCCTGAAGAAGAAAACACGTGATGCCGGGGTCAGAAAAACTGGTGCCTGGGGAGGCAAATTTTTTTTGATACCAAATGCAAAAACGGATGCCAGGACGAAATGCAGGGTCGATTTCCAAACTTAAAAATGGTATTGCTTGCTGTTTTTAAAAATCAAGCTTTTAGGTGCCTGAAGAAGAAAACGCGTAATGCCGGGGTCAGAAAAACTGGTGCCTGGGGAGGCAAATTTTTTTTGATCCCAAATGCAAAAACGGATGGCAGGACGAAATTCGGGGTCGAATTCCAATCTTAAAAATGGTATTGCTTGCTGTTTTTAAAAATCAAGCTTTTTGGTGCCTAAAGAAGAAAACGCGTGATGCCGGGGTCAGAAAAAATGATGCCTGGGTAGGCAAATTTTTTTTGATCCCAAATGCAAAAACGGATGCCAGGACGAAATGCAGGGTCAATTTCCAAACTTAAAAATGGTATTGCTTGCTGTTTTTAAAAATCAAGCATTTTGGTGCCTGAAGAAGAAATCGCGTGATGCCGGGGTCAGAAAAACTGGTGCCTGGGGAGGCAAATTTTTTTTGATCCCAAATGCAAAAACGGATGCCAGGATGAAATTCCGGGTCGAATTCCAAACTTAAAAATGGTATTGCTTGCTGTTTTTAAAAATCAAGCTTTTTCGTGCCTGAAGAAGAAAACACGTGATGCCGGGGTCAGAAAAACTGGTGCCTGGGGAGGCAAATTTTTTTTGATACCAAATGCAAAAACGGATGCCAGGACGAAATGCAGGGTCGATTTCCAAACTTAAAAATGGTATTGCTTGCTGTTTTTAAAAATCAAGCTTTTAGGTGCCTGAAGAAGAAAACGCGTAATGCCGGGGTCAGAAAAACTGGTGCCTGGGGAGGCAAATTTTTTTTGATCCCAAATGCAAAAACGGATGGCAGGACGAAATTCGGGGTCGAATTCCAATCTTAAAAATGGTATTGCTTGCTGTTTTTAAAAATCAAGCTTTTTGGTGCCTAAAGAAGAAAACGCGTGATGCCGGGGTCAGAAAAAATGATGCCTGGGTAGGCAAATTTTTTTTGATCCCAAATGCAAAAACGGATGCCAGGACGAAATTCCGGGTCGAATTCCAAACTTAAAAATGGTATTGCTTGCTGTTTTTAAAAATCAAGCTTTTTGGTGCCTGAAGAAGAAAACGCGTGATGCCGGGGTCAGAAAAACTGGTGCCTGGGGAGGCAAATTTTTTTTGATCCCAAATGCAAAAACGGATGGCAGGACGAAATTCGGGGTCGAATTCCAAACTTAAAAATGGTATTGCTTGCTGTTTTTAAAAATCAAGCTTTTAGGTGCCTGAAGAAGAAAACACGTGATGCCGGGGTCAGAAAAACTGGTGCCTGGGGAGGTAAAATTTTTTTGATCCCAAATGCAAAAACGGATGCCAGGACGAAATTCGGGGTCGAATTCCAATCTTAAAAATGGTATTGCTTGCTGTTTTTAAAAATCAAGCTTTTTGGTGCCTAAAGAAGAAAACGCGTGATGCCGGGGTCAGAAAAAATGATGCCTGGGTAGGCAAAATTTTTTTGATCCCAAATGCAAAAACGGATGCCAGGACGAAATGCAGGGTCGAATTCCAAACTTAAAAATGGTATTGCTTGCTGTTTTTAAAAATCAAGCATTTTGGTGCCTGAAGAAGAAATCGCGTGATGCCGGGGTCAGAAAAACTGGTGCCTGGAGAGGCAAATTTTTTTTGATCCCAAATGCAAAAACGGATGCCAGGACGAAATTCGGGGTTGAATTCCAAACTTAAAAATGGTATTGCTTGCTGTTTTTAAAAATGAAGCTTTTTCGTGCCTGAAGAAGAAAACGCGTGATGCCGGGGTCAGAAAAACTGGTGCCTGGAGAGGTAAAATTTTTGATCCCAAATGCAAAAACGGATGCCAGGACGAAATTCCGGGTCGAATTCCATACTTAAAAATGGTATTGCTTGCTGTTTTTAAAAATGAAGCTTTTTCGTGCCTGAAGAAGAAAACGCGTGATGCCGGGGTAAGAAAAACTGGTGCCTGGGGAGGCAAATTTTTTTTGATCCCAAATGCAAAAACGGATGCCAGGACGAAATTCCGGGGCGAATTCCAAACTTAAAAATGGTATTGCTTGCTGTTTTTAAAAATCAAGCTTTTTGGTGCCTGAAGAAGAAAACGCGTGATGCCGGGGTCAGAAAAACTGGTGCCTGGGGAGGCAAATTTTTTTTGATCCCAAATGCAAAAACGGATGCCAGGACGAAATTCCGGGTCGAATTCCAAACTTAAAAATGGTATTGCTTGCTGTTTTTAAAAATCAAGCTTTTTGGTGCCTGAAGAAGAAAACGCGTGATGCCGGGGTCAGAAAAACTGGTGCCTGGGGAGGTAAAATTTTTTTGATCCCAAATGCAAAAACGGATGCCAGGACGAAATTTGGGGTCGAATTCCAATCTTAAAAATGGTATTGCTTGCTGTTTTTAAAAATCAAGCTTTTTGATGCCTAAAGAAGAAAACGTGTGATGCCGGGGTCAGAAAAAATGATGCCTGGGTAGGCAAAATTTTTTTGATCCCAAATGCAAAAACGGATGCCAGGACGAAATGCAGGGTCAATTTCCAAACTTAAAAATGGTATTGCTTGCTGTTTTTAAAAATCAAGCATTTTGGTGCCTGAAGAAGAAATCGCGTGATGCCGGGGTCAGAAAAACTAGTGCCTGGGGAGGCAAATTTTTTTTGATCCCAAATGCAAAAACGGATGCCAGGACGAAATTCCGGGTCGAATTCCAAACTTAAAAATGGTATTGCTTGCTGTTTTTAAAAATCAAGCTTTTTGGTGCCTGAAGAAGAAAACACGTGATGCCGGGGTCAGAAAAACTGGTGCCTGGGGAGGTAAATTTTTTTTGATCCCAAATGCAAAAACGGATGCCAGGACGAAATTTGGGGTCGAATTCCAATCTTAAAAATGGTATTGCTTGCTGTTTTTAAAAATCAAGCTTTTTGATGCCTAAAGAAGAAAACGCGTGATGCCGGGGTCAGAAAAAATGATGCCTGGGTAGGCAAATTTTTTTTGATCCCAAATGCAAAAACGGATGCCAGGACGAAATTCCGGGTCGAATTCCAAACTTAAAAATGGTATTGCTTGCTGTTTTTAAAAATGAAGCTTTTTCGTGCCTGAAGAAGAAAACACGTTATGCCGGGGTCAGAAAAACTGGTGCCTGGGGAGGCAAATTTTTTTTGATCCCAAATGCAAAAACGGATGCCAGGACAAAATGCAGGGTCGAATTCCAAACTTAAAAATGGTATTGCTTGCTGTTTTTAAAAATCAAGCTTTTAGGTGCCTGAAGAAGAAAACACGTGATGCCGGGGTCAGAAAAACTGGTGCCTGGGGAGGTAAAATTTTTTTGATCCCAAATGCAAAAACGGATGCCAGGACGAAATTCGGGGTCGAATTCCAATCTTAAAAATGGTATTGCTTGCTGTTTTTAAAAATCAAGCTTTTTGGTGCCTGAAGAAGAAAACGCGTGATGCCGGGGTCAGAAATACTGGTGACTGGGGAGGCAAATTTTTTTTGATCCCAAATGCAAAAACGGATGCCAGGACGTAATTCCGGGTCGAATTCCAAACTTAAAAATGGTATTGCTTGCTGTTTTTAAAAATGAAGCTTTTTCGTGCCTGAAGAAGAAAACACGTGATGCCGGGGTCAGAAAAACTGGTGCCTGGGGAGGTAAAATTTTTTTGATCCCAAATGCAAAAACGGATGCCAGGACGAAATTCGGGGTTGAATTCCAATCTTAAAAATGGTATTGCTTGCTGTTTTTAAAAATCAAGCTTTTTGGTGCCTAAAGAAGAAAACGCGTGATGCCGGGGTCAGAAAAAATGATGCCTGGGTAGGCAAATTTTTTTTGATCCCAAATGCAAAAACGGATGGCAGGACGAAATTCGGGGTCGAATTCCAAACTTAAAAATGGTATTGCTTGCTGTTTTTAAAAATCAAGCTTTTTGGTGCCTGAAGAAGAAAACGCGTGATGCCGGGGTCAGAAATACTGGTGCCTGGGGAGGCAAATTTTTTTTGATCCCAAATGCAAAAACGGATGCCAGGACGAAATTCCGGGTCGAATTCCAAACTTAAAAATGGTATTGCTTGCTGTTTTTAAAAATCAAGCTTTTTGGTGCCTGAAGAAGAAAACACGTGATGCCGGGGTCAGAAAAACTGGTGCCTGGGGAGGTAAAATTTTTTTGATCCCAAATGCAAAAAGGGATGCCAGGACGAAATTTGGGGTCGAATTCCAATCTTAAAAATGGTATTGCTTGCTGTTTTTAAAAATCAAGCTTTTTGATGCCTAAAGAAGAAAACGCGTGATGCCGGGGTCAGAAAAAATGATGCCTGGGTAGGCAAAATTTTTTTGATCCCAAATGCAAAAACGGATGCCAGGACGAAATGCAGGGTCAATTTCCAAACTTAAAAATGGTATTGCTTGCTGTTTTTAAAAATCAAGCGTTTTGGTGCCTGAAGAAGAAAACGCGTGATGCCGGGTTCAGAAAAACTGGTGCCTGGGGAGGCAAATTTTTTTTGATCCCAAATGCAAAAACGGATGCCAGGACGAAATTCCGGGTCGAATTCCAAACTTAAAAATGGTATTGCTTGCTGTTTTTAAAAATGAAGCTTTTTCGTGCCTGAAGAAGAAAACACGTGATGCCGGGGTCAGAAAAACTGGTGCCTGGGGAGGCAAATTTTTTTTGATCCCAAATGCAAAAACGGATGCCAGGACGAAATGCAGGGTCGAATTCCAAACTTAAAAATGGTATTGCTTGCTGTTTTTAAAAATCAAGCATTTTGGTGCCTGAAGAAGAAAACGCGTGATGCCGGGGTCAGAAAAACTGGTGCCTGGAGAGGTAAATTTTTTTTGATCCCAAATGCAAAAACGGATGCCAGGACGAAATTCGGGGTTGAATTCCAAACTTAAAAATGGTATTGCTTGCTGTTTTTAAAAATGAAGCTTTTTCGTGCCTGAAGAAGAAAACGCGTGATGCCGGGGTCAGAAAAACTGGTGCCTGGAGAGGTAAATTTTTTTTGATCCCAAATGCAAAAACGGATGCCAGGACGAAATTCCGGGTCGAATTCCATACTTAAAAATGGTATTGCTTGCTGTTTTTAAAAATGAAGCTTTTTCGTGCCTGAAGAAGAAAACACGTGATGCCGGGGTAAGAAAAACTGGTGCCTGGGGAGGCAAATTTTTTTTGATCCCAAATGCAAAAATCCATGCCAGGATGAGTTTCGGGGTAGAATTCCATACTTAAAAATGGTATTGCTTGCTGTTTTTAAAAATCAGTCTTTTTGTGCCTGAAGAAGAAAACGCGTGATGCCGGGGTCAGAAAAAATGATGCCTGGGTAGGCAAAATTTTTTTGATCCCAAAGGCAAAAACGGATGCCAGGATGAGATTCAGGGTAGAATTCCAAACTTAAAAATGGTATTGCTTGCTGTTTTTAAAAATCAAGCTTTTTGGTGCCTGAAGAAGAAAACGCGTGATGCCGGGGTCAGAAAAACTGGTGCCTGGGGAGGCAAATTTTTTTTGATCCCAAATGCAAAAACGGATGCCAGGACGAAATTCGGGGTTGAATTCCAAACTTAAAAATGGTATTGCTTGTTGTTTTTAAAAATGAAGCTTTTTCGTGCCTGAAGAAGAAAACGCGTGATGCCGGGGTCAGAAAAACTGGTGCCTGGAGAGGTAAAATTTTTTTGATCCCAAATGCAAAAACGGATGCCAGGACGAAATTCCGGGTCGAATTCCATACTTAAAAGTGTTATTGCTTGCTGTTTTTAAAAATGAAGCTTTTTCGTGCCTGAAGAAGAAAACGCATGATGCCGGGGTCAGAAAAACTGGTGCCTGGGGAGGCAAATTTTTTTTGATCCCAAATGCAAAAATCCATGCCAGGATGAGTTTCGGGGTAGAATTCCATACTTAAAAATGATGCCTGGGTAGGCAAAAATTTTTTGATCCCAAATGCAAAAACGGATGCCAGGACGAAATTCCGGGTCGAATTCCAAACTTAAAAATGGTATTGCTTGCTGTTTTTAAAAATCAAGCTTTTTGGTGCCTGAAGAAGAAAACGCGTGATGCCGGGGTCAGAAAAACTGGTGCCTGGGGAGGTAAAATTTTTTTGATCCCAAATGCAAAAACGGATGCCAGGACGAAATTTGGGGTCGAATTCCAATCTTAAAAATGGTATTGCTTGCTGTTTTTAAAAATCAAGCTTTTTGATGCCTAAAGAAGAAAACGTGTGATGCCGGGGTCAGAAAAAATGATGCCTGGGTAGGCAAAATTTTTTTGATCCCAAATGCAAAAACGGATGCCAGGACGAAATGCAGGGTCAATTTCCAAACTTAAAAATGGTATTGCTTGCTGTTTTTAAAAATCAAGCATTTTGGTGCCTGAAGAAGAAATCGCGTGATGCCGGGGTCAGAAAAACTGGTGCCTGGGGAGGCAAATTTTTTTTGATCCCAAATGCAAAAACGGATGCCAGGACGAAATTCCGGGTCGAATTCCAAACTTAAAAATGGTATTGCTTGCTGTTTTTAAAAATCAAGCATTTTGGTGCCTGAAGAAGAAAACGCGTGATGCCGGGGTCAGAAATACTGGTGCCTGGGGAGGCAAATTTTTTTTGATCCCAAATGCAAAAACGGATGCCAGGACGTAATTCCGGGTCGAATTCCAAACTTAAAAATGGTAGTGCTTGCTGTTTTTAAAAATCAAGCTTTTAGGTGCCTGAAGAAGAAAACACGTGATGCCGGGGTCAGAAAAACTGGTGCCTGGGGAGGTAAAATTTTTTTGATCCCAAATGCAAAAACGGATGCCAGGACGAAATTCGGGGTCGAATTCCAATCTTAAAAATGGTATTGCTTGCTGTTTTTAAAAATCAAGCTTTTTGGTGCCTGAAGAAGAAAACGCGTGATGCCGGGGTCAGAAATACTGGTGCCTGGGGAGGCAAATTTTTTTTGATCCCAAATGCAAAAACGGATGCCAGGACGTAATTCCGGGTCGAATTCCAAACTTAAAAATGGTATTGCTTGCTGTTTTTAAAAATGAAGCTTTTTCGTGCCTGAAGAAGAAAACACGTGATGCCGGGGTCAGAAAAACTGGTGCCTGGGGAGGCAAATTTTTTTTGATCCCAAATGCAAAAACGGATGCCAGGACGAAATGCAGGGTCGAATTCCAAACTTAAAAATGGTATTGCTTGCTGTTTTTAAAAATCAAGCATTTTGGTGCCTGAAGAAGAAAACGCGTGATGCCGGGGTCAGAAATACTGGTGCCTGGGGAGGCAAATTTTTTTTGATCCCAAATGCAAAAACGGATGCCAGGACGTAATTCCGGGTCGAATTCCAAACTTAAAAATGGTAGTGCTTGCTGTTTTTAAAAATCAAGCTTTTAGGTGCCTGAAGAAGAAAACACGTGATGCCGGGGTCAGAAAAACTGGTGCCTGGGGAGGTAAAATTTTTTTGATCCCAAATGCAAAAACGGATGCCAGGACGAAATTCGGGGTCGAATTCCAATCTTAAAAATGGTATTGCTTGCTGTTTTTAAAAATCAAGCTTTTTGGTGCCTGAAGAAGAAAACGCGTGATGCCGGGGTCAGAAATACTGGTGCCTGGGGAGGCAAATTTTTTTTGATCCCAAATGCAAAAACGGATGCCAGGACGTAATTCCGGGTCGAATTCCAAACTTAAAAATGGTATTGCTTGCTGTTTTTAAAAAAGAAGCTTTTTCGTGCCTGAAGAAGAAAACACGTGATGCCGGGGTCAGAAAAACTGGTGCCTGGGGAGGCAAATTTTTTTTGATCCCAAATGCAAAAACGGATGCCAGGACGAAATGCAGGGTCGAATTCCAAACTTAAAAATGGTATTGCTTGCTGTTTTTAAAAATCAAGCATTTTGGTGCCTGAAGAAGAAAACGCGTGATGCCGGGGTCAGAAATACTGGTGCCTGGGGAGGCAAATTTTTTTTGATCCCAAATGCAAAAACGGATGCCAGGACGTAATTCCGGGTCGAATTCCAAACTTAAAAATGGTAGTGCTTGCTGTTTTTAAAAATCAAGCTTTTAGGTGCCTGAAGAAGAAAACACGTGATGCCGGGGTCAGAAAAACTGGTGCCTGGGGAGGTAAAATTTTTTTGATCCCAAATGCAAAAACGGATGCCAGGACGAAATTCGGGGTCGAATTCCAATCTTAAAAATGGTATTGCTTGCTGTTTTTAAAAATCAAGCTTTTTGGTGCCTGAAGAAGAAAACGCGTGATGCCGGGGTCAGAAATACTGGTGCCTGGGGAGGCAAATTTTTTTTGATCCCAAATGCAAAAACGGATGCCAGGACGTAATTCCGGGTCGAATTCCAAACTTAAAAATGGTATTGCTTGCTGTTTTTAAAAATGAAGCTTTTTCGTGCCTGAAGAAGAAAACACGTGATGCCGGGGTCAGAAAAACTGGTGCCTGGGGAGGTAAAATTTTTTTGATCCCAAATGCAAAAACGGATGCCAGGACGAAATTCGGGGTTGAATTCCAATCTTAAAAATGGTATTGCTTGCTGTTTTTAAAAATCAAGCTTTTTGGTGCCTAAAGAAGAAAACGCGTGATGCCGGGGTCAGAAAAAATGATGCCTGGGTAGGCAAATTTTTTTTGATCCCAAATGCAAAAACGGATGCCAGGACGAAATTCCGGGTCGAATTCCAAACTTAAAAATGGTATTGCTTGCTGTTTTTAAAAATCAAGCTTTTTGGTGCCTGAAGAAGAAAACGCGTGATGCCGGCCGGGGTCAGAAAAACTGGTGCCTGGGGAGGCAAATTTTTTTTGATCCCAAATGCAAAAACGGATGGCAGGACGAAATTCGGGGTCGAATTCCAAACTTAAAAATGGTATTGCTTGCTGTTTTTAAAAATCAAGCTTTTAGGTGCCTGAAGAAGAAAACGCGTGATGCCGGGGTCAGAAATACTGGTGCCTGGGGAGGCAAATTTTTTTTGATCCCAAATGCAAAAACGGATGCCAGGACGTAATTCCGGGTCGAATTCCAAACTTAAAAATGGTATTGCTTGCTGTTTTTAAAAATCAAGCTTTTAGGTGCCTGAAGAAGAAAACACGTGATGCCGGGGTCAGAAAAACTGGTGCCTGGGGAGGTAAAATTTTTTTGATCCCAAATGCAAAAACGGATGCCAGGACGAAATTCGGGGTAAAATTCCAATCTTAAAAATGGTATTGCTTGCTGTTTTTAAAAATCAAGCTTTTTGGTGCCTAAAGAAGAAAACGCGTGATGCCGGGGTCAGAAAAAATGATGCCTGGGTAGGCAAAATTTTTTTGATCCCAAATGCAAAAACGGATGCCAGGACGAAATGCAGGGTCGAATTCCAAACTTAAAAATGGTATTGCTTGCTGTTTTTAAAAATCAAGCATTTTGGTGCCTGAAGAAGAAATCGCGTGATGCCGGGGTCAGAAAAACTGGTGCCTGGAGAGGCAAATTTTTTTTGATCCCAAATGCAAAAACGGATGCCAGGACGAAATTCCGGGTCGAATTCCATACTTAAAAATGGTATTGCTTGCTGTTTTTAAAAATGAAGCTTTTTCGTGCCTGAAGAAGAAAACGCGTGATGCCGGGGTAAGAAAAACTGGTGCCTGGGGAGGCAAATTTTTTTTGATCCCAAATGCAAAAATCCATGCCAGGATGAGTTTCGGGGTAGAATTCCATACTTAAAAATGGTATTGCTTGCTGTTTTTAAAAATCAGTCTTTTTGTTCCTGAAGAAGAAAACGCGTGATGCCGGGGTCAGAAAAAATGATGCCTGGGTAGGCAAAAATTTTTTGATCCCAAAGGCAAAAACGGATGCCAGGATGAGATTCAGGGTAGAATTCCAAACTTAAAAATGGTATTGCTTGCTGTTTTTAAAAATCAAGCTTTTTGGTGCCTGAAGAAGAAAACGCGTGATGCCGGGGTCAGAAAAACTGGTGCCTGGGGAGGCAAATTTTTTTTGATCCCAAATGCAAAAACGGATGCCAGGACGAAATTCCGGGTCGAATTCCAAACTTACAAATGGTATTGCTTGCTGTTTTTAAAAATCAAGCTTTTTGGTGCCTGAAGAAGAAAACGCGTGATGCCGGGGTCAGAAAAACTGGTGCCTGGGGAGGCAAATTTTTTTTGATCCCAAATGCAAAAACGGATGCCAGGACGAAATTCCGGGTCGAATTCCAAACTTAAAAATGGTATTGCTTGCTGTTTTTAAAAATCAAGCTTTTTGGTGCCTGAAGAAGAAAACGCGTGATGCCGGGGTCAGAAAAACTGGTGCCTGGGGAGGTAAAATTTTTTTGATCCCAAATGCAAAAACGGATGCCAGGACGAAATTTGGGGTCGAATTCCAATCTTAAAAATGGTATTGCTTGCTGTTTTTAAAAATCAAGCTTTTTGATGCCTAAAGAAGAAAACGTGTGATGCCGGGGTCAGAAAAAATGATGCCTGGGTAGGCAAAATTTTTTTGATCCCAAATGCAAAAACGGATGCCAGGACGAAATGCAGGGTCAATTTCCAAACTTAAAAATGGTATTGCTTGCTGTTTTTAAAAATCAAGCATTTTGGTGCCTGAAGAAGAAATCGCGTGATGCCGGGGTCAGAAAAACTGGTGCCTGGGGAGGCAAATTTTTTTTGATCCCAAATGCAAAAACGGATGCCAGGACGAAATTCCGGGTCGAATTCCAAACTTAAAAATGGTATTGCTTGCTGTTTTTAAAAATCAAGCATTTTGGTGCCTGAAGAAGAAAACGCGTGATGCCGGGGTCAGAAATACTGGTGCCTGGGGAGGCAAATTTTTTTTGATCCCAAATGCAAAAACGGATGCCAGGACGTAATTCCGGGTCGAATTCCAAACTTAAAAATGGTAGTGCTTGCTGTTTTTAAAAATCAAGCTTTTAGGTGCCTGAAGAAGAAAACACGTGATGCCGGGGTCAGAAAAACTGGTGCCTGGGGAGGTAAAATTTTTTTGATCCCAAATGCAAAAACGGATGCCAGGACGAAATTCGGGGTCGAATTCCAATCTTAAAAATGGTATTGCTTGCTGTTTTTAAAAATCAAGCTTTTTGGTGCCTGAAGAAGAAAACGCGTGATGCCGGGGTCAGAAATACTGGTGCCTGGGGAGGCAAATTTTTTTTGATCCCAAATGCAAAAACGGATGCCAGGACGTAATTCCGGGTCGAATTCCAAACTTAAAAATGGTATTGCTTGCTGTTTTTAAAAATGAAGCTTTTTCGTGCCTGAAGAAGAAAACACGTGATGCCGGGGTCAGAAAAACTGGTGCCTGGGGAGGTAAAATTTTTTTGATCCCAAATGCAAAAACGGATGCCAGGACGAAATTCGGGGTTGAATTCCAATCTTAAAAATGGTATTGCTTGCTGTTTTTAAAAATCAAGCTTTTTGGTGCCTAAAGAAGAAAACGCGTGATGCCGGGGTCAGAAAAAATGATGCCTGGGTAGGCAAATTTTTTTTGATCCCAAATGCAAAAACGGATGCCAGGACGAAATTCCGGGTCGAATTCCAAACTTAAAAATGGTATTGCTTGCTGTTTTTAAAAATCAAGCTTTTTGGTGCCTGAAGAAGAAAACGCGTGATGCCGGGGTCAGAAAAACTGGTGCCTGGGGAGGCAAATTTTTTTTGATCCCAAATGCAAAAACGGATGGCAGGACGAAATTCGGGGTCGAATTCCAAACTTAAAAATGGTATTGCTTGCTGTTTTTAAAAATCAAGCTTTTTGGTGCCTGAAGAAGAAAACGCGTGATGCCGGGGTCAGAAATACTGGTGCCTGGGGAGGCAAATTTTTTTTGATCCCAAATGCAAAAACGGATGCCAGGACGTAATTCCGGGTCGAATTCCAAACTTAAAAATGGTATTGCTTGCTGTTTTTAAAAATCAAGCTTTTAGGTGCCTGAAGAAGAAAACACGTGATGCCGGGGTCAGAAAAACTGGTGCCTGGGGAGGTAAAATTTTTTTGATCCCAAATGCAAAAACGGATGCCAGGACGAAATTCGGGGTAAAATTCCAATCTTAAAAATGGTATTGCTTGCTGTTTTTAAAAATCAAGCTTTTTGGTGCCTAAAGAAGAAAACGCGTGATGCCGGGGTAAGAAAAACTGGTGCCTGGGGAGGCAAATTTTTTTTGATCCCAAATGCAAAAATCCATGCCAGGATGAGTTTCGGGGTAGAATTCCATACTTAAAAATGGTATTGCTTGCTGTTTTTAAAAATCAGTCTTTTTGTTCCTGAAGAAGAAAACGCGTGATGCCGGGGTCAGAAAAAATGATGCCTGGGTAGGCAAAAATTTTTTGATCCCAAAGGCAAAAACGGATGCCAGGATGAGATTCAGGGTAGAATTCCAAACTTAAAAATGGTATTGCTTGCTGTTTTTAAAAATCAAGCTTTTTGGTGCCTGAAGAAGAAAACGCGTGATGCCGGGGTCAGAAAAACTGGTGCCTGGGGAGGCAAATTTTTTTTGATCCCAAATGCAAAAACGGATGCCAGGACGAAATTCCGGGTCGAATTCCAAACTTAAAAATGGTATTGCTTGCTGTTTTTAAAAATCAAGCTTTTTGGTGCCTGAAGAAGAAAACGCGTGATGCCGGGGTCAGAAAAACTGGTGCCTGGGGAGGCAAATTTTTTTTGATCCCAAATGCAAAAACGGATGCCAGGACGAAATTCCGGGTCGAATTCCAAACTTAAAAATGGTATTGCTTGCTGTTTTTAAAAATCAAGCTTTTTGGTGCCTGAAGAAGAAAACGCGTGATGCCGGGGTCAGAAAAACTGGTGCCTGGGGAGGTAAAATTTTTTTGATCCCAAATGCAAAAACGGATGCCAGGACGAAATTTGGGGTCGAATTCCAATCTTAAAAATGGTATTGCTTGCTGTTTTTAAAAATCAAGCTTTTTGATGCCTAAAGAAGAAAACGCGTGATGCCGGGGTCAGAAAAAATGATGCCTGGGTAGGCAAAATTTTTTTGATCCCAAATGCAAAAACGGATGCCAGGACGAAATGCAGGGTCAATTTCCAAACTTAAAAATGGTATTGCTTGCTGTTTTTAAAAATCAAGCATTTTGGTGCCTGAAGAAGAAATCGCGTGATGCCGGGGTCAGAAAAACTGGTGCCTGGGGAGGCAAATTTTTTTTGATCCCAAATGCAAAAACGGATGCCAGGACGAAATTCCGGGTCGAATTCCAAACTTAAAAATGGTATTGCTTGCTGTTTTTAAAAATCAAGCTTTTTCGTGCCTGAAGAAGAAAACACGTGATGCCGGGGTCAGAAAAACTGGTGCCTGGGGAGGCAAATTTTTTTTGATACCAAATGCAAAAACGGATGCCAGGACGAAATGCAGGGTCGATTTCCAAACTTAAAAATGGTATTGCTTGCTGTTTTTAAAAATCAAGCTTTTAGGTGCCTGAAGAAGAAAACGCGTGATGCCGGGGTCAGAAAAACTGGTGCCTGGGGAGGTAAAATTTTTTTTGATCCCAAATGCAAAAACGGATGGCAGGACGAAATTCGGAGTCGAATTCCAAACTTAAAAATGGTATTGCTTGCTGTTTTTAAAAATCAAGCTTTTAGGTGCCTCAAGAAGAAAACACGTGATGCCGGGGTCAGAAAAACTGGTCCCTGGGGAGGTAAAATTTTTTTGATCCCAAATGCAAAAACGGATGCCAGGACGAAATTCGGGGTCGAATTCCAAACTTAAAAATGGTATTGCTTGCTGTTTTTAAAAATCAAGCTTTTTGATGCCTAAAGAAGAAAACGTGTGATGCCGGGGTCAGAAAAAATGAAGCCTGGGTAGGCAAAATTTTTTTGATCCCAAATGCAAAAACGGATGCCAGGACGAAATGCAGGGTCAATTTCCAAACTTAAAAATGGTATTGCTTGCTGTTTTTAAAAATCAAGCATTTTGGTGCCTGAAGAAGAAATCGCGTGATGCCGGGGTCAGAAAAACTGGTGCCTGGGGAGGCAAATTTTTTTTGATCCCAAATGCAAAAACGGATGCCAGGACGAAATTCCGGGTCGAATTCCAAACTTAAAAATGGTATTGCTTGCTGTTTTTAAAAATCAAGCTTTTTCGTGCCTGAAGAAGAAAACACGTGATGCCGGGGTCAGAAAAACTGGTGCCTGGGGAGGCAAATTTTTTTTGATACCAAATGCAAAAACGGATGCCAGGACAAAATGCAGGGTCGATTTCCAAACTTAAAAATGGTATTGCTTGCTGTTTTTAAAAATCAAGCTTTTAGGTGCCTGAAGAAGAAAACGCGTGATGCCGGGGTCAGAAATACTGGTGCCTGGGGAGGCAAATTTTTTTTGATCCCAAATGCAAAAACGGATGGCAGGACGAAATTCGGGGTCGAATTCCAATCTTAAAAATGGTATTGCTTGCTGTTTTTAAAAATCAAGCTTTTTGGTGCCTAAAGAAGAAAACGCGTGATGCCGGGGTCAGAAAAAATGATGCCTGGGTAGGCAAAATTTTTTTGATCCCAAAGGCAAAAACGGATGCCAGGATGAGATTCAGGGTAGAATTCCAAACTTAAAAATGGTATTGCTTGCTGTTTTTAAAAATCAAGCTTTTTGGTGCCTGAAGAAGAAAACGCGTGATGCCGGGGTCAGAAAAACTGGTGCCTGGGGAGGCAAATTTTTTTTGATCCCAAATGCAAAAACGGATGCCAGGACGAAATTCGGGGTTGAATTCCAAACTTAAAAATGGTATTGCTTGTTGTTTTTAAAAATGAAGCTTTTTCGTGCCTGAAGAAGAAAACGCGTGATGCCGGGGTCAGAAAAACTGGTGCCTGGAGAGGTAAAATTTTTTTGATCCCAAATGCAAAAACGGATGCCAGGACGAAATTCCGGGTCGAATTCCATACTTAAAAGTGTTATTGCTTGCTGTTTTTAAAAATGAAGCTTTTTCGTGCCTGAAGAAGAAAACGCATGATGCCGGGGTCAGAAAAACTGGTGCCTGGGGAGGCAAATTTTTTTTGATCCCAAATGCAAAAATCCATGCCAGGATGAGTTTCGGGGTAGAATTCCATACTTAAAAATGATGCCTGGGTAGGCAAAAATTTTTTGATCCCAAAGGCAAAAACGGATGCCAGGATGAGATTCAGGGTAGAATTCCAAACTTAAAAATGGTATTGCTTGCTGTTTTTAAAAATCAAGCTTTTTGGTGCCTGAAGAAGAAAACGCGTGATGCCGGGGTCAGAAAAACTGGTGCCTGGGGAGGCAAATTTTTTTTGATCCCAAATGCAAAAACGGATGCCAGGACGAAATGCAGGGTCGATTTCCAAACTTAAAAATGGTATTGCTTGCTGTTTTTAAAAATCAAGCATTTTGGTGCCTGAAGAAGAAAACGCGTGATGCCGGGGTCAGAAAAACTGGTGCCTGGGGAGGCAAATTTTTTTTGATCCCAAATGCAAAAAGGGATGCCAGGACGAAATTTGGGGTCGAATTCCAATCTTAAAAATGGTATTGCTTGCTGTTTTTAAAAATCAAGCTTTTTGATGCCTAAAGAAGAAAACGCGTGATGCCGGGGTCAGAAAAAATGATGCCTGGGTAGGCAAAAATTTTTTGATCCCAAATGCAAAAACGGATGCCAGGACGAAATGCAGGGTCAATTTCCAAACTTAAAAATGGTATTGCTTGCTGTTTTTAAAAATCAAGCTTTTTGGTGCCTGAAGAAGAAAACGCGTGATGCCGGGGTCAGAAATACTGGTGCCTGGGGAGGCAAATTTTTTTTGATCCCAAATGCAAAAACGGATGCCAGGACGTAATTCCGGGTCGAATTCCAAACTTAAAAATGGTATTGCTTGCTGTTTTTAAAAATGAAGCTTTTTCGTGCCTGAAGAAGAAAACACGTGATGCCGGGGTCAGAAAAACTGGTGCCTGGGGAGGTAAAATTTTTTTGATCCCAAATGCAAAAACGGATGCCAGGACGAAATTCGGGGTTGAATTCCAATCTTAAAAATGGTATTGCTTGCTGTTTTTAAAAATCAAGCTTTTTGGTGCCTAAAGAAGAAAACGCGTGATGCCGGGGTCAGAAAAAATGATGCCTGGGTAGGCCAATTTTTTTTGATCCCAAATGCAAAAACGGATGCCAGGACGAAATTCCGGGTCGAATTCCAAACTTAAAAATGGTATTGCTTGCTGTTTTTAAAAATCAAGCTTTTTGGTGCCTGAAGAAGAAAACGCGTGATGCCGGGGTCAGAAATACTGGTGCCTGGGGAGGCAAATTTTTTTTGATCCCAAATGCAAAAACGGATGCCAGGACGTAATTCCGGGTCGAATTCCAAACTTAAAAATGGTATTGCTTGCTGTTTTTAAAAATCAAGCTTTTAGGTGCCTGAAGAAGAAAACACGTGATGCCGGGGTCAGAAAAACTGGTGCCTGGGGAGGTAAAATTTTTTTGATCCCAAATGCAAAAACGGATGCCAGGACGAAATTCGGGGTAAAATTCCAATCTTAAAAATGGTATTGCTTGCTGTTTTTAAAAATCAAGCTTTTTGGTGCCTAAAGAAGAAAACGCGTGATGCCGGGGTCAGAAAAAATGATGCCTGGGTAGGCAAAATTTTTTTGATCCCAAATGCAAAAACGGATGCCAGGACGAAATGCAGGGTCGAATTCCAAACTTAAAAATGGTATTGCTTGCTGTTTTTAAAAATCAAGCATTTTGGTGCCTGAAGAAGAAATCGCGTGATGCCGGGGTCAGAAAAACTGGTGCCTGGAGAGGCAAATTTTTTTTGATCCCAAATGCAAAAACGGATGCCAGGACGAAATTCGGGGTTGAATTCCAAACTTAAAAATGGTATTGCTTGCTGTTTTTAAAAATGAAGCTTTTTCGTGCCTGAAGAAGAAAACGCGTGATGCCGGGGTCAGAAAAACTGGTGCCTGGAGAGGTAAATTTTTTTTGATCCCAAATGCAAAAACGGATGCCAGGACGAAATTCCGGGTCGAATTCCATACTTAAAAATGGTATTGCTTGCTGTTTTTAAAAATGAAGCTTTTTCGTGCCTGAAGAAGAAAACGCGTGATGCCGGGGTAAGAAAAACTGGTGCCTGGGGAGGCAAATTTTTTTTGATCCCAAATGCAAAAATCCATGCCAGGATGAGTTTCGGGGTAGAATTCCATACTTAAAAATGGTATTGCTTGCTGTTTTTAAAAATCAGTCTTTTTGTTCCTGAAGAAGAAAACGCGTGATGCCGGGGTCAGAAAAAATGATGCCTGGGTAGGCAAAAATTTTTTGATCCCAAATGCAAAAACGGATGCCAGGACGAAATTCCGGGTCGAATTCCAAACTTAAAAATGGTATTGCTTGCTGTTTTTAAAAATCAAGCTTTTTGGTGCCTGAAGAAGAAAACGCGTGATGCCGGGGTCAGAAAAACTGGTGCCTGGGGAGGTAAAATTTTTTTGATCCCAAATGCAAAAACGGATGCCAGGACGAAATTTGGGGTCGAATTCCAATCTTAAAAATGGTATTGCTTGCTGTTTTTAAAAATCAAGCTTTTTGATGCCTAAAGAAGAAAACGTGTGATGCCGGGGTCAGAAAAAATGATGCCTGGGTAGGCAAAATTTTTTTGATCCCAAATGCAAAAACGGATGCCAGGACGAAATGCAGGGTCAATTTCCAAACTTAAAAATGGTATTGCTTGCTGTTTTTAAAAATCAAGCATTTTGGTGCCTGAAGAAGAAATCGCGTGATGCCGGGGTCAGAAAAACTGGTGCCTGGGGAGGCAAATTTTTTTTGATCCCAAATGCAAAAACGGATGCCAGGACGTAATTCCGGGTCGAATTCCAAACTTAAAAATGGTATTGCTTGCTGTTTTTAAAAATCAAGCTTTTAGGTGCCTGAAGAAGAAAACACGTGATGCCGGGGTCAGAAAAACTGGTGCCTGGGGAGGTAAAATTTTTTTGATCCCAAATGCAAAAACGGATGCCAGGACGAAATTCGGGGTAAAATTCCAATCTTAAAAATGGTATTGCTTGCTGTTTTTAAAAATCAAGCTTTTTGGTGCCTAAAGAAGAAAACGCGTGATGCCGGGGTAAGAAAAACTGGTGCCTGGGGAGGCAAATTTTTTTTGATCCCAAATGCAAAAATCCATGCCAGGATGAGTTTCGGGGTAGAATTCCATACTTAAAAATGGTATTGCTTGCTGTTTTTAAAAATCAGTCTTTTTGTTCCTGAAGAAGAAAACGCGTGATGCCGGGGTCAGAAAAAATGATGCCTGGGTAGGCAAAAATTTTTTGATCCCAAAGGCAAAAACGGATGCCAGGATGAGATTCAGGGTAGAATTCCAAACTTAAAAATGGTATTGCTTGCTGTTTTTAAAAATCAAGCTTTTTGGTGCCTGAAGAAGAAAACGCGTGATGCCGGGGTCAGAAAAACTGGTGCCTGGGGAGGCAAATTTTTTTTGATCCCAAATGCAAAAACGGATGCCAGGACGAAATTCCGGGTCGAATTCCAAACTTAAAAATGGTATTGCTTGCTGTTTTTAAAAATCAAGCTTTTTGGTGCCTGAAGAAGAAAACGCGTGATGCCGGGGTCAGAAAAACTGGTGCCTGGGGAGGCAAATTTTTTTTGATCCCAAATGCAAAAACGGATGCCAGGACGAAATTCCGGGTCGAATTCCAAACTTAAAAATGGTATTGCTTGCTGTTTTTAAAAATCAAGCTTTTTGGTGCCTGAAGAAGAAAACGCGTGATGCCGGGGTCAGAAAAACTGGTGCCTGGGGAGGTAAAATTTTTTTGATCCCAAATGCAAAAACGGATGCCAGGACGAAATTTGGGGTCGAATTCCAATCTTAAAAATGGTATTGCTTGCTGTTTTTAAAAATCAAGCTTTTTGATGCCTAAAGAAGAAAACGCGTGATGCCGGGGTCAGAAAAAATGATGCCTGGGTAGGCAAAATTTTTTTGATCCCAAATGCAAAAACGGATGCCAGGACGAAATGCAGGGTCAATTTCCAAACTTAAAAATGGTATTGCTTGCTGTTTTTAAAAATCAAGCATTTTGGTGCCTGAAGAAGAAATCGCGTGATGCCGGGGTCAGAAAAACTGGTGCCTGGGGAGGCAAATTTTTTTTGATCCCAAATGCAAAAACGGATGCCAGGACGAAATTCCGGGTCGAATTCCAAACTTAAAAATGGTATTGCTTGCTGTTTTTAAAAATCAAGCTTTTTCGTGCCTGAAGAAGAAAACACGTGATGCCGGGGTCAGAAAAACTGGTGCCTGGGGAGGCAAATTTTTTTTGATACCAAATGCAAAAACGGATGCCAGGACGAAATGCAGGGTCGATTTCCAAACTTAAAAATGGTATTGCTTGCTGTTTTTAAAAATCAAGCTTTTAGGTGCCTGAAGAAGAAAACGCGTGATGCCGGGGTCAGAAAAACTGGTGCCTGGGGAGGTAAAATTTTTTTTGATCCCAAATGCAAAAACGGATGGCAGGACGAAATTCGGAGTCGAATTCCAAACTTAAAAATGGTATTGCTTGCTGTTTTTAAAAATCAAGCCTTTAGGTGCCTCAAGAAGAAAACACGTGATGCCGGGGTCAGAAAAACTGGTCCCTGGGGAGGTAAAATTTTTTTGATCCCAAATGCAAAAACGGATGCCAGGACGAAATTCGGGGTCGAATTCCAAACTTAAAAATGGTATTGCTTGCTGTTTTTAAAAATCAAGCTTTTTGATGCCTAAAGAAGAAAACGTGTGATGCCGGGGTCAGAAAAAATGAAGCCTGGGTAGGCAAAATTTTTTTGATCCCAAATGCAAAAACGGATGCCAGGACGAAATGCAGGGTCAATTTCCAAACTTAAAAATGGTATTGCTTGCTGTTTTTAAAAATCAAGCATTTTGGTGCCTGAAGAAGAAATCGCGTGATGCCGGGGTCAGAAAAACTGGTGCCTGGGGAGGCAAATTTTTTTTGATCCCAAATGCAAAAACGGATGCCAGGACGAAATTCCGGGTCGAATTCCAAACTTAAAAATGGTATTGCTTGCTGTTTTTAAAAATCAAGCTTTTTCGTGCCTGAAGAAGAAAACACGTGATGCCGGGGTCAGAAAAACTGGTGCCTGGGGAGGCAAATTTTTTTTGATACCAAATGCAAAAACGGATGCCAGGACAAAATGCAGGGTCGATTTCCAAACTTAAAAATGGTATTGCTTGCTGTTTTTAAAAATCAAGCTTTTAGGTGCCTGAAGAAGAAAACGCGTGATGCCGGGGTCAGAAATACTGGTGCCTGGGGAGGCAAATTTTTTTTGATCCCAAATGCAAAAACGGATGGCAGGACGAAATTCGGGGTCGAATTCCAATCTTAAAAATGGTATTGCTTGCTGTTTTTAAAAATCAAGCTTTTTGGTGCCTAAAGAAGAAAACGCGTGATGCCGGGGTCAGAAAAAATGATGCCTGGGTAGGCAAAATTTTTTTGATCCCAAAGGCAAAAACGGATGCCAGGATGAGATTCAGGGTAGTATTCCAAACTTAAAAATGGTATTGCTTGCTGTTTTTAAAAATCAAGCTTTTTGGTGCCTGAAGAAGAAAACGCGTGATGCCGGGGTCAGAAAAACTGGTGCCTGGGGAGGCAAATTTTTTTTGATCCCAAATGCAAAAACGGATGCCAGGACGAAATTCGGGGTTGAATTCCAAACTTAAAAATGGTATTGCTTGTTGTTTTTAAAAATGAAGCTTTTTCGTGCCTGAAGAAGAAAACGCGTGATGCCGGGGTCAGAAAAACTGGTGCCTGGAGAGGTAAAAATTTTTTGATCCCAAATGCAAAAACGGATGCCAGGACGAAATTCCGGGTCGAATTCCATACTTAAAAGTGTTATTGCTTGCTGTTTTTAAAAATGAAGCTTTTTCGTGCCTGAAGAAGAAAACGCGTGATGCCGGGGTCAGAAAAACTGGTGCCTGGGGAGGCAAATTTTTTTTGATCCCAAATGCAAAAAGGGATGCCAGGACGAAATTTGGGGTCGAATTCCAATCTTAAAAATGGTATTGCTTGCTGTTTTTAAAAATCAAGCTTTTTGATGCCTAAAGAAGAAAACGCGTGATGCCGGGGTCAGAAAAAATGATGCCTGGGTAGGCAAAAATTTTTTGATCCCAAATGCAAAAACGGATGCCAGGACGAAATGCAGGGTCAATTTCCAAACTTAAAATGGTATTGCTTGCTGTTTTTAAAAATCAAGCTTTTTGGTGCCTGAAGAAGAAAACGCGTGATGCCGGGGTCAGAAATACTGGTGCCTGGGGAGGCAAATTTTTTTTGATCCCAAATGCAAAAACGGATGCCAGGACGTAATTCCGGGTCGAATTCCAAACTTAAAAATGGTATTGCTTGCTGTTTTTAAAAATGAAGCTTTTTCGTGCCTGAAGAAGAAAACACGTGATGCCGGGGTCAGAAAAACTGGTGCCTGGGGAGGTAAAATTTTTTTGATCCCAAATGCAAAAACGGATGCCAGGACGAAATTCGGGGTTGAATTCCAATCTTAAAAATGGTATTGCTTGCTGTTTTTAAAAATCAAGCTTTTTGGTGCCTAAAGAAGAAAACGCGTGATGCCGGGGTCAGAAAAAATGATGCCTGGGTAGGCCAATTTTTTTTGATCCCAAATGCAAAAACGGATGCCAGGACGAAATTCCGGGTCGAATTCCAAACTTAAAAATGGTATTGCTTGCTGTTTTTAAAAATCAAGCTTTTTGGTGCCTGAAGAAGAAAACGCGTGATGCCGGGGTCAGAAATACTGGTGCCTGGGGAGGCAAATTTTTTTTGATCCCAAATGCAAAAACGGATGCCAGGACGTAATTCCGGGTCGAATTCCAAACTTAAAAATGGTATTGCTTGCTGTTTTTAAAAATCAAGCTTTTAGGTGCCTGAAGAAGAAAACACGTGATGCCGGGGTCAGAAAAACTGGTGCCTGGGGAGGTAAAATTTTTTTGATCCCAAATGCAAAAACGGATGCCAGGACGAAATTCGGGGTAAAATTCCAATCTTAAAAATGGTATTGCTTGCTGTTTTTAAAAATCAAGCTTTTTGGTGCCTAAAGAAGAAAACGCGTGATGCCGGGGTCAGAAAAAATGATGCCTGGGTAGGCAAAATTTTTTTGATCCCAAATGCAAAAACGGATGCCAGGACGAAATGCAGGGTCGAATTCCAAACTTAAAAATGGTATTGCTTGCTGTTTTTAAAAATCAAGCATTTTGGTGCCTGAAGAAGAAATCGCGTGATGCCGGGGTCAGAAAAACTGGTGCCTGGAGAGGCAAATTTTTTTTGATCCCAAATGCAAAAACGGATGCCAGGACGAAATTCGGGGTTGAATTCCAAACTTAAAAATGGTATTGCTTGCTGTTTTTAAAAATGAAGCTTTTTCGTGCCTGAAGAAGAAAACGCGTGATGCCGGGGTCAGAAAAACTGGTGCCTGGAGAGGTAAATTTTTTTTGATCCCAAATGCAAAAACGGATGCCAGGACGAAATTCCGGGTCGAATTCCATACTTAAAAATGGTATTGCTTGCTGTTTTTAAAAATGAAGCTTTTTCGTGCCTGAAGAAGAAAACGCGTGATGCCGGGGTAAGAAAAACTGGTGCCTGGGGAGGCAAATTTTTTTTGATCCCAAATGCAAAAATCCATGCCAGGATGAGTTTCGGGGTAGAATTCCATACTTAAAAATGGTATTGCTTGCTGTTTTTAAAAATCAGTCTTTTTGTTCCTGAAGAAGAAAACGCGTGATGCCGGGGTCAGAAAAAATGATGCCTGGGTAGGCAAAAATTTTTTGATCCCAAATGCAAAAACGGATGCCAGGACGAAATTCCGGGTCGAATTCCAAACTTAAAAATGGTATTGCTTGCTGTTTTTAAAAATCAAGCTTTTTGGTGCCTGAAGAAGAAAACGCGTGATGCCGGGGTCAGAAAAACTGGTGCCTGGGGAGGTAAAATTTTTTTGATCCCAAATGCAAAAACGGATGCCAGGACGAAATTTGGGGTCGAATTCCAATCTTAAAAATGGTATTGCTTGCTGTTTTTAAAAATCAAGCTTTTTGATGCCTAAAGAAGAAAACGTGTGATGCCGGGGTCAGAAAAAATGATGCCTGGGTAGGCAAAATTTTTTTGATCCCAAATGCAAAAACGGATGCCAGGACGAAATGCAGGGTCAATTTCCAAACTTAAAAATGGTATTGCTTGCTGTTTTTAAAAATCAAGCATTTTGGTGCCTGAAGAAGAAATCGCGTGATGCCGGGGTCAGAAAAACTGGTCCCTGGGGAGGCAAATTTTTTTTGATCCCAAATGCAAAAACGGATGCCAGGACGAAATTCCGGGTCGAATTCCAAACTTAAAAATGGTATTGCTTGCTGTTTTTAAAAATCAAGCATTTTGGTGCCTGAAGAAGAAAACGCGTGATGCCGGGGTCAGAAATACTGGTGCCTGGGGAGGCAAATTTTTTTTGATCCCAAATGCAAAAACGGATGCCAGGACGTAATTCCGGGTCGAATTCCAAACTTAAAAATGGTAGTGCTTGCTGTTTTTAAAAATCAAGCTTTTAGGTGCCTGAAGAAGAAAACACGTGATGCCGGGGTCAGAAAAACTGGTGCCTGGGGAGGTAAAATTTTTTTGATCCCAAATGCAAAAACGGATGCCAGGACGAAATTCGGGGTCGAATTCCAATCTTAAAAATGGTATTGCTTGCTGTTTTTAAAAATCAAGCTTTTTGGTGCCTGAAGAAGAAAACGCGTGATGCCGGGGTCAGAAATACTGGTGCCTGGGGAGGCAAATTTTTTTTGATCCCAAATGCAAAAACGGATGCCAGGACGTAATTCCGGGTCGAATTCCAAACTTAAAAATGGTATTGCTTGCTGTTTTTAAAAATGAAGCTTTTTCGTGCCTGAAGAAGAAAACACGTGATGCCGGGGTCAGAAAAACTGGTGCCTGGGGAGGCAAATTTTTTTTGATCCCAAATGCAAAAACGGATGCCAGGACGAAATGCAGGGTCGAATTCCAAACTTAAAAATGGTATTGCTTGCTGTTTTTAAAAATCAAGCATTTTGGTGCCTGAAGAAGAAAACGCGTGATGCCGGGGTCAGAAATACTGGTGCCTGGGGAGGCAAATTTTTTTTGATCCCAAATGCAAAAACGGATGCCAGGACGTAATTCCGGGTCGAATTCCAAACTTAAAAATGGTAGTGCTTGCTGTTTTTAAAAATCAAGCTTTTAGGTGCCTGAAGAAGAAAACACGTGATGCCGGGGTCAGAAAAACTGGTGCCTGGGGAGGTAAAATTTTTTTGATCCCAAATGCAAAAACGGATGCCAGGACGAAATTCGGGGTCGAATTCCAATCTTAAAAATGGTATTGCTTGCTGTTTTTAAAAATCAAGCTTTTTGGTGCCTGAAGAAGAAAACGCGTGATGCCGGGGTCAGAAATACTGGTGCCTGGGGAGGCAAATTTTTTTTGATCCCAAATGCAAAAACGGATGCCAGGATGTAATTCCGGGTCGAATTCCAAACTTAAAAATGGTATTGCTTGCTGTTTTTAAAAATGAAGCTTTTTCGTGCCTGAAGAAGAAAACACGTGATGCCGGGGTCAGAAAAACTGGTGCCTGGGGAGGTAAAATTTTTTTGATCCCAAATGCAAAAACGGATGCCAGGACGAAATTCGGGGTTGAATTCCAATCTTAAAAATGGTATTGCTTGCTGTTTTTAAAAATCAAGCTTTTTGGTGCCTAAAGAAGAAAACGCGTGATGCCGGGGTCAGAAAAAATGATGCCTGGGTAGGCAAATTTTTTTTGATCCCAAATGCAAAAACGGATGCCAGGACGAAATTCCGGGTCGAATTCCAAACTTAAAAATGGTATTGCTTGCTGTTTTTAAAAATCAAGCTTTTTGGTGCCTGAAGAAGAAAACGCGTGATGCCGGCCGGGGTCAGAAAAACTGGTGCCTGGGGAGGCAAATTTTTTTTGATCCCAAATGCAAAAACGGATGGCAGGACGAAATTCGGGGTCGAATTCCAAACTTAAAAATGGTATTGCTTGCTGTTTTTAAAAATCAAGCTTTTTGGTGCCTGAAGAAGAAAACGCGTGATGCCGGGGTCAGAAATACTGGTGCCTGGGGAGGCAAATTTTTTTTGATCCCAAATGCAAAAACGGATGCCAGGACGTAATTCCGGGTCGAATTCCAAACTTAAAAATGGTATTGCTTGCTGTTTTTAAAAATCAAGCTTTTAGGTGCCTGAAGAAGAAAACACGTGATGCCGGGGTCAGAAAAACTGGTGCCTGGGGAGGTAAAATTTTTTTGATCCCAAATGCAAAAACGGATGCCAGGACGAAATTCGGGGTAAAATTCCAATCTTAAAAATGGTATTGCTTGCTGTTTTTAAAAATCAAGCTTTTTGGTGCCTAAAGAAGAAAACGCGTGATGCCGGGGTCAGAAAAAATGATGCCTGGGTAGGCAAAATTTTTTTGATCCCAAATGCAAAAACGGATGCCAGGACGAAATGCAGGGTCGAATTCCAAACTTAAAAATGGTATTGCTTGCTGTTTTTAAAAATCAAGCATTTTGGTGCCTGAAGAAGAAATCGCGTGATGCCGGGGTCAGAAAAACTGGTGCCTGGAGAGGCAAATTTTTTTTGATCCCAAATGCAAAAACGGATGCCAGGACGAAATTCCGGGTCGAATTCCAAACTTAAAAATGGTATTGCTTGCTGTTTTTAAAAATCAAGCATTTTGGTGCCTGAAGAAGAAAACGCGTGATGCCGGGGTCAGAAATACTGGTGCCTGGGGAGGCAAATTTTTTTTGATCCCAAATGCAAAAACGGATGCCAGGACGTAATTCCGGGTCGAATTCCAAACTTAAAAATGGTAGTGCTTGCTGTTTTTAAAAATCAAGCTTTTAGGTGCCTGAAGAAGAAAACACGTGATGCCGGGGTCAGAAAAACTGGTGCCTGGGGAGGTAAAATTTTTTTGATCCCAAATGCAAAAACGGATGCCAGGACGAAATTCGGGGTCGAATTCCAATCTTAAAAATGGTATTGCTTGCTGTTTTTAAAAATCAAGCTTTTTGGTGCCTGAAGAAGAAAACGCGTGATGCCGGGGTCAGAAATACTGGTGCCTGGGGAGGCAAATTTTTTTTGATCCCAAATGCAAAAACGGATGCCAGGACGTAATTCCGGGTCGAATTCCAAACTTAAAAATGGTATTGCTTGCTGTTTTTAAAAATGAAGCTTTTTCGTGCCTGAAGAAGAAAACACGTGATGCCGGGGTCAGAAAAACTGGTGCCTGGGGAGGCAAATTTTTTTTGATCCCAAATGCAAAAACGGATGCCAGGACGAAATGCAGGGTCGAATTCCAAACTTAAAAATGGTATTGCTTGCTGTTTTTAAAAATCAAGCATTTTGGTGCCTGAAGAAGAAAACGCGTGATGCCGGGGTCAGAAATACTGGTGCCTGGGGAGGCAAATTTTTTTTGATCCCAAATGCAAAAACGGATGCCAGGACGTAATTCCGGGTCGAATTCCAAACTTAAAAATGGTAGTGCTTGCTGTTTTTAAAAATCAAGCTTTTAGGTGCCTGAAGAAGAAAACACGTGATGCCGGGGTCAGAAAAACTGGTGCCTGGGGAGGTAAAATTTTTTTGATCCCAAATGCAAAAACGGATGCCAGGACGAAATTCGGGGTCGAATTCCAATCTTAAAAATGGTATTGCTTGCTGTTTTTAAAAATCAAGCTTTTTGGTGCCTGAAGAAGAAAACGCGTGATGCCGGGGTCAGAAATACTGGTGCCTGGGGAGGCAAATTTTTTTTGATCCCAAATGCAAAAACGGATGCCAGGACGTAATTCCGGGTCGAATTCCAAACTTAAAAATGGTATTGCTTGCTGTTTTTAAAAATGAAGCTTTTTCGTGCCTGAAGAAGAAAACACGTGATGCCGGGGTCAGAAAAACTGGTGCCTGGGGAGGTAAAATTTTTTTGATCCCAAATGCAAAAACGGATGCCAGGACGAAATTCGGGGTTGAATTCCAATCTTAAAAATGGTATTGCTTGCTGTTTTTAAAAATCAAGCTTTTTGGTGCCTAAAGAAGAAAACGCGTGATGCCGGGGTCAGAAAAAATGATGCCTGGGTAGGCAAATTTTTTTTGATCCCAAATGCAAAAACGGATGCCAGGACGAAATTCCGGGTCGAATTCCAAACTTAAAAATGGTATTGCTTGCTGTTTTTAAAAATCAAGCTTTTTGGTGCCTGAAGAAGAAAACGCGTGATGCCGGCCGGGGTCAGAAAAACTGGTGCCTGGGGAGGCAAATTTTTTTTGATCCCAAATGCAAAAACGGATGGCAGGACGAAATTCGGGGTCGAATTCCAAACTTAAAAATGGTATTGCTTGCTGTTTTTAAAAATCAAGCTTTTTGGTGCCTGAAGAAGAAAACGCGTGATGCCGGGGTCAGAAATACTGGTGCCTGGGGAGGCAAATTTTTTTTGATCCCAAATGCAAAAACGGATGCCAGGACGTAATTCCGGGTCGAATTCCAAACTTAAAAATGGTATTGCTTGCTGTTTTTAAAAATCAAGCTTTTAGGTGCCTGAAGAAGAAAACACGTGATGCCGGGGTCAGAAAAACTGGTGCCTGGGGAGGTAAAATTTTTTTGATCCCAAATGCAAAAACGGATGCCAGGACGAAATTCGGGGTAAAATTCCAATCTTAAAAATGGTATTGCTTGCTGTTTTTAAAAATCAAGCTTTTTGGTGCCTAAAGAAGAAAACGCGTGATGCCGGGGTCAGAAAAAATGATGCCTGGGTAGGCAAAATTTTTTTGATCCCAAATGCAAAAACGGATGCCAGGACGAAATGCAGGGTCGAATTCCAAACTTAAAAATGGTATTGCTTGCTGTTTTTAAAAATCAAGCATTTTGGTGCCTGAAGAAGAAATCGCGTGATGCCGGGGTCAGAAAAACTGGTGCCTGGAGAGGCAAATTTTTTTTGATCCCAAATGCAAAAACGGATGCCAGGACGAAATTCCGGGTCGAATTCCATACTTAAAAATGGTATTGCTTGCTGTTTTTAAAAATGAAGCTTTTTCGTGCCTGAAGAAGAAAACGCGTGATGCCGGGGTAAGAAAAACTGGTGCCTGGGGAGGCAAATTTTTTTTGATCCCAAATGCAAAAATCCATGCCAGGATGAGTTTCGGGGTAGAATTCCATACTTAAAAATGGTATTGCTTGCTGTTTTTAAAAATCAGTCTTTTTGTTCCTGAAGAAGAAAACGCGTGATGCCGGGGTCAGAAAAAATGATGCCTGGGTAGGCAAAAATTTTTTGATCCCAAAGGCAAAAACGGATGCCAGGATGAGATTCAGGGTAGAATTCCAAACTTAAAAATGGTATTGCTTGCTGTTTTTAAAAATCAAGCTTTTTGGTGCCTGAAGAAGAAAACGCGTGATGCCGGGGTCAGAAAAACTGGTGCCTGGGGAGGCAAATTTTTTTTGATCCCAAATGCAAAAACGGATGCCAGGACGAAATTCCGGGTCGAATTCCAAACTTAAAAATGGTATTGCTTGCTGTTTTTAAAAATCAAGCTTTTTGGTGCCTGAAGAAGAAAACGCGTGATGCCGGGGTCAGAAAAACTGGTGCCTGGGGAGGCAAATTTTTTTTGATCCCAAATGCAAAAACGGATGCCAGGACGAAATTCCGGGTCGAATTCCAAACTTAAAAATGGTATTGCTTGCTGTTTTTAAAAATCAAGCTTTTTGGTGCCTGAAGAAGAAAACGCGTGATGCCGGGGTCAGAAAAACTGGTGCCTGGGGAGGTAAAATTTTTTTGATCCCAAATGCAAAAACGGATGCCAGGACGAAATTTGGGGTCGAATTCCAATCTTAAAAATGGTATTGCTTGCTGTTTTTAAAAATCAAGCTTTTTGATGCCTAAAGAAGAAAACGTGTGATGCCGGGGTCAGAAAAAATGATGCCTGGGTAGGCAAAATTTTTTTGATCCCAAATGCAAAAACGGATGCCAGGACGAAATGCAGGGTCAATTTCCAAACTTAAAAATGGTATTGCTTGCTGTTTTTAAAAATCAAGCATTTTGGTGCCTGAAGAAGAAATCGCGTGATGCCGGGGTCAGAAAAACTGGTGCCTGGGGAGGCAAATTTTTTTTGATCCCAAATGCAAAAACGGATGCCAGGACGAAATTCGGGGTCGAATTCCAATCTTAAAAATGGTATTGCTTGCTGTTTTTAAAAATCAAGCTTTTTGGTGCCTGAAGAAGAAAACGCGTGATGCCGGGGTCAGAAATACTGGTGCCTGGGGAGGCAAATTTTTTTTGATCCCAAATGCAAAAACAGATGCCAGGACGTAATTCCGGGTCGAATTCCAAACTTAAAAATGGTATTGCTTGCTGTTTTTAAAAATGAAGCTTTTTCGTGCCTGAAGAAGAAAACACGTGATGCCGGGGTCAGAAAAACTGGTGCCTGGGGAGGTAAAATTTTTTTGATCCCAAATGCAAAAACGGATGCCAGGACGAAATTCGGGGTTGAATTCCAATCTTAAAAATGGTATTGCTTGCTGTTTTTAAAAATCAAGCTTTTTGGTGCCTAAAGAAGAAAACGCGTGATGCCGGGGTCAGAAAAAATGATGCCTGGGTAGGCAAATTTTTTTTGATCCCAAATGCAAAAACGGATGCCAGGACGAAATTCCGGGTCGAATTCCAAACTTAAAAATGGTATTGCTTGCTGTTTTTAAAAATCAAGCTTTTTGGTGCCTGAAGAAGAAAACGCGTGATGCCGGGGTCAGAAAAACTGGTGCCTGGGGAGGCAAATTTTTTTTGATCCCAAATGCAAAAACGGATGGCAGGACGAAATTCGGGGTCGAATTCCAAACTTAAAAATGGTATTGCTTGCTGTTTTTAAAAATCAAGCTTTTTGGTGCCTGAAGAAGAAAACGCGTGATGCCGGGGTCAGAAATACTGGTGCCTGGGGAGGCAAATTTTTTTTGATCCCAAATGCAAAAACGGATGCCAGGACGTAATTCCGGGTCGAATTCCAAACTTAAAAATGGTATTGCTTGCTGTTTTTAAAAATCAAGCTTTTAGGTGCCTGAAGAAGAAAACACGTGATGCCGGGGTCAGAAAAACTGGTGCCTGGGGAGGTAAAATTTTTTTGATCCCAAATGCAAAAACGGATGCCAGGACGAAATTCGGGGTAAAATTCCAATCTTAAAAATGGTATTGCTTGCTGTTTTTAAAAATCAAGCTTTTTGGTGCCTAAAGAAGAAAACGCGTGATGCCGGGGTAAGAAAAACTGGTGCCTGGGGAGGCAAATTTTTTTTGATCCCAAATGCAAAAATCCATGCCAGGATGAGTTTCGGGGTAGAATTCCATACTTAAAAATGGTATTGCTTGCTGTTTTTAAAAATCAGTCTTTTTGTTCCTGAAGAAGAAAACGCGTGATGCCGGGGTCAGAAAAAATGATGCCTGGGTAGGCAAAAATTTTTTGATCCCAAAGGCAAAAACGGATGCCAGGATGAGATTCAGGGTAGAATTCCAAACTTAAAAATGGTATTGCTTGCTGTTTTTAAAAATCAAGCTTTTTGGTGCCTGAAGAAGAAAACGCGTGATGCCGGGGTCAGAAAAACTGGTGCCTGGGGAGGCAAATTTTTTTTGATCCCAAATGCAAAAACGGATGCCAGGACGAAATTCCGGGTCGAATTCCAAACTTAAAAATGGTATTGCTTGCTGTTTTTAAAAATCAAGCTTTTTGGTGCCTGAAGAAGAAAACGCGTGATGCCGGGGTCAGAAAAACTGGTGCCTGGGGAGGCAAATTTTTTTTGATCCCAAATGCAAAAACGGATGCCAGGACGAAATTCCGGGTCGAATTCCAAACTTAAAAATGGTATTGCTTGCTGTTTTTAAAAATCAAGCTTTTTGGTGCCTGAAGAAGAAAACGCGTGATGCCGGGGTCAGAAAAACTGGTGCCTGGGGAGGTAAAATTTTTTTGATCCCAAATGCAAAAACGGATGCCAGGACGAAATTTGGGGTCGAATTCCAATCTTAAAAATGGTATTGCTTGCTGTTTTTAAAAATCAAGCTTTTTGATGCCTAAAGAAGAAAACGCGTGATGCCGGGGTCAGAAAAAATGATGCCTGGGTAGGCAAAATTTTTTTGATCCCAAATGCAAAAACGGATGCCAGGACGAAATGCAGGGTCAATTTCCAAACTTAAAAATGGTATTGCTTGCTGTTTTTAAAAATCAAGCATTTTGGTGCCTGAAGAAGAAATCGCGTGATGCCGGGGTCAGAAAAACTGGTGCCTGGGGAGGCAAATTTTTTTTGATCCCAAATGCAAAAACGGATGCCAGGACGAAATTCCGGGTCGAATTCCAAACTTAAAAATGGTATTGCTTGCTGTTTTTAAAAATCAAGCTTTTTCGTGCCTGAAAAAGAAAACACGTGATGCCGGGGTCAGAAAAACTGGTGCCTGGGGAGGCAAATTTTTTTTGATACCAAATGCAAAAACGGATGCCAGGACGAAATGCAGGGTCGATTTCCAAACTTAAAAATGGTATTGCTTGCTGTTTTTAAAAATCAAGCTTTTAGGTGCCTGAAGAAGAAAACGCGTGATGCCGGGGTCAGAAAAACTGGTGCCTGGGGAGGTAAAATTTTTTTTGATCCCAAATGCAAAAACGGATGGCAGGACGAAATTCGGAGTCGAATTCCAAACTTAAAAATGGTATTGCTTGCTGTTTTTAAAAATCAAGCTTTTAGGTGCCTCAAGAAGAAAACACGTGATGCCGGGGTCAGAAAAACTGGTCCCTGGGGAGGTAAAATTTTTTTGATCCCAAATGCAAAAACGGATGCCAGGACGAAATTCGGGGTCGAATTCCAAACTTAAAAATGGTATTGCTTGCTGTTTTTAAAAATCAAGCTTTTTGATGCCTAAAGAAGAAAACGTGTGATGCCGGGGTCAGAAAAAATGAAGCCTGGGTAGGCAAAAATTTTTTGATCCCAAATGCAAAAACGGATGCCAGGACGAAATGCAGGGTCAATTTCCAAACTTAAAAATGGTATTGCTTGCTGTTTTTAAAAATCAAGCATTTTGGTGCCTGAAGAAGAAATCGCGTGATGCCGGGGTCAGAAAAACTGGTGCCTGGGGAGGCAAATTTTTTTTGATCCCAAATGCAAAAACGGATGCCAGGACGAAATTCCGGGTCGAATTCCAAACTTAAAAATGGTATTGCTTGCTGTTTTTAAAAATCAAGCTTTTTCGTGCCTGAAGAAGAAAACACGTGATGCCGGGGTCAGAAAAACTGGTGCCTGGGGAGGCAAATTTTTTTTGATACCAAATGCAAAAACGGATGCCAGGACAAAATGCAGGGTCGATTTCCAAACTTAAAAATGGTATTGCTTGCTGTTTTTAAAAATCAAGCTTTTAGGTGCCTGAAGAAGAAAACGCGTGATGCCGGGGTCAGAAATACTGGTGCCTGGGGAGGCAAATTTTTTTTGATCCCAAATGCAAAAACGGATGGCAGGACGAAATTCGGGGTCGAATTCCAATCTTAAAAATGGTATTGCTTGCTGTTTTTAAAAATCAAGCTTTTTGGTGCCTAAAGAAGAAAACGCGTGATGCCGGGGTCAGAAAAAATGATGCCTGGGTAGGCAAAATTTTTTTGATCCCAAAGGCAAAAACGGATGCCAGGATGAGATTCAGGGTAGAATTCCAAACTTAAAAATGGTATTGCTTGCTGTTTTTAAAAATCAAGCTTTTTGGTGCCTGAAGAAGAAAACGCGTGATGCCGGGGTCAGAAAAACTGGTGCCTGGGGAGGCAAATTTTTTTTGATCCCAAATGCAAAAACGGATGCCAGGACGAAATTCGGGGTTGAATTCCAAACTTAAAAATGGTATTGCTTGTTGTTTTTAAAAATGAAGCTTTTTCGTGCCTGAAGAAGAAAACGCGTGATGCCGGGGTCAGAAAAACTGGTGCCTGGAGAGGTAAAATTTTTTTGATCCCAAATGCAAAAACGGATGCCAGGACGAAATTCCGGGTCGAATTCCATACTTAAAAGTGTTATTGCTTGCTGTTTTTAAAAATGAAGCTTTTTCGTGCCTGAAGAAGAAAACGCATGATGCCGGGGTCAGAAAAACTGGTGCCTGGGGAGGCAAATTTTTTTTGATCCCAAATGCAAAAATCCATGCCAGGATGAGTTTCGGGGTAGAATTCCATACTTAAAAATGATGCCTGGGTAGGCAAAAATTTTTTGATCCCAAAGGCAAAAACGGATGCCAGGATGAGATTCAGGGTAGAATTCCAAACTTAAAAATGGTATTGCTTGCTGTTTTTAAAAATCAAGCTTTTTGGTGCCTGAAGAAGAAAACGCGTGATGCCGGGGTCAGAAAAACTGGTGCCTGGGGAGGCAAATTTTTTTTGATCCCAAATGCAAAAACGGATGCCAGGACGAAATGCAGGGTCGATTTCCAAACTTAAAAATGGTATTGCTTGCTGTTTTTAAAAATCAAGCATTTTGGTGCCTGAAGAAGAAAACGCGTGATGCCGGGGTCAGAAAAACTGGTACCTGGGGAGGCAAATTTTTTTTGATCCCAAATGCAAAAAGGGATGCCAGGACGAAATTTGGGGTCGAATTCCAATCTTAAAAATGGTATTGCTTGCTGTTTTTAAAAATCAAGCTTTTTGATGCCTAAAGAAGAAAACGCGTGATGCCGGGGTCAGAAAAAATGATGCCTGGGTAGGCAAAAATTTTTTGATCCCAAATGCAAAAACGGATGCCAGGACGAAATGCAGGGTCAATTTCCAAACTTAAAAATGGTATTGCTTGCTGTTTTTAAAAATCAAGCTTTTTGGTGCCTGAAGAAGAAAACGCGTGATGCCGGGGTCAGAAATACTGGTGCCTGGGGAGGCAAATTTTTTTTGATCCCAAATGCAAAAACGGATGCCAGGACGTAATTCCGGGTCGAATTCCAAACTTAAAAATGGTATTGCTTGCTGTTTTTAAAAATGAAGCTTTTTCGTGCCTGAAGAAGAAAACACGTGATGCCGGGGTCAGAAAAACTGGTGCCTGGGGAGGTAAAATTTTTTTGATCCCAAATGCAAAAACGGATGCCAGGACGAAATTCGGGGTTGAATTCCAATCTTAAAAATGGTATTGCTTGCTGTTTTTAAAAATCAAGCTTTTTGGTGCCTAAAGAAGAAAACGCGTGATGCCGGGGTCAGAAAAAATGATGCCTGGGTAGGCCAATTTTTTTTGATCCCAAATGCAAAAACGGATGCCAGGACGAAATTCCGGGTCGAATTCCAAACTTAAAAATGGTATTGCTTGCTGTTTTTAAAAATCAAGCTTTTTTGTGCCTGAAGAAGAAAACGCGTGATGCCGGGGTCAGAAATACTGGTGCCTGGGGAGGCAAATTTTTTTTGATCCCAAATGCAAAAACGGATGCCAGGACGTAATTCCGGGTCGAATTCCAAACTTAAAAATGGTATTGCTTGCTGTTTTTAAAAATCAAGCTTTTAGGTGCCTGAAGAAGAAAACGCGTGATGCCGGGGTCAGAAAAACTGGTGCCTGGGGAGGTAAAATTTTTTTGATCCCAAATGCAAAAACGGATGCCAGGACGAAATTCGGGGTAAAATTCCAATCTTAAAAATGGTATTGCTTGCTGTTTTTAAAAATCAAGCTTTTTGGTGCCTAAAGAAGAAAACGCGTGATGCCGGGGTCAGAAAAAATGATGCCTGGGTAGGCAAAATTTTTTTGATCCCAAATGCAAAAACGGATGCCAGGACGAAATGCAGGGTCGAATTCCAAACTTAAAAATGGTATTGCTTGCTGTTTTTAAAAATCAAGCATTTTGGTGCCTGAAGAAGAAATCGCGTGATGCCGGGGTCAGAAAAACTGGTGCCTGGAGAGGCAAATTTTTTTTGATCCCAAATGCAAAAACGGATGCCAGGACGAAATTCGGGGTTGAATTCCAAACTTAAAAATGGTATTGCTTGCTGTTTTTAAAAATGAAGCTTTTTCGTGCCTGAAGAAGAAAACGCGTGATGCCGGGGTCAGAAAAACTGGTGCCTGGAGAGGTAAATTTTTTTTGATCCCAAATGCAAAAACGGATGCCAGGACGAAATTCCGGGTCGAATTCCATACTTAAAAATGGTATTGCTTGCTGTTTTTAAAAATGAAGCTTTTTCGTGCCTGAAGAAGAAAACGCGTGATGCCGGGGTAAGAAAAACTGGTGCCTGGGGAGGCAAATTTTTTTTGATCCCAAATGCAAAAATCCATGCCAGGATGAGTTTCGGGGTAGAATTCCATACTTAAAAATGGTATTGCTTGCTGTTTTTAAAAATCAGTCTTTTTGTTCCTGAAGAAGAAAACGCGTGATGCCGGGGTCAGAAAAAATGATGCCTGGGTAGGCAAAAATTTTTTGATCCCAAATGCAAAAACGGATGCCAGGACGAAATTCCGGGTCGAATTCCAAACTTAAAAATGGTATTGCTTGCTGTTTTTAAAAATCAAGCTTTTTGGTGCCTGAAGAAGAAAACGCGTGATGCCGGGGTCAGAAAAACTGGTGCCTGGGGAGGTAAAATTTTTTTGATCCCAAATGCAAAAACGGATGCCAGGACGAAATTTGGGGTCGAATTCCAATCTTAAAAATGGTATTGCTTGCTGTTTTTAAAAATCAAGCTTTTTGATGCCTAAAGAAGAAAACGTGTGATGCCGGGGTCAGAAAAAATGATGCCTGGGTAGGCAAAATTTTTTTGATCCCAAATGCAAAAACGGATGCCAGGACGAAATGCAGGGTCAATTTCCAAACTTAAAAATGGTATTGCTTGCTGTTTTTAAAAATCAAGCATTTTGGTGCCTGAAGAAGAAATCGCGTGATGCCGGGGTCAGAAAAACTGGTGCCTGGGGAGGCAAATTTTTTTTGATCCCAAATGCAAAAACGGATGCCAGGACGAAATTCCGGGTCGAATTCCAAACTTAAAAATGGTATTGCTTGCTGTTTTTAAAAATCAAGCATTTTGGTGCCTGAAGAAGAAAACGCGTGATGCCGGGGTCAGAAATACTGGTGCCTGGGGAGGCAAATTTTTTTTGATCCCAAATGCAAAAACGGATGCCAGGACGTAATTCCGGGTCGAATTCCAAACTTAAAAATGGTAGTGCTTGCTGTTTTTAAAAATCAAGCTTTTAGGTGCCTGAAGAAGAAAACACGTGATGCCGGGGTCAGAAAAACTGGTGCCTGGGGAGGTAAAATTTTTTTGATCCCAAATGCAAAAACGGATGCCAGGACGAAATTCGGGGTCGAATTCCAATCTTAAAAATGGTATTGCTTGCTGTTTTTAAAAATCAAGCTTTTTGGTGCCTGAAGAAGAAAACGCGTGATGCCGGGGTCAGAAATACTGGTGCCTGGGGAGGCAAATTTTTTTTGATCCCAAATGCAAAAACGGATGCCAGGACGTAATTCCGGGTCGAATTCCAAACTTAAAAATGGTATTGCTTGCTGTTTTTAAAAATGAAGCTTTTTCGTGCCTGAAGAAGAAAACACGTGATGCCGGGGTCAGAAAAACTGGTGCCTGGGGAGGCAAATTTTTTTTGATCCCAAATGCAAAAACGGATGCCAGGACGAAATGCAGGGTCGAATTCCAAACTTAAAAATGGTATTGCTTGCTGTTTTTAAAAATCAAGCATTTTGGTGCCTGAAGAAGAAAACGCGTGATGCCGGGGTCAGAAATACTGGTGCCTGGGGAGGCAAATTTTTTTTGATCCCAAATGCAAAAACGGATGCCAGGACGTAATTCCGGGTCGAATTCCAAACTTAAAAATGGTAGTGCTTGCTGTTTTTAAAAATCAAGCTTTTAGGTGCCTGAAGAAGAAAACACGTGATGCCGGGGTCAGAAAAACTGGTGCCTGGGGAGGTAAAATTTTTTGATCCCAAATGCAAAAACGGATGCCAGGACGAAATTCGGGGTCGAATTCCAATCTTAAAAATGGTATTGCTTGCTGTTTTTAAAAATCAAGCTTTTTGGTGCCTGAAGAAGAAAACGCGTGATGCCGGGGTCAGAAATACTGGTGCCTGGGGAGGCAAATTTTTTTTGATCCCAAATGCAAAAACGGATGCCAGGACGTAATTCCGGGTCGAATTCCAAACTTAAAAATGGTATTGCTTGCTGTTTTTAAAAATGAAGCTTTTTCGTGCCTGAAGAAGAAAACACGTGATGCCGGGGTCAGAAAAACTGGTGCCTGGGGAGGCAAATTTTTTTTGATCCCAAATGCAAAAACGGATGCCAGGACGAAATGCAGGGTCGAATTCCAAACTTAAAAATGGTATTGCTTGCTGTTTTTAAAAATCAAGCATTTTGGTGCCTGAAGAAGAAAACGCGTGATGCCGGGGTCAGAAATACTGGTGCCTGGGGAGGCAAATTTTTTTTGATCCCAAATGCAAAAACGGATGCCAGGACGTAATTCCGGGTCGAATTCCAAACTTAAAAATGGTAGTGCTTGCTGTTTTTAAAAATCAAGCTTTTAGGTGCCTGAAGAAGAAAACACGTGATGCCGGGGTCAGAAAAACTGGTGCCTGGGGAGGTAAAATTTTTTTGATCCCAAATGCAAAAACGGATGCCAGGACGAAATTCGGGGTCGAATTCCAATCTTAAAAATGGTATTGCTTGCTGTTTTTAAAAATCAAGCTTTTTGGTGCCTGAAGAAGAAAACGCGTGATGCCGGGGTCAGAAATACTGGTGCCTGGGGAGGCAAATTTTTTTTGATCCCAAATGCAAAAACGGATGCCAGGACGTAATTCCGGGTCGAATTCCAAACTTAAAAATGGTATTGCTTGCTGTTTTTAAAAATGAAGCTTTTTCGTGCCTGAAGAAGAAAACACGTGATGCCGGGGTCAGAAAAACTGGTGCCTGGGGAGGTAAAATTTTTTTGATCCCAAATGCAAAAACGGATGCCAGGACGAAATTCGGGGTTGAATTCCAATCTTAAAAATGGTATTGCTTGCTGTTTTTAAAAATCAAGCTTTTTGGTGCCTAAAGAAGAAAACGCGTGATGCCGGGGTCAGAAAAAATGATGCCTGGGTAGGCAAATTTTTTTTGATCCCAAATGCAAAAACGGATGCCAGGACGAAATTCCGGGTCGAATTCCAAACTTAAAAATGGTATTGCTTGCTGTTTTTAAAAATCAAGCTTTTTGGTGCCTGAAGAAGAAAACGCGTGATGCCGGCCGGGGTCAGAAAAACTGGTGCCTGGGGAGGCAAATTTTTTTTGATCCCAAATGCAAAAACGGATGGCAGGACGAAATTCGGGGTCGAATTCCAAACTTAAAAATGGTATTGCTTGCTGTTTTTAAAAATCAAGCTTTTTGGTGCCTGAAGAAGAAAACGCGTGATGCCGGGGTCAGAAATACTGGTGCCTGGGGAGGCAAATTTTTTTTGATCCCAAATGCAAAAACGGATGCCAGGACGTAATTCCGGGTCGAATTCCAAACTTAAAAATGGTATTGCTTGCTGTTTTTAAAAATCAAGCTTTTAGGTGCCTGAAGAAGAAAACACGTGATGCCGGGGTCAGAAAAACTGGTGCCTGGGGAGGTAAATTTTTTTTGATCCCAAATGCAAAAACGGATGCCAGGACGAAATTCGGGGTAAAATTCCAATCTTAAAAATGGTATTGCTTGCTGTTTTTAAAAATCAAGCTTTTTGGTGCCTAAAGAAGAAAACGCGTGATGCCGGGGTCAGAAAAAATGATGCCTGGGTAGGCAAAATTTTTTTGATCCCAAATGCAAAAACGGATGCCAGGACGAAATGCAGGGTCGAATTCCAAACTTAAAAATGGTATTGCTTGCTGTTTTTAAAAATCAAGCATTTTGGTGCCTGAAGAAGAAATCGCGTGATGCCGGGGTCAGAAAAACTGGTGCCTGGAGAGGCAAATTTTTTTTGATCCCAAATGCAAAAACGGATGCCAGGACGAAATTCCGGGTCGAATTCCATACTTAAAAATGGTATTGCTTGCTGTTTTTAAAAATGAAGCTTTTTCGTGCCTGAAGAAGAAAACGCGTGATGCCGGGGTAAGAAAAACTGGTGCCTGGGGAGGCAAATTTTTTTTGATCCCAAATGCAAAAATCCATGCCAGGATGAGTTTCGGGGTAGAATTCCATACTTAAAAATGGTATTGCTTGCTGTTTTAAAAATCAGTCTTTTTGTTCCTGAAGAAGAAAACGCGTGATGCCGGGGTCAGAAAAATGATGCCTGGGTAGGCAAAAATTTTTTGATCCCAAAGGCAAAAACGGATGCCAGGATGAGATTCAGGGTAGAATTCCAAACTTAAAAATGGTATTGCTTGCTGTTTTTAAAAATCAAGCTTTTTGGTGCCTGAAGAAGAAAACGCGTGATGCCGGGGTCAGAAAAACTGGTGCCTGGGGAGGCAAATTTTTTTGATCCCAAATGCAAAAACGGATGCCAGGACGAAATTCCGGGTCGAATTCCAAACTTAAAAATGGTATTGCTTGCTGTTTTTAAAAATCAAGCTTTTTGGTGCCTGAAGAAGAAAACGCGTGATGCCGGGGTCAGAAAAACTGGTGCCTGGGGAGGCAAATTTTTTTTGATCCCAAATGCAAAAACGGATGCCAGGACGAAATTCCGGGTCGAATTCCAAACTTAAAAATGGTATTGCTTGCTGTTTTTAAAAATCAAGCTTTTTGGTGCCTGAAGAAGAAAACGCGTGATGCCGGGGTCAGAAAAACTGGTGCCTGGGGAGGTAAAATTTTTTTGATCCCAAATGCAAAAACGGATGCCAGGATGAAATTTGTGGTCGAATTCCAATCTTAAAAATGGTATTGCTTGCTGTTTTTAAAAATCAAGCTTTTTGATGCCTAAAGAAGAAAACGTGTGATGCCGGGGTCAGAAAATATGATGCCTGGGTAGGCAAAATTTTTTTGATCCCAAATGCAAAAACGGATGCCAGGACGAAATGCAGGGTCAATTTCCAAACTTAAAAATGGTATTGCTTGCTGTTTTTAAAAATCAAGCATTTTGGTGCCTGAAGAAGAAATCGCGTGATGCCGGGGTCAGAAAAACTGGTGCCTGGGGAGGCAAATTTTTTTTGATCCCAAATGCAAAAACGGATGCCAGGACGAAATTCCGGGTCGAATTCCAAACTTAAAAATGGTATTGCTTGCTGTTTTTAAAAATCAAGCATTTTGGTGCCTGAAGAAGAAAACGCGTGATGCCGGGGTCAGAAATACTGGTGCCTGGGGAGGCAAATTTTTTTTGATCCCAAATGCAAAAACGGATGCCAGGACGTAATTCCGGGTCGAATTCCAAACTTAAAAATGGTAGTGCTTGCTGTTTTTAAAAATCAAGCTTTTAGGTGCCTGAAGAAGAAAACACGTGATGCCGGGGTCAGAAAAACTGGTGCCTGGGGAGGTAAAATTTTTTTGATCCCAAATGCAAAAACGGATGCCAGGACGAAATTCGGGGTCGAATTCCAATCTTAAAAATGGTATTGCTTGCTGTTTTTAAAAATCAAGCTTTTTGGTGCCTGAAGAAGAAAACGCGTGATGCCGGGGTCAGAAATACTGGTGCCTGGGGAGGCAAATTTTTTTTGATCCCAAATGCAAAAACGGATGCCAGGACGTAATTCCGGGTCGAATTCCAAACTTAAAAATGGTATTGCTTGCTGTTTTTAAAAATGAAGCTTTTTCGTGCCTGAAGAAGAAAACACGTGATGCCGGGGTCAGAAAAACTGGTGCCTGGGGAGGCAAATTTTTTTTGATCCCAAATGCAAAAACGGATGCCAGGACGAAATGCAGGGTCGAATTCCAAACTTAAAAATGGTATTGCTTGCTGTTTTTAAAAATCAAGCATTTTGGTGCCTGAAGAAGAAAACGCGTGATGCCGGGGTCAGAAATACTGGTGCCTGGGGAGGCAAATTTTTTTTGATCCCAAATGCAAAAACGGATGCCAGGACGTAATTCCGGGTCGAATTCCAAACTTAAAAATGGTAGTGCTTGCTGTTTTTAAAAATCAAGCTTTTAGGTGCCTGAAGAAGAAAACACGTGATGCCGGGGTCAGAAAAACTGGTGCCTGGGGAGGTAAAATTTTTTTGATCCCAAATGCAAAAACGGATGCCAGGACGAAATTCGGGGTCGAATTCCAATCTTAAAAATGGTATTGCTTGCTGTTTTTAAAAATCAAGCTTTTTGGTGCCTGAAGAAGAAAACGCGTGATGCCGGGGTCAGAAATACTGGTGCCTGGGGAGGCAAATTTTTTTTGATCCCAAATGCAAAAACGGATGCCAGGACGTAATTCCGGGTCGAATTCCAAACTTAAAAATGGTATTGCTTGCTGTTTTTAAAAATGAAGCTTTTTCGTGCCTGAAGAAGAAAACACGTGATGCCGGGGTCAGAAAAACTGGTGCCTGGGGAGGTAAAATTTTTTTGATCCCAAATGCAAAAACGGATGCCAGGACGAAATTCGGGGTTGAATTCCAATCTTAAAAATGGTATTGCTTGCTGTTTTTAAAAATCAAGCTTTTTGGTGCCTAAAGAAGAAAACGCGTGATGCCGGGGTCAGAAAAAATGATGCCTGGGTAGGCAAATTTTTTTTGATCCCAAATGCAAAAACGGATGCCAGGACGAAATTCCGGGTCGAATTCCAAACTTAAAAATGGTATTGCTTGCTGTTTTTAAAAATCAAGCTTTTTGGTGCCTGAAGAAGAAAACGCGTGATGCCGGCCGGGGTCAGAAAAACTGGTGCCTGGGGAGGCAAATTTTTTTTGATCCCAAATGCAAAAACGGATGGCAGGATGAAATTCGGGGTCGAATTCCAAACTTAAAAATGGTATTGCTTGCTGTTTTTAAAAATCAAGCTTTTTGGTGCCTGAAGAAGAAAACGCGTGATGCCGGGGTCAGAAATACTGGTGCCTGGGGAGGCAAATTTTTTTTGATCCCAAATGCAAAAACGGATGCCAGGACGTAATTCCGGGTCGAATTCCAAACTTAAAAATGGTATTGCTTGCTGTTTTTAAAAATCAAGCTTTTAGGTGCCTGAAGAAGAAAACACGTGATGCCGGGGTCAGAAAAACTGGTGCCTGGGGAGGTAAAATTTTTTTGATCCCAAATGCAAAAACGGATGCCAGGACGAAATTCGGGGTAAAATTCCAATCTTAAAAATGGTATTGCTTGCTGTTTTTAAAAATCAAGCTTTTTGGTGCCTAAAGAAGAAAACGCGTGATGCCGGGGTCAGAAAAAATGATGCCTGGGTAGGCAAAATTTTTTTGATCCCAAATGCAAAAACGGATGCCAGGACGAAATGCAGGGTCGAATTCCAAACTTAAAAATGGTATTGCTTGCTGTTTTTAAAAATCAAGCATTTTGGTGCCTGAAGAAGAAATCGCGTGATGCCGGGGTCAGAAAAACTGGTGCCTGGAGAGGCAAATTTTTTTTGATCCCAAATGCAAAAACGGATGCCAGGACGAAATTCCGGGTCGAATTCCATACTTAAAAATGGTATTGCTTGCTGTTTTTAAAAATGAAGCTTTTTCGTGCCTGAAGAAGAAAACGCGTGATGCCGGGGTAAGAAAAACTGGTGCCTGGGGAGGCAAATTTTTTTTGATCCCAAATGCAAAAATCCATGCCAGGATGAGTTTCGGGGTAGAATTCCATACTTAAAAATGGTATTGCTTGCTGTTTTTAAAAATCAGTCTTTTTGTTCCTGAAGAAGAAAACGCGTGATGCCGGGGTCAGAAAAAATGATGCCTGGGTAGGCAAAAATTTTTTGATCCCAAAGGCAAAAACGGATGCCAGGATGAGATTCAGGGTAGAATTCCAAACTTAAAAATGGTATTGCTTGCTGTTTTTAAAAATCAAGCTTTTTGGTGCCTGAAGAAGAAAACGCGTGATGCCGGGGTCAGAAAAACTGGTGCCTGGGGAGGCAAATTTTTTTTGATCCCAAATGCAAAAACGGATGCCAGGACGAAATTCCGGGTCGAATTCCAAACTTAAAAATGGTATTGCTTGCTGTTTTTAAAAATCAAGCTTTTTGGTGCCTGAAGAAGAAAACGCGTGATGCCGGGGTCAGAAAAACTGGTGCCTGGGGAGGCAAATTTTTTTTGATCCCAAATGCAAAAACGGATGCCAGGACGAAATTCCGGGTCGAATTCCAAACTTAAAAATGGTATTGCTTGCTGTTTTTAAAAATCAAGCTTTTTGGTGCCTGAAGAAGAAAACGCGTGATGCCGGGGTCAGAAAAACTGGTGCCTGGGGAGGTAAAATTTTTTTGATCCCAAATGCAAAAACGGATGCCAGGACGAAATTTGGGGTCGAATTCCAATCTTAAAAATGGTATTGCTTGCTGTTTTTAAAAATCAAGCTTTTTGATGCCTGAAGAAGAAAACGTGTGATGCCGGGGTCAGAAAAAATGATGCCTGGGTAGGCAAAATTTTTTTGATCCCAAATGCAAAAACGGATGCCAGGACGAAATGCAGGGTCAATTTCCAAACTTAAAAATGGTATTGCTTGCTGTTTTTAAAAATCAAGCATTTTGGTGCCTGAAGAAGAAATCGCGTGATGCCGGGGTCAGAAAAACTGGTGCCTGGGGAGGCAAATTTTTTTTGATCCCAAATGCAAAAACGGATGCCAGGACGAAATTCCGGGTCGAATTCCAAACTTAAAAATGGTATTGCTTGCTGTTTTTAAAAATCAAGCATTTTGGTGCCTGAAGAAGAAAACGCGTGATGCCGGGGTCAGAAATACTGGTGCCTGGGGAGGCAAATTTTTTTTGATCCCAAATGCAAAAACGGATGCCAGGACGTAATTCCGGGTCGAATTCCAAACTTAAAAATGGTAGTGCTTGCTGTTTTTAAAAATCAAGCTTTTAGGTGCCTGAAGAAGAAAACACGTGATGCCGGGGTCAGAAAAACTGGTGCCTGGGGAGGTAAAATTTTTTTGATCCCAAATGCAAAAACGGATGCCAGGACGAAATTCGGGGTCGAATTCCAATCTTAAAAATGGTATTGCTTGCTGTTTTTAAAAATCAAGCTTTTTGGTGCCTGAAGAAGAAAACGCGTGATGCCGGGGTCAGAAATACTGGTGCCTGGGGAGGCAAATTTTTTTTGATCCCAAATGCAAAAACGGATGCCAGGACGTAATTCCGGGTCGAATTCCAAACTTAAAAATGGTATTGCTTGCTGTTTTTAAAAATGAAGCTTTTTCGTGCCTGAAGAAGAAAACACGTGATGCCGGGGTCAGAAAAACTGGTGCCTGGGGAGGTAAAATTTTTTTGATCCCAAATGCAAAAACGGATGCCAGGACGAAATTCGGGGTTGAATTCCAATCTTAAAAATGGTATTGCTTGCTGTTTTTAAAAATCAAGCTTTTTGGTGCCTAAAGAAGAAAACGCGTGATGCCGGGGTCAGAAAAAATGATGCCTGGGTAGGCAAATTTTTTTTGATCCCAAATGCAAAAACGGATGCCAGGACGAAATTCCGGGTCGAATTCCAAACTTAAAAATGGTATTGCTTGCTGTTTTTAAAAATCAAGCTTTTTGGTGCCTGAAGAAGAAAACGCGTGATGCCGGGGTCAGAAAAACTGGTGCCTGGGGAGGCAAATTTTTTTTGATCCCAAATGCAAAAACGGATGGCAGGACGAAATTCGGGGTCGAATTCCAAACTTAAAAATGGTATTGCTTGCTGTTTTTAAAAATCAAGCTTTTTGGTGCCTGAAGAAGAAAACGCGTGATGCCGGGGTCAGAAATACTGGTGCCTGGGGAGGCAAATTTTTTTTGATCCCAAATGCAAAAACGGATGCCAGGACGTAATTCCGGGTCGAATTCCAAACTTAAAAATGGTATTGCTTGCTGTTTTTAAAAATCAAGCTTTTAGGTGCCTGAAGAAGAAAACACGTGATGCCGGGGTCAGAAAAACTGGTGCCTGGGGAGGTAAAATTTTTTTGATCCCAAATGCAAAAACGGATGCCAGGACGAAATTCGGGGTAAAATTCCAATCTTAAAAATGGTATTGCTTGCTGTTTTTAAAAATCAAGCTTTTTGGTGCCTAAAGAAGAAAACGCGTGATGCCGGGGTAAGAAAAACTGGTGCCTGGGGAGGCAAATTTTTTTTGATCCCAAATGCAAAAATCCATGCCAGGATGAGTTTCGGGGTAGAATTCCATACTTAAAAATGGTATTGCTTGCTGTTTTTAAAAATCAGTCTTTTTGTTCCTGAAGAAGAAAACGCGTGATGCCGGGGTCAGAAAAAATGATGCCTGGGTAGGCAAAAATTTTTTGATCCCAAAGGCAAAAACGGATGCCAGGATGAGATTCAGGGTAGAATTCCAAACTTAAAAATGGTATTGCTTGCTGTTTTTAAAAATCAAGCTTTTTGGTGCCTGAAGAAGAAAACGCGTGATGCCGGGGTCAGAAAAACTGGTGCCTGGGGAGGCAAATTTTTTTTGATCCCAAATGCAAAAACGGATGCCAGGACGAAATTCCGGGGCGAATTCCAAACTTAAAAATGGTATTGCTTGCTGTTTTTAAAAATCAAGCTTTTTGGTGCCTGAAGAAGAAAACGCGTGATGCCGGGGTCAGAAAAACTGGTGCCTGGGGAGGCAAATTTTTTTTGATCCCAAATGCAAAAACGGATGCCAGGACGAAATTCCGGGTCGAATTCCAAACTTAAAAATGGTATTGCTTGCTGTTTTTAAAAATCAAGCTTTTTGGTGCCTGAAGAAGAAAACGCGTGATGCCGGGGTCAGAAAAACTGTTGCCTGGGGAGGTAAAATTTTTTTGATCCCAAATGCAAAAACGGATGCCAGGACGAAATTTGGGGTCGAATTCCAATCTTAAAAATGGTATTGCTTGCTGTTTTTAAAAATCAAGCTTTTTGATGCCTAAAGAAGAAAACGCGTGATGCCGGGGTCAGAAAAAATGATGCCTGGGTAGGCAAAATTTTTTTGATCCCAAATGCAAAAACGGATGCCAGGACGAAATGCAGGGTCAATTTCCAAACTTAAAAATGGTATTGCTTGCTGTTTTTAAAAATCAAGCATTTTGGTGCCTGAAGAAGAAATCGCGTGATGCCGGGGTCAGAAAAACTGGTGCCTGGGGAGGCAAATTTTTTTTGATCCCAAATGCAAAAACGGATGCCAGGACGAAATTCCGGGTCGAATTCCAAACTTAAAAATGGTATTGCTTGCTGTTTTTAAAAATCAAGCTTTTTCGTGCCTGAAGAAGAAAACACGTGATGCCGGGGTCAGAAAAACTGGTGCCTGGGGAGGCAAATTTTTTTTGATACCAAATGCAAAAACGGATGCCAGGACGAAATGCAGGGTCGATTTCCAAACTTAAAAATGGTATTGCTTGCTGTTTTTAAAAATCAAGCTTTTAGGTGCCTGAAGAAGAAAACGCGTGATGCCGGGGTCAGAAAAACTGGTGCCTGGGGAGGTAAAATTTTTTTTGATCCCAAATGCAAAAACGGATGGCAGGACGAAATTCGGAGTCGAATTCCAAACTTAAAAATGGTATTGCTTGCTGTTTTTAAAAATCAAGCTTTTAGGTGCCTCAAGAAGAAAACACGTGATGCCGGGGTCAGAAAAACTGGTCCCTGGGGAGGTAAAATTTTTTTGATCCCAAATGCAAAAACGGATGCCAGGACGAAATTCGGGGTCGAATTCCAAACTTAAAAATGGTATTGCTTGCTGTTTTTAAAAATCAAGCTTTTTGATGCCTAAAGAAGAAAACGTGTGATGCCGGGGTCAGAAAAAATGAAGCCTGGGTAGGCAAAATTTTTTTGATCCCAAATGCAAAAACGGATGCCAGGACGAAATGCAGGGTCAATTTCCAAACTTAAAAATGGTATTGCTTGCTGTTTTTAAAAATCAAGCATTTTGGTGCCTGAAGAAGAAATCGCGTGATGCCGGGGTCAGAAAAACTGGTGCCTGGGGAGGCAAATTTTTTTTGATCCCAAATGCAAAAACGGATGCCAGGACGAAATTCCGGGTCGAATTCCAAACTTAAAAATGGTATTGCTTGCTGTTTTTAAAAATCAAGCTTTTTCGTGCCTGAAGAAGAAAACACGTGATGCCGGGGTCAGAAAAACTGGTGCCTGGGGAGGCAAATTTTTTTTGATACCAAATGCAAAAACGGATGCCAGGACAAAATGCAGGGTCGATTTCCAAACTTAAAAATGGTATTGCTTGCTGTTTTTAAAAATCAAGCTTTTAGGTGCCTGAAGAAGAAAACGCGTGATGCCGGGGTCAGAAATACTGGTGCCTGGGGAGGCAAATTTTTTTGATCCCAAATGCAAAAACGGATGGCAGGACGAAATTCGGGGTCGAATTCCAATCTTAAAAATGGTATTGCTTGCTGTTTTTAAAAATCAAGCTTTTTGGTGCCTAAAGAAGAAAACGCGTGATGCCGGGGTCAGAAAAAATGATGCCTGGGTAGGCAAATTTTTTTTGATTCCAAATGCAAAAACGGATGCCAGGACGAAATTCCGGGTCGAATTCCAAACTTAAAAATGGTATTGCTTGCTGTTTTTAAAAATCAAGCTTTTTGGTGCCTAAAGAAGAAAACGCGTGATGCCGGGGTCAGAAAAAATGATGCCTGGGGAGGCAAATTTTTTTTGATCCCAAATGCAAAAACGGATGCCAGGACGAAATTCCGGGTCGAATTCCAAACTTAAAAATGGTATTGCTTGCTGTTTTTAAAAATCAAGCTTTTTGGTGCCTGAAGAAGAAAACGCGTGATGCCGGGGTCAGAAAAACTGGTGCCTGGGGAGGTAAAATTTTTTTGATCCCAAATGCAAAAACGGATGCCAGGACGAAATTTGGGGTCGAATTCCAATCTTAAAAATGGTATTGCTTGCTGTTTTTAAAAATCAAGCTTTTTGATGCCTAAAGAAGAAAACGTGTGATGCCGGGGTCAGAAAAAATGATGCCTGGGTAGGCAAAATTTTTTTGATCCCAAATGCAAAAACGGATGCCAGGACGAAATGCAGGGTCAATTTCCAAACTTAAAAATGGTATTGCTTGCTGTTTTTAAAAATCAAGCATTTTGGTGCCTGAAGAAGAAATCGCGTGATGCCGGGGTCAGAAAAACTGGTGCCTGGGGAGGCAAATTTTTTTTGATCCCAAATGCAAAAACGGATGCCAGGACGAAATTCCGGGTCGAATTCCAAACTTAAAAATGGTATTGCTTGCTGTTTTTAAAAATCAAGCTTTTTCGTGCCTGAAGAAGAAAACACGTGATGCCGGGGTCAGAAAAACTGGTGCCTGGGGAGGCAAATTTTTTTTGATACCAAATGCAAAAACGGATGCCAGGACGAAATGCAGGGTCGATTTCCAAACTTAAAAATGGTATTGCTTGCTGTTTTTAAAAATCAAGCTTTTAGGTGCCTGAAGAAGAAAACGCGTAATGCCGGGGTCAGAAAAACTGGTGCCTGGGGAGGCAAATTTTTTTTGATCCCAAATGCAAAAACGGATGGCAGGACGAAATTCGGGGTCGAATTCCAATCTTAAAAATGGTATTGCTTGCTGTTTTTAAAAATCAAGCTTTTTGGTGCCTAAAGAAGAAAACGCGTGATGCCGGGGTCAGAAAAAATGATGCCTGGGTAGGCAAATTTTTTTTGATCCCAAATGCAAAAACGGATGCCAGGACGAAATGCAGGGTCAATTTCCAAACTTAAAAATGGTATTGCTTGCTGTTTTTAAAAATCAAGCTTTTTCGTGCCTGAAGAAGAAAACACGTGATGCCGGGGTCAGAAAAACTGGTGCCTGGGGAGGCAAATTTTTTTTGATACCAAATGCAAAAACGGATGCCAGGACGAAATGCAGGGTCGATTTCCAAACTTAAAAATGGTATTGCTTGCTGTTTTTAAAAATCAAGCTTTTAGGTGCCTGAAGAAGAAAACGCGTAATGCCGGGGTCAGAAAAACTGGTGCCTGGGGAGGCAAATTTTTTTTGATCCCAAATGCAAAAACGGATGGCAGGACGAAATTCGGGGTCGAATTCCAATCTTAAAAATGGTATTGCTTGCTGTTTTTAAAAATCAAGCTTTTTGGTGCCTAAAGAAGAAAACGCGTGATGCCGGGGTCAGAAAAAATGATGCCTGGGTAGGCAAATTTTTTTTGATCCCAAATGCAAAAACGGATGCCAGGACGAAATTCCGGGTCGAATTCCAAACTTAAAAATGGTATTGCTTGCTGTTTTTAAAAATCAAGCTTTTTGGTGCCTGAAGAAGAAAACGCGTGATGCCGGGGTCAGAAAAACTGGTGCCTGGGGAGGCAAATTTTTTTTGATCCCAAATGCAAAAACGGATGGCAGGACGAAATTCGGGGTCGAATTCCAAACTTAAAAATGGTATTGCTTGCTGTTTTTAAAAATCAAGCTTTTAGGTGCCTGAAGAAGAAAACACGTGATGCCGGGGTCAGAAAAACTGGTGCCTGGGGAGGTAAATTTTTTTTGATCCCAAATGCAAAAACGGATGCCAGGACGAAATTCGGGGTCGAATTCCAATCTTAAAAATGGTATTGCTTGCTGTTTTTAAAAATCAAGCTTTTTGGTGCCTAAAGAAGAAAACGCGTGATGCCGGGGTCAGAAAAAATGATGCCTGGGTAGGCAAAATTTTTTTGATCCCAAATGCAAAAACGGATGCCAGGACGAAATGCAGGGTCGAATTCCAAACTTAAAAATGGTATTGCTTGCTGTTTTTAAAAATCAAGCATTTTGGTGCCTGAAGAAGAAATCGCGTGATGCCGGGGTCAGAAAAACTGGTGCCTGGAGAGGCAAATTTTTTTTGATCCCAAATGCAAAAACGGATGCCAGGACGAAATTCGGGGTTGAATTCCAAACTTAAAAATGGTATTGCTTGCTGTTTTTAAAAATGAAGCTTTTTCGTGCCTGAAGAAGAAAACGCGTGATGCCGGGGTCAGAAAAACTGGTGCCTGGAGAGGTAAATTTTTTTTGATCCCAAATGCAAAAACGGATGCCAGGACGAAATTCCGGGTCGAATTCCATACTTAAAAATGGTATTGCTTGCTGTTTTTAAAAATGAAGCTTTTTCGTGCCTGAAGAAGAAAACGCGTGATGCCGGGGTAAGAAAAACTGGTGCCTGGGGAGGCAAATTTTTTTTGATCCCAAATGCAAAAATCCATGCCAGGATGAGATTCAGGGTAGAATTCCAAACTTAAAAATGGTATTGCTTGCTGTTTTTAAAAATCAAGCTTTTTGGTGCCTGAAGAAGAAAACGCGTGATGCCGGGGTCAGAAAAACTGGTGCCTGGGGAGGCAAATTTTTTTTGATCCCAAATGCAAAAACGGATGCCAGGACGAAATTCCGGGGCGAATTCCAAACTTAAAAATGGTATTGCTTGCTGTTTTTAAAAATCAAGCTTTTTGGTGCCTGAAGAAGAAAACGCGTGATGCCGGGGTCAGAAAAACTGGTGCCTGGGGAGGCAAATTTTTTTTGATCCCAAATGCAAAAACGGATGCCAGGACGAAATTCCGGGTCGAATTCCAAACTTAAAAATGGTATTGCTTGCTGTTTTTAAAAATCAAGCTTTTTGGTGCCTGAAGAAGAAAACGCGTGATGCCGGGGTCAGAAAAACTGGTGCCTGGGGAGGTAAAATTTTTTTGATCCCAAATGCAAAAACGGATGCCAGGACGAAATTTGGGGTCGAATTCCAATCTTAAAAATGGTATTGCTTGCTGTTTTTAAAAATCAAGCTTTTTGATGCCTAAAGAAGAAAACGTGTGATGCCGGGGTCAGAAAAAATGATGCCTGGGTAGGCAAAATTTTTTTGATCCCAAATGCAAAAACGGATGCCAGGACGAAATGCAGGGTCAATTTCCAAACTTAAAAATGGTATTGCTTGCTGTTTTTAAAAATCAAGCATTTTGGTGCCTGAAGAAGAAATCGCGTGATGCCGGGGTCAGAAAAACTAGTGCCTGGGGAGGCAAATTTTTTTTGATCCCAAATGCAAAAACGGATGCCAGGACGAAATTCCGGGTCGAATTCCAAACTTAAAAATGGTATTGCTTGCTGTTTTTAAAAATCAAGCTTTTTGGTGCCTGAAGAAGAAAACACGTGATGCCGGGGTCAGAAAAACTGGTGCCTGGGGAGGTAAATTTTTTTTGATCCCAAATGCAAAAACGGATGCCAGGACGAAATTTGGGGTCGAATTCCAATCTTAAAAATGGTATTGCTTGCTGTTTTTAAAAATCAAGCTTTTTGATGCCTAAAGAAGAAAACGCGTGATGCCGGGGTCAGAAAAAATGATGCCTGGGTAGGCAAATTTTTTTTGATCCCAAATGCAAAAACGGATGCCAGGACGAAATTCCGGGTCGAATTCCAAACTTAAAAATGGTATTGCTTGCTGTTTTTAAAAATGAAGCTTTTTCGTGCCTGAAGAAGAAAACACGTTATGCCGGGGTCAGAAAAACTGGTGCCTGGGGAGGCAAATTTTTTTTGATCCCAAATGCAAAAACGGATGCCAGGACAAAATGCAGGGTCGAATTCCAAACTTAAAAATGGTATTGCTTGCTGTTTTTAAAAATCAAGCTTTTAGGTGCCTGAAGAAGAAAACACGTGATGCCGGGGTCAGAAAAACTGGTGCCTGGGGAGGTAAAATTTTTTTGATCCCAAATGCAAAAACGGATGCCAGGACGAAATTCGGGGTCGAATTCCAATCTTAAAAATGGTATTGCTTGCTGTTTTTAAAAATCAAGCTTTTTGGTGCCTGAAGAAGAAAACGCGTGATGCCGGGGTCAGAAATACTGGTGCCTGGGGAGGCAAATTTTTTTTGATCCCAAATGCAAAAACGGATGCCAGGACGTAATTCCGGGTCGAATTCCAAACTTAAAAATGGTATTGCTTGCTGTTTTTAAAAATGAAGCTTTTTCGTGCCTGAAGAAGAAAACACGTGATGCCGGGGTCAGAAAAACTGGTGCCTGGGGAGGTAAAATTTTTTTGATCCCAAATGCAAAAACGGATGCCAGGACGAAATTCGGGGTTGAATTCCAATCTTAAAAATGGTATTGCTTGCTGTTTTTAAAAATCAAGCTTTTTGGTGCCTAAAGAAGAAAACGCGTGATGCCGGGGTCAGAAAAAATGATGCCTGGGTAGGCAAATTTTTTTTGATCCCAAATGCAAAAACGGATGCCAGGACGAAATTCCGGGTCGAATTCCAAACTTAAAAATGGTATTGCTTGCTGTTTTTAAAAATCAAGCTTTTTGGTGCCTGAAGAAGAAACGCGTGATGCCGGGGTCAGAAAAACTGGTGCCTGGGGAGGCAAATTTTTTTTGATCCCAAATGCAAAAACGGATGGCAGGACGAAATTCGGGGTCGAATTCCAAACTTAAAAATGGTATTGCTTGCTGTTTTTAAAAATCAAGCTTTTTGGTGCCTGAAGAAGAAAACGCGTGATGCCGGGGTCAGAAATACTGGTGCCTGGGGAGGCAAATTTTTTTTGATCCCAAATGCAAAAACGGATGCCAGGACGTAATTCCGGGTCGAATTCCAAACTTAAAAATGGTATTGCTTGCTGTTTTTAAAAATCAAGCTTTTAGGTGCCTGAAGAAGAAAACACGTGATGCCGGGGTCAGAAAAACTGGTGCCTGGGGAGGTAAAATTTTTTTGATCCAAAATGCAAAAACGGATGCCAGGACGAAATTCGGGGTCGAATTCCAATCTTAAAAATGGTATTGCTTGCTGTTTTTAAAAATCAAGCTTTTTGGTGCCTAAAGAAGAAAACGCGTGATGCCGGGGTCAGAAAAAATGATGCCTGGGTAGGCAAAATTTTTTTGATCCCAAATGCAAAAACGGATGCCAGGACGAAATGCAGGGTCGAATTCCAAACTTAAAAATGGTATTGCTTGCTGTTTTTAAAAATCAAGCATTTTGGTGCCTGAAGAAGAAATCGCGTGATGCCGGGGTCAGAAAAACTGGTGCCTGGAGAGGCAAATTTTTTTTGATCCCAAATGCAAAAACGGATGCCAGGACGAAATTCGGGGTTGAATTCCAAACTTAAAAATGGTATTGCTTGCTGTTTTTAAAAATGAAGCTTTTTCGTGCCTGAAGAAGAAAACGCGTGATGCAGGGGTCAGAAAAACTGGTGCCTGGAGAGGTAAATTTTTTTTGATCCCAAATGCAAAAACGGATGCCAGGACGAAATTCTGGGTCGAATTCCATACTTAAAAATGGTATTGCTTGCTGTTTTTAAAAATGAAGCTTTTTCGTGCCTGAAGAAGAAAACGCGTGATGCCGGGGTAAGAAAAACTGGTGCCTGGGGAGGCAAATTTTTTTTGATCCCAAATGCAAAAATCCATGCCAGGATGAGTTTCGGGGTAGAATTCCATACTTAAAAATGGTATTGCTTGCTGTTTTTAAAAATCAGTCTTTTTGTGCCTGAAGAAGAAAACGCGTGATGCCGGGGTCAGAAAAAATGATGCCTGGGTAGGCAAAAATTTTTTGATCCCAAAGGCAAAAACGGATGCCAGGATGAGATTCAGGGTAGAATTCCAAACTTAAAAATGGTATTGCTTGCTGTTTTTAAAAATCAAGCTTTTTGGTGCCTGAAGAAGAAAACGCGTGATGCCGGGGTCAGAAAAACTGGTGCCTGGGGAGGCAAATTTTTTTTGATCCCAAATGCAAAAACGGATGCCAGGACGAAATTCCGGGTCGAATTCCAAACTTAAAAATGGTATTGCTTGCTGTTTTTAAAAATCAAGCTTTTTGGTGCCTGAAGAAGAAAACGCGTGATGCCGGGGTCAGAAAAACTGGTGCCTGGGGAGGTAAAATTTTTTTGATCCCAAATGCAAAAACGGATGCCAGGACGAAATTTGGGGTCGAATTCCAATCTTAAAAATGGTATTGCTTGCTGTTTTTAAAAATCAAGCTTTTTGATGCCTAAAGAAGAAAACGTGTGATGCCGGGGTCAGAAAAAATGATGCCTGGGTAGGCAAAATTTTTTTGATCCCAAATGCAAAAACGGATGCCAGGACGAAATGCAGGGTCAATTTCCAAACTTAAAAATGGTATTGCTTGCTGTTTTTAAAAATCAAGCATTTTGGTGCCTGAAGAAGAAATCGCGTGATGCCGGAGTCAGAAAAACTGGTGCCTGGGAAGGCAAATTTTTTTTGATCCCAAATGCAAAAACGGATGCCAGGACGAAATTCGGGGTTGAATTCCAAACTTAAAAATGGTATTGCTTGCTGTTTTTAAAAATGAAGCTTTTTCGTGCCTGAAGAAGAAAACGCGTGATGCCGGGGTCAGAAAAACTGGTGCCTGGAGAGGTAAAATTTTTTTGATCCCAAATGCAAAAACGGATGCCAGGACGAAATTCCGGGTCGAATTCCATACTTAAAAATGTTATTGCTTGCTGTTTTTAAAAATGAAGCTTTTTCGTGCCTGAAGAAGAAAACGCGTGATGCCGGGGTCAGAAAAACTGGTGCCTGGGGAGGCAAATTTTTTTTGATCCCAAATGCAAAAATCCATGCCAGGATGAGTTTCGGGGTAGAATTCCATACTTAAAAATGGTATTGCTTGCTGTTTTTAAAAATCAGTCTTTTTGTGCCTGAAGAAGAAAACGCGTGATGCCGGGGTCAGAAAAAATGATGCCTGGGTAGGCAAATTTTTTTTGATCCCAAATGCAAAAACGGATGCCAGGACGAAATGCAGGGTCGATTTCCAAACTTAAAAATGGTATTGCTTGCTGTTTTTAAAAATCAAGCTTTTAGGTGCCTGAAGAAGAAAACGCGTGATGCCGGGGTCAGAAATACTGGTGCCTGGGGAGGCAAATTTTTTTGATCCCAAATGCAAAAACGGATGGCAGGACGAAATTCGGGGTCGAATTCCAATCTTAAAAATGGTATTGCTTGCTGTTTTTAAAAATCAAGCTTTTTGGTGCCTAAAGAAGAAAACGCGTGATGCCGGGGTCAGAAAAAATGATGCCTGGGTAGGCAAATTTTTTTTGATTCCAAATGCAAAAACGGATGCCAGGACGAAATTCCGGGTCGAATTCCAAACTTAAAAATGGTATTGCTTGCTGTTTTTAAAAATCAAGCTTTTTGGTGCCTAAAGAAGAAAACGCGTGATGCCGGGGTCAGAAAAAATGATGCCTGGGGAGGCAAATTTTTTTTGATCCCAAATGCAAAAACGGATGCCAGGACGAAATTCCGGGTCGAATTCCAAACTTAAAAATGGTATTGCTTGCTGTTTTTAAAAATCAAGCTTTTTGGTGCCTGAAGAAGAAAACGCGTGATGCCGGGGTCAGAAAAACTGGTGCCTGGGGAGGTAAAATTTTTTTGATCCCAAATGCAAAAACGGATGCCAGGACGAAATTTGGGGTCGAATTCCAATCTTAAAAATGGTATTGCTTGCTGTTTTTAAAAATCAAGCTTTTTGATGCCTAAAGAAGAAAACGTGTGATGCCGGGGTCAGAAAAAATGATGCCTGGGTAGGCAAAATTTTTTTGATCCCAAATGCAAAAACGGATGCCAGGACGAAATGCAGGGTCAATTTCCAAACTTAAAAATGGTATTGCTTGCTGTTTTTAAAAATCAAGCATTTTGGTGCCTGAAGAAGAAATCGCGTGATGCCGGGGTCAGAAAAACTGGTGCCTGGGGAGGCAAATTTTTTTTGATCCCAAATGCAAAAACGGATGCCAGGACGAAATTCCGGGTCGAATTCCAAACTTAAAAATGGTATTGCTTGCTGTTTTTAAAAATCAAGCTTTTTCGTGCCTGAAGAAGAAAACACGTGATGCCGGGGTCAGAAAAACTGGTGCCTGGGGAGGCAAATTTTTTTTGATACCAAATGCAAAAACGGATGCCAGGACGAAATGCAGGGTCGATTTCCAAACTTAAAAATGGTATTGCTTGCTGTTTTTAAAAATCAAGCTTTTAGGTGCCTGAAGAAGAAAACGCGTGATGCCGGGGTCAGAAAAACTGGTGCCTGGGGAGGCAAATTTTTTTTGATCCCAAATGCAAAAACGGATGGCAGGACGAAATTCGGGGTCGAATTCCAATCTTAAAAATGGTATTGCTTGCTGTTTTTAAAAATCAAGCTTTTTGGTGCCTAAAGAAGAAAACGCGTGATGCCGGGGTCAGAAAAAATGATGCCTGGGTAGGCAAATTTTTTTTGATCCCAAATGCAAAAACGGATGCCAGGACGAAATGCAGGGTCAATTTCCAAACTTAAAAATGGTATTGCTTGCTGTTTTTAAAAATCAAGCTTTTTCGTGCCTGAAGAAGAAAACACGTGATGCCGGGGTCAGAAAAACTGGTGCCTGGGGAGGCAAATTTTTTTTGATACCAAATGCAAAAACGGATGCCAGGACGAAATGCAGGGTCGATTTCCAAACTTAAAAATGGTATTGCTTGCTGTTTTTAAAAATCAAGCTTTTAGGTGCCTGAAGAAGAAAACGCGTAATGCCGGGGTCAGAAAAACTGGTGCCTGGGGAGGCAAATTTTTTTTGATCCCAAATGCAAAAACGGATGGCAGGACGAAATTCGGGGTCGAATTCCAATCTTAAAAATGGTATTGCTTGCTGTTTTTAAAAATCAAGCTTTTTGGTGCCTAAAGAAGAAAACGCGTGATGCCGGGGTCAGAAAAAATGATGCCTGGGTAGGCAAATTTTTTTTGATCCCAAATGCAAAAACGGATGCCAGGACGAAATTCCGGGTCGAATTCCAAACTTAAAAATGGTATTGCTTGCTGTTTTTAAAAATCAAGCTTTTTGGTGCCTGAAGAAGAAAACGCGTGATGCCGGGGTCAGAAAAACTGGTGCCTGGGGAGGCAAATTTTTTTTGATCCCAAATGCAAAAACGGATGGCAGGACGAAATTCGGGGTCGAATTCCAAACTTAAAAATGGTATTGCTTGCTGTTTTTAAAAATCAAGCTTTTAGGTGCCTGAAGAAGAAAACACGTGATGCCGGGGTCAGAAAAACTGGTGCCTGGGGAGGTAAATTTTTTTTGATCCCAAATGCAAAAACGGATGCCAGGACGAAATTCGGGGTCGAATTCCAATCTTAAAAATGGTATTGCTTGCTGTTTTTAAAAATCAAGCTTTTTGGTGCCTAAAGAAGAAAACGCGTGATGCCGGGGTCAGAAAAAATGATGCCTGGGTAGGCAAAATTTTTTTGATCCCAAATGCAAAAACGGATGCCAGGACGAAATGCAGGGTCGAATTCCAAACTTAAAAATGGTATTGCTTGCTGTTTTTAAAAATCAAGCATTTTGGTGCCTGAAGAAGAAATCGCGTGATGCCGGGGTCAGAAAAACTGGTGCCTGGAGAGGCAAATTTTTTTTGATCCCAAATGCAAAAACGGATGCCAGGACGAAATTCGGGGTTGAATTCCAAACTTAAAAATGGTATTGCTTGCTGTTTTTAAAAATGAAGCTTTTTCGTGCCTGAAGAAGAAAACGCGTGATGCCGGGGTCAGAAAAACTGGTGCCTGGAGAGGTAAATTTTTTTTGATCCCAAATGCAAAAACGGATGCCAGGACGAAATTCCGGGTCGAATTCCATACTTAAAAATGGTATTGCTTGCTGTTTTTAAAAATGAAGCTTTTTCGTGCCTGAAGAAGAAAACGCGTGATGCCGGGGTAAGAAAAACTGGTGCCTGGGGAGGCAAATTTTTTTTGATCCCAAATGCAAAAATCCATGCCAGGATGAGATTCAGGGTAGAATTCCAAACTTAAAAATGGTATTGCTTGCTGTTTTTAAAAATCAAGCTTTTTGGTGCCTGAAGAAGAAAACGCGTGATGCCGGGGTCAGAAAAACTGGTGCCTGGGGAGGCAAATTTTTTTTGATCCCAAATGCAAAAACGGATGCCAGGACGAAATTCCGGGGCGAATTCCAAACTTAAAAATGGTATTGCTTGCTGTTTTTAAAAATCAAGCTTTTTCGTGCCTGAAGAAGAAAACACGTGATGCCGGGGTCAGAAAAACTGGTGCCTGGGGAGGCAAATTTTTTTTGATACCAAATGCAAAAACGGATGCCAGGACGAAATGCAGGGTCGATTTCCAAACTTAAAAATGGTATTGCTTGCTGTTTTTAAAAATCAAGCTTTTAGGTGCCTGAAGAAGAAAACGCGTAATGCCGGGGTCAGAAAAACTGGTGCCTGGGGAGGCAAATTTTTTTTGATCCCAAATGCAAAAACGGATGGCAGGACGAAATTCGGGGTCGAATTCCAATCTTAAAAATGGTATTGCTTGCTGTTTTTAAAAATCAAGCTTTTTGGTGCCTAAAGAAGAAAACGCGTGATGCCGGGGTCAGAAAAAATGATGCCTGGGTAGGCAAATTTTTTTTGATCCCAAATGCAAAAACGGATGCCAGGACGAAATTCCGGGTCGAATTCCAAACTTAAAAATGGTATTGCTTGCTGTTTTTAAAAATCAAGCTTTTTGGTGCCTGAAGAAGAAAACGCGTGATGCCGGGGTCAGAAAAACTGGTGCCTGGGGAGGCAAATTTTTTTTGATCCCAAATGCAAAAACGGATGGCAGGACGAAATTCGGGGTCGAATTCCAAACTTAAAAATGGTATTGCTTGCTGTTTTTAAAAATCAAGCTTTTAGGTGCCTGAAGAAGAAAACACGTGATGCCGGGGTCAGAAAAACTGGTGCCTGGGGAGGTAAATTTTTTTTGATCCCAAATGCAAAAACGGATGCCAGGACGAAATTCGGGGTCGAATTCCAATCTTAAAAATGGTATTGCTTGCTGTTTTTAAAAATCAAGCTTTTTGGTGCCTAAAGAAGAAAACGCGTGATGCCGGGGTCAGAAAAAATGATGCCTGGGTAGGCAAAATTTTTTTGATCCCAAATGCAAAAACGGATGCCAGGACGAAATGCAGGGTCGAATTCCAAACTTAAAAATGGTATTGCTTGCTGTTTTTAAAAATCAAGCATTTTGGTGCCTGAAGAAGAAATCGCGTGATGCCGGGGTCAGAAAAACTGGTGCCTGGAGAGGCAAATTTTTTTTGATCCCAAATGCAAAAACGGATGCCAGGACGAAATTCGGGGTTGAATTCCAAACTTAAAAATGGTATTGCTTGCTGTTTTTAAAAATGAAGCTTTTTCGTGCCTGAAGAAGAAAACGCGTGATGCCGGGGTCAGAAAAACTGGTGCCTGGAGAGGTAAATTTTTTTTGATCCCAAATGCAAAAACGGATGCCAGGACGAAATTCCGGGTCGAATTCCATACTTAAAAATGGTATTGCTTGCTGTTTTTAAAAATGAAGCTTTTTCGTGCCTGAAGAAGAAAACGCGTGATGCCGGGGTAAGAAAAACTGGTGCCTGGGGAGGCAAATTTTTTTTGATCCCAAATGCAAAAATCCATGCCAGGATGAGATTCAGGGTAGAATTCCAAACTTAAAAATGGTATTGCTTGCTGTTTTTAAAAATCAAGCTTTTTGGTGCCTGAAGAAGAAAACGCGTGATGCCGGGGTCAGAAAAACTGGTGCCTGGGGAGGCAAATTTTTTTTGATCCCAAATGCAAAAACGGATGCCAGGACGAAATTCCGGGGCGAATTCCAAACTTAAAAATGGTATTGCTTGCTGTTTTTAAAAATCAAGCTTTTTGGTGCCTGAAGAAGAAAACGCGTGATGCCGGGGTCAGAAAAACTGGTGCCTGGGGAGGCAAATTTTTTTTGATCCCAAATGCAAAAACGGATGCCAGGACGAAATTCCGGGTCGAATTCCAAACTTAAAAATGGTATTGCTTGCTGTTTTTAAAAATCAAGCTTTTTGGTGCCTGAAGAAGAAAACGCGTGATGCCGGGGTCAGAAAAACTGGTGCCTGGGGAGGTAAAATTTTTTTGATCCCAAATGCAAAAACGGATGCCAGGACGAAATTTGGGGTCGAATTCCAATCTTAAAAATGGTATTGCTTGCTGTTTTTAAAAATCAAGCTTTTTGATGCCTAAAGAAGAAAACGTGTGATGCCGGGGTCAGAAAAAATGATGCCTGGGTAGGCAAAATTTTTTTGATCCCAAATGCAAAAACGGATGCCAGGACGAAATGCAGGGTCAATTTCCAAACTTAAAAATGGTATTGCTTGCTGTTTTTAAAAATCAAGCATTTTGGTGCCTGAAGAAGAAATCGCGTGATGCCGGGGTCAGAAAAACTAGTGCCTGGGGAGGCAAATTTTTTTTGATCCCAAATGCAAAAACGGATGCCAGGACGAAATTCCGGGTCGAATTCCAAACTTAAAAATGGTATTGCTTGCTGTTTTTAAAAATCAAGCTTTTTGGTGCCTGAAGAAGAAAACACGTGATGCCGGGGTCAGAAAAACTGGTGCCTGGGGAGGTAAATTTTTTTTGATCCCAAATGCAAAAACGGATGCCAGGACGAAATTTGGGGTCGAATTCCAATCTTAAAAATGGTATTGCTTGCTGTTTTTAAAAATCAAGCTTTTTGATGCCTAAAGAAGAAAACGCGTGATGCCGGGGTCAGAAAAAATGATGCCTGGGTAGGCAAATTTTTTTTGATCCCAAATGCAAAAACGGATGCCAGGACGAAATTCCGGGTCGAATTCCAAACTTAAAAATGGTATTGCTTGCTGTTTTTAAAAATGAAGCTTTTTCGTGCCTGAAGAAGAAAACACGTTATGCCGGGGTCAGAAAAACTGGTGCCTGGGGAGGCAAATTTTTTTTGATCCCAAATGCAAAAACGGATGCCAGGACAAAATGCAGGGTCGAATTCCAAACTTAAAAATGGTATTGCTTGCTGTTTTTAAAAATCAAGCTTTTAGGTGCCTGAAGAAGAAAACACGTGATGCCGGGGTCAGAAAAACTGGTGCCTGGGGAGGTAAAATTTTTTTGATCCCAAATGCAAAAACGGATGCCAGGACGAAATTCGGGGTCGAATTCCAATCTTAAAAATGGTATTGCTTGCTGTTTTTAAAAATCAAGCTTTTTGGTGCCTGAAGAAGAAAACGCGTGATGCCGGGGTCAGAAATACTGGTGCCTGGGGAGGCAAATTTTTTTTGATCCCAAATGCAAAAACGGATGCCAGGACGTAATTCCGGGTCGAATTCCAAACTTAAAAATGGTATTGCTTGCTGTTTTTAAAAATGAAGCTTTTTCGTGCCTGAAGAAGAAAACACGTGATGCCGGGGTCAGAAAAACTGGTGCCTGGGGAGGTAAAATTTTTTTGATCCCAAATGCAAAAACGGATGCCAGGACGAAATTCGGGGTTGAATTCCAATCTTAAAAATGGTATTGCTTGCTGTTTTTAAAAATCAAGCTTTTTGGTGCCTAAAGAAGAAAACGCGTGATGCCGGGGTCAGAAAAAATGATGCCTGGGTAGGCAAATTTTTTTTGATCCCAAATGCAAAAACGGATGCCAGGACGAAATTCCGGGTCGAATTCCAAACTTAAAAATGGTATTGCTTGCTGTTTTTAAAAATCAAGCTTTTTGGTGCCTGAAGAAGAAACGCGTGATGCCGGGGTCAGAAAAACTGGTGCCTGGGGAGGCAAATTTTTTTTGATCCCAAATGCAAAAACGGATGGCAGGACGAAATTCGGGGTCGAATTCCAAACTTAAAAATGGTATTGCTTGCTGTTTTTAAAAATCAAGCTTTTTGGTGCCTGAAGAAGAAAACGCGTGATGCCGGGGTCAGAAATATTGGTGCCTGGGGAGGCAAATTTTTTTTGATCCCAAATGCAAAAACGGATGCCAGGACGTAATTCCGGGTCGAATTCCAAACTTAAAAATGGTATTGCTTGCTGTTTTTAAAAATCAAGCTTTTAGGTGCCTGAAGAAGAAAACACGTGATGCCGGGGTCAGAAAAACTGGTGCCTGGGGAGGTAAAATTTTTTTGATCCAAAATGCAAAAACGGATGCCAGGACGAAATTCGGGGTCGAATTCCAATCTTAAAAATGGTATTGCTTGCTGTTTTTAAAAATCAAGCTTTTTGGTGCCTAAAGAAGAAAACGCGTGATGCCGGGGTCAGAAAAAATGATGCCTGGGTAGGCAAAATTTTTTTGATCCCAAATGCAAAAACGGATGCCAGGACGAAATGCAGGGTCGAATTCCAAACTTAAAAATGGTATTGCTTGCTGTTTTTAAAAATCAAGCATTTTGGTGCCTGAAGAAGAAATCGCGTGATGCCGGGGTCAGAAAAACTGGTGCCTGGAGAGGCAAATTTTTTTTGATCCCAAATGCAAAAACGGATGCCAGGACGAAATTCGGGGTTGAATTCCAAACTTAAAAATGGTATTGCTTGCTGTTTTTAAAAATGAAGCTTTTTCGTGCCTGAAGAAGAAAACGCGTGATGCAGGGGTCAGAAAAACTGGTGCCTGGAGAGGTAAATTTTTTTTGATCCCAAATGCAAAAACGGATGCCAGGACGAAATTCTGGGTCGAATTCCATACTTAAAAATGGTATTGCTTGCTGTTTTTAAAAATGAAGCTTTTTCGTGCCTGAAGAAGAAAACGCGTGATGCCGGGGTAAGAAAAACTGGTGCCTGGGGAGGCAAATTTTTTTTGATCCCAAATGCAAAAATCCATGCCAGGATGAGTTTCGGGGTAGAATTCCATACTTAAAAATGGTATTGCTTGCTGTTTTTAAAAATCAGTCTTTTTGTGCCTGAAGAAGAAAACGCGTGATGCCGGGGTCAGAAAAAATGATGCCTGGGTAGGCAAAAATTTTTTGATCCCAAAGGCAAAAACGGATGCCAGGATGAGATTCAGGGTAGAATTCCAAACTTAAAAATGGTATTGCTTGCTGTTTTTAAAAATCAAGCTTTTTGGTGCCTGAAGAAGAAAACGCGTGATGCCGGGGTCAGAAAAACTGGTGCCTGGGGAGGCAAATTTTTTTTGATCCCAAATGCAAAAACGGATGCCAGGACGAAATTCCGGGTCGAATTCCAAACTTAAAAATGGTATTGCTTGCTGTTTTTAAAAATCAAGCTTTTTGGTGCCTGAAGAAGAAAACGCGTGATGCCGGGGTCAGAAAAACTGGTGCCTGGGGAGGTAAAATTTTTTTGATCCCAAATGCAAAAACGGATGCCAGGACGAAATTTGGGGTCGAATTCCAATCTTAAAAATGGTATTGCTTGCTGTTTTTAAAAATCAAGCTTTTTGATGCCTAAAGAAGAAAACGTGTGATGCCGGGGTCAGAAAAAATGATGCCTGGGTAGGCAAAATTTTTTTGATCCCAAATGCAAAAACGGATGCCAGGACGAAATGCAGGGTCAATTTCCAAACTTAAAAATGGTATTGCTTGCTGTTTTTAAAAATCAAGCATTTTGGTGCCTGAAGAAGAAATCGCGTGATGCCGGAGTCAGAAAAACTGGTGCCTGGGAAGGCAAATTTTTTTTGATCCCAAATGCAAAAACGGATGCCAGGACGAAATTCGGGGTTGAATTCCAAACTTAAAAATGGTATTGCTTGCTGTTTTTAAAAATGAAGCTTTTTCGTGCCTGAAGAAGAAAACGCGTGATGCCGGGGTCAGAAAAACTGGTGCCTGGAGAGGTAAAATTTTTTTGATCCCAAATGCAAAAACGGATGCCAGGACGAAATTCCGGGTCGAATTCCATACTTAAAAATGTTATTGCTTGCTGTTTTTAAAAATGAAGCTTTTTCGTGCCTGAAGAAGAAAACGCGTGATGCCGGGGTCAGAAAAACTGGTGCCTGGGGAGGCAAATTTTTTTTGATCCCAAATGCAAAAATCCATGCCAGGATGAGTTTCGGGGTAGAATTCCATACTTAAAAATGGTATTGCTTGCTGTTTTTAAAAATCAGTCTTTTTGTGCCTGAAGAAGAAAACGCGTGATGCCGGGGTCAGAAAAAATGATGCCTGGGTAGGCAAAAATTTTTTGATCCCAAAGGCAAAAACGGATGCCAGGATGAGATTCAGGGTAGAATTCCAAACTTAAAAATGGTATTGCTTGCTGTTTTTAAAAATCAAGCTTTTTGGTGCCTGAAGAAGAAAACGCGTGATGCCGGGGTCAGAAAAACTGGTGCCTGGGGAGGCAAATTTTTTTTGATCCCAAATGCAAAAACGGATGCCAGGACGAAATGCAGGGTCGATTTCCAAACTTAAAAATGGTATTGCTTGCTGTTTTTAAAAATCAAGCATTTTGGTGCCTGAAGAAGAAAACGCGTGATGCCGGGGTCAGAAAAACTGGTGCCTGGGGAGGCAAATTTTTTTTGATCCCAAATGCAAAAACGGATGCCAGGACGAAATTCCGGGTCGAATTCCAAACTTAAAAATGGTATTGCTTGCTGTTTTTAAAAATCAAGCTTTTTGGTGCCTGAAGAAGAAAACACGTGATGCCGGGGTCAGAAAAACTGGTGCCTGGGGAGGTAAAATTTTTTTGATCCCAAATGCAAAAAGGGATGCCAGGACGAAATTTGGGGTCGAATTCCAATCTTAAAAATGGTATTGCTTGCTGTTTTTAAAAATCAAGCTTTTTGATGCCTAAAGAAGAAAACGCGTGATGCCGGGGTCAGAAAAAATGATGCCTGGGTAGGCAAAATTTTTTTGATCCCAAATGCAAAAACGGATGCCAGGACGAAATGCAGGGTCAATTTCCAAACTTAAAAATGGTATTGCTTGCTGTTTTTAAAAATCAAGCGTTTTGGTGCCTGAAGAAGAAAACGCGTGATGCCGGGTTCAGAAAAACTGGTGCCTGGGGAGGCAAATTTTTTTTGATCCCAAATGCAAAAACGGATGCCAGGACGAAATTCCGGGTCGAATTCCAAACTTAAAAATGGTATTGCTTGCTGTTTTTAAAAATGAAGCTTTTTCGTGCCTGAAGAAGAAAACACGTGATGCCGGGGTCAGAAAAACTGGTGCCTGGGGAGGCAAATTTTTTTTGATCCCAAATGCAAAAACGGATGCCAGGACGAAATGCAGGGTCGAATTCCAAACTTAAAAATGGTATTGCTTGCTGTTTTTAAAAATCAAGCATTTTGGTGCCTGAAGAAGAAAACGCGTGATGCCGGGGTCAGAAAAACTGGTGCCTGGAGAGGTAAATTTTTTTTGATCCCAAATGCAAAAACGGATGCCAGGACGAAATTCGGGGTTGAATTCCAAACTTAAAAATGGTATTGCTTGCTGTTTTTAAAAATGAAGCTTTTTCGTGCCTGAAGAAGAAAACGCGTGATGCCGGGGTCAGAAAAACTGGTGCCTGGAGAGGTAAATTTTTTTTGATCCCAAATGCAAAAACGGATGCCAGGACGAAATTCCGGGTCGAATTCCATACTTAAAAATGGTATTGCTTGCTGTTTTTAAAAATGAAGCTTTTTCGTGCCTGAAGAAGAAAACACGTGATGCCGGGGTAAGAAAAACTGGTGCCTGGGGAGGCAAATTTTTTTTGATCCCAAATGCAAAAATCCATGCCAGGATGAGTTTCGGGGTAGAATTCCATACTTAAAAATGGTATTGCTTGCTGTTTTTAAAAATCAGTCTTTTTGTGCCTGAAGAAGAAAACGCGTGATGCCGGGGTCAGAAAAAATGATGCCTGGGTAGGCAAAATTTTTTTGATCCCAAAGGCAAAAACGGATGCCAGGATGAGATTCAGGGTAGAATTCCAAACTTAAAAATGGTATTGCTTGCTGTTTTTAAAAATCAAGCTTTTTGGTGCCTGAAGAAGAAAACGCGTGATGCCGGGGTCAGAAAAACTGGTGCCTGGGGAGGCAAATTTTTTTTGATCCCAAATGCAAAAACGGATGCCAGGACGAAATTCCGGGTCGAATTCCAAACTTAAAAATGGTATTGCTTGCTGTTTTTAAAAATCAAGCTTTTTGGTGCCTGAAGAAGAAAACGCGTGATGCCGGGGTCAGAAAAACTGGTGCCTGGGGAGGTAAAATTTTTTTGATCCCAAATGCAAAAACGGATGCCAGGACGAAATTTGGGGTCGAATTCCAATCTTAAAAATGGTATTGCTTGCTGTTTTTAAAAATCAAGCTTTTTGATGCCTAAAGAACAAAACGTGTCATGCCGGGGTCAGAAAAAATGATGCCTGGGTAGGCAAAATTTTTTTGATCCCAAATGCAAAAACGGATGCCAGGACGAAATTCCGGGTCGAATTCCAAACTTAAAAATGGTATTGCTTGCTGTTTTTAAAAATCAAGCTTTTTGGTGCCTGAAGAAGAAAACGCGTGATGCCGGGGTCAGAAAAACTGGTGCCTGGGGAGGTAAAATTTTTTTGATCCCAAATGCAAAAACGGATGCCAGGACGAAATTTGGGGTCGAATTCCAATCTTAAAAATGGTATTGCTTGCTGTTTTTAAAAATCAAGCTTTTTGATGCCTAAAGAAGAAAACGCGTGATGCCGGGGTCAGAAAAAATGATGCCTGGGTAGGCAAAATTTTTTTGATCCCAAATGCAAAAACGGATGCCAGGACGAAATGCAGGGTCAATTTCCAAACTTAAAAATGGTATTGCTTGCTGTTTTTAAAAATCAAGCGTTTTGGTGCCTGAAGAAGAAAACGCGTGATGCCGGGTTCAGAAAAACTGGTGCCTGGGGAGGCAAATTTTTTTTGATCCCAAATGCAAAAACGGATGCCAGGACGAAATTCCGGGTCGAATTCCAAACTTAAAAATGGTATTGCTTGCTGTTTTTAAAAATGAAGCTTTTTCGTGCCTGAAGAAGAAAACACGTGATGCCGGGGTCAGAAAAACTGGTGCCTGGGGAGGCAAATTTTTTTTGATCCCAAATGCAAAAACGGATGCCAGGACGAAATGCAGGGTCGAATTCCAAACTTAAAAATGGTATTGCTTGCTGTTTTTAAAAATCAAGCATTTTGGTGCCTGAAGAAGAAAACGCGTGATGCCGGGGTCAGAAAAACTGGTGCCTGGAGAGGTAAATTTTTTTTGATCCCAAATGCAAAAACGGATGCCAGGACGAAATTCGGGGTTGAATTCCAAACTTAAAAATGGTATTGCTTGCTGTTTTTAAAAATGAAGCTTTTTCGTGCCTGAAGAAGAAAACGCGTGATGCCGGGGTCAGAAAAACTGGTGCCTGGAGAGGTAAATTTTTTTTGATCCCAAATGCAAAAACGGATGCCAGGACGAAATGCAGGGTCAATTTCCAAACTTAAAAATGGTATTGCTTGCTGTTTTTAAAAATCAAGCATTTTGGTGCCTGAAGAAAAAATCGCGTGATGCCGGGGTCAGAAAAACTGGTGCCTGGGGAGGCAAATTTTTTTTGATCCCAAATGCAAAAACGGATGCCAGGACGAAATTCCGGGTCGAATTCCAAACTTAAAAATGGTATTGCTTGCTGTTTTTAAAAATCAAGCTTTTTGGTGCCTGAAGAAGAAAACGCGTGATGCCGGGGTTAGAAAAACTGGTGCCTGGGGAGGCAAATTTTTTTTGATCCCAAATGCAAAAACGGATGCCAGGACGTAATTCCGGGTCGAATTCCAAACTTAAAAATGGTATTGCTTGCTGTTTTTAAAAATCAAGCTTTTAGGTGCCTGAAGAAGAAAACACGTGATGCCGGGGTCAGAAAAACTGGTGCCTGGGGAGGCAAATTTTTTTTGATCCCAAATGCAAAAACGGATGGCAGGACGAAATTCGGGGTCAAATTCCAAACTTAAAAATGGTATTGCTGAGGAGAAGGCGGAGCTTCGTGCCGGCGTTACAGCTGCGATCTTGGGGCTCTGAGATCGCAGCTGATATTTTCGCCCCTGGTCGGTCCTAACGGACCTAAATCGTCCCGGAGAGACGGTGATCGCGAAGGGCACTGTTCCAGGATCCCAGAGACATCGCAAAGTCTCTGGTTAGATTCGGAAGAAGCCCTTTTGCTGGCGGCGGAGAGGCAGCCTCCATAGCTGCTGAAGTCGGGACAGCTCCGAAAAGAAAGTGACTGGATTGAAGTGTGTCGGTTGGGTGAGAAAAACTCTTTTGTGTTGCAAATTCGATGAGATTGGAAAGTTCATTCTGAAGAGAGGAGGAAGCTGTGGGTTTTTTTTTTGACTGAAATTGTTTGAGCGGCGTTTTTAAAGTGCTGTCAAATTGAGGCTTGGAGTGTTTTTTTTTTTTTTTTTCTATATTCTTTGGGAAAGATTTTACTGTGACTTAGGTAACCGGACTGAATTTTCTTATATATATACTTTTAGGCTCCCTTTGACTTTTTTATTTTTTTTAGGATAGAGGCTTCCTTTGGCCATTTTTTTTTTCTTTTTTTTTTGTATATATTAATTCTTTTTTCCGGTTGGGGCTGAGAAAGAGCATTAAGAAACTTTGTAACACTGCCAACTAGAGGCTTGAAAGTACTCTATTTGAATTGGAGAGAATTGTAAAAAGACCTCATCTCAAGGACTTTTTAACGTGATAAGATAGAGGGAGAGCACAGCAAAATATTATTGCAGGTGCTTTCCTGGACTGTTATTAACACTTGAGGTTTGGCTTTGAAGCTGTTGGAGAAGAGAGTCATAACAAGAGCCTTGGATAAATAACAAAGTGCAGTGTGTTTTTTTTATATGTACCCCATTTGTTAGTTTTTTTTATATATATTTTTATTTTTGCCTTTTAATTTAAAGGGAAAGCCTCAGAGTTTCTTCTCTTTTCTCTTTTATTTTTTTTTATTTTTATTGGGATTTTTTTGCTTTTTATATTTTTTTTTTTGGATTATTCTGTTGTTGTGGTTGATTTTTTTTTTTTGTTTTTTCTCTTCTTCCTCTTTTGGATTATTTTTTTGGATTATTGAGATTTCTCAATTGGATTAAGGTGTGAAGAACCTGAAGGAATTTTTTGCTTTTTGTTTTTCTTCTCCCACTTTTTGCATTTTCCTTTCTCTTTTGCTTTTAATCAATATTATTATTTTTGGATTTGTTTGTTTTTTTCTTTCTATTTTTTCCTTTTTTATGGTGAATTATTTCGTAATTGGATTAGGGTCTGGAAGAACCCGAAGATTTTTCCTCTTCTTTTTTTTCTGTTTCCTCTTTGGTTTCGTGTTTTTTACTATTGGAGTTCTCCATTTTGGATTATAATTGGCTGCCCTACCAGTTGGGTTAAAAGTTAAGAAGAATTTGAAGTTTTGCAAACATTGAAATGAGCAAGAAACTAATACCATCTGGCATTGCTGCTTCTACCTCTGCTTCCCCACCAGCTGGAGGACAACGTTTAATTCAGACAATGTTGAAGCAAGATAAGGAACAAGAAAAAATATCTTTACAGTTACAGATGATTATTCAAGGAATTCAAGATCTCAAGACAAAATCAGACACCATTGAACAAAGAATAGAGAAGACTGATGAAAAAGTGGAAAATATTAAACAAATGATGGTTAAGTATGAGGAGAAATTCCAAAAAATTGAGGAAGAAGGAAAACAAAGAGAGAAGAAGATTGAAAATATTGACAGTAGATTAACAGCGGTCGAACAAGAAAAAGGTGGGATGCTGAGGTGGGAGATGGAAAGGTCAGAATTTTACCTCAGATTTCAAAATATAGAGGAGGAAAAAGGAGAAAATCTGGCAGCGGTAATGATAGAAATTTTGGCAGATGCTTTGGAAATTACACAGGAAAAGATGATGGATGGAATAGATGAGATATATCGAGTCTATACAAGATATGCGATGAGAAACAAATTACCCAGGGAAGTTCATATTAGATTTACCAAAAAATCCATTAAAACGCAAATATTACAAGTAGCAAGAGAGAAAACACTGAAATACAAGGGTAAAGAGGTTGTGGTTTTGAAACAAATACCTAGAAGAGTGAGAGAGATGAGAAGAGAATATCAATTTCTGACCAAAATACTATTGGAAAATGAAATGAATTATAGATGGCTGATTCCAGAAGGATTAATGTTTACGTGGCAAGAGCAGAGATATAGAATTGACTCAATTGAGAAAGCAGAACTTTTTCAAGCAGAATTTTTTGGAGGAAGAAGAGAGGAAGCAGAGAAGGAGACTTCATTAATTGTGTTTCAAGATGAACAACTGGAGACTGAAAAAGAGAAAGGAGCAATAGGGGGACAGATTGATAATAAAGAACAGCGTGAAGTGAGACCCACGAGAGCTGTTAGATCTAAATATAAAGCATAATCATGGAGGAAAAAAAACTGATTACAATGAATATAAACGGACTTAATTCAGCTGTTAAGAGAAGGAAAATTTTTCATAAATTAGAGAAATTAAAATTTGATATAATTTGTTTACAAGAAGTTCATATTAAAAAACAACATGAACAATTGTTATTACAGCCAAAATTAGGGAAAATATTTACCTCTTTGACTCAATGTAAGAAAAGAGGTGTGGTTTTATATATTAAAGAGGCTATTCCAGCAAAATTGATTTACTCGGATGAAGATGGAAGGGTATTAATGGTAGAAATAATGGATAATAACATAAAAATACTCTTGATTGCAATTTATGCTCCGAATGATAAACAAGAAGAGTTTTATAAAAAACTGCACATGAAAATAATTGGACTGGACTATGTTAATATAATTATGATGGGAGATTTTAATGGAATTGTGGACAATAAACTGGACTATATAGCAACAACAACAAAGCAAAATAGAAAGGCTCTCCCAAGGTCCTTTTTTAAAATGACAGATGAATTAACTTTAAAAGATATTTGGAGAGAAAGAAACGTTAAAGCTAAACAATATACTTTTTATTCAAATAGACATTTATCATGGTCCAGATTAGATATGATTTGGATCTCAACAGAACTAATATCTAACATTAAAGAAACAAGCATTGAAACAAGTATATGGGCAGATCATAGCCCAATGACAATTAAATGGAAGGGACAAAAAAAAAGATCGAGATGGACATTAAATAATACTATTTTAAAGGAGAAAGATTTTACACAATGGATGGAGAAGGAATTGGCTTTTTTCTTTAGAGAAAATAAAAAAGAGGATACTTCAATGCAAAATGTGTGGGACACTATGAAGGCATATGCTAGAGGTTTGATAATAGATTATACAAGAAAAAAGAACATTAGGAAAAGGCAAGCTTCTAAGGCCTTGGAAAATGAGTATAAAACTCTTGAAAAAGAATTACAGAAAATGCCACAGAAAAAGGATATTAAATTGAAGCTGGATATAATTAAACATAAAATGGATTTAATAGAGAAAGAAGAATTGGCACAGAAAATTAGAAACTCTAAACAGAATTATTTTGAAGATGCAAATAAACCAGGTAGATGGCTAGCATATAAATTGAGAAAAGAGAAGGAATCAAGAAAAATATTGAAGTTAATAGATGAACAAGGCCAAGTTTGTTATGGGAATAAGGAGAAAAAAGAAATTATCCGAGATTTTTATGGGCAATTATATAAACAAGAGAATATTGATGAAGGAAAAGTTAAACAGTATTTACAGGAAGCTAATCTACCAAAGATACCTAAAGAGACTGAAGAAATGCTAGAAAGCAATATAACAATGATGGAACTAAATGAAGCATTTAAGAGACAAAATAATGGGAAAGCTCCGGGCCCAGATGGGCTGCCAGTAGAATTCTATAAAATATTTCAAGAACTATTGAGCATCCCATTGTTAGAAGTTATGAATGAAGTTATGTTAAAAAAGATGATACCTAAAACATGGTCAGAGGCTTATATTACACTTATACCAAAGGAAGAGACTGACCCATTGCAAATTAAGAATTATAGACCTATTTCTTTATTGAATGCAGACTATAAAATCTTTGCTTCAATCTTAGCAGAAAGACTTAAAAAATATTTAAACAATTTTATCCACTCAGATCAAAATGGATTTCTGCCAAAGAGACAAATTAGAGACAATATGAGAGTAATCTTGGATACTTTGGAATATTATGAGGCTCATCCTGAAAAACAAATGGCTTTGATATTCTTAGATGCTCAAAAAGCATTTGACAACGTGAATTGGAGATTTATGTTATTATTATTGGAGCAGATGGGTTTTGCCAAAAAATTTATTCAAGCAATAGAAGCTATATACAATAAACAGACAGCAAGGGTAATGATGGAGGGGGAACTTACAGATCTTATTAATATAAGAAAAGGCACAAGACAAGGATGCCCCCTATCTCCCTTGCTATTTGTGTTGACCTTGGAAGTCTTGAATAGAAATATTAGGGATGATAAAAGCATAAAAGGAATGAAAATTAAGAAGGAAGAATATAAGCTACAAGCTTTTGCTGATGATTTAGCTTTTATTTTGGAAAATCCGATTGAAACAGCTCCAAAGTTACTGGAAAGGATAGAGTCATATGGGGAGGTGGCTGGTTTGAAAATAAACAAAGATAAAACAAAGATTTTGACAAAGAATATGTTATTGAGACAGAGAGAAGAATTGGCAGATCTTTTGAAAATTCAAGTTACAAATAAGGTTAAGTATTTGGGGATATATTTGACAACAAGATGTAGCACATTAAAGGAGGATAATTATATTAAACTTAAACAACAGATAGCTACAGATTTGAAGAAGTGGGAAAACTTGCAATTGTCATTAATAGGGAGAATTTCAACAATCAAGATGAATATCTTACCTAGAATATTATTTTTGTTTCAAACAATACCAATAAGGCTTGGAAAAGACTATTTTGAAGATCTAAATAAAATTATGTTGAAGTTTATATGGCAAGGTAAAAAAGCGAGAATAAAGCTAAAGCTTTTGCAAGATGCTAGAATTAGAGGAGGTTTTGGTCTGCCTAATTGGGAATTGTATTATCAAGCTGCAAATTTGATGTGGGTCAAAGAATGGATAACATTAAGGAAACATAGGTTGTTGACATTAGAAGGGCATGATTTGCTGTTGGGTTGGCATGCTTTCTTATGGTATAAGGGAACTAAAACACAGGGTTATTTTAGAAGACATTATGTACGGGAGTCTTTGTGGTTAAATTGGGAGAAGATAAAAAGACAATGTTATTTGAAAATTCCAGTTTGGTTATCGACCATTGAAGCATTTTCCTATCCTATAATTTACAAGAGGGAACAAACAGTTAGATATGGGGAACTTTTGGATGAAAAGGGTGAACTTAAATCGATCCAAAACTTAGAAGAACAAGGTATAAGGATGAATTGGTTTTCATATGCACAAATACACTCAAGGTATGATGAAGATTCTAAAACGGAGGGATTTTATGATAAGCAGACTGACTTAGATAAGATTTTGATGGGTACTGATGAGAAGGTGATTAAAAAATTATATGGTTATTTACTGGGAATGAAATTAGAGGAAGAACAAGTTAAAGAAACTATGATTGTTTGGGGGAAGAATTTTGGATATGGGATTGATTTGGAGAAATGGCAGAAATTGTGGTCTCAAAATTATAAAATGACAATGTCAACAGCATATAAAGAAAACTTGTATAAGATGTTTTACAGGTGGCACTTTCCCCCGACAAGAATAGCAAGAATGTTTAAGAACAAATCTGAAAAATGCTGGAAATGTCATCAGATACCCGGCTCGTATTACCATATGTGGTGGACTTGTGAGGATGCTAGAAAATATTGGACTATAATTCGCATGTGGTTGGAAAAAATGATAAAGAAACATATTGATTTGAAACCAGAGATCTTCTTATTGGGAATTTTACCTGATATATATAGTAAAGATTTGAAATACCTGATTGTAAATGTATTAACAGCGGCCAGGATTGTATTTGCTAAAAATTGGAAGAATGAGAAAATACCATTACAGGAAGAAATTATTAAGAAAATATTGGAATGTGCTGAGATGAGTAGATTGACATTTGAAATTAGAGAGCAAGAGGATAAACAATTTTATGAAATTTGGGATCTTTTTTATAAATGGCTGGATGATAAAATACGATGATAGAATATTTAGAATGCTAGATAGTAAGGAATATCTTTATTTTGCTATTATTTTGCTATTTGATATTATATTTATAAAGGATTTTTTAGGATTGATTTGATATGACTAGATGATTTGTTATAGAGTAAACTGGCTTAAAGTATTGTTAGCTCATTAAGCATGAATGATTAAAAATATAGTCAAAAACTTCTTTTTTTAGTGATATTAGGATATATAAATTTGGATTGACAATATGAGTTGTTATGTAATGTAATTGTAATTTGAGACTACAGAATGAATGCACAAAAATGATGAACCAACTGACACACTGGATGTACATATAAGAGTTGATGTTTTTATGTTTTGTTTGTCTTGTTTGTTTGTAGAAAATTAATAAAAACTTTTTAAAAAAAAAAAAAAAATGGTATTGCTTGCTGTTTTTAAAAATCAAGCTTTTTGGTGCCTGAAGAAGAAAACGCGTGATGCCGGGGTCAGAAAAACTGGTGCCTGGGGAGGCAAATTTTTTTTGATCCCAAATGCAAAAACGGATGCCAGGACGAAATTCCGGGTCGAATTCCAAACTTAAAAATGGTATTGCTTGCTGTTTTTAAAAATCAAGCTTTTTGGTGCCTGAAGAAGAAAACGCGTGATGCCGGGGTCAGAAAAACTGGTGCCTGGGGAGGTAAAATTTTTTTGATCCCAAATGCAAAAACGGATGCCAGGACGAAATTTGGGGTCGAATTCCAATCTTAAAAATGGTATTGCTTGCTGTTTTTAAAAATCAAGCTTTTTGATGCCTAAAGAAGAAAACGCGTGATGCCGGGGTCAGAAAAAATGATGCCTGGGTAGGCAAATTTTTTTTGATCCCAAATGCAAAAACGGATGCCAGGACGTAATTCCGGGTCGAATTCCAAACTTAAAAATGGTATTGCTTGCTGTTTTTAAAAATCAAGCTTTTTGGTGCCTGAAGAAGAAAACGCGTGATGCCGGGGTCAGAAAAACTGGTGCCTGGGGAGGCAAATTTTTTTTGATCCCAAATGCAAAAACGGATGCCAGGACGAAATTCCGGGTCGAATTCCAAACTTAAAAATGGTATTGCTTGCTGTTTTTAAAAATCAAGCTTTTTGGTGCCTGAAGAAGAAAACGCGTGATGCCGGGGTCAGAAAAACTGGTGCCTGGGGAGGCAAATTTTTTTTGATCCCAAATGCAAAAACGGATGCCAGGACGAAATTCCGGGTCGAATTCCAAACTTAAAAATGGTATTGCTTGCTGTTTTTAAAAATCAAGCTTTTTGGTGCCTGAAGAAGAAAACGCGTGATGCCGGGGTCAGAAAAACTGGTGCCTGGAGAGGTAAATTTTTTTTGATCCCAAATGCAAAAACGGATGCCAGGACGAAATTCCGGGTCGAATTCCATACTTAAAAATGGTATTGCTTGCTGTTTTTAAAAATGAAGCTTTTTCGTGCCTGAAGAAGAAAACACGTGATGCCGGGGTAAGAAAAACTGGTGCCTGGGGAGGCAAATTTTTTTTGATCCCAAATGCAAAAATCCATGCCAGGATGAGTTTCGGGGTAGAATTCCATACTTAAAAATGGTATTGCTTGCTGTTTTTAAAAATCAGTCTTTTTGTGCCTGAAGAAGAAAACGCGTGATGCCGGGGTCAGAAAAAATGATGCCTGGGTAGGCAAAATTTTTTTGATCCCAAAGGCAAAAACGGATGCCAGGATGAGATTCAGGGTAGAATTCCAAACTTAAAAATGGTATTGCTTGCTGTTTTTAAAAATCAAGCTTTTTGGTGCCTGAAGAAGAAAACGCGTGATGCCGGGGTCAGAAAAACTGGTGCCTGGGGAGGCAAATTTTTTTTGATCCCAAATGCAAAAACGGATGCCAGGACGAAATTCCGGGTCGAATTCCAAACTTAAAAATGGTATTGCTTGCTGTTTTTAAAAATCAAGCTTTTTGGTGCCTGAAGAAGAAAACGCGTGATGCCGGGGTCAGAAAAACTGGTGCCTGGGGAGGCAAATTTTTTTTGATCCCAAATGCAAAAACGGATGCCAGGACGAAATTCGGGGTTGAATTCCAAACTTAAAAATGGTATTGCTTGTTGTTTTTAAAAATGAAGCTTTTTCGTGCCTGAAGAAGAAAACGCGTGATGCCGGGGTCAGAAAAACTGGTGCCTGGAGAGGTAAGATTTTTTTGATCCCAAATGCAAAAACGGATGCCAGGACGAAATTCCGGGTCGAATTCCATACTTAAAAGTGTTATTGCTTGCTGTTTTTAAAAATGAAGCTTTTTCGTGCCTGAAGAAGAAAACGCGTGATGCCGGGGTCAGAAAAACTGGTGCCTGGGGAGGCAAATTTTTTTTGATCCCAAATGCAAAAATCCATGCCAGGATGAGTTTCGGGGTAGAATTCCATACTTAAAAATGGTATTGCTTGCTGTTTTTAAAAATCAGTCTTTTTGTGCCTGAAGAAGAAAACGCGTGATGCCGGGGTCAGAAAAAATGATGCCTGGGTAGGCAAAAATTTTTTGATCCCAAAGGCAAAAACGGATGCCAGGATGAGATTCAGGGTAGAATTCCAAACTTAAAAATGGTATTGCCTGCTGTTTTTAAAAATCAAGCTTTTTGGTGCCTGAAGAAGAAAACGCGTGATGCCGGGGTCAGAAAAACTGGTGCCTGGGGAGGCAAATTTTTTTTGATCCCAAATGCAAAAACGGATGCCAGGACGAAATGCAGGGTCGATTTCCAAACTTAAAAATGGTATTGCTTGCTGTTTTTAAAAATCAAGCATTTTGGTGCCTGAAGAAGAAAACGCGTGATGCCGGGGTCAGAAAAACTGGTGCCTGGGGAGGCAAATTTTTTTTGATCCCAAATGCAAAAACGGATGCCAGGACGAAATTCCGGGTCGAATTCCAAACTTAAAAATGGTATTGCTTGCTGTTTTTAAAAATCAAGCTTTTTGATGCCTAAAGAAGAAAACGCGTGATGCCGGGGTCAGAAAAAATGATGCCTGGGTAGGCAAAAATTTTTTGATCCCAAATGCAAAAACGGATGCCAGGACGAAATGCAGGGTCAATTTCCAAACTTAAAAATGGTATTGCTTGCTGTTTTTAAAAATCAAGCGTTTTGGTGCCTGAAGAAGAAAACGCGTGATGCCGGGTTCAGAAAAACTGGTGCCTGGGGAGGCAAATTTTTTTTGATCCCAAATGCAAAAACGGATGCCAGGACGAAATTCCGGGTCGAATTCCAAACTTAAAAATGGTATTGCTTGCTGTTTTGAAAAATGAAGCTTTTTCGTGCCTGAAGAAGAAAACACGTGATGCCGGGGTCAGAAAAACTGGTGCCTGGGGAGGCAAATTTTTTTTGATCCCAAATGCAAAAACGGATGCCAGGACGAAATGCAGGGTCGAATTCCAAACTTAAAAATGGTATTGCTTGCTGTTTTTAAAAATCAAGCATTTTGGTGCCTGAAGAAGAAAACGCGTGATGCCGGGGTCAGAAATACTGGTGCCTGGGGAGGCAAATTTTTTTTGATCCCAAATGCAAAAACGGATGCCAGGACGTAATTCCGGGTCGAATTCCAAACTTAAAAATGGTATTGCTTGCTGTTTTTAAAAATCAAGCTTTTAGGTGCCTGAAGAAGAAAACACGTGATGCCGGGGTCAGAAAAACTGGTGCCTGGGGAGGTAAAAATTTTTTGATCCCAAATGCAAAAACGGATGCCAGGACGAAATTCGGGGTCGAATTCCAATCTTAAAAATGGTATTGCTTGCTGTTTTTAAAAATCAAGCTTTTTGGTGCCTGAAGAAGAAAACGCGTGATGCCGGGGTCAGAAATACTGGTGCCTGGGGAGGCAAATTTTTTTTGATCCCAAATGCAAAAACGGATGCCAGGACGTAATTCCGGGTCGAATTCCAAACTTAAAAATGGTATTGCTTGCTGTTTTTAAAAATGAAGCTTTTTCGTGCCTGAAGAAGAAAACACGTGATGCCGGGGTCAGAAAAACTGGTGCCAGGGGAGGCAAATTTTTTTTGATCCCAAATGCAAAAACGGATGGCAGGACAAAATTCGGGGTCGAATTCCAAACTTAAAAATGGTATTGCTTGCTGTTTTTAAAAATCAAGCTTTTTGGTGCCTGAAGAAGAAAACGCGTGATGCCGGGGTCAGAAAAACTGGTGCCTGGGGAGGCAAATTTTTTTTGATCCCAAATGCAAAAACGGATGCCAGGACGTAATTCCGGGTCGAATTCCAAACTTAAAAATGGTATTGCTTGCTGTTTTTAAAAATCAAGCTTTTAGGTGCCTGAAGAAGAAAACACGTGATGCCGGGGTCAGAAAAACTGGTGCCTGGGGAGGTAAAATTTTTTTGATCCCAAATGCAAAAACGGATGCCAGGACGAAATTCGGGGTCGAATTCCAATCTTAAAAATGGTATTGCTTGCTGTTTTTAAAAATCAAGCTTTTTGGTGCCTAAAGAAGAAAACGCGTGATGCCGGGGTCAGAAAAGATGATGCCTGGGTAGGCAAAATTTTTTTGATCCCAAATGCAAAAACGGATGCCAGGACGAAATGCAGGGTCAATTTCCAAACTTAAAAATGGTATTGCTTGCTGTTTTTAAAAATCAAGCATTTTGGTGCCTGAAGAAGAAATCGCGTGATGCCGGGGTCAGAAAAACTGGTGCCTGGGGAGGCAAATTTTTTTTGAACCCAAATGCAAAAACGGATGCCAGGACGAAATTCCGGGTCGAATTCCAAACTTAAAAATGGTATTGCTTGCTGTTTTTAAAAATCAAGCTTTTTCGTGCCTGAAGAAGAAAACACGTGATGCCGGGGTCAGAAAAACTGGTGCCTGAGGAGGCAAATTTTTTTTGATACCAAATGCAAAAACGGATGCCAGGACGAAATGCAGGGTCTTATTCCAAACTTAAAAATGGTATTGCTTGCTGTTTTTAAAAATCAAGCTTTTTGGTGCCTAAAGAAGAAAACGCGTGATGCCGGGGTTAGAAAAACTGGTGCCTGGGGAGGCAAATTTTTTTTGATCCCAAATGCAAAAACGGATGGCAGGACGAAATTCGGGGTCGAATTCCAAACTTAAAAATGGTATTGCTTGCTGTTTTTAAAAATCAAGCTTTTTGGTGCCTGAAGAAGAAAACGCGTGATGCCGGGGTCAGAAAAACTGGTGCCTGGGGAGGCAAATTTTTTTTGATCCCAAATGCAAAAACGGATGCCAGGACGAAATTCCGGGTCGAATTCCAAACTTAAAAATGGTATTGCTTGCTGTTTTTAAAAATCAAGCTTTTTGGTGCCTGAAGAAGAAAACGCGTGATGCCGGGGTCAGAAAAACTGGTGCCTGGGGAGGTAAAATTTTTTTGATCCCAAATGCAAAAACGGATGCCAGGACGAAATTTGGGGTCGAATTCCAATCTTAAAAATGGTATTGCTTGCTGTTTTTAAAAATCAAGCTTTTTGATGCCTAAAGAAGAAAACGCGTGATGCCGGGGTCAGAAAAAATGATGCCTGGGTAGGCAAAATTTTTTTGATCCCAAATGCAAAAACGGATGCCAGGACGAAATGCAGGGTCAATTTCCAAACTTAAAAATGGTATTGCTTGCTGTTTTTAAAAATCAAGCATTTTGGTGCCTGAAGAAGAAATCGCGTGATGCCGGGGTCAGAAAAACTGGTGCCTGGGGAGGCAAATTTTTTTTGATCCCAAATGCAAAAACGGATGCCAGGACGAAATTCCGGGTCGAATTCCAAACTTAAAAATGGTATTGCTTGCTGTTTTTAAAAATCAAGCTTTTTGGTGCCTGAAGAAGAAAACGCGTGATGCCGGGGTTAGAAAAACTGGTGCCTGGGGAGGCAAATTTTTTTTGATCCCAAATGCAAAAACGGATGCCAGGACGTAATTCCGGGTCGAATTCCAAACTTAAAAATGGTATTGCTTGTTGTTTTTAAAAATGAAGCTTTTTCGTGCCTGAAGAAGAAAACGCGTGATGCCGGGGTCAGAAAAACTGGTGCCTGGAGAGGTAAAATTATTTTGATCCCAAATGCAAAAACGGATGCCAGGACGAAATTCCGGGTCGAATTCCATACTTAAAAGTGTTATTGCTTGCTGTTTTTAAAAATGAAGCTTTTTCGTGCCTGAAGAAGAAAACGCGTGATGCCGGGGTCAGAAAAACTGGTGCCTGGGGAGGCAAATTTTTTTTGATCCCAAATGCAAAAATCCATGCCAGGATGAGTTTCGGGGTAGAATTCCATACTTAAAAATGGTATTGCTTGCTGTTTTTAAAAATCAGTCTTTTTGTGCCTGAAGAAGAAAACGCGTGATGCCGGGGTCAGAAAAAATGATGCCTGGGTAGGCAAAAATTTTTTGATCCCAAAGGCAAAAACGGATGCCAGGATGAGATTCAGGGTAGAATTCCAAACTTAAAAATGGTATTGCCTGCTGTTTTTAAAAATCAAGCTTTTTGGTGCCTGAAGAAGAAAACGCGTGATGCCGGGGTCAGAAAAACTGGTGCCTGGGGAGGCAAATTTTTTTTGATCCCAAATGCAAAAACGGATGCCAGGACGAAATGCAGGGTCGATTTCCAAACTTAAAAATGGTATTGCTTGCTGTTTTTAAAAATCAAGCATTTTGGTGCCTGAAGAAGAAAACGCGTGATGCCGGGGTCAGAAAAACTGGTGCCTGGGGAGGCAAATTTTTTTTGATCCCAAATGCAAAAACGGATGCCAGGACGAAATTCCGGGTCGAATTCCAATCTTAAAAATGGTATTGCTTGCTGTTTTTAAAAATCAAGCTTTTTGATGCCTAAAGAAGAAAACGCGTGATGCCGGGGTCAGAAAAAATGATGCCTGGGTAGGCAAAAATTTTTTGATCCCAAATGCAAAAACGGATGCCAGGACGAAATGCAGGGTCAATTTCCAAACTTCAAAATGGTATTGCTTGCTGTTTTGAAAAATGAAGCTTTTTCGTGCCTGAAGAAGAAAACACGTGATGCCGGGGTCAGAAAAACTGGTGCCTGGGGAGGCAAATTTTTTTTGATCCCAAATGCAAAAACGGATGCCAGGACGAAATGCAGGGTCGAATTCCAAACTTAAAAATGGTATTGCTTGCTGTTTTTAAAAATCAAGCATTTTGGTGCCTGAAGAAGAAAACGCGTGATGCCGGGGTCAGAAATACTGGTGCCTGGGGAGGCAAATTTTTTTTGATCCCAAATGCAAAAACGGATGCCAGGACGTAATTCCGGGTCGAATTCCAAACTTAAAAATGGTATTGCTTGCTGTTTTTAAAAATCAAGCTTTTAGGTGCCTGAAGAAGAAAACACGTGATGCCGGGGTCAGAAAAACTGGTGCCTGGGGAGGTAAAAATTTTTTGATCCCAAATGCAAAAACGGATGCCAGGACGAAATTCGGGGTCGAATTCCAATCTTAAAAATGGTATTGCTTGCTGTTTTTAAAAATCAAGCTTTTTGGTGCCTGAAGAAGAAAACGCGTGATGCCGGGGTCAGAAATACTGGTGCCTGGGGAGGCAAATTTTTTTTGATCCCAAATGCAAAAACGGATGCCAGGACGTAATTCCGGGTCGAATTCCAAACTTAAAAATGGTATTGCTTGCTGTTTTTAAAAATGAAGCTTTTTCGTGCCTGAAGAAGAAAACACGTGATGCCGGGGTCAGAAAAACTGGTGCCAGGGGAGGCAAATTTTTTTTGATCACAAATGCAAAAACGGATGGCAGGACAAAATTCGGGGTCGAATTCCAAACTTAAAAATGGTATTGCTTGCTGTTTTTAAAAATCAAGCTTTTTGGTGCCTGAAGAAGAAAACGCGTGATGCCGGGGTCAGAAAAACTGGTGCCTGGGGAGGCAAATTTTTTTTGATCCCAAATGCAAAAACGGATGCCAGGACGTAATTCCGGGTCGAATTCCAAACTTAAAAATGGTATTGCTTGCTGTTTTTAAAAATCAAGCTTTTAGGTGCCTGAAGAAGAAAACACGTGATGCCGGGGTCAGAAAAACTGGTGCCTGGGGAGGTAAAATTTTTTTGATCCCAAATGCAAAAACGGATGCCAGGACGAAATTCGGGGTCGAATTCCAATCTTAAAAATGGTATTGCTTGCTGTTTTTAAAAATCAAGCTTTTTGGTGCCTAAAGAAGAAAACGCGTGATGCCGGGGTCAGAAAAGATGATGCCTGGGTAGGCAAAATTTTTTTGATCCCAAATGCAAAAACGGATGCCAGGACGAAATGCAGGGTCAATTTCCAAACTTAAAAATGGTATTGCTTGCTGTTTTTAAAAATCAAGCATTTTGGTGCCTGAAGAAGAAATCGCGTGATGCCGGGGTCAGAAAAACTGGTGCCTGGGGAGGCAAATTTTTTTTGATCCCAAATGCAAAAACGGATGCCAGGACGAAATTCCGGGTCGAATTCCAAACTTAAAAATGGTATTGCTTGCTGTTTTTAAAAATCAAGCTTTTTCGTGCCTGAAGAAGAAAACACGTGATGCCGGGGTCAGAAAAACTGGTGCCTGAGGAGGCAAATTTTTTTTGATACCAAATGCAAAAACGGATGCCAGGACGAAATGCAGGGTCTTATTCCAAACTTAAAAATGGTATTGCTTGCTGTTTTTAAAAATCAAGCTTTTTGGTGCCTAAAGAAGAAAACGCGTGATGCCGGGGTTAGAAAAACTGGTGCCTGGGGAGGCAAATTTTTTTTGATCCCAAATGCAAAAACGGATGGCAGGACGAAATTCGGGGTCGAATTCCAAACTTAAAAATGGTATTGCTTGCTGTTTTTAAAAATCAAGCTTTTTGGTGCCTGAAGAAGAAAACGCGTGATGCCGGGGTCAGAAAAGATGATGCCTGGGTAGGCAAAATTTTTTTGATCCCAAATGCAAAAACGGATGCCAGGACGAAATGCAGGGTCAATTTCCAAACTTAAAAATGGTATTGCTTGCTGTTTTTAAAAATCAAGCATTTTGGTGCCTGAAGAAGAAATCGCGTGATGCCGGGGTCAGAAAAACTGGTGCCTGGGGAGGCAAATTTTTTTTGATCCCAAATGCAAAAACGGATGCCAGGACGAAATTCCGGGTCGAATTCCAAACTTAAAAATGGTATTGCTTGCTGTTTTTAAAAATCAAGCTTTTTCGTGCCTGAAGAAGAAAACACGTGATGCCGGGGTCAGAAAAACTGGTGCCTGAGGAGGCAAATTTTTTTTGATACCAAATGCAAAAACGGATGCCAGGACGAAATGCAGGGTCTTATTCCAAACTTAAAAATGGTATTGCTTGCTGTTTTTAAAAATCAAGCTTTTTGGTGCCTAAAGAAGAAAACGCGTGATGCCGGGGTTAGAAAAACTGGTGCCTGGGGAGGCAAATTTTTTTTGATCCCAAATGCAAAAACGGATGGCAGGACGAAATTCGGGGTCGAATTCCAAACTTAAAAATGGTATTGCTTGCTGTTTTTAAAAATCAAGCTTTTTGGTGCCTGAAGAAGAAAACGCGTGATGCCGGGGTCAGAAAAACTGGTGCCTGGGGAGGCAAATTTTTTTTGATCCCAAATGCAAAAACGGATGCCAGGACGAAATTCCGGGTCGAATTCCAAACTTAAAAATGGTATTGCTTGCTGTTTTTAAAAATCAAGCTTTTTGGTGCCTGAAGAAGAAAACGCGTGATGCCGGGGTCAGAAAAACTGGTGCCTGGGGAGGTAAAATTTTTTTGATCCCAAATGCAAAAACGGATGCCAGGACGAAATTTGGGGTCGAATTCCAATCTTAAAAATGGTATTGCTTGCTGTTTTTAAAAATCAAGCTTTTTGATGCCTAAAGAAGAAAACGCGTGATGCCGGGGTCAGAAAAAATGATGCCTGGGTAGGCAAAATTTTTTTGATCCCAAATGCAAAAACGGATGCCAGGACGAAATGCAGGGTCAATTTCCAAACTTAAAAATGGTATTGCTTGCTGTTTTTAAAAATCAAGCATTTTGGTGCCTGAAGAAGAAATCGCGTGATGCCGGGGTCAGAAAAACTGGTGCCTGGGGAGGCAAATTTTTTTTGATCCCAAATGCAAAAACGGATGCCAGGACGAAATTCCGGGTCGAATTCCAAACTTAAAAATGGTATTGCTTGCTGTTTTTAAAAATCAAGCTTTTTGGTGCCTGAAGAAGAAAACGCGTGATGCCGGGGTTAGAAAAACTGGTGCCTGGGGAGGCAAATTTTTTTTGATCCCAAATGCAAAAACGGATGCCAGGACGTAATTCCGGGTCGAATTCCAAACTTAAAAATGGTATTGCTTGCTGTTTTTAAAAATCAAGCTTTTAGGTGCCTGAAGAAGAAAACACGTGATGCCGGGGTCAGAAAAACTGGTGCCTGGGGAGGCAAATTTTTTTTGATCCCAAATGCAAAAACGGATGGCAGGACGAAATTCGGGGTCAAATTCCAAACTTAAAAATGGTATTGCTTGCTGTTTTTAAAAATCAAGCTTTTTGGTGCCTGAAGAAGAAAACGCGTGATGCCGGGGTCAGAAAAACTGGTGCCTGGGGAGGCAAATTTTTTTTGATCCCAAATGCAAAAACGGATGCCAGGACCAAATTCCGGATCGAATTCCAAACTTAAAAATGGTATTGCTTGCTGTTTTTAAAAATCAAGCTTTTTGGTGCCTGAAGAAGAAAACGCGTGATGCCGGGGTCAGAAAAACTGGTGCCTGGGGAGGTAAAATTTTTTTGATCCCAAATGCAAAAACGGATGCCAGGACGAAATTTGGGGTCGAATTCCAATCTTAAAAATGGTATTGCTTGCTGTTTTTAAAAATCAAGCTTTTTGATGCCTAAAGAAGAAAACGCGTGATGCCGGGGTCAGAAAAAATGATGCCTGGGTAGGCAAAATTTTTTTGATCCCAAATGCAAAAACGGATGCCAGGACGAAATGCAGGGTCAATTTCCAAACTTAAAAATGGTATTGCTTGCTGTTTTTAAAAATCAAGCATTTTGGTGCCTGAAGAAGAAAACGCGTGATGCCGGGGTCAGAAAAACTGGTGCCTGGGGAGGCAAATTTTTTTTGATCCCAAATGCAAAAACGGATGCCAGGACGAAATTCCGGGTCGAATTCCAAACTTAAAAATGGTATTGCTTGCTGTTTTTAAAAATCAAGCTTTTTGGTGCCTGAAGAAGAAAACGCGTGATGCCGGGGTCAGAAAAACTGGTGCCTGGGGAGGTAAAATTTTTTTGATCCCAAATGCAAAAACGGATGCCAGGACGAAATTTGGGGTCGAATTCCAATCTTAAAAATGGTATTGCTTGCTGTTTTTAAAAATCAAGCTTTTTGATGCCTAAAGAAGAAAACGCGTGATGCCGGGGTCAGAAAAAATGATGCCTGGGTAGGCAAAATTTTTTTGATCCCAAATGCAAAAACGGATGCCAGGACGAAATGCAGGGTCAATTTCCAAACTTAAAAATGGTATTGCTTGCTGTTTTTAAAAATCAAGCATTTTGGTGCCTGAAGAAGAAATCGCGTGATGCCGGGGTCAGAAAAACTGGTGCCTGGGGAGGCAAATTTTTTTTGATCCCAAATGCAAAAACGGATGCCAGGACGAAATTCCGGGTCGAATTCCAAACTTAAAAATGGTATTGCTTGCTGTTTTTAAAAATCAAGCTTTTTGGTGCCTGAAGAAGAAAACGCGTGATGCCGGGGTTAGAAAAACTGGTGCCTGGGGAGGCAAATTTTTTTTGATCCCAAATGCAAAAACGGATGCCAGGACGTAATTCCGGGTCGAATTCCAAACTTAAAAATGGTATTGCTTGCTGTTTTTAAAAATCAAGCTTTTAGGTGCCTGAAGAAGAAAACACGTGATGCCGGGGTCAGAAAAACTGGTGCCTGGGGAGGCAAATTTTTTTTGATCCCAAATGCAAAAACGGATGGCAGGACGAAATTCGGGGTCAAATTCCAAACTTAAAAATGGTATTGCTGAGGAGAAGGCGGAGCTTCGTGCCGGCGTTACAGCTGCGATCTTGGGGCTCTGAGATCGCAGCTGATATTTTCGCCCCTGGTCGGTCCTAACGGACCTAAATCGTCCCGGAGAGACGGTGATCGCGAAGGGCACTGTTCCAGGATCCCAGAGACATCGCAAAGTCTCTGGTTAGATTCGGAAGAAGCCCTTTTGCTGGCGGCGGAGAGGCAGCCTCCATAGCTGCTGAAGTCGGGACAGCTCCGAAAAGAAAGTGACTGGATTGAAGTGTGTCGGTTGGGTGAGAAAAACTCTTTTGTGTTGCAAATTCGATGAGATTGGAAAGTTCATTCTGAAGAGAGGAGGAAGCTGTGGGTTTTTTTTTTGACTGAAATTGTTTGAGCGGCGTTTTTAAAGTGCTGTCAAATTGAGGCTTGGAGTGTTTTTTTTTTTTTTTTTCTATATTCTTTGGGAAAGATTTTACTGTGACTTAGGTAACCGGACTGAATTTTCTTATATATATACTTTTAGGCTCCCTTTGACTTTTTTATTTTTTTTAGGATAGAGGCTTCCTTTGGCCATTTTTTTTTTCTTTTTTTTTTGTATATATTAATTCTTTTTTCCGGTTGGGGCTGAGAAAGAGCATTAAGAAACTTTGTAACACTGCCAACTAGAGGCTTGAAAGTACTCTATTTGAATTGGAGAGAATTGTAAAAAGACCTCATCTCAAGGACTTTTTAACGTGATAAGATAGAGGGAGAGCACAGCAAAATATTATTGCAGGTGCTTTCCTGGACTGTTATTAACACTTGAGGTTTGGCTTTGAAGCTGTTGGAGAAGAGAGTCATAACAAGAGCCTTGGATAAATAACAAAGTGCAGTGTGTTTTTTTTATATGTACCCCATTTGTTAGTTTTTTTTATATATATTTTTATTTTTGCCTTTTAATTTAAAGGGAAAGCCTCAGAGTTTCTTCTCTTTTCTTTTTTATTTTTTTTTATTTTTATTGGGATTTTTTTGCTTTTTATATTTTTTTTTTTGGATTATTCTGTTGTTGTGGTTGATTTTTTTTTTTTGTTTTTTCTCTTCTTCCTCTTTTGGATTATTTTTTTGGATTATTGAGATTTCTCAATTGGATTAAGGTGTGAAGAACCTGAAGGAATTTTTTGCTTTTTGTTTTTCTTCTCCCACTTTTTGCATTTTCCTTTCTCTTTTGCTTTTAATCAATATTATTATTTTTGGATTTGTTTGTTTTTTTCTTTCTATTTTTTCCTTTTTTATGGTGAATTATTTCGTAATTGGATTAGGGTCTGGAAGAACCCGAAGATTTTTCCTCTTCTTTTTTTTCTGTTTCCTCTTTGGTTTCGTGTTTTTTACTATTGGAGTTCTCCATTTTGGATTATAATTGGCTGCCCTACCAGTTGGGTTAAAAGTTAAGAAGAATTTGAAGTTTTGCAAACATTGAAATGAGCAAGAAACTAATACCATCTGGCATTGCTGCTTCTACCTCTGCTTCCCCACCAGCTGGAGGACAACGTTTAATTCAGACAATGTTGAAGCAAGATAAGGAACAAGAAAAAATATCTTTACAGTTACAGATGATTATTCAAGGAATTCAAGATCTCAAGACAAAATCAGACACCATTGAACAAAGAATAGAGAAGACTGATGAAAAAGTGGAAAATATTAAACAAATGATGGTTAAGTATGAGGAGAAATTCCAAAAAATTGAGGAAGAAGGAAAACAAAGAGAGAAGAAGATTGAAAATATTGACAGTAGATTAACAGCGGTCGAACAAGAAAAAGGTGGGATGCTGAGGTGGGAGATGGAAAGGTCAGAATTTTACCTCAGATTTCAAAATATAGAGGAGGAAAAAGGAGAAAATCTGGCAGCGGTAATGATAGAAATTTTGGCAGATGCTTTGGAAATTACACAGGAAAAGATGATGGATGGAATAGATGAGATATATCGAGTCTATACAAGATATGCGATGAGAAACAAATTACCCAGGGAAGTTCATATTAGATTTACCAAAAAATCCATTAAAACGCAAATATTACAAGTAGCAAGAGAGAAAACACTGAAATACAAGGGTAAAGAGGTTGTGGTTTTGAAACAAATACCTAGAAGAGTGAGAGAGATGAGAAGAGAATATCAATTTCTGACCAAAATACTATTGGAAAATGAAATGAATTATAGATGGCTGATTCCAGAAGGATTAATGTTTACGTGGCAAGAGCAGAGATATAGAATTGACTCAATTGAGAAAGCAGAACTTTTTCAAGCAGAATTTTTTGGAGGAAGAAGAGAGGAAGCAGAGAAGGAGACTTCATTAATTGTGTTTCAAGATGAACAACTGGAGACTGAAAAAGAGAAAGGAGCAATAGGGGGACAGATTGATAATAAAGAACAGCGTGAAGTGAGACCCACGAGAGCTGTTAGATCTAAATATAAAGCATAATCATGGAGGAAAAAAAACTGATTACAATGAATATAAACGGACTTAATTCAGCTGTTAAGAGAAGGAAAATTTTTCATAAATTAGAGAAATTAAAATTTGATATAATTTGTTTACAAGAAGTTCATATTAAAAAACAACATGAACAATTGTTATTACAGCCAAAATTAGGGAAAATATTTACCTCTTTGACTCAATGTAAGAAAAGAGGTGTGGTTTTATATATTAAAGAGGCTATTCCAGCAAAATTGATTTACTCGGATGAAGATGGAAGGGTATTAATGGTAGAAATAATGGATAATAACATAAAAATACTCTTGATTGCAATTTATGCTCCGAATGATAAACAAGAAGAGTTTTATAAAAAACTGCACATGAAAATAATTGGACTGGACTATGTTAATATAATTATGATGGGAGATTTTAATGGAATTGTGGACAATAAACTGGACTATATAGCAACAACAACAAAGCAAAATAGAAAGGCTCTCCCAAGGTCCTTTTTTAAAATGACAGATGAATTAACTTTAAAAGATATTTGGAGAGAAAGAAACGTTAAAGCTAAACAATATACTTTTTATTCAAATAGACATTTATCATGGTCCAGATTAGATATGATTTGGATCTCAACAGAACTAATATCTAACATTAAAGAAACAAGCATTGAAACAAGTATATGGGCAGATCATAGCCCAATGACAATTAAATGGAAGGGACAAAAAAAAAGATCGAGATGGACATTAAATAATACTATTTTAAAGGAGAAAGATTTTACACAATGGATGGAGAAGGAATTGGCTTTTTTCTTTAGAGAAAATAAAAAAGAGGATACTTCAATGCAAAATGTGTGGGACACTATGAAGGCATATGCTAGAGGTTTGATAATAGATTATACAAGAAAAAAGAACATTAGGAAAAGGCAAGCTTCTAAGGCCTTGGAAAATGAGTATAAAACTCTTGAAAAAGAATTACAGAAAATGCCACAGAAAAAGGATATTAAATTGAAGCTGGATATAATTAAACATAAAATGGATTTAATAGAGAAAGAAGAATTGGCACAGAAAATTAGAAACTCTAAACAGAATTATTTTGAAGATGCAAATAAACCAGGTAGATGGCTAGCATATAAATTGAGAAAAGAGAAGGAATCAAGAAAAATATTGAAGTTAATAGATGAACAAGGCCAAGTTTGTTATGGGAATAAGGAGAAAAAAGAAATTATCCGAGATTTTTATGGGCAATTATATAAACAAGAGAATATTGATGAAGGAAAAGTTAAACAGTATTTACAGGAAGCTAATCTACCAAAGATACCTAAAGAGACTGAAGAAATGCTAGAAAGCAATATAACAATGATGGAACTAAATGAAGCATTTAAGAGACAAAATAATGGGAAAGCTCCGGGCCCAGATGGGCTGCCAGTAGAATTCTATAAAATATTTCAAGAACTATTGAGCATCCCATTGTTAGAAGTTATGAATGAAGTTATGTTAAAAAAGATGATACCTAAAACATGGTCAGAGGCTTATATTACACTTATACCAAAGGAAGAGACTGACCCATTGCAAATTAAGAATTATAGACCTATTTCTTTATTGAATGCAGACTATAAAATCTTTGCTTCAATCTTAGCAGAAAGACTTAAAAAATATTTAAACAATTTTATCCACTCAGATCAAAATGGATTTCTGCCAAAGAGACAAATTAGAGACAATATGAGAGTAATCTTGGATACTTTGGAATATTATGAGGCTCATCCTGAAAAACAAATGGCTTTGATATTCTTAGATGCTCAAAAAGCATTTGACAACGTGAATTGGAGATTTATGTTATTATTATTGGAGCAGATGGGTTTTGCCAAAAAATTTATTCAAGCAATAGAAGCTATATACAATAAACAGACAGCAAGGGTAATGATGGAGGGGGAACTTACAGATCTTATTAATATAAGAAAAGGCACAAGACAAGGATGCCCCCTATCTCCCTTGCTATTTGTGTTGACCTTGGAAGTCTTGAATAGAAATATTAGGGATGATAAAAGCATAAAAGGAATGAAAATTAAGAAGGAAGAATATAAGCTACAAGCTTTTGCTGATGATTTAGCTTTTATTTTGGAAAATCCGATTGAAACAGCTCCAAAGTTACTGGAAAGGATAGAGTCATATGGGGAGGTGGCTGGTTTGAAAATAAACAAAGATAAAACAAAGATTTTGACAAAGAATATGTTATTGAGACAGAGAGAAGAATTGGCAGATCTTTTGAAAATTCAAGTTACAAATAAGGTTAAGTATTTGGGGATATATTTGACAACAAGATGTAGCACATTAAAGGAGGATAATTATATTAAACTTAAACAACAGATAGCTACAGATTTGAAGAAGTGGGAAAACTTGCAATTGTCATTAATAGGGAGAATTTCAACAATCAAGATGAATATCTTACCTAGAATATTATTTTTGTTTCAAACAATACCAATAAGGCTTGGAAAAGACTATTTTGAAGATCTAAATAAAATTATGTTGAAGTTTATATGGCAAGGTAAAAAAGCGAGAATAAAGCTAAAGCTTTTGCAAGATGCTAGAATTAGAGGAGGTTTTGGTCTGCCTAATTGGGAATTGTATTATCAAGCTGCAAATTTGATGTGGGTCAAAGAATGGATAACATTAAGGAAACATAGGTTGTTGACATTAGAAGGGCATGATTTGCTGTTGGGTTGGCATGCTTTCTTATGGTATAAGGGAACTAAAACACAGGGTTATTTTAGAAGACATTATGTACGGGAGTCTTTGTGGTTAAATTGGGAGAAGATAAAAAGACAATGTTATTTGAAAATTCCAGTTTGGTTATCGACCATTGAAGCATTTTCCTATCCTATAATTTACAAGAGGGAACAAACAGTTAGATATGGGGAACTTTTGGATGAAAAGGGTGAACTTAAATCGATCCAAAACTTAGAAGAACAAGGTATAAGGATGAATTGGTTTTCATATGCACAAATACACTCAAGGTATGATGAAGATTCTAAAACGGAGGGATTTTATGATAAGCAGACTGACTTAGATAAGATTTTGATGGGTACTGATGAGAAGGTGATTAAAAAATTATATGGTTATTTACTGGGAATGAAATTAGAGGAAGAACAAGTTAAAGAAACTATGATTGTTTGGGGGAAGAATTTTGGATATGGGATTGATTTGGAGAAATGGCAGAAATTGTGGTCTCAAAATTATAAAATGACAATGTCAACAGCATATAAAGAAAACTTGTATAAGATGTTTTACAGGTGGCACTTTCCCCCGACAAGAATAGCAAGAATGTTTAAGAACAAATCTGAAAAATGCTGGAAATGTCATCAGATACCCGGCTCGTATTACCATATGTGGTGGACTTGTGAGGATGCTAGAAAATATTGGACTATAATTCGCATGTGGTTGGAAAAAATGATAAAGAAACATATTGATTTGAAACCAGAGATCTTCTTATTGGGAATTTTACCTGATATATATAGTAAAGATTTGAAATACCTGATTGTAAATGTATTAACAGCGGCCAGGATTGTATTTGCTAAAAATTGGAAGAATGAGAAAATACCATTACAGGAAGAAATTATTAAGAAAATATTGGAATGTGCTGAGATGAGTAGATTGACATTTGAAATTAGAGAGCAAGAGGATAAACAATTTTATGAAATTTGGGATCTTTTTTATAAATGGCTGGATGATAAAATACGATGATAGAATATTTAGAATGCTAGATAGTAAGGAATATCTTTATTTTGCTATTATTTTGCTATTTGATATTATATTTATAAAGGATTTTTTAGGATTGATTTGATATGACTAGATGATTTGTTATAGAGTAAACTGGCTTAAAGTATTGTTAGCTCATTAAGCATGAATGATTAAAAATATAGTCAAAAACTTCTTTTTTTAGTGATATTAGGATATATAAATTTGGATTGACAATATGAGTTGTTATGTAATGTAATTGTAATTTGAGACTACAGAATGAATGCACAAAAATGATGAACCAACTGACACACTGGATGTACATATAAGAGTTGATGTTTTTATGTTTTGTTTGTCTTGTTTGTTTGTAGAAAATTAATAAAAACTTTTTAAAAAAAAAAAAAAAATGGTATTGCTTGCTGTTTTTAAAAATCAAGCTTTTTGGTGCCTGAAGAAGAAAACGCGTGATGCCGGGGTCAGAAAAACTGGTGCCTGGGGAGGCAAATTTTTTTTGATCCCAAATGCAAAAACGGATGCCAGGACGAAATTCCGGGTCGAATTCCAAACTTAAAAATGGTATTGCTTGCTGTTTTTAAAAATCAAGCTTTTTGGTGCCTGAAGAAGAAAACGCGTGATGCCGGGGTCAGAAAAACTGGTGCCTGGGGAGGTAAAATTTTTTTGATCCCAAATGCAAAAACGGATGCCAGGACGAAATTTGGGGTCGAATTCCAATCTTAAAAATGGTATTGCTTGCTGTTTTTAAAAATCAAGCTTTTTGATGCCTAAAGAAGAAAACGCGTGATGCCGGGGTCAGAAAAAATGATGCCTGGGTAGGCAAAATTTTTTTGATCCCAAATGCAAAAACGGATGCCAGGACGAAATGCAGGGTCAATTTCCAAACTTAAAAATGGTATTGCTTGCTGTTTTTAAAAATCAAGCATTTTGGTGCCTGAAGAAGAAATCGCGTGATGCCGGGGTCAGAAAAACTGGTGCCTGGGGAGGCAAATTTTTTTTGATCCCAAATGCAAAAACGGATGCCAGGACGAAATTCCGGGTCGAATTCCAAACTTAAAAATGGTATTGCTTGCTGTTTTTAAAAATCAAGCTTTTTGGTGCCTGAAGAAGAAAACGCGTGATGCCGGGGTTAGAAAAACTGGTGCCTGGGGAGGCAAATTTTTTTTGATCCCAAATGCAAAAACGGATGCCAGGACGTAATTCCGGGTCGAATTCCAAACTTAAAAATGGTATTGCTTGCTGTTTTTAAAAATCAAGCTTTTAGGTGCCTGAAGAAGAAAACACGTGATGCCGGGGTCAGAAAAACTGGTGCCTGGGGAGGTAAAATTTTTTTGATCCCAAATGCAAAAACGGATGCCAGGACGAAATTTGGGGTCGAATTCCAATCTTAAAAATGGTATTGCTTGCTGTTTTTAAAAATCAAGCTTTTTGGTGCCTGAAGAAGAAAACACGTGATGCCGGGGTCAGAAAAACTGGTGCCTGAGGAGGCAAATTTTTTTTGATACCAAATGCAAAAACGGATGCCAGGACGAAATGCAGGGTCTTATTCCAAACTTAAAAATGGTATTGCTTGCTGTTTTTAAAAATCAAGCTTTTTGGTGCCTAAAGAAGAAAACGCGTGATGCCGGGGTTAGAAAAACTGGTGCCTGGGGAGGCAAATTTTTTTTGATCCCAAATGCAAAAACGGATGGCAGGACGAAATTCGGGGTCGAATTCCAAACTTAAAAATGGTATTGCTTGCTGTTTTTAAAAATCAAGCTTTTTGGTGCCTGAAGAAGAAAACGCGTGATGCCGGGGTCAGAAAAACTGGTGCCTGGGGAGGCAAATTTTTTTTGATCCCAAATGCAAAAACGGATGCCAGGACGAAATTCCGGGTCGAATTCCAAACTTAAAAATGGTATTGCTTGCTGTTTTTAAAAATCAAGCTTTTTGGTGCCTGAAGAAGAAAATGCGTGATGCCGGGGTCAGAAAAACTGGTGCCTGGGGAGGTAAAATTTTTTTGATCCCAAATGCAAAAACGGATGCCAGGACGAAATTTGGGGTCGAATTCCAATCTTAAAAATGGTATTGCTTGCTGTTTTTAAAAATCAAGCTATTTGATGCCTAAAGAAGAAAACGCGTGATGCCGGGGTCAGAAAAAATGATGCCTGGGTAGGCAAAATTTTTTTGATCCCAAATGCAAAAACGGATGCCAGGACGAAATGCAGGGTCAATTTCCAAACTTAAAAATGGTATTGCTTGCTGTTTTTAAAAATCAAGCATTTTGGTGCCTGAAGAAGAAATCGCGTGATGCCGGGGTCAGAAAAACTGGTGCCTGGGGAGGCAAATTTTTTTTGATCCCAAATGCAAAAACGGATGCCAGGACGAAATTCCGGGTCGAATTCCAAACTTAAAAATGGTATTGCTTGCTGTTTTTAAAAATCAAGCTTTTTGGTGCCTGAAGAAGAAAACGCGTGATGCCGGGGTTAGAAAAACTGGTGCCTGGGGAGGCAAATTTTTTTTGATCCCAAATGCAAAAACGGATGGCAGGACGAAATTCGGGGTCGAATTCCAAACTTAAAAATGGTATTGCTTGCTGTTTTTAAAAATCAAGCTTTTTGGTGCCTGAAGAAGAAAACGCGTGATCCCGGGGTCAGAAATACTGGTGCCTGGGGAGGCAAATTTTTTTTGATCCCAAATGCAAAAACGGATGCCAGGACGAAATTCGGGGTTGAATTCCAAACTTAAAAATGGTATTGCTTGCTGTTTTTAAAAATGAAGCTTTTTCGTGCCTGAAGAAGAAAACGCGTGATGCCGGGGTCAGAAAAACTGGTGCCTGGAGAGGTAAAATTTTTTTGATCCCAAATGCAAAAACGGATGCCAGGACGAAATTCCGGGTCGAATTCCATACTTAAAAATGGTATTGCTTGCTGTTTTTAAAAATGAAGCTTTTTCGTGCCTGAAGAAGAAAACGCGTGATGTCGGGGTCAGAAAAAATGGTGCCTGGGGAGGCAAATTTTTTTTGATCCCAAATGCAAAAATCCATGCCAGGATGAGTTTCGGGGTAGAATTCCATACTTAAAAATGGTATTGCTTGCTGTTTTTAAAAATCAGTCTTTTTGTGCCTGAAGAAGAAAACGCGTGATGCCGGGGTCAGAAAAAATGATGCCTGGGTAGGCAAAAAATTTTTGATCCCAAAGGCAAAAACGGATGCCAGGATGAGATTCAGGGTAGAATTCCAAACTTAAAAATGTTATTGCTTGCTGTTTTTAAAAATCAAGCTTTTTGGTGCCTGAAGAAGAAAACGCGTGATGCCGGGGTCAGAAAAACTGGTGCCTGGGGAGGCAAATTTTTTTTGATCCCAAATGCAAAAACGGATGCCAGGACGAAATGCAGGGTCGATTTCCAAACTTAAAAATGGTATTGCTTGCTGTTTTTAAAAATCAAGCATTTTGGTGCCTGAAGAAGAAAACGCGTGATGCCGGGGTCAGAAAAACTGGTGCCTGGGGAGGCAAATTTTTTTTGATCCCAAATGCAAAAACGGATGGCAGGACGAAATTCGGGGTCAAATTCCAAACTTAAAAATGGTATTGCTTGCTGTTTTTAAAAATCAAGCTTTTTGGTGCCTGAAGAAGAAAACGCGTGATGCCGGGGTCAGAAAAACTGGTGCCTGGGGAGGCAAATTTTTTTTGATCCCAAATGCAAAAACGGATGCCAGGACGAAATTCCGGGTCGAATTCCAAACTTAAAAATGGTATTGCTTGCTGTTTTTAAAAATCAAGCTTTTTGGTGCCTGAAGAAGAAAACGCGTGATGCCGGGGTCAGAAAAACTGGTGCCTGGGGAGGCAAATTTTTTTTGATCCCAAATGCAAAAACGGATGCCAGGACGAAATTCCGGGTCGAATTCCAAACTTAAAAATGGTATTGCTTGCTGTTTTTAAAAATCAAGCTTTTTGGTGCCTGAAGAAGAAAACGCGTGATGCCGGGGTTAGAAAAACTGGTGCCTGGGGAGGCAAATTTTTTTTGATCCCAAATGCAAAAACGGATGCCAGGACGTAATTCCGGGTCGAATTCCAAACTTAAAAATGGTATTGCTTGCTGTTTTTAAAAATCAAGCTTTTAGGTGCCTGAAGAAGAAAACACGTGATGCCGGGGTCAGAAAAACTGGTGCCTGGGGAGGTAAAATTTTTTTGATCCCAAATGCAAAAACGGATGCCAGGACGAAATTCGGGGTCGAATTCCAATCTTAAAAATGGTATTGCTTGCTGTTTTTAAAAATCAAGCTTTTTGGTGCCTGAAGAAGAAAACACGTGATGCCGGGGTCAGAAAAACTGGTGCCTGAGGAGGCAAATTTTTTTTGATCCCAAATGCAAAAACGGATGCCAGGACGAAATGCAGGGTCTTATTCCAAACTTAAAAATGGTATTGCTTGCTGTTTTTAAAAATCAAGCTTTTTGGTGCCTAAAGAAGAAAACGCGTGATGCCGGGGTTAGAAAAACTGGTGCCTGGGGAGGCAAATTTTTTTTGATCCCAAATGCAAAAACGGATGGCAGGACGAAATTCGGGGTCGAATTCCAAACTTAAAAATGGTATTGCTTGCTGTTTTTAAAAATCAAGCTTTTTGGTGCCTGAAGAAGAAAACGCGTGATGCCGGGGTCAGAAAAACTGGTGCCTGGGGAGGCAAATTTTTTTTGATCCCAAATGCAAAAACGGATGCCAGGACGAAATTCCGGGTCGAATTCCAAACTTAAAAATGGTATTGCTTGCTGTTTTTAAAAATCAAGCTTTTTGGTGCCTGAAGAAGAAAACGCGTGATGCCGGGGTCAGAAAAACTGGTGCCTGGGGAGGTAAAATTTTTTTGATCCCAAATGCAAAAACGGATGCCAGGACGAAATTTGGGGTCGAATTCCAATCTTAAAAATGGTATTGCTTGCTGTTTTTAAAAATCAAGCTTTTTGATGCCTAAAGAAGAAAACGCGTGATGCCGGGGTCAGAAAAAATGATGCCTGGGTAGGCAAAATTTTTTTGATCCCAAATGCAAAAACGGATGCCAGGACGAAATGCAGGGTCAATTTCCAAACTTAAAAATGGTATTGCTTGCTGTTTTTAAAAATCAAGCTTTTTGGTGCCTGAAGAAGAAAACGCGTGATGCCGGGGTCAGAAAAACTGGTGCCTGGGGAGGCAAATTTTTTTTGATCCCAAATGCAAAAACGGATGCCAGGACGAAATGCAGGGTCGATTTCCAAACTTAAAAATGGTATTGCTTGCTGTTTTTAAAAATCAAGCATTTTGGTGCCTGAAGAAGAAAACGCGTGATGCCGGGGTCAGAAAAACTGGTGCCTGGGGAGGCAAATTTTTTTTGATCCCAAATGCAAAAACGGATGGCAGGACGAAATTCGGGGTCAAATTCCAAACTTAAAAATGGTATTGCTTGCTGTTTTTAAAAATCAAGCTTTTTGGTGCCTGAAGAAGAAAACGCGTGATGCCGGGGTCAGAAAAACTGGTGCCTGGGGAGGCAAATTTTTTTTGATCCCAAATGCAAAAACGGATGCCAGGACGAAATTCCGGGTCGAATTCCAAACTTAAAAATGGTATTGCTTGCTGTTTTTAAAAATCAAGCTTTTTGGTGCCTGAAGAAGAAAACGCGTGATGCCGGGGTCAGAAAAACTGGTGCCTGGGGAGGTAAAATTTTTTTGATCCCAAATGCAAAAACGGATGCCAGGACGAAATTTGGGGTCGAATTCCAATCTTAAAAATGGTATTGCTTGCTGTTTTTAAAAATCAAGCTTTTTGATGCCTAAAGAAGAAAACGCGTGATGCCGGGGTCAGAAAAAATGATGCCTGGGTAGGCAAAATTTTTTTGATCCCAAATGCAAAAACGGATGCCAGGACGAAATGCAGGGTCAATTTCCAAACTTAAAAATGGTATTGCTTGCTGTTTTTAAAAATCAAGCATTTTGGTGCCTGAAGAAGAAATCGCGTGATGCCGGGGTCAGAAAAACTGGTGCCTGGGGAGGCAAATTTTTTTTGATCCCAAATGCAAAAACGGATGCCAGGACGAAATTCCGGGTCGAATTCCAAACTTAAAAATGGTATTGCTTGCTGTTTTTAAAAATCAAGCTTTTTGGTGCCTGAAGAAGAAAACGCGTGATGCCGGGGTTAGAAAAACTGGTGCCTGGGGAGGCAAATTTTTTTTGATCCCAAATGCAAAAACGGATGCCAGGACGTAATTCCGGGTCGAATTCCAAACTTAAAAATGGTATTGCTTGCTGTTTTTAAAAATCAAGCTTTTAGGTGCCTGAAGAAGAAAACACGTGATGCCGGGGTCAGAAAAACTGGTGCCTGGGGAGGTAAAATTTTTTTGATCCCAAATGCAAAAACGGATGCCAGGACGAAATTCGGGGTCGAATTCCAATCTTAAAAATGGTATTGCTTGCTGTTTTTAAAAATCAAGCTTTTTGGTGCCTGAAGAAGAAAACACGTGATGCCGGGGTCAGAAAAACTGGTGCCTGAGGAGGCAAATTTTTTTTGATCCCAAATGCAAAAACGGATGGCAGGACGAAATTCGGGGTCGAATTCCAAACTTAAAAATGGTATTGCTTGCTGTTTTTAAAAATCAAGCTTTTTGGTGCCTGAAGAAGAAAACGCGTGATGCCGGGGTCAGAAAAACTGGTGCCTGGGGAGGCAAATTTTTTTTGATCCCAAATGCAAAAACGGATGCCAGGACGAAATTCCGGGTCGAATTCCAAACTTAAAAATGGTATTGCTTGCTGTTTTTAAAAATCAAGCTTTTTGGTGCCTGAAGAAGAAAACGCGTGATGCCGGGGTCAGAAAAACTGGTGCCTGGGGAGGTAAAATTTTTTTGATCCCAAATGCAAAAACGGATGCCAGGACGAAATTTGGGGTCGAATTCCAATCTTAAAAATGGTATTGCTTGCTGTTTTTAAAAATCAAGCTTTTTGATGCCTAAAGAAGAAAACGCGTGATGCCGGGGTCAGAAAAAATGATGCCTGGGTAGGCAAAATTTTTTTGATCCCAAATGCAAAAACGGATGCCAGGACGAAATGCAGGGTCAATTTCCAAACTTAAAAATGGTATTGCTTGCTGTTTTTAAAAATCAAGCTTTTTGGTGCCTGAAGAAGAAAACGCGTGATGCCGGGGTCAGAAAAACTGGTGCCTGGGGAGGTAAAATTTTTTTGATCCCAAATGCAAAAACGGATGCCAGGACGAAATTCCGGGTCGAATTCCAAACTTAAAAATGGTATTGCTTGCTGTTTTTAAAAATCAAGCTTTTTGGTGCCTGAAGAAGAAAACGCGTGATGCCGGGGTTAGAAAAACTGGTGCCTGGGGAGGCAAATTTTTTTTGATCCCAAATGCAAAAACGGATGGCAGGACGAAATTCGGGGTCGAATTCCAAACTTAAAAATGGTATTGCTTGCTGTTTTTAAAAATCAAGCTTTTTGGTGCCTGAAGAAGAAAACGCGTGATCCCGGGGTCAGAAATACTGGTGCCTGGGGAGGCAAATTTTTTTTGATCCCAAATGCAAAAACGGATGCCAGGACGAAATTCGGGGTTGAATTCCAAACTTAAAAATGGTATTGCTTGCTGTTTTTAAAAATGAAGCTTTTTCGTGCCTGAAGAAGAAAACGCGTGATGCCGGGGTCAGAAAAACTGGTGCCTGGAGAGGTAAAATTTTTTTGATCCCAAATGCAAAAACGGATGCCAGGACGAAATTCCGGGTCGAATTCCATACTTAAAAATGGTATTGCTTGCTGTTTTTAAAAATGAAGCTTTTTCGTGCCTGAAGAAGAAAACGCGTGATGCCGGGGTCAGAAAAAATGGTGCCTGGGGAGGCAAATTTTTTTTGATCCCAAATGCAAAAATCCATGCCAGGATGAGTTTCGGGGTAGAATTCCATACTTAAAAATGGTATTGCTTGCTGTTTTTAAAAATCAGTCTTTTTGTGCCTGAAGAAGAAAACGCGTGATGCCGGGGTCAGAAAAAATGATGCCTGGGTAGGCAAAATTTTTTTGATCCCAAATGCAAAAACGGATGCCAGGACGAAATGCAGGGTCAATTTCCAAACTTAAAAATGGTATTGCTTGCTGTTTTTAAAAATCAAGCATTTTGGTGCCTGAAGAAGAAATCGCGTGATGCCGGGGTCAGAAAAACTGGTGCCTGGGGAGGCAAATTTTTTTTGATCCCAAATGCAAAAACGGATGCCAGGACGAAATTCCGGGTCGAATTCCAAACTTAAAAATGGTATTGCTTGCTGTTTTTAAAAATCAAGCTTTTTGGTGCCTGAAGAAGAAAACGCGTGATGCCGGGGTTAGAAAAACTGGTGCCTGGGGAGGCAAATTTTTTTTGATCCCAAATGCAAAAACGGATGGCAGGACGAAATTCGGGGTCGAATTCCAAACTTAAAAATGGTATTGCTTGCTGTTTTTAAAAATCAAGCTTTTTGGTGCCTGAAGAAGAAAACGCGTGATCCCGGGGTCAGAAATACTGGTGCCTGGGGAGGCAAATTTTTTTTGATCCCAAATGCAAAAACGGATGCCAGGACGAAATTCGGGGTTGAATTCCAAACTTAAAAATGGTATTGCTTGCTGTTTTTAAAAATGAAGCTTTTTCGTGCCTGAAGAAGAAAACGCGTGATGCCGGGGTCAGAAAAACTGGTGCCTGGAGAGGTAAAATTTTTTTGATCCCAAATGCAAAAACGGATGCCAGGACGAAATTCCGGGTCGAATTCCATACTTAAAAATGGTATTGCTTGCTGTTTTTAAAAATGAAGCTTTTTCGTGCCTGAAGAAGAAAACGCGTGATGTCGGGGTCAGAAAAAATGGTGCCTGGGGAGGCAAATTTTTTTTGATCCCAAATGCAAAAATCCATGCCAGGATGAGTTTCGGGGTAGAATTCCATACTTAAAAATGGTATTGCTTGCTGTTTTTAAAAATCAGTCTTTTTGTGCCTGAAGAAGAAAACGCGTGATGCCGGGGTCAGAAAAAATGATGCCTGGGTAGGCAAAAAATTTTTGATCCCAAAGGCAAAAACGGATGCCAGGATGAGATTCAGGGTAGAATTCCAAACTTAAAAATGTTATTGCTTGCTGTTTTTAAAAATCAAGCTTTTTGGTGCCTGAAGAAGAAAACGCGTGATGCCGGGGTCAGAAAAACTGGTGCCTGGGGAGGCAAATTTTTTTTGATCCCAAATGCAAAAACGGATGCCAGGACGAAATGCAGGGTCGATTTCCAAACTTAAAAATGGTATTGCTTGCTGTTTTTAAAAATCAAGCATTTTGGTGCCTGAAGAAGAAAACGCGTGATGCCGGGGTCAGAAAAACTGGTGCCTGGGGAGGCAAATTTTTTTTGATCCCAAATGCAAAAACGGATGGCAGGACGAAATTCGGGGTCAAATTCCAAACTTAAAAATGGTATTGCTTGCTGTTTTTAAAAATCAAGCTTTTTGGTGCCTGAAGAAGAAAACGCGTGATGCCGGGGTCAGAAAAACTGGTGCCTGGGGAGGCAAATTTTTTTTGATCCCAAATGCAAAAACGGATGCCAGGACGAAATTCCGGGTCGAATTCCAAACTTAAAAATGGTATTGCTTGCTGTTTTTAAAAATCAAGCTTTTTGGTGCCTGAAGAAGAAAACGCGTGATGCCGGGGTCAGAAAAACTGGTGCCTGGGGAGGCAAATTTTTTTTGATCCCAAATGCAAAAACGGATGCCAGGACGAAATTCCGGGTCGAATTCCAAACTTAAAAATGGTATTGCTTGCTGTTTTTAAAAATCAAGCTTTTTGGTGCCTGAAGAAGAAAACGCGTGATGCCGGGGTTAGAAAAACTGGTGCCTGGGGAGGCAAATTTTTTTTGATCCCAAATGCAAAAACGGATGCCAGGACGTAATTCCGGGTCGAATTCCAAACTTAAAAATGGTATTGCTTGCTGTTTTTAAAAATCAAGCTTTTAGGTGCCTGAAGAAGAAAACACGTGATGCCGGGGTCAGAAAAACTGGTGCCTGGGGAGGTAAAATTTTTTTGATCCCAAATGCAAAAACGGATGCCAGGACGAAATTCGGGGTCGAATTCCAATCTTAAAAATGGTATTGCTTGCTGTTTTTAAAAATCAAGCTTTTTGGTGCCTGAAGAAGAAAACACGTGATGCCGGGGTCAGAAAAACTGGTGCCTGAGGAGGCAAATTTTTTTTGATCCCAAATGCAAAAACGGATGCCAGGACGAAATGCAGGGTCTTATTCCAAACTTAAAAATGGTATTGCTTGCTGTTTTTAAAAATCAAGCTTTTTGGTGCCTAAAGAAGAAAACGCGTGATGCCGGGGTTAGAAAAACTGGTGCCTGGGGAGGCAAATTTTTTTTGATCCCAAATGCAAAAACGGATGGCAGGACGAAATTCGGGGTCGAATTCCAAACTTAAAAATGGTATTGCTTGCTGTTTTTAAAAATCAAGCTTTTTGGTGCCTGAAGAAGAAAACGCGTGATGCCGGGGTCAGAAAAACTGGTGCCTGGGGAGGCAAATTTTTTTTGATCCCAAATGCAAAAACGGATGCCAGGACGAAATTCCGGGTCGAATTCCAAACTTAAAAATGGTATTGCTTGCTGTTTTTAAAAATCAAGCTTTTTGGTGCCTGAAGAAGAAAACGCGTGATGCCGGGGTCAGAAAAACTGGTGCCTGGGGAGGTAAAATTTTTTTGATCCCAAATGCAAAAACGGATGCCAGGACGAAATTTGGGGTCGAATTCCAATCTTAAAAATGGTATTGCTTGCTGTTTTTAAAAATCAAGCTTTTTGATGCCTAAAGAAGAAAACGCGTGATGCCGGGGTCAGAAAAAATGATGCCTGGGTAGGCAAAATTTTTTTGATCCCAAATGCAAAAACGGATGCCAGGACGAAATGCAGGGTCAATTTCCAAACTTAAAAATGGTATTGCTTGCTGTTTTTAAAAATCAAGCTTTTTGGTGCCTGAAGAAGAAAACGCGTGATGCCGGGGTCAGAAAAACTGGTGCCTGGGGAGGCAAATTTTTTTTGATCCCAAATGCAAAAACGGATGCCAGGACGAAATGCAGGGTCGATTTCCAAACTTAAAAATGGTATTGCTTGCTGTTTTTAAAAATCAAGCATTTTGGTGCCTGAAGAAGAAAACGCGTGATGCCGGGGTCAGAAAAACTGGTGCCTGGGGAGGCAAATTTTTTTTGATCCCAAATGCAAAAACGGATGGCAGGACGAAATTCGGGGTCAAATTCCAAACTTAAAAATGGTATTGCTTGCTGTTTTTAAAAATCAAGCTTTTTGGTGCCTGAAGAAGAAAACGCGTGATGCCGGGGTCAGAAAAACTGGTGCCTGGGGAGGCAAATTTTTTTTGATCCCAAATGCAAAAACGGATGCCAGGACGAAATTCCGGGTCGAATTCCAAACTTAAAAATGGTATTGCTTGCTGTTTTTAAAAATCAAGCTTTTTGGTGCCTGAAGAAGAAAACGCGTGATGCCGGGGTCAGAAAAACTGGTGCCTGGGGAGGTAAAATTTTTTTGATCCCAAATGCAAAAACGGATGCCAGGACGAAATTTGGGGTCGAATTCCAATCTTAAAAATGGTATTGCTTGCTGTTTTTAAAAATCAAGCTTTTTGATGCCTAAAGAAGAAAACGCGTGATGCCGGGGTCAGAAAAAATGATGCCTGGGTAGGCAAAATTTTTTTGATCCCAAATGCAAAAACGGATGCCAGGACGAAATGCAGGGTCAATTTCCAAACTTAAAAATGGTATTGCTTGCTGTTTTTAAAAATCAAGCATTTTGGTGCCTGAAGAAGAAATCGCGTGATGCCGGGGTCAGAAAAACTGGTGCCTGGGGAGGCAAATTTTTTTTGATCCCAAATGCAAAAACGGATGCCAGGACGAAATTCCGGGTCGAATTCCAAACTTAAAAATGGTATTGCTTGCTGTTTTTAAAAATCAAGCTTTTTGGTGCCTGAAGAAGAAAACGCGTGATGCCGGGGTTAGAAAAACTGGTGCCTGGGGAGGCAAATTTTTTTTGATCCCAAATGCAAAAACGGATGCCAGGACGTAATTCCGGGTCGAATTCCAAACTTAAAAATGGTATTGCTTGCTGTTTTTAAAAATCAAGCTTTTAGGTGCCTGAAGAAGAAAACACGTGATGCCGGGGTCAGAAAAACTGGTGCCTGGGGAGGTAAAATTTTTTTGATCCCAAATGCAAAAACGGATGCCAGGACGAAATTCGGGGTCGAATTCCAATCTTAAAAATGGTATTGCTTGCTGTTTTTAAAAATCAAGATTTTTGGTGCCTGAAGAAGAAAACACGTGATGCCGGGGTCAGAAAAACTGGTGCCTGAGGAGGCAAATTTTTTTTGATCCCAAATGCAAAAACGGATGGCAGGACGAAATTCGGGGTCGAATTCCAAACTTAAAAATGGTATTGCTTGCTGTTTTTAAAAATCAAGCTTTTTGGTGCCTGAAGAAGAAAACGCGTGATGCCGGGGTCAGAAAAACTGGTGCCTGGGGAGGCAAATTTTTTTTGATCCCAAATGCAAAAACGGATGCCAGGACGAAATTCCGGGTCGAATTCCAAACTTAAAAATGGTATTGCTTGCTGTTTTTAAAAATCAAGCTTTTTGGTGCCTGAAGAAGAAAACGCGTGATGCCGGGGTCAGAAAAACTGGTGCCTGGGGAGGTAAAATTTTTTTGATCCCAAATGCAAAAACGGATGCCAGGACGAAATTTGGGGTCGAATTCCAATCTTAAAAATGGTATTGCTTGCTGTTTTTAAAAATCAAGCTTTTTGATGCCTAAAGAAGAAAACGCGTGATGCCGGGGTCAGAAAAAATGATGCCTGGGTAGGCAAAATTTTTTTGATCCCAAATGCAAAAACGGATGCCAGGACGAAATGCAGGGTCAATTTCCAAACTTAAAAATGGTATTGCTTGCTGTTTTTAAAAATCAAGCTTTTTGGTGCCTGAAGAAGAAAACGCGTGATGCCGGGGTCAGAAAAACTGGTGCCTGGGGAGGTAAAATTTTTTTGATCCCAAATGCAAAAACGGATGCCAGGACGAAATTCCGGGTCGAATTCCAAACTTAAAAATGGTATTGCTTGCTGTTTTTAAAAATCAAGCTTTTTGGTGCCTGAAGAAGAAAACGCGTGATGCCGGGGTTAGAAAAACTGGTGCCTGGGGAGGCAAATTTTTTTTGATCCCAAATGCAAAAACGGATGGCAGGACGAAATTCGGGGTCGAATTCCAAACTTAAAAATGGTATTGCTTGCTGTTTTTAAAAATCAAGCTTTTTGGTGCCTGAAGAAGAAAACGCGTGATCCCGGGGTCAGAAATACTGGTGCCTGGGGAGGCAAATTTTTTTTGATCCCAAATGCAAAAACGGATGCCAGGACGAAATTCGGGGTTGAATTCCAAACTTAAAAATGGTATTGCTTGCTGTTTTTAAAAATGAAGCTTTTTCGTGCCTGAAGAAGAAAACGCGTGATGCCGGGGTCAGAAAAACTGGTGCCTGGAGAGGTAAAATTTTTTTGATCCCAAATGCAAAAACGGATGCCAGGACGAAATTCCGGGTCGAATTCCATACTTAAAAATGGTATTGCTTGCTGTTTTTAAAAATGAAGCTTTTTCGTGCCTGAAGAAGAAAACGCGTGATGCCGGGGTCAGAAAAAATGGTGCCTGGGGAGGCAAATTTTTTTTGATCCCAAATGCAAAAATCCATGCCAGGATGAGTTTCGGGGTAGAATTCCATACTTAAAAATGGTATTGCTTGCTGTTTTTAAAAATCAGTCTTTTTGTGCCTGAAGAAGAAAACGCGTGATGCCGGGGTCAGAAAAAATGATGCCTGGGTAGGCAAAAAAATTTTGATCCCAAAGGCAAAAACGGATGCCAGGATGAGATTCAGGGTAGAATTCCAAACTTAAAAATGTTATTGCTTGCTGTTTTTAAAAATCAAGCTTTTTGGTGCCTGAAGAAGAAAACGCGTGATGCCGGGGTCAGAAAAACTGGTGCCTGGGGAGGCAAATTTTTTTTGATCCCAAATGCAAAAACGGATGCCAGGATGAAATGCAGGGTCGATTTCCAAACTTAAAAATGGTATTGCTTGCTGTTTTTAAAAATCAAGCATTTTGGTGCCTGAAGAAGAAAACGCGTGATGCCGGGGTCAGAAAAACTGGTGCCTGGGGAGGCAAATTTTTTTTGATCCCAAATGCAAAAACGGATGGCAGGACGAAATTCGGGGTCGAATTCCAATCTTAAAAATGGTATTGCTTGCTGTTTTTAAAAATCAAGCTTTTTGATGCCTAAAGAAGAAAACGCGTGATGCCGGGGTCAGAAAAAATGATGCCTGGGTAGGCAAATTTTTTTTGATCCCAAATGCAAAAACGGATGCCAGGACGAAATTCCGGGTCGAATTCCAAACTTAAAAATGGTATTGCTTGCTGTTTTTAAAAATGAAGCTTTTTCGTGCCTGAAGAAGAAAACACGTTATGCCGGGGTCAGAAAAACTGGTGCCTGGGGAGGCAAATTTTTTTTGATCCCAAATGCAAAAACGGATGCCAGGACGAAATGCAGGGTCGAATTCCAAACTTAAAAATGGTATTGCTTGCTGTTTTTAAAAATCAAGCATTTTGGTGCCTGAAGAAGAAAACGCGTGATGCCGGGGTCAGAAATACTGGTGCCTGGGGAGGCAAATTTTTTTTGATCCCAAATGCAAAAACGGATGCCAGGACGTAATTCCGGGTCGAATTCCAAACTTAAAAATGGTAGTGCTTGCTGTTTTTAAAAATCAAGCTTTTAGGTGCCTGAAGAAGAAAACACGTGATGCCGGGGTCAGAAAAACTGGTGCCTGGGGAGGTAAAATTTTTTTGATCCCAAATGCAAAAACGGATGCCAGGACGAAATTCGGGGTCGAATTCCAATCTTAAAAATGGTATTGCTTGCTGTTTTTAAAAATCAAGCTTTTTGGTGCCTGAAGAAGAAAACGCGTGATGCCGGGGTCAGAAATACTGGTGCCTGGGGAGGCAAATTTTTTTTGATCCCAAATGCAAAAACGGATGCCAGGACGTAATTCCGGGTCGAATTCCAAACTTAAAAATGGTATTAATTGCTGTTTTTAAAAATGAAGCTTTTTCGTGCCTGAAGAAGAAAACACGTGATGCCGGGGTCAGAAAAACTGGTGCCTGGGGAGGTAAAATTTTTTTGATCCCAAATGCAAAAACTGATGCCAGGACGAAATTCGGGGTTGAATTCCAATCTTAAAAATGGTATTGCTTGCTGTTTTTAAAAATGAAGCTTTTTCGTGCCTGAAGAAGAAAACGCGTGATGCCGGGGTCAGAAAAACTGGTGCCTGGAGAGGTAAATTTTTTTTGATCCCAAATGCAAAAACGGATGCCAGGACGAAATTCCGGGTCGAATTCCATACTTAAAAATGGTATTGCTTGCTGTTTTTAAAAATGAAGCTTTTTCGTGCCTGAAGAAGAAAACGCGTGATGCCGGGGTAAGAAAAACTGGTGCCTGGGGAGGCAAATTTTTTTTGATCCCAAATGCAAAAATCCATGCCAGGATGAGTTTCGGGGTAGAATTCCATACTTAAAAATGGTATTGCTTGCTGTTTTTAAAAATCAGTCTTTTTGTGCCTGAAGAAGAAAACGCGTGATGCCGGGGTCAGAAAAAATGATGCCAGGGTAGGCAAAATTTTTTTGATCCCAAAGGCAAAAACGGATGCCAGGATGAGATTCAGGGTAGAATTCCAAACTTAAAAATGGTATTGCTTGCTGTTTTTAAAAATCAAGCTTTTTGGTGCCTGAAGAAGAAAACGCGTGATGCCGGGGTCAGAAAAACTGGTGCCTGGGGAGGCAAATTTTTTTTGATCCCAAATGCAAAAACGGATGCCAGGACGAAATTCCGGGTCGAATTCCAAACTTAAAAATGGTATTGCTTGCTGTTTTTAAAAATCAAGCTTTTTGGTGCCTGAAGAAGAAAACGCGTGATGCCGGGGTCAGAAAAACTGGTGCCTGGGGAGGTAAAATTTTTTTGATCCCAAATGCAAAAACGGATGCCAGGACGAAATTTGGGGTCGAATTCCAATCTTAAAAATGGTATTGCTTGCTGTTTTTAAAAATCAAGCTTTTTGATGCCTAAAGAAGAAAACGTGTGATGCCGGGGTCAGAAAAAATGATGCCTGGGTAGGCAAAATTTTTTTGATCCCAAATGCAAAAACGGATGCCAGGACGAAATGCAGGGTCAATTTCCAAACTTAAAAATGGTATTGCTTGCTGTTTTTAAAAATCAAGCATTTTGGTGCCTGAAGAAGAAATCGCGTGATGCCGGAGTCAGAAAAACTGGTGCCTGGGGAGGCAAATTTTTTTTGATCCCAAATGCAAAAACGGATGCCAGGACGAAATTCGGGGTCGAATTCCAAACTTAAAAATGGTATTGCTTGCTGTTTTTAAAAATCAAGCTTTTTCGTGCCTGAAGAAGAAAACACGTGATGCCGGGGTCAGAAAAACTGGTGCCTGGGGAGGCAAATTTTTTTTGATACCAAATGCAAAAACGGATGCCAGGACGAAATGCAGGGTCGATTTCCAAACTTAAAAATGGTATTGCTTGCTGTTTTTAAAAATCAAGCTTTTAGGTGCCTGAAGAAGAAAACGCGTGATGCCGGGGTCAGAAAAACTGGTGCCTGGGGAGGCAAATTTTTTTTGATCCCAAATGCAAAAACGGATGGCAGGACGAAATTCGGGGTCGAATTCCAATCTTAAAAATGGTATTGCTTGCTGTTTTTAAAAATCAAGCTTTTTGGTGCCTAAAGAAGAAAACGCGTGATGCCGGGGTCAGAAAAAATGATGCCTGGGTAGGCAAATTTTTTTTGATCCCAAATGCAAAAACGGATGCCAGGACGAAATTCCGGGTCGAATTCCAAACTTAAAAATGGTATTGCTTGCTGTTTTTAAAAATCAAGCTTTTTGGTGCCTGAAGAAGAAAACGCGTGATGCCGGGGTCAGAAAAACTGGTGCCTGGGGAGGCAAATTTTTTTTGATCCCAAATGCAAAAACGGATGGCAGGACGAAATTCGGGGTCGAATTCCAAACTTAAAAATGGTATTGCTTGCTGTTTTTAAAAATCAAGCTTTTAGGTGCCTGAAGAAGAAAACACGTGATGCCGGGGTCAGAAAAACTGGTGCCTGGGGAGGTAAAATTTTTTTGATCCCAAATGCAAAAACGGATGCCAGGACGAAATTCGGGGTCGAATTCCAATCTTAAAAATGGTATTGCTTGCTGTTTTTAAAAATCAAGCTTTTTGGTGCCTAAAGAAGAAAACGCGTGATGCCGGGGTCAGAAAAAATGATGCCTGGGTAGGCAAAATTTTTTTGATCCCAAATGCAAAAACGGATGCCAGGACGAAATGCAGGGTCGAATTCCAAACTTAAAAATGGTATTGCTTGCTGTTTTTAAAAATCAAGCATTTTGGTGCCTGAAGAAGAAATCGCGTGATGCCGGGGTCAGAAAAACTGGTGCCTGGAGAGGCAAATTTTTTTTGATCCCAAATGCAAAAACGGATGCCAGGACGAAATTCGGGGTTGAATTCCAAACTTAAAAATGGTATTGCTTGCTGTTTTTAAAAATGAAGCTTTTTCGTGCCTGAAGAAGAAAACGCGTGATGCCGGGGTCAGAAAAACTGGTGCCTGGAGAGGTAAATTTTTTTTGATCCCAAATGCAAAAACGGATGCCAGGATGAAATTCCGGGTCGAATTCCATACTTAAAAATGGTATTGCTTGCTGTTTTTAAAAATGAAGCTTTTTGGTGCCTAAAGAAGAAAACGCGTGATGCCGGGGTCAGAAAAAATGGTGCCTGGGTAGGCAAATTTTTTTTGATCCCAAATGCAAAAACGGATGCCAGGACGAAATTCCGCGTCGAATTCCAAACTTAAAAATGGTATTGCTTGCTGTTTTTAAAAATCAAGCATTTTGGTGCCTGAAGAAGAAAACGCGTGATGCCGGGGTCAGAAAAACTGGTGCCTGGGGAGGCAAATTTTTTTTGATCCCAAATGCAAAAACGGATGCCAGGACGAAATTCCGGGTCGAATTCCAAACTTAAAAATGGCATTGCTTGCTGTTTTTAAAAATCAGTCTTTTTGTGCCTGAAGAAGAAAACGCGTGATGCCGGGGTGAGAAAAAATGATGCCTGGGTAGGCAAAAATTTTTTGATCCCAAAGGCAAAAACGGATGCCAGGATGAGATTCAGGGTAGAATTCCAAACTTAAAAATGGTATTGCTTGCTGTTTTTAAAAATCAAGCTTTTTGGTGCCTGAAGAAGAAAACGCGTGATGCCGGGGTCAGAAAAACTGGTGCCTGGGGAGGCAAATTTTTTTTGATCCCAAATGCAAAAACGGATGCCAGGACGAAATGCAGGGTCGATTTCCAAACTTAAAAATGGTATTGCTTGCTGTTTTTAAAAATCAAGCATTTTGGTGCCTGAAGAAGAAAACGCGTGATGCCGGGGTCAGAAAAACTGGTGCCTGGGGAGGCAAATTTTTTTTGATCCCAAATGCAAAAACGGATGCCAGGACGAAATTCCGGGTCGAATTCCAAACTTAAAAATGGCATTGCTTGCTGTTTTTAAAAATCAAGCTTTTTGGTGCCTGAAGAAGAAAACACGTGATGCCGGGGTCAGAAAAACTGGTGCCTGGGGAGGTAAAATTTTTTTGATCCCAAATGCAAAAAGGGATGCCAGGACGAAATTTGGGGTCGAATTCCAATCTTAAAAATGGTATTGCTTGCTGTTTTTAAAAATCAAGCTTTTTGATGCCTAAAGAGGAAAACGCATGATGCCGGGGTCAGAAAAAATGATGCCTGGGTAGGCAAAAATTTTTTGATCCCAAATGCAAAAACGGATGCCAGGACGAAATGCAGGGTCAATTTCCAAACTTAAAAATGGTATTGCTTGCTGTTTTTAAAAATCAAGCGTTTTGGTGCCTGAAGAAGAAAACGCGTGATGCCGGGTTCAGAAAAACTGGTGCCTGGGGAGGCAAATTTTTTTTGATCCCAAATGCAAAAACGGATGCCAGGACGAAATTCCGGGTCGAATTCCAAACTTAAAAATGGTATTGCTTGCTGTTTTTAAAAATGAAGCTTTTTCGTGCCTGAAGAAGAAAACACGTGATGCCGGGGTCAGAAAAACTGGTGCCTGGGGAGGCAATTTTTTTTTGATCCCAAATGCAAAAACGGATGCCAGGACGAAATGCAGGGTCGAATTCCAAACTTAAAAATGGTATTGCTTGCTGTTTTTAAAAATCAAGCATTTTGGTGCCTGAAGAAGAAAACGCGTGATGCCGGGGTCAGAAATACTGGTGCCTGGGGAGGCAAATTTTTTTTGATCCCAAATGCAAAAACGGATGCCAGGACGTAATTCCGGGTCAAATTCCAAACTTAAAAATGGTATTGCTTGCTGTTTTTAAAAATCAAGCTTTTAGGTGCCTGAAGAAGAAAACACGTGATGCCGGGGTCAGAAAAACTGGTGCCTGGGGAGGTAAAATTTTTTTGATCCCAAATGCAAAAAGGGATGCCAGGACGAAATTTGGGGTCGAATTCCAATCTTAAAAATGGTATTGCTTGCTGTTTTTAAAAATCAAGCTTTTTGATGCCTGAAGAAGAAAACGCGTGATGCCGGGTTCAGAAAAACTGGTGCCTGGGGAGGCAAATTTTTTTTGATCCCAAATGCAAAAACGGATGCCAGGACGAAATTCCGGGTCGAATTCCAAACTTAAAAATGGTATTGCTTGCTGTTTTTAAAAATGAAGCTTTTTCGTGCCTGAAGAAGAAAACACGTGATGCCGGGGTCAGAAAAACTGGTGCCTGGGGAGGCAATTTTTTTTTGATCCCAAATGCAAAAACGGATGCCAGGACGAAATGCAGGGTCGAATTCCAAACTTAAAAATGGTATTGCTTGCTGTTTTTAAAAATCAAGCATTTTGGTGCCTGAAGAAGAAAACGCGTGATGCCGGGGTCAGAAATACTGGTGCCTGGGGAGGCAAATTTTTTTTGATCCCAAATGCAAAAACGGATGCCAGGACGTAATTCCGGGTCGAATTCCAAACTTAAAAATGGTATTGCTTGCTGTTTTTAAAAATCAAGCTTTTAGGTGCCTGAAGAAGAAAACATGTGATGCCGGGGTCAGAAAAACTGGTGCCTGGGGAGGTAAAATTTTTTTGATCCCAAATGCAAAAACGGATGCCAGGACGAAATTCGGGGTCGAATTCCAATCTTAAAAATGGTATTGCTTGCTGTTTTTAAAAATCAAGCTTTTTGGTGCCTGAAGAAGAAAACGCGTGATGCCGGGGTCAGAAATACTGGTGCCTGGGGAGGCAAATTTTTTTTGATCCCAAATGCAAAAACGGATGCCAGGACGTAATTCCGGGTCGAATTCCAAACTTAAAAATGGTATTGCTTGCTGTTTTTAAAAATGAAGCTTTTTCGTGCCTGAAGAAGAAAACACGTGATGCCGGGGTCAGAAAAACTGGTGCCTGGGGAGGTAAAATTTTTTTGATCCCAAATGCAAAAACGGATGCCAGGACGAAATTCGGGGTCGAATTCCAATCTTAAAAATGGTATTGCTTGCTGTTTTTAAAAATCAAGCTTTTTGGTGCCTAAAGAAGAAAACGCGTGATGCCGGGGTCAGAAAAAATGATGCCTGGGTAGGCAAATTTTTTTTGATCCCAAATGCAAAAACGGATGCCAGGACGAAATTCCGGGTCGAATTCCAAACTTAAAAATGGTATTGCTTGCTGTTTTTAAAAATCAAGCTTTTTGGTGCCTGAAGAAGAAAACGCGTGATGCCGGGGTCAGAAAAACTGGTGCCTGGGGAGGCAAATTTTTTTTTATCCCAAATGCAAAAACGGATGGCAGGACAAAATTCGGGGTCGAATTCCAAACTTAAAAATGGTATTGCTTGCTGTTTTTAAAAATCAAGCTTTTTGGTGCCTGAAGAAGAAAACGCGTGATGCCGGGGTCAGAAAAACTGGTGCCTGGGGAGGCAAATTTTTTTTGATCCCAAATGCAAAAACGGATGCCAGGACGTAATTCCGGGTCGAATTCCAAACTTAAAAATGGTATTGCTTGCTGTTTTTAAAAATCAAGCTTTTAGGTGCCTGAAGAAGAAAACACGTGATGCCGGGGTCAGAAAAACTGGTGCCTGGGGAGGTAAAATTTTTTTGATCCCAAATGCAAAAACGGATGCCAGGACGAAATTCGGGGTCGAATTCCAATCTTAAAAATGGTATTGCTTGCTGTTTTTAAAAATCAAGCTTTTTGGTGCCTAAAGAAGAAAACGCGTGATGCCGGGGTCAGAAAAGATGATGCCTGGGTAGGCAAAATTTTTTTGATCCCAAATGCAAAAACGGATGCCAGGACGAAATGCAGGGTCCATTTCCAAACTTAAAAATGGTATTGCTTGCTGTTTTTAAAAATCAAGCATTTTGGTGCCTGAAGAAGAAATCGCGTGATGCCGGGGTCAGAAAAACTGGTGCCTGGGGAGGCAAATTTTTTTTGATCCCAAATGCAAAAACGGATGCCAGGACGAAATTCCGGGTTGAATTCCAAACTTAAAAATGGTATTGCTTGCTGTTTTTAAAAATCAAGCTTTTTCGTGCCTGAAGAAGAAAACACGTGATGCCGGGGTCAGAAAAACTGGTGCCTGAGGAGGCAAATTTTTTTTGATACCAAATGCAAAAACGGATGCCAGGACGAAATGCAGGGTCTTATTCCAAACTTAAAAATGGTATTGCTTGCTGTTTTTAAAAATCAAGCTTTTTGGTGCCTAAAGAAGAAAACGCGTGATGCCGGGGTTAGAAAAACTGGTGCCTGGGGAGGCAAATTTTTTTTGATCCCAAATGCAAAAACGGATGGCAGGACGAAATTCCGGGTCGAATTCCAAACTTAAAAATGGTATTGCTTGCTGTTTTTAAAAATCAAGCTTTTTGGTGCCTGAAGAAGAAAACGCGTGATGCCGGGGTCAGAAAAACTGGTGCCTGGGGAGGTAAAATTTTTTTGATCCCAAATGCAAAAACGGATGCCAGGACGAAATTTGGGGTCGAATTCCAATCTTAAAAATGGTATTGCTTGCTGTTTTTAAAAATCAAGCTTTTTGATGCCTAAAGAAGAAAACGTGTGATGCCGGGGTCAGAAAAAATGATGCCTGGGTAGGCAAAATTTTTTTGATCCCAAATGCAAAAACGGATGCCAGGACGAAATTCCGGGTCGAATTCCAAACTTAAAAATGGTATTGCTTGCTGTTTTTAAAAATCAAGCTTTTTCGTGCCTGAAGAAGAAAACACGTGATGCCGGGGTCAGAAAAACTGGTGCCTGGGGAGGCAAATTTTTTTTGATACCAAATGCAAAAACGGATGCCAGGACGAAATGCAGGGTCGATTTCCAAACTTAAAAATGGTATTGCTTGCTGTTTTTAAAAATCAAGCTTTTAGGTGCCTGAAGAAGAAAACGCGTGATGCCGGGGTCAGAAAAACTGGTGCCTGGGGAGGCAAATTTTTTTTGATCCCAAATGCAAAAACGGATGGCAGAACGAAATTCGGGGTCGAATTCCAATCTTAAAAATGGTATTGCTTGCTGTTTTTAAAAATCAAGCTTTTTGGTGCCTAAAGAAGAAAACGCGTGATGCCGGGGTCAGAAAAAATGATGCCTGGGTAGGCAAATTTTTTTTGATCCCAAATGCAAAAACGGATGCCAGGACGAAATTCCGCGTCGAATTCCAAACTTAAAAATGGTATTGCTTGCTGTTTTTAAAAATCAAGCTTTTTGGTGCCTGAAGAAGAAAACGCGTGATGCCGGGGTCAGAAAAACTGGTGCATGGGGAGGCAAATTTTTTTTGATCCCAAATGCAAAAACGGATGGCAGGACGAAATTCGGGGTCGAATTCCAAACTTAAAAATGGTATTGCTTGCTGTTTTTAAAAATCAAGCTTTTAGGTGCCTGAAGAAGAAAACACGTGATGCCGGGGTCAGAAAAACTGGTGCCTGGGTAGGCAAATTTTTTTTGATCCCAAATGCAAAAACGGATGCCAGGACGAAATTCCGCGTCGAATTCCAAACTTAAAAATGGTATTGCTTGCTGTTTTTTAAAATCAAGCTTTTTGGTGCCTGAAGAAGAAAACGCGTGATGCCGGGGTCAGAAAAACTGGTGCATGGGGAGGCAAATTTTTTTTGATCCCAAATGCAAAAACGGATGGCAGGACGAAATTCGGGGTCGAATTCCAAACTTAAAAATGGTATTGCTTGCTGTTTTTAAAAATCAAGCTTTTAGGTGCCTGAAGAAGAAAACACGTGATGCCGGGGTCAGAAAAACTGGTGCCTGGGGAGGTAAAATTTTTTTGATCCCAAATGCAAAAACGGATGCCAGGACGAAATTCGGGGTCGAATTCCAATCTTAAAAATGGTATTGCTTGCTGTTTTTAAAAATCAAGCATTTTGGTGCATGAAGAAGAAATCGCGTGATGCCGGGGTCAGAAAAACTGGTGCCTGGAGAGGCAAATTTTTTTTGATCCCAAATGCAAAAACGGATGCCAGGACGAAATTCGGGGTTGAATTCCAAACTTAAAAATGGTATTGCTTGCTTTTTTTAAAAATGAAGCTTTTTCGTGCCTGAAGAAGAAAACGCGTGATGCCGGGGTCAGAAAAACTGGTGCCTGGAGAGGTAAATTTTTTTTGATCCCAAATGCAAAATCGGATGCCAGGACGAAATTCCGGGTCGAATTCCATACTTAAAAATGGTATTGCTTGCTGTTTTTAAAAATGAAGCTTTTTCGTGCCTGAAGAAGAAAACGCGTGATGCCGGGGTCAGAAAAGCTGGTGCCTGGGGAGGCAAATTTTTTTTGATCCCAAATGCAAAAATCCATGCCAGGATGAGTTTCGGGGTAGAATTCCATACTTAAAAATGGTATTGCTTGCTGTTTTTAAAAATCAGTCTTTTTGTGCCTGAAGAAGAAAACGCGTGATGCCGGGGTGAGAAAAAATGATGCCTGGGTAGGCAAAAATTTTTTGATCCCAAAGGCAAAAACGGATGCCAGGATGAGATTCAGGGTAGAATTCCAAACTTAAAAATGGTATTGCTTGCTGTTTTTAAAAATCAAGCTTTTTGGTGCCTGAAGAAGAAAACGCGTGATGCCGGGGTCAGAAAAACTGGTGCCTGGGGAGGCAAATTTTTTTTGATCCCAAATGCAAAAACGGATGCCAGGACGAAATGCAGGGTCGATTTCCAAACTTAAAATTGGTATTGCTTGCTGTTTTTAAAAATCAAGCATTTTGGTGCCTGAAGAAGAAAACGCGTGATGCCGGGGTCAGAAAAACTGGTGCCTGGGGAGGCAAATTTTTTTTGATCCCAAATGCAAAAACGGATGCCAGGACGAAATTCCGGGTCGAATTCCAAACTTAAAAATGGCATTGCTTGCTGTTTTTAAAAATCAAGCTTTTTGGTGCCTGAAGAAGAAAACACGTGATGCCGGGGTCAGAAAAACTGGTGCCTGGGGAGGTAAAATTTTTTTGATCCCAAATGCAAAAAGGGATGCCAGGACGAAATTTGGGGTCGAATTCCAATCTTAAAAATGGTATTGCTTGCTGTTTTTAAAAATCAAGCTTTTTGATGCCTAAAGAAGAAAACGCATGATGCCGGGGTCAGAAAAAATGATGCCTGGGTAGGCAAAAATTTTTTGATCCCAAATGCAAAAACGGATGCCAGGACGAAATGCAGGGTCAATTTCCAAACTTAAAAATGGTATTGCTTGCTGTTTTTAAAAATCAAGCGTTTTGGTGCCTGAAGAAGAAAACGCGTGATGCCGGGGTCAGAAAAACTGGTGCCTGGGGAGGCAAATTTTTTTTGATCCCAAATGCAAAAACGGATGCCAGGACGTAATTCCGGGTCAAATTCCAAACTTAAAAATGGTATTGCTTGCTGTTTTTAAAAATCAAGCTTTTAGGTGCCTGAAGAAGAAAACACGTGATGCCGGGGTCAGAAAAACTGGTGCCTGGGGAGGTAAAATTTTTTTGATCCCAAATGCAAAAAGGGATGCCAGGACGAAATTTGGGGTCGAATTCCAATCTAAAAAATGGTATTGCTTGCTGTTTTTAAAAATCAAGCTTTTTGATGCCTGAAGAAGAAAACGCGTGATGCCGGGTTCAGAAAAACTGGTGCCTGGGGAGGCAAATTTTTTTTGATCCCAAATGCAAAAACGGATGCCAGGACGAAATTCCGGGTCGAATTCCAAACTTAAAAATGGTATTGCTTGCTGTTTTTAAAAATGAAGCTTTTTCGTGCCTGAAGAAGAAAACACGTGATGCCGGGGTCAGAAAAACTGGTGCCTGGGGAGGCAATTTTTTTTTGATCCCAAATGCAAAAACGGATGCCAGGACGAAATGCAGGGTCGAATTCCAAACTTAAAAATGGTATTGCTTGCTGTTTTTAAAAATCAAGCATTTTGGTGCCTGAAGAAGAAAACGCGTGATGCCGGGGTCAGAAATACTGGTGCCTGGGGAGGCAAATTTTTTTTGATCCCAAATGCAAAAACGGATGCCAGGACGTAATTCCGGGTCGAATTCCAAACTTAAAAATGGTATTGCTTGCTGTTTTTAAAAATCAAGCTTTTAGGTGCCTGAAGAAGAAAACATGTGATGCCGGGGTCAGAAAAACTGGTGCCTGGGGAGGTAAAATTTTTTTGATCCCAAATGCAAAAACGGATGCCAGGACGAAATTCGGGGTCGAATTCCAATCTTAAAAATGGTATTGCTTGCTGTTTTTAAAAATCAAGCTTTTTGGTGCCTGAAGAAGAAAACGCGTGATGCCGGGGTCAGAAATACTGGTGCCTGGGGAGGCAAATTTTTTTTGATCCCAAATGCAAAAACGGATGCCAGGACGTAATTCCGGGTTGAATTCCAAACTTAAAAATGGTATTGCTTGCTGTTTTTAAAAATGAAGCTTTTTCGTGCCTGAAGAAGAAAACACGTGATGCCGGGGTCAGAAAAACTGGTGCCTGGGGAGGTAAAATTTTTTTGATCCCAAATGCAAAAACGGATGCCAGGACGAAATTCGGGGTCGAATTCCAATCTTAAAAATGGTATTGCTTGCTGTTTTTAAAAATCAAGCTTTTTGGTGCCTAAAGAAGAAAACGCGTGATGCCGGGGTCAGAAAAAATGATGCCTGGGTAGGCAAATTTTTTTTGATCCCAAATGCAAAAACGGATGCCAGGACGAAATTCCGGGTCGAATTCCAAACTTAAAAATGGTATTGCTTGCTGTTTTTAAAAATCAAGCTTTTTGGTGCCTGAAGAAGAAAACGCGTGATGCCGGGGTCAGAAAAACTGGTGCCTGGGGAGGCAAATTTTTTTTTATCCCAAATGCAAAAACGGATGGCAGGACAAAATTCGGGGTCGAATTCCAAACTTAAAAATGGTATTGCTTGCTGTTTTTAAAAATCAAGCTTTTTGGTGCCTGAAGAAGAAAACGCGTGATGCCGGGGTCAGAAAAACTGGTGCCTGGGGAGGCAAATTTTTTTTGATCCCAAATGCAAAAACGGATGCCAGGACGTAATTCCGGGTCGAATTCCAAACTTAAAAATGGTATTGCTTGCTGTTTTTAAAAATCAAGCTTTTAGGTGCCTGAAGAAGAAAACACGTGATGCCGGGGTCAGAAAAACTGGTGCCTGGGGAGGTAAAATTTTTTTGATCCCAAATGCAAAAACGGATGCCAGGACGAAATTCGGGGTCGAATTCCAATCTTAAAAATGGTATTGCTTGCTGTTTTTAAAAATCAAGCTTTTTGGTGCCTAAAGAAGAAAACGCGTGATGCCGGGGTCAGAAAAGATGATGCCTGGGTAGGCAAAATTTTTTTGATCCCAAATGCAAAAACGGATGCCAGGACGAAATGCAGGGTCCATTTCCAAACTTAAAAATGGTATTGCTTGCTGTTTTTAAAAATCAAGCATTTTGGTGCCTGAAGAAGAAATCGCGTGATGCCGGGGTCAGAAAAACTGGTGCCTGGGGAGGCAAATTTTTTTTGATCCCAAATGCAAAAACGGATGCCAGGACGAAATTCCGGGTCGAATTCCAAACTTAAAAATGGTATTGCTTGCTGTTTTTAAAAATCAAGCTTTTTCGTGCCTGAAGAAGAAAACACGTGATGCCGGGGTCAGAAAAACTGGTGCCTGAGGAGGCAAATTTTTTTTGATACCAAATGCAAAAACGGATGCCAGGACGAAATGCAGGGTCTTATTCCAAACTTAAAAATGGTATTGCTTGCTGTTTTTAAAAATCAAGCTTTTTGGTGCCTAAAGAAGAAAACGTGTGATGCCGGGGTTAGAAAAACTGGTGCCTGGGGAGGCAAATTTTTTTTGATCCCAAATGCAAAAACGGATGGCAGGACGAAATTCCGGGTCGAATTCCAAACTTAAAAATGGTATTGCTTGCTGTTTTTAAAAATCAAGCTTTTTGGTGCCTGAAGAAGAAAACGCGTGATGCCGGGGTCAGAAAAACTGGTGCCTGGGGAGGTAAAATTTTTTTGATCCCAAATGCAAAAACGGATGCCAGGACGAAATTTGGGGTCGAATTCCAATCTTAAAAATGGTATTGCTTGCTGTTTTTAAAAATCAAGCTTTTTGATGCCTAAAGAAGAAAACGTGTGATGCCGGGGTCAGAAAAAATGATGCCTGGGTAGGCAAAATTTTTTTGATCCCAAATGCAAAAACGGATGCCAGGACGAAATTCCGGGTCGAATTCCAAACTTAAAAATGGTATTGCTTGCTGTTTTTAAAAATCAAGCTTTTTCGTGCCTGAAGAAGAAAACACGTGATGCCGGGGTCAGAAAAACTGGTGCCTGGGGAGGCAAATTTTTTTTGATACCAAATGCAAAAACGGATGCCAGGACGAAATGCAGGGTCGATTTCCAAACTTAAAAATGGTATTGCTTGCTGTTTTTAAAAATCAAGCTTTTAGGTGCCTGAAGAAGAAAACGCGTGATGCCGGGGTCAGAAAAACTGGTGCCTGGGGAGGCAAATTTTTTTTGATCCCAAATGCAAAAACGGATGGCAGAACGAAATTCGGGGTCGAATTCCAATCTTAAAAATGGTATTGCTTGCTGTTTTTAAAAATCAAGCTTTTTGGTGCCTAAAGAAGAAAACGCGTGATGCCGGGGTCAGAAAAAATGATGCCTGGGTAGGCAAATTTTTTTTGATCCCAAATGCAAAAACGGATGCCAGGACGAAATTCCGCGTCGAATTCCAAACTTAAAAATGGTATTGCTTGCTGTTTTTAAAAATCAAGCTTTTTGGTGCCTGAAGAAGAAAACGCGTGATGCCGGGGTCAGAAAAACTGGTGCCTGGGGAGGTAAAATTTTTTTGATCCCAAATGCAAAAACGGATGCCAGGACGAAATTCGGGGTCGAATTCCAATCTTAAAAATGGTATTGCTTGCTGTTTTTAAAAATCAAGCTTTTTGGTGCCTAAAGAAGAAAACGCGTGATGCCGGGGTCAGAAAAAATTATGCCTGGGTAGGCAAAATTTTTTTGATCCCAAATGCAAAAACGGATGCCAGGACGAAATGCAGGGTCGAATTCCAAACTTAAAAATGGTATTGCTTGCTGTTTTTAAAAATCAAGCATTTTGGTGCCTGAAGAAGAAATCGCGTGATGCCGGGGTCAGAAAAACTGGTGCCTGGAGAGGCAAATTTTTTTTGATCCCAAATGCAAAAACGGATGCCAGGACGAAATTCGGGGTTGAATTCCAAACTTAAAAATGGTATTGCTTGCTGTTTTTAAAAATGAAGCTTTTTCGTGCCTGAAGAAGAAAACGCGTGATGCCGGGGTCAGAAAAACTGGTGCCTGGAGAGGTAAATTTTTTTTGATCCCAAATGCAAAAACGGATGCCAGGACGAAATTCCGGGTCGAATTCCATACTTAAAAATGGTATTGCTTGCTGTTTTTAAAAATGAAGCTTTTTCGTGCCTGAAGAAGAAAACGCGTGATGCCGGGGTAAGAAAAACTGGTGCCTGGAGAGGCAAATTTTTTTTGATCCCAAATGCAAAAACGGATGCCAGGACGAAATTCCGGGTCGAATTCCAAACTTAAAAATGGTATTGCTTGCTGTTTTTAAAAATCAAGCTTTTTGGTGCCTGAAGGAGAAAACGCGTGATGCCGGGGTCAGAAAAACTGGTGCCTGGGGAGGTAAAAATTTTTTGATCCCAAATGCAAAAACGGATGCCAGGACGAAATTTGGGGTCAAATTCCAATCTTAAAAATGGTATTGCTTGCTGTTTTTAAAAATCAAGCTTTTTGATGCCTAAAGAAGAAAACGTGTGATGCCGGGGTCAGAAAAAATGATACCTGGGAAGGCAAAATTTTTTTGATCCCAAATGCAAAAACGGATGCCAGGACCAAATGCAGGGTCAATTTCCAAACTTAAAAATGGTATTGCTTGCTGTTATTAAAAATCAAGCATTTTGGTGCCTGAAGAAGAAATCGCGTGATGCCGGGGTCAGAAAAACTGGTGCCTGGGGAGGCAAATTTTTTTTGATCCCAAATGCAAAAACGGATGCCAGGACGAAATTCCGGGTCGAATTCCAAACTTAAAAATGGTATTGCTTGCTGTTTTTAAAAATCAAGCTTTTTCGTGCCTGAAGAAGAAAACACGTGATGCCGGGGTCAGAAAAACTGGTGCCTGGGGAGGCAAATTTTTTTTGATACCAAATGCAAAAACGGATGCCAGGACGAAATGCAGGGTCGATTTCCAAACTTAAAAATGGTATTGCTTGCTGTTTTTAAAAATCAAGCTTTTAGGTGCCTGAAGAAGAAAACGCGTGATGCCGGGGTCAGAAAAACTGGTGCCTGGGGAGGCAAATTTTTTTTGATCCCAAATGCAAAAACGGATGGCAGGACGAAATTCGGGGTCGAATTCCAATCTTAAAAATGGTATTGCTTGCTGTTTTTAAAAATCAAGCTTTTTGGTGCCTAAAGAAGAAAACGCGTGATGCCGGGGTCAGAAAAAATGATGCCTTGGGAGGCAAATTTTTTTTGATCCCAAATGCAAAAACGGATGCCAGGACGAAATTCCGGGTCGAATTCCAAACTTAAAAATGGTATTGCTTGCTGTTTTTAAAAATCAAGCTTTTTGGTGCCTGAAGAAGAAAACGCGTGATGCCGGGGTCAGAAAAACTGGTGCCTGGGGAGGCAAATTTTTTTTGATCCCAAATGCAAAAACGGATGCCAGGACGAAATTCCGGGTCGAATTCCAAACTTAAAAATGGTATTGCTTGCTGTTTTTAAAAATGAAGCTTTTTCGTGCCTGAAGAAGAAAACACGTGATGCCGGGGTCAGAAAAACTGGTGCCTGGGGAGGCAATTTTTTTTTGATCCCAAATGCAAAAACGGATGCCAGGACGAAATGCAGGGTCGAATTCCAAACTTAAAGATGGTATTGCTTGCTGTTTTTAAAAATCAAGCATTTTGGTGCCTGAAGAAGAAAACGCGTGATGCCGGGGTCAGAAATACTGGTGCCTGGGGAGGCAAATTTTTTTTGATCCCAAATGCAAAAACGGATGCCAGGACGTAATTCCGGGTCGAATTCCAAACTTAAAAATGGTATTGCTTGCTGTTTTTAAAAATCAAGCTTTTAGGTGCCTGAAGAAGAAAACACGTGATGCCGGGGTCAGAAAAACTGGTGCCTGGGGAGGTAAAATTTTTTTGATCCCAAATGCAAAAAGGGATGCCAGGACGAAATTTGGGGTCGAATTCCAATCTTAAAAATGGTATTGCTTGCTGTTTTTAAAAATCAAGCTTTTTGATGCCTAAAGAAGAAAACGCGTGATGCCGGGGTCAGAAAAAATGATGCCTGGGTAGGCAAAAATTTTTTGATCCCAAATGCAAAAACGGATGCCAGGACGAAATGCAGGGTCAATTTCCAAACTTAAAAATGGTATTGCTTGCTGTTTTTAAAAATCAAGCGTTTTGGTGCCTGAAGAAGAAAACACGTGATGCCGGGGTCAGAAAAACTGGTGCCTGGGGAGGTAAAATTTTTTTGATCCCAAATGCAAAAACGGATGCCAGGACGAAATTCGGGGTCGAATTCCAATCTTAAAAATGGTATTGCTTGCTGTTTTTAAAAATCAAGCTTTTTGGTGCCTAAAGAAGAAAACGCGTGATGCCGGGGTCAGAAAAGATGATGCCTGGGTAGGCAAAATTTTTTTGATCCCAAATGCAAAAACGGATGCCAGGACGAAATGCAGGGTCAATTTCCAAACTTAAAAATGGTATTGCTTGCTGTTTTTAAAAATCAAGCATTTTGGTGCCTGAAGAAGAAATCGCGTGATGCCGGGGTCAGAAAAACTGGTGCCTGGGGAGGCAAATTTTTTTTGATCCCAAATGCAAAAACGGATGCCAGGACGAAATTCCGGGTCGAATTCCAAACTTAAAAATGGTATTGCTTGCTGTTTTTAAAAATCAAGCTTTTTCGTGCCTGAAGAAGAAAACACGTGATGCCGGGGTCAGAAAAACTGGTGCCTGAGGAGGCAAATTTTTTTTGATACCAAATGCAAAAACGGATGCCAGGACGAAATGCAGGGTCTTATTCCAAACTTAAAAATGGTATTGCTTGCTGTATTTAAAAATCAAGCTTTTTGGTGCCTAAAGAAGAAAACGCGTGATGCCGGGGTTAGAAAAACTGGTGCCTGGGGAGGCAAATTTTTTTTGATCCCAAATGCAAAAACGGATGGCAGGACGAAATTCCGGGTCGAATTCCAAACTTAAAAATGGTATTGCTTGCTGTTTTTAAAAATCAAGCTTTTTGGTGCCTGAAGAAGAAAACGCATGATGCCGGGGTCAGAAAAACTGGTGCCTGGGGAGGTAAAATTTTTTTGATCCCAAATGCAAAAACGGATGCCAGGACGAAATTTGGGGTCGAATTCCAATCTTAAAAATGGTATTGCTTGCTGTTTTTAAAAATCAAGCTTTTTGATGCCTAAAGAAGAAAACGTGTGATGCCGGGGTCAGAAAAAATGATGCCTGGGTAGGCAAAATTTTTTTGATCCCAAATGCAAAAACGGATGCCAGGACGAAATTCCGGGTCGAATTCCAAACTTAAAAATGGTATTGCTTGCTGTTTTTAAAAATCAAGCTTTTTCGTGCCTGAAGAAGAAAACTCGTGATGCCGGGGTCAGAAAAACTGGTGCCTGGGGAGGCAAATTTTTTTTGATACCAAATGCAAAAACGGATGCCAGGACGAAATGCAGGGTCGATTTCCAAACTTAAAAATGGTATTGCTTGCTGTTTTTAAAAATCAAGCTTTTAGGTGCCTGAAGAAGAAAACGCGTGATGCCGGGGTCAGAAAAACTGGTGCCTGGGGAGGCAAATTTTTTTTGATCCCAAATGCAAAAACGGATGGCAGGACGAAATTCGGGGTCGAATTCCAATCTTAAAAATGGTATTGCTTGCTGTTTTTAAAAATCAAGCTTTTTGGTGCCTAAAGAAGAAAACGCGTGATGCCGGGGTCAGAAAAAATGATGCCTGGGTAGGCAAATTTTTTTTGATCCCAAATGCAAAAACGGATGCCAGGACGAAATTCCGCGTCGAATTCCAAACTTAAAAATGGTATTGCTTGCTGTTTTTAAAAATCAAGCTTTTTGGTGCCTGAAGAAGAAAACGCGTGATGCCGGGGTCAGAAAAACTGGTGCATGGGGAGGCAAATTTTTTTTGATCCCAAATGCAAAAACGGATGGCAGGACGAAATTCGGGGTCGAATTCCAAACTTAAAAATGGTATTGCTTGCTGTTTTTAAAAATCAAGCTTTTAGGTGCCTGAAGAAGAAAACACGTGATGCCGGGGTCAGAAAAAATGATACCTGGGAAGGCAAAATTTTTTTGATCCCAAATGCAAAAACGGATGCCAGGACCAAATGCAGGGTCAATTTCCAAACTTAAAAATGGTATTGCTTGCTGTTATTAAAAATCAAGCATTTTGGTGCCTGAAGAAGAAATCGCGTGATGCCGGGGTCAGAAAAACTGGTGCCTGGGGAGGCAAATTTTTTTTGATCCCAAATGCAAAAACGGATGCCAGGACGAAATTCCGGGTCGAATTCCAAACTTAAAAATGGTATTGCTTGCTGTTTTTAAAAATCAAGCTTTTTCGTGCCTGAAGAAGAAAACACGTGATGCCGGGGTCAGAAAAACTGGTGCCTGGGGAGGCAAATTTTTTTTGATACCAAATGCAAAAACGGATGCCAGGACGTAATTCCGGGTCGAATTCCAAACTTAAAAATGGTATTGCTTGCTGTTTTTAAAAATCAAGCTTTTAGGTGCCTGAAGAAGAAAACACGTGATGCCGGGGTCAGAAAAACTGGTGCCTGGGGAGGTAAAATTTTTTTGATCCCAAATGCAAAAACGGATGCCAGGACGAAATTCGGGGTCGAATTCCAATCTTAAAAATGGTATTGCTTGCTGTTTTTAAAAATCAAGCTTTTTGGTGCCTAAAGAAGAAAACGCGTGATGCCGGGGTCAGAAAAGATGATGCCTGGGTAGGCAAAATTTTTTTGATCCCAAATGCAAAAACGGATGCCAGGACGAAATGCAGGGTCCATTTCCAAACTTAAAAATGGTATTGCTTGCTGTTTTTAAAAATCAAGCATTTTGGTGCCTGAAGAAGAAATCGCGTGATGCCGGGGTCAGAAAAACTGGTGCCTGGGGAGGCAAATTTTTTTTGATCCCAAATGCAAAAACGGATGCCAGGACGAAATTCCGGGTCGAATTCCAAACTTAAAAATGGTATTGCTTGCTGTTTTTAAAAATCAAGCTTTTTCGTGCCTGAAGAAGAAAACACGTGATGCCGGGGTCAGAAAAACTGGTGCCTGAGGAGGCAAATTTTTTTTGATACCAAATGCAAAAACGGATGCCAGGACGAAATGCAGGGTCTTATTCCAAACTTAAAAATGGTATTGCTTGCTGTTTTTAAAAATCAAGCTTTTTGGTGCCTAAAGAAGAAAACGTGTGATGCCGGGGTTAGAAAAACTGGTGCCTGGGGAGGCAAATTTTTTTTGATCCCAAATGCAAAAACGGATGGCAGGACGAAATTCCGGGTCGAATTCCAAACTTAAAAATGGTATTGCTTGCTGTTTTTAAAAATCAAGCTTTTTGGTGCCTGAAGAAGAAAACGCGTGATGCCGGGGTCAGAAAAACTGGTGCCTGGGGAGGTAAAATTTTTTTGATCCCAAATGCAAAAACGGATGCCAGGACGAAATTTGGGGTCGAATTCCAATCTTAAAAATGGTATTGCTTGCTGTTTTTAAAAATCAAGCTTTTTGATGCCTAAAGAAGAAAACGTGTGATGCCGGGGTCAGAAAAAATGATGCCTGGGTAGGCAAAATTTTTTTGATCCCAAATGCAAAAACGGATGCCAGGACGAAATTCCGGGTCGAATTCCAAACTTAAAAATGGTATTGCTTGCTGTTTTTAAAAATCAAGCTTTTTCGTGCCTGAAGAAGAAAACACGTGATGCCGGGGTCAGAAAAACTGGTGCCTGGGGAGGCAAATTTTTTTTGATACCAAATGCAAAAACGGATGCCAGGACGAAATGCAGGGTCGATTTCCAAACTTAAAAATGGTATTGCTTGCTGTTTTTAAAAATCAAGCTTTTAGGTGCCTGAAGAAGAAAACGCGTGATGCCGGGGTCAGAAAAACTGGTGCCTGGGGAGGCAAATTTTTTTTGATCCCAAATGCAAAAACGGATGGCAGAACGAAATTCGGGGTCGAATTCCAATCTTAAAAATGGTATTGCTTGCTGTTTTTAAAAATCAAGCTTTTTGGTGCCTAAAGAAGAAAACGCGTGATGCCGGGGTCAGAAAAAATGATGCCTGGGTAGGCAAATTTTTTTTGATCCCAAATGCAAAAACGGATGCCAGGACGAAATTCCGCGTCGAATTCCAAACTTAAAAATGGTATTGCTTGCTGTTTTTAAAAATCAAGCTTTTTGGTGCCTGAAGAAGAAAACGCGTGATGCCGGGGTCAGAAAAACTGGTGCATGGGGAGGCAAATTTTTTTTGATCCCAAATGCAAAAACGGATGGCAGGACGAAATTCGGGGTCGAATTCCAAACTTAAAAATGGTATTGCTTGCTGTTTTTAAAAATCAAGCTTTTAGGTGCCTGAAGAAGAAAACACGTGATGCCGGGGTCAGAAAAACTGGTGCCTGGGGAGGTAAAATTTTTTTGATCCCAAATGCAAAAACGGATGCCAGGACGAAATTCGGGGTCGAATTCCAATCTTAAAAATGGTATTGCTTGCTGTTTTTAAAAATCAAGCTTTTTGGTGCCTAAAGAAGAAAACGCGTGATGCCGGGGTCAGAAAAAATTATGCCTGGGTAGGCAAAATTTTTTTGATCCCAAATGCAAAAACGGATGCCAGGACGAAATGCAGGGTCGAATTCCAAACTTAAAAATGGTATTGCTTGCTGTTTTTAAAAATCAAGCATTTTGGTGCCTGAAGAAGAAATCGCGTGATGCCGGGGTCAGAAAAACTGGTGCCTGGAGAGGCAAATTTTTTTTGATCCCAAATGCAAAAACGGATGCCAGGACGAAATTCGGGGTTGAATTCCAAACTTAAAAATGGTATTGCTTGCTGTTTTTAAAAATGAAGCTTTTTCGTGCCTGAAGAAGAAAACGCGTGATGCCGGGGTCAGAAAAACTGGTGCCTGGAGAGGTAAATTTTTTTTGATCCCAAATGCAAAAACGGATGCCAGGACGAAATTCCGGGTCGAATTCCATACTTAAAAATGGTATTGCTTGCTGTTTTTAAAAATGAAGCTTTTTCGTGCCTGAAGAAGAAAACGCGTGATGCCGGGGTAAGAAAAACTGGTGCCTGGAGAGGCAAATTTTTTTTGATCCCAAATGCAAAAACGGATGCCAGGACGAAATTCCGGGTCGAATTCCAAACTTAAAAATGGTATTGCTTGCTGTTTTTAAAAATCAAGCTTTTTGGTGCCTGAAGGAGAAAACGCGTGATGCCGGGGTCAGAAAAACTGGTGCCTGGGGAGGTAAAAATTTTTTGATCCCAAATGCAAAAACGGATGCCAGGACGAAATTTGGGGTCAAATTCCAATCTTAAAAATGGTATTGCTTGCTGTTTTTAAAAATCAAGCTTTTTGATGCCTAAAGAAGAAAACGTGTGATGCCGGGGTCAGAAAAAATGATACCTGGGAAGGCAAAATTTTTTTGATCCCAAATGCAAAAACGGATGCCAGGACCAAATGCAGGGTCAATTTCCAAACTTAAAAATGGTATTGCTTGCTGTTATTAAAAATCAAGCATTTTGGTGCCTGAAGAAGAAATCGCGTGATGCCGGGGTCAGAAAAACTGGTGCCTGGGGAGGCAAATTTTTTTTGATCCCAAATGCAAAAACGGATGCCAGGACGAAATTCCGGGTCGAATTCCAAACTTAAAAATGGTATTGCTTGCTGTTTTTAAAAATCAAGCTTTTTCGTGCCTGAAGAAGAAAACACGTGATGCCGGGGTCAGAAAAACTGGTGCCTGGGGAGGCAAATTTTTTTTGATACCAAATGCAAAAACGGATGCCAGGACGAAATGCAGGGTCGATTTCCAAACTTAAAAATGGTATTGCTTGCTGTTTTTAAAAATCAAGCTTTTAGGTGCCTGAAGAAGAAAACGCGTGATGCCGGGGTCAGAAAAACTGGTGCCTGGGGAGGCAAATTTTTTTTGATCCCAAATGCAAAAACGGATGGCAGGACGAAATTCGGGGTCGAATTCCAATCTTAAAAATGGTATTGCTTGCTGTTTTTAAAAATCAAGCTTTTTGGTGCCTAAAGAAGAAAACGCGTGATGCCGGGGTCAGAAAAAATGATGCCTTGGGAGGCAAATTTTTTTTGATCCCAAATGCAAAAACGGATGCCAGGACGAAATTCCGGGTCGAATTCCAAACTTAAAAATGGTATTGCTTGCTGTTTTTAAAAATCAAGCTTTTTGGTGCCTGAAGAAGAAAACGCGTGATGCCGGGGTCAGAAAAACTGGTGCCTGGGGAGGCAAATTTTTTTTGATCCCAAATGCAAAAACGGATGCCAGGACGAAATTCCGGGTCGAATTCCAAACTTAAAAATGGTATTGCTTGCTGTTTTTAAAAATGAAGCTTTTTCGTGCCTGAAGAAGAAAACACGTGATGCCGGGGTCAGAAAAACTGGTGCCTGGGGAGGCAATTTTTTTTTGATCCCAAATGCAAAAACGGATGCCAGGACGAAATGCAGGGTCGAATTCCAAACTTAAAGATGGTATTGCTTGCTGTTTTTAAAAATCAAGCATTTTGGTGCCTGAAGAAGAAAACGCGTGATGCCGGGGTCAGAAATACTGGTGCCTGGGGAGGCAAATTTTTTTTGATCCCAAATGCAAAAACGGATGCCAAGATGAGATTCACAGTAAAATTCCATGCTTAAAAAGTTTATTGATTGCTGTTTTTAAAAATCAAGCTTTTTGTGCCTGAAGAAGAAAACGCATGATGCCGGGGTCAGAAAAAATGATGCCTGGGGAGGCAAATTTTTTTTGATCCCAAATGCAAAAACGGATGCCAGGACGTAATTCCGGGTCGAATTCCAAACTTAAAAATGGTATTGCTTGCTGTTTTTAAAAATCAAGCTTTTAGGTGCCTGAAGAAGAAAACACGTGATGCCGGGGTCAGAAAAACTGGTGCCTGGGGAGGTAAAATTTTTTTGATCCCAAATGCAAAAAGGGATGCCAGGACGAAATTTGGGGTCGAATTCCAATCTTAAAAATGGTATTGCTTGCTGTTTTTAAAAATCAAGCTTTTTGATGCCTAAAGAAGAAAACGGGTGATGCCGGGGTCAGAAAAAATGATGCCTGGGTAGGCAAAAATTTTTTGATCCCAAATGCAAAAACGGATGCCAGGACGAAATGCAGGGTCAATTTCCAAACTTAAAAATGGTATTGCTTGCTGTTTTTAAAAATCAAGCGTTTTGGTGCCTGAAGAAGAAAACACGTGATGCCGGGGTCAGAAAAACTGGTGCCTGGGGAGGTAAAATTTTTTTGATCCCAAATGCAAAAACGGATGCCAGGACGAAATTCGGGGTCGAATTCCAATCTTAAAAATGGTATTGCTTGCTGTTTTTAAAAATCAAGCTTTTTGGTGCCTAAAGAAGAAAACGCGTGATGCCGGGGTCAGAAAAGATGATGCCTGGGTAGGCAAAATTTTTTTGATCCCAAATGCAAAAACGGATGCCAGGACGAAATGCAGGGTCAATTTCCAAACTTAAAAATGGTATTGCTTGCTGTTTTTAAAAATCAAGCATTTTGGTGCCTGAAGAAGAAATCGCGTGATGCCGGGGTCAGAAAAACTGGTGCCTGGGGAGGCAAATTTTTTTTGATCCCAAATGCAAAAACGGATGCCAGGACGAAATTCCGGGTCGAATTCCAAACTTAAAAATGGTATTGCTTGCTGTTTTTAAAAATCAAGCTTTTTCGTGCCTGAAGAAGAAAACACGTGATGCCGGGGTCAGAAAAACTGGTGCCTGAGGAGGCAAATTTTTTTTGATACCAAATGCAAAAACGGATGCCAGGACGAAATGCAGGGTCTTATTCCAAACTTAAAAATGGTATTGCTTGCTGTTTTTAAAAATCAAGCTTTTTGGTGCCTAAAGAAGAAAACGCGTGATGCCGGGGTTAGAAAAACTGGTGCCTGGGGAGGTAAAATTTTTTTGATCCCAAATGCAAAAACGGATGCCAGGACGAAATTTGGGGTCGAATTCCAATCTTAAAAATGGTATTGCTTGCTGTTTTTAAAAATCAAGCTTTTTGATGCCTAAAGAAGAAAACGTGTGATGCCGGGGTCAGAAAAAATGATGCCTGGGTAGGCAAAATTTTTTTGATCCCAAATGCAAAAACGGATGCCAGGACGAAATTCCGGGTCGAATTCCAAACTTAAAAATGGTATTGCTTGCTGTTTTTAAAAATCAAGCTTTTTCGTGCCTGAAGAAGAAAACTCGTGATGCCGGGGTCAGAAAAACTGGTGCCTGGGGAGGCAAATTTTTTTTGATACCAAATGCAAAAACGGATGCCAGGACGAAATGCAGGGTCGATTTCCAAACTTAAAAATGGTATTGCTTGCTGTTTTTAAAAATCAAGCTTTTAGGTGCCTGAAGAAGAAAACGCGTGATGCCGGGGTCAGAAAAACTGGTGCCTGGGGAGGCAAATTTTTTTTGATCCCAAATGAAAAAACGGATGGCAGGACGAAATTCGGGGTCGAATTCCAATCTTAAAAATGGTATTGCTTGCTGTTTTTAAAAATCAAGCTTTTTGGTGCCTAAAGAAGAAAACGCGTGATGCCGGGGTCAGAAAAAATGATGCCTGGGTAGGCAAATTTTTTTTGATCCCAAATGCAAAAACGGATTCCAGGACGAAATTCCGCGTCGAATTCCAAACTTAAAAATGGTATTGCTTGCTGTTTTTAAAAATCAAGCTTTTTGGTGCCTGAAGAAGAAAACGTGTGATGCCGGGGTCAGAAAAACTGGTGCATGGGGAGGCAAATTTTTTTTGATCCCAAATGCAAAAACGGATGGCAGGACGAAATTCGGGGTCGAATTCCAAACTTAAAAATGGTATTGCTTGCTGTTTTTAAAAATCAAGCTTTTAGGTGCCTGAAGAAGAAAACACGTGATGCCGGGGTCAGAAAAACTGGTGCCTGGGGAGGTAAAATTTTTTTGATCCCAAATGCAAAAACGGATGCCAGGACGAAATTCGGGGTCGAATTCCAATCTTAAAAATGGTATTGCTTGCTGTTTTTAAAAATCAAGCTTTTTGGTGCCTAAAGAAGAAAACGCGTGATGCCGGGGTTAGAAAAACTGGTGCCTGGGGAGGCAAATTTTTTTTGATCCCAAATGCAAAAACGGATGGCAGGACGAAATTCCGGGTCGAATTCCAAACTTAAAAATGGTATTGCTTGCTGTTTTTAAAAATCAAGCTTTTTGGTGCCTGAAGAAGAAAACGCGTGATGCCGGGGTCAGAAAAACTGGTGCCTGGGGAGGTAAAATTTTTTTGATCCCAAATGCAAAAACGGATGCCAGGACGAAATTTGGGGTCGAATTCCAATCTTAAAAATGGTATTGCTTGCTGTTTTTAAAAATCAAGCTTTTTGATGCCTAAAGAAGAAAACGTGTGATGCCGGGGTCAGAAAAAATGATGCCTGGGTAGGCAAAATTTTTTTGATCCCAAATGCAAAAACGGATGCCAGGACGAAATTCCGGGTCGAATTCCAAACTTAAAAATGGTATTGCTTGCTGTTTTTAAAAATCAAGCTTTTTCGTGCCTGAAGAAGAAAACTCGTGATGCCGGGGTCAGAAAAACTGGTGCCTGGGGAGGCAAATTTTTTTTGATACCAAATGCAAAAACGGATGCCAGGACGAAATGCAGGGTCGATTTCCAAACTTAAAAATGGTATTGCTTGCTGTTTTTAAAAATCAAGCTTTTAGGTGCCTGAAGAAGAAAACGCGTGATGCCGGGGTCAGAAAAACTGGTGCCTGGGGAGGCAAATTTTTTTTGATCCCAAATGCAAAAACGGATGGCAGGACGAAATTCGGGGTCGAATTCCAATCTTAAAAATGGTATTGCTTGCTGTTTTTAAAAATCAAGCTTTTTGGTGCCTAAAGAAGAAAACGCGTGATGCCGGGGTCAGAAAAAATGATGCCTGGGTAGGCAAATTTTTTTTGATCCCAAATGCAAAAACGGATTCCAGGACGAAATTCCGCGTCGAATTCCAAACTTAAAAATGGTATTGCTTGCTGTTTTTAAAAATCAAGCTTTTTGGTGCCTGAAGAAGAAAACGCGTGATGCCGGGGTCAGAAAAACTGGTGCATGGGGAGGCAAATTTTTTTTGATCCCAAATGCAAAAACGGATGGCAGGACGAAATTCGGGGTCGAATTCCAAACTTAAAAATGGTATTGCTTGCTGTTTTTAAAAATCAAGCTTTTAGGTGCCTGAAGAAGAAAACACGTGATGCCGGGGTCAGAAAAACTGGTGCCTGGGGAGGTAAAATTTTTTTGATCCCAAATGCAAAAACGGATGCCAGGACGAAATTCGGGGTCGAATTCCAATCTTAAAAATGGTATTGCTTGCTGTTTTTAAAAATGAAGCTTTTTCGTGCCTGAAGAAGAAAACGCGTGATGCCGGGGTCAGAAAAACTGGTGCCTGGAGAGGTAAATTTTTTTTGATCCCAAATGCAAAAACGGATGCCAGGACGAAATTCCGGGTCGAATTCCATACTTAAAAATGGTATTGCTTGCTGTTTTTAAAAATGAAGCTTTTTCGTGCCTGAAGAAGAAAACGCGTGATGCCGGGGTAAGAAAAACTGGTGCCTGGAGAGGCAAATTTTTTTTGATCCCAAATGCAAAAACGGATGCCAGGACGAAATTCCGGGTCGAATTCCAAACTTAAAAATGGTATTGCTTGCTGTTTTTAAAAATCAAGCTTTTTGGTGCCTGAAGAAGAAAACGCGTGATGCCGGGGTCAGAAAAACTGGTGCCTGGGGAGGTAAAAATTTTTTGATCCCAAATGCAAAAACGGATGCCAGGACGAAATTTGGGGTCAAATTCCAATCTTAAAAATGGTATTGCTTGCTGTTTTTAAAAATCAAGCTTTTTGATGCCTAAAGAAGAAAACGTGTGATGCCGGGGTCAGAAAAAATGATACCTGGGAAGGCAAAATTTTTTTGATCCCAAATGCAAAAACGGATGCCAGGACCAAATGCAGGGTCAATTTCCAAACTTAAAAATGGTATTGCTTGCTGTTATTAAAAATCAAGCATTTTGGTGCCTGAAGAAGAAATCGCGTGATGCCGGGGTCAGAAAAACTGGTGCCTGGGGAGGCAAATTTTTTTTGATCCCAAATGCAAAAACGGATGCCAGGACGAAATTCCTGGTCGAATTCCAAACTTAAAAATGGTATTGCTTGCTGTTTTTAAAAATCAAGCTTTTTCGTGCCTGAAGAAGAAAACACGTGATGCCGGGGTCAGAAAAACTGGTGCCTGGGGAGGCAAATTTTTTTTGATACCAAATGCAAAAACGGATGCCAGGACGAAATGCAGGGTCGATTTCCAAACTTAAAAATGGTATTGCTTGCTGTTTTTAAAAATCAAGCTTTTAGGTGCCTGAAGAAGAAAACGCGTGATGCCGGGGTCAGAAAAACTGGTGCCTGGGGAGGCAAATTTTTTTTGATCCCAAATGCAAAAACGGATGGCAGGACGAAATTCGGGGTCGAATTCCAATCTTAAAAATGGTATTGCTTGCTGTTTTTAAAAATCAAGCTTTTTGGTGCCTAAAGAAGAAAACGCGTGATGCCGGGGTCAGAAAAAATGATGCCTGGGGAGGCAAATTTTTTTTGATCCCAAATGCAAAAACGGATGCCAGGACGAAATTCCGGGTCGAATTCCAAACTTAAAAATGGTATTGCTTGCTGTTTTTAAAAATCAAGCTTTTTGGTGCCTGAAGAAGAAAACGCGTGATGCCGGGGTCAGAAAAACTGGTGCCTGGGGAGGCAAATTTTTTTTGATCCCAAATGCAAAAACGGATGCCAGGACGAAATTCCGGGTCGAATTCCAAACTTAAAAATGGTATTGCTTGCTGTTTTTAAAAATGAAGCTTTTTCGTGCCTGAAGAAGAAAACACGTGATGCCGGGGTCAGAAAAACTGGTGCCTGGGGAGGCAATTTTTTTTTGATCCCAAATGCAAAAACGGATGCCAGGACGAAATGCAGGGTCGAATTCCAAACTTAAAAATGGTATTGCTTGCTGTTTTTAAAAATCAAGCATTTTGGTGCCTGAAGAAGAAAACGCGTGATGCCGGGGTCAGAAATACTGGTGCCTGGGGAGGCAAATTTTTTTTGATCCCAAATGCAAAAACGGATGCCAGGACGTAATTCCGGGTCGAATTCCAAACTTAAAAATGGTATTGCTTGCTGTTTTTAAAAATCAAGCTTTTAGGTGCCTGAAGAAGAAAACACGTGATGCCGGGGTCAGAAAAACTGGTGCCTGGGGAGGTAAAATTTTTTTGATCCCAAATGCAAAAAGGGATGCCAGGATGAAATTTGGGGTCGAATTCCAATCTTAAAAATGGTATTGCTTGCTGTTTTTAAAAATCAAGCTTTTTGATGCCTAAAGAAGAAAACGCGTGATGCCGGGGTCAGAAAAAATGATGCCTGGGTAGGCAAAAATTTTTTGATCCCAAATGCAAAAACGGATGCCAGGACGAAATGCAGGGTCAATTTCCAAACTTAAAAATGGTATTGCTTGCTGTTTTTAAAAATCAAGCGTTTTGGTGCCTGAAGAAGAAAACGCGTGATGCCGGGTTCAGAAAAACTGGTGCCTGGGGAGGCAAATTTTTTTTGATCCCAAATGCAAAAACGGATGCCAGGACGAAATTCCGGGTCGAATTCCAAACTTAAAAATGGTATTGCTTGCTGTTTTTAAAAATGAAGCTTTTTCGTGCCTGAAGAAGAAAACACGTGATGCCGGGGTCAGAAAAACTGGTGCCTGGGGAGGCAATTTTTTTTTGATCCCAAATGCAAAAACGGATGCCAGGACGAAATGCAGGGTCGAATTCCAAACTTAAAAATGGTATTGCTTGCTGTTTTTAAAAATCAAGCATTTTGGTGCCTGAAGAAGAAAACGCGTGATGCCGGGGTCAGAAATACTGGTGCCTGGGGAGGCAAATTTTTTTTGATCCCAAATGCAAAAACGGATGCCAGGACGTAATTCCGGGTCGAATTCCAAACTTAAAAATGGTATTGCTTGCTGTTTTTAAAAATCAAGCTTTTAGGTGCCTGAAGAAGAAAACACGTGATGCCGGGGTCAGAAAAACTGGTGCCTGGGGAGGTAAAATTTTTTTGATCCCAAATGCAAAAACGGATGCCAGGACGAAATTCGGGGTCGAATTCCAATCTTAAAAATGGTATTGCTTGCTGTTTTTAAAAATCAAGCTTTTTGGTGCCTGAAGAAGAAAACGCGTGATGCCGGGGTCAGAAATACTGGTGCCTGGGGAGGCAAATTTTTTTTGATCCCAAATGCAAAAACGGATGCCAGGACGTAATTCCGGGTCGAATTCCAAACTTAAAAATGGTATTGCTTGCTGTTTTTAAAAATGAAGCTTTTTCGTGCCTGAAGAAGAAAACACGTGATGCCGGGGTCAGAAAAACTGGTGCCTGGGGAGGTAAAATTTTTTTGATCCCAAATGCAAAAACGGATGCCAGGACGAAATTCGGGGTCGAATTCCAATCTTAAAAATGGTATTGCTTGCTGTTTTTAAAAATCAAGCTTTTTGGTGCCTAAAGAAGAAAACGCGTGATGCCGGGGTCAGAAAAAATGATGCCTGGGTAGGCAAATTTTTTTTGATCCCAAATGCAAAAACGGATGCCAGGACGAAATTTGGGGTCAAATTCCAATCTTAAAAATGGTATTGCTTGCTGTTTTTAAAAATCAAGCTTTTTGATGCCTAAAGAAGAAAACGTGTTATGCCGGGGTCAGAAAAAATGATACCTGGGAAGGCAAAATTTTTTTGATCCCAAATGCAAAAACGGATGCCAGGACCAAATGCAGGGTCAATTTCCAAACTTAAAAATGGTATTGCTTGCTGTTATTAAAAATCAAGCATTTTGGTGCCTGAAGAAGAAATCGCGTGATGCCGGGGTCAGAAAAACTGGTGCCTGGGGAGGCAAATTTTTTTTGATCCCAAATGCAAAAACGGATGCCAGGACGAAATTCCGGGTCGAATTCCAATCTTAAAAATGGTATTGCTTGCTGTTTTTAAAAATCAAGCTTTTTGGTGCCTAAAGAAGAAAACGCGTGATGCCGGGGTCAGAAAAAATGATGCCTGGGGAGGCAAATTTTTTTTGATCCCAAATGCAAAAACGGATGCCAGGACGAAATTCCGGGTCGAATTCCAAACTTAAAAATGGTATTGCTTGCTGTTTTTAAAAATCAAGCTTTTTGGTGCCTGAAGAAGAAAACGCGTGATGCCGGGGTCAGAAAAACTGGTGCCTGGGGAGGCAAATTTTTTTTGATCCCAAATGCAAAAACGGATGCCAGGACGAAATTCCGGGTCGAATTCCAAACTTAAAAATGGTATTGCTTGCTGTTTTTAAAAATGAAGCTTTTTCGTGCCTGAAGAAGAAAACACGTGATGCCGGGGTCAGAAAAACTGGTGCCTGGGGAGGCAATTTTTTTTTGATCCCAAATGCAAAAACGGATGCCAGGACGTAATTCCGGGTCGAATTCCAAACTTAAAAATGGTATTGCTTGCTGTTTTTAAAAATCAAGCTTTTAGGTGCCTGAAGAAGAAAACACGTGATGCCGGGGTCAGAAAAACTGGTGCCTGGGGAGGTAAAATTTTTTTGATCCCAAATGCAAAAACGGATGCCAGGACGAAATTCGGGGTCGAATTCCAATCTTAAAAATGGTATTGCTTGCTGTTTTTAAAAATCAAGCTTTTTGGTGCCTGAAGAAGAAAACGCGTGATGCCGGGGTCAGAAATACTGGTGCCTGGGGAGGCAAATTTTTTTTGATCCCAAATGCAAAAACGGATGCCAGGACGTAATTCCGGGTCGAATTCCAAACTTAAAAATGGTATTGCTTGCTGTTTTTAAAAATGAAGCTTTTTCGTGCCTGAAGAAGAAAACACGTGATGCCGGGGTCAGAAAAACTGGTGCCTGGGGAGGTAAAATTTTTTTGATCCCAAATGCAAAAACGGATGCCAGGACGAAATTCGGGGTCGAATTCCAATCTTAAAAATGGTATTGCTTGCTGTTTTTAAAAATCAAGCTTTTTGGTGCCTAAAGAAGAAAACGCGTGATGCCGGGGTCAGAAAAAATGATGCCTGGGTAGGCAAATTTTTTTTGATCCCAAATGCAAAAACGGATGCCAGGACGAAATTTGGGGTCAAATTCCAATCTTAAAAATGGTATTGCTTGCTGTTTTTAAAAATCAAGCTTTTTGATGCCTAAAGAAGAAAACGTGTGATGCCGGGGTCAGAAAAAATGATACCTGGGAAGGCAAAATTTTTTTGATCCCAAATGCAAAAACGGATGCCAGGACCAAATGCAGGGTCAATTTCCAAACTTAAAAATGGTATTGCTTGCTGTTATTAAAAATCAAGCATTTTGGTGCCTGAAGAAGAAATCGCGTGATGCCGGGGTCAGAAAAACTGGTGCCTGGGGAGGCAAATTTTTTTTGATCCCAAATGCAAAAACGGATGCCAGGACGAAATTCCGGGTCGAATTCCAATCTTAAAAATGGTATTGCTTGCTGTTTTTAAAAATCAAGCTTTTTGGTGCCTAAAGAAGAAAACGCGTGATGCCGGGGTCAGAAAAAATGATGCCTGGGGAGGCAAATTTTTTTTGATCCCAAATGCAAAAACGGATGCCAGGACGAAATTCCGGGTCGAATTCCAAACTTAAAAATGGTATTGCTTGCTGTTTTTAAAAATCAAGCTTTTTGGTGCCTGAAGAAGAAAACGCGTGATGCCGGGGTCAGAAAAACTGGTGCCTGGGGAGGCAAATTTTTTTTGATCCCAAATGCAAAAACGGATGCCAGGACGAAATTCCGGGTCGAATTCCAAACTTAAAAATGGTATTGCTTGCTGTTTTTAAAAATGAAGCTTTTTCGTGCCTGAAGAAGAAAACACGTGATGCCGGGGTCAGAAAAACTGGTGCCTGGGGAGGCAATTTTTTTTTGATCCCAAATGCAAAAACGGATGCCAGGACGAAATGCAGGGTCGAATTCCAAACTTAAAAATGGTATTGCTTGCTGTTTTTAAAAATCAAGCATTTTGGTGCCTGAAGAAGAAAACGCGTGATGCCGGGGTCAGAAATACTGGTGCCTGGGGAGGCAAATTTTTTTTGATCCCAAATGCAAAAACGGATGCCAGGACGTAATTCCGGGTCGAATTCCAAACTTAAAAATGGTATTGCTTGCTGTTTTTAAAAATCAAGCTTTTAGGTGCCTGAAGAAGAAAACACGTGATGCCGGGGTCAGAAAAACTGGTGCCTGGGGAGGTAAAATTTTTTTGATCCCAAATGCAAAAAGGGATGCCAGGACGAAATTTGGGGTCGAATTCCAATCTTAAAAATGGTATTGCTTGCTGTTTTTAAAAATCAAGCTTTTTGATGCCTAAAGAAGAAAACGCGTGATGCCGGGGTCAGAAAAAATGATGCCTGGGTAGGCAAAAATTTTTTGATCCCAAATGCAAAAACGGATGCCAGGACGAAATGCAGGGTCAATTTCCAAACTTAAAAATGGTATTGCTTGCTGTTTTTAAAAATCAAGCGTTTTGGTGCCTGAAGAAGAAAACGCGTGATGCCGGGTTCAGAAAAACTGGTGCCTGGGGAGGCAAATTTTTTTTGATCCCAAATGCAAAAACGGATGCCAGGACGAAATTCCGGGTCGAATTCCAAACTTAAAAATGGTATTGCTTGCTGTTTTTAAAAATGAAGCTTTTTCGTGCCTGAAGAAGAAAACACGTGATGCCGGGGTCAGAAAAACTGGTGCCTGGGGAGGCAATTTTTTTTTGATCCCAAATGCAAAAACGGATGCCAGGACGAAATGCAGGGTCGAATTCCAAACTTAAAAATGGTATTGCTTGCTGTTTTTAAAAATCAAGCATTTTGGTGCCTGAAGAAGAAAACGCGTGATGCCGGGGTCAGAAATACTGGTGCCTGGGGAGGCAAATTTTTTTTGATCCCAAATGCAAAAACGGATGCCAGGACGTAATTCCGGGTCGAATTCCAAACTTAAAAATGGTATTGCTTGCTGTTTTTAAAAATCAAGCTTTTAGGTGCCTGAAGAAGAAAACACGTGATGCCGGGGTCAGAAAAACTGGTGCCTGGGGAGGTAAAATTTTTTTGATCCCAAATGCAAAAACGGATGCCAGGACGAAATTCGGGGTCGAATTCCAATCTTAAAAATGGTATTGCTTGCTGTTTTTAAAAATCAAGCTTTTTGGTGCCTGAAGAAGAAAACGCGTGATGCCGGGGTCAGAAATACTGGTGCCTGGGGAGGCAAATTTTTTTTGATCCCAAATGCAAAAACGGATGCCAGGACGTAATTCCGGGTCGAATTCCAAACTTAAAAATGGTATTGCTTGCTGTTTTTAAAAATGAAGCTTTTTCGTGCCTGAAGAAGAAAACACGTGATGCCGGGGTCAGAAAAACTGGTGCCTGGGGAGGTAAAATTTTTTTGATCCCAAATGCAAGAACGGATGCCAGGACGAAATTCGGGGTCGAATTCCAATCTTAAAAATGGTATTGCTTGCTGTTTTTAAAAATCAAGCTTTTTGGTGCCTAAAGAAGAAAACGCGTGATGCCGGGGTCAGAAAAAATGATGCCTGGGTAGGCAAATTTTTTTTGATCCCAAATGCAAAAACGGATGCCAGGACGAAATTCGGGGTCGAATTCCAAACTTAAAAATGGTATTGCTTGCTGTTTTTAAAAATCAAGCTTTTTGGTGCCTGAAGAAGAAAACGCGTGATGCCGGGGTCAGAAAAACTGGTGCCTGGGGAGGCAAATTTTTTTTTATCCCAAATGCAAAAACGGATGGCAGGACAAAATTCGGGGTCGAATTCCAAACTTAAAAATGGTATTGCTTGCTGTTTTTAAAAATCAAGCTTTTTGGTGCCTGAAGAAGAAAACGCGTGATGCCGGGGTCAGAAAAACTGGTGCCTGGGGAGGCAAATTTTTTTTGATCCCAAATGCAAAAACGGATGCCAGGACGAAATTCCGGGTCGAATTCCAAACTTAAAAATGGTATTGCTTGCTGTTTTTAAAAATCAAGCTTTTTCGTGCCTGAAGAAGAAAACACGTGATGCCGGGGTCAGAAAAACTGGTGCCTGAGGAGGCAAATTTTTTTTGATACCAAATGCAAAAACGGATGCCAGGACGAAATGCAGGGTCTTATTCCAAACTTAAAAATGGTATTGCTTGCTGTTTTTAAAAATCAAGCTTTTTGGTGCCTAAAGAAGAAAACGCGTGATGCCGGGGTTAGAAAAACTGGTGCCTGGGGAGGCAAATTTTTTTTGATCCCAAATGCAAAAACGGATGGCAGGACGAAATTCCGGGTCGAATTCCAAACTTAAAAATGGTATTGCTTGCTGTTTTTAAAAATCAAGCTTTTTGGTGCCTGAAGAAGAAAACGCGTGATGCCGGGGTCAGAAAAACTGGTGCCTGGGGAGGTAAAATTTTTTTGATCCCAAATGCAAAAACGGATGCTAGGACGAAATTTGGGGTCGAATTCCAATCTTAAAAATGGTATTGCTTGCTGTTTTTAAAAATCAAGCTTTTTGATGCCTAAAGAAGAAAACGTGTTATGCCGGGGTCAGAAAAAATGATGCCTGGGTAGGCAAAATTTTTTTGATCCCAAATGCAAAAACGGATGCCAGGACGAAATTCCGGGTCGAATTCCAAACTTAAAAATGGTATTGCTTGCTGTTTTTAAAAATCAAGCTTTTTCGTGCCTGAAGAAGAAAACACGTGATGCCAGGGTCAGAAAAACTGGTGCCTGGGGAGGCAAATTTTTTTTGATACCAAATGCAAAAACGGATGCCAGGACGAAATGCAGGGTCGATTTCCAAACTTAAAAATGGTATTGCTTGCTGTTTTTAAAAATCAAGCTTTTAGGTGCCTGAAGAAGAAAACGCGTGATGCCGGGGTCAGAAAAACTGGTGCCTGGGGAGGCAAATTTTTTTTGATCCCAAATGCAAAAACGGATGGCAGGACGAAATTCGGGGTCGAATTCCAATCTTAAAAATGGTATTGCTTGCTGTTTTTAAAAATCAAGCTTTTTGGTGCCTGAAGAAGAAATCGCGTGATGCCGGGGTCAGAAAAACTGGTGCATGGGGAGGCAAATTTTTTTTGATCCCAAATGCAAAAACGGATGGCAGGACGAAATTCGGGGTCGAATTCCAAACTTAAAAATGGTATTGCTTGCTGTTTTTAAAAATCAAGCTTTTAGGTGCCTGAAGAAGAAAACACGTGATGCCGGGGTCAGAAAAAATGATGCCTGGGTAGGCAAAATTTTTTTGATCCCAAATGCAAAAACGGATGCCAGGACGAAATGCAGGGTCGAATTCCAAACTTAAAAATGGTATTGCTTGCTGTTTTTAAAAATCAAGCATTTTGGTGCCTGAAGAAGAAATCGCGTGATGCCGGGGTCAGAAAAACTGGTGCCTGGAGAGGCAAATTTTTTTTGATCCCAAATGCAAAAACGGATGCCAGGACGAAATTCGGGGTTGAATTCCAAACTTAAAAATGGTATTGCTTGCTGTTTTTAAAAATGAAGCTTTTTCGTGCCTGAAGAAGAAAACGCGTGATGCCGGGGTCAGAAAAACTGGTGCCTGGAGAGGTAAATTTTTTTTGATCCCAAATGCAAAAACGGATGCCAGGACGAAATTCCGGGTCGAATTCCATACTTAAAAATGGTATTGCTTGCTGTTTTTAAAAATGAAGCTTTTTCGTGCCTGAAGAAGAAAACGCGTGATGCCGGGGTAAGAAAAACTGGTGCCTGGAGAGGCAAATTTTTTTTGATCCCAAATGCAAAAACGGATGCCAGGACGAAATTCCGGGTCGAATTCCAAACTTAAAAATGGTATTGCTTGCTGTTTTTAAAAATCAAGCTTTTTGGTGCCTGAAGAAGAAAACGCGTGATGCCGGGGTCAGAAAAACTGGTGCCTGGGGAGGTAAAAATTTTTTGATCCCAAATGCAAAAACGGATGCCAGGACGAAATTTGGGGTCAAATTCCAATCTTAAAAATGGTATTGCTTGCTGTTTTTAAAAATCAAGCTTTTTGATGCCTAAAGAAGAAAACGTGTGATGCCGGGGTCAGAAAAAATGATACCTGGGAAGGCAAAATTTTTTTGATCCCAAATGCAAAAACGGATGCCAGGACCAAATGCAGGGTCAATTTCCAAACTTAAAAATGGTATTGCTTGCTGTTATTAAAAATCAAGCATTTTGGTGCCTGAAGAAGAAATCGCGTGATGCCGGGGTCAGAAAAACTGGTGCCTGGGGAGGCAAATTTTTTTTGATCCCAAATGCAAAAACGGATGCCAGGACGAAATTCCGGGTCGAATTCCAAACTTAAAAATGGTATTGCTTGCTGTTTTTAAAAATCAAGCTTTTTCGTGCCTGAAGAAGAAAACACGTGATGCCGGGGTCAGAAAAACTGGTGCCTGGGGAGGCAAATTTTTTTTGATCCCAAATGCAAAAACGGATGCCAGGACGAAATGCAGGGTCGAATTCCAAACTTAAAAATGGTATTGCTTGCTGTTTTTAAAAATCAAGCTTTTAGGTGCCTGAAGAAGAAAACGCGTGATGCCGGGGTCAGAAAAACTGGTGCCTGGGGAGGCAAATTTTTTTTGATCCCAAATGCAAAAACGGATGGCAGGACGAAATTCGGGGTCGAATTCCAAACTTAAAAATGGTATTGCTTGCTGTTTTTAAAAATCAAGCTTTTAGGTGCCTGAAGAAGAAAATGCGTGATGCCGGGGTTAGAAAAACTGGTGCCTGGGGAGGTAAAAATTTTTTGATCCCAAATGCAAAAACGGATGCCAGGACGAAATTCGGGGTCGAATTCCAATCTTAAAAATGGTATTGCTTGCTGTTTTTAAAAACCAAGCTTTTTGGTGCCTAAAGAAGAAAACGCGTGATGCCGGGGTCAGAAAAAATGATGCCTGGGTAGGCAAAATTTTTTTGATCCCAAATGCAAAAACGGATGCCAGGACGAAATGCAGGGTCGAATTCCAAACTTAAAAATGGTATTGCTTGCTGTTTTTAAAAATCAAGCATTTTGGTGCCTGAAGAAGAAATCGCGTGATGCCGGGGTCAGAAAAACTGGTGCCTGGAGAGGCAAATTTTTTTTGATCCCAAATGCAAAAACGGATGCCAGGACGAAATTCGGGGTTGAATTCCAAACTTAAAAATGGTATTGCTTGCTGTTTTTAAAAATGAAGCTTTTTCGTGCCTGAAGAAGAAAACGCGTGATGCCGGGGTCAGAAAAACTGGTGCCTGGAGAGGTAAATTTTTTTTGATCCCAAATGCAAAAACGGATGCCAGGACGAAATTCCGGGTCGAATTCCATACTTAAAAATGGTATTGCTTGCTGTTTTTAAAAATGAAGCTTTTTCGTGCCTGAAGAAGAAAACGCGTGATGCCGGGGTAAGAAAAACTGGTGCCTGGGGAGGCAAATTTTTTTTGATCCCAAATGCAAAAATCCATGCCAGGATGAGTTTCGGGGTAGAATTCCATACTTAAAAATGGTATTGCTTGCTGTTTTTAAAAATCAGTCTTTTTGTGCCTGAAGAAGAAAACGCGTGATGCCGGGGTCAGAAAAAATGATGCCTGGGTAGGCAAAATTTTTTTGATCCCAAAGGCATAAACCGGATGCCAGGATGAGATTCAGGGTAGAATTCCAAACTTAAAAATGGTATTGCTTGCTGTTTTTAAAAATCAAGCTTTTTGGTGCCTGAAGAAGAAAACGCGTGATGCCGGGGTCAGAAAAACTGGTGCCTGGGGAGGCAAATTTTTTTTGATCCCAAATGCAAAAACGGATGCCAGGACGAAATTCCGGGGCGAATTCCAAACTTAAAAATGGTATTGCTTGCTGTTTTTAAAAATCAAGCTTTTTGGTGCCTGAAGAAGAAAACGCGTGATGCCGGGGTCAGAAAAACTGGTGCCTGGGGAGGCAAATTTTTTTTGATCCCAAATGCAAAAACGGATGCCAGGACGAAATTCCGGGTCGGAATTCCAAACTTAAAAATGGTATTGCTTGCTGTTTTTAAAAATCAAGCTTTTTGGTGCCTGAAGAAGAAAACGCGTGATGCCGGGGTCAGAAAAACTGGTGCCTGGGGAGGCAAATTTTTTTTGATCCCAAATGCAAAAACGGATGCCAGGACGAAATGCAGGGTCGATTTCCAAACTTAAAAATGGTATTGCTTGCTGTTTTTAAAAATCAAGCATTTTGGTGCCTGAAGAAGAAAACGCGTGATGCCGGGGTCAGAAAAACTGGTGCCTGGGGAGGCAAATTTTTTTTGATCCCAAATGCAAAAACGGATGCCAGGACGAAATTTGGGGTCGAATTCCAATCTTAAAAATGGTATTGCTTGCTGTTTTTAAAAATCAAGCTTTTTGATGCCTGAAGAAGAAAACGCGTGATGCCGGGGTCAGAAAAAATGATGCCTGGGTAGGCAAAATTTTTTTGATCCCAAAGGCAAAAACGGTTGCCAGGACGAAATGCAGGGTCAATTTCCAAACTTAAAAATGGTATTGTTTGCTGTTTTTAAAAATCAAGCTTTTTGGTGCCTAAAGAAGAAAACGCGTGATGCCGGGGTCAGAAAAAATGATGCCAGGGTAGGCAAATTTTTTTTGATCCCAAATGCAAAAACGGATGCCAGGACGAAATTCCGGGTCGAATTCCAAACTTAAAAATGGTATTGCTTGCTGTTTTTAAAAATCAAGCTTTTTGGTGCCTGAAGAAGAAAACGCGTGATGCCGGGGTCAGAAAAACTGGTGCCTGGGGAGGCAAATTTTTTTGATCCCAAATGCAAAAACGGATGCCAGGACGAAATTCGGGGTCGAATTCCAATCTTAAAAATGGTATTGCTTGCTGTTTTTAAAAATCAAGCTTTTTGGTGCCTGAAGAAGAAAATGCGTGATGCCGGGATCAGAAAAACTGGTGCCTGGGGAGGCAAATTTTTTTTGATCCCAAATGCAAAAACGGATGCCAGGACGAAATGCAGGGTCGATTTCCAAACTTAAAAATGGTATTGCTTGCTGTTTTTAAAAATCAAGCATTTTGGTGCCTGAAGAAGAAAACGCGTGATGCCGGGGTCAGAAAAACTGGTGCCTGGGGAGGCAAATTTTTTTTGATCCCAAATGCAAAAACGGATGCCAGGACGAAATTCCAGGTCGAATTCCAGACTTAAAAATGGTATTGCTTGCTGTTTTTAAAAATCAAGCTTTTTGGTGCCTGAAGAAGAAAACGCGTGATGCCGGGGTCAGAAAAACTGGTGCCTGGGGAGGCAAATTTTTTTTGATCCCAAATGCAAAAACGGATGCCAGGACGATATTCCGGGTCGAATTCCAAACTTAAAAATGGTATTGCTTGCTGTTTTTAAAAATCAAGCATTTTGGTGCCTGAAGAAGAAAACGCGTGATGCCGGGGTCAGAAAAACTGGTGCCTGGGGAGGCAAATTTTTTTTTATCCCAAATGCAAAAACGGATGGCAGGACGAAATTCGGGGTCGAATTCCAAACTTAAAAATGGTATTGCTTGCTGTTTTTAAAAATCAAGCTTTTTGGTCCCTGAAGAAGAAAACGCGTGATGCCGGGGTCAGAAATACTGGTGCCTGGGGAGGCAAATTTTTTTTGATTCCAAATGCAAAAACGGATGCCAGGACGTAATTCCGGGTCGAATTCCAAACTTAAAAATGGTATTGCTTGCTGTTTTTAAAAATCAAGCTTTTAGGTGCCTGAAGAAGAAAACACGTGATGCCGGGGTCAGAAAAACTGGCGCCTGGGGAGGTAAAATTTTTTTGATCCCAAATGCAAAAACGGATGCCAGGACGAAATTCGGGGTCGAATTCCAATCTTAAAAATGGTATTGCTTGCTGTTTTTAAAAATCAAGCTTTTTGGTGCCTAAAGAAGAAAACGCGTGATGCCGGGGTCAGAAAAAATGATGCCTGGGTAGGCAAAATTTTTTTGATCCCAAATGCAAAAACGGATGCCAGGACGAAATGCAGGGTCGAATTCCAAAGTTAAAAATGGTATTGCTTGCTGTTTTTAAAAATCAAGCATTTTGGTTCCTGAAGAAGAAATCGCGTGATGCCGGGGTCAGAAAAACTGGTGCCTGGGGAGGCAAATTTTTTTTGATCCCAAATGCAAAAACGGATGCCAGGACGAAATTCGGGGTTGAATTCCAAACTTAAAAATGGTATTGCTTGCTGTTTTTAAAAATGAAGCTTTTTCGTGCCTGAAGAAGAAAACGCGTGATGCCGGGGTCAGAAAAACTAGTGCCTGGAGAGGTAAAATTTTTTTGATCCCAAATGCAAAAACGGATGCCAGGACGAAATTCCGGGTCGAATTCCAAACTTAAAAATGGTATTGCTTGCTGTTTTTAAAAATGAAGCTTTTTCGTGCCTGAAGAAGAAAACACGTGATGCCGGATGAGTTTCGGGGTAGAATTCCATACTTAAAAATGGTATTGCTTGCTGTTTTTAAAAATCAGTCTTTTTGTGCCTGAAGAAGAAAACGCGTGATGCCGGGGTCAGAAAAAATGATGCCTGGGTAGGCAAAATTTTTTTGATCCCAAAGGCAAAAACGGATGCCAGGATGAGATTCAGGGTAGAATTCCAAACTTAAAAATGGTATTGCTTGCTGTTTTTAAAAATCAAGCTTTTTGGTGCCTGAAGAAGAAAACGCGTGATGCCGGGGTCAGAAAAACTGGTGCCTGGGGAGGCAAATTTTTTTTGATCCCAAATGCAAAAACGGATGCCAGGACGAAATGCAGGGTCGATTTCCAAACTTAAAAATGGTATTGCTTGCTGTTTTTAAAAATCAAGCATTTTGGTGCCTGAAGAAGAAAACGCGTGATGCCGGGGTCAGAAAAACTGGTGCCTGGGGAGGCAAATTTTTTTTGATCCCAAATGCAAAAACGGATGCCAGGACGAAATTTGGGGTCGAATTCCAATCTTAAAAATGGTATTGCTTGCTGTTTTTAAAAATCAAGCTTTTTGATGCCTGAAGAAGAAAACGCGTGATGCCGGGGTCAGAAAAAATGATGCCTGGGTAGGCAAAATTTTTTTGATCCCAAAGGCAAAAACGGATGCCAGGACGAAATGCAGGGTCAATTTCCAAACTTAAAAATGGTATTGCTTGCTGTTTTTAAAAATCAAGCTTTTTGGTGCCTGAAGAAGAAAACGCATGATGCCGGGGTCAGAAAAACTGGTGCCTGGGGAGGCAAATTTTTTTTGATCCCAAATGCAAAAACGGATGCCAGGACGAAATTCCGGGTCGAATTCCAAACTTAAAAATGGTATTGCTTGCTGTTTTTAAAAATGAAGCTTTTTCGTGCCTGAAGAAGAAAACACGTGATGCCGGGGTCAGAAAAACTGGTGCCTGGGGAGGTAAAAATTTTTTGATCCCAAATGCAAAAACGGATGCCAGGACGAAATTCGGGGTCGAATTCCAATCTTAAAAATGGTATTGCTTGCTGTTTTTAAAAATCAAGCTTTTTGGTGCCTAAAGAAGAAAATGCGTGATGCCGGGGTCAGAAAAAATGATGCCTGGGTAGGCAAATTTTTTTTGATCCCAAATGCAAAAACGGATGCCAGGACAAAATTCCGGGTCGAATTCCAAACTTAAAAATGGTATTGCTTGCTGTTTTTAAAAATGAAGCTTTTTGGTGCCTGAAGAAGAAAACGCGTGATGCCGGGGTCAGAAAAACTGGTGCCTGGGGAGGCAAATTTTTTTGATCCCAAATGCAAAAACGGATGCCAGGACGAAATTCGGGGTCGAATTCCAATCTTAAAAATGGTATTGCTTGCTGTTTTTAAAAATCAAGCTTTTTGGTGCCTGAAGAAGAAAATGCGTGATGCCGGGGTCAGAAAAACTGGTGCCTGGGGAGGCAAATTTTTTTTGATCCCAAATGCAAAAACGGATGCCAGGACGAAATGCAGGGTCGATTTCCAAACTTAAAAATGGTATTGCTTGCTGTTTTTAAAAATCAAGCATTTTGGTGCCTGAAGAAGAAAACGCGTGATGCCGGGGTCAGAAAAACTGGTGCCTGGGGAGGCAAATTTTTTTTGATCCCAAATGCAAAAACGGATGCCAGGACGAAATTCCAGGTCGAATTCCAAACTTAAAAATGGTATTGCTTGCTGTTTTTAAAAATCAAGCTTTTTGGTGCCTGAAGAAGAAAACGCGTGATGCCGGGGTCAGAAAAACTGGTGCCTGGGGAGGCAAATTTTTTTTGATCCCAAATGCAAAAACGGATGCCAGGACGATATTCCGGGTCGAATTCCAAACTTAAAAATGGTATTGCTTGCTGTTTTTAAAAATCAAGCTTTTTGGTGCCTGAAGAAGAAAACACGTGATGCCGGGGTCAGAAAAACTGGTGCCTGGGGAGGTAAAATTTTTTTGATCCCAAATGCAAAAACGGATGCCAGGACGAAATTCGGGGTCGAATTCCAATCTTAAAAATGGTATTGCTTGCTGTTTTTAAAAATCAAGCATTTTGGTGCCTAAAGAAGAAAACGCGTGATGCCGGGGTCAGAAAAAATGATGCCTGGGTAGGCAAATTTTTTTTGATCCCAAATGCAAAAACGGATGCCAGGATGAAATTCCGGGTGGAATTCCAAACTTAAAAATGGTATTGCTTGCTGTTTTTAAAAATCAAGCTTTTTGGTGCCTGAAGAAGAAAACGCGTGATGCCGGGGTCAGAAAAACTGGTGCCTGGGGAGGCAAATTTTTTTTGATCCCAAATGCAAAAACGGATGCCAGGACGAAATTCCGGGTCGAATTCCAAACTTAAAAATGGTATTGCTTGCTGTTTTTAAAAATCAAGCATTTTGGTGCCTGAAGAAGAAAACGCGTGATGCCGGGGTCAGAAAAACTGGTGCCTGGGGAGGCAAATTTTTTTTGATCCCAAATGCAAAAACGGATGGCAGGACGAAATTCGGGGTCGAATTCCAAACTTAAAAATGATATTGCTTGCTGTTTTTAAAAATCAAGCTTTTTGGTGCCTGGAGAAGAAAACGCGTGATGCCGGGGTCAGAAATACTGGTGCCTGGGGAGGCAAATTTTTTTTGATCCCAAATGCAAAAATCCATGCCAGGATGAGTTTCGGGGTAGAATTCCATACTTAAAAATGGTATTGCTTGCTGTTTTTAAAAATCAGTCTTTTTGTGCCTGAAGAAGAAAACGCGTGATGCCGGTGTCAGAAAAAATGATGCCTGGGTAGGCAAAATTTTTTTGATCCCAAAGGCAAAAACGGATGCCAGGATGAGATTCAGGGTAGAATTCCAAACTTAAAAATGGTTTTGCTTGCTGTTTTTAAAAATCAAGCTTTTTGGTGCCTGAAGAAGAAAACGCGTGATGCCGGGGTCAGAAAAACTGGTGCCTGGGGAGGCAAATTTTTTTTGATCCCAAATGCAAAAACGGATGCCAGGACGAAATGCAGGGTCGATTTCCAAACTTAAAAATGGTATTGCTTGCTGTTTTTAAAAATCAAGCTTTTTGGTGCCTGAAGAAGAAAACGCGTGATGCCGGGGTCAGAAAAACTGGTGCCTGGGGAGGCAAATTTTTTTGATCCCAAATGCAAAAACAGATGCCAGGACGAAATTCTGGGTCGAATTCCAAACTTAAAAATGGTATTGCTTGCTGTTTTTAAAAATCAAGCTTTTTGGTGCCTGAAGAAGAAAACGCGTGATGCCGGGGTCAGAAAAACTGGTGCCTGGGGAGGCAAATTTTTTTTGATCCCAAATGCAAAAATGGATGCCAGGACGAAATGCAGGGTCGATTTCCAAACTTAAAAATGGTATTGCTTGCTGTTTTTAAAAATCAAGCTTTTTGGTTCCTGAAGAAGAAAACGCGTGATGCCGGGGTCAGAAAAACTGGTGCCTGGGGAGGTAAAAATTTTTTGATCCCAAATGCAAAAACGGATGCCAGGACGAAATTCGGGGTCGATTTCCAAACTTAAAAATGGTATTGCTTGCTGTTTTTAAAAATCAAGCATTTTGGTGCCTGAAGAAGAAAACGCGTGATGCCGGGGTCAGAAAAACTGGTGCCTGGGGAGGCAAATTTTTTTTGATCCCAAATGCAAAAACGGATGCCAGGACGAAATTCCAGGTCGAATTCCAAACTTAAAAATGGTATTGCTTGCTGTTTTTAAAAATCAAGCTTTTTGGTGCCTGAAGAAGAAAACGCGTGATGCCGGGGTCAGAAAAACTGGTGCCTGGGGAGGCAAATTTTTTTTGATCCCAAATGCAAAAACGGATGCCAGGACGATATTCCGGGTCGAATTCCAAACTTAAAAATGGTATTGCTTGCTGTTTTTAAAAATCAAGCTTTTTGGTGCCTGAAGAAGAAAACACGTGATGCCGGGGTCAGAAAAACTGGTGCCTGGGGAGGTAAAATTTTTTTGATCCCAAATGCAAAAACGGATGCCAGGACGAAATTCGGGGTCGAATTCCAATCTTAAAAATGGTATTGCTTGCTGTTTTTAAAAATCAAGCATTTTGGTGCCTAAAGAAGAAAACGCGTGATGCCGGGGTCAGAAAAAATGATGCCTGGGTAGGCAAATTTTTTTTGATCCCAAATGCAAAAACGGATGCCAGGACGAAATTCCGGGTGGAATTCCAAACTTAAAAATGGTATTGCTTGCTGTTTTTAAAAATCAAGCTTTTTGGTGCCTGAAGAAGAAAACGCGTGATGCCGGGGTCAGAAAAACTGGTGCCTGGGGAGGCAAATTTTTTTTGATCCCAAATGCAAAAACGGATGCCAGGACGAAATTCCGGGTCGAATTCCAAACTTAAAAATGGTATTGCTTGCTGTTTTTAAAAATCAAGCATTTGGTGCCTGAAGAAGAAAACGCGTGATGCCGGGGTCAGAAAAACTGGTGCCTGGGGAGGCAAATTTTTTTTGATCCCAAATGCAAAAACGGATGGCAGGACGAAATTCGGGGTCGAATTCCAAACTTAAAAATGATATTGCTTGCTGTTTTTAAAAATCAAGCTTTTTGGTGCCTGGAGAAGAAAACGCGTGATGCCGGGGTCAGAAATACTGGTGCCTGGGGAGGCAAATTTTTTTTGATCCCAAATGCAAAAATCCATGCCAGGATGAGTTTCGGGGTAGAATTCCATACTTAAAAATGGTATTGCTTGCTGTTTTTAAAAATCAGTCTTTTTGTGCCTGAAGAAGAAAACGCGTGATGCCGGTGTCAGAAAAAATGATGCCTGGGTAGGCAAAATTTTTTTGATCCCAAAGGCAAAAACGGATGCCAGGATGAGATTCAGGGTAGAATTCCAAACTTAAAAATGGTTTTGCTTGCTGTTTTTAAAAATCAAGCTTTTTCGTGCCTGAAGAAGAAAACGCGTGATGCCGGGGTCAGAAAAACTGGTGCCTGGGGAGGCAAATTTTTTTTGATCCCAAATGCAAAAACGGATGCCAGGACGAAATGCAGGGTCGATTTCCAAACTTAAAAATGGTATTGCTTGCTGTTTTTAAAAATCAAGCTTTTTGGTGCCTGAAGAAGAAAACGCGTGATGCCGGGGTCAGAAAAACTGGTGCCTGGGGAGGCAAATTTTTTTGATCCCAAATGCAAAAACAGATGCCAGGACGAAATTCTGGGTCGAATTCCAAACTTAAAAATGGTATTGCTTGCTGTTTTTAAAAATCAAGCTTTTTGGTGCCTGAAGAAGAAAACGCGTGATGCCGGGGTCAGAAAAACTGGTGCCTGGGGAGGCAAATTTTTTTTGATCCCAAATGCAAAAATGGATGCCAGGACGAAATGCAGGGTCGATTTCCAAACTTAAAAATGGTATTGCTTGCTGTTTTTAAAAATCAAGCTTTTTGGTTCCTGAAGAAGAAAACGCGTGATGCCGGGGTCAGAAAAACTGGTGCCTGGGGAGGTAAAAATTTTTTGATCCCAAATGCAAAAACGGATGCCAGGACGAAATTCGGGGTCGAATTCCAATCTTAAAAATGGTATTGCTTGCTGTTTTTAAAAATCAAGCTTTTTGGTGCCTAAAGAAGAAAATGCGTGATGCCGGGGTCAGAAAAAATGATGCCTGGGTAGGCAAATTTTTTTTGATCCCAAATGCAAAAACGGATGCCAGGACAAAATTCCGGGTCGAATTCCAAACTTAAAAATGGTATTGCTTGCTGTTTTTAAAAATCAAGCTTTTTGGTGCCTGAAGAAGAAAACGCGTGATGCCGGGGTCAGAAAAACTGGTGCCTGGGGAGGCAAATTTTTTTGATCCCAAATGCGAAAATGGATGCCAGGACGAAATTCGGGGTCGAATTCCAATCTTAAAAATGGTATTGCTTGCTGTTTTTAAAAATCAAGCTTTTTGGTGCCTGAAGAAGAAAATGCGTGATGCCGGGGTCAGAAAAACTGGCGCCTGGGGAGGTAAAATTTTTTTGACCCCAAATGCAAAAACGGATGCCAGGACGAAATTCGGGGTCGAATTCCAATCTTAAAAATGGTATTGCTTGCTGTTTTTAAAAATCAAGCTTTTTGGTGCCTAAAGAAGAAAACGCGTGATGCCGGGGTCAGAAAAAATGATGCCTGGGTAGGCAAAATTTTTTTGATCCCAAATGCAAAAACGGATGCCAGGACGAAATGCAGGGTCGAATTCCAAACTTAAAAATGGTATTGCTTGCTGTTTTTAAAAATCAAGCATTTTGGTTCCTGAAGAAGAAATCGCGTGATGCCGGGGTCAGAAAAACTGGTGCCTGGGGAGGCAAATTTTTTTTGATCCCAAATGCAAAAACGGATGCCAGGACGAAATTCGGGGTTGAATTCCAAACTTAAAAATGGTATTGCTTGCTGTTTTTAAAAATGAAGCTTTTTCGTGCCTGAAGAAGAAAACGCGTGATGCTGGGGTCAGAAAAACTAGTGCCTGGAGAGGTAAAATTTTTTTGATCCCAAATGCAAAAACGGATGCCAGGACGAAATTCCGGGTCGAATTCCAAACTTAAAAATGGTATTGCTTGCTGTTTTTAAAAATGAAGCTTTTTCGTGCCTGAAGAAGAAAACACGTGATGCCGGATGAGTTTCGGGGTAGAATTCCATACTTAAAAATGGTATTGCTTGCTGTTTTTAAAAATCAGTCTTTTTGTGCCTGAAGAAGAAAACGCGTGATGCCGGGGTCAGAAAAAAATGATGCCTGGGTAGGCAAAATTTTTTTGATTCCAAAGGCAAAAACGGATGCCAGGATGAGATTCAGGGTAGAATTCCAAACTTAAAAATGGTATTGCTTGCTGTTTTTAAAAATCAAGCTTTTTGGTGCCTGAAGAACAAAACGCGTGATGCCGGGGTCAGAAAAACTGGTGCCTGGGGAGGCAAATTTTTTTTGATCCCAAATGCAAAAACGGATGCCAGGACGAAATGCAGGGTCGATTTCCAAACTTAAAAATGGTATTGCTTGCTGTTTTTAAAAATCAAGCATTTTGGTGCCTGAAGAAGAAAACGCGTGATGCCGGGGTCAGAAAAACTGGTGCCTGGGGAGGCAAATTTTTTTTGATCCCAAATGCAAAAACGGATGCCAGGACGAAATTTGGGGTCGAATTCCAATCTTAAAAATGGTATTGCTTGCTGTTTTTAAAAATCAAGCTTTTTGATGCCTGAAGAAGAAAACGTGTGATGCCGGGGTCAGAAAAAATGATGCCTGGGTAGGCAAAATTTTTTTGATCCCAAAGGCAAAAACGGATGCCAGGACGAAATGCAGGGTCAATTTCCAAACTTAAAAATGGTATTGCTTGCTGTTTTTAAAAATCAAGCTTTTTGGTGCCTGAAGAAGAAAACACGTGATGCCGGGGTCAGAAAAACTGGTGCCTGGGGAGGTAAAAATTTTTTGATCCCAAATGCAAAAACGGATGCCAGGACGAAATTCGGGGTCGAATTCCAATCTTAAAAATGGTATTGCTTGCTGTTTTTAAAAATCAAGCTTTTTGGTGCCTAAAGAAGAAAACGCGTGATGCCGGGGTCAGAAAAAATGATGCCTGGGGAGGCAAAATTTTTTTGATCCCAAATGCAAAAACGGATGCCAGGACGAAATGCAGGGTCGAATTCCAAACTTAAAAATGGTATTGCTTGCTGTTTTTAAAAATCAAGCATTTTGGTTCCTGAAGAAGAAATCGCGTGATGCCGGGGTCAGAAAAACTGGTGCCTGGGGAGGCAAATTTTTTTTGATCCCAAATGCAAAAACGGATGCCAGGACGAAATTCGGGGTTGAATTCCAAACTTAAAAATGGTATTGCTTGCTGTTTTTAAAAATGAAGCTTTTTCGTGCCTGAAGAAGAAAACGCGTGATGCCGGGGTCAGAAAAACTAGTGCCTGGAGAGGTAAAATTTTTTTGATCCCAAATGCAAAAACGGATGCCAGGACGAAATTCCGGGTCGAATTCCAAACTTAAAAATGGTATTGCTTGCTGTTTTTAAAAATGAAGCTTTTTCGTGCCTGAAGAAGAAAACACGTGATGCCGGATGAGTTTCGGGGTAGAATTCCATACTTAAAAATGGTATTGCTTGCTGTTTTTAAAAATCAGTCTTTTTGTGCCTGAAGAAGAAAACGCGTGATGCCGGGGTCAGAAAAAATGATGCCTGGGTAGGCAAAATTTTTTTGATCCCAAAGGCAAAAACGGATGCCAGGATGAGATTCAGGGTAGAATTCCAAACTTAAAAATGGTATTGCTTGCTGTTTTTAAAAATCAAGCTTTTTGGTGCCTGAAGAAGAAAACGCGTGATGCCGGGGTCAGAAAAACTGGTGCCTGGGGAGGCAAATTTTTTTTGATCCCAAATGCAAAAACGGATGCCAGGACGAAATGCAGGGTCGATTTCCAAACTTAAAAATGGTATTGCTTGCTGTTTTTAAAAATCAAGCATTTTGGTGCCTGAAGAAGAAAACGCGTGATGCCGGGGTCAGAAAAACTGGTGCCTGGGGAGGCAAATTTTTTTTGATCCCAAATGCAAAAACGGATGCCAGGACGAAATTTGGGGTCGAATTCCAATCTTAAAAATGGTATTGCTTGCTGTTTTTAAAAATCAAGCTTTTTGATGCCTGAAGAAGAAAACGTGTGATGCCGGGGTCAGAAAAAATGATGCCTGGGTAGGCAAAATTTTTTTGATCCCAAAGGCAAAAACGGATGCCAGGACGAAATGCAGGGTCAATTTCCAAACTTAAAAATGGTATTGCTTGCTGTTTTTAAAAATCAAGCTTTTTGGTGCCTGAAGAAGAAAACGCATGATGCCGGGGTCAGAAAAACTGGTGCCTGGGGAGGCAAATTTTTTTTGATCCCAAATGCAAAAACGGATGCCAGGACGAAATTCCGGGTCGAATTCCAAACTTAAAAATGGTATTGCTTGCTGTTTTTAAAAATGAAGCTTTTTCGTGCCTGAAGAAGAAAACACGTGATGCCGGGGTCAGAAAAACTGGTGCCTGGGGAGGTAAAAATTTTTTGATCCCAAATGCAAAAACGGATGCCAGGACGAAATTCGGGGTCGAATTCCAATCTTAAAAATGGTATTGCTTGCTGTTTTTAAAAATCAAGCTTTTTGGTGCCTAAAGAAGAAAACGCGTGATGCCGGGGTCAGAAAAAATGATGCCTGGGTAGGCAAAATTTTTTTGATCCCAAATGCAAAAACGGATGCCAGGACGAAATGCAGGGTCGAATTCCAAACTTAAAAATGGTATTGCTTGCTGTTTTTAAAAATCAAGCATTTTGGTTCCTGAAGAAGAAATCGCGTGATGCCGGGGTCAGAAAAACTGGTGCCTGGGGAGGCAAATTTTTTTTGATCCCAAATGCAAAAACGGATGCCAGGACGAAATTCGGGGTTGAATTCCAAACTTAAAAATGGTATTGCTTGCTGTTTTTAAAAATGAAGCTTTTTCGTGCCTGAAGAAGAAAACGCGTGATGCCGGGGTCAGAAAAACTAGTGCCTGGAGAGGTAAAATTTTTTTGATCCCAAATGCAAAAACGGATGCCAGGACGAAATTCCGGGTCGAATTCCAAACTTAAAAATGGTATTGCTTGCTGTTTTTAAAAATGAAGCTTTTTCGTGCCTGAAGAAGAAAACACGTGATGCCGGATGAGTTTCGGGGTAGAATTCCATACTTAAAAATGGTATTGCTTGCTGTTTTTAAAAATCAGTCTTTTTGTGCCTGAAGAAGAAAACGCGTGATGCCGGGGTCAGAAAAAATGATGCCTGGGTAGGCAAAATTTTTTTGATCCCAAAGGCAAAAACGGATGCCAGGATGAGATTCAGGGTAGAATTCCAAACTTAAAAATGGTATTGCTTGCTGTTTTTAAAAATCAAGCTTTTTGGTGCCTGAAGAAGAAAACGCGTGATGCCGGGGTCAGAAAAACTGGTGCCTGGGGAGGCAAATTTTTTTGATCCCAAATGCAAAAACGGATGCCAGGACGAAATGCAGGGTCGATTTCCAAACTTAAAAATGGTATTGCTTGCTGTTTTTAAAAATCAAGCATTTTGGTGCCTGAAGAAGAAAACGCGTGATGCCGGGGTCAGAAAAACTGGTGCCTGGGGAGGCAAATTTTTTTTGATCCCAAATGCAAAAACGGATGCCAGGACGAAATTTGGGGTCGAATTCCAATCTTAAAAATGGTATTGCTTGCTGTTTTTAAAAATCAAGCTTTTTGATGCCTGAAGAAGAAAACGCGTGATGCCGGGGTCAGAAAAAATGATGCCTGGGTAGGCAAAAATTTTTTGATCCCAAAGGCAAAAACGGATGCCAGGACGAAATGCAGGGTCAATTTCCAAACTTAAAAATGGTATTGCTTGCTGTTTTTAAAAATCAAGCTTTTTGGTGCCTGAAGAAGAAAACGCATGATGCCGGGGTCAGAAAAACTGGTGCCTGGGGAGGCAAATTTTTTTTGATCCCAAATGCAAAAACGGATGCCAGGACGAAATTCCGGGTCGAATTCCAAACTTAAAAATGGTATTGCTTGCTGTTTTTAAAAATGAAGCTTTTTCGTGCCTGAAGAAGAAAACACGTGATGCCGGGGTCAGAAAAACTGGTGCCTGGGGAGGTAAAAATTTTTTGATCCCAAATGCAAAAACGGATGCCAGGACGAAATTCGGGGTCGAATTCCAATCTTAAAAATGGTATTGCTTGCTGTTTTTAAAAATCAAGCTTTTTGGTGCCTAAAGAAGAAAACGCGTGATGCCGGGGTCAGAAAAAATGATGCCTGGGTAGGCAAAATTTTTTTGATCCCAAATGCAAAAACGGATGCCAGGACGAAATGCAGGGTCGAATTCCAAACTTAAAAATGGTATTGCTTGCTGTTTTTAAAAATCAAGCATTTTGGTGCCTGAAGAAGAAATCGCGTGATGCCGGGGTCAGAAAAACTGGTGCCTGGGGAGGCAAATTTTTTTTGATCCCAAATGCAAAAACGGATGCCAGGACGAAATTCGGGGTTGAATTCCAAACTTAAAAATGGTATTGCTTGCTGTTTTTAAAAATGAAGCTTTTTCGTGCCTGAAGAAGAAAACGCGTGATGCCGGGGTCAGAAAAACTAGTGCCTGGAGAGGTAAAATTTTTTTGATCCCAAATGCAAAAACGGATGCCAGGACGAAATTCCGGGTCGAATTCCAAACTTAAAAATGGTATTGCTTGCTGTTTTTAAAAATGAAGCTTTTTCGTGCCTGAAGAAGAAAACACGTGATGCCGGATGAGTTTCGGGGTAGAATTCCATACTTAAAAATGGTATTGCTTGCTGTTTTTAAAAATCAGTCTTTTTGTGCCTGAAGAAGAAAACGCGTGATGCCGGGGTCAGAAAAAATGATGCCTGGGTAGGCAAAAATTTTTTGATCCCAAAGGCAAAAACGGATGCCAGGATGAGATTCAGGGTAGAATTCCAAACTTAAAAATGGTATTGCTTGCTGTTTTTAAAAATCAAGCTTTTTGGTGCCTGAAGAAGAAAACGCGTGATGCCGGGGTCAGAAAAACTGGTGCCTGGGGAGGCAAATTTTTTTTGATCCCAAATGCAAAAACGGATGCCAGGACGAAATGCAGGGTCGATTTCCAAACTTAAAAATGGTATTGCTTGCTCTTTTTAAAAATCAAGCATTTTGGTGCCTGAAGAAGAAAACGCGTGATGCCGGGGTCAGAAAAACTGGTGCCTGGGGAGGCAAATTTTTTTTGATCCCAAATGCAAAAACGGATGCCAGGACGAAATTTGGGGTCGAATTCCAATCTTAAAAATGGTATTGCTTGCTGTTTTTAAAAATCAAGCTTTTTGATGCCTGAAGAAGAAAACGCGTGATGCCGGGGTCAGAAAAAATGATGCCTGGGTAGGCAAAATTTTTTTGATCCCAAAGGCAAAAACGGATGCCAGGACGAAATGCAGGGTCAATTTCCAAACTTAAAAATGGTATTGCTTGCTGTTTTTAAAAATCAAGCTTTTTGGTGCCTGAAGAAGAAAACGCATGATGCCGGGGTCAGAAAAACTGGTGCCTGGGGAGGCAAATTTTTTTTGATCCCAAATGCAAAAACGGATGCCAGGACGAAATTCCGGGTCGAATTCCAAACTTAAAAATGGTATTGCTTGCTGTTTTTAAAAATGAAGCTTTTTCGTGCCTGAAGAAGAAAACACGTGATGCCGGGGTCAGAAAAACTGGTGCCTGGGGAGGTAAAAATTTTTTGATCCCAAATGCAAAAACGGATGCCAGGACGAAATTCGGGGTCGAATTCCAATCTTAAAAATGGTATTGCTTGCTGTTTTTAAAAATCAAGCTTTTTGGTGCCTAAAGAAGAAAATGTGTGATGCCGGGGTCAGAAAAAATGATGCCTGGGTAGGCAAATTTTTTTTGATCCCAAATGCAAAAACGGATGCCAGGACAAAATTCCGGGTCGAATTCCAAACTTAAAAATGGTATTGCTTGCTGTTTTTAAAAATCAAGCTTTTTGGTGCCTGAAGAAGAAAACGCGTGATGCCGGGGTCAGAAAAACTGGTGCCTGGGGAGGCAAATTTTTTTGATCCCAAATGCAAAAACGGATGCCAGGACGAAATTCGGGGTCGAATTCCAATCTTTAAAATGGTATTGCTTGCTGTTTTTAAAAATCAAGCTTTTTGGTGCCTGAAGAAGAAAATGCGTGATGCCGGGGTCAGAAAAACTGGTGCCTGGGGAGGCAAATTTTTTTTGATCCCAAATGCAAAAACGGATGCCAGGACGAAATGCAGGGTCGATTTCCAAACTTAAAAATGGTATTGCTTGCTGTTTTTAAAAATCAAGCATTTTGGTGCCTGAAGAAGAAAACGCGTGATGCCGGGGTCAGAAAAACTGGTGCCTGGGGAGGCAAATTTTTTTTGATCCCAAATGCAAAAACGGATGCCAGGACGAAATTCCAGGTCGAATTCCAAACTTAAAAATGGTATTGCTTGCTGTTTTTAAAAATCAAGCTTTTTGGTGCCTGAAGAAGAAAACGCGTGATGCCGGGGTCAGAAAAACTGGTGCCTGGGGAGGCAAATTTTTTTTGATCCCAAATGCAAAAACGGATGCCAGGACGATATTCCGGGTCGAATTCCAAACTTAAAAATGGTATTGCTTGCTGTTTTTAAAAATCAAGCTTTTTGGTGCCTGAAGAAGAAAACACGTGATGCCGGGGTCAGAAAAACTGGTGCCTGGGGAGGTAAAATTTTTTTGATCCCAAATGCAAAAACGGATGCCAGGACGAAATTCGGGGTCGAATTCCAATCTTAAAAATGGTATTGCTTGCTGTTTTTAAAAATCAAGCATTTTGGTGCCTAAAGAAGAAAACGCGTGATGCCGGGGTCAGAAAAAATGATGCCTGGGTAGGCAAATTTTTTTTGATCCCAAATGCAAAAACGGATGCCAGGACGAAATTCCGTGTGGAATTCCAAACTTAAAAATGGTATTGCTTGCTGTTTTTAAAAATCAAGCTTTTTGGTGCCTGAAGAAGAAAACGCGTGATGCCGGGGTCAGAAAAACTGGTGCCTGGGGAGGCAAATTTTTTTTGATCCCAAATGCAAAAACGGATGCCAGGACGAAATTCCGGGTCGAATTCCAAACTTAAAAATGGTATTGCTTGCTGTTTTTAAAAATCAAGCATTTTGGTGCCTGAAGAAGAAAACGCGTGATGCCGGGGTCAGAAAAACTGGTGCCTGGGGAGGCAAATTTTTTTTGATCCCAAATGCAAAAACGGATGGCAGGACGAAATTCGGGGTCGAATTCCAAACTTAAAAATGATATTGCTTGCTGTTTTTAAAAATCAAGCTTTTTGGTGCCTGGAGAAGAAAACGCGTGATGCCGGGGTCAGAAATACTGGTGCCTGGGGAGGCAAATTTTTTTTGATCCCAAATGCAAAAATCCATGCCAGGATGAGTTTCGGGGTAGAATTCCATACTTAAAAATGGTATTGCTTGCTGTTTTTAAAAATCAGTCTTTTTGTGCCTGAAGAAGAAAACGCGTGATGCCGGTGTCAGAAAAAATGATGCCTGGGTAGGCAAAATTTTTTTGATCCCAAAGGCAAAAACGGATGCCAGGATGAGATTCAGGGTAGAATTCCAAACTTAAAAATGGTTTTGCTTGCTGTTTTTAAAAATCAAGCTTTTTGGTGCCTGAAGAAGAAAACGCGTGATGCCGGGGTCAGAAAAACTGGTGCCTGGGGAGGCAAATTTTTTTGATCCCAAATGCAAAAACAGATGCCAGGACGAAATTCTGGGTCGAATTCCAAACTTAAAAATGGTATTGCTTGCTGTTTTTAAAAATCAAGCTTTTTGGTGCCTGAAGAAGAAAACGCGTGATGCCGGGGTCAGAAAAACTGGTGCCTGGGGAGGCAAATTTTTTTTGATCCCAAATGCAAAAACGGATGCCAGGACGAAATGCAGGGTCGATTTCCAAACTTAAAAATGGTATTGCTTGCTGTTTTTAAAAATCAAGCTTTTTGGTGCCTGAAGAAGAAAACGCGTGATGCCGGGGTCAGAAAAACTGGTGCCTGGGGAGGCAAATTTTTTTGATCCCAAATGCAAAAACAGATGCCAGGACGAAATTCTGGGTCGAATTCCAAACTTAAAAATGGTATTGCTTGCTGTTTTTAAAAATCAAGCTTTTTGGTGCCTGAAGAAGAAAACGCGTGATGCCGGGGTCAGAAAAACTGGTGCCTGGGGAGGCAAATTTTTTTTGATCCCAAATGCAAAAATGGATGCCAGGACGAAATGCAGGGTCGATTTCCAAACTTAAAAATGGTATTGCTTGCTGTTTTTAAAAATCAAGCTTTTTGGTTCCTGAAGAAGAAAACGCGTGATGCCGGGGTCAGAAAAACTGGTGCCTGGGGAGGTAAAAATTTTTTGATCCCAAATGCAAAAACGGATGCCAGGACGAAATTCGGGGTCGAATTCCAATCTTAAAAATGGTATTGCTTGCTGTTTTTAAAAATCAAGCTTTTTGGTGCCTAAAGAAGAAAATGCGTGATGCCGGGGTCAGAAAAAATGATGCCTGGGTAGGCAAATTTTTTTTGATCCCAAATGCAAAAACGGATGCCAGGACAAAATTCCGGGTCGAATTCCAAACTTAAAAATGGTATTGCTTGCTGTTTTTAAAAATCAAGCTTTTTGGTGCCTGAAGAAGAAAACGCGTGATGCCGGGGTCAGAAAAACTGGTGCCTGGGGAGGCAAATTTTTTTGATCCCAAATGCAAAAACGGATGCCAGGACGAAATTCGGGGTCGAATTCCAATCTTAAAAATGGTATTGCTTGCTGTTTTTAAAAATCAAGCTTTTTGGTGCCTGAAGAAGAAAATGCGTGATGCCGGGGTCAGAAAAACTGGTGCCTGGGGAGGCAAATTTTTTTTGATCCCAAATGCAAAAACGGATGCCAGGACGAAATGCAGGGTCGATTTCCAAACTTAAAAATGGTATTGCTTGCTGTTTTTAAAAATCAAGCATTTTGGTGCCTGAAGAAGAAAACGCGTGATGCCGGGGTCAGAAAAACTGGTGCCTGGGGAGGCAAATTTTTTTTGATCCCAAATGCAAAAACGGATGCCAGGACGAAATTCCAGGTCGAATTCCAAACTTAAAAATGGTATTGCTTGCTGTTTTTAAAAATCAAGCTTTTTGGTGCCTGAAGAAGAAAACGCGTGATGCCGGGGTCAGAAAAACTGGTGCCTGGGGAGGCAAATTTTTTTTGATCCCAAATGCAAAAACGGATGCCAGGACGATATTCCGGGTCGAATTCCAAACTTAAAAATGGTATTGCTTGCTGTTTTTAAAAATCAAGCATTTTGGTGCCTGAAGAAGAAAACACGTGATGCCGGGGTCAGAAAAACTGGTGCCTGGGGAGGTAAAATTTTTTTGATCCCAAATGCAAAAACGGATGCCAGGACGAAATTCGGGGTCGAATTCCAATCTTAAAAATGGTATTGCTTGCTGTTTTTAAAAATCAAGCATTTTGGTGCCTAAAGAAGAAAACGCGTGATGCCGGGGTCAGAAAAAATGATGCCTGGGTAGGCAAATTTTTTTTGATCCCAAATGCAAAAACGGATGCCAGGACGAAATTCCGGGTGGAATTCCAAACTTAAAAATGGTATTGCTTGCTGTTTTTAAAAATCAAGCTTTTTGGTGCCTGAAGAAGAAAACGCGTGATGCCGGGGTCAGAAAAACTGGTGCCTGGGGAGGCAAATTTTTTTTGATCCCAAATGCAAAAACGGATGGCAGGACGAAATTCGGGGTCGAATTCCAAACTTAAAAATGATATTGCTTGCTGTTTTTAAAAATCAAGCTTTTTGGTGCCTGGAGAAGAAAACGCGTGATGCCGGGGTAAGAAATACTGGTGCCTGGGGAGGCAAATTTTTTTTGATCCCAAATGCAAAAACGGATGCCAGGACGAAATTCGGGGTCGAATTCCAAACTTAAAAATGGTATTGCTTGCTGTTTTTAAAAATCAAGCATTTTGGTGCCTGAAGAAGAAATCGCGTGATGCCGGGGTCAGAAAAACTGGTGCCTGGAGAGGCAAATTTTTTTTGATCCCAAATGCAAAAACGGATGCCAGGACGAAATTCCGGGTCGAATTCCAATCTTAAAAATGGTATTGCTTGCTGTTTTTAAAAATCAAGCTTTTTGGTGCCTGAAGAAGAAAACGCGTGATTCCGGGGTCACAAAAACTGGTGCCTGGGGAGGCAAATTTTTTTTGATCCCAAATGCAAAAACGGATGCCAGGACGAAATGCAGGGTCGATTTCCAAACTTAAAAATGGTATTGCTTGCTGTTTTTAAAAATCAAGCTTTTTGGTGCCTGAAGAAGAAAACACGTGATGCCGGGGTCAGAAAAACTGGTGCCTGGGGAGGCAAATTTTTTTGATCCCAAATGCAAAAACGGATGCCAGGACGAAATTCCGGGTCGAATTCCAAACTTAAAAATGGTATTGCTTGCTGTTTTTAAAAATCAAGCTTTTTGGGCCTGAAGAAGAAAACGCGTGATGCCGGGGTCAGAAAAACTGGTGCCTGGGGAGGCAAATTTTTTTGATCCCAAATGCAAAAACGGATGCCAGGACGAAATTCGGGGTCGAATTCCAATCTTAAAAATGGTATTGCTTGCTGTTTTTAAAAATCAAGCTTTTTGGTGCCTGAAGAAGAAAATGCGTGATGCCGGGATCAGAAAAACTGGTGCCTGGGGAGGCAAATTTTTTTTGATCCCAAATGCAAAAATGGATGCCAGGACGAAATGCAGGGTCGATTTCCAAACTTAAAAATGGTATTGCTTGCTGTTTTTAAAAATCAAGCATTTTGGTGCCTGAAGAAGAAAACGCGTGATGCCGGGGTCAGAAATACTGGTGCCTGGGGAGGCAAATTTTTTTTGATCCCAAATGCAAAAACGGATGCCAGGACGAAATTCGGGGTCGAATTCCAAACTTAAAAATGGTATTGCTTGCTGTTTTTAAAAATCAAGCATTTTGGTGCCTGAAGAAGAAATCGCGTGATGCCGGGGTCAGAAAAACTGGTGCCTGGAGAGGCAAATTTTTTTTGATCCCAAATGCAAAAACGGATGCCAGGACGAAATTCCGGGTCGAATTCCAATCTTAAAAATGGTATTGCTTGCTGTTTTTAAAAATCAAGCTTTTTGGTGCCTGAAGAAGAAAACGCGTGATGCCGGGGTCAGAAAAACTGGTGCCTGGGGAGGCAAATTTTTTTTGATCCCAAATGCAAAAACGGATGCCAGGACGAAATGCAGGGTCGATTTCCAAACTTAAAAATGGTATTGCTTGCTGTTTTTAAAAATCAAGCTTTTTGGTGCCTGAAGAAGAAAACGCGTGATGCCGGGGTCAGAAAAACTGGTGCCTGGGGAGGCAAATTTTTTTGATCCCAAATGCAAAAACGGATGCCAGGACGAAATTCCGGGTCGAATTCCAAACTTAAAAATGGTATTGCTTGCTGTTTTTAAAAATCAAGCTTTTTGGGCCTGAAGAAGAAAATGCGTGATGCCGGGATCAGAAAAACTGGTGCCTGGGGAGGCAAATTTTTTTTTATCCCAAATGCAAAAATGGATGCCAGGACGAAATGCAGGGTCGATTTCCAAACTTAAAAATGGTATTGCTTGCTGTTTTTAAAAATCAAGCATTTTGGTGCCTGAAGAAGAAAACGCGTGATGCCGGGGTCAGAAAAACTGGTGCCTGGGGAGGCAAATTTTTTTTGATCCCAAATGCAAAAACGGATGCCAGGACGTAATTCCGGGTCGAATTCCAAACTTAAAAATGGTATTGCTTGCTGTTTTTAAAAATCAAGCTTTTAGGTGCCTGAAGAAGAAAACACGTGATGCCGGGGTCAGAAAAACTGGCGCCTGGGGAGGTAAAATTTTTTTGATCCCAAATGCAAAAACGGATGCCGGACGAAATTCGGGGTCGAATTCCAATCTTAAAAATGGTATTGCTTGCTGTTTTTAAAAATCAAGCTTTTTGGTGCCTAAAGAAGAAAACGCGTGATGCCGGGGTCAGAAAAAATGATGCCTGGGTAGGCAAAATTTTTTTGATCCCAAATGCAAAAACGGATGCCAGGACGAAATGCAGGGTCGAATTCCAAACTTAAAAATGGTATTGCTTGCTGTTTTTAAAAATCAAGCATTTTGGTGCCTGAAGAAGAAATCGCGTGATGCCGGGGTCAGAAAAACTGGTGCCTGGGGAGGCAAATTTTTTTTGATCCCAAATGCAAAAACGGATGCCAGGACGAAATTCGGGGTTGAATTCCAAACTTAAAAATGGTATTGCTTGCTGTTTTTAAAAATGAAGCTTTTTCGTGCCTGAAGAAGAAAACGCGTGATGCCGGGGTCAGAAAAACTAGTGCCTGGAGAGGTAAAAATTTTTTGATCCCAAATGCAAAAACGGATGCCAGGACGAAATTCCGGGTCGAATTCCAAACTTAAAAATGGTATTGCTTGCTGTTTTTAAAAATGAAGCTTTTTCGTGCCTGAAGAAGAAAACACGTGATGCCGGATGAGTTTCGGGGTAGAATTCCATACTTAAAAATGGTATTGCTTGCTGTTTTTAAAAATCAGTCTTTTTGTGCCTGAAGAAGAAAACGCGTGATGCCGGGGTCAGAAAAAATGATGCCTGGGTAGGCAAAACTTTTTTGATCCCAAAGGCAAAAACGGATGCCAGGATGAGATTCAGGGTAGAATTCCAAACTTAAAAATGGTATTGCTTGCTGTTTTTAAAAATCAAGCTTTTTGGTGCCTGAAGAAGAAAACGCGGGATGCCGGGGTCAGAAAAACTGGTGCCTGGGGAGGCAAATTTTTTTTGATCCCAAATGCAAAAACGGATGCCAGGACGAAATGCAGGGTCGATTTCCAAACTTAAAAATGGTATTGCTTGCTGTTTTTAAAAATCAAGCATTTTGGTGCCTGAAGAAGAAAACGCGTGATGCCGGGGTCAGAAAAACTGGTGCCTGGGGAGGCAAATTTTTTTTGATCCCAAATGCAAAAACGGATGCCAGGACGAAATTTGGGGTCGAATTCCAATCTTAAAAATGGTATTGCTTGCTGTTTTTAAAAATCAAGCTTTTTGATGCCTGAAGAAGAAAACGCGTGATGCCGGGGTCAGAAAAAATGATGCCTGGGTAGGCAAAATTTTTTTGATCCCAAAGGCAAAAACGGATGCCAGAACGAAATGCAGGGTCAATTTCCAAACTTAAAAATGGTATTGCTTGCTGTTTTTAAAAATCAAGCTTTTTGGTGCCTGAAGAAGAAAACGCATGATGCCGGGGTCAGAAAAACTGGTGCCTGGGGAGGCAAATTTTTTTTGATCCCAAATGCAAAAACGGATGCCAGGACGAAATTCCGGGTCGAATTCCAATCTTAAAAATGGTATTGCTTGCTGTTTTTAAAAATCAAGCTTTTTGGTGCCTAAAGAAGAAAACGCGTGATGCCGGGGTCAGAAAAAATGATGCCTGGGTAGGCAAATTTTTTTTGATCCCAAATGCAAAAACGGATGCCAGGACGAAATTCCGGGTCGAATTCCAAACTTAAAAATGGTATTGCTTGCTGTTTTTAAAAATCAAGCTTTTTGGTGCCTGAAGAAGAAAACGCGTGATGCCGGGGTCAGAAAAACTGGTGCCTGGGGAGGCAAATTTTTTTGATCCCAAATGCAAAAACGGATGCCAGGACGAAATTCGGGGTCGAATTCCAATCTTAAAAATGGTATTGCTTGCTGTTTTTAAAAATCAAGCTTTTTGGTGCCTGAAGAAGAAAATGCGTGATGCCGGGATCAGAAAAACTGGTGCCTGGGGAGGCAAATTTTTTTTGATCCCAAATGCAAAAATGGATGCCAGGACGAAATGCAGGGTCGATTTCCAAACTTAAAAATGGTATTGCTTGCTGTTTTTAAAAATCAAGCATTTTGGTGCCTGAAGAAGAAAACGCGTGATGCCGGGGTCAGAAAAACTGGTGCCTGGGGAGGCAAATTTTTTTTGATCCCAAATGCAAAAACGGATGCCAGGACGAAATTCCAGGTCGAATTCCAAACTTAAAAATGGTATTGCTTGCTGTTTTTAAAAATCAAGCTTTTTGGTGCCTGAAGAAGAAAACGCGTGATGCCGGGGTCAGTAAAACTGGTGCCTGGGGAGGCAAATTTTTTTTGATCCCAAATGCAAAAACGGATGCCAGGACGATATTCCGGGTCGAATTCCAAACTTAAAAATGGTATTGCTTGCTGTTTTTAAAAATCAAGCATTTTGGTGCCTGAAGAAGAAAACGCGTGATGCCGGGGTCAGAAAAACTGGTGCCTGGGGAGGCAAATTTTTTTTTATCCCAAATGCAAAAACGGATGGCAGGATGAAATTCGGGGTCGAATTCCAAACTTAAAAATGGTATTGCTTGCTGTTTTTAAAAATCAAGCTTTTTGGTCCCTGAAGAAGAAAACGCGTGATGCCGGGGTCAGAAATACTGGTGCCTGGGGAGGCAAATTTTTTTTGATTCCAAATGCAAAAACGGATGCCAGGACGTAATTCCGGGTCGAATTCCAAACTTAAAAATGGTATTGCTTGCTGTTTTTAAAAATCAAGCTTTTAGGTGCCTGAAGAAGAAAACACGTGATGCCGGGGTTAGAAAAAATGATGCCTGGGTAGGCAAAACTTTTTTGATCCCAAAGGCAAAAACGGATGCCAGGATGAGATTCAGGGTAGAATTCCAAACTTAAAAATGGTATTGCTTGCTGTTTTTAAAAATCAAGCTTTTTGGTGCCTGAAGAAGAAAACGCGTGATGCCGGGGTCAGAAAAACTGGTGCCTGGGGAGGCAAATTTTTTGGATCCCAAATGCAAAAACGGATGCCAGGACGAAATGCAGGGTCGATTTCCAAACTTAAAAATGGTATTGCTTGCTGTTTTTAAAAATCAAGCATTTTGGTGCCTGAAGAAGAAAACGCGTGATGCCGGGGTCAGAAAAACTGGTGCCTGGGGAGGCAAATTTTTTTTGATCCCAAATGCAAAAACGGATGCCAGGACGAAATTCCGGGTCGAATTCCAAACTTAAAAATGGTATTGCTTGCTGTTTTTAAAAATGAAGCTTTTTCGTGCCTGAAGAAGAAAACACGTGATGCCGGGGTCAGAAAAACTGGTGCCTGGGGAGGTAAAAATTTTTTGATCCCAAATGCAAAAACGGATGCCAGGACGAAATTCGGGGTCGAATTCCAATCTTAAAAATGGTATTGCTTGCTGTTTTTAAAAATCAAGCTTTTTGGTGCCTAAAGAAGAAAACGCGTGATGCCGGGGTCAGAAAAACTGGTGCCTGGGGAGGCAAATTTTTTTGATCCCAAATGCAAAAACGGATGCCAGGACGAAATTCGGGGTCGAATTCCAATCTTAAAAATGGTATTGCTTGCTGTTTTTAAAAATCAAGCTTTTTGGTGCCTGAAGAAGAAAATGCGTGATGCCGGGGTCAGAAAAACTGGTGCCTGGGGAGGCAAATTTTTTTTGATCCCAAATGCAAAAACGGATGCCAGGACGAAATGCAGGGTCGATTTCCAAACTTAAAAATGGTATTGCTTGCTGTTTTTAAAAATCAAGCATTTTGGTGCCTGAAGAAGAAATCGCGTGATGCCGGGGTCAGAAAAACTGGTGCCTGGGGAGGCAAATTTTTTTTGATCCCAAATGCAAAAACGGATGCCAGGACGAAATTCAGGGTTGAATTCCAAACTTAAAAATGGTATTCCTTGCTGTTTTTAAAAATGAAGCTTTTTCGTGCCTGAAGAAGAAAACGCGTGATGCCGGGGTCAGAAAAACTGGTGCCTGGGGAGGCAAATTTTTTTGATCCCAAATGCAAAAACGGATGCCAGGACGAAATTCGGGGTCGAATTCCAATCTTAAAAATGGTATTGCTTGCTGTTTTTAAAAATCAAGCTTTTTGGTGCCTGAAGAAGAAAATGCGTGATGCCGGGATCAGAAAAACTGGTGCCTGGGGAGGCAAATTTTTTTTGATCCCAAATGCAAAAATGGATGCCAGGACGAAATGCAGGGTCGATTTCCAAACTTAAAAATGGTATTGCTTGCTGTTTTTAAAAATCAAGCATTTTGGTGCCTGAAGAAGAAAACGCGTGATGCCGGGGTCAGAAAAACTGGTGCCTGGGGAGGCAAATTTTTTTTGATCCCAAATGCAAAAACGGATGCCAGGACGAAATTCCAGGTCGAATTCCAAACTTAAAAATGGTATTGCTTGCTGTTTTTAAAAATCAAGCTTTTTGGTGCCTGAAGAAGAAAACGCGTGATGCCGGGGTCAGTAAAACTGGTGCCTGGGGAGGCAAATTTTTTTTGATCCCAAATGCAAAAACGGATGCCAGGACGATATTCCGGGTCGAATTCCAAACTTAAAAATGGTATTGCTTGCTGTTTTTAAAAATCAAGCATTTTGGTGCCTGAAGAAGAAAACGCGTGATGCCGGGGTCAGAAAAACTGGTGCCTGGGGAGGCAAATTTTTTTTTATCCCAAATGCAAAAACGGATGGCAGGATGAAATTCGGGGTCGAATTCCAAACTTAAAAATGGTATTGCTTGCTGTTTTTAAAAATCAAGCTTTTTGGTCCCTGAAGAAGAAAACGCGTGATGCCGGGGTCAGAAATACTGGTGCCTGGGGAGGCAAATTTTTTTTGATTCCAAATGCAAAAACGGATGCCAGGACGTAATTCCGGGTCGAATTCCAAACTTAAAAATGGTATTGCTTGCTGTTTTTAAAAATCAAGCTTTTAGGTGCCTGAAGAAGAAAACACGTGATGCCGGGGTTAGAAAAAATGATGCCTGGGTAGGCAAAACTTTTTTGATCCCAAAGGCAAAAACGGATGCCAGGATGAGATTCAGGGTAGAATTCCAAACTTAAAAATGGTATTGCTTGCTGTTTTTAAAAATCAAGCTTTTTGGTGCCTGAAGAAGAAAACGCGTGATGCCGGGGTCAGAAAAACTGGTGCCTGGGGAGGCAAATTTTTTGGATCCCAAATGCAAAAACGGATGCCAGGACGAAATGCAGGGTCGATTTCCAAACTTAAAAATGGTATTGCTTGCTGTTTTTAAAAATCAAGCATTTTGGTGCCTGAAGAAGAAAACGCGTGATGCCGGGGTCAGAAAAACTGGTGCCTGGGGAGGCAAATTTTTTTTGATCCCAAATGCAAAAACGGATGCCAGGACGAAATTCCGGGTCGAATTCCAAACTTAAAAATGGTATTGCTTGCTGTTTTTAAAAATGAAGCTTTTTCGTGCCTGAAGAAGAAAACACGTGATGCCGGGGTCAGAAAAACTGGTGCCTGGGGAGGTAAAAATTTTTTGATCCCAAATGCAAAAACGGATGCCAGGACGAAATTCGGGGTCGAATTCCAATCTTAAAAATGGTATTGCTTGCTGTTTTTAAAAATCAAGCTTTTTGGTGCCTAAAGAAGAAAACGCGTGATGCCGGGGTCAGAAAAACTGGTGCCTGGGGAGGCAAATTTTTTTGATCCCAAATGCAAAAACGGATGCCAGGACGAAATTCGGGGTCGAATTCCAATCTTAAAAATGGTATTGCTTGCTGTTTTTAAAAATCAAGCTTTTTGGTGCCTGAAGAAGAAAATGCGTGATGCCGGGGTCAGAAAAACTGGTGCCTGGGGAGGCAAATTTTTTTTGATCCCAAATGCAAAAACGGATGCCAGGACGAAATGCAGGGTCGATTTCCAAACTTAAAAATGGTATTGCTTGCTGTTTTTAAAAATCAAGCATTTTGGTGCCTGAAGAAGAAATCGCGTGATGCCGGGGTCAGAAAAACTGGTGCCTGGGGAGGCAAATTTTTTTTGATCCCAAATGCAAAAACGGATGCCAGGACGAAATTCAGGGTTGAATTCCAAACTTAAAAATGGTATTCCTTGCTGTTTTTAAAAATGAAGCTTTTTCGTGCCTGAAGAAGAAAACGCGTGATGCCGGGGTCAGAAAAACTAGTGCCTGGAGAGGTAAAATTTTTTTGATCCCAAATGCAAAAACGGATGCCAGGACGAAATTCCGGGTCGAATTCCAAACTTAAAAATGGTATTGCTTGCTGTTTTTAAAAATGAAGCTTTTTCGTGCCTGAAGAAGAAAACACGTGATGCCGGATGAGTTTCGGGGTAGAATTCCATACTTAAAAATGGTATTGCTTGCTGTTTTTAAAAATCAGTCTTTTTGTGCCTGAAGAAGAAAACGCGTGATGCCGGGGTCAGAAAAAATGATGCCTGGGTAGGCAAAAAATTTTTGATCCCAAAGGCAAAAACGGATGCCAGGATGAGATTCAGGGTAGAATTCCAAACTTAAAAATGGTATTGCTTGCTGTTTTTAAAAATCAAGCTTTTTGGTGCCTGAAGAAGAAAACGCGTGATGCCGGGGTCAGAAAAACTGGTGCCTGGGGAGGCAAATTTTTTTTGATCCCAAATGCAAAAACGGATGCCAGGACGAAATGCAGGGTCGATTTCCAAACTTAAAAATGGTATTGCTTGCTGTTTTTAAAAATCAAGCATTTTGGTGCCTGAAGAAGAAAACGCGTGATGCCGGGGTCAGAAAAACTGGTGCCTGGGCAGGCAAATTTTTTTTGATCCCAAATGCAAAAACGGATGCCACGACGAAATTCCGGGTCGAATTCCAAACTTAAAAATGGTATTGCTTGCTGTTTTTAAAAATGAAGCTTTTTCGTGCCTGAAGAAGAAAACACGTGATGCCGGGGTCAGAAAAACTGGTGCCTGGGGAGGTAAAAATTTTTTGATCCCAAATGCAAAAACGGATGCCAGGACGAAATTCGGGGTCGAATTCCAATCTTAAAAATGGTATTGCTTGCTGTTTTTAAAAATCAAGCTTTTTGGTGCCTAAAGAAGAAAACGCGTGATGCCGGGGTCAGAAAAAATGATGCCTGGGTAGGCAAATTTTTTTTGATCCCAAATGCAAAAACGGATGCCAGGACGAAATTCGGGGTCGAATTCCAATCTTAAAAATGGTATTGCTTGCTGTTTTTAAAAATCAAGCTTTTTGGTGCCTGAAGAAGAAAATGCGTGATGCCGGGGTCAGAAAAACTGGTGCCTGGGGAGGCAAATTTTTTTTGATCCCAAATGCAAAAACGGATGCCAGGACGAAATGCAGGGTCGATTTCCAAACTTAAAAATGGTATTGCTTGCTGTTTTTAAAAATCAAGCATTTTGGTGCCTGAAGAAGAAATCGCGTGATGCCGGGGTCAGAAAAACTGGTGCCTGGGGAGGCAAATTTTTTTTGATCCCAAATGCAAAAACGGATGCCAGGACGAAATTCAGGGTTGAATTCCAAACTTAAAAATGGTATTCCTTGCTGTTTTTAAAAATGAAGCTTTTTCGTGCCTGAAGAAGAAAACGCGTGATGCCGGGGTCAGAAAAACTAGTGCCTGGAGAGGTAAAATTTTTTTGATCCCAAATGCAAAAACGGATGCCAGGACGAAATTCCGGGTCGAATTCCAAACTTAAAAATGGTATTGCTTGCTGTTTTTAAAAATGAAGCTTTTTCGTGCCTGAAGAAGAAAACACGTGATGCCGGATTTGTTTCGGGGTAGAATTCCATACTTAAAAATGGTATTGCTTGCTGTTTTTAAAAATCAGTCTTTTTGTGCCTGAAGAAGAAAACGCGTGATGCCGGGGTCAGAAAAAATGATGCCTGGGTAGGCAAAAATTTTTTGATCCCAAAGGCAAAAACGGATGCCAGGATGAGATTCAGGGTAGAATTCCAAACTTAAAAATGGTATTGCTTGCTGTTTTTAAAAATCAAGCTTTTTGGTGCCTGAAGAAGAAAACGCGTGATGCCGGGGTCAGAAAAACTGGTGCCTGGGGAGGCAAATTTTTTTTGATCCCAAATGCAAAAACGGATGCCAGGACGAAATGCAGGGTCGATTTCCAAACTTAAAAATGGTATTGCTTGCTGTTTTTAAAAATCAAGCATTTTGGTGCCTGAAGAAGAAAACGCGTGATGCCGGGGTCAGAAAAACTGGTGCCTGGGCAGGCAAATTTTTTTTGATCCCAAATGCAAAAACGGATGCCAGGACGAAATTCCGGGTCGAATTCCAAACTTAAAAATGGTATTGCTTGCTGTTTTTAAAAATGAAGCTTTTTCGTGCCTGAAGAAGAAAACACGTGATGCCGGGGTCAGAAAAACTGGTGCCTGGGGAGGTAAAAATTTTTTGATCCCAAATGCAAAAACGGATGCCAGGACGAAATTCGGGGTCGAATTCCAATCTTAAAAATGGTATTGCTTGCTGTTTTTAAAAATCAAGCTTTTTGGTGCCTAAAGAAGAAAACGCGTGATGCCGGGGTCAGAAAAAATGATGCCTGGGTAGGCAAATTTTTTTTGATCCCAAATGCAAAAACGGATGCCAGGACGAAATTCGGGGTCGAATTCCAATCTTAAAAATGGTATTGCTTGCTGTTTTTAAAAATCAAGCTTTTTGGTGCCTGAAGAAGAAAATGCGTGATGCCGGGGTCAGAAAAACTGGTGCCTGGGGAGGCAAATTTTTTTTGATCCCAAATGCAAAAACGGATGCCAGGACGAAATGCAGGGTCGATTTCCAAACTTAAAAATGGTATTGCTTGCTGTTTTTAAAAATCAAGCATTTTGGTGCCTGAAAAAGAAATCGCGTGATGCCGGGGTCAGAAAAACTGGTGCCTGGGGAGGCAAATTTTTTTTGATCCCAAATGCAAAAACGGATGCAAGGACGAAATTCAGGGTTGAATTCCAAACTTAAAAATGGTATTCCTTGCTGTTTTTAAAAATGAAGCTTTTTCGTGCCTGAAGAAGAAAACGCGTGATGCCGGGGTCAGAAAAACTAGTGCCTGGAGAGGTAAAATTTTTTTGATCCCAAATGCAAAAACGGATGCCAGGACGAAATTCCGGGTCGAATTCCAAACTTAAAAATGGTATTGCTTGCTGTTTTTAAAAATGAAGCTTTTTCGTGCCTGAAGAAGAAAACACGTGATGCCGGATGAGTTTCGGGGTAGAATTCCATACTTAAAAATGGTATTGCTTGCTGTTTTTAAAAATCAGTCTTTTTGTGCCTGAAGAAGAAAACGCGTGATGCCGGGGTCAGAAAAAATGATGCCTGGGTAGGCAAAAATTTTTTGATCCCAAAGGCAAAAACGGATGCCAGGATGAGATTCAGGGTAGAATTCCAAACTTAAAAATGGTATTGCTTGCTGTTTTTAAAAATCAAGCTTTTTGGTGCCTGAAGAAGAAAACGCGTGATGCCGGGGTCAGAAAAACTGGTGCCTGGGGAGGCAAATTTTTTTTGATCCCAAATGCAAAAACGGATGCCAGGACGAAATGCAGGGTCGATTTCCAAACTTAAAAATGGTATTGCTTGCTGTTTTTAAAAATCAAGCATTTTGGTGCCTGAAGAAGAAAACGCGTGATGCCGGGGTCAGAAAAACTGGTGCCTGGGGAGGCAAATTTTTTTTGATCCCAAATGCAAAAACGGATGCCAGGACGAAATTTGGGGTCGAATTCCAATCTTAAAAATGGTATTGCTTGCTGTTTTTAAAAATCAAGCTTTTTGATGCCTGAAGAAGAAAACGCGTGATGCCGGGGTCAGAAAAAATGATGCCTGGGTAGGCAAAATTTTTTTGATCCCAAAGGCAAAAACGGATGCCAGAACGAAATGCAGGGTCAATTTCCAAACTTAAAAATGGTATTGCTTGCTGTTTTTAAAAATCAAGCTTTTTGGTGCCTGAAGAAGAAAACGCATGATGCCGGGGTCAGAAAAACTGGTGCCTGGGGAGGCAAATTTTTTTTGATCCCAAATGCAAAAACGGATGCCAGGACGAAATTCCGGGTCGAATTCCAAACTTAAAAATGGTATTGCTTGCTGTTTTTAAAAATGAAGCTTTTTCGTGCCTGAAGAAGAAAACACGTGATGCCGGGGTCAGAAAAACTGGTGCCTGGGGAGGCAAATTTTTTTGATCCCAAATGCAAAAACGGATGCCAGGACGAAATTCCGGGTCGAATTCCAATCTTAAAAATGGTATTGCTTGCTGTTTTTAAAAATCAAGCTTTTTGGTGCCTGAAGAAGAAAATGCGTGATGCCGGGGTCAGAAAAACTGGTGCCTGGGGAGGCAAATTTTTTTTGATCCCAAATGCAAAAACGGATGCCAGGACGAAATTCCGGGTCGAATTCCAAACTTAAAAATGGTATTGCTTGCTGTTTTAAAAATCAAGCGTTTTGGTGCCTGAAGAAGAAAACGCATGATGCCGGGGTCAGAAAAACTGGTGCCTGGGGAGGCAAATTTTTTTTGATCCCAAATGCAAAAACGGATGCCAGGACGAAATTCCGGGTCGAATTCCAAACTTAAAAATGGTATTGCTTGCTGTTTTTAAAAATCAAGCTTTTTGGTGCCTGAAGAAGAAAACGCGTGATGCCGGGGTCAGAAAAACTGGTGCTTCGGGAGGCAAAATTTTTTTGATCCCAAATGCAAAAACGGATGCCAGGACGAAATTCGGGATTGAATTCCAAACTTAAAAATGATATTGCTTGCTTTTTTAAGAAATCAAGATTTTTTGTGCCTGAAGAAGAAAATGCGTGATGCCGGGGTCAGAAAAACTGGTGCCTGGGGAGGCAAATTTTTTTTGATCCCAAATGCAAAAACGGATGCCAGGACGAAATGCAGGGTCGAATTCCAAACTTAAAAATGGTATTGCTTGCTGTTTTTAAAAATCAAGCATTTTGGTGCCTGAAGAAGAAAACGCGTGATGCCGGGGTCAGAAAAATTGGTGCCTGGGGAGGCAAATTTTTTTTGATCCCAAATGCAAAAACGGATGCCAGGACGAAATGCAGGGTCGAATTCCAAACTTAAAAATGGTATTGCTTGCTGTTTTTAAAAATCAAGCATTTTGGTGCCTGAAGAAGAAAACGCGTGATGCCGGGGTCAGAAAAACTGGTGCCTGGGGTGGCAAATTTTTTTTGATCCCAAATGCAAAAACGGATGGCAGGACGAAATTCCGGGTCGAATTCCAAACTTAAAAATGGTATTGCTTGCTGTTTTTAAAAATCAAGCTTTTTGGTGCCTGAAGAAGAAAACGCGTGATGCCGGGGTCAGAAATACTGGTGTCTGGGGAGGCAAATTTTTTTTGATTCCAAATGCAAAAACGGATGCCAGGACGTAATTCCGGGTCGAATTCCAAACTTAAAAATGGTATTGCTTGCTGTTTTTAAAAATCAAGCTTTTAGGTGCCTGAAGAAGAAAACACGTGATGCCGGGGTCAGAAAAACTGGTGCCTGGGGAGGTAAAATTTTTTTGATCCCAAATGCAAAAACGGATGCCAGGACGAAATTCGGGGTCGAATTCCAATCTTAAAAATGGTATTGCTTGCTGTTTTTAAAAATCAAGCTTTTTGGTGCCTGAAGAAGAAAACGCGTGATGCCGGGGTCAGAAAAACTGGTGCCTGGGGAGGCAAATTTTTTTTGATCCCAAATGCAAAAACGGATGCCAGGATGAAATTCCGGGTCGAATTTCAAACTTAAAAATGGTATTGCTTGCTGTTTTTAAAAATCAAGCTTTTTGGTGCCTGAAGAAGAAAACACGTGATGCCGGGGTCAGAAAAACTGGTGCCTGGGGAGGTAAAAATTTTTTGATCCCAAATGCAAAAACGGATGCCAGGACGAAATTCGGGGTCGAATTCCAATCTTAAAAATGGTATTGCTTGCTGTTTTTAAAAATCAAGCATTTTGGTGCCTAAAGAAGAAAACGCGTGATGCCGGGGTCAGAAAAAATGATGCCTGGGTAGGCAAATTTTTTTTGATCCCAAATGCAAAAACGGATGCCAGGACGAAATTCCGGGTGGAATTCCAAACTTAAAAATGGTATTGCTTGCTGTTTTTAAAAATCAAGCTTTTTGGTGCCTGAAGAAGAAAACGCGTGATGCCGGGGTCAGAAAAACTGGTGCCTGGGGAGGCAAATTTTTTTTGATCCCAAATGCAAAAACGGATGCCAGGACGAAATTCCGGGTCGAATTCCAAACTTAAAAATGGTATTGCTTGCTGTTTTTAAAAATCAAGCATTTTGGTGCCTGAAGAAGAAAACGCGTGATGCCGGGGTCAGAAAAACTGGTGCCTGGGGAGGCAAATTTTTTTTGATCCCAAATGCAAAAACGGATGGCAGGACGAAATTCGGGGTCGAATTCCAAACTTAAAAATGATATTGCTTGCTGTTTTTAAAAATCAAGCTTTTTGGTGCCTGGAGAAGAAAAAGCGTGATGCCGGGGTCAGAAATACTGGTGCCTGGGGAGGCAAATTTTTTTTGATCCCAAATGCAAAAATGGATGCCAGGACGAAATTTGGGGTCGAATTCCAAACTTAAAAATGGTATTGCTTGCTGTTTTTAAAAATCAAGCATTTTGGTGCCTGAAGAAGAAATCGCGTGATGCCGGGGTCAGAAAAACTGGTGCCTGGAGAGGCAAATTTTTTTTGATCCCAAATGCAAAAACGGATGCCAGGACGAAATGCAGGGTCGATTTCCAAACTTAAAAATGGTATTGCTTGCTGTTTTTAAAAATCAAGCTTTTTGGTGCCTGAAGAAGAAAACGCGTGATGCCGGGGCAGAAAAACTGGTGCCTGGGGAGGCAAATTTTTTTGATCCCAAATGCAAAAACGGATGCCAGGATGAAATTCCGGGTCGAATTCCAAACTTAAAAATGGTATTGCTTGCTGTTTTTAAAAATGAAGCTTTTTGGTGCCTGAAGAAGAAAACGGGTGATGCCGGGGTCAGAAAAACTGGTGCCTGGGGAGGCAAATTTTTTTTGATCCCAAATGCAAAAACGGATGCCAGGACGAAATTCCGGGTCGAATTCCAAACTTAAAAATGGTATTGCTTGCTGTTTTTAAAAATGAAGCTTTTTCGTGCCTGAAGAAGAAAACACGTGATGCCGGGGTCAGAAAAACTGGTGCCTGGGGAGGTAAAATTTTTTTGATCCCAAATGCAAAAACGGATGCCAGGACGAAATTTGGGGTCGAATTCCAATCTTAAAAATGGTATTGCTTGCTGTTTTTAAAAATCAAGCTTTTTGATGCCTAAAGAAGAAAACGCGTGATGCCGGGGTCAGAAAAAATGATGCCTGGGTAGGCAAAAATTTTTTGATCCCAAATGCAAAAACGGATGCCAGGACGAAATGCAGGGTCAATTTCCAAACTTAAAAATGGTATTGCTTGCTGTTTTTAAAAATCAAGCATTTTGGTGCCTGAAGAAGAAATCGCGTGATGCCGGGGTCAGAAAAACTGGTGCCTGGGGAGGCAAATTTTTTTTGATCCCAAATGCAAAAACGGATGCCAGGACGAAATTCCGGGTCGAATTCCAAACTTAAAAATGGTATTGCTTGCTGTTTTAAAAATCAAGCGTTTTGGTGCCTGAAGAAGAAAACGCATGATGCCGGGGTCAGAAAAACTGGTGCCTGGGGAGGCAAATTTTTTTTGATCCCAAATGCAAAAACGGATGCCAGGACGAAATTCCGGGTCGAATTCCAAACTTAAAAATGGTATTGCTTGCTGTTTTTAAAAATCAAGCTTTTTGGTGCCTGAAGAAGAAAACGCGTGATGCCGGGGTCAGAAAAACTGGTGCTTCGGGAGGCAAAATTTTTTTGATCCCAAATGCAAAAACGGATGCCAGGACGAAATTCGGGATTGAATTCCAAACTTAAAAATGATATTGCTTGCTTTTTTAAGAAATCAAGATTTTTTGTGCCTGAAGAAGAAAATGCGTGATGCCGGGGTCAGAAAAACTGGTGCCTGGGGAGGCAAATTTTTTTTGATCCCAAATGCAAAAACGGATGCCAGGACGAAATGCAGGGTCGAATTCCAAACTTAAAAATGGTATTGCTTGCTGTTTTTAAAAATCAAGCATTTTGGTGCCTGAAGAAGAAAACGCGTGATGCCGGGGTCAGAAAAACTGGTGCCTGGGGAGGCAAATTTTTTTTGATCCCAAATGCAAAAACGGATGGCAGGACGAAATTCGGGGTCGAATTCCAAACTTAAAAATGGTATTGCTTGCTGTTTTTAAAAATCAAGCTTTTTGGTGCCTGAAGAAGAAAACGCGTGATGCCGGGGTCAGAAATACTGGTGCCTGGGGAGGCAAATTTTTTTTGATTCCAAATGCAAAAACGGATGCCAGGACGTAATTCCGGGTCGAATTCCAAACTTAAAAATGGTATTGCTTGCTGTTTTTAAAAATCAAGCTTTTAGGTGCCTGAAGAAGAAAACACGTGATGCCGGGGTCAGAAAAACTGGTGCCTGGGGAGGTAAAATTTTTTTGATCCCAAATGCAAAATCGGATGCCAGGACGAAATTCGGGGTCGAATTCCAATCTTAAAAATGGTATTGCTTGCTGTTTTTAAAAATCAAGCTTTTTGGTGCCTAAAGAAGAAAACGCGTGATGCCGAGGTCAGAAAAAATGATGCCTGGGTAGGCAAAATTTTTTTGATCCCAAATGCAAAAACGGATGCCAGGACGAAATGCAGGGTCGAATTCCAAACTTAAAAATGGTATTGCTTGCTGTTTTTAAAAATCAAGCATTTTGGTGCCTGAAGAAGAAATCGCGTGATGCCGGGGTCAGAAAAACTGGTGCCTGGGGAGGCAAATTTTTTTTGATCCCAAATGCAAAAACGGATGCCAGGACGAAATTCGGGGTTGAATTCCAAACTTAAAAATGGTATTGCTTGCTGTTTTTAAAAATGAAGCTTTTTCGTGCCTGAAGAAGAAAACGCGTGATGCCGGGGTCAGAAAAACTGGTGCCTGGAGAGGTAAAATTTTTTTGATCCCAAATGCAAAAACGGATGCCAGGACGAAATTCCGGGTCGAATTCCATACTTAAAAATGGTATTGCTTGCTGTTTTTAAAAATGAAGCTTTTTGGTGCCTGAAGAAGAAAACGCGTGATGCCGGGGTCAGAAAAACTGGTGCCTGGGGAGGCAAATTTTTTTTGATCCCAAATGCAAAAATCCATGCCAGGATGAGTTTCGGGGTAGAATTCCATACTAAAAAATGGTATTGCTTGCTGTTTTTAAAAATCAGTCTTTTTGTGCCTGAAGAAGAAAACGCGTGATGCCGGGGTCAGAAAAAATGATGCCTGGGTAGGCAAAATTTTTTTGATCCCAAAGGCAAAAACGGATGCCAGGATGAGATTCAGGGTAGAATTCCAAACTTAAAAATGGTATTGCTTGCTGTTTTTAAAAATGAAGCTTTTTCGTGCCTGAAGAAGAAAACACGTGATGCCGGGGTCAGAAAAACTGGTGCCTGGGGAGGTAAAAATTTTTTCATCCCAAATGCAAAAACGGATGCCAAGATGAGATTCACAGTAAAATTCCATCCTTAAAAAGTTTATTGCTTGCTGTTTTTAAAAATCAAACTTTTTGGTTCCTGAAGAAGAAAACGCGTGATGCCGGGGTCAGAAAAACTGGTGCCTGTGGAGGCAAATTTTTTTTGATCCCAAATGCAAAAACGGATGCCAGGATGAAATTCCGGGTCGAATTCCAAACTTAAAAATGGTATTGCTTGCTGTTTTTAAAAATGAAGCTTTTTCGTGCCTGAAGAAGAAAACACGTGATGCCGGGGTCAGAAAAACTGGTGCCTGGGGAGGTAAAATTTTTTTGATCCCAAATGCAAAAACGGATGCCAAGATGAGATTCACAGTAAAATTCCATCCTTAAAAAGTTTATTGCTTGCTGTTTTTAAAAATCAAACTTTTTGTGCCTGAAGAAGAAAACGCCTGATGCCGGGGTCAGAAAAATTGGTACCTGGGGAGGCAAATTTTTTTTGATCCCAAATGCAAAAATGGATGCCAGGACGAGATTCGGGGTAGAATTCCATACTTAAAAATGGTATTGCTTGCTGTTTTTAAAAATCAAGATTTTTCGTGCCTAAAAAAGAAAACGCGTGATGCAGGGGTCACAAAAACTGGTGCCTGGGGAGGCCAATTTTTTTTGATCCAAAACGCAAAAATGGATGCCAGGATGAGATTCAGGGTAGAATTCCATACTTAAAAATGATATTGCTTGCTGTTTTTAAAAATCAAGCTTTTTGGTGCCTGAAGAAGAAAACACGTGATGCCGGGGTCAGAAAAACTGGTGCCTGGGGAGGTAAAATTTTTTTGATCCCAAATGCAAAAACGGATGCCAGGACGAAATTTGGGGTCGAATTCCAATCTTAAAAATGGTATTGCTTGCTGTTTTTAAAAATCAAGCTTTTTGATGCCTAAAGAAGAAAACGCGTGATGCCGGGGTCAGAAAAAATGATGCCTGGGTAGGCAAAATTTTTTTGATCCCAAATGCAAAAACGGATGCCAGGACGAAATGCAGGGTCAATTTCCAAACTTAAAAATGGTATTGCTTGCTGTTTTTAAAAATCAAGCATTTTGGTGCCTGAAGAAGAAATCGCCTGATGCCGGGGTCAGAAAAACTGGTGCCTGGGGAGGCAAATTTTTTTGATCCCAAATGCAAAAACGGATGCCAGGACGAAATTCCGGGTCGAATTCCAAACTTAAAAATGGTATTGCTTGCTGTTTTAAAAATCAAGCGTTTTGGTGCCTGAAGAAGAAAACGCATGATGCCGGGGTCAGAAAAACTGGTGCCTGGGGAGGCAAATTTTTTTTGATCCCAAATGCAAAAACGGATGCCAGGACGAAATTCCGGGTCGAATTCCAAACTTAAAAATGGTATTGCTTGCTGTTTTTAAAAATCAAGCTTTTTGGTGCCTGAAGAAGAAAACGCGTGATGCCGGGGTCAGAAAAACTGGTGCTTCGGGAGGCAAAATTTTTTTGATCCCAAATGCAAAAACGGATGCCAGGACGAAATTCGGGGTTGAATTCCAAACTTAAAAATGATATTGCTTGCTTTTTTAAAAAATCAAGATTTTTTGTGCCTGAAGAAGAAAATGCGTGATGCCGGGGTGAGAAAAACTGGTGCCTGGGGAGGCAAATTTTTTTTGATCCCAAATGCAAAAACGGATGCCAGGACGAAATGCAGGGTCGAATTCCAAACTTAAAAATGGTATTGCTTGCTGTTTTTAAAAATCAAGCATTTTGGTGCCTGAAGAAGAAAACGCGTGATGCCGGGGTCAGAAAAACTGGTGCCTGGGGAGGCAAATTTTTTTTGATCCCAAATGCAAAAACGGATGGCAGGACGAAATTCGGGGTCGAATTCCAAACTTAAAAATGGTATTGCTTGCTGTTTTTAAAAATCAAGCTTTTTGGTGCCTGAAGAAGAAAACGCGTGATGCCGGGGTCAGAAATACTGGTGCCTGGGGAGGCAAATTTTTTTTGATTCCAAATGCAAAAACGGATGCCAGGACGTAATTCCGGGTCGAATTCCAAACTTATAAATGGTATTGCTTGCTGTTTTTAAAAATGAAGCTTTTAGGTGCCTGAAGAAGAAAACACGTGATGCCGGGGTCAGAAAAACTGGTGCCTGGGGAGGCAAAATTTTTTTGATCCCAAATGCAAAAACGGATGCCAGGACGAAATTCGGGGTTGAATTCCAATCTTAAAAATGGTATTGCTTGCTGTTTTTAAAAATCAAGCTTTTTGGTGCCTAAAGAAGAAAACGCGTGATGCCGGGGTCAGAAAAAATGATGCCTGGGTAGGCAAAATTTTTTTGATCCCAAATGCAAAAACGGATGCCAGGACGAAATGCAGGGTCGAATTCCAAACTTAAAAATGGTATTGCTTGCTGTTTTTAAAAATCAAGCATTTTGGTGCCTGAAGAAGAAATCGCGTGATGCCGGGGTCAGAAAAACTGGTGCCTGGGGAGGCAAATTTTTTTTGATCCCAAATGCAAAAACGGATGCCAGGACGAAATTCGGGGTTGAATTCCAAACTTAAAAATGGTATTGCTTGCTGTTTTTAAAAATGAAGCTTTTTCGTGCCTGAAGAAGAAAACGCGTGATGCCGGGGTCAGAAAAACTGGTGCCTGGAGAGGTAAAATTTTTTTGATCCCAAATGCAAAAACGGATGCCAGGACGAAATTCCGGGTCGAATTCCATACTTAAAAATGGTATTGCTTGCTGTTTTTAAAAATGAAGCTTTTTCGTGCCTGAAGAAGAAAACGCGTGATGCCGGGGTCAGAAAAACTGGTGCCTGGGGAGGCAAATTTTTTTTGATCCCAAATGCAAAAATCCATGCCAGGATGAGTTTCGGGGTAGAATTCCATACTAAAAAATGGTATTGCTTGCTGTTTTTAAAAATCAGTCTTTTTGTGCCTGAAGAAGAAAACGCGTGATGCCGGGGTCAGAAAAAATGATGCCTGGGTAGGCAAAATTTTTTTGATCCCAAAGGCAAAAACGGATGCCAGGATGAGATTCAGGGTAGAATTCCAAACTTAAAAATGGTATTGCTTGCTGTTTTTAAAAATGAAGCTTTTTCGTGCCTGAAGAAGAAAACACGTGATGCCGGGGTCAGAAAAACTGGTGCCTGGGGAAGTAAAATTTTTTTGATCCCAAATGCAAAAACGGATGCCAGGACGAAATTCGGGGTCGAATTCCAATCTTAAAAATGTTATTGCTTGCTGTTTTTAAAAATCAAGCTTTTTGGTGCCTAAAGAAGAAAACGCGTGATGCCGGGGTCAGAAAAAATGATGCCTGGGTAGGCAAATTTTTTTTGATCCCAAATGCAAAAACGGATGCCAAGATGAGATTCACAGTAAAATTCCATACTTAAAAAGTTTATTGCTTGCTGTTTTTAAAAATCAAACTTTTTGTGCCTGAAGAAGAAAACGCCTGATGCCGGGTTCAGAAAAATTGGTACCTGGGGAGGCAAATTTTTTTTGATCCCAAATGCAAAAATGGATGCCAGGACGAGATTCGGGGTAGAATTCCATACTTAAAAATGGTATTGCTTGCTGTTTTTAAAAATCAAGATTTTTCGTGCCTAAAAAAGAAAACGCATGATGCAGGGGTCAGAAAAACTGGTGCCTGGGGAGGCCAATTTTTTTTGATCCAAAACGCAAAAATGGATGCCAGGATGAGATTCAGGGTCGAATTCCATACTTAAAAATGGTATTGCTTGCTGTTTTTAAAAATGAAGCTTTTTCGTGCCTGAAGAAGAAAACGCGTGATGCCGGGGTCAGAAAAACTGGTGCCTGGGGAGGCAAATTTTTTTTGATCCCAAATGCAAAAATCCATGCCAGGATGAGTTTCGGGGTAGAATTCCATACTAAAAAATGGTATTGCTTGCTGTTTTTAAAAATCAGTCTTTTTGTGCCTGAAGAAGAAAACGCGTGATGCCGGGGTCAGAAAAAATGATGCCTGGGTAGGCAAAATTTTTTTGATCCCAAAGGCAAAAACGGATGCCAGGATGAGATTCAGGGTAGAATTCCAAACTTAAAAATGGTATTGCTTGCTGTTTTTAAAAATCAAGCTTTTTGGTGCCTGAAGAAGAAAACGCGTGATGCCGGGGTCAGAAAAACTGGTGCCTGGGGAGGCAAATTTTTTTTGATCCCAAATGCAAAAACGGATGCCAGGATGAAATTCCGGGTCGAATTCCAAACTTAAAAATGGTATTGCTTGCTGTTTTTAAAAATGAAGCTTTTTCGTGCCTGAAGAAGAAAACACGTGATGCCGGGGTCAGAAAAACTGGTGCCTGGGGAAGTAAAATTTTTTTGATCCCAAATGCAAAAACGGATGCCAGGATGAAATTCGGGGTCGAATTCCAATCTTAAAAATGTTATTGCTTGCTGTTTTTAAAAATCAAGCTTTTTGGTGCCTAAAGAAGAAAACGCGTGATGCCGGGGTCAGAAAAAATGATGCCTGGGTAGGCAAATTTTTTTTGATCCCAAATGCAAAAACGGAAGCCAAGATGAGATTCACAGTAAAATTCCATACTTAAAAAGTTTATTGCTTGCTGTTTTTAAAAATCAAACTTTTTGTGCCTGAAGAAGAAAACGCCTGATGCCGGGGTCAGAAAAATTGGTACCTGGGGAGGCAAATTTTTTTTGATCCCAAATGCAAAAATGGATGCCAGGACGAGATTCGGGGTAGAATTCCATACTTAAAAATGGTATTGCTTGCTGTTTTTAAAAATCAAGATTTTTCGTGCCTAAAAAAGAAAACGCATGATGCAGGGGTCAGAAAAACTGGTGCCTGGGGAGGCCAATTTTTTTTGATCCAAAACGCAAAAATGGATGCCAGGATGAGATTCAGGGTAGAATTCCATACTTAAAAATGATATTGCTTGCTGTTTTTAAAAATCAAGCTTTTTGGTGCCTGAAGAAGAAAACGCGTGATGCCGGGGTCAGAAAAACTGGTGCCTGGGGAGGTAAAATTTTTTTGATCCCAAATGCAAAAACGGATGCCAGGACGAAATTTGGGGTCGAATTCCAATCTTAAAAATGGTATTGCTTGCTGTTTTTAAAAATCAAGCTTTTTGATGCCTAAAGAAGAAAACGCGTGATGCCGGGGTCAGAAAAAATGATGCCTGGGTAGGCAAAATTTTTTTGATCCCAAATGCAAAAACGGATGCCAGGACGAAATGCAGGGTCAATTTCCAAACTAAAAAATGGTATTGCTTGCTGTTTTTAAAAATCAAGCATTTTGGTGCCTGAAGAAGAAATCGCGTGATGCCGGGGTCAGAAAAACTGGTGCCTGGGGAGGCAAATTTTTTTTGATCCCAAATGCAAAAACGGATGCCAGGACGAAATTCCGGGTCGAATTCCAAACTTAAAAATGGTATTGCTTGCTGTTTTTAAAAATCAAGCTTTTTGGTGCCTGAAGAAGAAAACACGTGATGCCGGGGTCAGAAAAACTGGTGCCTGGGGAGGCAAATTTTTTTTGATACCAAATGCAAAAACGGATGCCAGGACGAAATGCAGGGTCGATTTCCAAACTTAAAAATGGTTATTGCTTGCTGTTTTTAAAAATCAAGCTTTTTGGTGCCTGAAGAAGAAAACGCGTGATGCCGGGGTCAGAAAAACTGGTGCGTGGGGAGGCAAATTTTTTTTGATCCCAAATGCAAAAACGGATGCCAGGACGAAATTCCGGGTCGAATTCCAAACTTAAAAATGGTATTGCTTGCTGTTTTTAAAAATCAAGCTTTTTGGTGCCTGAAGAAGAAAACGCGTGATGCCGGGGTCAGAAAAACTGGTGCTTCGGGAGGCAAAATTTTTTTGATCCCAAATGCAAAAACGGATGCCAGGACGAAATTCGGGGTTGAATTCCAAACTTAAAAATGATATTGCTTGCTTTTTTAAAAAATCAAGATTTTTTGTGCCTGAAGAAGAAAACGCGTGATGCCGGGGTCAGAAAAACTGGTGCCTGGGGAGGCAAATTTTTTTTGATCCCAAATGCAAAAACGGATGCCAGGACGAAATGCAGGGTCGAATTCCAAACTTAAAAATGGTATTGCTTGCTGTTTTTAAAAATCAAGCATTTTGGTGCCTGAAGAAGAAAACGCGTGATGCCGGGGTCAGAAAAACTGGTGCCTGGGGAGGCAAATTTTTTTTGATCCCAAATGCAAAAACGGATGGCAGGACGAAATTCGGGGTCGAATTCCAAACTTAAAAATGGTATTGCTTGCTGTTTTTAAAAATCAAGCTTTTTGGTGCCTGAAGAAGAAAACGCGTGATGCCGGGGTCAGAAATACTGGTGCCTGGGGAGGCAAATTTTTTTTGATTCCAAATGCAAAAACGGATGCCAGGACGTAATTCCGGGTCGAATTCCAAACTTAAAAATGGTATTGCTTGCTGTTTTTAAAAATCAAGCTTTTAGGTGCCTGAAGAAGAAAACACGTGATGCCGGGGTCAGAAAAACTGGTGCCTGGGGACGTAAAATTTTTTTGATCCCAAATGCAAAAACGGATGCCAGGACGAAATTCGGGGTCGAATTCCAATCTTAAAAATGGTATTGCTTGCTGTTTTTAAAAATCAAGCTTTTTGGTGCCTAAAGAAGAAAACGCGTGATGCCGGGGTCAGAAAAACTGGTGCCTGGGGAGGCAAATTTTTTTTGATCCCAAATGCAAAAACGGATGCCAGGACGAAATTCGGGGTTGAATTCCAAACTTAAAAATGGTATTGCTTGCTGTTTTTAAAAATGAAGCTTTTTCGTGCCTGAAGAAGAAAACGCGTGATGCCGGGGTCAGAAAAACTGGTGCCTGGAGAGGTAAAATTTTTTTGATCCCAAATGCAAAAACGGATGCCAGGACGAAATTCCGGGTCGAATTCCATACTTAAAAATGGTATTGCTTGCTGTTTTTAAAAATGAAGCTTTTTCGTGCCTGAAGAAGAAAACGCGTGATGCCGGGGTCAGAAAAACTGGTGCCTGGGGAGGCAAATTTTTTTTGATCCCAAATGCAAAAATCCATGCCAGGATGAGTTTCGGGGTAGAATTCCATACTAAAAAATGGTATTGCTTGCTGTTTTTAAAAATCAGTCTTTTTGTGCCTGAAGAAGAAAACGCGTGATGCCGGGGTCAGAAAAAATGATGCCTGGGTAGGCAAAATTTTTTTGATCCCAAAGGCAAAAACGGATGCCAGGATGAGATTCAGGGTAGAATTCCAAACTTAAAAATGGTATTGCTTGCTGTTTTTAAAAATCAAGCTTTTTGGTGCCTGAAGAAGAAAACGCGTGATGCCGGGGTCAGAAAAACTGGTGCCTGGGGAGGCAAATTTTTTTTGATCCCAAATGCAAAAACGGATGCCAGGATGAAATTCCGGGTCGAATTCCAAACTTAAAAATGGTATTGCTTGCTGTTTTTAAAAATGAAGCTTTTTCGTGCCTGAAGAAGAAAACACGTGATGCCGGGGTCAGAAAAACTGGTGCCTGGGGAAGTAAAATTTTTTTGATCCCAAATGCAAAAACGGATGCCAGGATGAAATTCGGGGTCGAATTCCAATCTTAAAGATGTTATTGCTTGCTGTTTTTAAAAATCAAGCTTTTTGGTGCCTAAAGAAGAAAACGCGTGATGCCGGGGTCAGAAAAAATGATGCCTGGGTAGGCAAATTTTTTTTGATCCCAAATGCAAAAACGGAAGCCAAGATGAGATTCACAGTAAAATTCCATACTTAAAAAGTTTATTGCTTGCTGTTTTTAAAAATCAAACTTTTTGTGCCTGAAGAAGAAAACGCCTGATGCCGGGGTCAGAAAAATTGGTACCTGGGGAGGCAAATTTTTTTTGATCCCAAATGCAAAAATGGATGCCAGGACGAGATTCGGGGTAGAATTCCATACTTAAAAATGGTATTGCTTGCTGTTTTTAAAAATCAAGATTTTTCGTGCCTAAAAAAGAAAACGCATGATGCAGGGGTCAGAAAAACTGGTGCCTGGGGAGGCCAATTTTTTTTGATCCAAAACGCAAAAATGGATGCCAGGATGAGATTCAGGGTAGAATTCCATACTTAAAAATGATATTGCTTGCTGTTTTTAAAAATCAAGCTTTTTGGTGCCTGAAGAAGAAAACGCGTGATGCCGGGGTCAGAAAAACTGGTGCCTGGGGAGGTAAAATTTTTTGATCCCAAATGCAAAAACGGATGCCAGGACGAAATTTGGGGTCGAATTCCAATCTTAAAAATGGTATTGCTTGCTGTTTTTAAAAATCAAGCTTTTTGATGCCTAAAGAAGAAAACGCGTGATGCCGGGGTCAGAAAAAATGATGCCTGGGTAGGCAAAATTTTTTTGATCCCAAATGCAAAAACGGATGCCAGGACGAAATGCAGGGTCAATTTCCAAACTTAAAAATAGTATTGCTTGCTGTTTTTAAAAATCAAGCATTTTGGTGCCTGAAGAAGAAATCGCGTGATGCCGGGGTCAGAAAAACTGGTGCCTGGGGAGGCAAATTTTTTTTGATCCCAAATGCAAAAACGGATGCCAGGACGAAATTCCGGGTCGAATTCCAAACTTAAAAATGGTATTGCTTGCTGTTTTTAAAAATCAAGCTTTTTGGTGCCTGAAGAAGAAAACACGTGATGCCGGGGTCAGAAAAACTGGTGCCTGGGGAGGCAAATTTTTTTTGATACCAAATGCAAAAACGGATGCCAGGACGAAATGCAGGGTCGATTTCCAAACTTAAAAATGGTATTGCTTGCTGTTTTTAAAAATCAAGCTTTTTGGTGCCTGAAGAAGAAAACGCGTGATGCCGGGGTCAGAAAAACTGGTGCGTGGGGAGGCAAATTTTTTTTGATCCCAAATGCAAAAACGGATGCCAGGACGAAATTCGGGGTCGAATTCCAATCTTAAAAATGGTATTGCTTGCTGTTTTTAAAAATCAAGCTTTTTGGTGCCTAAAGAAGAAAACGCGTGATGCCGGGGTCAGAAAAACTGGTGCCTGGGGAGGCAAATTTTTTTTGATCCCAAATGCAAAAACGGATGCCAGGACGAAATTCGGGGTTGAATTCCAAACTTAAAAATGGTATTGCTTGCTGTTTTTAAAAATGAAGCTTTTTCGTGCCTGAAGAAGAAAACGCGTGATGCCGGGGTCAGAAAAACTGGTGCCTGGAGAGGTAAAATTTTTTTGATCCCAAATGCAAAAACGGATGCCAGGACGAAATTCCGGGTCGAATTCCATACTTAAAAATGGTATTGCTTGCTGTTTTTAAAAATGAAGCTTTTTCGTGCCTGAAGAAGAAAACGCGTGATGCCGGGGTCAGAAAAACTGGTGCCTGGGGAGGCAAATTTTTTTTGATCCCAAATGCAAAAATCCATGCCAGGATGAGTTTCGGGGTAGAATTCCATACTTAAAAATGGTATTGCTTGCTGTTTTTAAAAATCAGTCTTTTTGTGCCTGAAGAAGAAAACGCGTGATGCCGGGGTCAGAAAAAATGATGCCTGGGTAGGCAAAATTTTTTTGATCCCAAAGGCAAAAACGGATGCCAGGATGAGATTCAGGGTAGAATTCCAAACTTAAAAATGGTATTGCTTGCTGTTTTTAAAAATCAAGCTTTTTGGTGCCTGAAGAAGAAAACGCGTGATGCCGGGGTCAGAAAAACTGGTGCCTGGGGAGGCAAATTTTTTTGATCCCAAATGCAAAAACGGATGCCAGGACGAAATTCGGGGTCGAATTCCAATCTTAAAAATGGTATTGCTTGCTGTTTTTAAAAATCAAGCTTTTTGGTGCCTGAAGAAGAAAACGCGTGATGCCGGGGTCAGAAAAACTGGTGCCTGGGGAGGCAAAATTTTTTTGATCCCAAATGCAAAAACGGATGCCAGGACGAAATTCGGGGTTGAATTCCAAACTTAAAAATGATATTGCTTGCTTTTTTAAAAAATCAAGATTTTTTGTGCCTGAAGAAGAAAATGCGTGATGCCGGGGTCAGAAAAACTGGTGCCTGGGGAGGCAAATTTTTTTTGATCCCAAATGCAAAAACGGATGCCAGGACGAAATGCAGGGTCGAATTCCAAACTTAAAAATGGTATTGCTTGCTGTTTTTAAAAATCAAGCATTTTGGTGCCTGAAGAAGAAAACGCGTGATGCCGGGGTCAGAAAAACTGGTGCCTGGGGAGGCAAATTTTTTTTGATCCCAAATGCAAAAACGGATGGCAGGACGAAATTCGGGGTCGAATTCCAAACTTAAAAATGGTATTGCTTGCTGTTTTTAAAAATCAAGCTTTTTGGTGCCTGAAGAAGAAAACGCGTGATGCCGGGGTCAGAAATACTGGTGCCTGGGGAGGCAAATTTTTTTTGATTCCAAATGCAAAAACGGATGCCAGGACGTAATTCCGGGTCGAATTCCAAACTTAAAAATGGTATTGCTTGCTGTTTTTAAAAATCAAGCTTTTAGGTGCCTGAAGAAGAAAACACGTGATGCCGGGGTCAGAAAAACTGGTGCCTGGGGAGGTAAAATTTTTTGATCCCAAATGCAAAAACGGATGCCAGGACGAAATTCGGGGTCGAATTCCAATCTTAAAAATGGTATTGCTTGCTGTTTTTAAAAATCAAGCTTTTTGGTGCCTAAAGAAGAAAACGCGTGATGCCGGGGTCAGAAAAAATGATGCCTGGGTAGGCAAATTTTTTTTGATCCCAAATGCAAAAACGGATGCCAAGATGAGATTCACAGTAAAATTCCATACTTAAAAAGTTTATTGCTTGCTGTTTTTAAAAATCAAACTTTTTGTGCCTGAAGAAGAAAACGCCTGATGCCGGGGTCAGAAAAATTGGTACCTGGGGAGGCAAATTTTTTTTGATCCCAAATGCAAAAATGGATGCCAGGACGAGATTCGGGGTAGAATTCCATACTTAAAAATGGTATTGCTTGCTGTTTTTAAAAATCAAGATTTTTCGTGCCTAAAAAAGAAAACGCATGATGCAGGGGTCAGAAAAACTGGTGCCTGGGGAGGCCAATTTTTTTTGATCCAAAACGCAAAAATGGATGCCAGGATGAGATTCAGGGTAGAATTCCATACTTAAAAATGATATTGCTTGCTGTTTTTAAAAATCAAGCTTTTTCGTGCCTGAAGAAGAAAACACGTGATGCCGGGGTCAGAAAAACTGGTGCCTGGGGAGGTAAAATTTTTTTGATCCCAAATGCAAAAACGGATGCCAGGACGAAATTTGGGGGTCGAATTCCAATCTTAAAAATGGTATTGCTTGCTGTTTTTAAAAATCAAGCTTTTTGATGCCTAAAGAAGAAAACGCGTGATGCCGGGGTCAGAAAAAATGATGCCTGGGTAGGCAAAATTTTTTTGATCCCAAATGCAAAAACGGATGCCAGGACGAAATGCAGGGTCAATTTCCAAACTTAAAAATGGCATTGCTTGCTGTTTTTAAAAATCAAGCATTTTGGTGCCTGAAGAAGAAATCGCGTGATGCCAGGGTCAGAAAAACTGGTGCCTGGGGAGGCAAATTTTTTTTGATCCCAAATGCAAAAACGGATGCCAGGACGAAATTCCGGGTCGAATTCCAAACTTAAAAATGGTATTGCTTGCTGTTTTTAAAAATCAAGCTTTTTGGTGCCTGAAGAAGAAAACACGTGATGCCGGGGTCAGAAAAACTGGTGCCTGGGGAGGCAAATTTTTTTTGATACCAAATGCAAAAACGGATGCCAGGACGAAATGCAGGGTCGATTTCCAAACTTAAAAATGGTATTGCTTGCTGTTTTTAAAAATCAAGCTTTTTGGTGCCTGAAGAAGAAAACGCGTGATGCCGGGGTCAGAAAAACTGGTGCGTGGGGAGGCAAATTTTTTTTGATCCCAAATGCAAAAATGGATGCCAGGACGAAATTCCGGGTCGAATTCCAAACTTAAAAATGGTATTGCTTGCTGTTTTTAAAAATCAAGCTTTTTGGTGCCTGAAGAAGAAAACGCGTGATGCCGGGGTCAGAAAAACTGGTGCTTCGGGAGGCAAAATTTTTTTGATCCCAAATGCAAAAACGGATGCCAGGACGAAATTCGGGGTTGAATTCCAAACTTAAAAATGATATTGCTTGCTTTTTTAAAAAATCAAGATTTTTTGTGCCTGAAGAAGAAAATGCGTGATGCCGGGGTCAGAAAAACTGGTGCCTGGGGAGGCAAATTTTTTTTGATCCCAAATGCAAAAACGGATGCCAGGACGAAATGCAGGGTCGAATTCCAAACTTAAAAATGGTATTGCTTGCTGTTTTTAAAAATCAAGCATTTTGGTGCCTGAAGAAGAAAACGCGTGATGCCGGGGTCAGAAAAACTGGTGCCTGGGGAGGCAAATTTTTTTTGATCCCAAATGCAAAAACGGATGGCAGGACGAAATTCGGGGTCGAATTCCAAACTTAAAAATGGTATTGCTTGCTGTTTTTAAAAATCAAGCTTTTTGGTGCCTGAAGAAGAAAACGCGTGATGCCGGGGTCAGAAATACTGGTGCCTGGGGAGGCAAATTTTTTTTGATTCCAAATGCAAAAACGGATGCCAGGACGTAATTCCGGGTCGAATTCCAAACTTAAAAATGGTATTGCTTGCTGTTTTTAAAAATCAAGCTTTTAGGTGCCTGAAGAAGAAAACACGTGATGCCGGGGTCAGAAAAACTGGTGCCTGGGGACGTAAAATTTTTTTGATCCCAAATGCAAAAACGGATGCCAGGACGAAATTCGGGGTCGAATTCCAATCTTAAAAATGGTATTGCTTGCTGTTTTTAAAAATCAAGCTTTTTGGTGCCTAAAGAAGAAAACGCGTGATGCCGGGGTCAGAAAAACTGGTGCCTGGGGAGGCAAATTTTTTTTGATCCCAAATGCAAAAACGGATGCCAGGACGAAATTCGGGGTTGAATTCCAAACTTAAAAATGGTATTGCTTGCTGTTTTTAAAAATGAAGCTTTTTCGTGCCTGAAGAAGAAAACGCGTGATGCCGGGGTCAGAAAAACTGGTGCCTGGAGAGGTAAAATTTTTTTGATCCCAAATGCAAAAACGGATGCCAGGACGAAATTCCGGGTCGAATTCCATACTTAAAAATGGTATTGCTTGCTGTTTTTAAAAATGAAGCTTTTTCGTGCCTGAAGAAGAAAACGCGTGATGCCGGGGTCAGAAAAACTGGTGCCTGGGGAGGCAAATTTTTTTTGATCCCAAATGCAAAAATCCATGCCAGGATGAGTTTCGGGGTAGAATTCCATACTTAAAAATGGTATTGCTTGCTGTTTTTAAAAATCAGTCTTTTTGTGCCTGAAGAAGAAAACGCGTGATGCCGGGGTCAGAAAAAATGATGCCTGGGTAGGCAAAATTTTTTTGATCCCAAAGGCAAAAACGGATGCCAGGATGAGATTCAGGGTAGAATTCCAAACTTAAAAATGGTATTGCTTGCTGTTTTTAAAAATCAAGCTTTTTGGTGCCTGAAGAAGAAAACGCGTGATGCCGGGGTCAGAAAAACTGGTGCCTGGGGAGGCAAATTTTTTTGATCCCAAATGCAAAAACGGATGCCAGGACGAAATTCGGGGTCGAATTCCAATCTTAAAAATGGTATTGCTTGCTGTTTTTAAAAATCAAGCTTTTTGGTGCCTGAAGAAGAAAACGCGTGATGCCGGGGTCAGAAAAACTGGTGCCTGGGGAGGCAAAATTTTTTTGATCCCAAATGCAAAAACGGATGCCAGGACGAAATTCGGGGTTGAATTCCAAACTTAAAAATGATATTGCTTGCTTTTTTAAAAAATCAAGATTTTTTGTGCCTGAAGAAGAAAATGCGTGATGCCGGGGTCAGAAAAACTGGTGCCTGGGGAGGCAAATTTTTTTTGATCCCAAATGCAAAAACGGATGCCAGGACGAAATGCAGGGTCGAATTCCAAACTTAAAAATGGTATTGCTTGCTGTTTTTAAAAATCAAGCATTTTGGTGCCTGAAGAAGAAAACGCGTGATGCCGGGGTCAGAAAAACTGGTGCCTGGGGAGGCAAATTTTTTTTGATCCCAAATGCAAAAACGGATGGCAGGACGAAATTCGGGGTCGAATTCCAAACTTAAAAATGGTATTGCTTGCTGTTTTTAAAAATCAAGCTTTTTGGTGCCTGAAGAAGAAAACGCGTGATGCCGGGGTCAGAAATACTGGTGCCTGGGGAGGCAAATTTTTTTTGATTCCAAATGCAAAAACGGATGCCAGGACGTAATTCCGGGTCGAATTCCAAACTTAAAAATGGTATTGCTTGCTGTTTTTAAAAATCAAGCTTTTAGGTGCCTGAAGAAGAAAACACGTGATGCCGGGGTCAGAAAAACTGGTGCCTGGGGAGGTAAAATTTTTTGATCCCAAATGCAAAAACGGATGCCAGGACGAAATTCGGGGTCGAATTCCAATCTTAAAAATGGTATTGCTTGCTGTTTTTAAAAATCAAGCTTTTTGGTGCCTAAAGAAGAAAACGCGTGATGCCGGGGTCAGAAAAAATGATGCCTGGGTAGGCAAAATTTTTTTGATCCCAAATGCAAAAACGGATGCCAGGACGAAATGCAGGGTCGAATTCCAAACTTAAAAATTGTATTGCTTGCTGTTTTTAAAAATCAAGCATTTTGGTGCCTGAAGAAGAAATCGCGTGATGCCGGGGTCAGAAAAACTGGTGCCTGGGGAGGCAAATTTTTTTTGATCCCAAATGCAAAAACGGATGCCAGGACGAAATTCGGGGTTGAATTCCAAACTTAAAAATGGTATTGCTTGCTGTTTTTAAAAATGAAGCTTTTTCGTGCCTGAAGAAGAAAACGCGTGATGCCGGGGTCAGAAAAACTGGTGCCTGGAGAGGTAAAATTTTTTTGATCCCAAATGCAAAAACGGATGCCAGGACGAAATTCCGGGTCGAATTCCATACTTAAAAATGGTATTGCTTGCTGTTTTTAAAAATGAAGCTTTTTCGTGCCTGAAGAAGAAAACGCGTGATGCCGGGGTCAGAAAAACTGGTGCCTGGGGAGGCAAATTTTTTTGATCCCAAATGCAAAAATCCATGCCAGGATGAGTTTCGGGGTAGAATTCCATACTTAAAAATGGTATTGCTTGCTGTTTTTAAAAATCAGTCTTTTTGTGCCTGAAGAAGAAAACGCGTGATGCCGGGGTCAGAAAAAATGATGCCTGGGTAGGCAAAATTTTTTTGATCCCAAAGGCAAAAACGGATGCCAGGATGAGATTCAGGGTAGAATTCCATACTTAAAAATGGTATTGCTTGCTGTTTTTAAAAATCAAGCTTTTTGGTGCCTGAAGAAGAAAACGCGTGATGCCGGGGTCAGAAAAACTGGTGCCTGGGGAGGCAAATTTTTTTGATCCCAAATGCAAAAACGGATGCCAGGACGAAATTCGGGGTCGAATTCCAATCTTAAAAATGGTATTGCTTGCTGTTTTTAAAAATCAAGCTTTTTGGTGCCTGAAGAAGAAAACGCGTGATGCCGGGGTCAGAAAAACTGGTGCCTGGGGAGGCAAATTTTTTTTGATCCCAAATGCAAAAACGGATGCCAGGACGAAATGCAGGGTCGATTTCCAAACTTAAAAATGGTATTGCTTGCTGTTTTTAAAAATCAAGCATTTTGTTGCCTGAAGAAGAAAACGCGTGATGCCGGGGTCAGAAAAACTGGTGCCTGGGGAGGCAAATTTTTTTTGATCCCAAATGCAAAAACGGATGCCAGGACGAAATTCCGGGTCGAATTCCAAACTTAAAAATGGTATTGCTTGCTGTTTTTAAAAATCAAGCTTTTTGGTGCCTGAAGAAGAAAACGCATGATGCCGGGGTCAGAAAAACTGGTGCCTGGGGAGGCAAATTTTTTTTGATCCCAAATGCAAAAACGGATGCCAGGACGAAATTCCGGGTCGAATTTCAAACTTAAAAATGGTATTGCTTGCTGTTTTTAAAAATCAAGCTTTTTGGTGCCTGAAGAAGAAAACACGTGATGCCGGGGTCAGAAAAACTGGTGCCTGGGGAGGTAAAATTTTTTTGATCCCAAATACAAAAACGGATGCCAGGACGAAATTCGGGGTCGAATTCCAATCTTAAAAATGGTATTGCTTGCTGTTTTTAAAAATCAAGCATTTTGATGCCTAAAGAAGAAAACGCGTGATGCCGGGGTCAGAAATACTGGTGCCTGGGGAGGCAAATTTTTTTTGATCCCAAATGCAAAAACGGATGCCAGGACGAAATTCGGGGTCGAATTCCAAACTTAAAAATGATATTGCTTGCTGTTTTTAAAAATCAAGCTTTTTGGTGCCTGGAGAAGAAAAAGCGTGTTGCCGGGGTCAGAAATACTGGTGCCTGGGGAGGCAAATTTTTTTTGATCCCAAATGCAAAAATGGATGCCAGGACGAAATTTGGGGTCGAATTCCAAACTTAAAAATGGTATTGCTTGCTGTTTTTAAAAATCAAGCATTTTGGTGCCTGAAGAAGAAATCGCGTGATGCCGGGGTCAGAAAAACTGGTGCCTGGAGAGGCAAATTTTTTTTGATCCCAAATGCAAAAACGGATGCCAGGACGAAATTCCGGGTCGAATTCCAATCTTAAAAATGGTATTGCTTGCTGTTTTTAAAAATCAAGCTTTTTGGTGCCTGAAGAAGAAAACGCGTGATGCCGGGGCAGAAAAACTGATGCCTTGGGAGGCAAATTTTTTTGATCCCAAATGCAAAAACGGATGCCAGGATGAAATTCCGGGTCGAATTCCAAACTTAAAAATGGTATTGCTTGCTGTTTTTAAAAATCAAGCTTTTAGGTGCCTGAAGAAGAAAACACGTGATGCCGGGGTCAGAAAAACTGGTGCCTGGGGAGGTAAATTTTTTTTGATCCCAAATGCAAAAACGGATGCCAGGATGAAATTCGGGGTCGAATTCCAATCTTAAAAAAGGTATTGCTTGCTGTTTTTAAAAATCAAGCTTTTTGGTGCCTGAAGAAGAAAACGCGTGATGCCGGGGTAAGAAAAACTGGTGCTTGGGGAGGCAAATTTTTTTTGATCCCAAATGCAAACACGGATGCCAGGACGAAATTCCGGGTCGAATTCCAAACTTAAAAATGGTATTGCTTGCTGTTTTTAAAAATCAAGCTTTTTGGTGCCTAAAGAAGAAAACGCGTGATGCCGGGGTCAGAAAAACTGGTGCCTGGGGAGGCAAATTTTTTTTGATCCCAAATGCAAAAACGGATGCCAGGACGAAAATCCGGGTCGAATTCCAAACTTAAAAATGGTATTGCTTGCTGTTTTTAAAAATCAAGCTTTTTGGTGCCTGAAGAAGAAAACACGTAATGCCGGGGTCAGAAAAACTGGTGCCTGGAGAGGTAAAATTTTTTTGATCCCAAATGCAAAAACGGATGCCAGGACGAAATTTGGGGTTGAATTCCATACTTAAAAATGGTATTGCTTGCTGTTTTTAAAAATGAAGCTTTTTCGTGCCTGAAGAAGAAAACGCGTGATGCCGGGGTCAGAAAAACTGGTGCCTGGGGAGGCAAATTTTTTTTGATCCCAAATGCAAAAATCCATGCCAGGATGAGTTTCAGGGTAGAATTCCATACTTAAAAATGGTATTGCTTGCTGTTTTTAAAAATCAGTCTTTTTGTGCATGAAGAAGAAAACGCGTGATGCCGGGGTCAGAAAAAATGATGCCTGGGTAGGCAAAATTTTTTTGATCCCAAAGGCAAAAACGGATGCCAGGATGAGATTCAGGGTAGAATTCCAAACTTAAAAATGGTATTGCTTGCTGTTTTTAAAAATCAAGCTTTTTGGTGCCTGAAGAAGAAAACACGTGATGCCGGGGTCAGAAAAACTGGTGCCTGGGGAGGCAAATTTTTTTTTATCCCAAATGCAAAAACGGATGCCAGGACGAAATGCAGGGTCGATTTCCAAACTTAAAAATGGTATTGCTTGCTATTTTTAAAAATCAAGCATTTTGGTGCCTGAAGAAGAAAACCCGTGATGCCGGGGTCAGAAAAACTGGTGCCTGGGGAGGCAAATTTTTTTTGATCCCAAATGCAAAAACGGATGCCAGGACGAAATTCCGGGTCGAATTCCAAACTTAAAAATGGTATTGCTTGCTGTTTTTAAAAATCAAGCTTTTTGGTGCCTGAAGAAGAAAACGCGTGATGCCGGGGTCAGAAAAACTGGTGCCTGGGGAGGCAAATTTTTTTTGATCCCAAATGCAAAAACGGATGCCAGGACGAAATTCCGGGTCGAATTCCAAACTTAAAAATGGTATTGCTTGCTGTTTTTAAAAATCAAGCTTTTTGGTGCCTGAAGAAGAAAACACGTGATGCCGGGGTCAGAAAAACTGGTGCCTGGGGAGGTAAAATTTTTTTGATTCCAAATGCAAAAACGGATGCCAGGATGAAATTCGGGGTCGAATTCCAATCTTAAAAATGGTATTGCTTGCTGTTTTTAAAAATCAAGCATTTTGGTGCCTAAAGAAGAAAACGCGTGATGCCGGGGTCAGAAAAAATGATGCCTGGGTAGGCAAATTTTTTTTGATCCCAAATGCAAAAACGGATGCCAGGACGAAATTCCGGGTGGAATTCCAAACTTAAAAATGGTATTGCTTGCTGTTTTTAAAAATCAAGCTTTTTGGTGCCTGAAGAAGAAAACGCGTGATGCCGGGGTCAGAAAAACTGGTGCCTGGGGAGGCAAATTTTTTTTGATCCCAAATGCAAAAACGGATGTCAGGATGAAATTCCGGGTCGAATTCCAAACTTAAAAATGGTATTGCTTGCTGTTTTTAAAAATCAAGCATTTTGGTGGCTGAAGAAGAAAACGCGTGATGCCGGGGTCAGAAAAACTGGTGCCTGGGGAGGCAAATTTTTTTTGATCCCAAATGCAAAAACGGATGGCAGGACGAAATTCGGGGTCGAATTCCAAACTTAAAAATGATATTGCTTGCTGTTTTTAAAAATCAAGCTTTTTGGTGCCTGGAGAAGAAAAAGCGTGATGCCGGGGTCAGAAATACTGGTGCCTGGGGAGGCAAATTTTATTTGATCCCAAATGCAAAAACGGATGCCAGGATGAAATTCGGGGTCGAATTCCAAACTTAAAAATGGTATTGCTTGCTGTTTTTAAAAATCAAGCATTTTGGTGCCTGAAGAAGAAATCGCGTGATGCCGGGGTCAGAAAAACTGGTGCCTGGAGAGGCAAATTATTTTTGATCCCAAATGCAAAAACGGATGCCAGGATGAAATTCCGGGTCGAATTCCAATCTTAAAAATGGTATTGCTTGCTGTTTTTAAAAATCAAGCTTTTTGGTGCCTGAAGAAGAAAACGTGTGATGCCGGGGTCAGAAAAACTGGTGCCTGGGGAGGCAAATTTTTTTTGATCCCAAATGCAAAAACGGATGCCAGGACGAAATGCAGGGTCGATTTCCAAACTTAAAAATGGTATTGCTTGCTGTTTTTAAAAATCAAGCTTTTTGGTGCCTGAAGAAGAAAACGCGTGATGCCGGGGCAGAAAAACTGGTGCCTGGGGAGGTAAATTTTTTTGATCCCAAATGCAAAAATCCATGCCAGGATGAGTTTCAGGGTAGAATTCCATACTTAAAAATGGTATTGCTTACTGTTTTTAAAAATCAGTCTTTTTGTGCATGAAGAAGAAAACGCGTGATGCCGGGGTCAGAAAAAATGATGCCTGGGTAGGCAAAATTTTTTTGATCCCAAAGGCAAAAACGGATGCCAGGATGAGATTCAGGGTAGAATTCCAAACTTAAAAATGGTATTGCTTGCTGTTTTTAAAAATCAAGCTTTTTGGTGCCTGAAGAAGAAAACGCGTGATGCCGGGGTGAGAAAAACTGGTGCCTGGGGAGGCAAATTTTTTTTTATCCCAAATGCAAAAACGGATGCCAGGACGAAATGCAGGGTCGATTTCCAAACTTAAAAATGGTATTGCTTGCTATTTTTAAAAATCAAGCATTTTGGTGCCTGAAGAAGAAAACCCGTGATGCCGGGGTCAGAAAAACTGGTGCCTGGGGAGGCAAATTTTTTTTGATCCCAAATGCAAAAACGGATGCCAGGACGAAATTCCGGGTCGAATTCCAAACTTAAAAATGGTATTGCTTGCTGTTTTTAAAAATCAAGCTTTTTGGTGCCTGAAGAAGAAAACGAGTGATGCCGGGGTCAGAAAAACTGGTGCCTGGGGAGGCAAATTTTTTTTGATCCCAAATGCAAAAACGGATGCCAGGACGAAATTCCGGGTCGAATTCCAAACTTAAAAATGGTATTGCTTGCTGTTTTTAAAAATCAAGCTTTTTGGTGCCTGAAGAAGAAAACACGTGATGCCGGGGTCAGAAAAACTGGTGCCTGGGGAGGTAAAATTTTTTTGATTCCAAATGCAAAAACGGATGCCAGGATGAAATTCGGGGTCGAATTCCAATCTTAAAAATGGTATTGCTTGCTGTTTTTAAAAATCAAGCATTTTGGTGCCTAAAGAAGAAAACGCGTGATGCCGGGGTCAGAAAAAATGATGCCTGGGTAGGCAAATTTTTTTTGATCCCAAATGCAAAAACGGATGCCAGGACGAAATTCCGGGTGGAATTCCAAACTTAAAAATGGTATTGCTTGCTGTTTTTAAAAATCAAGCTTTTTGGTGCCTGAAGAAGAAAACGCGTGATGCCGGGGTCAGAAAAACTGGTGCCTGGGGAGGCAAATTTTTTTTGATCCCAAATGCAAAAACGGATGCCAGGATGAAATTCCGGGTCGAATTCCAAACTTAAAAATGGTATTGCTTGCTGTTTTTAAAAATCAAGCATTTTGGTGGCTGAAGAAGAAAACGCGTGATGCCGGGGTCAGAAAAACTGGTGCCTGGGGAGGCAAATTTTTTTTGATCCCAAATGCAAAAACGGATGGCAGGACGAAATTCGGGGTCGAATTCCAAACTTAAAAATGATATTGCTTGCTGTTTTTAAAAATCAAGCTTTTTGGTGCCTGGAGAAGAAAAAGCGTGATGCCGGGGTCAGAAATACTGGTGCCTGGGGAGGCAAATTTTATTTGATCCCAAATGCAAAAACGGATGCCAGGATGAAATTCGGGGTCGAATTCCAAACTTAAAAATGGTATTGCTTGCTGTTTTTAAAAATCAAGCATTTTGGTGCCTGAAGAAGAAATCGCGTGATGCCGGGGTCAGAAAAACTGGTGCCTGGAGAGGCAAATTATTTTTGATCCCAAATGCAAAAACGGATGCCAGGATGAAATTCCGGGTCGAATTCCAATCTTAAAAATGGTATTGCTTGCTGTTTTTAAAAATCAAGCTTTTTGGTGCCTGAAGAAGAAAACGCGTGATGCCTGGGTCAGAAAAACTGGTGCCTGGGGAGGCAAATTTTTTTTGATCCCAAATGCAAAAACGGATGCCAGGACGAAATGCAGGGTCGATTTCCAAACTTAAAAATGGTATTGCTTGCTGTTTTTAAAAATCAAGCTTTTTGGTGCCTGAAGAAGAAAACGCGTGATGCCGGGGCAGAAAAACTGGTGCCTGGGGAGGTAAATTTTTTTGATCCCAAATGCAAAAACGGATGCCAGGATGAAATTCGGGGTCGAATTCCAATCTTAAAAATGGTATTGCTTGCTGTTTTTAAAAATCAAGCTTTTTGGTGCCTGAAGAAGAAAACGCGTGATGCCGGGGTCAGAAAAACTGGTGCCTGGAGAGGTAAAAATTTTTTGATCCCAAATGCAAAAACGGATGCCAGGACGAAATTTGGGGTTGAATTCCATACTTAAAAATGGTATTGCTTGCTGTTTTTAAAAATGAAGCTTTTTCGTGCCTGAAGAAGAAAACGCGTTATGCCGGGGTCAGAAAAACTGGTGCCTGGGGAGGCAAATTTTTTTTGATCCCAAATGCAAAAATCCATGCCAGGATGAGTTTCGGGGTAGAATTCCATACTTAAAAATGGTATTGCTTGCTGTTTTTAAAAATCAGTCTTTTTGTGCCTGAAGAAGAAAACGCGTGATGCCGGGGTCAGAAAAAATGATGCCTGGGTAGGCAAAATTTTTTTGATCCCAAATGCAAAAACGGATGCCAGGAAGAGATTCAGGGTAGAATTCCAAACTTAAAAATGGTATTGCTTGCTGTTTTTAAAAATCAAGCTTTTTGGTGCCTGAAGAAGAAAACGCGTGATGCCGGGGTCAGAAAAACTGGTGCCTGGGGAGGCAAATTTTTTTTGATCCCAAATGCAAAAACGGATGCCAGGACGAAATGCAGGGTCGATTTCCAAACTTAAAAATGGTATTGCTTGCTGTTTTTAAAAATCAAGCATTTTGGTGCCTGAAGAAGAAAACCCGTGATGCCGGGGTCAGAAAAACTGGTGCCTGGGGAGGCAAATTTTTTTTGATCCCAAATGCAAAAACGGATGCCAGGACGAAATTCCGGGTCAAATTCCAAACTTAAAAATGGTATTGCTTGCTGTTTTTAAAAATCAAGCTTTTTGGTGCCTGAAGAAGAAAACATGTGATGCCGGGGTCAGAAAAACTGGTGCCTGGGTAGGCAAAATTTTTTTGATCCCAAATGCAAAAACGGATGCCAGGACGAAATTCCGGGTCGAATTCCAAACTTAAAAATGGTATTGCTTGCTGTTTTTAAAAATCAAGCTTTTTGATGCCTAAAGAAGAAAACTTGTGATGCCGGGGTCAGAAAAACTGGTGCCTGGGGAGGCAAATTTTTTTTGATCCCAAATGCAAAAACGGATGCCAGGACGAAATTCCGGGTCGAATTCCAAACTTAAAAATGGTATTGCTTGCTGTTTTTAAAAATCAAGCATTTTGGTGCCTGAAGAAGAAAACGCGTGATGCCGGGGTCAGAAAAACTGGTGCGTGGGGAGGCAAATTTTTTTTGATCCCAAATGCAAAAACGGATGCCAGGACGAAATTCCGGGTCGAATTCCAAACTTAAAAATGGTATTGCTTGCTGTTTTTAAAAATCAAGCTTTTTGGTGCCTGAAGAAGAAAACACGTGATGCCGGGGTCAGAAAAACTGGTGCCTGGGGAGGTAAAATTTTTTTGATCCCAAATGCAAAAACGGATGCCAGGACGAAATTTGGGGTTGAATTCCATACTTAAAAATGGTATTGCTTGCTGTTTTTAAAAATGAAGCTTTTTCGTGCCTGAAGAAGAAAACGCGTTATGCCGGGGTCAGAAAAACTGGTGCCTGGGGAGGTAAATTTTTTTGATCCCAAATGCAAAAACGGATGCCAGGATGAAATTCGGGGTCGAATTCCAATCTTAAAAATGGTATTGCTTGCTGTTTTTAAAAATCAAGCTTTTTGGTGCCTGAAGAAGAAAACGCGTGATGCCGGGGTCAGAAAAACTGGTGCCTGGAGAGGTAAAAATTTTTTGATCCCAAATGCAAAAACGGATGCCAGGATGAAATTTGGGGTTGAATTCCATACTTAAAAATGGTATTGCTTGCTGTTTTTAAAAATGAAGCTTTTTCGTGCCTGAAGAAGAAAACGCGTTATGCCGGGGTCAGAAAAACTGGTGCCTGGGGAGGCAAATTTTTTTTGATCCCAAATGCAAAAATCCATGCCAGGATGAGTTTCGGGGTAGAATTCCATACTTAAAAATGGTATTGCTTGCTGTTTTTAAAAATCAGTCTTTTTGTGCCTGAAGAAGAAAACGCGTGATGCCGGGGTCAGAAAAAATGATGCCTGGGTAGGCAAAATTTTTTTGATCCCAAAGGCAAAAACGGATGCCAGGAAGAGATTCAGGGTAGAATTCCAAACTTAAAAATGGTATTGCTTGCTGTTTTTAAAAATCAAGCTTTTTGGTGCCTGAAGAAGAAAACGCGTGATGCCGGGGTCAGAAAAACTGGTGCCTGGGGAGGCAAATTTTTTTTGATCCCAAATGCAAAAACGGATGCCAGGACGAAATGCAGGGTCGATTTCCAAACTTAAAAATGGTATTGCTTGCTGTTTTTAAAAATCAAGCATTTTGGTGCCTGAAGAAGAAAACCCGTGATGCCGGGGTCAGAAAAACTGGTGCCTGGGGAGGCAAATTTTTTTTGATCCCAAATGCAAAAACGGATGCCAGGACGAAATTCCGGGTCGAATTCCAAACTTAAAAATGGTATTGCTTGCTGTTTTTAAAAATCAAGCTTTTTGGTGCCTGAAGAAGAAAACATGTGATGCCGGGGTCAGAAAAACTGGTGCCTGGGTAGGCAAAATTTTTTTGATCCCAAATGCAAAAACGGATGCCAGGACGAAATTCCGGGTCGAATTCCAAACTTAAAAATGGTATTGCTTGCTGTTTTTAAAAATCAAGCTTTTTGATGCCTAAAGAAGAAAACTTGTGATGCCGTGGTCAGAAAAACTGGTGCCTGGGGAGGCAAATTTTTTTTGATCCCAAATGCAAAAACGGATGCCAGGACGAAATTCCGGGTCGAATTCCAAACTTAAAAATGGTATTGCTTGCTGTTTTTAAAAATCAAGCTTTTTGGTGCCTGAAGAAGAAAACACGTGATGCCGGGGTCAGAAAAACTGGTGCCTGGGGAGGTAAAATTTTTTTGATCCCAAATGCAAAAACGGATGCCAGGACGAAATTTGGGGTCGAATTCAAATCTTAAAAATGGTATTGCTTGCTGTTTTTAAAAATCAAGCTTTTTGATGCCTAAAGAAGAAAACTTGTGATGCCGGGGTCAGAAAAAATGATTCCTGGGTAGGCAAAATTTTTTTGATCCCAAATGCAAAAACGGATGCCAGGACGAAATGCAGGGTCGATTTCCCAACATAAAAATGGTATTGCTTGCTGTTTTTAAAAATCAAGCTTTTTGGTGCCTGAAGAAGAAAACGCGTGATGCCGGGGTCAGAAAAACTGGTGCCTGGGGAGGCAAACTTTTTTTGATCCCAAATGCAAAAACGGATGCCAGGACGAGATTCGGGGTAGAATTCCATACTTAAAAATGGTATTGCTTGCTGTTTTTAAAAATCAAGATTTTTCGTGCCTAAAAAAGAAAACGCGTGATGCCGGGTCAGAAAAATTGGTAGCTGGTGAGGCAAATTTTTTTTGATCCCAAATGCAAAAATGGATGCCAGGATGAGATTCGCGGCAGAATTCCATACTTAAAAATGGTATTGCTTGCTGTTTTTAAAAATCAAGCTTTTTCGTGCCTAAAAAAGAATACGCGTGATGCCGGGTTCAGAAAAATTGGTGCCTGGGGAGGCCAATTTTTTTTGATCCAAAACACAAAAATGGATGCCAGGACGAGATTCGGGGTAGAATTCCATACTTAAAAATGATATTGCTTGCTGTTTTTAAAAATCAAGCTTTTTCGTGCCTAAAAAAGAAAACGCGTGATGCCGGGGTCAGAAAAAGTGTTGTTTGGGGAGGCAATTTTTTTTGATCCCAAATGCAAAATGGATGCCAGGATGAGATTCGGGGCAGAATTCCACACTTAAAAATGGTATTACTTACTGTTTTTCAAAATCAAGCTTTTTGGTGCCTAAAAAAGAAAACGCGTGATGCCGGGTCAGAAAAATTGGTAGCTGGTGAGGCAAATTTTTTTTGATCCCAAATGCAAAAATGGATGCCAGGATGAGATTCGCGGCAGAATTCCATACTTAAAAATGGTATTGCTTGCTGTTTTTAAAAATCAAGCTTTTTGGTGCCTGAAGAAGAAAACGCGTGATGCCGGGGTCAGAAAAACTGGTGCCTGGGGAGGCAAATTTTTTTTGATCCCAAATGCAAAAACGGATGCCAGGACGAAATTCCGGGTCGAATTCCAAACTTAAAAATGGTATTGCTTGCTGTTTTTAAAAATCAAGCTTTTTGGTGCCTGAAGAAGAAAACACGTGATGCCGGGGTCAGAAAAACTGGTGCCTGGGGAGGTAAAATTTTTTTGATCCCAAATGCAAAAACGGATGCCAGGATGAAATTCGGGGTCGAATTCCAATCTTAAAAATGGTATTGCTTGCTGTTTTTAAAAATCAAGCATTTTGGTGCCTAAAGAAGAAAACGCGTGATGCCGGGGTCAGAAAAAATGATGCCTGGGTAGGCAAATTTTTTTTGATCCCAAATGCAAAAACGGATGCCAGGACGAAATTCCGGGTCGATTTCCAAACTTAAAAATGGTATTGCTTGCTGTTTTTAAAAATCAAGCATTTTGGTGCCTGAAGAAGAAAACGCGTGATGCCGGGGTCAGAAAAACTGGTGCCTGGGGAGGCAAATTTTTTTTGATCCCAAATGCAAAAACGGATGGCAGGACGAAATTCGGGGTCGAATTCCAAACTTAAAAATGATATTGCTTGCTGTTTTTAAAAATCAAGCTTTTTGGTGCCTGGAGAATAAAAAGCGTGATGCCGGGGTCAGAAATACTGGTGCCTGGGGAGGCAAATTTTATTTGATCCCAAATGCAAAAATGGATGCCAGGATGAAATTCGGGGTCGAATTCCAAACTTAAAAATGGTATTGCTTGCTGTTTTTAAAAATCAAGCATTTTGGTGCCTGAAGAAGAAATCGCGTGATGCCGGGGTCGGAAAAACTGGTGCCTGGAGAGGCAAATTATTTTTGATCTCAAATGCAAAAACGGATGCCAGGATGAAATTCCGGGTCGAATTCCAATCTTAAAAATGGTATTGCTTGCTGTTTTTAAAAATCAAGCTTTTTGGTGCCTGAAGAAGAAAACGCGTGATGCCGGGGTCAGAAAAACTGGTGCCTGGGGAGGCAAATTTTTTTTGATCCTAAATGCAAAAACGGATGCCAGGACGAAATGCAGGGTCGATTTCCAAACTTAAAAATGGTATTGCTTGCTGTTTTTAAAAATCAAGCTTTTTGGTGCCTGAAGAAGAAAACGCGTGATGCCGGGGCAGAAAAACTGGTGCCTGGGGAGGTAAATTTTTTTGATCCCAAATGCAAAAACGGATGCCAGGATGAAATTCGGGGTCGAATTCCAATCTTAAAAATGGTATTGCTTGCTGTTTTTAAAAATGAAGCTTTTTCGTGCCTGAAGAAGAAAACGCGTGATGCCGGGGTCAGAAAAACTGGTGCCTGGGGAGGCAAATTTTTTTTGATCCCAAATGCAAAAATCCATGCCAGGATGAGTTTCGGGGTAGAATTCCATACTTAAAAATGGTATTGCTTGCTGTTTTTAAAAATCAGTCTTTTTGTGCCTGAAGAAGAAAACGCGTGATGCCGGGGTCAGAAAAAATGATGCCTGGGTAGGCAAAATTTTTTTGATCCCAAAGGCAAAAACGGATGCCAGGATGAGATTCAGGGTAGAATTCCAAACTTAAAAATGGTATTGCTTGCTGTTTTTAAAAATCAAGCTTTTTGGTGCCTGAAGAAGAAAACGCGTGATGCCGGGGTCAGAAAAACTGGTGCCTGGAGAGGCAAATTTTTTTGATCCCAAATGCAAAAACGGATGCCAGGACGAAATTCGGGGTCGAATTCCAATCTTAAAAAAATGGTATTGCTTGCTGTTTTTAAAAATCAAGCTTTTTGGTGCCTGAAGAAGAAAACGCGTGATGCCGGGGTCAGAAAAACTGGTGCCTGGGGAGGCAAAATTTTTTTGATCCCAAATGCAAAAACGGATGCCAGGACGAAATTCGGGGTTGAATTCCAAACTTAAAAATGATATTGCTTGCTTTTTTAAAAAATCAAGATTTTTTGTGCCTGAAGAAGAAAATGCGTGATGCCGGGGTCAGAAAAACTGGTGCCTGGGGAGGCAAATTTTTTTTGATCCCAAATGCAAAAACGGATGCCAGGACGAAATGCAGGGTCGAATTCCAAACTTAAAAATGGTATTGCTTGCTCTTTTTAAAAATCAAGCATTTTGGTGCCTGAAGAAGAAAACGCGTGATGCCGGGGTCAGAAAAACTGGTGCCTGGGGAGGCAAATTTTTTTTGATCCCAAATGCAAAAACGGATGGCAGGACGAAATTCGGGGTCGAATTCCAAACTTAAAAATGGTATTGCTTGCTGTTTTTAAAAATCAAGCTTTTTGGTGCCTGAAGAAGAAAACGCGTGATGCCGGGGTCAGAAATACTGATGCCTGGGGAGGCAAATTTTTTTTGATTCCAAATGCAAAAACAGATGCCAGGACGTAATTCCGGGTCGAATTCCAAACTTAAAAATGGTATTGCTTGCTGTTTTTAAAAATCAAGCTTTTAGGTGCCTGAAGAAGAAAACACGTGATGCCGGGGTCAGAAAAACTGGTGCCTGGGGAGGTAAAATTTTTTTGATCCCAAATGCAAAAACGGATGCCAGGACGAAATTCGGGGTCGAATTCCAATCTTAAAAATGGTATTGCTTGCTGTTTTTAAAAATCAAGCTTTTTGGTGCCTAAAGAAGAAAACGCGTGATGCCGGGGTCAGAAAAAATGATGCCTGGGTAGGCAAAATTTTTTTGATCCCAAATGCAAAAACGGATGCCAGGACGAAATGCAGGGTCGAATTCCAAACTTAAAAATTGTATTGCTTGCTGTTTTTAAAAATCAAGCATTTTGGTGCCTGAAGAAGAAATCGCGTGATGCCGGGGTCAGAAAAACTGGTGCCTGGGGAGGCAAATTTTTTTTGATCCCAAATGCAAAAACGGATGCCAGGACGAAATTCGGGGTTGAATTCCAAACTTAAAAATGGTATTGCTTGCTGTTTTTAAAAATGAAGCTTTTTCGTGCCTGAAGAAGAAAACGCGTGATGCCGGGGTCAGAAAAACTGGTGCCTGGAGAGGTAAAATTTTTTTGATCCCAAATGCAAAAACGGATGCCAGGACGAAATTCCGGGTCGAATTCCATACTTAAAAATGGTATTGCTTGCTGTTTTTAAAAATGAAGCTTTTTCGTGCCTGAAGAAGAAAACGCGTGATGCCGGGGTCAGAAAAACTGGTGCCTGGGGAGGCAAATTTTTTTTGATCCCAAATGCAAAAATCCATGCCAGGATGAGTTTCGGGGTAGAATTCCATACTTAAAAATGGTATTGCTTGCTGTTTTTAAAAATCAGTCTTTTTGTGCCTGAAGAAGAAAACGCGTGATGCCGGGGTCAGAAAAAATGATGCCTGGGTAGGCAAAATTTTTTTGATCCCAAAGGCAAAAACGGATGCCAGGATGAGATTCAGGGTAGAATTCCATACTTAAAAATGGTATTGCTTGCTGTTTTTAAAAATCAAGCTTTTTGGTGCCTGAAGAAGAAAACGCGTGATGCCGGGGTCAGAAAAACTGGTGCCTGGGGAGGCAAATTTTTTTGATCCCAAATGCAAAAACGGATGCCAGGACGAAATTCGGGGTCGAATTCCAATCTTAAAAATGGTATTGCTTGCTGTTTTTAAAAATCAAGCTTTTTGGTGCCTGAAGAAGAAAACGCGTGATGCCGAGGTCAGAAAAACTGGTGCCTGGGGAGGCAGATTTTTTTTGATCCCAAATGCAAAAACGGATGCCAGGACGAAATGCAGGGTCGATTTCCAAACTTAAAAATGGTATTGCTTGCTGTTTTTAAAAATCAAGCATTTTGTTGCCTGAAGAAGAAAACGCGTGATGCCGGGGTCAGAAAAACTGGTGCCTGGGGAGGCAAATTTTTTTTGATCCCAAATGCAAAAACGGATGCCAGGACGAAATTCCGGGTCGAATTCCAAACTTAAAAATGGTATTGCTTGCTGTTTTTAAAAATCAAGCATTTTGGTGCCTGAAGAAGAAAACGCATGATGCCGGGGTCAGAAAAACTGGTGCCTGGGGAGGCAAATTTTTTTTGATCCCAAATGCAAAAACGGATGCCAGGACGAAATTCCGGGTCGAATTTCAAACTTAAAAATGGTATTGCTTGCTGTTTTTAAAAATCAAGCTTTTTGGTGCCTGAAGAAGAAAACACGTGATGCCGGGGTCAGAAAAACTGGTGCCTGGGGAGGTAAAATTTTTTTGATCCCAAATGCAAAAACGGATGCCAGGACGAAATTCGGGGTCGAATTCCAATCTTAAAAATGGTATTGCTTGCTGTTTTTAAAAATCAAGCATTTTGATGCCTAAAGAAGAAAACGCGTGATGCCGGGGTCAGAAAAAATGATGCCTGGGTATGCAAATTTTTTTTGATCCCAAATGCAAAAACGGATTCCAGGACGAAATTCGGGGTCGAATTCCAAACTTAAAAATGATATTGCTTGCTGTTTTTAAAAATCAAGCTTTTTGGTGCCTGGAGAAGAAAAAGCGTGATGCCGGGGTCAGAAATACTGGTGCCTGGGGAGGCAAATTTTTTTTGATCCCAAATGCAAAAACGGATGCCAGGACGAAATTCCGGGTCGAATTCCAATCTTAAAAATGGTATTGCTTGCTGTTTTTAAAAATCAAGCTTTTTGGTGCCTGAAGAAGAAAACGCGTGATGCCGGGGCAGAAAAACTGATGCCTTGGGAGGCAAATTTTTTTGATCCCAAATGCAAAAACGGATGCCAGGATGAAATTCCGGGTCGAATTCCAAACTTAAAAATGGTATTGCTTGCTGTTTTTAAAAATCAAGCTTTTAGGTGCCTGAAGAAGAAAACACGTGATGCCGGGGTCAGAAAAACTGGTGCCTGGGGAGGTAAATTTTTTTTGATCCCAAATGCAAAAACGGATGCCAGGATGAAATTCGGGGTCGAATTCCAATCTTAAAAAAGGTATTGCTTGCTGTTTTTAAAAATCAAGCTTTTTGGTGCCTGAAGAAGAAAACGCGTGATGCCGGGGTCAGAAAAACTGGTGCTTGGGGAGGCAAATTTTTTTTGATCCCAAATGCAAACACGGATGCCAGGACGAAATTCCGGGTCGAATTCCAAACTTAAAAATGGTATTGCTTGCTGTTTTTAAAAATCAAGCTTTTTGGTGCCTAAAGAAGAAAACGCGTGATGCCGGGGTCAGAAAAACTGGTGCCTGGGGAGGCAAATTTTTTTTGATCCCAAATGCAAAAACGGATGCCAGGACGAAAATCCGGGTCGAATTCCAAACTTAAAAATGGTATTGCTTGCTGTTTTTAAAAATCAAGCTTTTTGGTGCCTGAAGAAGAAAACACGTAATGCCGGGGTCAGAAAAACTGGTGCCTGGAGAGGTAAAATTTTTTTGATCCCAAATGCAAAAACGGATGCCAGGACGAAATTTGGGGTTGAATTCCATACTTAAAAATGGTATTGCTTGCTGTTTTTAAAAATGAAGCTTTTTCGTGCCTGAAGAAGAAAACGCGTTATGCCGGGGTCAGAAAAACTGGTGCCTGGGGAGGCAAATTTTTTTTGATCCCAAATGCAAAAATCCATGCCAGGATGAGTTTCGGGGTAGAATTCCATACTTAAAAATGGTATTGCTTGCTGTTTTTAAAAATCAAGCTTTTTGGTGCCTGAAGAAGAAAACACGTGATGCCGGGGTCAGAAAAACTGGTGCCTGGGGAGGTAAAATTTTTTTGATCCCAAATGCAAAAACGGATGCCAGGATGAAATTCGGGGTCGAATTCCAATCTTAAAAATGGTATTGCTTGCTGTTTTTAAAAATCAAGCATTTTGGTGCCTAAAGAAGAAAACGCGTGATGCCGGGGTCAGAAAAAATGATGCCTGGGTAGGCAAATTATTTTTGATCCCAAATGCAAAAACGGATGCCAGGACGAAATTCCGGGTGGAATTCCAAACTTAAAAATGGTATTGCTTGCTGTTTTTAAAAATCAAGCTTTTTGGTGCCTGAAGAAGAAAACGCGTGATGCCGGGGTCAGAAAAACTGGTGCCTGGGGAGGCAAATTTTTTTTGATCCCAAATGCAAAAACGGATGCCAGGATGAAATTCCGGGTCGAATTCCAAACTTAAAAATGGTATTGCTTGCTGTTTTTAAAAATCAAGCATTTTGGTGCCTGAAGAAGAAAACGCGTGATGCCGGGGTCAGAAAAACTGGTGCCTGGGGAGGCAAATTTTTTTTGATCCCAAATGCAAAAACGGATGGCAGGACGAAATTCGGGGTCGAATTCCAAACTTAAAAATGATATTGCTTGCTGTTTTTAAAAATCAAGCTTTTTGGTGCCTGGAGAAGAAAAAGCGTGATGCCGGGGTCAGAAATACTGGTGCCTGGGGAGGCAAATTTTATTTGATCCCAAATGCAAAAACGGATGCCAGGATGAAATTCGGGGTCGAATTCCAAACTTAAAAATGGTATTGCTTGCTGTTTTTAAAAATCAAGCATTTTGGTGCCTGAAGAAGAAATCGCGTGATGCCGGGGTCAGAAAAACTGGTGCCTGGAGAGGCAAATTATTTTTGATCCCAAATGCAAAAACGGATGCCAGGATGAAATTCGGGGTCGAATTCCAATCTTAAAAATGGTATTGCTTGCTGTTTTTAAAAATCAAGCTTTTTGGTGCCTGAAGAAGAAAACGCGTGATGCCGGGGTCAGAAAAACTGGTGCCTGGAGAGGTAAAAATTTTTTGATCCCAAATGCAAAAACGGATGCCAGGACGAAATTTGGGGTTGAATTCCATACTTAAAAATGGTATTGCTTGCTGTTTTTAAAAATGAAGCTTTTTCGTGCCTGAAGAAGAAAACGCGTTATGCCGGGGTCAGAAAAACTGGTGCCTGGGGAGGCAAATTTTTTTTGATCCCAAATGCAAAAATCCATGCCAGGATGAGTTTCGGGGTAGAATTCCATACTTAAAAATGGTATTGCTTGCTGTTTTTAAAAATCAGTCTTTTTGTGCCTGAAGAAGAAAACGCGTGATGCCGGGGTCAGAAAATATGATGCCTGGGTAGGCAAAATTTTTTTGATCCCAAAGGCAAAAACGGATGCCAGGAAGAGATTCAGGGTAGAATTCCAAACTTAAAAATGGTATTGCTTGCTGTTTTTAAAAATCAAGCTTTTTGGTGCCTGAAGAAGAAAACGCGTGATGCCGGGGTCAGAAAAACTGGTGCCTGGGGAGGCAAATTTTTTTTGATCCCAAATGCAAAAACGGATGCCAGGACGAAATGCAGGGTCGATTTCCAAACTTAAAAATGGTATTGCTTGCTGTTTTTAAAAATCAAGCATTTTGGTGCCTGAAGAAGAAAACCCGTGATGCCGGGGTCAGAAAAACTGGTGCCTGGGGAGGCAAATTTTTTTTGATCCCAAATGCAAAAACGGATGCCAGGACGAAATTCCGGGTCGAATTCCAAACTTAAAAATGGTATTGCTTGCTGTTTTTAAAAATCAAGCTTTTTGGTGCCTGAAGAAGAAAACATGTGATGCCGGGGTCAGAAAAACTGGTGCCTGGGTAGGCAAAATTTTTTTGATCCCAAATGCAAAAACGGATGCCAGGACGAAATTCCGGGTCGAATTCCAAACTTAAAAATGGTATTGCTTGCTGTTTTTAAAAATCAAGCTTTTTGATGCCTAAAGAAGAAAACTTGTGATGCCGGGGTCAGAAAAACTGGTGCCTGGGGAGGCAAATTTTTTTTGATCCCAAATGCAAAAACGGATGCCAGGACGAAATTCCGGGTCGAATTCCAAACTTAAAAATGGTATTGCTTGCTGTTTTTAAAAATCAAGCTTTTTGGTGCCTGAAGAAGAAAACACGTGATGCCGGGGTCAGAAAAACTGGTGCCTGGGGAGGTAAAATTTTTTTGATCCCAAATGCAAAAACGGATGCCAGGACGAAATTTGGGGTCGAATTCAAATCTTAAAAATGGTATTGCTTGCTGTTTTTAAAAATCAAGCTTTTTGATGCCTAAAGAAGAAAACTTGTGATGCCGGGGTCAGAAAAAATGATTCCTGGGTAGGCAAAATTTTTTTGATCCCAAATGCAAAAACGGATGCCAGGACGAAATGCAGGGTCGATTTCCCAACATAAAAATGGTATTGCTTGCTGTTTTTAAAAATCAAGCTTTTTGGTGCCTGAAGAAGAAAACGCGTGATGCCGGGGTCAGAAAAACTGGTGCCTGGAGAGGCAAACTTTTTTTGATCCCAAATGCAAAAACGGATGCCAGGACGAGATTCGGGGTAGAATTCCATACTTAAAAATGGTATTGCTTGCTGTTTTTAAAAATCAAGATTTTTCGTGCCTAAAAAAGAAAACGCGTGATGCCGGGTCAGAAAAATTGGTAGCTGGTGAGGCAAATTTTTTTTGATCCCAAATGCAAAAATGGATGCCAGGATGAGATTCGCGGCAGAATTCCATACTTAAAAATGGTATTGCTTGCTGTTTTTAAAAATCAAGCTTTTTCGTGCCTAAAAAAGAATACGCGTGATGCCGGGTTCAGAAAAATTGGTGCCTGAGGAGGCCAATTTTTTTTGATCCAAAACACAAAAATGGATGCCAGGACGAGATTCGTGGTAGAATTCCATACTTAAAAATGATATTGCTTGCTGTTTTTAAAAATCAAGCTTTTTCGTGCCTAAAAAAGAAAACGCGTGATGCCGGGGTCAGAAAAAGTGTTGTTTGGGGAGGCAATTTTTTTTGATCCCAAATGCAAAATGGATGCCAGGATGAGATTCGGGGCAGAATTCCACACTTAAAAATGGTATTACTTACTGTTTTTCAAAATCAAGCTTTTTGGTGCCTAAAAAAGAAAACGCGTGATGCCGGGTCAGAAAAATTGGTAGCTGGTGAGGCAAATTTTTTTTGATCCCAAATGCAAAAATGGATGCCAGGATGAGATTCGCGGCAGAATTCCATACTTAAAAATGGTATTGCTTGCTGTTTTTAAAAATCAAGCTTTTTGGTGCCTGAAGAAGAAAACGCGTGATGCCGGGGTCAGAAAAACTGGTGCCTGGGGAGGCAAATTTTTTTTGATCCCAAATGCAAAAACGGATGCCAGGACGAAATTCCGGGTCGAATTCCAAACTTAAAAATGGTATTGCTTGCTGTTTTTAAAAATCAAGCTTTTTGGTGCCTGAAGAAGAAAACACGTGATGCCGGGGTCAGAAAAACTGGTGCCTGGGGAGGTAAAATTTTTTTGATCCCAAATGCAAAAACGGATGCCAGGATGAAATTCGGGGTCGAATTCCAATCTTAAAAATGGTATTGCTTGCTGTTTTTAAAAATCAAGCATTTTGGTGCCTAAAGAAGAAAACGCGTGATGCCGGGGTCAGAAAAAATGATGCCTGGGTAGGCAAATTTTTTTTGATCCCAAATGCAAAAACGGATGCCAGGACGAAATTCCGGGTGGAATTCCAAACTTAAAAATGGTATTGCTTGCTGTTTTTAAAAATCAAGCTTTTTGGTGCCTGAAGAAGAAAACGCGTGATGCCGGGGTCAGAAAAACTGGTGCCTGGGGAGGCAAATTTTTTTTGATCCCAAATGCAAAAACGGATGCCAGGATGAAATTCCGGGTCGAATTCCAAACTTAAAAATGGTATTGCTTGCTGTTTTTAAAAATCAAGCATTTTGGTGCCTGAAGAAGAAAACGCGTGATGCCGGGGTCAGAAAAACTGGTGCCTGGGGAGGCAAATTTTTTTTGATCCCAAATGCAAAAACGGATGGCAGGACGAAATTCGGGGTCGAATTCCAAACTTAAAAATGATATTGCTTGCTGTTTTTAAAAATCAAGCTTTTTGGTGCCTGGAGAAGAAAAAGCGTGATGCCGGGGTCAGAAATACTGGTGCCTGGGGAGGCAAATTTTATTTGATCCCAAATGCAAAAATGGATGCCAGGATGAAATTCGGGGTCGAATTCCAAACTTAAAAATGGTATTGCTTGCTGTTTTTAAAAATCAAGCATTTTGGTGCCTGAAGAAGAAATCGCGTGATGCCGGGGTCGGAAAAACTGGTGCCTGGAGAGGCAAATTATTTTTGATCCCAAATGCAAAAACGGATGCCAGGATGAAATTCCGGGTCGAATTCCAATCTTAAAAATGGTATTGCTTGCTGTTTTTAAAAATCAAGCTTTTTGGTGCCTGAAGAAGAAAACGCGTGATGCCGGGGTCAGAAAAACTGGTGCCTGGGGAGGCAAATTTTTTTTGATCCCAAATGCAAAAACGGATGCCAGGACGAAATGCAGGGTCGATTTCCAAACTTAAAAATGGTATTGCTTGCTGTTTTTAAAAATCAAGCTTTTTGGTGCCTGAAGAAGAAAACGCGTGATGCCGGGGCAGAAAAACTGGTGCCTGGGGAGGTAAATTTTTTTGATCCCAAATGCAAAAACGGATGCCAGGATGAAATTCGGGGTCGAATTCCAATCTTAAAAATGGTATTGCTTGCTGTTTTTAAAAATCAAGCTTTTTGATGCCTAAAGAAGAAAACTTGTGATGCCGGGGTCAGAAAAACTGGTGCCTGGGGAGGCAAATTTTTTTTGATCCCATATGCAAAAACGGATGCCAGGACGAAATTCCGGGTCGAATTCCAAACTTAAAAATGGTATTGCTTGCTGTTTTTAAAAATCAAGCTTTTTGGTGCCTGAAGAAGAAAACACGTGATGCCGGGGTCAGAAAAACTGGTGCCTGGGGAGGTAAAATTTTTTTGATCCCAAATGCAAAAACGGATGCCAGGACGAAATTTGGGGTCGAATTCAAATCTTAAAAATGGTATTGCTTGCTGTTTTTAAAAATCAAGCTTTTTGATGCCTAAAGAAGAAAACTTGTGATGCCGGGGTCAGAAAAAATGATTCCTGGGTAGGCAAAATTTTTTTGATCCCAAATGCAAAAACGGATGCCAGGACGAAATGCAGGGTCGATTTCCCAACATAAAAATGGTATTGCTTGCTGTTTTTAAAAATCAAGCTTTTTGGTGCCTGAAGAAGAAAACGCGTGATGCCGGGGTCAGAAAAACTGGTGCCTGGGGAGGCAAACTTTTTTTGATCCCAAATGCAAAAACGGATGCCAGGACGAGATTCGGGGTAGAATTCCATACTTAAAAATGGTATTGCTTGCTGTTTTTAAAAATCAAGATTTTTCGTGCCTAAAAAAGAAAACGCGTGATGCCGGGTCAGAAAAATTGGTAGCTGGTGAGGCAAATTTTTTTTGATCCCAAATGCAAAAATGGATGCCAGGATGAGATTCGCGGCAGAATTCCATACTTAAAAATGGTATTGCTTGCTGTTTTTAAAAATCAAGCTTTTTCGTGCCTAAAAAAGAATACGCGTGATGCCGGGTTCAGAAAAATTGGTGCCTGGGGAGGCCAATTTTTTTTGATCCAAAACACAAAAATGGATGCCAGGACGAGATTCGGGGTAGAATTCCATACTTAAAAATGATATTGCTTGCTGTTTTTAAAAATCAAGCTTTTTCGTGCCTAAAAAAGAAAACGCGTGATGCCGGGGTCAGAAAAAGTGTTGTTTGGGGAGGCAATTTTTTTTGATCCCAAATGCAAAATGGATGCCAGGATGAGATTCGGGGCAGAATTCCACACTTAAAAATGGTATTACTTACTGTTTTTCAAAATCAAGCTTTTTGGTGCCTAAAGAAGAAAACCCTTGATGCCAGGGTCAGAAAAAGTGATGTTTGGGGAGGCAAATTTTTTTTTATCCCAAATGCAAAAATGGATGCCAGGATGAGATTGAGGGAAGGAAATGCGTGATGCCGGGGTCAGAAAAAGTGGTTTCTGGGGAGGCAAATTTATTTTGATACCATATGCAAAAATGGATGCCAGGATGAGATTCGGGGTAGAATTCCATAGTTAAAAATGGTATTTCTTGCTGTTTTTAAAAATCAAGCTTTTTTTGCCTGAAGAAGAAAACGCGTGACGCCGGGGTCAGAAAAATTGGTGCCTGTGGAGGCAAATTTTTTTTGATCCCAAATGTAAAAACGGATGCCAAGATGAGATTCACAGTAAAATTCCATACTTAAAAAGTTTATTGCTTGCTGTTTTTAAAAATCAAACTTTTTGTGCCTGAAGAAGAAAACGCCTGATGCCGGGGTCAGAAAAATTGGTACCTGGGGAGGCAAATTTTTTTTGATCCCAAATGCAAAAATGGATGCCAGGACGAGATTCGGGGTAGAATTCCATACTTAAAAATGGTATTGCTTGCTGTTTTTAAAAATCAAGATTTTTCGTGCCTAAAAAAGAAAATGCGTGATGCAGGGGTCAGAAAAACTGGTGCCTGGGGAGGCCAATTTTTTTTGATCCAAAACGCAAAAATGGATGCCAGGATGAGATTCAGGGTAGAATTCCATACTTAAAAATGGTATTGCTTCCTGTTTATAAAAATCAAACTTTTTGTTGCCTAAAGAAGAAAACGCGTGTTGTAGGGTTCAGAAAAAGTGATGTCTGGGGAGGCAATTTTTTTTGATCCCAAATGAAAAATGGATGCCAGGATGAGATTGAGGGAAGGAAACGCGTGATGCCGGGGTCAGAAAAAGTGGTTTCTGGGGAGGCAAAATTTTTTTGATACCATATGCAAAAATGGATGCCAGGATGAGATTCGGGGCAAAATTCCACACTTAAAAATGGTATTGCTTACTGTTTTTCAAAATCAAGCTTTTTGTGCCTGAAGAAGAAAACGCGTGATGCCGGGGTCAGAAAAAGTGATGTTTGGGGAGGCAATTTTTTTTTGATTCCAAATGCAAAAATGGATGCCAGGACGAGATTCGGGGTAGAATTCCATAGTTAAAAATGGTATTTCTTGCTGTTTTTAAAAATCAAGCTTTCTTTGCCTGAAGAAGAAAACGCCTGATGCCGGGGTCAGAAAAATTGGTACCTGGGGAGGCAAATTTTTTTTGATCCCAAATGCAAAAATGGATGCCAGGACGAGATTCGGGGTAGAATTCCATACTTAAAAATGGTATTGCTTGCTGTTTTTAAAAATCAAGATTTTTCGTGCCTAAAAAAGAAAATGCGTGATGCCGGGGTCAGAAAAATTGGTAGCTGGTGAGGCAAATTTTTTTTGATCCCAAATGCAAAAATGGATGCCAGGATGAGATTCGCGGCAGAATTCCATACTTAAAAATGGTATTGCTTGCTGTTTTTAAAAATCAAGCTTTTTGTGCCTGAAGAAGAAAACGCATGATGCTGGGGTCAGAAAAATTGGTGCCTGGGGAGGCAAATATTTTTTGATCCCAAATGCAAAAACGGATGCCAAGATGAGATTCACAGTAGAATTCCATACTTAAAAAGTTTATTGCTTGCTGTTTTTAAAAATCAAGCTTTTTGGTGCCTAAAGAAGAAAACGCGTGATGCCGGGGTCAGAAAAAGTGATGTTTGGGGAGGCAAATTTTTTTTGATCCCAAATACAAAAATGGATGCCAGGATGAGATTCGGGGTAGAATTCCATACTTAAAAATGATATTGCTTGCTGTTTTTAAAAATCAAGCTTTTTCATGCCTAAAAAAGAATACGCGTGATGCCGGGGTCAGAAAAATTGGTGCCTGGGGAGGCAAATTTTTTTTTATCCCAAATGCAAAAATGGATACCAAGATGAGATTCGGGGTTGAATTCCATACTTAAAAATGGTATTGCTTGCTGTTTTTAAAAATCAAGCTTTTTGGTGCCTCAAGAAGAAAACGCGTGTTGTAGGGTTCAGAAAAAGTGAGGTCTGGGGAGGCAATTTTTTTTGATCCCAAATGAAAAATGGAAGCCAGGATGAGATTGAGGGAAGGAAATGCGTGATGCCGGGGTCAGAAAAAGTGGTTTCTGGGGAGGCAAATTTATTTTGATACCAAATGCAAAAATGGATGCCAGGATGAGATTCAGGGCAGAATTCCACACTTAAAAGTGGTATTACTTACTGTTTTTCAAAATCAAGCTTTTTGGTGCCTAAAGAAGAATACGCGTGATGCAGGGCTCAGAAAAATTGGTGCCTGGGGAGGCAAAATTTTTTTGATCAAAAATGCAAAAACGGATGCCAAGATGAGATTCACAGTAGAATTCCATACTTAAAAATGGTATTGCTTGCTGTTTTTAAAAATCAAGATTTTTCGTGCCTAAAAAAGAAAACGCGTGATGCCGGGTCAGAAAAATTGGTAGCTGGTGAGGCAAATTTTTTTTGATCCCAAATGCAAAAATGGATGCCAGGATGAGATTCGCGGCAGAATTCCATACTTAAAAATGGTATTGCTTGCTGTTTTTAAAAATCAAGCTTTTTCGTGCCTAAAAAAGAATACGCGTGATGCCGGGTTCAGAAAAATTGGTGCCTGGGGAGGCCAATTTTTTTTGATCCAAAACACAAAAATGGATGCCAGGACGAGATTCGGGGTAGAATTCCATACTTAAAAATGATATTGCTTGCTGTTTTTAAAAATCAAGCTTTTTCGTGCCTAAAAAAGAAAACGCGTGATGCCGGGGTCAGAAAAAGTGTTGTTTGGGGAGGCAATTTTTTTTGATCCCAAATGCAAAATGGATGCCAGGATGAGATTCGGGGCAGAATTCCACACTTAAAAATGGTATTACTTACTGTTTTTCAAAATCAAGCTTTTTGGTGCCTAAAGAAGAAAACCCTTGATGCCAGGGTCAGAAAAAGTGATGTTTGGGGAGGCAAATTTTTTTTTATCCCAAATGCAAAAATGGATGCCAGGATGAGATTGAGGGAAGGAAATGCGTGATGCCGGGGTCAGAAAAAGTGGTTTCTGGGGAGGCAAATTTATTTTGATACCATATGCAAAAATGGATGCCAGGATGAGATTCGGGGTAGAATTCCATAGTTAAAAATGGTATTTCTTGCTGTTTTTAAAAATCAAGCTTTTTTTGCCTGAAGAAGAAAACGCGTGACGCCGGGGTCAGAAAAATTGGTGCCTGGGGAGGCAAATTTTTTTTGATCCCAAATGTAAAAACGGATGCCAAGATGAGATTCACAGTAAAATTCCATACTTAAAAAGTTTATTGCTTGCTGTTTTTAAAAATCAAACTTTTTGTGCCTGAAGAAGAAAACGCCTGATGCCGGGGTCAGAAAAATTGGTACCTGGGGAGGCAAATTTTTTTTGATCCCAAATGCAAAAATGGATGCCAGGACGAGATTCGGGGTAGAATTCCATACTTAAAAATGGTATTGCTTGCTGTTTTTAAAAATCAAGATTTTTCGTGCCTAAAAAAGAAAATGCGTGATGCAGGGGTCAGAAAAACTGGTGCCTGGGGAGGCCAATTTTTTTTGATCCAAAACGCAAAAATGGATGCCAGGATGAGATTCAGGGTAGAATTCCATACTTAAAAATGGTATTGCTTCCTGTTTATAAAAATCAAACTTTTTGTTGCCTAAAGAAGAAAACGCGTGTTGTAGGGTTCAGAAAAAGTGATGTCTGGGGAGGCAATTGTTTTTGATCCCAAATGAAAAATGGATGCCAGGATGAGATTGAGGGAAGGAAACGCGTGATGCCGGGGTCAGAAAAAGTGGTTTCTGGGGAGGCAAAATTTTTTTGATACCATATGCAAAAATGGATGCCAGGATGAGATTCGGGGCAAAATTCCACACTTAAAAATGGTATTACTTACTGTTTTTCAAAATCAAGCTTTTTGGTGCCTAAAGAAGAAAACCCTTGATGCCAGGGTCAGAAAAAGTGATGTTTGGGGAGGCAAATTTTTTTTTATCCCAAATGCAAAAATGGATGCCAGGATGAGATTGAGGGAGGGAAATGCGTGATGCCGGGGTCAGAAAAAGTGGTTTCTGGGGAGGCAAATTTATTTTGATACCATATGCAAAAATGGATGCCAGGATGAGATTCGGGGTAGAATTCCATAGTTAAAAATGGTATTTCTTGCTGTTTTTAAAAATCAAGCTTTTTTTGCCTGAAGAAGAAAACGCGTGACGTCGGGGTCAGAAAAATTGGTGCCTGGGGAGGCAAATTTTTTTTGATCCCAAATGTAAAAACGGATGCCAAGATGAGATTCACAGTAAAATTCCATACTTAAAAAGTTTATTGCTTGCTGTTTTTAAAAATCAAACTTTTTGTGCCTGAAGAAGAAAACGCCTGATGCCGGGGTCAGAAAAATTGGTACCTGGGGAGGCAAATTTTTTTTGATCCCAAATGCAAAAATGGATGCCAGGACGAGATTCGGGGTAGAATTCCATACTTAAAAATGGTATTGCTTGCTGTTTTTAAAAATCAAGATTTTTCGTGCCTAAAAAAGAAAATGCGTGATGCAGGGGTCAGAAAAACTGGTGCCTGGGGAGGCCAATTTTTTTTGATCCAAAACGCAAAAATGGATGCCAGGATGAGATTCAGGGTAGAATTCCATACTTAAAAATGGTATTGCTTCCTGTTTATAAAAATCAAACTTTTTGTTGCCTAAAGAAGAAAACGCGTGTTGTAGGGTTCAGAAAAAGTGATGTCTGGGGAGGCAATTGTTTTTGATCCCAAATGAAAAATGGATGCCAGGATGAGATTGAGGGAAGGAAACGCGTGATGCCGGGGTCAGAAAAAGTGGTTTCTGGGGAGGCAAAATTTTTTTGATACCATATGCAAAAATGGATGCCAGGATGAGATTCGGGGCAAAATTCCACACTTAAAAATGGTATTGCTTACTGTTTTTCAAAATCAAGCTTTTTGTGCCTGAAGAAGAAAACGCGTGATGCCGGGGTCAGAAAAAGTGATGTTTGGGGAGGCAATTTTTTTTTGATTCCAAATGCAAAAATGGATGCCAGGACGAGATTCGGGGTAGAATTCCATAGTTAAAAATGGTATTTCTTGCTGTTTTTAAAAATCAAGCTTTCTTTGCCTGAAGAAGAAAACGCCTGATGCCGGGGTCAGAAAAATTGGTACCTGGGGAGGCAAATTTTTTTTGATCCCAAATGCAAAAATGGATGCCAGGACGAGATTCGGGGTAGAATTCCATACTTAAAAATGGTATTGCTTGCTGTTTTTAAAAATCAAGATTTTTCGTGCCTAAAAAAGAAAACGCGTGATGCCGGGGTCAGAAAAATTGGTAGCTGGTGAGGCAAATTTTTTTTGATCCCAAATGCAAAAATGGATGCCAGGATGAGATTCGCGGCAGAATTCCATACTTAAAAATGGTATTGCTTGCTGTTTTTAAAAATCAAGCTTTTTGTGCCTGAAGAAGAAAACGCATGATGCTGGGGTCAGAAAAATTGGTGCCTGGGGAGGCAAATATTTTTTGATCCCAAATGCAAAAACGGATGCCAAGATGAGATTCACAGTAGAATTCCATACTTAAAAAGTTTATTGCTTGCTGTTTTTAAAAATCAAGCTTTTTGGTGCCTAAAGAAGAAAACGCGTGATGCCGGGGTCAGAAAAAGTGATGTTTGGGGAGGCAAATTTTTTTTGATCCCAAATACAAAAATGGATGCCAGGATGAGATTCGGGGTAGAATTCCATACTTAAAAATGATATTGCTTGCTGTTTTTAAAAATCAAGCTTTTTCATGCCTAAAAAAGAATACGCGTGATGCCGGGGTCAGAAAAATTGGTGCCTGGGGAGGCAAATTTTTTTTTATCCCAAATGCAAAAATGGATACCAAGATGAGATTCGGGGTTGAATTCCATACTTAAAAATGGTATTGCTTGCTGTTTTTAAAAATCAAGCTTTTTGGTGCCTCAAGAAGAAAACGCGTGTTGTAGGGTTCAGAAAAAGTGAGGTCTGGGGAGGCAATTTTTTTTGATCCCAAATGAAAAATGGAAGCCAGGATGAGATTGAGGGAAGGAAACGCGTGATGCCGGGGTCAGAAAAAGTGGTTTCTGGGGAGGCAAATTTATTTTGATACCAAATGCAAAAATGGATGCCAGGATGAGATTCAGGGCAGAATTCCACACTTAAAAGTGGTATTACTTACTGTTTTTCAAAATCAAGCTTTTTGGTGCCTAAAGAAGAATACGCGTGATGCAGGGCTCAGAAAAATTGGTGCCTGGGGAGGCAAAATTTTTTTGATCAAAAATGCAAAAACGGATGCCAAGATGAGATTCACAGTAGAATTCCATACTTAAAAATGGTATTGCTTGCTGTTTTTAAAAATCAAGATTTTTCGTGCCTAAAAAAGAAAACGCGTGATGCCGGGTCAGAAAAATTGGTAGCTGGTGAGGCAAATTTTTTTTGATCCCAAATGCAAAAATGGATGCCAGGATGAGATTCGCGGCAGAATTCCATACTTAAAAATGGTATTGCTTGCTGTTTTTAAAAATCAAGCTTTTTCGTGCCTAAAAAAGAATACGCGTGATGCCGGGTTCAGAAAAATTGGTGCCTGGGGAGGCCAATTTTTTTTGATCCAAAACACAAAAATGGATGCCAGGACGAGATTCGGGGTAGAATTCCATACTTAAAAATGATATTGCTTGCTGTTTTTAAAAATCAAGCTTTTTCGTGCCTAAAAAAGAAAACGCGTGATGCCGGGGTCAGAAAAAGTGTTGTTTGGGGAGGCAATTTTTTTTGATCCCAAATGCAAAATGGATGCCAGGATGAGATTCGGGGCAGAATTCCACACTTAAAAATGGTATTACTTACTGTTTTTCAAAATCAAGCTTTTTGGTGCCTAAAGAAGAAAACCCTTGATGCCAGGGTCAGAAAAAGTGATGTTTGGGGAGGCAAATTTTTTTTTATCCCAAATGCAAAAATGGATGCCAGGATGAGATTGAGGGAAGGAAATGCGTGATGCCGGGGTCAGAAAAAGTGGTTTCTGGGGAGGCAAATTTATTTTGATACCATATGCAAAAATGGATGCCAGGATGAGATTCGGGGTAGAATTCCATAGTTAAAAATGGTATTTCTTGCTGTTTTTAAAAATCAAGCTTTTTTTGCCTGAAGAAGAAAACGCGTGACGCCGGGGTCAGAAAAATTGGTGCCTGGGGAGGCAAATTTTTTTTGATCCCAAATGTAAAAACGGATGCCAAGATGAGATTCACAGTAAAATTCCATACTTAAAAAGTTTATTGCTTGCTGTTTTTAAAAATCAAACTTTTTGTGCCTGAAGAAGAAAACGCCTGATGCCGGGGTCAGAAAAATTGGTACCTGGGGAGGCAAATTTTTTTTGATCCCAAATGCAAAAATGGATGCCAGGACGAGATTCGGGGTAGAATTCCATACTTAAAAATGGTATTGCTTGCTGTTTTTAAAAATCAAGATTTTTCGTGCCTAAAAAAGAAAATGCGTGATGCAGGGGTCAGAAAAACTGGTGCCTGGGGAGGCCAATTTTTTTTGATCCAAAACGCAAAAATGGATGCCAGGATGAGATTCAGGGTAGAATTCCATACTTAAAAATGGTATTGCTTCCTGTTTATAAAAATCAAACTTTTTGTTGCCTAAAGAAGAAAACGCGTGTTGTAGGGTTCAGAAAAAGTGATGTCTGGGGAGGCAATTGTTTTTGATCCCAAATGAAAAATGGATGCCAGGATGAGATTGAGGGAAGGAAACGCGTGATGCCGGGGTCAGAAAAAGTGGTTTCTGGGGAGGCAAAATTTTTTTGATACCATATGCAAAAATGGATGCCAGGATGAGATTCGGGGCAAAATTCCACACTTAAAAATGGTATTGCTTACTGTTTTTCAAAATCAAGCTTTTTGTGCCTGAAGAAGAAAACGCGTGATGCCGGGGTCAGAAAAAGTGATGTTTGGGGAGGCAATTTTTTTTTGATTCCAAATGCAAAAATGGATGCCAGGACGAGATTCGGGGTAGAATTCCATAGTTAAAAATGGTATTTCTTGCTGTTTTTAAAAATCAAGCTTTCTTTGCCTGAAGAAGAAAACGCCTGATGCCGGGGTCAGAAAAATTGGTACCTGGGGAGGCAAATTTTTTTTGATCCCAAATGCAAAAATGGATGCCAGGACGAGATTCGGGGTAGAATTCCATACTTAAAAATGGTATTGCTTGCTGTTTTTAAAAATCAAGATTTTTCGTGCCTAAAAAAGAAAACGCGTGATGCCGGGGTCAGAAAAATTGGTAGCTGGTGAGGCAAATTTTTTTTGATCCCAAATGCAAAAATGGATGCCAGGATGAGATTCGCGGCAGAATTCCATACTTAAAAATGGTATTGCTTGCTGTTTTTAAAAATCAAGCTTTTTGTGCCTGAAGAAGAAAACGCATGATGCTGGGGTCAGAAAAATTGGTGCCTGGGGAGGCAAATATTTTTTGATCCCAAATGCAAAAACGGATGCCAAGATGAGATTCACAGTAGAATTCCATACTTAAAAAGTTTATTGCTTGCTGTTTTTAAAAATCAAGCTTTTTGGTGCCTAAAGAAGAAAACGCGTGATGCCGGGGTCAGAAAAAGTGATGTTTGGGGAGGCAAATTTTTTTTGATCCCAAATACAAAAATGGATGCCAGGATGAGATTCGGGGTAGAATTCCATACTTAAAAATGATATTGCTTGCTGTTTTTAAAAATCAAGCTTTTTCATGCCTAAAAAAGAATACGCGTGATGCCGGGGTCAGAAAAATTGGTGCCTGGGGAGGCAAATTTTTTTTTATCCCAAATGCAAAAATGGATACCAAGATGAGATTCGGGGTTGAATTCCATACTTAAAAATGGTATTGCTTGCTGTTTTTAAAAATCAAGCTTTTTGGTGCCTCAAGAAGAAAACGCGTGTTGTAGGGTTCAGAAAAAGTGAGGTCTGGGGAGGCAATTTTTTTTGATCCCAAATGAAAAATGGAAGCCAGGATGAGATTGAGGGAAGGAAATGCGTGATGCCGGGGTCAGAAAAAGTGGTTTCTGGGGAGGCAAATTTATTTTGATACCAAATGCAAAAATGGATGCCAGGATGAGATTCAGGGCAGAATTCCACACTTAAAAGTGGTATTACTTACTGTTTTTCAAAATCAAGCTTTTTGGTGCCTAAAGAAGAATACGCGTGATGCAGGGCTCAGAAAAATTGGTGCCTGGGGAGGCAAAATTTTTTTGATCAAAAATGCAAAAACGGATGCCAAGATGAGATTCACAGTAGAATTCCATACTTAAAAATGGTATTGCTTGCTGTTTTAAAAAATCAAGCTTTTTGGTGCCTGAAGAAGAAAACGCGTGATGCCGGGGTCAGAAAAAGTGATGTTTGGGGATCAATTTTTTTTTATCCCAAATGCAAAAATGGATGCCAGGATGAGATTCGCGGCAGAATTCCATACTTAAAAATGGTATTGCTTGCTGTTTTTAAAAATCAAGCTTTTTCGTGCCTAAAAAAGAATACGCGTGATGCCGGGGTCAGAAAAATTGGTGCCTGGGGAGGCCAATTTTTTTTGATCCAAAACACAAAAATGGATGCCAGGATGGTATTCGGGGTAGAATTCCATAGTTAAAAATGGTATTTCTTGCTGTTTTTAAAAATCAAGCTTTTTTTGCCTGAAGAAGAAAACGCCTGATGCCGGGGTCAGAAAAATTGGTACCTGGGGAGGCAAATTTTTTTTGATCCCAAATGCAAAAATGGATGCCAGGATGAAATTCCGGGTCGAATTCCAAACTTGAAAGTGGTATTGCTTGCTGTTTTTAAAAATGAAGCTTTTTCGTGCCTGAAGAAGAAAACGCGTGATGCCGGGGTCAGAAAAACTGGTGCCTGGGGAGGCAAATTTTTTTTGATCCCAAATGCAAAAATGGATGCCAGGATGGTATTCGGGGTAGAATTCCATACTTAAAAATGATATTGCTTGCTGTTTTTAAAAATCAAGCTTTTTCGTGCCTAAAGAAGAAAACGCGTGTTGTAGGGTTCAGAAAAAGTGATGTCTGGGGAGGCAATTTTTTTTGATCCCAAATGAAAAATGGATGCCAGGATGAGATTGAGGGAAGGAAACGCGTGATGCCGGGGTCAGAAAAAGTGGTTTCTGGGGAGGCAAATTTTTTTTGATACCAAATGCAAAAATGGATGCCAGGATGAGATTCGGGGCAGAATTCCACACTTAAAAATGGTATTGCTTACTGTTTTTCAAAATCAAGCTTTTTGTGCCTGAAGAAGAAAACGCGTGATGCCGGGGTCAGAAAAAGTGATGTTTGGGGAGGCAAATTTTTTTTGATCCCAAAAACAAAAATGGATAGCAGGACGAGATTCGGGGTAGAATTCCATACTTAAAAATGATATTGCTTGCTGTTTTTAAAAATCAAGCTTTTTCGTGCCTAAAAAAGAATACGCGTGATGCCGGGGTCAGAAAAATTGGTGCCTGGGGAGGCAAATTTTTTTTTATCCCAAATGCAAAAATGGATACCAAGATGAGATTCGGGGTTGAATTCCATACTTAAAAATGGTATTGCTTGCTGTTTTTAAAAATCAAGCTTTTTGGTGCCTAAAGAAGAAAACGCGTGTTGTAGGGTTCAGAAAAAGTGATGTCTGGGGAGGCAATTTTTTTTGATCCCAAATGAAAAATGGAAGCCAGGATGAGATTGAGGGAAGGAAATGCGTGATGCCGGGGTCAGAAATAGTGGTTTCTGGGGAGGCAAATTTATTTTGATACCAAATGCAAAAATGGATGCCAGGATGAGATTCAGGGCAGAATTCCACAATTAAAAATGGTATTACTTACTGTTTTTCAAAATCAAGCTTTTTGGTGCCTAAAGAAGAATACGCGTGATGCCGGGCTCAGAAAAATTGGTGCCTGGGGAGGCAAAATTTTTTTGATCCCAAATGCAAAAACGGATGCCAAGATGAGATTCACAGTAGAATTCCATACTTAAAAATGGTATTGCTTGCTGTTTTTAAAAATCAAGCTTTTTGGTGCCTAAAGAAGAAAACGCGTGATGCCGGGGTCAGAAAAAGTGATGTCTGGGGAGGCAATTTTTTTTGATCCCAAATGCAAAAATGGATGCCAGGACGAGATTCGGGGTAGAATTCCATGCTTAACAATGGTATTGCTTGCTGTTTTTAAAAATCAAGCTTTTTGTGCCTGAAGAAGAAAACGCGTGATGCCAAGGTCCGAAAAAGTGATGTTTGGGGAGGCAAATTTTTTTTGATCCCAAATGCAAAAACGGATGCCAAGATGAGATTCACAGTAAAATTCCATACTTAAAAAGTTTATTGCTTGCTGTTTTTAAAAATCAAACTTTTTGTGCCTGAAGAAGAAAACGCGTGATGCCGGGGTCAGAAAAATTGGTACCTGGGGAGGCAAATTTTTTTTGACCCCAAATGCAAAAACGGATGCCAGGACGAAATTCCGGGTCGAATTCCAAACTTGAAAGTGGTATTGCTTGCTGTTTTTAAAAATGAAGCTTTTTCGTGCCTGAAGAAGAAAACGCGTGATGCCGGGGTCAGAAAAACTGGTGCCTGGGGAGGCAAATTTTTTTTGATCCCAAATGCAAAAATCCATGCCAGGATGAGTTTCGGGGTAGAATTCCATACTTAAAAATGGTATTGCTTACTGTTTTTAAAAATCAGTCTTTTTGTGCATGAAGAAGAAAACGCGTGATGCCGGGGTCAGAAAAAATGATGCCTGGGTAGGCAAAATTTTTTTGATCCCAAAGGCAAAAACGGATGCCAGGATGAGATTCAGGGTAGAATTCCAAACTTAAAAATGGTATTGCTTGCTGTTTTTAAAAATCAAGCTTTTTGGTGCCTGAAGAAGAAAACGCGTGATGCCGGGGTCAGAAAAACTGGTGCCTGGGGAGGCAAATTTTTTTTGATCCCAAATGCAAAAACGGATGCCAGGACGAAATGCAGGGTCGATTTCCAAACTTAAAAATGGTATTGCTTGCTGTTTTTAAAAATCAAGCATTTTGGTGCCTGAAGAAGAAAACCCGTGATGCCGGGGTCAGAAAAACTGGTGCCTGGGGAGGCAAATTTTTTTTGATCCCAAATGCAAAAAGGGATGCCAGGACGAAATTCCGGGTCGAATTCCAAACTTAAAAATGGTATTGCTTGCTGTTTTTAAAAATCAAGCTTTTTGGTGCCTGAAGAAGAAAACGCGTGATGCCGGGGTCAGAAAAACTGGTGCCTGGGGAGGCAAATATTTTTTGATCCCAAATGCAAAAACGGATGGCAGGACGAAATTCGGGGTCGAATTCCAAACTTAAAAATGATATTGCTTGCTGTTTTTAAAAATCAAGCTTTTTGGTGCCTGGAGAAGAAAAAGCGTGATGCCGGGGTCAGAAATACTGGTGCCTGGGGAGGCAAATTTTATTTGATCCCAAATGCAAAAACGGATGCCAGGATGAAATGCAGGGTCGATTTCCAAACTTAAAAATGGTATTGCTTGCTGTTTTTAAAAATCAAGCTTTTTGGTGCCTGAAGAAGAAAACGCGTGATGCCGGGGTCAGAAAAACTGGTGCCTGGGGAGGCAAATTTTTTTTGATCCCAAATGCAAAAACGGATGCCAGGACGAAATTCCGGGTCGAATTCCAAACTTAAAAATGGTATTGCTTGCTGTTTTTAAAAATCAAGCTTTTTGGTGCCTGAAGAAGAAAACATGTGATGCCGGGGTCAGAAAAACTGGTGCCTGGGTAGGCAAAATTTTTTTGATCCCAAATGCAAAAACGGATGCCAGGACGAAATTCCGGGTCGAATTCCCAACTTAAAAATAGTATTGCTTGCTGTTTTTAAAAATCAAGCTTTTTGATGCCTAAAGAAGAAAACTTGTGATGCCGGGGTCAGAAAAACTGGTGCCTGGGGAGGCAAATTTTTTTTGATCCCAAATGCAAAAACGGATGCCAGGACGAAATGCAGGGTCGATTTCCCAACATAAAAATGGTATTGCTTGCTGTTTTTAAAAATCAAGCTTTTTGGTGCCTGAAGAAGAAAACGCGTGATGCCGGGGTCAGAAAAACTGGTGCCTGGGGAGGCAAACTTTTTTTGATCCCAAATGCAAAAACGGATGCCAGGACGAGATTCGGGGTAGAATTCCATACTTAAAAATGGTATTGCTTGCTGTTTTTAAAAATCAAGATTTTTCGTGCCTAAAAAAGAAAACGCGTGATGCCGGGTCAGAAAAATTGGTAGCTGGTGAGGCAAATTTTTTTTGATCCCAAATGCAAAAATGGATGCCAGGATGAGATTCGCGGCAGAATTCCATACTTAAAAATGGTATTGCTTGCTGTTTTTAAAAATCAAGATTTTTCGTGCCTAAAAAAGAAAACGCGTGATGCCGGGGCAGAAAAACTGGTGCCTGGGGAGGCAAATTTTTTTGATCCCAAATGCAAAAACGGATGCCAGGATGAAATTCGGGGTCGAATTCCAATCTTAAAAATGGTATTGCTTGCTGTTTTTAAAAATCAAGCTTTTTGGTGCCTGAAGAAGAAAACGCGTGATGCCGGGGTCAGAAAAACTGGTGCTTGGGGAGGCAAATTTTTTTTGATCCCAAATGCAAACACGGATGCCATGACGAAATTCCGGGTCGAATTCCAAACTTAAAAATGGTATTGCTTGCTGTTTTTAAAAATCAAGCTTTTTGGTGCCTGAAGAAGAAAACGCGTGATGCCGGGGTCAGAAAAACTGGTGCCTGGGGAGGCAAATTTTTTTTGATCCCAAATGCAAAAACGGATGCCAGGATGAAAATCCGGGTCGAATACCAAACTTAAAAATGGTATTGCTTGCTGTTTTTAAAAATCAAGCTTTTTGGTGCCTGAAGAAGAAAACACGTAATGCCGGGGTCAGAAAAACTGGTGCCTGGGGAGGTAAAATTTTTTTGATCCCAAATGCAAAAACGGATGCCAGGAAGAAATTCGGGGTCGAATTCCAATCTTAAAAATGGTATTGCTTGCTGTTTTTAAAAATCAAGCTTTTTGGTGCCTGAAGAAGAAAACACGTAATGCCGGGGTCAGAAAAACTGGTGCCTGGAGAGGTAAAAATTTTTTGATCCCAAATGCAAAAACGGATGCCAGGACGAAATTTGGGGTTGAATTCCATACTTAAAAATGGTATTGCTTGCTGTTTTTAAAAATGAAGCTTTTTCGTGCCTGAAGAAGAAAACGCGTTATGCCGGGGTCAGAAAAACTGGTGCCTGGGGAGGCAAATTTTTTTTGATCCCAAATGCAAAAATCCATGCCAGGATGAGTTTCGGGGTAGAATTCCATACTTAAAAATGGTATTGCTTGCTGTTTTTAAAAATCAGTCTTTTTGTGCCTGAAGAAGAAAACGCGTGATGCCGGGGTCAGAAAAAATGATGCCTGGGTAGGCAAAATTTTTTTGATCCCAAAGGCAAAAATGGATGCCAGGATGAGATTCAGGGTAGAATTCCAAACTTAAAAATGGTATTGCTTGCTGTTTTTAAAAATCAAGCTTTTTGGTGCCTGAAGAAGAAAACGCGTGATGCCGGGGTCAGAAAAACTGGTGCCTGGGGAGGCAAATTTTTTTTGATCCCAAATGCAAAAACGGATGCCAGGACGAAATTCAGGGTCGATTTCCAAACTTAAAAATGGTATTGCTTGCTGTTTTTAAAAATCAAGCATTTTGGTGCCTGAAGAAGAAAACCCGTGATGCCGGGGTCAGAAAAACTGGTGCCTGGGGAGGCAAATTTTTTTTGATCCCAAATGCAAAAACGGATGCCAGGACGAAATTCCGAGTCGAATTCCAAACTTAAAAATGGTATTGCTTGCTGTTTTTAAAAATCAAGCTTTTTGGTGCCTGAAGAAGAAAACGCGTGATGCCGGGGTCAGAAAAACTGGTGCCTGGGGAGGCAAATTTTTTTTGATCCCAAATGCAAAAACGGATGCCAGGACGAAATTCCGGGTCGAATTCCAAACTTAAAAATGGTATTGCTTGCTGTTTTTAAAAATCAAGCTTTTTGGTGCCTGAAGAAGAAAACATGTGATGCCGGGGTCAGAAAAACTGGTGCCTGGGTAGGCAAAATTTTTTTGATCCCAAATTCAAAAACGGATGCCAGGACGAAATTCCGGGTCGAATTCCCAACTTAAAAATAGTATTGCTTGCTGTTTTTAAAAATCAAGCTTTTTGATGCCTAAAGAAGAAAACTTGTGATGCCGGGGTCAGAAAAACTGGTGCCTGGGGAGGCAAATTTTTTTTGATCCCAAATGCAAAAACGGATGCCAGGACGAAATTCCGGGTCGAATTCCAAACTTAAAAATGGTATTGCTTGCTGTTTTTAAAAATCAAGCTTTTTGGTGCCTGAAGAAGAAAACACGTGATGCCGGGGTCAGAAAAACTGGTGCCTGGGGAGGTAAAATTTTTTTGATCCCAAATGCAAAAACGGATGCCAGGATGAAATTTGGGGTCGAATTCCAATCTTAAAAATGGTATTGCTTGCTGTTTTTAAAAATCAAGCTTTTTGATGCCTAAAGAAGAAAACTTGTGATGCCGGGGTCAGAAAAACTGGTGCCTGGGGAGGCAAATTTTTTTTGATCCCAAATGCAAAAACGGATGCCAGGACGAAATTCCGGGTCGAATTCCAAACTTAAAAATGGTATTGCTTGCTGTTTTTAAAAATCAAGCTTTTTGGTGCCTGAAGAAGAAAACGCGTGATGCCGGGGTCAGAAAAACTGGTGCCTGGGGAGGCAAACTTTTTTTGATCCCAAATGCAAAAACGGATGCCAGGACGAGATTCGGGGTAGAATTCCATACTTAAAAATGGTATTGCTTGCTGTTTTTAAAAATCAAGATTTTTCGTGCCTAAAAAAGAAAACGCGTGATGCCGGGTCAGAAAAATTGGTAGCTGGTGAGGCAAATTTTTTTTGATCCCAAATGCAAAAATGGATGCCAGGATGAGATTCGCGGCAGAATTCCATACTTAAAAATGGTATTGCTTGCTGTTTTTAAAAATCAAGCTTTTTCGTGCCTAAAAAAGAATACGCGTGATGCCGGGTTCAGAAAAATTGGTGCCTGGGGAGGCCAATTTTTTTTGATCCAAAACACAAAAATGGATGCCAGGACGAGATTCGGGGTAGAATTCCATACTTAAAAATGATATTGCTTGCTGTTTTTAAAAATCAAGCTTTTTCGTGCCTAAAAAAGAAAACGCGTGATGCCGGGGTCAGAAAAAGTGTTGTTTGGGGAGGCAATTTTTTTTTATCCCAAATGCAAAATGGATGCCAGGATGAGATTCGGGGCAGAATTCCACACTTAAAAATGGTATTACTTACTGTTTTTCAAAATCAAGCTTTTTGGTGCCTAAAGAAGAAAACCCTTGATGCCAGGGTCAGAAAAAGTGATTTTTGGGGAGGCAAATTTTTTTTTATCCCAAATGCAAAAATGGATGCCAGGATGAGATTGAGGGAAGGAAATGCGTGATGCCGGGGTCAGAAAAAGTGGTTTCTGGGGAGGCAAATTTATTTTGATACCGTATGCAAAAATGGATGCCAGGATGAGATTCGGGGTAGAATTCCATAGTTAAAAATGGTATTTCTTGCTGTTTTTAAAAATCAAGCTTTTTTTGCCTGAAGAAGAAAACGCGTGATGCCGGGGTCAGAAAAATTGGTGCCTGGGGAGGCAAATTTTTTTTGATCCCAAATGCAAAAATGGATGCCAAGATGAGATTCACAGTAAAATTCCATACTTAAAAAGTTTATTGCTTGCTGTTTTTAAAAATCAAACTTTTTGTGCCTGAAGAAGAAAACGCCTGATGCCGGGGTCAGAAAAATTGGTACCTGGGGAGGCAAATTTTTTTTGATCCCAAATGCAAAAATGGATGCCAGGACGAGATTCGGGGTAGAATTCCATACTTAAAAATGGTATTGCTTGCTGTTTTTAAAAATCAAGATTTTTCGTGCCTAAAAAAGAAAATGCGTGATGCAGGGGTCAGAAAAACTGGTGCCTGGGGAGGCCAATTTTTTTTGATCCAAAACGCAAAAATGGATGCCAGGATGAGATTCAGGGTAGAATTCCATACTTAAAAATGGTATTGCTTCCTGTTTGTAAAAATCAAACTTTTTGTTGCCTAAAGAAGAAAACGCGTGTTGTAGGGTTCAGAAAAAGTGATGTCTGGGGAGGCAATTTTTTTTGATCCCAAATGAAAAATGGATGCCAGGATGAGATTGAGGGAAGGAAACGCGTGATGCCGGGGTCAGAAAAAGTGGTTTCTGGGGAGGCAAAATTTTTTTGATACCATATGCAAAAATGGATGCCAGGATGAGATTCGGGGCAAAATTCCACACTTAAAAATGGTATTGCTTACTGTTTTTCAAAATCAAGCTTTTTGTGCCTGAAGAAGAAAACGCGTGATGCCGGGGTCAGAAAAAGTGATGTTTGGGGAGGCAATTTTTTTTTGATTCCAAATGCAAAAATGGATGCCAGGACGAGATTCGGGGTAGAATTCCATAGTTAAAAATGGTATTTCTTGCTGTTTTTAAAAATCAAGCTTTCTTTGCCTGAAGAAGAAAACGCCTGATGCCGGGGTCAGAAAAATTGGTACCTGGGGAGGCAAATTTTTTTTGATCCCAAATGCAAAAATGGATGCCAGGACGAGATTCGGGGTAGAATTCCATACTTAAAAATGGTATTGCTTGCTGTTTTTAAAAATCAAGATTTTTCGTGCCTAAAAAAGAAAACGCGTGATGCCGGGGTCAGAAAAATTGGTAGCTGGTGAGGCAAATTTTTTTTGATCCCAAATGCAAAAATGGATGCCAGGATGAGATTTGCGGCAGAATTCCATACTTAAAAATGGTATTGCTTGCTGTTTTTAAAAATCAAGCTTTTTGTGCCTGAAGAAGAAAACGCATGATGCTGGGGTCAGAAAAATTGGTGCCTGGGGAGGCAAATATTTTTTGATCCCAAATGCAAAAACGGATGCCAAGATGAGATTCACAGTAGAATTCCATACTTAAAAAGTTTATTGCTTGCTGTTTTTAAAAATCAAGCTTTTTGGTGCCTAAAGAAGAAAACGCGTGATGCCGGGGTCAGAAAAAGTGATGTTTGGGGAGGCAAATTTTTTTTGATCCCAAATACAAAAATGGATGCCAGGACGAGATTCGGGGTAGAATTCCATACTTAAAAATGATATTGCTTGCTGTTTTTAAAAATCAAGCTTTTTCGTGCCTAAAAAAGAATACGCGTGATGCCGGGGTCAGAAAAATTGGTGCCTGGGGAGGCAAATTTTTTTTTATCCCAAATGCAAAAATGGATACCCAGATGAGATTCGGGGTTGAATTCCATACTTAAAAATGGTATTGCTTGCTGTTTTTAAAAATCAAGCTTTTTGGTGCCTCAAGAAGAAAACGCGTGTTGTAGGGTTCAGAAAAAGTGAGGTCTGGGGAGGCAATTTTTTTTGATCCCAAATGAAAAATGGAAGCCAGGATGAGATTGAGGGAAGGAAATGCGTGATGCCGGGGTCAGAAAAAGTGGTTTCTGGGGAGGCAGATTTATTTTGATACCAAATGCAAAAATGGATGCCAGGATGAGATTCAGGGCAGAATTCCACACTTAAAAGTGGTATTACTTACTGTTTTTCAAAATCAAGCTTTTTGGTGCCTAAAGAAGAATACGCGTGATGCAGGGCTCAGAAAAATTGGTGCCTGGGGAGGCAAAAATTTTTTGATCAAAAATGCAAAAACGGATGCCAAGATGAGATTCACAGTAGAAGTCCATACTTAAAAATGGTATTGCTTGCTGTTTTTAAAAATCAAGCTTTTTGGTGCCTAAAGAAGAAAACGCGTGATGCCGGGGTCAGAAAAAGTGATGTTTGGGGATCAATTTTTTTTGATCCCAAATGCAAAAATGGATGCCAGGATGAGATTCGCGGCAGAATTCCATACTTAAAAATGGTATTGCTTGCTGTTTTTAAAAATCAAGCTTTTTCGTGCCTAAAAAAGAATACGCGTGATGCCGGGGTCAGAAAAATTGGTGCCTGGGGAGGCCAATTTTTTTTGATCCAAAACACAAAAATGGATGCCAGGATGGTATTCGGGGTAGAATTCCATAGTTAAAAATGGTATTTCTTGCTGTTTTTAAAAATCAAGCTTTTTTTGCCTGAAGAAGAAAACGCCTGATGCCGGGGTCAGAAAAATTGGTACCTGGGGAGGCAAATTTTTTTTGATCCCAAAAGCAAAAATGGATGCCAGGACGAGATTCGGGGTAGAATTCCATACTTAAAAATGGTATTGCTTGCTGTTTTTAAAAATCAAGATTTTTCGTGCCTAAAAAAGAAAACGCGTGATGCCGGGGTCAGAAAAATTGGTAGCTGGTGAGGCAAATTTTTTTTGATCCCAAATGCAAAAATGGATGCCAGGATGAGATTCGCGGCAGAATTCCATACTTAAAAATGGTATTGCTTGCTGTTTTTAAAAATCAAGCTTTTTCGTGCCTAAAAAAGAATACGCGTGATGCCGGGGTCAGAAAAATTGGTGCCTGGGGAGGCCAATTTTTTTTGATCCAAAACACAAAAATGGATGCCAGGATGGTATTCGGGGTAGAATTCCATACTTAAAAATGATATTGCTTGCTGTTTTTAAAAATCAAGCTTTTTCGTGCCTAAAGAAGAAAACGCGTGTTGTAGGGTTCAGAAAAAGTGATGTCTGGGGAGGCAATTTTTTTTGATCCCAAATGAAAAATGGATGCCAGGATGAGATTGAGGGAAGGAAACGCGTGATGCCGGGGTCAGAAAAAGTGGTTTCTGGGGAGGCAAATTTTTTTTGATACCAAATGCAAAAATGGATGCCAGGATGAGATTCGGGGCAGAATTCCACACTTAAAAATGGTATTGCTTACTGTTTTTCAAAATCAAGCTTTTTGTGCCTGAAGAAGAAAACGCGTGATGCCGGGGTCAGAAAAAGTGATGTTTGGGGAGGCAAATTTTTTTTGATCCCAAAAACAAAAATGGATAGCAGGACGAGATTCGGGGTAGAATTCCATACTTAAAAAAGATATTGCTTGCTGTTTTTAAAAATCAAGCTTTTTCGTGCCTAAAAAAGAATACGCGTGATGCCGGGGTCAGAAAAATTGGTGCCTGGGGAGGCAAATTTTTTTTTATCCCAAATGCAAAAATGGATACCAAGATGAGATTCGGGGTTGAATTCCATACTTAAAAATGGTATTGCTTGCTGTTTTTAAAAATCAAGCTTTTTGGTGCCTAAAGAAGAAAACGCGTGTTGTAGGGTTCAGAAAAAGTGATGTCTGGGGAGGCAATTTTTTTTGATCCCAAATGAAAAATGGATGCCAGGATGAGATTGAGGGAAGGAAACGCGTGATGCCGGGGTCAGAAAATGTGGTTTCTGGGGAGGCAAAATTTTTTTGATACCATATGCAAAAATGGATGCCAGGATGAGATTCGGGGCAGAATTCCACAATTAAAAATGGTATTACTTACTGTTTTTCAAAATCAAGCTTTTTGGTGCCTAAAGAAGAATACGCGTGATGCCGGGCTCAGAAAAATTGGTGCCTGGGGAGGCAAAATTTTTTTGATCCCAAATGCAAAAACGGATGCCAAGATGAGATTCACAGTAGAATTCCATACTTAAAAATGGTATTGCTTGCTGTTTTTAAAAATCAAGCTTTTTGGTGCCTAAAGAAGAAAACGCGTGATGCCGGGGTCAGAAAAAGTGATGTCTGGGGAGGCAATTTTTTTTGATCCCAAATGCAAAAATGGATGCCAGGACGAGATTCGGGGTAGAATTCCATACTTAAAAAGTTTATTGCTTGCTGTTTTTAAAAATCAAACTTTTTGTGCCTGAAGAAGAAAACGCGTGATGCCGGGGTCAGAAAAATTGGTACCTGGGGAGGCAAATTTTTTTTGATCCCAAATGCAAAAATGGATGCCAAGATGAGATTCGGGGTAGAATTCCAAACTTAAAAATGGTATTGCTTGCTGTTTTTAAAAATCAAGACTTTTCGTGCCTAAAAAAGAAAACGCTTGATGCAGGGGTCAGAAAAACTGGTGCCCGGGGAGGCCAATTTTTTTTGATCCAAAACGCAAAAATGGATGCCAGGATGAGATTCAGGGTAGAATTCCAAACTTAAAAATGGTATTGCTTCCTGTTTATAAAAATCAAGCTTTTTGTTGCCTAAAGAAGAAAACGCGTGTTGTAGGGTTCAGAAAAAGTGATGTCTGGGGAGGCAATTTTTTTTGATCCCAAATGAAAACTGGATGCCAGGATGAGATTGAGGGAAGGAAACGCGTGATGCCGGGGTCAGAAAAAGTGGTTTCTGGGGAGGCAAATTTTTTTTGATACCAAATGCAAAAATGGATGCCAGGATGAGATTCGGGGCAGAATTCCACACTTAAAAATGGTATTGCTTACTGTTTTTCAAAATCAAGCTTTTTGTGCCTGAAGAAGAAAACGCGTGATGCCGGGGTCAGAAAAATTGGTGCCTGGGGAGGCAAATTTTTTTTTATCCCAAATGTAAAAATGGATACCAAGATGAGATTCGGGGTTGAATTCCATACTTAAAAATGGTATTGCTTGCTGTTTTTAAAAATCAAGCTTTTTGTGCCTGAAGAAGAAAACGCGTGATGCCGGGGTCAGAAAAAGTTATGTTTGGGGAGGCAATTTTTTTTGATCCCAAATGAAAAATGGATGCCAGGATGAGATTCGGGGCAGAATTCCACACTTAAAAATGGTATTACTTACTGTTTTTCAAAATCAAGCTTTTTGGTGCCTAAAGAAGAAAACGCGTGATGCCGGGGTCAGAAAAAGTGATGTTTGTGGAGGCAAATTTTTTTTTATCCCAAATGCAAAAATGGATGCCAGGATGAGATTCGGGGTAGAATTCCATGCTTAAATATGGTATTGCTTGCCGTTTTTAAAAATCAAGCTTTTTGTGCCTGAAGAAGAAAACGCGTGATGCCAGGGTCAGAAAAAGTGATGTTTGGGGAGGCAATTTCTTTTTGATTCCAAATGCAAAAATGGATGCCAGGACGAGATTCGGGGTAGAATTCCATAGTTAAAAATGGTATTTCTTGCTGTTTTTAAAAATCAAGCTTTTTTTGCCTGAAGAAGAAAACGCATGATGCCGGGGTCAGAAAAATTGGTGCCTGGGGAGGCAAATTTTTTTTGATCCCAAATGCAAAAACGGATGCCAAGATGAGATTCACAGTAAAATTCCATACTTAAAAAGTTTATTGCTTGCTGTTTTTAAAAATCAAACTTTTTGTGCCTGAAGAAGAAAACGCGTGATGCCGGGGTCAGAAAAATTGGTACCTGGGGAGGCAAATTTTTTTTGATCCCAAATGCAAAAATGGATGCCAGGACGAGATTCGGTGTAGAATTCCATACTTAAAAATGGTATTGCTTGCTGTTTTTAAAAATCAAGATTTTTCGTGCCTAAAAAAGAAAACGCGTGATGCAGGGGTCAGAAAAACTGGTGCCTGGGGAGGCCAATTTTTTTTGATCCAAAACGCAAAAATGGATGCCAGGATGAGATTCAGGGTAGAATTCCATACTTAAAAATGGTATTGCTTCCTGTTTATAAAAATCAAGCTTTTTGTTGCCTAAAGAAGAAAACGCGTGTTGTAGGGTTCAGAAAAAGTGATGTCTGGGGAGGCAATTTTTTTTGATCCCAAATGAAAAATGGATGCCAGGATGAGATTGAGGGAAGGAAACGCGTGATGCCGGGGTCAGAAAAAGTGGTTTCTGGGGAGGCAAATTTTTTTTGATACCAAATGCAAAAATGGATGCCAGGATGAGATTCGGGTCAGAATTCCACACTTAAAAATGGTATTGCTTACTGTTTTTCAAAATCAAGCTTTTTGTGCCTGAAGAAGAAAACGCGTGATGCCGGGGTCAGAAAAAGTGATGTTTGGGGAGGCAATTTTTTTTGATTCCAAATGCAAAAATGGATGCCAGGACGAGATTCGGGGTAGAATTCCATAGTTAAAAATGGTATTTCTTGCTGTTTTTAAAAATCAAGCTTTTTTTGCCTGAAGAAGAAAACGCCTGATGCCGGGGTCAGAAAAATTGGTACCTGGGGAGGCAAATTTTTTTTGATCCCAAATGCAAAAATGGATGCCAGGATGAGATTCGCGGCAGAATTCCATACTTAAAAATGGTATTGCTTGCTGTTTTTAAAAATCAAGCTTTTTCGTGCCTAAAAAAGAATACGCGTGATGCCGGGGTCAGAAAAATTGGTGCCTGGAGAGGCCAATTTTTTTTGATCCAAAACACAAAAATGGATGCCAGGATGGTATTCGGGGTAGAATTCCATACTTAAAAATGGTATTGCTTGCTGTTTTTAAAAATCAAGCTTTTTGGTGCCTAAAGAAGAAAACCCGTGATGCCAGGGTCAGAAAAAGTGATGTTTGGGGAGGCAAATTTTTTTTTATCCCAAATGCAAAAATGGATGCCAGGACGAGATTCGGGGTAGAATTCCATGCTTAACAATGGTATTGCTTGCTGTTTTTAAAAATCAAGCTTTTTGTTCCTGAAGAAGAAAACGCGTGATGCCGGGGTCAGAAAAAGTGATGTTTGGGGAGGCAATTTTTTTTGATCCCAAATGAAAAATGGATGCCAGGATGAGATTCGGGGCAGAATTCCACGCTTAAAAATGGTATTACTTACTGTTTTTCAAAATCAAGCTTTTTGGTGCCTAAAGAAGAAAACGCGTGATGCCGGGGTCAGAAAAATTGGTGCCTGGGGAGGCAAATTTTTTTTTATCCCAAATGCAAAAATGGATACCAAGATGAGATTCGGGGTTGAATTCCATACTTAAAAATGGTATTGCTTGCTGTTTTTAAAAATCAAGCTTTTTGTGCCTGAAGAAGAAAACGCGTGATGCCGGGGTCAGAAAAAGTTATGTTTGGGGAGGCAATTTTTTTTGATCCCAAATGAAAAATGGATGCCAGGATGAGATTCGGGGCAGAATTCCACACTTAAAAATGGTATTACTTACTGTTTTTCAAAATCAAGCTTTTTGGTGCCTAAAGAAGAAAACGCGTGATGCCGGGGTCAGAAAAAGTGATGTTTGTGGAGGCAAATTTTTTTTTATCCCAAATGCAAAAATGGATGCCAGGATGAGATTCGGGGTAGAATTCCATGCTTAACAATGGTATTGCTTGCCGTTTTTCAAAATCAAGCTTTTTGTGCCTGAAGAAGAAAACGCGTGATGCCGGGGTCAGAAAAAGTGATGTTTGGGGAGGCAAATTTTTTTTTATCCCAAATACAAAAATGGATGCCAGGACGAGATTCGGGGTAGAATTCCATGCTTAAATATGGTATTGCTTGCCGTTTTTAAAAATCAAGCTTTTTGTGCCTGAAGAAGAAAACGCGTGATGCCAGGGTCAGAAAAAGTGATGTTTGGGGAGGCAATTTTTTTTTGATTCCAAATGCAAAAATGGATGCCAGGATGAGATTCGGGGTAGAATTCCATAGTTAAAAATGGTATTTCTTGCTGTTTTTAAAAATCAAGCTTTTTTTGCCTGAAGAAGAAAACGCATGATGCCGGGGTCAGAAAAATTGGTGCCTGGGGAGGCAAATTTTTTTTGATCCCAAATGCAAAAACGGATGCCAAGATGAGATTCACAGTAAAATTCCATACTTAAAAAGTTTATTGCTTGCTGTTTTTAAAAATCAAACTTTTTGTGCCTGAAGAAGAAAACGCGTGATGCCGGGGTCAGAAAAATTGGTACCTGGGGAGGCAAATTTTTTTTGATCCCAAATGCAAAAATGGATGCCAGGATGAGATTCGCGGCAGAATTCCACACTTAAAAATGGTATTGCTTACTGTTTTTCAAAATCAAGCTTTTTGTGCCTGAAGAAGAAAACGCGTGATGCCGGGGTCAGAAAAAGTGATGTTTGGGGAGGCAATTTTTTTTGATTCCAAATGCAAAAATGGATGCCAGGACGAGATTCGGGTTAGAATTCCATAGTTAAAAATGGTATTTCTTGCTGTTTTTAAAAATCAAGCTTTTTTTGCCTGAAGAAGAAAACGCCTGATGCCGGGGTCAGAAAAATTGGTACCTGGGGAGGCAAATTTTTTTTGATCCCAAATGCAAAAATGGATGCCAGGATGAGATTCGCGGCAGAATTCCATACTTAAAAATGGTATTGCTTGCTGTTTTTAAAAATCAAGCTTTTTCGTGCCTAAAAAAGAATACGCGTGATGCCGGGGTCAGAAAAATTGGTGCCTGGAGAGGCCAATTTTTTTTGATCCAAAACACAAAAATGGATGCCAGGATGGTATTCGGGGTAGAATTCCATACTTAAAAATGGTATTGCTTGCTGTTTTTAAAAATCAAGCTTTTTGGTGCCTAAAGAAGAAAACCCGTGATGCCAGGGTCAGAAAAAGTGATGTTTGGGGAGGCAAATTTTTTTTTATCCCAAATGCAAAAATGGATGCCAGGACGAGATTCGGGGTAGAATTCCATGCTTAACAATGGTATTGCTTGCTGTTTTTAAAAATCAAGCTTTTTGTGCCTGAAGAAGAAAACGCTTGATGCCGGGGTCCGAAAAAGTGATGTTTGGGGAGGCAAATTTTTTTTTATCCCAAATACAAAAATGGATGCCAGGACGAGATTCGGGGTAGAATTCCATGCTTAAAAATGGTATTGCTTGCTGTTTTTAAAAATCAAGCTTTTTGTGCCTGAAGAAGAAAACTCGTGATGCCAGGGTCAGAAAAAGTGATGTTTGGGGAGGCAATTTTTTTTTTATTCCAAATGGAAAAATGGATGCCAGGATGAGATTCGGGGTAGAATTCCATAGTTAAAAATGGTATTTCTTGCTGTTTATAAAAATCAAGCTTTTTGTTGCCTAAAGAAGAAAACGCGTGTTGTAGGGTTCAGAAAAAGTGAGGTCTGGGGAGGCAATTTTTTTTGATCCCAAATGCAAAAACGGATGCCAAGATGAGATTCACAGTAAAATTCCATACTTAAAAAGTTTATTGCTTGCTTTTTTTAAAAATCAAACTTTTTGTGCCTGAAGAAGAAAACGCGTGATGCCGGGGTCAGAAAAATTGGTACCTGGGGAGGCAAATTTTTTTTGATCCCAAATGCAAAAACGGATGCCAAGATGAGATTCGGGGTAGAATTCCATACTTAAAAATGGTATTGCTTCCTGTTTATAAAAATCAAGCTTTTTGTTGCCTAAAGAAGAAAACGCGTTTTGTAGGGTTCAGAAAAAGTGATGTCTGGGGAGGCAATTTTTTTTGATCCCAAATGAAAAATGGATGCCAGGATGAGATTGAGGGAAGGAAACGCGTGATGCCGGGGTCAGAAAAAGTGGTTTCTGGGGAGGCAAATTTTTTTTGATCCCAAATGCAAAAATGGATGCCAGGATGAGATTCGGGGCAGAATTCCACACTTAAAAATGGTATTGCTTACTGTTTCTCAAAATCAAGCTTTTTGTGCCTGAAGAAGAAAACGCGTGATGCCGGGGTCAGAAAAAGTGATGTTTGGGAGGCAAATTTTTTTTGATCCCAAAAACAAAAATGGATGCCAGGATGAGATTCGGGGTAGAATTCCATACTTAAAAATGATATTGCTTGCTGTTTTTAAAAATCAAGCTTTTTCGTGCCTAAAAAAGAATACGCGTGATGCCGGGGTCAGAAAAATTGGTGCCTGGGGAGGCAAATTTTTTTTTATCCCAAATGCAAAAATGGATACCAAGATGAGATTCGGGGTTGAATTCCATACTTAAAAATGGTATTGCTTGCTGTTTTTAAAAATCAAGCTTTTTGGTGCCTAAAGAAGAAAACGCGTGTTGTAGGGTTCAGAAAAAGTGATGTCTGGGGACGCAATTTTTTTTGATCCCAAATGAAAAATGGAAGCCAGGATGAGATTGAGGGAAGGAAATGCGTGATGCCGGGGTCAGAAAAAGTGGTTTCTGGGGAGGCAAATTTATTTTGATACCAAATGCAAAAATGGATGCCAGGATTAGATTCAGGGCAGAATTCCACACTTAAAAATGGTATTACTTACTGTTTTTCAAAATCAAGCTTTTTGGTGCCTAAAGAAGAATCCGCGTGATGCCGGGCTCAGAAAAATTGGTGCCTGGGGAGGCAAATTTTTTTTGATCCCAAATGCAAAAACAGATGCCAAGATGAGATTCACAGTAGAATTCCATACTTAAAAATGGTATTGCTTGCTGTTTTTAAAAATCAAGCTTTTTGGTGCCTAAAGAAGAAAACGCGTGATGCCGGGGTCAGAAAAAGTGATGTCTGGGGAGGCAATTTTTTTTGATCCCAAATGAAAAATGGATGCCAGGACGAGATTCGGGGCAGAATTCCACACTTAAAAATCGTATTACTTACTGTTTTTCAAAATCAAGCTTTTTGGTGCCTAAAGAAGAAAACCCGTGATGCCAGGGTCAGAAAAAGTGATGTTTGGGCAGGCAATTTTTTTTTTATCCCAAATGCAAAAATGGATGCCAGGACGAGATTCGGGGTAGAATTCCATGCTTAACAATGGTATTGCTTGCTGTTTTTAAAAATCAAGCTTTTTGTGCCTGAAGAAGAAAACGCGTGATGCCGGGGTCCGAAAAAGTGATGTTTGGGGATGCAATTTTTTTTGATCCCAAATGAAAAATGGATGCCAGGATGAGATTCGGGCTGGAATTCCACACTTAAAAATGGTATTACTTACTGTTTTTCAAAATCAAGCTTTTTGGTGCCTAAAGAAGAAAACGCGTGATGCCGGGGTCAGAAAAAGTGATGTTTGGGGAGGCAAATTTTTTTTTATCCCAAATGCAAAAATGGATGCCAGGACGAGATTCGGGGTAGAATTCCATGCTTAACAATGGTATTGCTTGCTGTTTTTAAAAATCAAGCTTTTTGTGCCTGAAGAAGAAAACGCGTGATGCCGGGGTCAGAAAAAGTGATGTTTGGGATGGCAATTTTTTTTGATCCCAAATGAAAAATGGATGCCAGGATGAGATTCGGGGCAGAATTCCACACTTAAAAATGGTATTACTTACTGTTTTTCAAAATCAAGCTTTTTGTGCCTGAAGAAGAAAACGCGTGATGCCGGGGTCCGAAAAAGTGATGTTTCCGGAGGCAAATTTTTTTTTATCCCAAATACAAAAATGGATGCCAGGACGAGATTCGGGGTAGAATTCCATGCTTAAAAATGGTATTGCTTGCTGTTTTTAAAAATCAAGCTTTTTGTGCCTGAAGAAGAAAACGCGTGATGCCAGGGTCAGAAAAAGTGATGTTTGGGGAGGCAATTTTTTTTTTATTCCAAATGCAAAAATGGATGCCAGGACGAGATTCGGGGTAGAATTCCATAGTTAAAAATGGTATTTCTTGCTGTTTTTAAAAATCAAGCTTTTTTTGCCTGAAGAAGAAAACGCGTGATGCCGGGGTCAGAAAAATTGGTGCCTGGGGAGGCAAATTTTTTTTGATCCCAAATGCAAAAACGGATGCCAAGATGAAATTCACAGTAAAATTCCATACTTAAAAAGTTTATTGCTTGCTGTTTTTAAAAATCAAACTTTTTGTGCCTGAAGAAGAAAACGCGTGATGCCGGGGTCAGAAAAATTGGTACCTGGGGAGGCAAATTTTTTTTGATCCCAAATGCAAAAACGGATGCCAAGATGAGATTCGGGGTAGAATTCCATACTTAAAAATGGTATTGCTTGCTGTTTTTAAAAATCAAGATTTTTCGTGCCTAAAAAAGAAAACGCGTGCTGCAGGGGTCAGAAAAACTGGTGCCTGGGGAGGCCAATTTTTTTTGATCCAAAACGCAAAAATGGATGCCAGGATGAGATTCAGGGTAGAATTCCATACTTAAAAATGGTATTGCTTCCTGTTTATAAAAATCAAGCTTTTTGTTGCCTAAAGAAGAAAACGCGTGTTGTAGGGTTCAGAAAAAGTGGTTTCTGGGGAGGCAAATTTTTTTTGATCCCAAATGCAAAAATGGATGCCAGGATGAGATTCGGGGCAGAATTCCACACTTAAAAATGGTATTGCTTAATGTTTTTCAAAATCAAGCTTTTTGTGCCTGAAGAAGAAAACGCGTGATGCCGGGGTCAGAAAAAGTGATGTTTGGGGAGGCAATTTTTTTTGATCCCAAATGAAAAATGGATGCCAGGATGAGATTGAGCGAAGGAAACGCGTGATGCCGGGGTCAGAAAAAGTGGTTTCTGGGGAGGCAAATTTTTTTTGATCCCAAATGCAAAAATGGATGCCAGGATGAGATTCGGGGCAGAATTCCACACTTGAAAATGGTATTGCTTACTGTTTTTCAAAATCAAGCTTTTTGTGCCTGAAGAAGAAAACGCGTGATGCCGGGGTCAGAAAAAGTGATGTTTGGGGAGGCAAATTTTTTTTTTATCCCAAATACAAAAATGGATGCCAGGACAAGATTCGGCGTAGAATTCCATGCTTAAAAATGGTATTGCTTGCTGTTTTTAAAAATCAAGCTTTTTGTGCCTGAAGAAGAAACGCGTGATGCCGGGGTCAGAAAAAGTGATGTTTGGGGAGGCAATTTTTTTTTGATTCCAAATGCAAAAATGGATGCCAGGACGAGATTCAGGGTAGAATTCCATAGTTAAAAATGGTATTTCTTGCTGTTTTTAAAAATCAAGCTTTTTTTGCCTGAAGAAGAAAACGCCTGATGCCGGGGTCAGAAAAATTGGTACCTGGGGAGGCAAATTTTTTTTGATCCCAAATGCAAAAATGGATGCCAGGACGAGATTCGGGGTAGAATTCCATACTTAAAAATGGTATTGCTTGCTGTTTTTAAAAATCAAGATTTTTCGTGCCTAAAAAAGAAAACGCGTGATGCCGGGGTCAGAAAAATTGGTAGCTGGTGAGGCAAATTTTTTTTGATCCCAAATGCAAAAATGGATGCCAGGATGAGATTCACGGCAGAATTCCATACTTAAAAATGGTATTGCTTGCTGTTTTTAAAAATCAAGCTTTTTCGTGCCTAAAAAAGAATACGCGTGATGCCGGGTTCAGAAAAATTGGTCCCTGGGGAGGCCAATTTTTTTTGATCCAAAACACAGAAATGGATGCCAGGACGAGATTCGGGGTAGAATTCCATACTTAAAAATGATATTGCTTGCTGTTTTTAAAAATCAAGCTTTTTCGTGCCTAAAAAAGAAAACGCGTGATGCCGGGGTCAGAAAAAGTGATGTTTGGGGAGGCAATTTTTTTTGATCCCAAATGAAAAATGGATGCCAGGATGAGTTTCGGGGCAGAATTCCACACTTAAAAATGGTATTACTTACTGTTTTTCAAAATCAAGCTTTTTGGTGCCTAAAGAATAAAACCCGTGAAAAAGTGATGTTTGGGGAGGCAAATTTTTTTTTATCCAAAATGCAAAAATGGATGCCAGGACGAAATTCTGGGTCGATTTCCAAACTTAAAAATGGTATTGCTTGCTGTTTTTAAAAATCAAGCATTTTGGTGCCTGAAGAAGAAAACGCGTGATGCCGGGGTCAGAAATACTGGTGCCTGGGGAGGCAAATTTTTTTTGATCCCAAATGCAAAAACGGATGCCAAGATGAGATTCACAGTAAAATTCCATACTTAAAAAGTTTATTGCTTGCTGTTTTTAAAAATCAAACTTTTTGTGCCTGAAGAAGAAAACGCGTGATGCCGGGGTCAGAAAAATTGGTACCTGGGGAGGCAAATTTTTTTTGATCCCAAATGCAAAAATGGATGCCAGGACGAGATTCGGGGTAGAATTCCATACTTAAAAATGGTATTGCTTGCTGTTTTTAAAAATCAAGATTTTTCGTGCCTAAAATAGAAAACGCGTGATGCAGGGGTCAGAAAAACTGGTGCCTGGGGAGGCCAATTTTTTTTGATCCAAAACGCAAAAATGGATGCCAGGATGAGATTCAGGGTAGAATTCCATACTTAAAAATGGTATTGCTTCCTGTTTATAAAAATCAAGCTTTTTGTTGCCTAAAGAAGAAAACGCGTGTTGTAGGGTTCAGAAAAAGTGATGTCTGGGGAGGCAATTTTTTTTGATCCCAAATGAAAAATGGATGCCAGGATGAGATTGAGGGAAGGAAACGCGTGATGCCGGGGTCAGAAAAAGTGGTTTCTGGGGAGGCAAATTTTTTTTGTTACCAAATGCAAAAATGGATGCCAGGATGAGATTCGGGTCAGAATTCCACACTTAAAAATGGTATTGCTTACTGTTTTTCAAAATCAAGCTTTTTGTGCCTGAAGAAGAAAACGCGTGATGCCGGGGTCAGAAAAAGTGATGTTTGGGGAGGCAATTTTTTTTGATTCCAAATGCAAAAATGGATGCCAGGACGAGATTCGGGTTAGAATTCCATAGTTAAAAATGGTATTTCTTGCTGTTTTTAAAAATCAAGCTTTTTTTGCCTGAAGAAGAAAACGCCTGATGCCGGGGTCAGAAAAATTGGTACCTGGGGAGGCAAATTTTTTTTGATCCCAAATGCAAAAATGGATGCCAGGATGAGATTCGCGGCAGAATTCCATACTTAAAAATGGTATTGCTTGCTGTTTTTAAAAATCAAGCTTTTTCGTGCCTAAAAAAGAATACGCGTGATGCCGGGGTCAGAAAAATTGGTGCCTGGAGAGGCCAATTTTTTTTGATCCAAAACACAAAAATGGATGCCAGGATGGTATTCGGGGTAGAATTCCATACTTAAAAATGGTATTGCTTGCTGTTTTTAAAAATCAAGCTTTTTGGTGCCTAAAGAAGAAAACCCGTGATGCCAGGGTCAGAAAAAGTGATGTTTGGGGAGGCAAATTTTTTTTTATCCCAAATGCAAAAATGGATGCCAGGACGAGATTCGGGGTAGAATTCCATGCTTAACAATGGTATTGCTTGCTGTTTTTAAAAATCAAGCTTTTTGTGCCTGAAGAAGAAAACGCTTGATGCCGGGGTCCGAAAAAGTGATGTTTGGGGAGGCAAATTTTTTTTTATCCCAAATACAAAAATGGATGCCAGGACAAGATTCGGGGTAGAATTCCATGCTTAAAAATGGTATTGCTTGCTGTTTTTAAAAATCAAGCTTTTTGTGCCTGAAGAAGAAAACTCGTGATGCCAGGGTCAGAAAAAGTGATGTTTGGGGAGGCAATTTTTTTTTTATTCCAAATGGAAAAATGGATGCCAGGATGAGATTCGGGGTAGAATTCCATAGTTAAAAATGGTATTTCTTGCTGTTTATAAAAATCAAGCTTTTTGTTGCCTAAAGAAGAAAACGCGTGTTGTAGGGTTCAGAAAAAGTGAGGTCTGGGGAGGCAATTTTTTTTGATCCCAAATGCAAAAACGGATGCCAAGATGAGATTCACAGTAAAATTCCATACTTAAAAAGTTTATTGCTTGCTTTTTTTAAAAATCAAACTTTTTGTGCCTGAAGAAGAAAACGCGTGATGCTGGGGTCAGAAAAATTGGTACCTGGGGAGGCAAATTTTTTTTGATCCCAAATGCAAAAACGGATGCCAAGATGAGATTCGGGGTAGAATTCCATACTTAAAAATGGTATTGCTTCCTGTTTATAAAAATCAAGCTTTTTGTTGCCTAAAGAAGAAAACGCGTTTTGTAGGGTTCAGAAAAAGTGATGTCTGGGGAGGCAATTTTTTTTGATCCCAAATGAAAAATGGATGCCAGGATGAGATTGAGGGAAGGAAACGCGTGATGCCGGGGTCAGAAAAAGTGGTTTCTGGGGAGGCAAATTTTTTTTGATCCCAAATGCAAAAATGGATGCCAGGATGAGATTCGGGGCAGAATTCCACACTTAAAAATGGTATTGCTTACTGTTTTTCAAAATCAAGCTTTTTGTGCCTGAAGAAGAAAACGCGTGATGCCGGGGTCAGAAAAAGTGATGTTTGGGAGGCAAATTTTTTTTGATCCCAAAAACAAAAATGGATGCCAGGACGAGATTCGGGGTAGAATTCCATACTTAAAAATGATATTGCTTGCTGTTTTTAAAAATCAAGCTTTTTCGTGCCTAAAAAAGAATACGCGTGATGCCGGGGTCAGAAAAATTGGTGCCTGGGGAGGCAAATTTTTTTTTATCCCAAATGCAAAAATGGATACCAAGATGAGATTCGGGGTTGAATTCCATACTTAAAAATGGTATTGCTTGCTGTTTTTAAAAATCAAGCTTTTTGGTGCCTAAAGAAGAAAACGCGTGTTGTAGGGTTCAGAAAAAGTGATGTCTGGGGACGCAATTTTTTTTGATCCCAAATGAAAAATGGAAGCCAGGATGAGATTGAGGGAAGGAAATGCGTGATGCCGGGGTCAGAAAAAGTGGTTTCTGGGGAGGCAAATTTATTTTGATACCAAATGCAAAAATGGATGCCAGGATTAGATTCAGGGCAGAATTCCACACTTAAAAATGGTATTACTTACTGTTTTTCAAAATCAAGCTTTTTGGTGCCTAAAGAAGAATCCGCGTGATGCCGGGCTCAGAAAAATTGGTGCCTGGGGAGGCAAATTTTTTTTGATCCCAAATGCAAAAACAGATGCCAAGATGAGATTCACAGTAGAATTCCATACTTAAAAATGGTATTGCTTGCTGTTTTTAAAAATCAAGCTTTTTGGGGCCTAAAGAAGAAAACGCGTGATGCCGGGGTCAGAAAAAGTGATGTCTGGGGAGGCAATTTTTTTTGATCCCAAATGAAAAATGGATGCCAGGACGAGATTCGGGGCAGAATTCCACACTTAAAAATCGTATTACTTACTGTTTTTCAAAATCAAGCTTTTTGGTGCCTAAAGAAGAAAACCCGTGATGCCAGGGTCAGAAAAAGTGATGTTTGGGGAGGCAATTTTTTTTTTATCCCAAATGCAAAAATGGATGCCAGGACGAGATTCGGGGTAGAATTCCATGCTTAACAATGGTATTGCTTGCTGTTTTTAAAAATCAAGCTTTTTGTGCCTGAAGAAGAAAACGCGTGATGCCGGGGTCCGAAAAAGTGATGTTTGGGGATGCAATTTTTTTTGATCCCAAATGAAAAATGGATGCCAGGATGAGATTCGGGCTGGAATTCCACACTTGAAAATGGTATTACTTACTGTTTTTCAAAATCAAGCTTTTTGGTGCCTAAAGAAGAAAACGCGTGATGCCGGGGTCAGAAAAAGTGATGTTTGGGGAGGCAAATTTTTTTTTATCCCAAATGCAAAAATGGATGCCAGGACGAGATTCGGGGTAGAATTCCATGCTTAACAATGGTATTGCTTGCTGTTTTTAAAAATCAAGCTTTTTGTGCCTGAAGAAGAAAACGCGTGATGCCGGGGTCAGAAAAAGTGATGTTTGGGGAGGCAATTTTTTTTGATCCCAAATGAAAAATGGATGCCAGGATGAGATTCGGGGCAGAATTCCACACTTAAAAATGGTATTACTTACTGTTTTTCAAAATCAAGCTTTTTGTGCCTGAAGAAGAAAACGCGTGATGCCGGGGTCCGAAAAAGTGATGTTTCCGGAGGCAAATTTTTTTTTATCCCAAATACAAAAATGGATGCCAGGACGAGATTCGGGGTAGAATTCCATGCTTAAAAATGGTATTGCTTGCTGTTTTTAAAAATCAAGCTTTTTGTGCCTGAAGAAGAAAACGCGTGATGCCAGGGTCAGAAAAAGTGATGTTTGGGGAGGCAATTTTTTTTTGATTCCAAATGCAAAAATGGATGCCAGGACGAGATTCGGGGTAGAATTCCATAGTTAAAAATGGTATTTCTTGCTGTTTTTAAAAATCAAGCTTTTTTTGCCTGAAGAAGAAAACGCGTGATGCCGGGGTCAGAAAAATTGGTGCCTGGGGAGGCAAATTTTTTTTGATCCCAAATGCAAAAACGGATGCCAAGATGAAATTCACAGTAAAATTCCATACTTAAAAAGTTTATTGCTTGCTGTTTTTAAAAATCAAACTTTTTGTGCCTGAAGAAGAAAACGCGTGATGCCGGGGTCAGAAAAATTGGTACCTGGGGAGGCAAATTTTTTTTGATCCCAAATGCAAAAACGGATGCCAAGATGAGATTCGGGGTAGAATTCCATACTTAAAAATGGTATTGCTTGCTGTTTTTAAAAATCAAGATTTTTCGTGCCTAAAAAAGAAAACGCGTGATGCAGGGGTCAGAAAAACTGGTGCCTGGGGAGGCCAATTTTTTTTGATCCAAAACGCAAAAATGGATGCCAGGATGAGATTCAGGGTAGAATTCCATACTTAAAAATGGTATTGCTTCCTGTTTATAAAAATCAAGCTTTTTGTTGCCTAAAGAAGAAAACGCGTGTTGTAGGGTTCAGAAAAAGTGGTTTCTGGGGAGGCAAATTTTTTTTGATCCCAAATGCAAAAATGGATGCCAGGATGAGATTCGGGGCAGAATTCCACACTTAAAAATGGTATTGCTTAATGTTTTTCAAAATCAAGCTTTTTGTGCCTGAAGAAGAAAACGCGTGATGCCGGGGTCAGAAAAAGTGATGTTTGGGGAGGCAATTTTTTTTGATCCCAAATGAAAAATGGATGCCAGGATGAGATTGAGCGAAGGAAACGCGTGATGCCGGGGTCAGAAAAAGTGGTTTCTGGGGAGGCAAATTTTTTTTGATACCAAATGCAAAAATGGATGCCAGGATGAGATTCGGGGCAGAATTCCACACTTGAAAATGGTATTGCTTACTGTTTTTCAAAATCAAGCTTTTTGTGCCTGAAGAAGAAAACGCGTGATGCCGGGGTCAGAAAAAGTGATGTTTGGGGAGGCAAATTTTTTTTTTATCCCAAATACAAAAATGGATGCCAGGACAAGATTCGGCGTAGAATTCCATGCTTAAAAATGGTATTGCTTGCTGTTTTTAAAAATCAAGCTTTTTGTGCCTGAAGAAGAAACGCGTGATGCCGGGGTCAGAAAAAGTGATGTTTGGGGAGGCAATTTTTTTTTGATTCCAAATGCAAAAATGGATGCCAGGACGAGATTCGGGGTAGAATTCCATAGTTAAAAATGGTATTTCTTGCTGTTTTTAAAAATCAAGCTTTTTTTGCCTGAAGAAGAAAACGCCTGATGCCGGGGTCAGAAAAATTGGTACCTGGGGAGGCAAATTTTTTTTGATCCCAAATGCAAAAATGGATGCCAGGACGAGATTCGGGGTAGAATTCCATACTTAAAAATGGTATTGCTTGCTGTTTTTAAAAATCAAGATTTTTCGTGCCTAAAAAAGAAAACGCGTGATGCCGGGGTCAGAAAAATTGGTAGCTGGTGAGGCAAATTTTTTTTGATCCCAAATGCAAAAATGGATGCCAGGATGAGATTCACGGCAGAATTCCATACTTAAAAATGGTATTGCTTGCTGTTTTTAAAAATCAAGCTTTTTCGTGCCTAAAAAAGAATACGCGTGATGCCGGGTTCAGAAAAATTGGTCCCTGGGGAGGCCAATTTTTTTTGATCCAAAACACAGAAATGGATGCCAGGACGAGATTCGGGGTAGAATTCCATACTTAAAAATGATATTGCTTGCTGTTTTTAAAAATCAAGCTTTTTCGTGCCTAAAAAAGAAAACGCGTGATGCCGGGGTCAGAAAAAGTGATGTTTGGGGAGGCAATTTTTTTTGATCCCAAATGAAAAATGGATGCCAGGATGAGTTTCGGGGCAGAATTCCACACTTAAAAATGGTATTACTTACTGTTTTTCAAAATCAAGCTTTTTGGTGCCTAAAGAATAAAACCCGTGAAAAAGTGATGTTTGGGGAGGCAAATTTTTTTTTATCCAAAATGCAAAAATGGATGCCAGGACGAAATTCTGGGTCGATTTCCAAACTTAAAAATGGTATTGCTTGCTGTTTTTAAAAATCAAGCATTTTGGTGCCTGAAGAAGAAAACGCGTGATGCCGGGGTCAGAAAAACTGGTGCCTGGGGAGGCAAATTTTTTTTGATCCCAAATGCAAAAACGGATGCCAGGACGAAATTCTGGGTCGATTTCCAAACTTAAAAATGGTATTGCTTGCTGTTTTTAAAAATCAAGCATTTTGGTGCCTGAAGAAGAAAACGCGTGATGCCGGGGTCAGAAAAACTGGTGCCTGGGGAGGCAAATTTTTTTTGATCCCAAATGCAAAAACGGACGCCAGGACGAAATTCCGGGTCGAATTCCAAACTTAAAAATGGTATTGCTTGCTGTTTTTAAAAATCAAGCTTTTTGGTGCCTGAAGAAGAAAACGCGTGATGCCGGGGACAGAAAAACTGGTGCCTGGGGAGGTAAATTTTTTTTGATCCCAAATGCAAAAACGGATGCCAGGACGAAATTCCGGGTCGAATTCCAAACTTAAAAATGGTATTGCTTGCTGTTTTAAAAAATCAAGCATTTTGGTGCCTGAAGAAGAAAACGCGTGATGCCGGGGTCAGAAAAACTGGTGCCTGGGGAGGCAAAAATTTTTTGATCCCAAATGCAAAAACAGATGCCAGGAAGAGATTTGGGGTACAATTCCATACTTAAAAATGGTATTGCTTGCTGTTTTCAAAAATCAAGCTTCTTGGTGCCTGAATAAAAAAAGGTGTGATGCCGGGGTCAGAAAAAATGATGCCTGGGTAGGCAAAATTTTTTTGATCCCAAAGGCAAAAACGGATGCCAGGATGAGATTCATGGTAGAATTCCATACTTAAAAATGGTATTGCTTGCTGTTTTTAAAAATCAAGCTTTTTGGTGCCTCAAGAAGAAAACGCGTGATGCCGGGGTCAGAAAAACTGGTGCCGGGGGAGGCAAAATTTTTTTGATCCCAAATGCAAAAACGGATGCCAGGACGAAATTCCGGGTCGAATTCCAAACTTAAAAATGGTATTGCTTGCTGTTTTTAAAAATCAAGCTTTTTGGTGCCTGAAGAAGAAAACGCGTGATGCCGGGGTCAGAAAAACTGGTGCCTGGGAGGCAAAATTTTTTTGATCCCAAATGCAAAAACAGATGCCAGGACGAAATTCGGGGTCGAATTCCATCCTTAAAAATGGTATTGCTTGCTGTTTTTAAAAATGAAGCTTTTTCGTGCCTGAAGAAGAAAACGCGTGATGCCGGGGTCAGAAAAAATGGTGCCTGGGGAGGCAAATTTTTTTTGATCCCAAATGCAAAAATCCATGCCAGGATGAGTTTCGGGGTAGAATTCCATACTTAAAAATGATATTGCTTGCTGTTTTTAAAAATCAAGCATTTTGGTGCCTGAAGAAGAAATCGCGTGATGCCGGGGTCAGAAAAACTGGTGCCTGGGGAGGCAAATTTTTTTTGATCCCAAATGCAAAAATGGATGCCAGGACGAAATTCCAGGTCGAATTCCAAACTTAAAAATGGTATTGCTTGCTGTTTTTAAAAATCAAGCTTTTTGGTGCCTGAAGAAGAAAACACGTGATGCCGGGGTCAGAAAAACTGGTGCCTGGGTAGGCAAAAATTTTTTGATCCCAAATGTAAAAACGGATGCCAGGACGAAATGCAGGGTTGAATTCCAAACTTAAAAATGGTATTGCTTGCTGTTTTTAAAAATCAAGATTTTTGGTGCCTGAAGAAGAAAACACGTGATGCCGGGGTCAGAAAAACTGGTGCCTGCGGAGTCAAATTTTTTTTGATCCCAAATGCAAAAACGGATGCCAGGACGAAATTCGGGGTCGAATTCCAAACTTAAAAATGGTATTGCTTGCTGTTTTTAAAAATCAAGCTTTTTGGTGCCTGACGAAGAAAACACGTGATGCCGGGGTCAGAAAAACTGGTGCCTGGGGAGGCAAATTTTTTTTGATCCCAAATGCAAAAACGGATGCCAGGACGAAATGCAGGGTCGATTTCCAAACTTAAAAATGGTATTGCTTGCTGTTTTTAAAAATCAAGCTTTTTGGTGCCTGACGAAGAAAACACGTGATGCCGGGGTCAGAAAAACTGGTGCCTGGGGAGGCAAATTTTTTTTGATCCCAAATGCAAAAACGGATGCCAGGATGAGATTCAGGGTAGAATTCCATACTTAAAAATGGTATTGCTTGCTGTTTTTAAAAATCAAGCTTTTTGGTGCCTCAAGAAGAAAACGCGTGATGCCGGGGTCAGAAAAACTGGTGCCGGGGGAGGCAAAATTTTTTTGATCCCAAATGCAAAAACGGATGCCAGGACGAAATTCCGGGTCGAATTCCAAACTTAAAAATGGTATTGCTTGCTGTTTTTAAAAATCAAGCTTTTTGGTGCCTGAAGAAGAAAACGCGTGATGCCGGGGTCAGAAAAACTGGTGCCTGGGAGGCAAAATTTTTTTGATCCCAAATGCAAAAACAGATGCCAGGACGAAATTCGGGGTCGAATTCCATCCTTAAAAATGGTATTGCTTGCTGTTTTTAAAAATGAAGCTTTTTCGTGCCTGAAGAAGAAAACGCGTGATGCCGGGGTCAGAAAAAATGGTGCCTGGGGAGGCAAATTTTTTTTGATCCCAAATGCAAAAATCCATGCCAGGATGAGTTTCGGGGTAGAATTCCATACTTAAAAATGATATTGCTTGCTGTTTTTAAAAATCAAGCATTTTGGTGCCTGAAGAAGAAATCGCGTGATGCCGGGGTCAGAAAAACTGGTGCCTGGGGAGGCAAATTTTTTTTGATCCCAAATGCAAAAACGGATGCCAGGACGAAATTCCAGGTCGAATTCCAAACTTAAAAATGGTATTGCTTGCTGTTTTTAAAAATCAAGCTTTTTGGTGCCTGAAGAAGAAAACACGTGATGCCGGGGTCAGAAAAACTGGTGCCTGGGTAGGCAAAAAATTTTTGATCCCAAATGTAAAAACGGATGCCAGGACGAAATGCAGGGTTGAATTCCAAACTTAAAAATGGTATTGCTTGCTGTTTTTAAAAATCAAGATTTTTGGTGCCTGAAGAAGAAAACGCGTGATGCCGGGGTCAGAAAAACTGGTGCCTGCGGAGTCAAATTTTTTTTGATCCCAAATGCAAAAACGGATGCCAGGACGAAATTCGGGGTCGAATTCCAAACTTAAAAATGGTATTGCTTGCTGTTTTTAAAAATCAAGCTTTTTGGTGCCTGACGAAGAAAACACGTGATGCCGGGGTCAGAAAAACTGGTGCCTGGGGAGGCAAATTTTTTTTGATCCCAAATGCAAAAACGGATGCCAGGACGAAATGCAGGGTCGATTTCCAAACTTAAAAATGGTATTGCTTGCTGTTTTTAAAAATCAAGCTTTTTGGTGCCTGAAGAAGAAAACGCGTGATGCCGGGGTCAGAAAAACTGGTGCCGGGGGAGGCAAAAATTTTTTGATCCCAAATGCAAAAACGGATGCCAGGACGAAATTCCGGGTCGAATTCCAAACTTAAAAATGGTATTGCTTGCTGTTTTTAAAAATCAAGCTTTTTGGTGCCTGAAGAAGAAAACGCGTGATGCCGGGGTCAGAAAAACTGGTGCCTGGGAGGCAAGATTTTTTTGATCCCAAATGCAAAAACGGATGCCAGGACGAAATTCGGGGTCGAATTCCATCCTTAAAAATGGTATTGCTTGCTGTTTTTAAAAATGAAGCTTTTTGGTGCCTGAAGAAGAAAACGCGTGATGCCGGGGTCAGAAAAAATGGTGCCTGGGGAGGCAAATTTTTTTTGATCCCAAATGCAAAAATCCATGCCAGGATGAGTTTCGGGGTAGAATTCCATACTTAAAAATGATATTGCTTGCTGTTTTTAAAAATCAAGCATTTTGGTGCCTGAAGAAGAAATCGCGTGATGCCGGGGTCAGAAAAACTGGTGCCTGGGGAGGCAAATTTTTTTTGATCCCAAATGCAAAAACGGATGCCAGGACGAAATGCAGGGTCGATTTCCAAACTTAAAAATGGTATTGCTTGCTGTTTTTAAAAATCAAGCATTTTGGTGCCTGAAGAAGAAAACGCGTGATGCCGGGGTCAGAAAAACTGGTGCCTGGGGAGGCAAATTTTTTTTGATCCCAAATGCAAAAACGGATGCCAGGAGGAAATTCCGGGTCGAATTCCAAACTTAAAAATGGTATTGCTTGCTGTTTTTAAAAATCAAGCTTTTTGGTGCCTGAAGAAGAAAACGCGTGATGCCGGGGTCAGAAAAACTGGTGCCTGGGGAGGCAAATTTTTTTTGATCCCAAATGCAAAAACGGATGCCAGGACGAAATTCCGGGTCGAATTCCAAACTTAAAAATGGTATTGCTTGCTGTTTTTAAAAATCAAGCATTTTGGTGCCTGAAGAAGAAAACGCGTGATGCCGGGGTCAGAAAAACTGGTCCCTGGAGAGGTAAAATTTTTTTGATCCCAAATGCAAAAATGGATGACAGGACGAAATTCGGGGTTGAATTCCATACTTAAGAATGGTATTGCTTGCTGTTTTTAAAAATCAGTCTTTTTGTGCCTGAAGAAGAAAACGCATGATGCCGGGGTCAGTAAAAATGATGCATGGTTAGGCAAATTTTTTTTGATCCCAAATGCAAAAACGGATGCCAGGACGAAATGCAGGGTCGATTTCCAAACTTAAAAATGGTATTGCTTGCTGTTTTTAAAAATCAAGCTTTTTGGTGCCTGAAGAAGAAAACACGTGATGCCGGGGTCAGAAAAACTGGTACCTGGGGAGGCAAATTTTTTTTGATCCCAAATGCAAAAACGGATGCCAAGATGAGATTCACAGTAAAATTCCATACTTAAAAAGTTTATTGCTTGCTTTTTTTAAAAATCAAACTTTTTGTGCCTGAAGAAGAAAACGCGTGATGCCGGGGTCAGAAAAATTGGTACCTGGGGAGGCAAATTTTTTTTGATCCCAAATGCAAAAACGGATGCCAAGATGAGATTCGGGGTAGAATTCCATACTTAAAAATGGTATTGCTTCCTGTTTATAAAAATCAAGCTTTTTGTTGCCTAAAGAAGAAAACGCGTTTTGTAGGGTTCAGAAAAAGTGATGTCTGGGGAGGCAATTTTTTTTGATCCCAAATGAAAAATGGATGCCAGGATGAGATTGAGGGAAGGAAACGCGTGATGCCGGGGTCAGAAAAAGTGGTTTCTGGGGAGGCAAATTTTTTTTGATCCCAAATGCAAAAATGGATGCCAGGATGAGATTCGGGGCAGAATTCCACACTTAAAAATGGTATTGCTTACTGTTTTTCAAAATCAAGCTTTTTGTGCCTGAAGAAGAAAACGCGTGATGCCGGGGTCAGAAAAAGTGATGTTTGGGAGGCAAATTTTTTTTGATCCCAAAAACAAAAATGGATGCCAGGACGAGATTCGGGGTAGAATTCCATACTTAAAAATGATATTGCTTGCTGTTTTTAAAAATCAAGCTTTTTCGTGCCTAAAAAAGAATACGCGTGATGCCGGGGTCAGAAAAATTGGTGCCTGGGGAGGTAAATTTTTTTTTATCCCAAATGCAAAAATGGATACCAAGATGAGATTCGGGGTTGAATTCCATACTTAAAGATGGTATTGCTTGCTGTTTTTAAAAATCAAGCTTTTTGGTGCCTAAAGAAGAAAACGCGTGTTGTAGGGTTCAGAAAAAGTGATGTCTGGGGACGCAATTTTTTTTGATCCCAAATGAAAAATGGAAGCCAGGATGAGATTGAGGGAAGGAAATGCGTGATGCCGGGGTCAGAAAAAGTGGTTTCTGGGGAGGCAAATTTATTTTGATACCAAATGCAAAAATGGATGCCAGGATTAGATTCAGGGCAGAATTCCACACTTAAAAATGGTATTACTTACTGTTTTTCAAAATCAAGCTTTTTGGTGCCTAAAGAATACGCGTGATGCCGGGCTCAGAAAAATTGGTGCCTGGGGAGGCAAATTTTTTTTGATCCCAAATGCAAAAACAGATGCCAAGATGAGATTCACAGTAGAATTCCATACTTAAAAATGGTATTGCTTGCTGTTTTTAAAAATCAAGCTTTTTGGTGCCTAAAGAAGAAAACGCGTGATGCCGGGGTCAGAAAAAGTGATGTCTGGGGAGGCAATTTTTTTTGATCCCAAATGAAAAATGGATGCCAGGACGAGATTCGGGGCAGAATTCCACACTTAAAAATCGTATAACTTACTGTTTTTCAAAATCAAGCTTTTTGGTGCCTAAAGAAGAAAACCCGTGATGCCAGGGTCAGAAAAAGTGATGTTTGGGGAGGCAATTTTTTTTTTATCCCAAATGCAAAAATGGATGCCAGGACGAGATTCGGGGTAGAATTCCATGCTTAACAATGGTATTGCTTGCTGTTTTTAAAAATCAAGCTTTTTGTGCCTGAAGAAGAAAACGCGTGATGCCGGGGTCCGAAAAAGTGATGTTTGGGGATGCAATTTTTTTTGATCCCAAATGAAAAATGGATGCCAGGATGAGATTCGGGCTGGAATTCCACACTTAAAAATGGTATTACTTACTGTTTTTCAAAATCAAGCTTTTTGGTGCCTAAAGAAGAAAACGCGTGATGCCGGGGTCAGAAAAAGTGATGTTTGGGGAGGCAAATTTTTTTTTATCCCAAATGCAAAAATGGATGCCAGGACGAGATTCGGGGTAGAATTCCATGCTTAACAATGGTATTGCTTGCTGTTTTTAAAAATCAAGCTTTTTGTGCCTGAAGAAGAAAACGCGTGATGCCGGGGTCAGAAAAAGTGATGTTTGGGGAGGCAATTTTTTTTGATCCCAAATGAAAAATGGATGCCAGGATGAGATTCGGGGCAGAATTCCACACTTAAAAATGGTATTACTTACTGTTTTTCAAAATCAAGCTTTTTGTGCCTGAAGAAGAAAACGCGTGATGCCGGGGTCCGAAAAAGTGATGTTTCCGGAGGCAAATTTTTTTTTATCCCAAATACAAAAATGGATGCCAGGACGAGATTCGGGGTAGAATTCCATGCTTAAAAATGGTATTGCTTGCTGTTTTTAAAAATCAAGCTTTTTGTGCCTGAAGAAGAAAACGCGTGATGCCAGGGTCAGAAAAAGTGATGTTTGGGGAGGCAATTTTTTTTTGATTCCAAATGCAAAAATGGATGCCAGGACGAGATTCGGGGTAGAATTCCATAGTTAAAAATGGTATTTCTTGCTGTTTTTAAAAATCAAGCTTTTTTTGCCTGAAGAAGAAAACGCGTGATGCCGGGGTCAGAAAAATTGGTGCCTGGGGAGGCAAATTTTTTTTGATCCCAAATGCAAAAACGGATGCCAAGATGAAATTCACAGTAAAATTCCATACTTAAAAAGTTTATTGCTTGCTGTTTTTAAAAATCAAACTTTTTGTGCCTGAAGAAGAAAACGCGTGATGCCGGGGTCAGAAAAATTGGTACCTGGGGAGGCAAATTTTTTTTGATCCCAAATGCAAAAACGGATGCCAAGATGAGATTCGGGGTAGAATTCCATACTTAAAAATGGTATTGCTTGCTGTTTTTAAAAATCAAGATTTTTCGTGCCTAAAAAAGAAAACGCGTGATGCAGGGGTCAGAAAAACTGGTGCCTGGGGAGGCCAATTTTTTTTGATCCAAAACGCAAAAATGGATGCCAGGATGAGATTCAGGGTAGAATTCCATACTTAAAAATGGTATTGCTTCCTGTTTATAAAAATCAAGCTTTTTGTTGCCTAAAGAAGAAAACGCGTGTTGTAGGGTTCAGAAAAAGTGGTTTCTGGGGAGGCAAATTTTTTTTGATCCCAAATGAAAAATGGATGCCAGGATGAGATTGAGCGAAGGAAACGCGTGATGCCGGGGTCAGAAAAAGTGGTTTCTGGGGAGGCAAATTTTTTTTGATACCAAATGCAAAAATGGATGCCAGGATGAGATTCGGGGCAGAATTCCACACTTGAAAATGGTATTGCTTACTGTTTTTCAAAATCAAGCTTTTTGTGCCCTAAGAAGAAAACGCGTGATGCCGGGGTCAGAAAAAGTGATGTTTGGGGAGGCAAATTTTTTTTTTATCCCAAATACAAAAATGGATGCCAGGACAAGATTCGGCGTAGAATTCCATGCTTAAAAATGGTATTGCTTGCTGTTTTTAAAAATCAAGCTTTTTGTGCCTGAAGAAGAAACGCGTGATGCCGGGGTCAGAAAAAGTGATGTTTGGGGAGGCAATTTTTTTTTGATTCCAAATGCAAAAATGGATGCCAGGACGAGATTCGGGGTAGAATTCCATAGTTAAAAATGGTATTTCTTGCTGTTTTTAAAAATCAAGCTTTTTTTGCCTGAAGAAGAAAACGCCTGATGCCGGGGTCAGAAAAATTGGTACCTGGGGAGGCAAATTTTTTTTGATCCCAAATGCAAAAATGGATGCCAGGACGAGATTCGGGGTAGAATTCCATACTTAAAAATGGTATTGCTTGCTGTTTTTAAAAATCAAGATTTTTCGTGCCTAAAAAAGAAAACGCGTGATGCCGGGGTCAGAAAAATTGGTAGCTGGTGAGGCAAAATTTTTTTGATCCCAAATGCAAAAATGGATGCCAGGATGAGATTCACGGCAGAATTCCATACTTAAAAATGGTATTGCTTGCTGTTTTTAAAAATCAAGCTTTTTCGTGCCTAAAAAAGAATACGCGTGATGCCGGGTTCAGAAAAATTGGTCCCTGGGGAGGCCAATTTTTTTTGATCCAAAACACAGAAATGGATGCCAGGACGAGATTCGGGGTAGAATTCCATACTTAAAAATGATACTGCTTGCTGTTTTTAAAAATCAAGCTTTTTCGTGCCTAAAAAAGAAAACGCGTGATGCCGGGGTCAGAAAAACTGGTGCCTGGGGAGGCAAATTTTTTTTGATCCCAAATGCAAAAACGGATGCCAGGACGAAATTCCGGGTCGAATTCCAAACTTAAAAATGGTATTGCTTGCTGTTTTTAAAAATCAAGCATTTTGGTGCCTGAAGAAGAAAACGCGTGATGCCGGGGTCAGAAAAACTGGTGCCTGGGGAGGCAAATTTTTTTTGATCCCAAATGCAAAAACGGATGCCAGGACGAAATTCCGGGTCGAATTCCAAACTTAAAAATGGTATTGCTTGCTGTTTTTAAAAATCAAGCTTTTTGGTGCCTGAAGAAGAAAACGCGTGATGCCGGGGACAGAAAAACTGGTGCCTGGGGAGGTAAATTTTTTTTGATCCCAAATGCAAAAACGGATGCCAGGACGAAATTCCGGGTCGAATTCCAAACTTAAAAATGGTATTGCTTGCTGTTTTTAAAAATCAAGCTTTTTGGTGCCTGAAGAAGAAAACGCGTGATGCCGGGGTCAGAAAAACTGGTGCCTGGGGAGGCAAAAAATTTTTGATCCCAAATGCAAAAACAGATGCCAGGAAGAGATTTGGGGTACAATTCCATACTTAAAAATGGTATTGCTTGCTGTTTTCAAAAATCAAGCTTCTTGGTGCCTGAATAAAAAAAGGTGTGATGCCGGGGTCAGAAAAAATGATGCCTGGGTAGGCAAAATTTTTTTGATCCCAAAGGCAAAAACGGATGCCAGGATGAGATTCAGGGTAGAATTCCATACTTAAAAATGGTATTGCTTGCTGTTTTTAAAAATCAAGCTTTTTGGTGCCTCAAGAAGAAAACGCGTGATGCCGGGGTCAGAAAAACTGGTGCCGGGGGAGGCAAAATTTTTTTGATCCCAAATGCAAAAACGGATGCCAGGACGAAATTCCGGGTTGAATTCCAAACTTAAAAATGGTATTGCTTGCTGTTTTTAAAAATCAAGCTTTTTGGTGCCTGAAGAAGAAAACGCGTGATGCCGGGGTCAGAAAAACTGGTGCCTGGGAGGCAAAATTTTTTTGATCCCAAATGCAAAAACAGATGCCAGGACGAAATTCGGGGTCGAATTCCATCCTTAAAAATGGTATTGCTTGCTGTTTTTAAAAATGAAGCTTTTTCGTGCCTGAAGAAGAAAACGCGTGATGCCGGGGTCAGAAAAAATGGTGCCTGGGGAGGCAAATTTTTTTTGATCCCAAATGCAAAAATCCATGCCAGGATGAGTTTCGGGGTAGAATTCCATACTTAAAAATGATATTGCTTGCTGTTTTTAAAAATCAAGCATTTTGGTGCCTGAAGAAGAAATCGCGTGATGCCGGGGTCAGAAAAACTGGTGCCTGGGGAGGCAAATTTTTTTTGATCCCAAATGCAAAAACGGATGCCAGGACGAAATTCCAGGTCGAATTCCAAACTTAAAAATGGTATTGCTTGCTGTTTTTAAAAATCAAGCTTTTTGGTGCCTGAAGAAGAAAACACGTGATGCCGGGGTCAGAAAAACTGGTGCCTGGGTAGGCAAAAATTTTTTGATCCCAAATGTAAAAACGGATGCCAGGACGAAATGCAGGGTTGAATTCCAAACTTAAAAATGGTATTGCTTGCTGTTTTTAAAAATCAAGATTTTTGGTGCCTGAAGAAGAAAACGCGTGATGCCGGGGTCAGAAAAACTGGTGCCTGCGGAGTCAAATTTTTTTTGATCCCAAATGCAAAAACGGATGCCAGGACGAAATTCGGGGTCGAATTCCAAACTTAAAAATGGTATTGCTTGCTGTTTTTAAAAATCAAGCTTTTTGGTGCCTGACGAAGAAAACACGTGATGCCGGGGTCAGAAAAACTGGTGCCTGGGGAGGCAAATTTTTTTTGATCCCAAATGCAAAAACGGATGCCAGGACGAAATGCAGGGTCGATTTCCAAACTTAAAAATGGTATTGCTTGCTGTTTTTAAAAATCAAGCTTTTTGGTGCCTGACGAAGAAAACACGTGATGCCGGGGTCAGAAAAACTGGTGCCTGGGGAGGCAAATTTTTTTTGATCCCAAATGCAAAAACGGATGCCAGGACGAAATGCAGGGTCGATTTCCAAACTTAAAAATGGTATTGCTTGCTGTTTTTAAAAATCAAGCTTTTTGGTGCCTGAAGAAGAAAACGCGTGATGCCGGGGTCAGAAAAACTGGTGCCGGGGGAGGCAAAAATTTTTTGATCCCAAATGCAAAAACGGATCCCAGGACGAAATTCCGGGTCGAATTCCAAACTTAAAAATGGTATTGCTTGCTGTTTTTAAAAATCAAGCTTTTTGGTGCCTGAAGAAGAAAACGCGTGATGCCGGGGTCAGAAAAACTGGTGCCTGGGAGGCAAGATTTTTTTGATCCCAAATGCAAAAACGGATGCCAGGACGAAATTCGGGGTCGAATTCCATCCTTAAAAATGGTATTGCTTGCTGTTTTTAAAAATGAAGCTTTTTGGTGCCTGAAGAAGAAAACGCGTGATGCCGGGGTCAGAAAAAATGGTGCCTGGGGAGGCAAATTTTTTTTGATCCCAAATGCAAAAATCCATGCCAGGATGAGTTTCGGGGTAGAATTCCATACTTAAAAATGATATTGCTTGCTGTTTTTAAAAATCAAGCATTTTGGTGCCTGAAGAAGAAATCGCGTGATGCCGGGGTCAGAAAAACTGGTGCCTGGGGAGGCAAATTTTTTTTGATCCCAAATGCAAAAACGGATGCCAGGACGAAATGCAGGGTCGATTTCCAAACTTAAAAATGGTATTGCTTGCTGTTTTTAAAAATCAAGCATTTTGGTGCCTGAAGAAGAAAACGCGTGATGCCGGGGTCAGAAAAACTGGTGCCTGGGGAGGCAAATTTTTTTTGATCCCAAATGCAAAAACGGATGCCAGGACGAAATTCCGGGTCGAATTCCAAACTTAAAAATGGTATTGCTTGCTGTTTTTAAAAATCAAGCTTTTTGGTGCCTGAAGAAGAAAACGCGTGATGCCGGGGTCAGAAAAACTGGTGCCTGGGGAGGCAAATTTTTTTTGATCCCAAATGCAAAAACGGATGCCAGGACGAAATTCCGGGTCGAATTCCAAACTTAAAAATGGTATTGCTTGCTGTTTTTAAAAATCAAGCATTTTGGTGCCTGAAGAAGAAAACGCGTGATGCCGGGGTCAGAAAAACTGGTCCCTGGAGAGGTAAAATTTTTTTGATCCCAAATGCAAAAACGGATGACAGGACGAAATTCGGGGTTGAATTCCATACTTAAGAATGGTATTGCTTGCTGTTTTTAAAAATCAGTCTTTTTGTGCCTGAAGAAGAAAACGCGTGATGCCGGGGTCAGTAAAAATGATGCATGGTTAGGCAAATTTTTTTTGATCCCAAATGCAAAAACGGATGCCAGGACGAAATTCCGGGTCGAATTCCAAACTTAAAAATGGTATTGCTTGCTGTTTTTAAAAATCAAGCTTTTTGGTGCCTGACGAAGAAAACACGTGATGCCGGGGTCAGAAAAACTGGTGCCTGGGGAGGCAAATTTTTTTTGATCCCAAATGCAAAAACGGATGCCAGGACGAAATGCAGGGTCGATTTCCAAACTTAAAAATGGTATTGCTTGCTGTTTTTAAAAATCAAGCTTTTGGGTGCCTGAAGAAGAAAACGCGTGATGCCGGGGTCAGAAAAACTGGTGCCGGGGGAGGCAAAAATTTTTGATCCCAAATGCAAAAACGGATGCCAGGACGAAATTCCGGGTCGAATTCCAAACTTAAAAATGGTATTGCTTGCTGTTTTTAAAAATCAAGCTTTTTGGTGCCTGAAGAAGAAAACGCGTGATGCCGGGGTCAGAAAAACTGGTGCCTGGGAGGCAAGATTTTTTTGATCCCAAATGCAAAAACGGATGCCAGGACGAAATTCGGGGTCGAATTCCATCCTTAAAAATGGTATTGCTTGCTGTTTTTAAAAATGAAGCTTTTTCGTGCCTGAAGAAGAAAACGCGTGATGCCGGGGTCAGAAAAAATGGTGCCTGGGGAGGCAAATTTTTTTTGATCCCAAATGCAAAAATCCATGCCAGGATGAGTTTCGGGGTAGAATTCCATACTTAAAAATGATATTGCTTGCTGTTTTTAAAAATCAAGCATTTTGGTGCCTGAAGAAGAAATCGCGTGATGCCGGGGTCAGAAAAACTGGTGCCTGGGGAGGCAAATTTTTTTTGATCCCAAATGCAAAAACGGATGCCAGGACGAAATGCAGGGTCGATTTCCAAACTTAAAAATGGTATTGCTTGCTGTTTTTAAAAATCAAGCATTTTGGTGCCTGAAGAAGAAAACGCGTGATGCCGGGGTCAGAAAAACTGGTGCCTGGAGAGGCAAATTTTTTTTGATCCCAAATGCAAAAACGGATGCCAGGACGAAATTCCGGGTCGAATTCCAAACTTAAAAATGGTATTGCTTGCTGTTTTTAAAAATCAAGCTTTTTGGTGCCTGAAGAAGAAAACGCGTGATGCCGCGGTCAGAAAAACTGGTGCCTGGGGAGGCAAATTTTTTTTGATCCCAAATGCAAAAACGGATGCCAGGACGAAATTCCGGGTCGAATTCCAAACTTAAAAATGGTATTGCTTGCTGTTTTTAAAAATCAAGCATTTTGGTGCCTGAAGAAGAAAACGCGTGATGCCGGGGTCAGAAAAACTGGTCCCTGGAGAGGTAAAATTTTTTTGATCCCAAATGCAAAAACGGATGACAGGACGAAATTCGGGGTTGAATTCCATACTTAAGAATGGTATTGCTTGCTGTTTTTAAAAATCAGTCTTTTTGTGCCTGAAGAAGAAAACGCGTGATGCCGGGGTCAGAAAAAATGATGCATGGTTAGGCAAATTTTTTTTGATCCCAAATGCAAAAATGGATGCCAGGACGAAATGCAGGGTCGATTTCCAAACTTAAAAATGGTATTGCTTGCTGTTTTTAAAAATCAAGCTTTTTGGTGCCTGAAGAAGAATACGCGTGATGCCGGGGTCAGAAAAACTGGTGCCTGGGGAGGCAAATTTTTTTTGATCCCAAATGCAAAAACGGATGCCAGGACGAAATTCCGGGTCGAATTCCAAACTTAAAAATGGTATTGCTTGCTGTTTTTAAAAATCAAGCTTTTTGGTGCCTGAAGAAGAAAATACGTGATGCCGGGGTCAGAAGAACTGGTGCCTGGGGAGGTAAAATTTTTTTGATCCCAAATGCAAAAACGGATCCCAGGACGAAATTCCGGGTCGAATTCCAAACTTAAAAATGGTATTGCTTGCTGTTTTTAAAAATCAAGCTTTTTGGTGCCTGAAGAAGAAAACGCGTGATGCCGGGGTCAGAAAAACTGGTGCCTGGGAGGCAAGATTTTTTTGATCCCAAATGCAAAAACGGATGCCAGGACGAAATTCGGGGTCGAATTCCATCCTTAAAAATGGTATTGCTTGCTGTTTTTAAAAATGAAGCTTTTTGGTGCCTGAAGAAGAAAACGCGTGATGCCGGGGTCAGAAAAAATGGTGCCTGGGGAGGCAAATTTTTTTTGATCCCAAATGCAAAAATCCATGCCAGGATGAGTTTCGGGGTAGAATTCCATACTTAAAAATGATATTGCTTGCTGTTTTTAAAAATCAAGCATTTTGGTGCCTGAAGAAGAAATCGCGTGATGCCGGGGTCAGAAAAACTGGTGCCTGGGGAGGCAAATTTTTTTTGATCCCAAATGCAAAAACGGATGCCAGGACGAAATGCAGGGTCGATTTCCAAACTTAAAAATGGTATTGCTTGCTGTTTTTAAAAATCAAGCATTTTGGTGCCTGAAGAAGAAAACGCGTGATGCCGGGGTCAGAAAAACTGGTGCCTGGGGAGGCAAATTTTTTTTGATCCCAAATGCAAAAACGGATGCCAGGACGAAATTCCGGGTCGAATTCCAAACTTAAAAATGGTATTGCTTGCTGTTTTTAAAAATCAAGCTTTTTGGTGCCTGAAGAAGAAAACGCGTGATGCCGGGGTCAGAAAAACTGGTGCCTGGGGAGGCAAATTTTTTTTGATCCCAAATGCAAAAACGGATGCCAGGACGAAATTCCGGGTCGAATTCCAAACTTAAAAATGGTATTGCTTGCTGTTTTTAAAAATCAAGCATTTTGGTGCCTGAAGAAGAAAACGCGTGATGCCGGGGTCAGAAAAACTGGTCCCTGGAGAGGTAAAATTTTTTTGATCCCAAATGCAAAAACGGATGACAGGACGAAATTCGGGGTTGAATTCCATACTTAAGAATGGTATTGCTTGCTGTTTTTAAAAATCAGTCTTTTTGTGCCTGAAGAAGAAAACGCGTGATGCCGGGGTCAGTAAAAATGATGCATGGTTAGGCAAATTTTTTTTGATCCCAAATGCAAAAACGGATGCCAGGACGAAATGCAGGGTCGATTTCCAAACTTAAAAATGGTATTGCTTGCTGTTTTTAAAAATCAAGCTTTTTGGTGCCTGAAGAAGAAAACGCGTGATGCCGGGGTCAGAAAAACTGGTGCCTGGGGAGGCAAATTTTTTTTGATCCCAAATGCAAAAACGGATGCCAGGACGAAATTCCGGGTCGAATTCCAAACTTAAAAATGGTATTGCTTGCTGTTTTTAAAAATCAAGCATTTTGGTGCCTGAAGAAGAAAACGCGTGATGCCGGGGTCAGAAAAACTGGTGCCTGGGGAGGCAATTTTTTTTTGATCCCAAATGCAAAAACGGATGCCAGGACGAAATGCAGGGTCGATTTCCAAACTTAAAAATGGTATTGCTTGCTGTTTTTAAAAATCAAGCTTTTTGGTGCCTGACGAAGAAAACACGTGATGCCGGGGTCAGAAAAACTGGTGCCTGGGGAGGCAAATTTTTTTTGATCCCAAATGCAAAAACGGATGCCAGGACGAAATGCAGGGTCGATTTCCAAACTTAAAAATGGTATCGCTTGCTGTTTTTAAAAATCAAGCTTTTGGGTGCCTGAAGAAGAAAACGCGTGATGCCGGGGTCAGAAAAACTGGTGCCGGGGGAGGCAAAAAATTTTTGATCCCAAATGCAAAAATCCATGCCAGGATGAGTTTCGGGGTAGAATTCCATACTTAAAAATGATATTGCTTGCTGTTTTTAAAAATCAAGCATTTTGGTGCCTGAAGAAGAAATCGCGTGATGCCGGGGTCAGAAAAATTGGTGCCTGGGGAGGCAAATTTTTTTTGATCCCAAATGCAAAAACGGATGACAGGACAAAATTCGGGGTTAAATTCCATACTTAAGAATGGTATTGCTTGCTGTTTTTAAAAATCAGTCTTTTTGTGCCTGAAGAAGAAAACGCGTGATGCCGGGGTCAGAAAAACTGGTGCCGGGGGAGGCAAAAATTTTTTGATCCCAAATGCAAAAACGGATGCCAGGACGAAATGCAGGGTCGATTTCCAAACTTAAAAATGGTATTGCTTGCTGTTTTTAAAAATCAAGCTTTTTGGTGCCTGAAGAAGAAAACGCGTGATGCCGGGGTCAGAAAAACTGGTGCCTGGGGAGGCAAATTTTTTTTGATCCCAAATGCAAAAACGGATGCCAGGACGAAATTCCGGGTCGAATTCCAAACTTAAAAATGGTATTGCTTGCTGTTTTTAAAAATCAAGCATTTTGGTGCCTGAAGAAGAAAACGCGTGATGCCGGGGTCAGAAAAACTGGTGCCTGCGGAAGCAAATTTTTTTTGATCCCAAATGCAAAAACGGATGCCAGGACGAAATTCGGGGTCGAATTCCAAACTTAAAAATGGTATTGCTTGCTGTTTTTAAAAATCAAGCTTTTTGGTGCCTGACGAAGAAAACACGTGATGCCGGGGTCAGAAAAACTGGTGCCTGGGGAGGCAAATTTTTTTTGATCCCAAATGCAAAAACGGATGCCAGGACGAAATGCAGGGTCGATTTCCAAACATAAAAATGGTATTGCTTGCTGTTTTTAAAAATCAAGCTTTTTGGTGCCTGACGAAGAAAACACGTGATGCCGGGGTCAGAAAAACTGGTGCCTGGGGAGGCAAATTTTTTTTGATCCCAAATGCAAAAATGGATGCCAGGACGAAATGCAGGGTCGATTTCCAAACTTAAAAATGGTATTGCTTGCTGTTTTTAAAAATCAAGCTTTTGGGTGCCTGAAGAAGAAAACGCGTGATGCCGGGGTCAGAAAAACTGGTGCCGGGGGAGGCAAAAATTTTTTGATCCCAAATGCAAAAACGGATGCCAGGACGAAATTCCGGGTCGAATTCCAAACTTAAAAATGGTATTGCTTGCTGTTTTTAAAAATCAAGCTTTTTGGTGCCTGAAGAAGAAAACGCGTGATGCCGGGGTCAGAAAAACTGGTGCCTGGGAGGCAAGATTTTTTTGATCCCAAATGCAAAAACGGATGCCAGGACGAAATTCGGGGTCGAATTCCATCCTTAAAAATGGTATTGCTTGCTGTTTTTAAAAATGAAGCTTTTTCGTGCCTGAAGAAGAAAACGCGTGATGCCGGGGTCAGAAAAAATGGTGCCTGGGGAGGCAAATTTTTTTTGATCCCAAATGCAAAAATCCATGCCAGGATGAGTTTCGGGGTAGAATTCCATACTTAAAAATGATATTGCTTGCTGTTTTTAAAAATCAAGCATTTTGGTGCCTGAAGAAGAAATCGCGTGATGCCGGGGTCAGAAAAACTGGTGCCTGGGGAGGCAAATTTTTTTTGATCCCAAATGCAAAAACGGATGCCAGGACGAAATGCAGGGTCGATTTCCAAACTTAAAAATGGTATTGCTTGCTGTTTTTAAAAATCAAGCATTTTGGTGCCTGAAGAAGAAAACGCGTGATGCCGGGGTCAGAAAAACTGGTGCCTGGAGAGGCAAATTTTTTTTGATCCCAAATGCAAAAACGGATGCCAGGACGAAATTCCGGGTCGAATTCCAAACTTAAAAATGGTATTGCTTGCTGTTTTTAAAAATCAAGCTTTTTGGTGCCTGAAGAAGAAAACGCGTGATGCCGCGGTCAGAAAAACTGGTGCCTGGGGAGGCAAATTTTTTTTGATCCCAAATGCAAAAACGGATGCCAGGACGAAATTCCGGGTCGAATTCCAAACTTAAAAATGGTATTGCTTGCTGTTTTTAAAAATCAAGCATTTTGGTGCCTGAAGAAGAAAACGCGTGATGCCGGGGTCAGAAAAACTGGTCCCTGGAGAGGTAAAATTTTTTTGATCCCAAATGCAAAAACGGATGACAGGACGAAATTCGGGGTTGAATTCCATACTTAAGAATGGTATTGCTTGCTGTTTTTAAAAATCAGTCTTTTTGTGCCTGAAGAAGAAAACGCGTGATGCCGGGGTCAGAAAAAATGATGCATGGTTAGGCAAATTTTTTTTGATCCCAAATGCAAAAATGGATGCCAGGACGAAATGCAGGGTCGATTTCCAAACTTAAAAATGGTATTGCTTGCTGTTTTTAAAAATCAAGCTTTTTGGTGCCTGAAGAAGAATACGCGTGATGCCGGGGTCAGAAAAACTGGTGCCTGGGGAGGCAAATTTTTTTTGATCCCAAATGCAAAAACGGATGCCAGGACGAAATTCCGGGTCGAATTCCAAACTTAAAAATGGTATTGCTTGCTGTTTTTAAAAATCAAGCTTTTTGGTGCCTGAAGAAGAAAATACGTGATGCCGGGGTCAGAAGAACTGGTGCCTGGGGAGGTAAAATTTTTTTGATCCCAAATGCAAAAACGGATGCCAGGACGAAATTCCGGGTCGAATTCCAATCTTAAAAATGGTATTGCTTGCTGTTTTTAAAAATCAAGCATTTTGGTGCCTGAAGAAGAAATCGCGTGATGCCGGGGTCAGAAAAACTGGTGCCTGGTGAGGCAAATTTTTTTTGATCCCAAATGCAAAAACGGATGCCAGGACGAAATTCCGGGTCGAATTCCAATCTTAAAAATGGTATTGCTTGCTGTTTTTAAAAATCAAGCTTTTTGGTGCCTGAAGAAGAAAACGCGTGATGCCGGGGTCAGAAAAACTGGTGCCTGGGGAGGCAAATTTTTTTTGATCCCAAATGCAAAAACGGATGCCAGGACGAAATTCCGGGTCGAATTCCAAACTTAAAAATGGTATTGCTTGCTGTTTTTAAAAATCAAGCTTTTTGGTGCCTGAAGAAGAAAACACGTGATGCCGGGGTCAGAAAAACTGGTGCCTGGGTAGGCAAAAATTTTTTGATCCCAAATGTAAAAACGGATGCCAGGACGAAATGCAGGGTTGAATTCCAAACTTAAAAATGGTATTGCTTGCTGTTTTTAAAAATCAAGCTTTTTGGTGCCTGAAGAAGAAAACGCGTGATGCCGGGGTCAGAAAAACTGGTGCCTGCGGAGGCAAATTTTTTTTGATCCCAAATGCAAAAATGGATGCCAGGACGAAATTCGGGGTCGAATTCCAAACTTAAAAATGGTATTGCTTGCTGTTTTTAAAAATCAAGCTTTTTGGTGCCTGACGAAGAAAACACGTGATGCCGGGGTCAGAAAAACTGGTGCCTGGGGAGGCAAATTTTTTTTGATCCCAAATGCAAAAACGGATGGCAGGACGAAATGCAGGGTCGATTTCCAAACTTAAAAATGGTATTGCTTGCTGTTTTTAAAAATCAAGCTTTTTGGTGCCTGACGAAGAAAACACGTGATGCCGGGGTCAGAAAAACTGGTGCCTGGGGAGGCAAATTTTTTTTGATCCCAAATGCAAAAACGGATGCCAGGACGAAATGCAGGGTCGATTTCCAAACTTAAAAATGGTATTGCTTGCTGTTTTTAAAAATCAAGCTTTTTGGTGCCTGAAGAAGAAAACGCGTGATGCCGGGGTCAGAAAAACTGGTGCCGGGGGAGGCAAAAATTTTTTGATCCCAAATGCAAAAACGGATGCCAGGACGAAATTCCGGGTCGAATTCCAAACTTAAAAATGGTATTGCTTGCTGTTTTTAAAAATCAAGCTTTTGGGTGCCTGAAGAAGAAAACGCGTGATGCCGGGGTCAGAAAAACTGGTGCCGGGGGAGGCAAAAATTTTTTGATCCCAAATGCAAAAACGGATGCCAGGACGAAATTCCGGGTCGAATTCCAAACTTAAAAATGGTATTGCTTGCTGTTTTTAAAAATCAAGCTTTTTGGTGCCTGAAGAAGAAAACGCGTGATGCCGGGGTCAGAAAAACTGGTGCCTGGGAGGCAAGATTTTTTTGATCCCAAATGCAAAAACGGATGCCAGGACGAAATTCGGGGTCGAATTCCATCCTTAAAAATGGTATTGCTTGCTGTTTTTAAAAATGAAGCTTTTTCGTGCCTGAAGAAGAAAACGCGTGATGCCGGGGTCAGAAAAAATGGTGCCTGGGGAGGCAAATTTTTTTTGATCCCAAATGCAAAAATCCATGCCAGGATGAGTTTCGGGGTAGAATTCCATACTTAAAAATGATATTGCTTGCTGTTTTTAAAAATCAAGCATTTTGGTGCCTGAAGAAGAAATCGCGTGATGCCGGGGTCAGAAAAACTGGTGCCTGGGGAGGCAAATTTTTTTTGATCCCAAATGCAAAAACGGATGCCAGGACGAAATGCAGGGTCGATTTCCAAACTTAAAAATGGTATTGCTTGCTGTTTTTAAAAATCAAGCATTTTGGTGCCTGAAGAAGAAAACGCGTGATGCCGGGGTCAGAAAAACTGGTGCCTGGAGAGGCAAATTTTTTTTGATCCCAAATGCAAAAACGGATGCCAGGACGAAATTCCGGGTCGAATTCCAAACTTAAAAATGGTATTGCTTGCTGTTTTTAAAAATCAAGCTTTTTGGTGCCTGAAGAAGAAAACGCGTGATGCCGCGGTCAGAAAAACTGGTGCCTGGGGAGGCAAATTTTTTTTGATCCCAAATGCAAAAACGGATGCCAGGACGAAATTCCGGGTCGAATTCCAAACTTAAAAATGGTATTGCTTGCTGTTTTTAAAAATCAAGCATTTTGGTGCCTGAAGAAGAAAACGCGTGATGCCGGGGTCAGAAAAACTGGTCCCTGGAGAGGTAAAATTTTTTTGATCCCAAATGCAAAAACGGATGACAGGACGAAATTCGGGGTTGAATTCCATACTTAAGAATGGTATTGCTTGCTGTTTTTAAAAATCAGTCTTTTTGTGCCTGAAGAAGAAAACGCGTGATGCCGGGGTCAGAAAAAATGATGCATGGTTAGGCAAATTTTTTTTGATCCCAAATGCAAAAATGGATGCCAGGACGAAATGCAGGGTCGATTTCCAAACTTAAAAATGGTATTGCTTGCTGTTTTTAAAAATCAAGCTTTTTGGTGCCTGAAGAAGAATACGCGTGATGCCGGGGTCAGAAAAACTGGTGCCTGGGGAGGCAAATTTTTTTTGATCCCAAATGCAAAAACGGATGCCAGGACGAAATTCCGGGTCGAATTCCAAACTTAAAAATGGTATTGCTTGCTGTTTTTAAAAATCAAGCTTTTTGGTGCCTGAAGAAGAAAACGCGTGATGCCGGGGTCAGAAAAACTGGTGCCTGGGAGGCAAAATTTTTTTGATCCCAAATGCAAAAACAGATGCCAGGACGAAATTCGGGGTCGAATTCCATCCTTAAAAATGGTATTGCTTGCTGTTTTTAAAAATGAAGCTTTTTCGTGCCTGAAGAAGAAAACGCGTGATGCCGGGGTCAGAAAAAATGGTGCCTGGGGAGGCAAATTTTTTTTGATCCCAAATGCAAAAATCCATGCCAGGATGAGTTTCGGGGTAGAATTCCATACTTAAAAATGATATTGCTTGCTGTTTTTAAAAATCAAGCATTTTGGTGCCTGAAGAAGAAATCGCGTGATGCCGGGGTCAGAAAAACTGGTGCCTGGGGAGGCAAATTTTTTTTGATCCCAAATGCAAAAACGGATGCCAGGACGAAATTCCAGGTCGAATTCCAAACTTAAAAATGGTATTGCTTGCTGTTTTTAAAAATCAAGCTTTTTGGTGCCTGAAGAAGAAAACACGTGATGCCGGGGTCAGAAAAACTGGTGCCTGGGTAGGCAAAAATTTTTTGATCCCAAATGTAAAAACGGATGCCAGGACGAAATGCAGGGTTGAATTCCAAACTTAAAAATGGTATTGCTTGCTGTTTTTAAAAATCAAGATTTTTGGTGCCTGAAGAAGAAAACGCGTGATGCCGGGGTCAGAAAAACTGGTGCCTGCGGAGTCAAATTTTTTTTGATCCCAAATGCAAAAACGGATGCCAGGACGAAATTCGGGGTCGAATTCCAAACTTAAAAATGGTATTGCTTGCTGTTTTTAAAAATCAAGCTTTTTGGTGCCTGACGAAGAAAACACGTGATGCCGGGGTCAGAAAAACTGGTGCCTGGGGAGGCAAATTTTTTTTGATCCCAAATGCAAAAACGGATGCCAGGACGAAATGCAGGGTCGATTTCCAAACTTAAAAATGGTATTGCTTGCTGTTTTTAAAAATCAAGCTTTTTGGTGCCTGACGAAGAAAACACGTGATGCCGGGGTCAGAAAAACTGGTGCCTGGGGAGGCAAATTTTTTTTGATCCCAAATGCAAAAACGGATGCCAGGACGAAATGCAGGGTCGATTTCCAAACTTAAAAATGGTATTGCTTGCTGTTTTTAAAAATCAAGCTTTTTGGTGCCTGAAGAAGAAAACGCGTGATGCCGGGGTCAGAAAAACTGGTGCCGGGGGAGGCAAAAATTTTTTGATCCCAAATGCAAAAACGGATCCCAGGACGAAATTCCGGGTCGAATTCCAAACTTAAAAATGGTATTGCTTGCTGTTTTTAAAAATCAAGCTTTTTGGTGCCTGAAGAAGAAAACGCGTGATGCCGGGGTCAGAAAAACTGGTGCCTGGGAGGCAAGATTTTTTTGATCCCAAATGCAAAAACGGATGCCAGGACGAAATTCGGGGTCGAATTCCATCCTTAAAAATGGTATTGCTTGCTGTTTTTAAAAATGAAGCTTTTTGGTGCCTGAAGAAGAAAACGCGTGATGCCGGGGTCAGAAAAAATGGTGCCTGGGGAGGCAAATTTTTTTTGATCCCAAATGCAAAAATCCATGCCAGGATGAGTTTCGGGGTAGAATTCCATACTTAAAAATGATATTGCTTGCTGTTTTTAAAAATCAAGCATTTTGGTGCCTGAAGAAGAAATCGCGTGATGCCGGGGTCAGAAAAACTGGTGCCTGGGGAGGCAAATTTTTTTTGATCCCAAATGCAAAAACGGATGCCAGGACGAAATGCAGGGTCGATTTCCAAACTTAAAAATGGTATTGCTTGCTGTTTTTAAAAATCAAGCATTTTGGTGCCTGAAGAAGAAAACGCGTGATGCCGGGGTCAGAAAAACTGGTGCCTGGGGAGGCAAATTTTTTTTGATCCCAAATGCAAAAACGGATGCCAGGACGAAATTCCGGGTCGAATTCCAAACTTAAAAATGGTATTGCTTGCTGTTTTTAAAAATCAAGCTTTTTGGTGCCTGAAGAAGAAAACGCGTGATGCCGGGGTCAGAAAAACTGGTGCCTGGGGAGGCAAATTTTTTTTGATCCCAAATGCAAAAACGGATGCCAGGACGAAATTCCGGGTCGAATTCCAAACTTAAAAATGGTATTGCTTGCTGTTTTTAAAAATCAAGCATTTTGGTGCCTGAAGAAGAAAACGCGTGATGCCGGGGTCAGAAAAACTGGTCCCTGGAGAGGTAAAATTTTTTTGATCCCAAATGCAAAAACGGATGACAGGACGAAATTCGGGGTTGAATTCCATACTTAAGAATGGTATTGCTTGCTGTTTTTAAAAATCAGTCTTTTTGTGCCTGAAGAAGAAAACGCGTGATGCCGGGGTCAGTAAAAATGATGCATGGTTAGGCAAATTTTTTTTGATCCCAAATGCAAAAACGGATGCCAGGACGAAATTCCGGGTCGAATTCCAAACTTAAAAATGGTATTGCTTGCTGTTTTTAAAAATCAAGCTTTTTGGTGCCTGACGAAGAAAACACGTGATGCCGGGGTCAGAAAAACTGGTGCCTGGGGAGGCAAATTTTTTTTGATCCCAAATGCAAAAACGGATGCCAGGACGAAATGCAGGGTCGATTTCCAAACTTAAAAATGGTATTGCTTGCTGTTTTTAAAAATCAAGCTTTTGGGTGCCTGAAGAAGAAAACGCGTGATGCCGGGGTCAGAAAAACTGGTGCCGGGGGAGGCAAAAATTTTTGATCCCAAATGCAAAAACGGATGCCAGGACGAAATTCCGGGTCGAATTCCAAACTTAAAAATGGTATTGCTTGCTGTTTTTAAAAATCAAGCTTTTTGGTGCCTGAAGAAGAAAACGCGTGATGCCGGGGTCAGAAAAACTGGTGCCTGGGAGGCAAGATTTTTTTGATCCCAAATGCAAAAACGGATGCCAGGACGAAATTCGGGGTCGAATTCCATCCTTAAAAATGGTATTGCTTGCTGTTTTTAAAAATGAAGCTTTTTCGTGCCTGAAGAAGAAAACGCGTGATGCCGGGGTCAGAAAAAATGGTGCCTGGGGAGGCAAATTTTTTTTGATCCCAAATGCAAAAATCCATGCCAGGATGAGTTTCGGGGTAGAATTCCATACTTAAAAATGATATTGCTTGCTGTTTTTAAAAATCAAGCATTTTGGTGCCTGAAGAAGAAATCGCGTGATGCCGGGGTCAGAAAAACTGGTGCCTGGGGAGGCAAATTTTTTTTGATCCCAAATGCAAAAACGGATGCCAGGACGAAATGCAGGGTCGATTTCCAAACTTAAAAATGGTATTGCTTGCTGTTTTTAAAAATCAAGCATTTTGGTGCCTGAAGAAGAAAACGCGTGATGCCGGGGTCAGAAAAACTGGTGCCTGGAGAGGCAAATTTTTTTTGATCCCAAATGCAAAAACGGATGCCAGGACGAAATTCCGGGTCGAATTCCAAACTTAAAAATGGTATTGCTTGCTGTTTTTAAAAATCAAGCTTTTTGGTGCCTGAAGAAGAAAACGCGTGATGCCGCGGTCAGAAAAACTGGTGCCTGGGGAGGCAAATTTTTTTTGATCCCAAATGCAAAAACGGATGCCAGGACGAAATTCCGGGTCGAATTCCAAACTTAAAAATGGTATTGCTTGCTGTTTTTAAAAATCAAGCATTTTGGTGCCTGAAGAAGAAAACGCGTGATGCCGGGGTCAGAAAAACTGGTCCCTGGAGAGGTAAAATTTTTTTGATCCCAAATGCAAAAACGGATGACAGGACGAAATTCGGGGTTGAATTCCATACTTAAGAATGGTATTGCTTGCTGTTTTTAAAAATCAGTCTTTTTGTGCCTGAAGAAGAAAACGCGTGATGCCGGGGTCAGAAAAAATGATGCATGGTTAGGCAAATTTTTTTTGATCCCAAATGCAAAAATGGATGCCAGGACGAAATGCAGGGTCGATTTCCAAACTTAAAAATGGTATTGCTTGCTGTTTTTAAAAATCAAGCTTTTTGGTGCCTGAAGAAGAATACGCGTGATGCCGGGGTCAGAAAAACTGGTGCCTGGGGAGGCAAATTTTTTTTGATCCCAAATGCAAAAACGGATGCCAGGACGAAATTCCGGGTCGAATTCCAAACTTAAAAATGGTATTGCTTGCTGTTTTTAAAAATCAAGCTTTTTGGTGCCTGAAGAAGAAAATACGTGATGCCGGGGTCAGAAGAACTGGTGCCTGGGGAGGTAAAATTTTTTTGATCCCAAATGCAAAAACGGATCCCAGGACGAAATTCCGGGTCGAATTCCAAACTTAAAAATGGTATTGCTTGCTGTTTTTAAAAATCAAGCTTTTTGGTGCCTGAAGAAGAAAACGCGTGATGCCGGGGTCAGAAAAACTGGTGCCTGGGAGGCAAGATTTTTTTGATCCCAAATGCAAAAACGGATGCCAGGACGAAATTCGGGGTCGAATTCCATCCTTAAAAATGGTATTGCTTGCTGTTTTTAAAAATGAAGCTTTTTGGTGCCTGAAGAAGAAAACGCGTGATGCCGGGGTCAGAAAAAATGGTGCCTGGGGAGGCAAATTTTTTTTGATCCCAAATGCAAAAATCCATGCCAGGATGAGTTTCGGGGTAGAATTCCATACTTAAAAATGATATTGCTTGCTGTTTTTAAAAATCAAGCATTTTGGTGCCTGAAGAAGAAATCGCGTGATGCCGGGGTCAGAAAAACTGGTGCCTGGGGAGGCAAATTTTTTTTGATCCCAAATGCAAAAACGGATGCCAGGACGAAATGCAGGGTCGATTTCCAAACTTAAAAATGGTATTGCTTGCTGTTTTTAAAAATCAAGCATTTTGGTGCCTGAAGAAGAAAACGCGTGATGCCGGGGTCAGAAAAACTGGTGCCTGGGGAGGCAAATTTTTTTTGATCCCAAATGCAAAAACGGATGCCAGGACGAAATTCCGGGTCGAATTCCAAACTTAAAAATGGTATTGCTTGCTGTTTTTAAAAATCAAGCTTTTTGGTGCCTGAAGAAGAAAACGCGTGATGCCGGGGTCAGAAAAACTGGTGCCTGGGGAGGCAAATTTTTTTTGATCCCAAATGCAAAAACGGATGCCAGGACGAAATTCCGGGTCGAATTCCAAACTTAAAAATGGTATTGCTTGCTGTTTTTAAAAATCAAGCATTTTGGTGCCTGAAGAAGAAAACGCGTGATGCCGGGGTCAGAAAAACTGGTCCCTGGAGAGGTAAAATTTTTTTGATCCCAAATGCAAAAACGGATGACAGGACGAAATTCGGGGTTGAATTCCATACTTAAGAATGGTATTGCTTGCTGTTTTTAAAAATCAGTCTTTTTGTGCCTGAAGAAGAAAACGCGTGATGCCGGGGTCAGTAAAAATGATGCATGGTTAGGCAAATTTTTTTTGATCCCAAATGCAAAAACGGATGCCAGGACGAAATGCAGGGTCGATTTCCAAACTTAAAAATGGTATTGCTTGCTGTTTTTAAAAATCAAGCTTTTTGGTGCCTGAAGAAGAAAACGCGTGATGCCGGGGTCAGAAAAACTGGTGCCTGGGGAGGCAAATTTTTTTTGATCCCAAATGCAAAAACGGATGCCAGGACGAAATTCCGGGTCGAATTCCAAACTTAAAAATGGTATTGCTTGCTGTTTTTAAAAATCAAGCATTTTGGTGCCTGAAGAAGAAAACGCGTGATGCCGGGGTCAGAAAAACTGGTGCCTGGGGAGGCAATTTTTTTTTGATCCCAAATGCAAAAACGGATGCCAGGACGAAATGCAGGGTCGATTTCCAAACTTAAAAATGGTATTGCTTGCTGTTTTTAAAAATCAAGCTTTTTGGTGCCTGACGAAGAAAACACGTGATGCCGGGGTCAGAAAAACTGGTGCCTGGGGAGGCAAATTTTTTTTGATCCCAAATGCAAAAACGGATGCCAGGACGAAATGCAGGGTCGATTTCCAAACTTAAAAATGGTATCGCTTGCTGTTTTTAAAAATCAAGCTTTTGGGTGCCTGAAGAAGAAAACGCGTGATGCCGGGGTCAGAAAAACTGGTGCCGGGGGAGGCAAAAAATTTTTGATCCCAAATGCAAAAATCCATGCCAGGATGAGTTTCGGGGTAGAATTCCATACTTAAAAATGATATTGCTTGCTGTTTTTAAAAATCAAGCATTTTGGTGCCTGAAGAAGAAATCGCGTGATGCCGGGGTCAGAAAAATTGGTGCCTGGGGAGGCAAATTTTTTTTGATCCCAAATGCAAAAACGGATGACAGGACAAAATTCGGGGTTAAATTCCATACTTAAGAATGGTATTGCTTGCTGTTTTTAAAAATCAGTCTTTTTGTGCCTGAAGAAGAAAACGCGTGATGCCGGGGTCAGAAAAACTGGTGCCGGGGGAGGCAAAAATTTTTTGATCCCAAATGCAAAAACGGATGCCAGGACGAAATGCAGGGTCGATTTCCAAACTTAAAAATGGTATTGCTTGCTGTTTTTAAAAATCAAGCTTTTTGGTGCCTGAAGAAGAAAACGCGTGATGCCGGGGTCAGAAAAACTGGTGCCTGGGGAGGCAAATTTTTTTTGATCCCAAATGCAAAAACGGATGCCAGGACGAAATTCCGGGTCGAATTCCAAACTTAAAAATGGTATTGCTTGCTGTTTTTAAAAATCAAGCATTTTGGTGCCTGAAGAAGAAAACGCGTGATGCCGGGGTCAGAAAAACTGGTGCCTGCGGAAGCAAATTTTTTTTGATCCCAAATGCAAAAACGGATGCCAGGACGAAATTCGGGGTCGAATTCCAAACTTAAAAATGGTATTGCTTGCTGTTTTTAAAAATCAAGCTTTTTGGTGCCTGACGAAGAAAACACGTGATGCCGGGGTCAGAAAAACTGGTGCCTGGGGAGGCAAATTTTTTTTGATCCCAAATGCAAAAACGGATGCCAGGACGAAATGCAGGGTCGATTTCCAAACATAAAAATGGTATTGCTTGCTGTTTTTAAAAATCAAGCTTTTTGGTGCCTGACGAAGAAAACACGTGATGCCGGGGTCAGAAAAACTGGTGCCTGGGGAGGCAAATTTTTTTTGATCCCAAATGCAAAAATGGATGCCAGGACGAAATGCAGGGTCGATTTCCAAACTTAAAAATGGTATTGCTTGCTGTTTTTAAAAATCAAGCTTTTGGGTGCCTGAAGAAGAAAACGCGTGATGCCGGGGTCAGAAAAACTGGTGCCGGGGGAGGCAAAAATTTTTTGATCCCAAATGCAAAAACGGATGCCAGGACGAAATTCCGGGTCGAATTCCAAACTTAAAAATGGTATTGCTTGCTGTTTTTAAAAATCAAGCTTTTTGGTGCCTGAAGAAGAAAACGCGTGATGCCGGGGTCAGAAAAACTGGTGCCTGGGAGGCAAGATTTTTTTGATCCCAAATGCAAAAACGGATGCCAGGACGAAATTCGGGGTCGAATTCCATCCTTAAAAATGGTATTGCTTGCTGTTTTTAAAAATGAAGCTTTTTCGTGCCTGAAGAAGAAAACGCGTGATGCCGGGGTCAGAAAAAATGGTGCCTGGGGAGGCAAATTTTTTTTGATCCCAAATGCAAAAATCCATGCCAGGATGAGTTTCGGGGTAGAATTCCATACTTAAAAATGATATTGCTTGCTGTTTTTAAAAATCAAGCATTTTGGTGCCTGAAGAAGAAATCGCGTGATGCCGGGGTCAGAAAAACTGGTGCCTGGGGAGGCAAATTTTTTTTGATCCCAAATGCAAAAACGGATGCCAGGACGAAATGCAGGGTCGATTTCCAAACTTAAAAATGGTATTGCTTGCTGTTTTTAAAAATCAAGCATTTTGGTGCCTGAAGAAGAAAACGCGTGATGCCGGGGTCAGAAAAACTGGTGCCTGGAGAGGCAAATTTTTTTTGATCCCAAATGCAAAAACGGATGCCAGGACGAAATTCCGGGTCGAATTCCAAACTTAAAAATGGTATTGCTTGCTGTTTTTAAAAATCAAGCTTTTTGGTGCCTGAAGAAGAAAACGCGTGATGCCGCGGTCAGAAAAACTGGTGCCTGGGGAGGCAAATTTTTTTTGATCCCAAATGCAAAAACGGATGCCAGGACGAAATTCCGGGTCGAATTCCAAACTTAAAAATGGTATTGCTTGCTGTTTTTAAAAATCAAGCATTTTGGTGCCTGAAGAAGAAAACGCGTGATGCCGGGGTCAGAAAAACTGGTCCCTGGAGAGGTAAAATTTTTTTGATCCCAAATGCAAAAACGGATGACAGGACGAAATTCGGGGTTGAATTCCATACTTAAGAATGGTATTGCTTGCTGTTTTTAAAAATCAGTCTTTTTGTGCCTGAAGAAGAAAACGCGTGATGCCGGGGTCAGAAAAAATGATGCATGGTTAGGCAAATTTTTTTTGATCCCAAATGCAAAAATGGATGCCAGGACGAAATGCAGGGTCGATTTCCAAACTTAAAAATGGTATTGCTTGCTGTTTTTAAAAATCAAGCTTTTTGGTGCCTGAAGAAGAATACGCGTGATGCCGGGGTCAGAAAAACTGGTGCCTGGGGAGGCAAATTTTTTTTGATCCCAAATGCAAAAACGGATGCCAGGACGAAATTCCGGGTCGAATTCCAAACTTAAAAATGGTATTGCTTGCTGTTTTTAAAAATCAAGCTTTTTGGTGCCTGAAGAAGAAAATACGTGATGCCGGGGTCAGAAGAACTGGTGCCTGGGGAGGTAAAATTTTTTTGATCCCAAATGCAAAAACGGATGCCAGGACGAAATTCCGGGTCGAATTCCAATCTTAAAAATGGTATTGCTTGCTGTTTTTAAAAATCAAGCATTTTGGTGCCTGAAGAAGAAATCGCGTGATGCCGGGGTCAGAAAAACTGGTGCCTGGTGAGGCAAATTTTTTTTGATCCCAAATGCAAAAACGGATGCCAGGACGAAATTCCGGGTCGAATTCCAATCTTAAAAATGGTATTGCTTGCTGTTTTTAAAAATCAAGCTTTTTGGTGCCTGAAGAAGAAAACGCGTGATGCCGGGGTCAGAAAAACTGGTGCCTGGGGAGGCAAATTTTTTTTGATCCCAAATGCAAAAACGGATGCCAGGACGAAATTCCGGGTCGAATTCCAAACTTAAAAATGGTATTGCTTGCTGTTTTTAAAAATCAAGCTTTTTGGTGCCTGAAGAAGAAAACACGTGATGCCGGGGTCAGAAAAACTGGTGCCTGGGTAGGCAAAAATTTTTTGATCCCAAATGTAAAAACGGATGCCAGGACGAAATGCAGGGTTGAATTCCAAACTTAAAAATGGTATTGCTTGCTGTTTTTAAAAATCAAGCTTTTTGGTGCCTGAAGAAGAAAACGCGTGATGCCGGGGTCAGAAAAACTGGTGCCTGCGGAGGCAAATTTTTTTTGATCCCAAATGCAAAAATGGATGCCAGGACGAAATTCGGGGTCGAATTCCAAACTTAAAAATGGTATTGCTTGCTGTTTTTAAAAATCAAGCTTTTTGGTGCCTGACGAAGAAAACACGTGATGCCGGGGTCAGAAAAACTGGTGCCTGGGGAGGCAAATTTTTTTTGATCCCAAATGCAAAAACGGATGGCAGGACGAAATGCAGGGTCGATTTCCAAACTTAAAAATGGTATTGCTTGCTGTTTTTAAAAATCAAGCTTTTTGGTGCCTGACGAAGAAAACACGTGATGCCGGGGTCAGAAAAACTGGTGCCTGGGGAGGCAAATTTTTTTTGATCCCAAATGCAAAAACGGATGCCAGGACGAAATGCAGGGTCGATTTCCAAACTTAAAAATGGTATTGCTTGCTGTTTTTAAAAATCAAGCTTTTTGGTGCCTGAAGAAGAAAACGCGTGATGCCGGGGTCAGAAAAACTGGTGCCGGGGGAGGCAAAAATTTTTTGATCCCAAATGCAAAAACGGATGCCAGGACGAAATTCCGGGTCGAATTCCAAACTTAAAAATGGTATTGCTTGCTGTTTTTAAAAATCAAGCTTTTGGGTGCCTGAAGAAGAAAACGCGTGATGCCGGGGTCAGAAAAACTGGTGCCGGGGGAGGCAAAAATTTTTTGATCCCAAATGCAAAAACGGATGCCAGGACGAAATTCCGGGTCGAATTCCAAACTTAAAAATGGTATTGCTTGCTGTTTTTAAAAATCAAGCTTTTTGGTGCCTGAAGAAGAAAACGCGTGATGCCGGGGTCAGAAAAACTGGTGCCTGGGAGGCAAGATTTTTTTGATCCCAAATGCAAAAACGGATGCCAGGACGAAATTCGGGGTCGAATTCCATCCTTAAAAATGGTATTGCTTGCTGTTTTTAAAAATGAAGCTTTTTCGTGCCTGAAGAAGAAAACGCGTGATGCCGGGGTCAGAAAAAATGGTGCCTGGGGAGGCAAATTTTTTTTGATCCCAAATGCAAAAATCCATGCCAGGATGAGTTTCGGGGTAGAATTCCATACTTAAAAATGATATTGCTTGCTGTTTTTAAAAATCAAGCATTTTGGTGCCTGAAGAAGAAATCGCGTGATGCCGGGGTCAGAAAAACTGGTGCCTGGGGAGGCAAATTTTTTTTGATCCCAAATGCAAAAACGGATGCCAGGACGAAATGCAGGGTCGATTTCCAAACTTAAAAATGGTATTGCTTGCTGTTTTTAAAAATCAAGCATTTTGGTGCCTGAAGAAGAAAACGCGTGATGCCGGGGTCAGAAAAACTGGTGCCTGGAGAGGCAAATTTTTTTTGATCCCAAATGCAAAAACGGATGCCAGGACGAAATTCCGGGTCGAATTCCAAACTTAAAAATGGTATTGCTTGCTGTTTTTAAAAATCAAGCTTTTTGGTGCCTGAAGAAGAAAACGCGTGATGCCGCGGTCAGAAAAACTGGTGCCTGGGGAGGCAAATTTTTTTTGATCCCAAATGCAAAAACGGATGCCAGGACGAAATTCCGGGTCGAATTCCAAACTTAAAAATGGTATTGCTTGCTGTTTTTAAAAATCAAGCATTTTGGTGCCTGAAGAAGAAAACGCGTGATGCCGGGGTCAGAAAAACTGGTCCCTGGAGAGGTAAAATTTTTTTGATCCCAAATGCAAAAACGGATGACAGGACGAAATTCGGGGTTGAATTCCATACTTAAGAATGGTATTGCTTGCTGTTTTTAAAAATCAGTCTTTTTGTGCCTGAAGAAGAAAACGCGTGATGCCGGGGTCAGAAAAAATGATGCATGGTTAGGCAAATTTTTTTTGATCCCAAATGCAAAAATGGATGCCAGGACGAAATGCAGGGTCGATTTCCAAACTTAAAAATGGTATTGCTTGCTGTTTTTAAAAATCAAGCTTTTTGGTGCCTGAAGAAGAATACGCGTGATGCCGGGGTCAGAAAAACTGGTGCCTGGGGAGGCAAATTTTTTTTGATCCCAAATGCAAAAACGGATGCCAGGACGAAATTCCGGGTCGAATTCCAAACTTAAAAATGGTATTGCTTGCTGTTTTTAAAAATCAAGCTTTTTGGTGCCTGAAGAAGAAAATACGTGATGCCGGGGTCAGAAGAACTGGTGCCTGGGGAGGTAAAATTTTTTTGATCCCAAATGCAAAAACGGATGCCAGGACGAAATTCCGGGTCGAATTCCAATCTTAAAAATGGTATTGCTTGCTGTTTTTAAAAATCAAGCATTTTGGTGCCTGAAGAAGAAATCGCGTGATGCCGGGGTCAGAAAAACTGGTGCCTGGTGAGGCAAATTTTTTTTGATCCCAAATGCAAAAACGGATGCCAGGACGAAATTCCGGGTCGAATTCCAATCTTAAAAATGGTATTGCTTGCTGTTTTTAAAAATCAAGCTTTTTGGTGCCTGAAGAAGAAAACGCGTGATGCCGGGGTCAGAAAAACTGGTGCCTGGGGAGGCAAATTTTTTTTGATCCCAAATGCAAAAACGGATGCCAGGACGAAATTCCGGGTCGAATTCCAAACTTAAAAATGGTATTGCTTGCTGTTTTTAAAAATCAAGCTTTTTGGTGCCTGAAGAAGAAAACACGTGATGCCGGGGTCAGAAAAACTGGTGCCTGGGTAGGCAAAAATTTTTTGATCCCAAATGTAAAAACGGATGCCAGGACGAAATGCAGGGTTGAATTCCAAACTTAAAAATGGTATTGCTTGCTGTTTTTAAAAATCAAGCTTTTTGGTGCCTGAAGAAGAAAACGCGTGATGCCGGGGTCAGAAAAACTGGTGCCTGCGGAGGCAAATTTTTTTTGATCCCAAATGCAAAAATGGATGCCAGGACGAAATTCGGGGTCGAATTCCAAACTTAAAAATGGTATTGCTTGCTGTTTTTAAAAATCAAGCTTTTTGGTGCCTGACGAAGAAAACACGTGATGCCGGGGTCAGAAAAACTGGTGCCTGGGGAGGCAAATTTTTTTTGATCCCAAATGCAAAAACGGATGGCAGGACGAAATGCAGGGTCGATTTCCAAACTTAAAAATGGTATTGCTTGCTGTTTTTAAAAATCAAGCTTTTTGGTGCCTGACGAAGAAAACACGTGATGCCGGGGTCAGAAAAACTGGTGCCTGGGGAGGCAAATTTTTTTTGATCCCAAATGCAAAAACGGATGCCAGGACGAAATGCAGGGTCGATTTCCAAACTTAAAAATGGTATTGCTTGCTGTTTTTAAAAATCAAGCTTTTTGGTGCCTGAAGAAGAAAACGCGTGATGCCGGGGTCAGAAAAACTGGTGCCGGGGGAGGCAAAAATTTTTTGATCCCAAATGCAAAAACGGATGCCAGGACGAAATTCCGGGTCGAATTCCAAACTTAAAAATGGTATTGCTTGCTGTTTTTAAAAATCAAGCTTTTTGGTGCCTGAAGAAGAAAACGCGTGATGCCGGGGTCAGAAAAACTGGTGCCTGGGAGGCAAGATTTTTTTGATCCCAAATGCAAAAACGGATGCCAGGACGAAATTCGGGGTCGAATTCCGTCCTTAAAAATGGTATTGCTTGCTGTTTTTAAAAATGAAGCTTTTTCGTGCCTGAAGAAGAAAACGCGTGATGCCGGGGTCAGAAAAAATGGTGCCTGGGGAGGCAAATTTTTTTTGATCCCAAATGCAAAAATCCATGCCAGGATGAGTTTCGGGGTAGAATTCCATACTTAAAAATGATATTGCTTGCTGTTTTTAAAAATCAAGCATTTTGGTGCCTGAAGAAGAAATCGCGTGATGCCGGGGTCAGAAAAACTGGTGCCTGGGGAGGCAAATTTTTTTTGATCCCAAATGCAAAAACGGATGCCAGGACGAAATGCAGGGTCGATTTCCAAACTTAAAAATGGTATTGCTTGCTGTTTTTAAAAATCAAGCATTTTGGTGCCTGAAGAAGAAAACGCGTGATGCCGGGGTCAGAAAAACTGGTGCCTGGGGAGGCAAATTTTTTTTGATCCCAAATGCAAAAACGGATGCCAGGACGAAATTCCGGGTCGAATTCCAAACTTAAAAATGGTATTGCTTGCTGTTTTTAAAAATCAAGCTTTTTGGTGCCTGAAGAAGAAAATGCGTGATGCCGGGGTCAGAAAAACTGGTGCCTGGGGAGGCAAATTTTTTTTGATCCCAAATGCAAAAACGGATGCCAGGACGAAATTCCGGGTCGAATTCCAAACTTAAAAATGGTATTGCTTGCTGTTTTTAAAAATCAAGCATTTTGGTGCCTGAAGAAGAAAACGCGTGATGCCGGGGTCAGAAAAACTGGTCCCTGGAGAGGTAAAATTTTTTTGATCCCAAATGCAAAAACGGATGACAGGACGAAATTCGGGGTTGAATTCCATACTTAAGAATGGTATTGCTTGCTGTTTTTAAAAATCAGTCTTTTTGTGCCTGAAGAAGAAAACGCGTGATGCCGGGGTCAGAAAAAATGATGCATGGTTAGGCAAATTTTTTTTGATCCCAAATGCAAAAACGGATGCCAGGACGAAATGCAGGGTCGATTTCCAAACTTAAAAATGGTATTGCTTGCTGTTTTTAAAAATCAAGCTTTTTGGTGCCTGAAGAAGAAAACGCGTGATGCCGGGGTCAGAAAAACTGGTGCCTGGGGAGGCAAATTTTTTTTGATCCCAAATGCAAAAACGGATGCCAGGACGAAATTCCGGGTCGAATTCCAAACTTAAAAATGGTATTGCTTGCTGTTTTTAAAAATCAAGCATTTTGGTGCCTGAAGAAGAAAACGCGTGATGCCGGGGTCAGAAAAACGTGCCTGGGGAGGCAAATTTTTTTTGATCCCAAATGCAAAAATCCATGCCAAGATGAGTTTCGGGGTAGAATTCCATACTTAAAAATGATATTGCTTGCTGTTTTTAAAAATCAAGCATTTTGGTGCCTGAAGAAGAAATCGCGTGATGCCGGGGTCAGAAAAACTGGTGCCTGGGGAGGCAAATTTTTTTTGATCCCAAATGCAAAAACGGATGCCAGGACGAAATGCAGGGTCGATTTCCAAACTTAAAAATGGTATTGCTTGCTGTTTTTAAAAATCAAGCATTTTGGTGCCTGAAGAAGAAAACGCGTGATGCCGGGGTCAGAAAAACTGGTGCCTGGGGAGGCAAATTTTTTTTGATCCCAAATGCAAAAACGGATGCCAGGACGAAATTCCGGGTCGAATTCCAAACTTAAAAATGGTATTGCTTGCTGTTTTTAAAAATCAAGCTTTTTGGTGCCTGAAGAAGAAAATGCGTGATGCCGGGGTCAGAAAAACTGGTGCCTGGGGAGGCAAATTTTTTTTGATCCCAAATGCAAAAACGGATGCCAGGACGAAATTCCGGGTCGAATTCCAAACTTAAAAATGGTATTGCTTGCTGTTTTTAAAAATCAAGCATTTTGGTGCCTGAAGAAGAAAACGCGTGATGCCGGGGTCAGAAAAACTGGTCCCTGGAGAGGTAAAATTTTTTTGATCCCAAATGCAAAAACGGATGACAGGACGAAATTCGGGGTTGAATTCCATACTTAAGAATGGTATTGCTTGCTGTTTTTAAAAATCAGTCTTTTTGTGCCTGAAGAAGAAAACGCGTGATGCCGGGGTCAGAAAAAATGATGCATGGTTAGGCAAATTTTTTTTGATCCCAAATGCAAAAACGGATGCCAGGACGAAATGCAGGGTCGATTTCCAAACTTAAAAATGGTATTGCTTGCTGTTTTTAAAAATCAAGCTTTTTGGTGCCTGACGAAGAAAACACGTGATGCCGGGGTCAGAAAAACTGGTGCCTGGGGAGGCAAATTTTTTTTGATCCCAAATGCAAAAACGGATGCCAGGACGAAATGCAGGGTCGATTTCCAAACTTAAAAATGGTATTGCTTGCTGTTTTTAAAAATCAAGCTTTTTGGTGCCTGAAGAAGAAAACGCGTGATGCCGGGGTCAGAAAAACTGGTGCCGGGGGAGGCAAAAATTTTTTGATCCCAAATGCAAAAACGGATGCCAGGACGAAATTCCGGGTCGAATTCCAAACTTAAAAATGGTATTGCTTGCTGTTTTTAAAAATCAAGCTTTTTGGTGCCTGAAGAAGAAAACGCGTGATGCCGGGGTCAGAAAAACTGGTGCCTGGGAGGCAAGATTTTTTTGATCCCAAATGCAAAAACGGATGCCAGGACGAAATTCGGGGTCGAATTCCATCCTTAAAAATGGTATTGCTTGCTGTTTTTAAAAATGAAGCTTTTTCGTGCCTGAAGAAGAAAACGCGTGATGCCGGGGTCAGAAAAAATGGTGCCTGGGGAGGCAAATTTTTTTTGATCCCAAATGCAAAAATCCATGCCAGGATGAGTTTCGGGGTAGAATTCCATACTTAAAAATGATATTGCTTGCTGTTTTTAAAAATCAAGCATTTTGGTGCCTGAAGAAGAAATCGCGTGATGCCGGGGTCAGAAAAACTGGTGCCTGGGGAGGCAAATTTTTTTTGATCCCAAATGCAAAAACGGATGCCAGGACGAAATGCAGGGTCGATTTCCAAACTTAAAAATGGTATTGCTTGCTGTTTTTAAAAATCAAGCATTTTGGTGCCTGAAGAAGAAAACGCGTGATGCCGGGGTCAGAAAAACTGGTGCCTGGGGAGGCAAATTTTTTTTGATCCCAAATGCAAAAACGGATGCCAGGACGAAATTCCGGGTCGAATTCCAAACTTAAAAATGGTATTGCTTGCTGTTTTTAAAAATCAAGCTTTTTGGTGCCTGAAGAAGAAAATGCGTGATGCCGGGGTCAGAAAAACTGGTGCCTGGGGAGGCAAATTTTTTTTGATCCCAAATGCAAAAACGGATGCCAGGACGAAATTCCGGGTCGAATTCCAAACTTAAAAATGGTATTGCTTGCTGTTTTTAAAAATCAAGCATTTTGGTGCCTGAAGAAGAAAACGCGTGATGCCGGGGTCAGAAAAACTGGTCCCTGGAGAGGTAAAATTTTTTTGATCCCAAATGCAAAAACGGATGACAGGACGAAATTCGGGGTTGAATTCCATACTTAAGAATGGTATTGCTTGCTGTTTTTAAAAATCAGTCTTTTTGTGCCTGAAGAAGAAAACGCGTGATGCCGGGGTCAGAAAAAATGATGCATGGTTAGGCAAATTTTTTTTGATCCCAAATGCAAAAACGGATGCCAGGACGAAATGCAGGGTCGATTTCCAAACTTAAAAATGGTATTGCTTGCTGTTTTTAAAAATCAAGCTTTTTGGTGCCTGAAGAAGAAAACGCGTGATGCCGGGGTCAGAAAAACTGGTGCCTGGGGAGGCAAATTTTTTTTGATCCCAAATGCAAAAACGGATGCCAGGACGAAATTCCGGGTCGAATTCCAAACTTAAAAATGGTATTGCTTGCTGTTTTTAAAAATCAAGCATTTTGGTGCCTGAAGAAGAAAACGCGTGATGCCGGGGTCAGAAAAACGTGCCTGCGGAGGCAAATTTTTTTTGATCCCAAATGCAAAAACGGATGCCAGGACGAAATTCGGGGTCGAATTCCAAACTTAAAAATGGTATTGCTTGCTGTTTTTAAAAATCAAGCTTTTTGGTGCCTGACGAAGAAAACACGTGATGCCGGGGTCAGAAAAACTGGTGCCTGGGGAGGCAAATTTTTTTTGATCCCAAATGCAAAAACGGATGCCAGGACGAAATGCAGGGTCGATTTCCAAACTTAAAAATGGTATTGCTTGCTGTTTTTAAAAATCAAGCTTTTTGGTGCCTGACGAAGAAAACACGTGATGCCGGGGTCAGAAAAACTGGTGCCTGGGGAGGCAAATTTTTTTTGATCCCAAATGCAAAAACGGATGCCAGGACGAAATGCAGGGTCGATTTCCAAACTTAAAAATGGTATTGCTTGCTGTTTTTAAAAATCAAGCTTTTGGGTGCCTGAAGAAGAAAACGCGTGATGCCGGGGTCAGAAAAACTGGTGCCGGGGGAGGCAAAAATTTTTTGATCCCAAATGCAAAAACGGATGCCAGGACGAAATTCCGGGTCGAATTCCAAACTTAAAAATGGTATTGCTTGCTGTTTTTAAAAATCAAGCTTTTTGGTGCCTGAAGAAGAAAACGCGTGATGCCGGGGTCAGAAAAACTGGTGCCTGGGAGGCAAGATTTTTTTGATCCCAAATGCAAAAACGGATGCCAGGACGAAATTCGGGGTCGAATTCCATCCTTAAAAATGGTATTGCTTGCTGTTTTTAAAAATGAAGCTTTTTCGTGCCTGAAGAAGAAAACGCGTGATGCCGGGGTCAGAAAAAATGGTGCCTGGGGAGGCAAATTTTTTTTGATCCCAAATGCAAAAATCCATGCCAGGATGAGTTTCGGGGTAGAATTCCATACTTAAAAATGATATTGCTTGCTGTTTTTAAAAATCAAGCATTTTGGTGCCTGAAGAAGAAATCGCGTGATGCCGGGGTCAGAAAAACTGGTGCCTGGGGAGGCAAATTTTTTTTGATCCCAAATGCAAAAACGGATGCCAGGACGAAATGCAGGGTCGATTTCCAAACTTAAAAATGGTATTGCTTGCTGTTTTTAAAAATCAAGCATTTTGGTGCCTGAAGAAGAAAACGCGTGATGCCGGGGTCAGAAAAACTGGTGCCTGGAGAGGCAAATTTTTTTTGATCCCAAATGCAAAAACGGATGCCAGGATGAAATTCCGGGTCGAATTCCAAACTTAAAAATGGTATTGCTTGCTGTTTTTAAAAATCAAGCTTTTTGGTGCCTGAAGAAGAAAACGCGTGATGCCGGGGTCAGAAAAACTGGTGCCTGGGGAGGCAAATTTTTTTGATCCCAAATGCAAAAACGGATGCCAGGACGAAATTCCGGGTCGAATTCCAAACTTAAAAATGGTATTGCTTGCTGTTTTTAAAAATCAAGCATTTTGGTGCCTGAAGAAGAAAACGCGTGATGCCGGGGTCAGAAAAACTGGTCCCTGGAGAGGTAAAATTTTTTTGATCCCAAATGCAAAAACGGATGACAGGACGAAATTCGGGGTTGAATTCCATACTTAAGAATGGTATTGCTTGCTGTTTTTAAAAACCAGTCTTTTTGTGCCTGAAGAAGAAAACGCGTGATGCCGGGGTCAGAAAAAATGATGCATGGTTAGGCAAATTTTTTTTGATCCCAAATGCAAAAATGGATGCCAGGACGAAATTCCGGGTCGAATTCCAAACTTAAAAATGGTATTGCTTGCTGTTTTTAAAAATCAAGCTTTTTGGTGCCTGAAGAAGAAAACGCGTGATGCCGGGGTCAGAAAAACTGGTGCCTGGGGAGGCAAATTTTTTTTGATCCCAAATGCAAAAACGGATGCCAGGACGAAATTCCGGGTCGAATTCCAATCTTAAAAATGGTATTGCTTGCTGTTTTTAAAAATGAAGCTTTTTGGTGCCTGAAGAAGAAAACGCGTGATGCCGGGGTCAGAAAAACTGGTGCCTGGGGAGGCAAATTTTTTTTGATCCCAAATGCAAAAACGGATGCCAGGACGAAATTCCGGGTCGAATTCCAAACTTAAAAATGGTATTGCTTGCTGTTTTTAAAAATCAAGCTTTTTGGTGCCTGAAGAAGAAAATACGTGATGCCGGGGTCAGAAGAACTGGTGCCTGGGGAGGTAAAATTTTTTTGATCCCAAATGCAAAAACGGATGCCAGGACGAAATTCCGGGTCGAATTCCAATCTTAAAAATGGTATTGCTTTTTTTTTTAAAAATCAAGCATTTTGGTGCCTGAAGAAGAAATCGCGTGATGCCGGGGTCAGAAAAACTGGTGCCTGGTGAGGCAAATTTTTTTTGATCCCAAATGCAAAAACGGATGCCAGGACGAAATTCCGGGTCGAATTCCAAACTTAAAAATGGTATTGCTTGCTGTTTTTAAAAATCAAGCTTTTTGGTGCCTGAAGAAGAAAACGCGTGATGCCGGGGTCAGAAAAACTGGTGCCTGGGGAGGCAAATTTTTTTTGATCCCAAATGCAATAACGGATGCCAGGACGAAATTCCGGGTCGAATTCCAAACTTAAAAATGGTATTGCTTGCTGTTTTTAAAAATCAAGCTTTTTGGTGCCTGAAGAAGAAAATACGTGATGCCGGGGTCAGAAGAACTGGTGCCTGGGGAGGTAAAATTTTTTTGATCCCAAATGCAAAAACGGATGCCAGGACGAAATTCGGGGTCGAATTCCAATCTTAAAAATGGTATTGCTTGCTGTTTTTAAAAATCAGGCTTTTTGGTGCCTAAAGAAGAAAACGCGTGATGCCGGGGTCAGAAAAAATGATGCCTGGGTAGGCAAATTTTTTTTGATCCCAAATGCAAAAACGGATGCCAGGACGAAATTCGGGGTCGAATTCCAAACTTAAAAATGGTATTGCTTGCTGTTTTTAAAAATCAAGCTTTTTGGTGCCTGAAGAAGAAAACACGTGATGCCTGGGTCAGAAAAACTGGTGCCTGGGTAGGCAAATTTTTTTTGATCCCAAATGCAAAAACGGATGCCAGGACGAAATTCCGGGTCGAATTCCAAACTTAAAAATGGTATTGCTTGCTGTTTTTAAAAATCAAGCATTTTGGTGCCTGAAGAAGAAAACGCGTGATGCCGGGGTCAGAAAAACTGGTGCCTGGGGAGGCAAATTTTTTTTGATCCCAAATGCAAAAACGGATGGCAGGACGAAATTCGGGGTCGAATTCCAAACTTAAAAATGATATTGCTTGCTGTTTTTAAAAATCAAGCTTTTTGGTGCCTGGAGAAGAAAACGCGTGATGCCGGGGTCAGAAATACTGGTGCCTGGGGAGGCAAATTTTTTTTGATCCCAAATGCAAAAACAGATGCCAGGACGAAATTCGGGGTCGAATTCCAAACTTAAAAATGGTATTGCTTGCTGTTTTTAAAAATCAAGCATTTTGGTGCCTGAAGAAGAAATCGCGTGATGCCGGGGTCAGAAAAACTGGTGCCTGGGGAGGCAAATTTTTTTTGATCCCAAATGCAAAAATGGATGCCAGGACGAAATTCTGGGTCGAATTCCAAACTTAAAAATGGTATTGCTTGCTGTTTTTAAAAATCAAGCATTTTGGTGCCTGAAGAAGAAAACGCGTGATGCCGGGGTCAGAAAAACTGGTGCCTGGGGAGGCAAATTTTTTTTGATCCCAAATGCAAAAACGGATGCCAGGACGAAATTCCGGATTGAATTCCAAACTTAAAAATGGTATTGCTTGCTGTTTTTAAAAATCAAGCGTTTTGGTGCCTGAAGAATAAAACGCGTGATGCCGGGGTCAGAAAAACTGGTGCCTGGGGAGGCAAATTTTTTTTGATCCCAAATGCAAAAACGGATGCCAGGACGAAATTCTGGGTCGAATTCCAAGCTTAAAAATGGAATTGCTTGCTGTTTTAAAAATCAAGCTTTTTGGTGCCTGAAGAAGAAACGCGTGATGCCGGGGTCAGAAAAACTGGTGCCTGGGGAGGCAAATTTTTTTTGATCCCAAATGCAAAAATGGATGGCAGGACGAAATGCAGGGTCGAATTCCAATCTTAAAAATGGTATTGCTTGCTGTTTTTAAAAATCAAGCTTTTTGGTGCCTGAAGAAGAAAACGCGTGATGCCGGGGTCAGAAATACTGGTGCCTGGGGAGGCAAAATTTTTTTGATCCCAAATGCAAAAACGGATGCCAGGACGAAATGCAGGGTCGAATTCCAATCTTAAAAATGGTATTGCTTGCTGTTTTTAAAAATCAAGCTTTTTGGTGCCTGAAGAAGAAAACGCGTGATTCCGGGGTCAGAAAAACTGGTGCCTCGGGAGGCAAATTTTTTTTGATCCCAAATGCAAAAACGGATGCCAGGACGAAATTCTGGGTCGAATTCCAAACTTAAAAATGGTATTGCTTGCTGTTTTTAAAAATCAAGCTTTTTGGTGCCTGAAGAAGAAAACGCGTGATGCCGGGGTCAGAAAAACTGGTGCCTGGGGAGGCAAATTTTTTTGATCCCAAATGCAAAAACGGATGCCAGGACGAAATTCCGGGTCGAATTCCAAACTTAAAAATGGTATTGCTTGCTGTTTTTAAAAATCAAGCATTTTGGTGCCTGAAGAAGAAAACGCGTGATGCCGGGGTCAGAAAAACTGGTCCCTGGAGAGGTAAAATTTTTTTGATCCCAAATGCAAAAACGGATGACAGGACGAAATTCGGGGTTGAATTCCATACTTAAGAATGGTATTGCTTGCTGTTTTTAAAAATCAGTCTTTTTGTGCCTGAAGAAGAAAACGCGTGATGCCGGGGTCAGAAAAAATGATGCATGGTTAGGCAAATTTTTTTTGATCCCAAATGCAAAAATGGATGCCAGGACGAAATGCAGGGTCGATTTCCAAACTTAAAAATGGTATTGCTTGCTGTTTTTAAAAATCAAGCTTTTTGGTGCCTGAAGAAGAAAACGCGTGATGCCGGGGTCAGAAAAACTGGTGCCTGGGGAGGCAAATTTTTTTTGATCCCAAATGCAAAAACGGATGCCAGGACGAAATTCCGGGTCGAATTCCAAACTTAAAAATGGTATTGCTTGCTGTTTTTAAAAATCAAGCATTTTGGTGCCTGAAGAAGAAAACGCGTGATGCCGGGGTCAGAAAAACTGGTGCCTGGGGAGGCAAATTTTTTTTGATCCCAAATGCAAAAACGGATGCCAGGACGAAATTCCGGGTCGAATTCCAATCTTAAAAATGGTATTGCTTGCTGTTTTTAAAAATCAAGCTTTTTGGTGCCTGAAGAAGAAAACGCGTGATGCCGGGGTCAGAAAAACTGGTGCCTGGGGAGGCAAATTTTTTTTGATCCCAAATGCAAAAATGGATGCCAGGACGAAATTCCGGGTCGAATTCCAAACTTAAAAATGGTATTGCTTGCTGTTTTTAAAAATCAAGCTTTTTGGTGCCTGAAGAAGAAAATACGTGATGCCGGGGTCAGAAGAACTGGTGCCTGGGGAGGTAAAATTTTTTTGATCCCAAATGCAAAAACGGATGCCAGGACGAAATTCCGGGTCGAATTCCAATCTTAAAAATGGTATTGCTTGCTGTTTTTAAAAATCAAGCATTTTGGTGCCTGAAGAAGAAATCGCGTGATGCCGGGGTCAGAAAAACTGGTGTCTGGTGAGGCAAATTTTTTTTGATCCCAAATGCAAAAACGGATGCCAGGACGAAATTCCGGGTCGAATTCCAATCTTAAAAATGGTATTGCTTGCTGTTTTTAAAAATCAAGCATTTTGGTGCCTGAAGAAGAAATCGCGTGATGCCGGGGTCAGAAAAACTGGTGCCTGGGGAGGCAAATTTTTTTTGATCCCAAATGCAAAAACGGATGCCAGGACGAAATTCCGGGTCGAATTCCAATCTTAAAAATGGTATTGCTTGCTGTTTTTAAAAATCAAGCTTTTTGGTGCCTGAAGAAGAAAACGCGTGATGCCGGGGTCAGAAAAACTGGTGCCTGGGGAGGCAAATTTTTTTTGATCCCAAATGCAAAAATGGATGCCAGGACGAAATTCTGGGTCGAATTCCAAACTTAAAAATGGTATTGCTTGCTGTTTTTAAAAATCAAGCATTTTGGTGCCTGAAGAAGAAAACGCGTGATGCCGGGGTCAGAAAATCTGGTGCCTGGGGAGGCAAATTTTTTTTGATCCCAAATGCAAAAACGGATGCCAGGACGAAATTCCGGATTGAATTCCAAACTTAAAAATGGTATTGCTTGCTGTTTTTAAAAATCAAGCTTTTTGGTGCCTGAAGAAGAAATCGCGTGATGCCGGGGTCAGAAAAACTGGTGCCTGGGGAGGCAAATATTTTTTGATCCCAAATGCAAAAACGGATGCCAGGACGAAATGCAGGGTCGATTTCCAAACTTAAAAATGGTATTGCTTGCTGTTTTTAAAAATCAAGCTTTTTGGTGCCTAAAGAAGAAAACGCGTGATGCCGGGGTCAGAAAAAATGATGCCTGGGTAGGCAAAAAATTTTTGATCCCAAATGCAAAAACGGATGCCAGGACGAAATGCAGGGTCGATTTCCAAACTTAAAAATGGTATTGCTTGCTGTTTTTAAAAATCAAGCGTTTTGGTGCCTGAAGAATAAAACGCGTGATGCCGGGGTCAGAAAAACTGGTGCCTGGGGAGGCAAATTTTTTTTGATCCCAAATGCAAAAACGGATGCCAGGACGAAATTCTGGGTCGAATTCCAATCTTAAAAATGGTATTGCTTGCTGTTTTTAAAAATCAAGCATTTTGGTGCCTGAAGAAGAAAACGCGTGATGCCGGGGTCAGAAAAACTGGTGCCTGGGGAGGCAAATTTTTTTTGATCCCAAATGCAAAAATGGATGGCAGGACGAAATGCAGGGTCGAATTCCAATCTTAAAAATGGTATTGCTTGCTGTTTTTAAAAATCAAGCTTTTTGGTGCCTGAAGAAGAAAACGCGTGATGCCGGGGTCAGAAATAATGGTGCCTGGGGAGGCAAAAATTTTTTGATCCCAAATGCAAAAACGGATGCCAGGACGAAATGCAGGGTCGATTTCCAAACTTAAAAATGGTATTGCTTGCTGTTTTTGAAAATCAAGCTTTTTGGTGCCTGAAGAAGAAAATGCGTGATGCCGGGTTAAAAAAACTGGTGCCTGGGGAGGCAAATTTTTTTTGATCCCAAATGCAAAAACGGATGCCAGGACGAAATTCCGGGTCGAATTCCAAACTTAAAGATGGTATTGCTTGCTGTTTTTAAAAATCAAGCGTTTAGGTGCCTGAAGATGAAAACACGTGATGCCGGGGTCAGAAAAACTGGTGCCTGGGGAGGTAAAATTTTTTTGATCCCAAATGCAAAAACAGATGCCAGGACGAAATTCGGGGTCGAATTCCAATCTTAAAAATGGTATTGCTTGCTGTTTTTAAAAATCAAGCTTTTTGGTGCATAAAGAAGAAAACGCGTGATGCCGGGGTCAGAAAAAATGATGCCTGGGTAGGCAAAATTTTTTTGATCCCAAATGCAAAAACAGATGCCAGGACGAAATGCAGGGTCGAATTCCAAACTTAAAAATGGTATTGCTTGCTGTTTTTAAAAATCAAGCTTTTTGGTGCCTGAAGAAGAAAACACGTGATGCCGGGGTCAGAAAAACTGGTGCCTGGGGAGGCAAATTTTTTTTGTTCCCAAATGCAAAAACGGATGCCAGGATGAAATTCGGGGTCGAATTCCAAACTTAAAAATCTTATTGCTTGCTGTTTTTAAAAATCAAGCTTTTTGGTGCCTGAAGAAGAAAACGCGTGATGCCGGGGTCAGAAAAACTGGTGCCGGGGGAGGCAAATTTTTTTTGATCCCAAATGCAAAAACGGATGCCAGGACGAAATTCCGGGTCGAATTCCAAACTTAAAAATGGTATTGCTTGCTGTTTTTAAAAATCAAGCATTTTGGTGCCTGAAGAAGAAAACGCGTGATGCCGGGGTCAGAAAAACTGGTCCCTGGAGAGGTAAAATTTTTTTGATCCCAAATGCAAAAACGGATGACAGGACGAAATTCCGGGTCGAGTTCCAAACTTAAAAATGGTATTGCTTGCTGTTTTTAAAAATGAAGCTTTTTCGTGCCTGAAGAAGAAAACGCGTGATGCCGGGGTCAGAAAAACTAGTGCCTGGGGAGGCAAATTTTTTTTGATCCCAAATGCAAAAATGCATGCCAGGATGAGTTTCGGGGTAGAATTCCATACTTAAGAATGGTATTGCTTGCTGTTTTTAAAAATCAGTCTTTTTGTGCCTGAAGAAGAAAACGCGTGATGCCGGGGTCAGAAAAAATGATGCCTGGGTAGGCAAATTTTTTTTGATCCCAAATGCAAAAACGGATGCCAGGACGAAATGCAGGGTCGATTTCCAAACTTAAAAATGGTATTGCTTGCTGTTTTTAAAAATCAAGCTTTTTGGTGCCTGAAGAAGAAAACGCGTGATGCCGGGGTCAGAAAAACTGGTGCCTGGGGAGGCAAATTTTTTTTGATCCCAAATGCAAAAACAGATGCCAGGACGAAATTCCGGGTCGAATTCCAAACTTAAAAATGGTATTGCTTGCTGTTTTTAAAAATCAAGCTTTTTGGTGCCTGAAGAAGAAAACATGTGATGCCGGGGTCAGAAGAACTGGTGCCTGGGGAGGTAAAATTTTTTTGATCCCAAATGCAAAAACGGATGCCAGGACGAAATTCGGGGTCGAATTCCAATCTTAAAAATGGTATTGCTTGCTGTTTTTAAAAATCAGGCTTTTTGGTGCCTAAAGAAGAAAACGCGTGATGCCGGGGTCAGAAAAACTGGTGCCTGGGGAGGCAAATTTTTTTTGATCCCAAATGCAAAAACGGATGCCAGGATGAAATTCCGGGTCGAATTCCAAACTTAAAAATGGTATTGCTTGCTGTTTTTAAAAATCACGCTTTTTGGTGCCTGAAGAAGAAAACACGTGATGCCTGGGTCAGAAAAAGTGGTGCCTGGGGATGCAAATTTTTTTTGATCCCAAAGCAAAAACGGATGCCAGGACGAAATTCCGGGTCGAATTCCAAACTTAAAAATGGTATTGCTTGCTGTTTTTAAAAATCAAGCATTTTGGTGCCTGAAGAAGAAAACGCGTGATGCCCGGGTCAGAAAAACTGGTGCCTGGGGAGGCAAATTTTTTTTGATCCCAAATGCAAAAACGGATGGCAGGACGAAATTCGGGGTCGAATTCCAAACTTAAAAATGATATTGCTTGCTGTTTTTAAAAATCAAGCTTTTTGGTGCCTGGAGAAGAAAACGCGTGATGCCGGGGTCAGAAATACTGGTGCCTGGGGAGGCAAATTTTTTTTGATCCCAAATGCAAAAACGGATGCCAGGACGAAATTCGGGGTCGAATTCCAAACTTAAAAATGGTATTGCTTGCTGTTTTTAAAAATCAAGCATTTTGGTGCCTGAAGAAGAAATCGCGTGATGCCGGGGTCAGAAAAACTGGTGCCTGGTGAGGCAAATTTTTTTTGATCCCAAATGCAAAAACGGATGCCAGGACGAAATTCCGGGTCGAATTCCAAACTTAAAAATGGTATTGCTTGCTGTTTTTAAAAATCAAGCTTTTTGGTGCCTGAAGAAGAAAACACGTGATGCCGGGGTCAGAAGAACTGGTCCCTGGGGAGGTAAAAAATTTTTGATCCCAAATGCAAAAACGGATGCCAGGACGAAATTCGGGGTCGAATTCCAATCTTAAAAATGGTATTGCTTGCTGTTTTTAAAAATCAGGCTTTTTGGTGCCTAAAGAAGAAAACGCGTGATGCCGGGGTCAGAAAAACTGGTGCCTGGGGAGGCAAATTTTTTTTGATCCCAAATGCAAAAACGGATGCCAGGACGAAATTCTGGGTCGAATTCCAAACTTAAAAATGGTATTGCTTGCTGTTTTTAAAAATCAAGCATTTTGGTGCCTGAAGAAGAAAACGCGTGATGCCGGGGTCAGAAAAACTGGTACCTGGGGAGGCAAATTTTTTTTGATCCCAAATGCAAAAACGGATGCCAGGACGAAATGCAGGGTCGATTTCCAAACTTAAAAATGGTATTGCTTGCTGTTTTTAAAAATCAAGCTTTTTGGTGCCTGAAGAAGAAAACGCGTGATGCCGGGGTCAGAAATACTGGTGCCTGGGGAGGTAAAATTTTTTTGATCCCAAATGCAAAAACGGATGCCAGGACGAAATTCGGGGTCGAATTCCAATCTTAAAAATGGTATTGCTTGCTGTTTTTAAAAATCAACCTTTTTGGTGCATAAAGAAGAAAACGCGTGATGCCGGGGTCAGAAAAAATGATGCCTGGGTAGGCAAAATTTTTTTGATCCCAAATGCAAAAACAGATGCCAGAACGAAATGCAGGGTCGAATTCCAAACTTAAAAATGGTATTGCTTGCTGTTTTTAAAAATCAGTCTTTTTGTGCCTGAAGAAGAAAACGCGTGATGCCGGGGTCAGAAAAACTGGTGCCTGGGGAGGCAAATTTTTTTTGATCCCAAATGCAAAAACGGATGCCAGGACGAAATTCCGGGTCGAATTCCAAACTTAAAAATGGTATTGCTTGCTGTTTTTAAAAATCAAGCTTTTTGGTGCCTGAAGAAGAAAACACGTGATGCCGGGGTCAGAAGAACTGGTCCCTGGGGAGGTAAAAAATTTTTGATCCCAAATGCAAAAACGGATGCCAGGACGAAATTCGGGGTCGAATTCCAATCTTAAAAATGGTATTGCTTGCTGTTTTTAAAAATCAGGCTTTTTGGTGCCTAAAGAAGAAAACGCGTGATGCCGGGGTCAGAAAAAATGATGCCTGGGTAGGCAAATTTTTTTTGATCCCAAATGCAAAAACGGATGCCAGGACGAAATTCCGGGTCGAATTCCAAACTTAAAAATGGTATTGCTTGCTGTTTTTAAAAATCACGCTTTTTGGTGCCTGAAGAAGAAAACACGTGATGCCTGGGTCAGAAAAAGTGGTGCCTGGGGATGCAAATTTTTTTTGATCCCAAATGCAAAAACGGATGCCAGGACGAAATTCCGGGTCGAATTCCAAACTTAAAAATGGTATTGCTTGCTGTTTTTAAAAATCAAGCATTTTGGTGCCTGAAGAAGAAAACGTGTGATGCCCGGGTCAGAAAAACTGGTGCCTGGGGAGGCAAATTTTTTTTGATCCCAAATGCAAAAACGGATGGCAGGACGAAATTCGGGGTCGAATTCCAAACTTAAAAATGATATTGCTTGCTGTTTTTAAAAATCAAGCTTTTTGGTGCCTGGAGAAGAAAACGCGTGATGCCGGGGTCAGAAATACTGGTGCCTGGGGAGGCAAATTTTTTTTGATCCCAAATGCAAAAACGGATGCCAGGACGAAATTCCGGGTCGAATTCCAATCTTAAAAATGGTATTGCTTGCTGTTTTTAAAAATCAAGCTTTTTGGTGCCTGAAGAAGAAAACGCGTGATGCCGGGGTCAGAAAAACTGGTGCCTGGGGAGGCAAATTTTTTTTGATCCCAAATGCAAAAACGGATGCCAGGACGAAATTCTGGGTCGAATTCCAAACTTAAAAATGGTATTGCTTGCTGTTTTTAAAAATCAAGCATTTTGGTGCCTGAAGAAGAAAACGCGTGATGCCGGGGTCAGAAAAACTGGTGCCTGGGGAGGCAAATTTTTTTTGATCCCAAATTCAAAAACGGATGCCAGGACGAAATGCAGGGTCGATTTCCAAACTTAAAAATGGTATTGCTTGCTGTTTTTAAAAATCAAGCTTTTTGGTGCCTGAAGAAGAAAACGCGTGATGCCGGGGTCAGAAATACTGGTGCCTGGGGAGGCAAAATTTTTTTGATCCCAAATGCAGAAACGGATGCCAGGACGAAATGCAGGGTTGATTTCCAAACTTAAAAATGGTATTGCTTGCTGTTTTTGAAAATCAAGCTTTTTGGTGCCTGAAGAAGAAAATGCGTGATGCCGGGTTAAAAAAACTGGTGCCTGGGGAGGCAAATTTTTTTTGATCCCAAATGCAAAAACGGATGCCAGGACGAAATTCCGGGTCGAATTCCAAACTTAAAGATGGTATTGCTTGCTGTTTTTAAAAATCAAGCTTTTAGGTGCCTGAAGATGAAAACACATGATGCCGGGGTCAGAAAAAATGATGCCTGGGTAGGCAAAATTTTTTTGATCCCAAATGCAAAAACAGATGCCAGGACGAAATGCAGGGTCGAATTCCAAACTTAAAAATGGTATTGCTTGCTGTTTTTAAAAATCAAGCTTTTTGGTGCCTGAAGAAGAAAACACGTGATGCCGGGGTCAGAAAAACTGGTGCCTGGGGAGGCAAATTTTTTTTGTTCCCAAATGCAAAAACGGATGCCAGGATGAAATTCGGGGTCGAATTCCAAACTTAAAAATGGTATTGCTTGCTGTTTTTAAAAATCAAGCTTTTTGGTGCCTGAAGAAGAAAACGCGTGATGCCGGGGTCAGAAAAACTGGTGCCGGGGGAGGCAAATTTTTTTTGATCCCAAATGCAAAAACGGATGCCAGGATGAAATTCCGGGTCGAATTCCAAACTTAAAAATGGTATTGCTTGCTGTTTTTAAAAATCAAGCATTTTGGTGCCTGAAGAAGAAAACGCGTGATGCCGGGGTCAGAAAAACTGGTCCCTGGAGAGGTAAATTTTTTTTTATCCCAAATGCAAAAACGGATGACAGGACGAAATTCGGGGTTGAATTCCATACTTAAAAATGGTATTGCTTGCTGTTTTTAAAAATGAAGCTTTTTCGTGCCTGAAGAAGAAAACGCGTGATGCCGGGGTCAGAAAAACTGGTGCCTGGGGAGGCAAAATTTTTTTGATCCCAAATGCAAAAATGCATGCCAGGATGAGTTTCGGGGTAGAATTCCATACTTAAGAATGGTATTGCTTGCTGTTTTTAAAAATCAGTCTTTTTGTGCCTGAATAAGAAAACGCATGATGCCGGGGTCAGAAAAAATGATGCCTGGGTAGGCAAATTTTTTTTGATCCCAAATGCAAAAACGGATGCCAGGACGAAATTCCGGGTCGAATTCCAAACTTAAAAATGGTATTGCTTGCTGTTTTTAAAAATCACGCTTTTTGGTGCCTGAAGAAGAAAACGCGTGATGCCTGGGTCAGAAAAAGTGGTGCCTGGGGATGCAAATTTTTTTTGATCCCAAATGCAAAAACGGATGCCAGGACGAAATTCCGGGTCGAATTCCAAACTTAAAAATGGTATTGCTTGCTGTTTTTAAAAATCAAGCATTTTGGTGCCTGAAGAAGAAAACACGTGATGCCAGGGTCAGAAAAACTGGTGCCTGGGGAGGCAAATTTTTTTTGATCCCAAATGCAAAAACGGATGGCAGGACGAAATTCGGGGTCGAATTCCAAACTTAAAAATGATATTGCTTGCTGTTTTTAAAAATCAAGCTTTTTGGTGCCTGGAGAAGAAAACGCGTGATGCCGGGGTCAGAAATACTGGTGCCTGGGGAGGCAAATTTTTTTTGATCCCAAATGCAAAAACGGATGCCAGGACGAAATTCGGGGTCGAATTCCAAACTTAAAAATGGTATTGCTTGTTGTTTTTAAAAATCAAGCTTTTTGGTGCCTGAAGAAGAAATCGCGTGATGCCGGGGTCAGAAAAACTGGTGCCTGGGGAGGCAAATTTTTTTTGATCCCAAATGCAAAAACGGATGCCAGGACGAAATGCAGGGTCGATTTCCAAACTTAAAAATGGTATTGCTTGCTGTTTTTAAAAATCAAGCTTTTTGGTGCCTAAAGAAGAAAACGCGTGATGCCGGGGTCAGAAAAAATGATGCCTGGGTAGGCAAAAATTTTTTGATCCCAAATGCAAAAACGGATGCCAGGACGAAATGCAGGGTCGATTTCCAAACTTAAAAATGGTATTGCTTGCTGTTTTTAAAAATCAAGCTTTTTGGTGCCTAAAGAAGAAAACGCGTGATGCCGGGGTCAGAAAAACTGGTGCCTGGGGAGGCAAATTTTTTTTGATCCCAAATGCAAAAACGGATGCCAGGACGAAATTCTGGGTCGAATTCCAAACTTAAAAATGGTATTGCTTGCTGTTTTTAAAAATCAAGCTTTTTGGTGCCTGAAGAAGAAACGCGTGATGCCGGGGTCAGAAAAACTGGTGCCTGGGGAGGCAAATTTTTTTTGATCCCAAGGGCAAAAACGGATGCCAGGACGAAATGCAGGGTCGAATTCCAAAGTTAAAAATGGTATTGCTTGCTGTTTTTAAAAATCAAGCTTTTTGGTGCCTAAAGAAGAAAACGCGTGATGCCGGGGTCAGAAAAAATGATGCCTGGGTAGGCAAAAAATTTTTGATCCCAAATGCAAAAACGGATGCCAGGACGAAATGCAGGGTCGATTTCCAAACTTAAAAATGGTATTGCTTGCTGTTTTTAAAAATCAAGCGTTTTGGTGCCTGAAGAATAAAACGCGTGATGCCGGGGTCAGAAAAACTGGTGCCTGGGGAGGCAAATTTTTTTTGATCCCAAATGCAAAAACGGATGCCAGGACGAAATTCTGGGTCGAATTCCAAGCTTAAAAATGGAATTGCTTGCTGTTTTAAAAATCAAGCTTTTTGGTGCCTGAAGAAGAAATCGCGTGATGCCGGGGTCAGAAAAACTGGTGCCTGGGGAGGCAAATATTTTTTGATCCCAAATGCAAAAACGGATGCCAGGACGAAATGCAGGGTCGATTTCCAAACTTAAAAATGGTATTGCTTGCTGTTTTTAAAAATCAAGCTTTTTGGTGCCTAAAGAAGAAAACGCGTGATGCCGGGGTCAGAAAAAATGATGCCTGGGTAGGCAAAAAATTTTTGATCCCAAATGCAAAAACGGATGCCAGGACGAAATGCAGGGTCGATTTCCAAACTTAAAAATGGTATTGCTTGCTGTTTTTAAAAATCAAGCGTTTTGGTGCCTGAAGAATAAAACGCGTGATGCCGGGGTCAGAAAAACTGGTGCCTGGGGAGGCAAATTTTTTTTGATCCCAAATGCAAAAACGGATGCCAGGACGAAATTCTGGGTCGAATTCCAATCTTAAAAATGGTATTGCTTGCTGTTTTTAAAAATCAAGCTTTTTGGTGCCTGAAGAAGAAAACGCGTGATGCCGGGGTCAGAAATACTGGTGCCTGGGGAGGCAAAATTTTTTTGATCCCAAATGCAAAAACGGATGCCAGGACGAAATGCAGGGTCGAATTCCAATCTTAAAAATGGTATTGCTTGCTGTTTTTAAAAATCAAGCTTTTTGGTGCCTGAAGAAGAAAACGCGTGATGCCGGGGTCAGAAAAACTGGTGCCTCGGGAGGCAAATTTTTTTTGATCCCAAATGCAAAAACGGATGCCAGGACGAAATTCTGGGTCGAATTCCAAACTTAAAAATGGTATTGCTTGCTGTTTTTAAAAATCAAGCATTTTGGTGCTTGAAGAAGAAAACGCGTGATGCCGGGGTCAGAAAAACTGGTGCCTGGGGAGGCAAATTTTTTTGATCCCAAATGCAAAAACGGATGCCAGGACGAAATTCCGGGTCGAATTCCAAACTTAAAAATGGTATTGCTTGCTGTTTTTAAAAATCAAGCATTTTGGTGCCTGAAGAAGAAAACGCGTGATGCCGGGGTCAGAAAAACTGGTCCCTGGAGAGGTAAAATTTTTTTGATCCCAAATGCAAAAACGGATGACAGGACGAAATTCGGGGTTGAATTCCATACTTAAGAATGGTATTGCTTGCTGTTTTTAAAAATCAGTCTTTTTGTGCCTGAAGAAGAAAACGCGTGATGCCGGGGTCAGAAAAAATGATGCATGGTTAGGCAAAATTTTTTTGATCCCAAATGCAAAAATGGATGCCAGGACGAAATGCAGGGTCGATTTCCAAACTTAAAAATGGTATTGCTTGCTGTTTTTAAAAATCAAGCTTTTTGGTGCCTGAAGAAGAAAACGCGTGATGCCGGGGTCAGAAAAACTGGTGCCTGGGGAGGCAAATTTTTTTTGATCCCAAATGCAAAAACGGATGCCAGGACGAAATTCCGGGTCGAATTCCAAACTTAAAAATGGTATTGCTTGCTGTTTTTAAAAATCAAGCATTTTGGTGCCTGAAGAAGAAAACGCGTGATGCCGGGGTCAGAAAAACTGGTGCCTGGGGAGGCAAATTTTTTTTGATCCCAAATGCAAAAACGGATGCCAGGACGAAATTCCGGGTCGAATTCCAATCTTAAAAATGGTATTGCTTGCTGTTTTTAAAAATCAAGCTTTTTGGTGCCTGAAGAAGAAAACGCGTGATGCCGGGGTCAGAAAAACTGGTGCCTGGGGAGGCAAATTTTTTTTGATCCCAAATGCAAAAATGGATGCCAGGACGAAATTCCGGGTCGAATTCCAATCTTAAAAATGGTATTGCTTGCTGTTTTTAAAAATCAAGCATTTTGGTGCCTGAAGAAGAAATCGCGTGATGCCGGGGTCAGAAAAACTGGTGCCTGGGGAGGCAAATTTTTTTTGATCCCAAATGCAAAAACGGATGCCAGGACGAAATTCCGGGTCGAATTCCAATCTTAAAAATGGTATTGCTTGCTGTTTTTAAAAATCAAGCTTTTTGGTGCCTGAAGAAGAAAACGCGTGATGCCGGGGTCAGAAAAACTGGTGCCTGGGGAGGCAAATTTTTTTTGATCCCAAATGCAAAAATGGATGCCAGGACGAAATTCTGGGTCGAATTCCAAACTTAAAAATGGTATTGCTTGCTGTTTTTAAAAATCAAGCATTTTGGTGCCTGAAGAAGAAAACGCGTGATGCCGGGGTCAGAAAATCTGGTGCCTGGGGAGGCAAATTTTTTTTGATCCCAAATGCAAAAACGGATGCCAGGACGAAATTCCGGATTGAATTCCAAACTTAAAAATGGTATTGCTTGCTGTTTTTAAAAATCAAGCTTTTTGGTGCCTGAAGAAGAAATCGCGTGATGCCGGGGTCAGAAAAACTGGTGCCTGGGGAGGCAAATATTTTTTGATCCCAAATGCAAAAACGGATGCCAGGACGAAATGCAGGGTCGATTTCCAAACTTAAAAATGGTATTGCTTGCTGTTTTTAAAAATCAAGCTTTTTGGTGCCTAAAGAAGAAAACGCGTGATGCCGGGGTCAGAAAAAATGATGCCTGGGTAGGCAAAAAATTTTTGATCCCAAATGCAAAAACGGATGCCAGGACGAAATGCAGGGTCGATTTCCAAACTTAAAAATGGTATTGCTTGCTGTTTTTAAAAATCAAGCGTTTTGGTGCCTGAAGAATAAAACGCGTGATGCCGGGGTCAGAAAAACTGGTGCCTGGGGAGGCAAATTTTTTTTGATCCCAAATGCAAAAACGGATGCCAGGACGAAATTCTGGGTCGAATTCCAATCTTAAAAATGGTATTGCTTGCTGTTTTTAAAAATCAAGCTTTTTGGTGCCTGAAGAAGAAAACGCGTGATGCCGGGGTCAGAAATACTGGTGCCTGGGGAGGCAAAATTTTTTTGATCCCAAATGCAAAAACGGATGCCAGGACGAAATGCAGGGTCGAATTCCAATCTTAAAAATGGTATTGCTTGCTGTTTTTAAAAATCAAGCTTTTTGGTGCCTGAAGAAGAAAACGCGTGATGCCGGGGTCAGAAAAACTGGTGCCTCGGGAGGCAAATTTTTTTTGATCCCAAATGCAAAAACGGATGCCAGGACGAAATTCTGGGTCGAATTCCAAACTTAAAAATGGTATTGCTTGCTGTTTTTAAAAATCAAGCATTTTGGTGCTTGAAGAAGAAAACGCGTGATGCCGGGGTCAGAAAAACTGGTGCCTGGGGAGGCAAATTTTTTTGATCCCAAATGCAAAAACGGATGCCAGGACGAAATTCCGGGTCGAATTCCAAACTTAAAAATGGTATTGCTTGCTGTTTTTAAAAATCAAGCATTTTGGTGCCTGAAGAAGAAAACGCGTGATGCCGGGGTCAGAAAAACTGGTCCCTGGAGAGGTAAAATTTTTTTGATCCCAAATGCAAAAACGGATGACAGGACGAAATTCGGGGTTGAATTCCATACTTAAGAATGGTATTGCTTGCTGTTTTTAAAAATCAGTCTTTTTGTGCCTGAAGAAGAAAACGCGTGATGCCGGGGTCAGAAAAAATGATGCATGGTTAGGCAAAATTTTTTTGATCCCAAATGCAAAAATGGATGCCAGGACGAAATGCAGGGTCGATTTCCAAACTTAAAAATGGTATTGCTTGCTGTTTTTAAAAATCAAGCTTTTTGGTGCCTGAAGAAGAAAACGCGTGATGCCGGGGTCAGAAAAACTGGTGCCTGGGGAGGCAAATTTTTTTTGATCCCAAATGCAAAAACGGATGCCAGGACGAAATTCCGGGTCGAATTCCAAACTTAAAAATGGTATTGCTTGCTGTTTTTAAAAATCAAGCATTTTGGTGCCTGAAGAAGAAAACGCGTGATGCCGGGGTCAGAAAAACTGGTGCCTGGGGAGGCAAATTTTTTTTGATCCCAAATGCAAAAACGGATGCCAGGACGAAATTCCGGGTCGAATTCCAATCTTAAAAATGGTATTGCTTGCTGTTTTTAAAAATCAAGCTTTTTGGTGCCTGAAGAAGAAAACGCGTGATGCCGGGGTCAGAAAAACTGGTGCCTGGGGAGGCAAATTTTTTTTGATCCCAAATGCAAAAATGGATGCCAGGACGAAATTCCGGGTCGAATTCCAAACTTAAAAATGGTATTGCTTGCTGTTTTTAAAAATCAAGCTTTTTGGTGCCTGAAGAAGAAAATACGTGATGCCGGGGTCAGAAGAACTGGTGCCTGGGGAGGTAAAATTTTTTTGATCCCAAATGCAAAAACGGATGCCAGGACGAAATTCCGGGTCGAATTCCAATCTTAAAAATGGTATTGCTTGCTGTTTTTAAAAATCAAGCATTTTGGTGCCTGAAGAAGAAATCGCGTGATGCTGGGGTCAGAAAAACTGGTGTCTGGTGAGGCAAATTTTTTTTGATCCCAAATGCAAAAACGGATGCCAGGACGAAATTCCGGGTCGAATTCCAATCTTAAAAATGGTATTGCTTGCTGTTTTTAAAAATCAAGCATTTTGGTGCCTGAAGAAGAAATCGCGTGATGCCGGGGTCAGAAAAACTGGTGCCTGGGGAGGCAAATTTTTTTTGATCCCAAATGCAAAAACGGATGCCAGGACGAAATTCCGGGTCGAATTCCAATCTTAAAAATGGTATTGCTTGCTGTTTTTAAAAATCAAGCTTTTTGGTGCCTGAAGAAGAAAACGCGTGATGCCGGGGTCAGAAAAACTGGTGCCTGGGGAGGCAAATTTTTTTTGATCCCAAATGCAAAAATGGATGCCAGGACGAAATTCTGGGTCGAATTCCAAACTTAAAAATGGTATTGCTTGCTGTTTTTAAAAATCAAGCATTTTGGTGCCTGAAGAAGAAAACGCGTGATGCCGGGGTCAGAAAATCTGGTGCCTGGGGAGGCAAATTTTTTTTGATCCCAAATGCAAAAACGGATGCCAGGACGAAATTCCGGATTGAATTCCAAACTTAAAAATGGTATTGCTTGCTGTTTTTAAAAATCAAGCTTTTTGGTGCCTGAAGAAGAAATCGCGTGATGCCGGGGTCAGAAAAACTGGTGCCTGGGGAGGCAAATATTTTTTGATCCCAAATGCAAAAACGGATGCCAGGACGAAATGCAGGGTCGATTTCCAAACTTAAAAATGGTATTGCTTGCTGTTTTTAAAAATCAAGCTTTTTGGTGCCTAAAGAAGAAAACGCGTGATGCCGGGGTCAGAAAAAATGATGCCTGGGTAGGCAAAAAATTTTTGATCCCAAATGCAAAAACGGATGCCAGGACGAAATGCAGGGTCGATTTCCAAACTTAAAAATGGTATTGCTTGCTGTTTTTAAAAATCAAGCGTTTTGGTGCCTGAAGAATAAAACGCGTGATGCCGGGGTCAGAAAAACTGGTGCCTGGGGAGGCAAATTTTTTTTGATCCCAAATGCAAAAACGGATGCCAGGACGAAATTCTGGGTCGAATTCCAATCTTAAAAATGGTATTGCTTGCTGTTTTTAAAAATCAAGCATTTTGGTGCCTGAAGAAGAAAACGCGTGATGCCGGGGTCAGAAAAACTGGTGCCTGGGGAGGCAAATTTTTTTTGATCCCAAATGCAAAAATGGATGGCAGGACGAAATGCAGGGTCGAATTCCAATCTTAAAAATGGTATTGCTTGCTGTTTTTAAAAATCAAGCTTTTTGGTGCCTGAAGAAGAAAACGCGTGATGCCGGGGTCAGAAATAATGGTGCCTGGGGAGGCAAAAATTTTTTGATCCCAAATGCAAAAACGGATGCCAGGACGAAATGCAGGGTCGATTTCCAAACTTAAAAATGGTATTGCTTGCTGTTTTTGAAAATCAAGCTTTTTGGTGCCTGAAGAAGAAAATGCGTGATGCCGGGTTAAAAAAACTGGTGCCTGGGGAGGCAAATTTTTTTTGATCCCAAATGCAAAAACGGATGCCAGGACGAAATTCCGGGTCGAATTCCAAACTTAAAGATGGTATTGCTTGCTGTTTTTAAAAATCAAGCGTTTAGGTGCCTGAAGATGAAAACACGTGATGCCGGGGTCAGAAAAACTGGTGCCTGGGGAGGTAAAATTTTTTTGATCCCAAATGCAAAAACAGATGCCAGGACGAAATTCGGGGTCGAATTCCAATCTTAAAAATGGTATTGCTTGCTGTTTTTAAAAATCAAGCTTTTTGGTGCATAAAGAAGAAAACGCGTGATGCCGGGGTCAGAAAAAATGATGCCTGGGTAGGCAAAATTTTTTTGATCCCAAATGCAAAAACAGATGCCAGGACGAAATGCAGGGTCGAATTCCAAACTTAAAAATGGTATTGCTTGCTGTTTTTAAAAATCAAGCTTTTTGGTGCCTGAAGAAGAAAACACGTGATGCCGGGGTCAGAAAAACTGGTGCCTGGGGAGGCAAATTTTTTTTGTTCCCAAATGCAAAAACGGATGCCAGGATGAAATTCGGGGTCGAATTCCAAACTTAAAAATGGTATTGCTTGCTGTTTTTAAAAATCAAGCTTTTTGGTGCCTGAAGAAGAAAACGCGTGATGCCGGGGTCAGAAAAACTGGTGCCGGGGGAGGCAAATTTTTTTTGATCCCAAATGCAAAAACGGATGCCAGGACGAAATTCCGGGTCGAATTCCAAACTTAAAAATGGTATTGCTTGCTGTTTTTAAAAATCAAGCATTTTGGTGCCTGAAGAAGAAAACGCGTGATGCCGGGGTCAGAAAAACTGGTCCCTGGAGAGGTAAAATTTTTTTGATCCCAAATGCAAAAACGGATGACAGGACGAAATTCGGGGTTGAATTCCATACTTAAAAATGGTATTGCTTGCTGTTTTTAAAAATGAAGCTTTTTCGTGCCTGAAGAAGAAAACGCGTGATGCCGGGGTCAGAAAAACTAGTGCCTGGGGAGGCAAATTTTTTTTGATCCCAAATGCAAAAATGCATGCCAGGATGAGTTTCGGGGTAGAATTCCATACTTAAGAATGGTATTGCTTGCTGTTTTTAAAAATCAGTCTTTTTGTGCCTGAAGAAGAAAACGCGTGATGCCGGGGTCAGAAAAAATGATGCCTGGGTAGGCAAATTTTTTTTGATCCCAAATGCAAAAACGGATGCCAGGACGAAATGCAGGGTCGATTTCCAAACTTAAAAATGGTATTGCTTGCTGTTTTTAAAAATCAAGCTTTTTGGTGCCTGAAGAAGAAAACGCGTGATGCCGGGGTCAGAAAAACTGGTGCCTGGGGAGGCAAATTTTTTTTGATCCCAAATGCAAAAACGGATGCCAGGACGAAATTCCGGGTCGAATTCCAAACTTAAAAATGGTATTGCTTGCTGTTTTTAAAAATCAAGCTTTTTGGTGCCTGAAGAAGAAAACATGTGATGCCGGGGTCAGAAGAACTGGTGCCTGGGGAGGTAAAATTTTTTTGATCCCAAATGCAAAAACGGATGCCAGGACGAAATTCGGGGTCGAATTCCAATCTTAAAAATGGTATTGCTTGCTGTTTTTAAAAATCAGGCTTTTTGGTGCCTAAAGAAGAAAACGCGTGATGCCGGGGTCAGAAAAACTGGTGCCTGGGGAGGCAAATTTTTTTTGATCCCAAATGCAAAAACGGATGCCAGGATGAAATTCCGGGTCGAATTCCAAACTTAAAAATGGTATTGCTTGCTGTTTTTAAAAATCACGCTTTTTGGTGCCTGAAGAAGAAAACACGTGATGCCTGGGTCAGAAAAAGTGGTGCCTGGGGATGCAAATTTTTTTTGATCCCAAAGCAAAAACGGATGCCAGGACGAAATTCCGGGTCGAATTCCAAACTTAAAAATGGTATTGCTTGCTGTTTTTAAAAATCAAGCATTTTGGTGCCTGAAGAAGAAAACGCGTGATGCCCGGGTCAGAAAAACTGGTGCCTGGGGAGGCAAATTTTTTTTGATCCCAAATGCAAAAACGGATGGCAGGACGAAATTCGGGGTCGAATTCCAAACTTAAAAATGATATTGCTTGCTGTTTTTAAAAATCAAGCTTTTTGGTGCCTGGAGAAGAAAACGCGTGATGCCGGGGTCAGAAATACTGGTGCCTGGGGAGGCAAATTTTTTTTGATCCCAAATGCAAAAACGGATGCCAGGACGAAATTCGGGGTCGAATTCCAAACTTAAAAATGGTATTGCTTGCTGTTTTTAAAAATCAAGCATTTTGGTGCCTGAAGAAGAAAACGCGTGATGCCGGGGTCAGAAAAACTGGTACCTGGGGAGGCAAATTTTTTTTGATCCCAAATGCAAAAACGGATGCCAGGACGAAATGCAGGGTCGATTTCCAAACTTAAAAATGGTATTGCTTGCTGTTTTTAAAAATCAAGCTTTTTGGTGCCTGAAGAAGAAAACGCGTGATGCCGGGGTCAGAAATACTGGTGCCTGGGGAGGTAAAATTTTTTTGATCCCAAATGCAAAAACGGATGCCAGGACGAAATTCGGGGTCGAATTCCAATCTTAAAAATGGTATTGCTTGCTGTTTTTAAAAATCAACCTTTTTGGTGCATAAAGAAGAAAACGCGTGATGCCGGGGTCAGAAAAAATGATGCCTGGGTAGGCAAAATTTTTTTGATCCCAAATGCAAAAACAGATGCCAGGACGAAATGCAGGGTCGAATTCCAAACTTAAAAATGGTATTGCTTGCTGTTTTTAAAAATCAGTCTTTTTGTGCCTGAAGAAGAAAACGCGTGATGCCGGGGTCAGAAAAACTGGTGCCTGGGGAGGCAAATTTTTTTTGATCCCAAATGCAAAAACGGATGCCAGGACGAAATTCCGGGTCGAATTCCAAACTTAAAAATGGTATTGCTTGCTGTTTTTAAAAATCAAGCTTTTTGGTGCCTGGAGAAGAAAACACGTGATGCCGGGGTCAGAAGAACTGGTCCCTGGGGAGGTAAAAAATTTTTGATCCCAAATGCAAAAACGGATGCCAGGACGAAATTCGGGGTCGAATTCCAATCTTAAAAATGGTATTGCTTGCTGTTTTTAAAAATCAGGCTTTTTGGTGCCTAAAGAAGAAAACGCGTGATGCCGGGGTCAGAAAAAATGATGCCTGGGTAGGCAAATTTTTTTTGATCCCAAATGCAAAAACGGATGCCAGGACGAAATTCCGGGTCGAATTCCAAACTTAAAAATGGTATTGCTTGCTGTTTTTAAAAATCACGCTTTTTGGTGCCTGAAGAAGAAAACACGTGATGCCTGGGTCAGAAAAAGTGGTGCCTGGGGATGCAAATTTTTTTTGATCCCAAATGCAAAAACGGATGCCAGGACGAAATTCCGGGTCGAATTCCAAACTTAAAAATGGTATTGCTTGCTGTTTTTAAAAATCAAGCATTTTGGTGCCTGAAGAAGAAAACGTGTGATGCCCGGGTCAGAAAAACTGGTGCCTGGGGAGGCAAATTTTTTTTGATCCCAAATGCAAAAACGGATGGCAGGACGAAATTCGGGGTCGAATTCCAAACTTAAAAATGATATTGCTTGCTGTTTTTAAAAATCAAGCTTTTTGGTGCCTGGAGAAGAAAACGCGTGATGCCGGGGTCAGAAATACTGGTGCCTGGGGAGGCAAATTTTTTTTGATCCCAAATGCAAAAACGGATGCCAGGACGAAATTCCGGGTCGAATTCCAATCTTAAAAATGGTATTGCTTGCTGTTTTTAAAAATCAAGCTTTTTGGTGCCTGAAGAAGAAAACGCGTGATGCCGGGGTCAGAAAAACTGGTGCCTGGGGAGGCAAATTTTTTTTGATCCCAAATGCAAAAACGGATGCCAGGACGAAATTCTGGGTCGAATTCCAAACTTAAAAATGGTATTGCTTGCTGTTTTTAAAAATCAAGCATTTTGGTGCCTGAAGAAGAAAACGCGTGATGCCGGGGTCAGAAAAACTGGTGCCTGGGGAGGCAAATTTTTTTTGATCCCAAATTCAAAAACGGATGCCAGGACGAAATGCAGGGTCGATTTCCAAACTTAAAAATGGTATTGCTTGCTGTTTTTAAAAATCAAGCTTTTTGGTGCCTGAAGAAGAAAACGCGTGATGCCGGGGTCAGAAATACTGGTGCCTGGGGAGGCAAAATTTTTTTGATCCCAAATGCAGAAACGGATGCCAGGACGAAATGCAGGGTTGATTTCCAAACTTAAAAATGGTATTGCTTGCTGTTTTTGAAAATCAAGCTTTTTGGTGCCTGAAGAAGAAAATGCGTGATGCCGGGTTAAAAAAACTGGTGCCTGGGGAGGCAAATTTTTTTTGATCCCAAATGCAAAAACGGATGCCAGGACGAAATTCCGGGTCGAATTCCAAACTTAAAGATGGTATTGCTTGCTGTTTTTAAAAATCAAGCTTTTAGGTGCCTGAAGATGAAAACACATGATGCCGGGGTCAGAAAAAATGATGCCTGGGTAGGCAAAATTTTTTTGATCCCAAATGCAAAAACAGATGCCAGGACGAAATGCAGGGTCGAATTCCAAACTTAAAAATGGTATTGCTTGCTGTTTTTAAAAATCAAGCTTTTTGGTGCCTGAAGAAGAAAACACGTGATGCCGGGGTCAGAAAAACTGGTGCCTGGGGAGGCAAATTTTTTTTGTTCCCAAATGCAAAAACGGATGCCAGGATGAAATTCGGGGTCGAATTCCAAACTTAAAAATGGTATTGCTTGCTGTTTTTAAAAATCAAGCTTTTTGGTGCCTGAAGAAGAAAACGCGTGATGCCGGGGTCAGAAAAACTGGTGCCGGGGGAGGCAAATTTTTTTTGATCCCAAATGCAAAAACGGATGCCAGGACGAAATTCCGGGTCGAATTCCAAACTTAAAAATGGTATTGCTTGCTGTTTTTAAAAATCAAGCATTTTGGTGCCTGAAGAAGAAAACGCGTGATGCCGGGGTCAGAAAAACTGGTCCCTGGAGAGGTAAATTTTTTTTTATCCCAAATGCAAAAACGGATGACAGGACGAAATTCGGGGTTGAATTCCATACTTAAAAATGGTATTGCTTGCTGTTTTTAAAAATGAAGCTTTTTCGTGCCTGAAGAAGAAAACGCGTGATGCCGGGGTCAGAAAAACTGGTGCCTGGGGAGGCAAAATTTTTTTGATCCCAAATGCAAAAATGCATGCCAGGATGAGTTTCGGGGTAGAATTCCATACTTAAGAATGGTATTGCTTGCTGTTTTTAAAAATCAGTCTTTTTGTGCCTGAAGAAGAAAACGCATGATGCCGGGGTCAGAAAAAATGATGCCTGGGTAGGCAAATTTTTTTTGATCCCAAATGCAAAAACGGATGCCAGGACGAAATTCCGGGTCGAATTCCAAACTTAAAAATGGTATTGCTTGCTGTTTTTAAAAATCACGCTTTTTGGTGCCTGAAGAAGAAAACGCGTGATGCCTGGGTCAGAAAAAGTGGTGCCTGGGGATGCAAATTTTTTTTGATCCCAAATGCAAAAACGGATGCCAGGACGAAATTCCGGGTCGAATTCCAAACTTAAAAATGGTATTGCTTGCTGTTTTTAAAAATCAAGCATTTTGGTGCCTGAAGAAGAAAACACGTGATGCCAGGGTCAGAAAAACTGGTGCCTGGGGAGGCAAATTTTTTTTGATCCCAAATGCAAAAACGGATGGCAGGACGAAATTCGGGGTCGAATTCCAAACTTAAAAATGATATTGCTTGCTGTTTTTAAAAATCAAGCTTTTTGGTGCCTGGAGAAGAAAACGCGTGATGCCGGGGTCAGAAATACTGGTGCCTGGGGAGCCAAATTTTTTTTGATCCCAAATGCAAAAACGGATGGCAGGACGAAATTCGGGGTCGAATTCCAAACTTAAAAATGGTATTGCTTGTTGTTTTTAAAAATCAAGCTTTTTGGTGCCTGAAGAAGAAATCGCGTGATGCCGGGGTCAGAAAAACTGGTGCCTGGGGAGGCAAATTTTTTTTGATCCCAAATGCAAAAACGGATGCCAGGACGAAATGCAGGGTCGATTTCCAAACTTAAAAATGGTATTGCTTGCTGTTTTTAAAAATCAAGCTTTTTGGTGCCTAAAGAAGAAAACGCGTGATGCCGGGGTCAGAAAAAATGATGCCTGGGTAGGCAAAAATTTTTTGATCCCAAATGCAAAAACGGATGCCAGGACGAAATGCAGGGTCGATTTCCAAACTTAAAAATGGTATTGCTTGCTGTTTTTAAAAATCAAGCTTTTTGGTGCCTAAAGAAGAAAACGCGTGATGCCGGGGTCAGAAAAACTGGTGCCTGGGGAGGCAAATTTTTTTTGATCCCAAATGCAAAAACGGATGCCAGGACGAAATTCTGGGTCGAATTCCAAACTTAAAAATGGTATTGCTTGCTGTTTTTAAAAATCAAGCTTTTTGGTGCCTGAAGAAGAAACGCGTGATGCCGGGGTCAGAAAAACTGGTGCCTGGGGAGGCAAATTTTTTTTGATCCCAAGGGCAAAAACGGATGCCAGGACGAAATGCAGGGTCGAATTCCAAAGTTAAAAATGGTATTGCTTGCTGTTTTTAAAAATCAAGCATTTTGGTGCCTGAAGAAGAAAACGCGTGATGCCGGGGTCAGAAAAACTGGTGCCTGGGGAGGGAAATTTTTTTTGATCCCAAATGCAAAAATGGATGGCAGGACGAAATGCAGGGTCGAATTCCAATCTTAAAAATGGTATTGCTTGCTGTTTTTAAAAATCAAGCTTTTTGGTGCCTGAAGAAGAAAACGCGTGATGCCGGGGTCAGAAATACTGGTGCCTGGGGAGGCAATTTTTTTTGATCCCAAATGCAAAAACGGATGCCAGGACGAAATGCAGGGTCGATTTGCAAACTTAAAAATGGTATTGCTTGCTGTTTTTGAAAATCAAGCTTTTTGGTGCCTGAAGAAGAAAATGCGTGATGCCGGGTTAAAAAAACTGGTGCCTGGGGAGGCAAATTTTTTTTGATCCCAAATGCAAAAACGGATGCCAGGACGAAATGCAGGGTCGAATTCCAAATTTAAAAATGGTATTGCTTGCTGTTTTTAAAAATCAAGCTTTTAGGTGCCTGAAGATGAAAACACGTGATGCCGGGGTCAGAAAAACTGGTGCCTGGGGAGGTAAAATTTTTTTGATCCCAAATGCAAAAACGGATGCCAGGACGAAATTCGGGATCGAATTCCAATCTTAAAAATGGTATTGCTTGCTGTTTTTAAAAATCAAGCTTTTTGGTGCATAAAGAAGAAAACGCGTGATGCCGGGGTCAGAAAAAATGATGCCTGGGTAGGCAAAATATTTTTGATCCCAAATGCAAAAACAGATGCCAGGACGAAATGCAGGGTCGAATTCCAAACTTAAAAATGATATTGCTTGCTGTTTTTAAAAATCAAGCTTTTTGGTGCCTGAAGAAGAAAACACGTGATGCCGGGGTCAGAAAAACTGGTGCCTGGGGAGGCAAATTTTTTTTGTTCCCAAATGCAAAAACGGATGCCAGGACGAAATTCGGGGTCGAATTCCAAACTTAAAAATGGTATTGCTTGCTGTTTTTAAAAATCAAGCTTTTTGGTGCCTGAAGAAGAAAACGCGTGATGCCGGGGTCAGAAATACTGGTGCCTGGGGAGGCAATTTTTTTTGATCCCAAATGCAAAAACGGATGCCAGGACGAAATGCAGGGTCGATTTGCAAACTTAAAAATGGTATTGCTTGCTGTTTTTGAAAATCAAGCTTTTTGGTGCCTGAAGAAGAAAATGCGTGATGCCGGGTTAAAAAAACTGGTGCCTGGGGAGGCAAATTTTTTTTGATCCCAAATGCAAAAACGGATGCCAGGACGAAATGCAGGGTCGAATTCCAAATTTAAAAATGGTATTGCTTGCTGTTTTTAAAAATCAAGCTTTTAGGTGCCTGAAGATGAAAACACGTGATGCCGGGGTCAGAAAAACTGGTGCCTGGGGAGGTAAAATTTTTTTGATCCCAAATGCAAAAACGGATGCCAGGATGAAATTCGGGGTCGAATTCCAATCTTAAAAATGGTATTGCTTGCTGTTTTTAAAAATCAAGCTTTTTGGTGCATAAAGAAGAAAACGCGTGATGCCGGGGTCAGAAAAAATGATGCCTGGGTAGGCAAAATTTTTTTGATCCCAAATGCAAAAACAGATGCCAGGACGAAATGCAGGGTCGAATTCCAAACTTAAAAATGATATTGCTTGCTGTTTTTAAAAATCAAGCTTTTTGGTGCCTGAAGAAGAAAACACGTGATGCCGGGGTCAGAAAAACTGGTGCCTGGGGAGGCAAATTTTTTTTGTTCCCAAATGCAAAAACGGATGCCAGGACGAAATTCGGGGTCGAATTCCAAACTTAAAAATGGTATTGCTTGCTGTTTTTAAAAATCAAGCTTTTTGGTGCCTGAAGAAGAAAACGCGTGATGCCGGGGTCAGAAAAACTGGTGCCGGGGGAGGCAAAATTTTTTGGATCCCAAATGCAAAAACGGATGCCAGGACGAAATTCCGGGTCGAATTCCAAACTTAAAAATGGTATTGCTTGCTGTTTTTAAAAATCAAGCTTTTTGGGGCCTGAAGAAGAAATCGCGTGATGCCGGGGTCAGAAAAACTGGTTCCTGGGGAGGCAAATTTTTTTTGATCCCAAATGCAAAAACGGATGCCAGGACGAAATTCGGGGTCGAATTCCAAACTTAAAAATGGTATTGCTTGCTGTTTTTAAAAATCAAGCTTTTTGGTGCCTGACGAAGAAAACACGTGATGCCGGGGTCAGAAAAACTGGTGCCTGGGGAGGCAAATTTTTTTTGATCCCAAATGCAAAAACGGATGCCAGGACGAAATGCAGGGTCGATTTCCAAACTTAAAAATGGTATTGCTTGCTGTTTTTAAAAATCAAGCATTTTGGTGCCTGAAGAAGAAAACGCGTGATGCCGGGGTCAGAAAAACTGGTGCCTGGTGAGGCAAATTTTTTTTGATCCCAAATGCAAAAACGGATGCCAGGACGAAATTCCGGGTCGAATTCCAAACTTAAAAATGGTATTGCTTGCTGTTTTTAAAAATCAAGCTTTTTGGTGCCTGAAGAAGAAAACGCGTGATGCCGGGGTCAGAAAAACTGGTGCCTGGGGAGGCAAATTTTTTTTGATCCCAAATGCAAAAACGGATGCCAGGACGAAATTCCGGGTCGAATTCCAAACTTAAAAATGGTATTGCTTGCTGTTTTTAAAAATCAAGCATTTTGGTGCCTGAAGAAGAAAACGCGTGATGCCGGGGTCAGAAAAACTGGTCCCTGGAGAGGTAAAATTTTTTTGATCCCAAATGCAAAAACGGATGACAGGACGAAATTCGGGGTTGAATTCCATACTTAAAAATGGTATTGCTTGCTGTTTTTAAAAATGAAGCTTTTTCGTGCCTGAAGAAGAAAACGCGTGATGCCGGGGTCAGAAAAACTGGTGCCTGGGGAGGCAAATTTTTTTTGATCCCAAATGCAAAAATCCATGCCAGGATGAGTTTCGGGGTAGAATTCCATACTTAAAAATGGTATTGCTTGCTGTTTTTAAAAATCAGTCTTTTTGTCCCTGAAGAAGAAAACGCGTGATGCCGGGGTCAGAAAAAATGATTCCTGGGTAGGCAAATTTTTTTTGATCCCAAATGCAAAAACGGATGCCAGGACGAAATTCGGGGTCGAATTCCATCCTTAAAAATGGTATTGCTTGCTGTTTTTAAAAATGAAGCTTTTTCGTGCCTGAAGAAGAAAACGCGTGATGCCGGGGTCAGAAAAACTGGTGCCTGGGGAGGCAAATTTTTTTTGATCCCAAATGCAAAAATCCATGCCAGGATGAGTTTCAGGGTAGAATTCCATACTTAAAAATGATATTGCTTAATGTTTTTAAAAATCAAGCATTTTGGTGCCTGAAGAAGAAAACGCGTGATGCCGGGGTCAGAAAAACTGGTGCCTGGGGAGGCAAATTTTTTTTGATCCCAAATGCAAAAACGGATGCCAGGACGAAATTCCGGGTCGAATTCCAAACTTAAAAATGGTATTGCTTGCTGTTTTTAAAAATCAAGCTTTTTGGTGCCTGAAGAAGAAATCGCGTGATGCCGGGGTCAGAAAAACTGGTGCCTGGGGAGGCAAATTTTTTTTGATCCCAAATGCAAAAACGGATGCCAGGACGAAATTCCGGGTCGAATTCCAAACTTAAAACTGGTATTGCTTGCTGTTTTTAAAAATCACGCTTTTTGGTGCCTGAAGAAGAAAACGCGTGATGCCTGGGTCAGAAAAAGTGGTGCCTGGGGATGCAAATTTTTTTTGATCCCAAATGCAAAAACGGATGCCAGGACGAAATTCCGGGTCGAATTCCAAACTTAAAAATGGTATTGCTTGCTGTTATTAAAAATCAAGCATTTTGGTGCCTGAAGAAGAAAACGCGTGATGCCAGGGTCAGAAAAACTGGTGCCTGGGGAGGCAAATTTTTTTTGATCCCAAATGCAAAAACGGATGGCAGGACGAAATTCGGGGTCGAATTCCAAACTTAAAAATGATATTGCTTGCTGTTTTTAAAAATCAAGCTTTTTGGTGCCTGGAGAAGAAAACGCGTGATGCCGGGGTCAGAAATACTGGTGCCTGGGGAGGAAAATTTTTTTTGATCCCAAATGCAAAAACGGATGCCAGGATGAAATTCGGGATCGAATTCCAAACTTAAAAATGGTATTGCTTGCTGTTATTAAAAATCAAGCTTTTTGGTGCCTGAAGAAGAAATCGCGTGATGCCGGGGTCAGAAAAAATGGTGCCTGGGGAGGCAAATTTTTTTTGATCCCAAATGCAAAAACGGATGCCAGGACGAAATGCAGGGTCGATTTCCAAACTTAAAAATGGTATTGCTTGCTGTTTTTAAAAATCAAGCTTTTTGGTGCCTAAAGAAGAAAACGCGTGATGCCGGGGTCAGAAAAAATGATGCCTGGGTAGGCAAAAATTTTTTGATCCCAAATGCAGAAACGGATGCCAGGACGAAATGCAGGGTCGATTTCCAAACTTAAAAATGGTATTGCTTGCTGTTTTTAAAAATCAAGCGTTTTGGTGCCTGAAGAAGAAAACGCGTGATGCCGGGGTCAGAAAAACTGGTGCCTGGGGAGGCAAATTTTTTTTGATCCCAAATGCAAAAACGGATGCCAGGACGAAATTCTGGGTCGAATTCCAAACTTAAAAATGGTATTGCTTGCTGTTTTTAAAAATCAAGCTTTTTGGTGCCTGAAGAAGAAACGCGTGATGCCGGGGTCAGAAATACTGGTGCCTGGGGAGGCAAAATTTTTTTGATCCCAAGGGCAAAAACGGATGCCAGGACGAAATGCAGGGTCAAATTCCAAAGTTAAAAATGGAATTGCTTGCTGTTTTTAAAAATCAAGCTTTTTGGTGCATAAAGAAGAAAACGCGTGATGCCGGGGTCAGAAAAAATGATGCCTGGGTAGGCAAAATTTTTTTGATCCCAAATGCAAAAACAGATGCCAGGACGAAATGCAGGGTCGAATTCCAAACTTAAAAATGATATTGCTTGCTGTTTTTAAAAATCAAGCTTTTTGGTGCCTGAAGAAGAAAACACGTGATGCCGGGGTCAGAAAAACTGGTGCCTGGGGAGGCAAATTTTTTTTGTTCCCAAATGCAAAAACGGATGCCAGGATGAAATTCGGGGTCGAATTCCAAACTTAAAAATGGTATTGCTTGCTGTTTTTAAAAATCAAGCTTTTTGGTGCCTGAAGAAGAAAACGCGTGATGCCGGGGTCAGAAAAACTGGTGCCTGGGGAGGCAAATTTTTTTTGATCCCAAATGCAAAAATCCATGCCAGGATGAGTTTCAGGGTAGAATTCCATACTTAAAAATGATATTGCTTAATGTTTTTAAAAATCAAGCATTTTGGTGCCTGAAGAAGAAAACGCGTGATGCCGGGGTCAGAAAAACTGGTGCCTGGGGAGGCAAATTTTTTTTGATCCCAAATGCAAAAACGGATGCCAGGACGAAATTCCGGGTCGAATTCCAAACTTAAAAATGGTATTGCTTGCTGTTTTTAAAAATCAAGCTTTTTGGTGCCTGAAGAAGAAATCGCGTGATGCCGGGGTCAGAAAAACTGGTGCCTGGTGAGGCAAATTTTTTTTTATCCCAAATGCAAAAACGGATGCCAGGACGAAATTCGGGGTCGAATTCCAAACTTAAAAATGGTATTGCTTGCTGTTTTTAAAAATCAAGCTTTTTGGTGCCTGACGAAGAAAACACGTGATGCCGGGGTCAGAAAAACTGGTGCCTGGGGAGGCAAATTTTTTTTGATCCCAAATGCAAAAACGGATGCCAGGACGAAATGCAGGGTCGATTTCCAAACTTAAAAATGGTATTGCTTGCTGTTTTTAAAAATCAAGCATTTTGGTGCCTGAAGAAGAAAACGCGTGATGCCGGGGTCAGAAAAACTGGTGCCTGGTGAGGCAAATTTTTTTTGATCCCAAATGCAAAAACGGATGCCAGGACGAAATTCGGGGTCGAATTCCAAACTTAAAAATGGTATTGCTTGCTGTTTTTAAAAATGAAGCTTTTTCGTGCCTGAAGAAGAAAACGCGTGATGCCGGGGTCAGAAAAACTGGTGCCTGGGGAGGCAAATTTTTTTTGATCCCAAATGCAAAAATCCATGCCAGGATGAGTTTCAGGGTAGAATTCCATACTTAAAAATGATATTGCTTAATGTTTTTAAAAATCAAGCATTTTGGTGCCTGAAGAAGAAAACGCGTGATGCCGGGGTCAGAAAAACTGGTGCCTGGGGAGGCAAATTTTTTTTGATCCCAAATGCAAAAACGGATGCCAGGACGAAATTCTGGGTCGAATTCCAAACTTAAAAATGGTATTGCTTGCTGTTTTTAAAAATCAAGCATTTTGGTGCCTGAAGAAGAAAACGCGTGATGCCAGGGTCAGAAAAACTGGTGCCTGGGGAGGCAAATTTTTTTTGATCCCAAATGCAAAAACGGATGGCAGGACGAAATTCGGGGTCGAATTCCAAACTTAAAAATGATATTGCTTGCTGTTTTTAAAAATCAAGCTTTTTGGTGCCTGGAGAAGAAAACGCGTGATGCCGGGGTCAGAAATACTGGTGCCTGGGGAGGAAAATTTTTTTTGATCCCAAATGCAAAAACGGATGCCAGGATGAAATTCGGGATCGAATTCCAAACTTAAAAATGGTATTGCTTGCTGTTTTTAAAAATCAAGCTTTTTGGTGCCTGAAGAAGAAATCGCGTGATGCCGGGGTCAGAAAAAATGGTGCCTGGGGAGGCAAATTTTTTTTGATCCCAAATGCAAAAACGGATGCCAGGACGAAATGCAGGGTCGATTTCCAAAGTTAAAAATGGTATTGCTTGCTGTTTTTAAAAATCAAGCTTTTTGGTGCATAAAGAAGAAAACGCGTGATGCCGGGGTCAGAAAAAATGATGCCTGGGTAGGCAAAATTTTTTTGATCCCAAATGCAAAAACAGATGCCAGGACGAAATGCAGGGTCGAATTCCAAACTTAAAAATGATATTGCTTGCTGTTTTTAAAAATCAAGCTTTTTGGTGCCTGAAGAAGAAAACACGTGATGCCGGGGTCAGAAAAACTGGTGCCTTGGGGAGGCAAATTTTTTTTGTTCCCAAATGCAAAAACGGATGCCAGGATGAAATTCGGGGTCGAATTCCAAACTTAAAAATGGTATTGCTTGCTGTTTTTAAAAATCAAGCTTTTTGGTGCCTGAAGAAGAAAACGCGTGATGCCGGGGTCAGAAAAACTGGTGCCTGGGGAGGCAAATTTTTTTGATCCCAAATGCAAAAATCCATGCCAGGATGAGTTTCAGGGTAGAATTCCATACTTAAAAATGATATTGCTTAATGTTTTTAAAAATCAAGCATTTTGGTGCCTGAAGAAGAAAACGCGTGATGCCGGGGTCAGAAAAACTGGTGCCTGGGGAGGCAAATTTTTTTTGATCCCAAATGCAAAAACGGATGCCAGGACGAAATTCCGGGTCGAATTCCAAACTTAAAAATGGTATTGCTTGCTGTTTTTAAAAATCAAGCTTTTTGGTGCCTGAAGAAGAAATCGCGTGATGCCGGGGTCAGAAAAACTGGTGCCTGGGGAGGCAAATTTTTTTTTATCCCAAATGCAAAAACGGATGCCAGGACGAAATTCGGGGTCGAATTCCAAACTTAAAAATGGTATTGCTTGCTGTTTTTAAAAATCAAGCTTTTTGGTGCCTGACGAAGAAAACACGTGATGCCGGGGTCAGAAAAACTGGTGCCTGGGGAGGCAAATTTTTTTTGATCCCAAATGCAAAAACGGATGCCAGGACGAAATGCAGGGTCGATTTCCAAACTTAAAAATGGTATTGCTTGCTGTTTTTAAAAATCAAGCTTTTTGGTGCCTGAAGAAGAAAACACGTGATGCCGGGGTCAGAAAAAATGATGCCTGGGTAGGCAAAATTTTTTTGATCCCAAATGCAAAAACAGATGCCAGGACGAAATGCAGGGTCGAATTCCAAACTTAAAAATGATATTGCTTGCTGTTTTTAAAAATCAAGCTTTTTGGTGCCTGAAGAAGAAAACACGTGATGCCGGGGTCAGAAAAACTGGTGCCTGGGGAGGCAAATTTTTTTTGTTCCCAAATGCAAAAACGGATGCCAGGATGAAATTCGGGGTCGAATTCCAAACTTAAAAATGTTATTGCTTGCTGTTTTTAAAAATCAAGCTTTTTGGTGCCTGAAGAAGAAATCGCGTGATGCCGGGGTCAGAAAAACTGGTGCCTGGGGAGGCAAATTTTTTTTGATCCCAAATGCAAAAACGGATGCCAGGACGAAATTCGGGGTCGAATTCCAAACTTAAAAATGGTATTGCTTGCTGTTTTTAAAAATCAAGCTTTTTGGTGCCTGAAGAAGAAAACACGTGATGCCGGGGTCAGAAAAACTGGTGCCTGGGGAGGCAAATTTTTTTTGATCCCAAATGCAAAAACGGATGCCAGGACGAAATGCAGGGTCGATTTCCAAACTTAAAAATGGTATTGCTTGCTGTTTTTAAAAATCAAGCATTTTGGTGCCTGAAGAAGAAAACGCGTGATGCCGGGATCAGAAAAACTGGTGCCTGGTGAGGCAAATTTTTTTTGATCCCAAATGCAAAAACGGATGCCAGGACGAAATTCGGGGTCGAATTCCAAACTTAAAAATGGTATTGCTTGCTGTTTTTAAAAATGAAGCTTTTTCGTGCCTGAAGAAGAAAACGCGTGATGCCGGGGTCAGAAAAACTGGTGCCTGGGGAGGCAAATTTTTTTTGATCCCAAATGCAAAAATCCATGCCAGGATGAGTTTCAGGGTAGAATTCCATACTTAAAAATGATATTGCTTAATGTTTTTAAAAATCAAGCATTTTGGTGCCTGAAGAAGAAAACGCGTGATGCCGGGGTCAGAAAAACTGGTGCCTGGGGAGGCAAATTTTTTTTGATCCCAAATGCAAAAACGGATGCCAGGACGAAATTCCGGGTCGAATTCCAAACTTAAAAATGGTATTGCTTGCTGTTTTTAAAAATCAAGCTTTTTGGTGCCTGAAGAAGAAATCGCGTGATGCCGGGGTCAGAAAAACTGGTGCCTGGGGAGGCAAATTTTTTTTGATCCCAAATGCAAAAACGGATGCCAGGACGAAATTCCGGATCGAATTCCAAACTTAAAACTGGTATTGCTTGCTGTTTTTAAAAATCACGCTTTTTGGTGCCTGAAGAAGAAAACGCGTGATGCCTGGGTCAGAAAAAGTGGTGCCTGGGGATGCAAATTTTTTTTGATCCCAAATGCAAAAACGGATGCCAGGACGAAATTCCGGGTCGAATTCCAAACTTAAAAATGGTATTGCTTGCTGTTTTTAAAAATCAAGCATTTTGGTGCCTGAAGAAGAAAACGCGTGATGCCAGGGTCAGAAAAACTGGTGCCTGGGGAGGCAAATTTTTTTTGATCCCAAATGCAAAAACGGATGGCAGGACGAAATTCGGGGTCGAATTCCAAACTTAAAAATGATATTGCTTGCTGTTTTTAAAAATCAAGCTTTTTGGTGCCTGGAGAAGAAAACGCGTGATGCCGGGGTCAGAAATACTGGTGCCTGGGGAGGAAAATTTTTTTTGATCCCAAATGCAAAAACGGATGCCAGGATGAAATTCGGGATCGAATTCCAAACTTAAAAATGGTATTGCTTGCTGTTTTTAAAAATCAAGCTTTTTGGTGCCTGAAGAAGAAATCGAGTGATGCCGGGGTCAGAAAAAATGGTGCCTGGGGAGGCAAATTTTTTTTGATCCCAAATGCAAAAACGGATGCCAGGACGAAATGCAGGGTCGATTTCCAAACTTAAAAATGGTATTGCTTGCTGTTTTTAAAAATCAAGCTTTTTGGTGCCTAAAAAAGAAAACGCGTGATGCCGGGGTCAGAAAAAATGATGCCTGGGTAGGCAAAAATTTTTTGATCCCAAATGCAAAAACGGATGCCAGGACGAAATGCAGGGTCGATTTCCAAACTTAAAAATGGTATTGCTTGCTGTTTTTAAAAATCAAGCGTTTTGGTGCCTGAAGAAGAAAACGCGTGATGCCGGGGTCAGAAAAACTGGTGCCTGGGGAGGCAAATTTTTTTTGATCCCAAATGCAAAAACGGATGCCAGGACGAAATTCTGGGTCGAATTCCAAACTTAAAAATGGTATTGCTTGCTGTTTTTAAAAATCAAGCTTTTTGGTGCCTGAAGAAGAAACGCGTGATGCCGGGGTCAGAAATACTGGTGCCTGGGGAGGCAAAATTTTTTTGATCCCAAGGGCAAAAACGGATGCCAGGACGAAATGCAGGGTCAAATTCCAAAGTTAAAAATGGTATTGCTTGCTGTTTTTAAAAATCAAGCTTTTTGGTGCATAAAGAAGAAAACGCGTGATGCCGGGGTCAGAAAAAATGATGCCTGGGTAGGCAAAATTTTTTTGATCCCAAATGCAAAAACAGATGCCAGGACGAAATGCAGGGTCGAATTCCAAACTTAAAAATGATATTGCTTGCTGTTTTTAAAAATCAAGCTTTTTGGTGCCTGAAGAAGAAAACACGTGATGCCGGGGTCAGAAAAACTGGTGCCTGGGGAGGCAAATTTTTTTTGTTCCCAAATGCAAAAACGGATGCCAGGATGAAATTCGGGGTCGAATTCCAAACTTAAAAATGGTATTGCTTGCTGTTTTTAAAAATCAAGCTTTTTGGTGCCTGAAGAAGAAAACGCGTGATGCCGGGGTCAGAAAAACTGGTGCCTGGGGAGGCAAATTTTTTTGATCCCAAATGCAAAAATCCATGCCAGGATGAGTTTCAGGGTAGAATTCCATACTTAAAAATGATATTGCTTAATGTTTTTAAAAATCAAGCATTTTGGTGCCTGAAGAAGAAAACGCGTGATGCCGGGGTCAGAAAAACTGGTGCCTGGGGAGGCAAATTTTTTTTGATCCCAAATGCAAAAACGGATGCCAGGACGAAATTCTGGGTCGAATTCCAAACTTAAAAATGGTATTGCTTGCTGTTTTTAAAAATCAAGCTTTTTGGTGCCTGAAGAAGAAATCGCGTGATGCCGGGGTCAGAAAAACTGGTGCCTGGGGAGGCAAATTTTTTTTGATCCCAAATGCAAAAACGGATGCCAGGACGAAATTCGGGGTCGAATTCCAAACTTAAAAATGGTATTGCTTGCTGTTTTTAAAAATCAAGCTTTTTGGTGCCTGACGAAGAAAACACGTGATGCCGGGGTCAGAAAAACTGGTGCCTGGGGAGGCAAATTTTTTTTGATCCCAAATGCAAAAACGGATGCCAGGACGAAATGCAGGGTCGATTTCCAAACTTAAAAATGGTATTGCTTGCTGTTTTTAAAAATCAAGCATTTTGGTGCCTGAAGAAGAAAACGCGTGATGCCGGGGTCAGAAAAACTGGTGCCTGGTGAGGCAAATTTTTTTTGATCCCAAATGCAAAAACGGATGCCAGGACGAAATTCCGGGTCGAATTCCAAACTTAAAAATGGTATTGCTTGCTGTTTTTAAAAATCAAGCTTTTTGGTGCCTGAAGAAGAAAACGCGTGATGCCGGGGTCAGAAAAACTGGTGCCTGGGGAGGCAAATTTTTTGTGATCCCAAATGCAAAAACGGATGCCAGGACGAAATTCCGGGTCGAATTCCAAACTTAAAAATGGTATTGCTTGCTGTTTTTAAAAATCAAGCATTTTGGTGCCTGAAGAAGAAAACGCGTGATGCCGGGGTCAGAAAAACTGGTCCCTGGAGAGGTAAAATTTTTTTGATCCCAAATGCAAAAACGGATGACAGGACGAAATTCGGGGTTGAATTCCATACTTAAAAATGGTATTGCTTGCTGTTTTTAAAAATGAAGCTTTTTCGTGCCTGAAGAAGAAAACGCGTGATGCCGGGGTCAGAAAAACTGGTGCCTGGGAAGGCAAATTTTTTTTGATCCCAAATGCAAAAATCCATGCCAGGATGAGTTTCGGGGTAGAATTCCATACTTAAAAATGGTATTGCTTGCTGTTTTTAAAAATCAGTCTTTTTGTGCCTGAAGAAGAAAACACGTGATGCCGGGGTCAGAAAAAATGATTCCTGGGTAGGCAAATTTTTTTTGATCCCAAATGCAAAAACGGATGCCAGGACGAAATGCAGGGTCGATTTCCAAACTTAAAAATGGTATTGCTTGCTGTTTTTAAAAATCAAGCTTTTTGGTGCCTGAAGAAGAAAACACGTGATGCCGGGGTCAGAAAAACTGGTGCCTGGGGAGGCAAATTTTTTTTGATCCCAAATGCAAAAATCCATGCCAGGATGAGTTTCAGGGTAGAATTCCATACTTAAAAATGATATTGCTTAATGTTTTTAAAAATCAAGCATTTTGGTGCCTGAAGAAGAAAACGCGTGATGCCGGGGTCAGAAAAACTGGTGCCTGGGGAGGCAAATTTTTTTTGATCCCAAATGCAAAAACGGATGCCAGGACGAAATTCCGGGTCGAATTCCAAACTTAAAAATGGTATTGCTTGCTGTTTTTAAAAATCAAGCTTTTTGGTGCCTGAAGAAGAAATCGCGTGATGCCGGGGTCAGAAAAACTGGTGCCTGGGGAGGCAAATTTTTTTTGATCCCAAATGCAAAAACGGATGCCAGGACGAAATTCCGGGTCGAATTCCAAACTTAAAAATGGTATTGCTTGCTGTTTTTAAAAATCAAGCTTTTTGGTGCCTGAAGAAGAAATCGCGTGATGCCGGGGTCAGAAAAACTGGTGCCTGGGGAGGCAAATTTTTTTTGATCCCAAATGCAAAAATCCATGCCAGGATGAGTTTCAGGGTAGAATTCCATACTTAAAAATGGTATTGCTTGCTGTTTTTAAAAATCAAGCTTTTTGGTGCCTGAAGAAGAAATCGCGTGATGCCTGGGTCAGAAAAAGTGATGCCTGGGGATGCAAATTTTTTTTGATCCCAAATGCAAAAACGGATGCCAGGACGAAATTCCGGGTCGAATTCCAAACTTAAAAATGGTATTGCTTGCTGTTTTTAAAAATCAAGCATTTTGGTGCCTGAAGAAGAAAACGCGTGATGCCAGGGTCAGAAAAACTGGTGCCTGGGGAGGCAAATTTTTTTTGATCCCAAATGCAAAAACGGATGGCAGGACGAAATTCGGGGTCGAATTCCAAACTTAAAAATGATATTGCTTGCTGTTTTTAAAAATCAAGCTTTTTGGTGCCTGGAGAAGAAAACGCGTGATGCCGGGGTCAGAAATACTGGTGCCTGGGGAGGCAAATTTTTTTTGATCCCAAATGCAAAAACGGATGCCAGGATGAAATTCGGGGTCGAATTCCAAACTTAAAAATGGTATTGCTTGCTGTTTTTAAAAATCAAGCTTTTTGGTGCCTGAAGAAGAAATCGCGTGATGCCGGGGTCAGAAAAACTGGTGCCTGGGGAGGCAAATTTTTTTTGATCCCAAATGCAAAAACGGATGCCAGGACGAAATGCAGGGTCGATTTCCAAACTTAAAAATGGTATTGCTTTCTGTTTTTAAAAATCAAGCGTTTTGGTGCCTGAAGAAGAAAACGCGTGATGCCGGGGTCAGAAAAACTGGTGCCTGGGGAGGCAAATTTTTTTTGATCCCAAATGCAAAAACGGATGCCAGGACGAAATGCAGGGTCGATTTCCAAGCTTAAAAATGGTATTGCTTGCTGTTTTTAAAAATCAAGCTTTTTGGTGCCTAAAGAAGAAAACGCGTGATGCCGGGGTCAGAAAAAATGATGCCTGGGTAGGCAAAAATTTTTTGATCCCAAATGCAAAAACGGATGCCAGGACGAAATGCAGGGTCGATTTCCAAACTTAAAAATGGTATTGCTTTCTGTTTTTAAAAATCAAGCGTTTTGGTGCCTGAAGAAGAAAACGCGTGATGCCGGGGTCAGAAAAACTGGTGCCTGGGGAGGCAAATTTTTTTTGATCCCAAATGCAAAAACGGATGCCAGGACGAAATTCTGGGTCGAATTCCAAACTTAAAAATGGTATTGCTTGCTGTTTTTAAAAATCAAGCTTTTTGGTGCCTGAAGAAGAAACGCGTGATGCCGGGGTCAGAAATACTGGTGCCTGGGGAGGCAAAATTTTTTTGATCCCAAGGGCAAAAACGGATGCCAGGACGAAATGCAGGGTCGAATTCCAAAGTTAAAAATGGTATTGCTTGCTGTTTTTAAAAATCAAGCATTTTGGTGCCTGAAGAAGAAAACGCGTGATGCCGGGGTCAGAAAAACTGGTGCCTGGGGAGGGAAATTTTTTTTGATCCCAAATGCAAAAATGGATGGCAGGACGAAATGCAGGGTCGAATTCCAATCTTAAAATTGGTATTGCTTGCTGTTTTTAAAAATCAAGCTTTTTGGTGCATAAAGAAGAAAACGCGTGATGCCGGGGTCAGAAAAAATGATGCCTGGGTAGGCAAAAATTTTTTGATCCCAAATGCAAAAACAGATGCCAGGACGAAATGCAGGGTCGAATTCCAAACTTAAAAATGGTATTGCTTGCTGTTTTTAAAAATCAAGCTTTTTGGTGCCTGAAGAAGAAAACACGTGATGCCGGGGTCAGAAAAACTGGTGCCTTGGGAGGCAAATTTTTTTTGTTCCCAAATGCAAAAACGGATGCCAGGATGAAATTCGGGGTCGAATTCCAAACTTAAAAATGGTATTGCTTGCTGTTTTTAAAAATCAAGCTTTTTGGTGCCTGAAGAAGAAAACGCGTGATGCCGGGGTCAGAAAAACTGGTGCCGGGGGAGGCAAAATTTTTTTGATCCCAAATGCAAAAACGGATGCCAGGACGAAATTCCGGGTCGAATTCCAAACTTAAAAATGGTATTGCTTGCTGTTTTTAAAAATCAAGCTTTTTGGTGCCTGAAGAAGAAAACGCGTGATGCCGGGGTCAGAAAAACTGGTGCCTGGGGAGGCAAATTTTTTTTGATCCCAAATGCAAAAATCCATGCCAGGATGAGTTTCAGGGTAGAATTCCATACTTAAAAATGATATTGCTTAATGTTTTTAAAAATCAAGCATTTTGGTGCCTGAAGAAGAAAACGCGTGATGCCGGGGTGAGAAAAACTGGTGCCTAGGGAGGCAAATTTTTTTTGATCCCAAATGCAAAAACGGATGCCAGGACGAAATTCCGGGTCGAATTCCAAACTTAAAAATGGTATTGCTTGCTGTTTTTAAAAATCAAGCTTTTTGGTGCCTGAAGAAGAAATCGCGTGATGCCGGGGTCAGAAAAACTGGTGCCTGGGGAGGCAAATTTTTTTTGATCCCAAATGCAAAAACGGATGCCAGGACGAAATTCGGGGTCGAATTCCAAACTTAAAAATGGTATTGCTTGCTGTTTTTAAAAATCAAGCTTTTTGGTGCCTGACGAAGAAAACACGTGATCCCAAATGCAAAAACGGATGCCAGATGCAAAAACGGTCAGAAAAACTGGTGCCTGGGGAGGCAAATTTTTTTTGATCCCAAATGCAAAAACGGATGCCAGGACGAAATGCAGGGTCGATTTCCAAACTTAAAAATCGTATTGCTTGCTGTTTTTAAAAATCAAGCATTTTGGTGCCTGAAGAAGAAAACGCGTGATGCCGGGGTCAGAAAAACTGGTGCCTGGGGAGGCAAATTTTTTTTGATCCCAAATGCAAAAACGGATGCCAGGACGAAATTCCGGGTCGAATTCCAAACTTAAAAATGGTATTGCTTGCTGTTTTTAAAAATCAAGCATTTTGGTGCCTGAAGAAGAAAACGCGTGATGCCGGGGTCAGAAAAACTGGTCCCTGGAGAGGTAAAATTTTTTTGATCCCAAATGCAAAAACGGATGACAGGACGAAATTCGGGGTTGAATTCCATACTTAAAAATGGTATTGCTTGCTGTTTTTAAAAATGAAGCTTTTTCGTGCCTGAAGAAGAAAACGCGTGATGCCGGGGTCAGAAAAACTGGTGCCTGGGGAGGCAAATTTTTTTTGATCCCAAATGCAAAAATCCATGCCAGGATGAGTTTCGGGGTAGAATTCCATACTTAAAAATGGTATTGCTTGCTGTTTTTAAAAATCAGTCTTTTTGTGCCTGAAGAAGAAAACGCGTGATGCCGGGGTCAGAAAAAATGATTCCTGGGTAGGCAAATTTTTTTTGATCCCAAATGCAAAAACGGATGCCAGGACGAAATGCAGGGTCGATTTCCAAACTTAAAAATGGTATTGCTTGCTGTTTTTAAAAATCAAGCATTTTGGTGCCTGAAGAAGAAAACGCGTGATGCCGGGGTCAGAAAAACTGGTGCCTGGGGAGGCAAATTTTTTTTGATCCCAAATGCAAAAACGGATGCCAGGACGAAATTCCGGGTCGAATTCCAAACTTAAAAATGGTATTGCTTGCTGTTTTTAAAAATCAAGCTTTTTGGTGCCTGAAGAAGAAAACGCGTGATGCCGGGGTCAGAAAAACGTGCCTGGGGAGGCAAATTTTTTTTGATCCCAAATGCAAAAACGGATGCCAGGACGAAATTCGGGGTCGTATTCCAATCTTAAAAATGGTATTGCTTGCTGTTTTTAAAAATCAAGCTTTTTGGTGCATAAAGAAGAAAACGCGTGATGCCGGGGTCAGAAAAAATGATGCCTGGGTAGGCAAAATTTTTTTGATCCCAAATGCAAAAACAGATGCCAGGACGAAATGCAGGGTCGAATTCCAAACTTAAAAATGGTATTGCTTGCTGTTTTTAAAAATCAAGCTTTTTGGTGCCTGAAGAAGAAAACACGTGATGCCGGGGTCAGAAAAACTGGTGCCTTGGGAGGCAAATTTTTTTTGTTCCCAAATGCAAAAACGGATGCCAGGATGAAATTCGGGGTCGAATTCCAAACTTAAAAATGGTATTGCTTGCTGTTTTTAAAAATCAAGCTTTTTGGTGCCTGAAGAAGAAAACGCGTGATGCCGGGGTCAGAAAAACTGGTGCCGGGGGAGGCAAAATTTTTTTGATCCCAAATGCAAAAACGGATGCCAGGACGAAATTCCGGGTCGAATTCCAAACTTAAAAATGGTATTGCTTGCTGTTTTTAAAAATCAAGCTTTTTGGTGCCTGAAGAAGAAAACGCGTGATGCCGGGGTCAGAAAAACTGGTGCCTGGGGAGGCAAATTTTTTTTGATCCCAAATGCAAAAATCCATGCCAGGATGAGTTTCAGGGTAGAATTCCATACTTAAAAATGATATTGCTTAATGTTTTTAAAAATCAAGCATTTTGGTGCCTGAAGAAGAAAACGCGTGATGCCGGGGTCAGAAAAACTGGTGCCTGGGGAGGCAAATTTTTTTTGATCCCAAATGCAAAAACGGATGCCAGGACGAAATTCCGGGTCGAATTCCAAACTTAAAAATGGTATTGCTTGCTGTTTTTAAAAATCAAGCTTTTTGGTGCCTGAAGAAGAAATCGCGTGATGCCGGGGTCAGAAAAACTGGTGCCTGGGGAGGCAAAATTTTTTTGATCCCAAATGCAAAAACGGATGCCAGGACGAAATTCGGGGTCGAATTCCAAACTTAAAAATGGTATTGCTTGCTGTTTTTAAAAATCAAGCTTTTTGGTGCCTGACGAAGAAAACACGTGATCCCAAATGCAAAAACGGATGCCAGATGCAAAAACGGTCAGAAAAACTGGTGCCTGGGGAGGCAAATTTTTTTTGATCCCAAATGCAAAAACGGATGCCAGGACGAAATGCAGGGTCGATTTCCAAACTTAAAAATGGTATTGCTTGCTGTTTTTAAAAATCAAGCATTTTGGTGCCTGAAGAAGAAAACGCGTGATGCCGGGGTCAGAAAAACTGGTGCCTGGGGAGGCAAATTTTTTTTGATCCCAAATGCAAAAACGGATGCCAGGACGAAATTCCGGGTCGAATTCCAAACTTAAAAATGGTATTGCTTGCTGTTTTTAAAAATCAAGCTTTTTGGTGCCTGAAGAAGAAAACGCGTGATGCCGGGGTCAGAAAAACTGGTGCCTGGGGAGGCAAATTTTTTTTGATCCCAAATGCAAAAACGGATGCCAGGACGAAATTCCGGGTCGAATTCCAAACTTAAAAATGGTATTGCTTGCTGTTTTTAAAAATCAAGCATTTTGGTGCCTGAAGAAGAAAACGCGTGATGCCGGGGTCAGAAAAACTGGTCCCTGGAGAGGTAAAAATTTTTTGATCCCAAATGCAAAAACAGATGCCAGGACGAAATGCAGGGTCGAATTCCAAACTTAAAAATGGTATTGCTTGCTGTTTTTAAAAATGAAGCTTTTTCGTGCCTGAAGAAGAAAACGCGTGATGCCGGGGTCAGAAAAACTGGTGCCTGGGGAGGCAAATATTTTTTGATCCCAAATGCAAAAATCCATGCCGGGATGAGTTTCGGGGTAGAATTCCATACTTAAAAATGGTATTGCTTGCTGTTTTTAAAAATCAGTCTTTTTGTGCCTGAAGAAGAAAACGCGTGATGCCGGGGTCAGAAAAAATGATTCCTGGGTAGGCAAATTTTTTTTGATCCCAAATGCAAAAACGGATGCCAGGACGAAATGCAGGGTCGATTTCCAAACTTAAAAATGGTATTGCTTGCTGTTTTTAAAAATCAAGCATTTTGGTGCCTGAAGAAGAAAACGCGTGATGCCGGGGTCAGAAAAACTGGTGCCTGGGGAGGCAAATTTTTTTTGATCCCAAATGCAAAAACGGATGCCAGGACGAAATTCCGGGTCGAATTCCAAACTTAAAAATGGTATTGCTTGCTGTTTTTAAAAATCAAGCTTTTTGGTGCCTGAAGAAGAAAACGCGTGATGCCGGGGTCAGAAAAACTGGTGCCTGGGGAGGCAAATTTTTTTTGATCCCAAATGCAAAAACGGATGCCAGGACGAAATTCCGGGTCGAATTCCAAACTTAAAAATGGTATTGCTTGTTGTTTTTAAAAATCAAGCATTTTGGTGCCTGAAGAAGAAAACGCGTGATGCCGGGGTCAGAAAAACTGGTCCCTGGAGAGGTAAAATTTTTTTGATCCCAAATGCAAAAACGGATGACAGGACGAAATTCGGGGTTGAATTCCATACTTAAAAATGGTATTGCTTGCTGTTTTTAAAAATGAAGCTTTTTCGTGCCTGAAGAAGAAAACGCGTGATGCCGGGGTCAGAAAAACTGGTGCCTGGGGAGGCAAATTTTTTTTGATCCCAAATGCAAAAATCCATGCCAGGATGAGTTTCGGGGTAGAATTCCATACTTAAAAATGGTATTGCTTGCTGTTTTTAAAAATCAATCTTTTTGTGCCTGAAGAAGAAAACGCGTGATGCCGGGGTCAGAAAAAATGATGCCTGGGTAGGCAAATTTTTTTTGATCCCAAATGCAAAAACGGATGCCAGGACGAAATGCAGGGTCGATTTCCAAACTTAAAAATGGTATTGCTTGCTGTTTTTAAAAATCAAGCTTTTTGGTGCCTGAAGAAGAAAACGCGTGATGCCGGGGTCAGAAAAACTGGTGCCTGGGGAGGCAAATTTTTTTTGATCCCAAATGCAAAAACGGATGGCAGGACGAAATTCGGGGTCGAATTCCAAACTTAAAAATGGTATTGCTTGCTGTTTTTAAAAATCAAGCTTTTTGGTGCCTAAAGAAGAAAACGCGTGATGCCGGGGTCAGAAAAACTGGTGCCTGGGGAGGCAAATTTTTTTTGATCCCAAATGCAAAAACGGATGCCAGGACGAAATTCTGGGTTGAATTCCAAACTTAAAAATGGTATTGCTTGCTGTTTTTAAAAATCAAGCTTTTTGGTGCCTGAAGAAGAAAACATGTGATGCCGGGGTCAGAAAAACTGGTGCCTGGGGAGGTAAAAATTTTTTGATCCCAAATGCAAAAACGGATGCCAGGACGAAATTCGGGGTCGAATTCCAATCTTAAAAATGGTATTGCTTGCTGTTTTTAAAAATCAAGCATTTTGGTGCCTGAAGAAGAAATCGCGTGATGCCGGGGTCAGAAAAACTGGTGCCTGGTGAGGCAAATTTTTTTTGATCCCAAATGCAAAAACGGATGCCAGGACGAAATTCCGGGTCGAATTCCAATCTCAAAAATGGTATTGCTTGCTGTTTTTAAAAATCAAGCTTTTTGGTGCCTGAAGAAGAAAACGCGTGATGCCGGGGTCAGAAAAACTGGTGCCTGGGAGGCAAAATTTTTTTGATCCCAAATGCAAAAACGGATGCCAGGACGAAATTCGGGGTCGAATTCCATCCTTAAAAATGGTATTGCTTGCTGTTTTTAAAAATGAAGCTTTTTCGTGCCTGAAGAAGAAAACGCGTGATGCCGGGGTCAGAAAAACTGGTGCCTGGGGAGGCAAATTTTTTTTGATCCCAAATGCAAAAATCCATGTCAGGATGAGTTTCAGGGTAGAATTCCATACTTAAAAATGATATTGCTTAATGTTTTTAAAAATCAAGCATTTTGGTGCCTGAAGAAGAAAACGTGTGATGCCGGGGTCAGAAAAACTGGTGCCTGGGGAGGCAAATTTTTTTTGATCCCAAATGCAAAAACGGATGCCAGGACGAAATTCCGGGTCGAATTCCAAACTTAAAAATGGTATTGCTTGCTGTTTTTAAAAATCAAGCTTTTTGGTGCCTGAAGAAGAAATCGCGTGATGCCGGGGTCAGAAAAACTGGTGCCTGGGGAGGCAAATTTTTTTTGATCCCAAATGCAAAAACGGATGCCAGGACGAAATTCCGGGTCGAATTCCAAACTTAAAAATGGTATTGCTTGCTGTTTTTAAAAATCAAGCTTTTTGGTGCCTGAAGAAGAAAACACGTGATGCCGGGGTCAGAAAAACTGGTGCCTGGGGAGGTAAAATTTTTTTGATCCCAAATGCAAAAAGGGATGCCAGGACAAAATTCGGGGTCGAATTCCAATCTTAAAAATGGTATTGCTTGCTGTTTTTAAAAATCAAGCTTTTTGGTGCCTAAAGAAGAAAACGCGTGATGCCGGGGTCAGAAAAAATGATGCCTGGGTAGGCAAAAATTTTTTGATCCCAAATGCAAAAACGGATGCCAGGACGAAATGCAGGGTCGAATTCCAAACTTAAAAATGGTATTGCTTGCTGTTTTTAAAAATCAAGCTTTTTGGTGCCTGAAGAAGAAAACGCGTGATGCCAGGGTCAGAAAAACTGGTGCCTGGGGAGGCAAACTTTTTTTGATCCCAAATGCAAAAACGGATGCCAGGATGAAATTCGGGGTCGAATTCCAAACTTAAAAATGGTATTGCTTGCTGTTTTTAAAAATCAAGCTTTTTGGTGCCTGACGAAGAAAACACGTGATGCCGGGGTCAGAAAAACTGGTGCCTGGGGAGGCAAATTTTTTTTGATCCCAAATGCAAAAACGGATGCCAGGACGAAATTCGGGGTCGAATTCCAAACTTAAAAAAGGTATTGCTTGCTGTTTTTAAAAATCAAGCTTTTTGGTGCCTGACGAAGAAAACACGTGATGCCGGGGTCAGAAAAACTGGTGCCTGGGGAGGCAAATTTTTTTTGATCCCAAATGCAAAAACGGATGCCAGGACGAAATTCCGGGTCGAATTCCAAACTTAAAAATGGTATTGCTTGCTGTTTTTAAAAATCAAGCTTTTTGGTGCCTGAAGAAGAAAACGCGTGATGCCGGGATCAGAAAAACTGGTGCCTGGGGAGGCAAATTTTTTTTGATCCCAAATGCAAAAACGGATGCCAGGACGAAATTCCGGGTCGAATTCCAAACTTAAAAATGGTATTGCTTGCTGTTTTTAAAAATCAAGCTTTTTGGTGCCTGAAGAAGAAAACGCGTGATGCCGGGGTCAGAAAAACTGGTGCCTGGGGAGGCAAATTTTTTTTGATCCCAAATGCAAAAACGGATGCCAGGACGAAATTCCGGGTCGAATTCCAAACTTAAAAATGGTATTGCTTGCTGTTTTTAAAAATCAAGCATTTTGGTGCCTGAAGAAGAAAACGCGTGATGCCGGGGTCAGAAAAACTGGTCCCTGGAGAGGTAAAATTTTTTTGATCCCAAATGCAAAAACGGATGACAGGACGAAATTCGGGGTTGAATTCCGTACTTAAAAATGGTATTGCTTGCTGTTTTTAAAAATGAAGCTTTTTCGTGCCTGAAGAAGAAAACGCGTGATGCCGGGGTCAGAAAAACTGGTGCCTGGGGAGGCAAATTTTTTTTGATCCCAAATGCAAAAATCCATGCCAGGATGAGTTTCGGGGTAGAATTCCATACTTAAAAATGGTATTGCTTGCTGTTTTTAAAAATCAGTCTTTTTGTGCCTGAAGAAGAAAACGCGTGATGCCGGGGTCAGAAAAAATGATTCCTGGGTAGGCAAATTTTTTTTGATCCCAAATGCAAAAACGGATGCCAGGACGAAATGCAGGGTCGATTTCCAAACTTAAAAATGGTATTGCTTGCTGTTTTTAAAAATCAAGCTTTTTGGTGCCTGAAGAAGAAAACGCGTGATGCCGTGGTCAGAAAAACTGGTGCCTGGGGAGGCAAATTTTTTTTGATCCCAAATGCAAAAACGGATGCCAGGACGAAATTCCGGGTCGAATTCCAAACTTAAAAATGTTATTGCTTGCTGTTTTTAAAAATCAAGCTTTTTGGTGCCTGAAGAAGAAAACACGTGATGCCGGGGTCAGAAGAACTGGTGCCTGGGGAGGTAAAAATTTTTTGATCCCAAATGCAAAAACGGATGCCAGGACGAAATTCGGGGTCGAATTCCAATCTTAAAAATGGTATTGCTTGCTGTTTTTAAAAATCAAACTTTTTGGTGCCTAAAGAAGAAAACGCGTGATGCCGGGGTCAGAAAAAATGATGCCTGGGTAGGCAAATTTTTTTTGATCCCAAATGCAAAAACGGATGCCAGGACGAAATTCCGGGTCGAATTCCAAACTTAAAAATGGTATTGCTTGCTGTTTTTAAAAATCAAGCTTTTTGGTGCCTGAAGAAGAAAACGCGTGATGCCGGGGTCAGAAAAACTGGTGCCTGGGGAGGCAAATTTTTTTTGATCCCAAATGCAAAAACGGATGGCAGGACGAAATTCGGGGTCGAATTCCAAACTTAAAAATGATATTGCTTGCTGTTTTTAAAAATCAAGCTTTTTGGTGCCTGGAGAAGAAAACGCGTGATGCCGGGGTCAGAAATACTGGTGCCTGGGGAGGCAAATTTTTTTTGATTCCAAATGCAAAAACGGATGCCAGGACGAAATTCGGGGTCGAATTCCAAACTTAAAAATGGTATTGCTTGCTGTTTTTAAAAATCAAGCATTTTGGTGCCTGAAGAAGAAATCGCGTGATGCCGGGGTCAGAAAAACTGGTGCCTGGTGAGGCAAATTTTTTTTGATCCCAAATGCAAAAACGGATGCCAGGACGAAATTCCGGGTCGAATTCCAATCTTAAAAATGGTATTGCTTGCTGTTTTTAAAAATCAAGCTTTTTGGTGCCTGAAGAAGAAAACGCGTGATGCCGGGGTCAGAAAAACTGGTGCCTGGGAGGCAAAATTTTTTTGATCCCAAATGCAAAAACGGATGCCAGGACGAAATTCGGGGTCGAATTCCGTCCTTAAAAATGGTATTGCTTGCTGTTTTTAAAAATGAAGCTTTTTCGTGCCTGAAGAAGAAAATGCGTGATGCCGGGGTCAGAAAAACTGGTGCCTGGGGAAGCAAATTTTTTTTGATCCCAAATGCAAAAATCCATGCCAGGATGAGTTTCGGGGTAGAATTCCATACTTAAAAATGGTATTGCTTGCTGTTTTTAAAAATCAAGCATTTTGGTGCCTGAAAAAGAAAACGCGTGATGCCGGGGTCAGAAAAAATGATGCCTGGGTAGGCAAATTTTTTTTGATCCCAAATGCAAAAACGGATGCCAGGACGAAATTCCGGGTCGAATTCCAAACTTAAAAATGGTATTGCTTGCTGTTTTTAAAAATCAAGCTTTTTGGTGCCTGAAGAAGAAAACACGTGATGCCGGGGTCAGAAGAACTGGTGCCTGGGGAGGTAAAATTTTTTTGATCCCAAATGCAAAAACGGATGCCAGGACGAAATTTGGGGTCGAATTCCAATCTTAAAAATGGTATTGCTTGCTGTTTTTAAAAATCAAGCATTTTGGTGCCTGAAGAAGAAAACGCGTGATGCCGGGGTCAGAAAAACTGGTCCCTGGAGAGGTAAAATTTTTTTGATCCCAAATGCAAAAACGGATGACAGGACGAAATTCGGGGTTGAATTCCATACTTAAAAATGGTATTGCTTGCTGTTTTTAAAAATGAAGCTTTTTCGTGCCTGAAGAAGAAAACGCGTGATGCCGGGGTCAGAAAAACTGGTGCCTGGGGAGGCAAATTTTTTTTGATCCCAAATGCAAAAATCCATGCCAGGATGAGTTTCGGGGTAGAATTCCATACTTAAAAATGGTATTGCTTGCTGTTTTTAAAAATCAGTCTTTTTGTGCCTGAAGAAGAAAACGCGTGATGCCGGGGTCAGAAAAAATGATTCCTGGGTAGGCAAATTTTTTTTGATCCCAAATGCAAAAACGGATGCCAGGACGAAATGCAGGGTCGATTTCCAAACTTAAAAATGGTATTGCTTGCTGTTTTTAAAAATCAAGCTTTTTGGTGCCTGAAGAAGAAAACGCGTGATGCCGTGGTCAGAAAAACTGGTGCCTGGGGAGGCAAATTTTTTTTGATCCCAAATGCAAAAACGGATGCCAGGACGAAATTCCGGGTCGAATTCCAAACTTAAAAATGGTATTGCTTGCTGTTTTTAAAAATCAAGCTTTTTGGTGCCTGAAGAAGAAAACACGTGATGCCGGGGTCAGAAGAACTGGTGCCTGGGGAGGTAAAATTTTTTTGATCCCAAATGCAAAAACGGATGCCAGGACGAAATTCGGGGTCGAATTCCAATCTTAAAAATGGTATTGCTTGCTGTTTTTAAAAATCAAGCTTTTTGGTGCCTAAAGAAGAAAACGCGTGATGCCGGGGTCAGAAATACTGGTGCCTGGGGAGGAAAATTTTTTTTGATCCAAAATGCAAAAACGGATGCCAGGACGAAATTCGGGGTCGAATTCCAAACTTAAAAATGGTATTGCTTGCTGTTTTTAAAAATCAAGCATTTTGGTGCCTGAAGAAGAAATCGCGTGATGCCGGGGTCAGAAAAACTGGTGCCTGGTGAGGCAAATTTTTTTTGATCCCAAATGCAAAAACGGATGCCAGGACGAAATTCCGGGTCGAATTCCAATCTTAAAAATGGTATTGCTTGCTGTTTTTAAAAATCAAGCTTTTTGGTGCCTGAAGAAGAAAACGCGTGATGCCGGGGTCAGAAAAACTGGTGCCTGGGAGGCAAAATTTTTTTGATCCCAAATGCAAAAACGGATGCCAGGACGAAATTCGGGGTCGAATTCCGTCCTTAAAAATGGTATTGCTTGCTGTTTTTAAAAATGAAGCTTTTTCGTGCCTGAAGAAGAAAATGCGTGATGCCGGGGTCAGAAAAACTGGTGCCTGGGGAGGCAAATTTTTTTTGATCCCAAATGCAAAAATCCATGCCAGGATGAGTTTCAGGGTAGAATTCCATACTTAAAAATGATATTGCTTAATGTTTTTAAAAATCAAGCATTTTGGTGCCTGAAAAAGAAAACGCGTGATGCCGGGGTCAGAAAAAATGATGCCTGGGTAGGCAAATTTTTTTTGATCCCAAATGCAAAAACGGATGCCAGGACGAAATTCCGGGTCGAATTCCAAACTTAAAAATGGTATTGCTTGCTGTTTTTAAAAATCAAGCTTTTTGGTGCCTGAAGAAGAAAACACGTGATGCCGGGGTCAGAAGAACTGGTGCCTGGGGAGGTAAAATTTTTTTGATCCCAAATGCAAAAACGGATGCCAGGACGAAATTTGGGGTCGAATTCCAATCTTAAAAATGGTATTGCTTGCTGTTTTTAAAAATCAAGCATTTTGGTGCCTGAAGAAGAAAACGCGTGATGCCGGGGTCAGAAAAACTGGTCCCTGGAGAGGTAAAATTTTTTTGATCCCAAATGCAAAAACGGATGACAGGACGAAATTCGGGGTTGAATTCCATACTTAAAAATGGTATTGCTTGCTGTTTTTAAAAATGAAGCTTTTTCGTGCCTGAAGAAGAAAACGCGTGATGCCGGGGTCAGAAAAACTGGTGCCTGGGGAGGCAAATTTTTTTTGATCCCAAATGCAAAAATCCATGCCAGGATGAGTTTCGGGGTAGAATTCCATACTTAAAAATGGTATTGCTTGCTGTTTTTAAAAATCAGTCTTTTTGTGCCTGAAGAAGAAAACGCGTGATGCCGGGGTCAGAAAAAATGATTCCTGGGTAGGCAAATTTTTTTTGATCCCAAATGCAAAAACGGATGCCAGGACGAAATGCAGGGTCGATTTCCAAACTTAAAAATGGTATTGCTTGCTGTTTTTAAAAATCAAGCTTTTTGGTGCCTGAAGAAGAAAACGCGTGATGCCGTGGTCAGAAAAACTGGTGCCTGGGGAGGCAAATTTTTTTTGATCCCAAATGCAAAAACGGATGCCAGGACGAAATTCCGGGTCGAATTCCAAACTTAAAAATGGTATTGCTTGCTGTTTTTAAAAATCAAGCTTTTTGGTGCCTGAAGAAGAAAACACGTGATGCCGGGGTCAGAAGAACTGGTGCCTGGGGAGGTAAAATTTTTTTGATCCCAAATGCAAAAACGGATGCCAGGACGAAATTCGGGGTCGAATTCCAATCTTAAAAATGGTATTGCTTGCTGTTTTTAAAAATCAAGCTTTTTGGTGCCTAAAGAAGAAAACGCGTGATGCCGGGGTCAGAAATACTGGTGCCTGGGGAGGAAAATTTTTTTTGATCCAAAATGCAAAAACGGATGCCAGGACGAAATTCGGGGTCGAATTCCAAACTTAAAAATGGTATTGCTTGCTGTTTTTAAAAATCAAGCATTTTGGTGCCTGAAGAAGAAATCGCGTGATGCCGGGGTCAGAAAAACTGGTGCCTGGTGAGGCAAATTTTTTTTGATCCCAAATGCAAAAACGGATGCCAGGACGAAATTCCGGGTCGAATTCCAATCTTAAAAATGGTATTGCTTGCTGTTTTTAAAAATCAAGCTTTTTGGTGCCTGAAGAAGAAAACGCGTGATGCCGGGGTCAGAAAAACTGGTGCCTGGGAGGCAAAATTTTTTTGATCCCAAATGCAAAAACGGATGCCAGGACGAAATTCGGGGTCGAATTCCGTCCTTAAAAATGGTATTGCTTGCTGTTTTTAAAAATGAAGCTTTTTCGTGCCTGAAGAAGAAAATGCGTGATGCCGGGGTCAGAAAAACTGGTGCCTGGGGAGGCAAATTTTTTTTGATCCCAAATGCAAAAATCCATGCCAGGATGAGTTTCAGGGTAGAATTCCATACTTAAAAATGATATTGCTTAATGTTTTTAAAAATCAAGCATTTTGGTGCCTGAAAAAGAAAACGCGTGATGCCGGGGTCAGAAAAACTGGTGCCTGGGGAGGCAAATTTTTTTTGATCCCAAATGCAAAAAAGGATGCCAGGACGAAATTCCGGGTCGAATTCCAAACTTAAAAATGGTATTGCTTGCTGTTTTTAAAAATCAAGCTTTTTGGTGCCTGAAGAAGAAATCGCGTGATGCCGGGGTCAGAAAAACTGGTCCCTGGAGAGGTAAAATTTTTTTGATCCCAAATGCAAAAACGGATGACAGGAAGAAATTCGGGGTTGAATTCGATACTTAAAAATGGTATTGCTTGCTGTTTTTAAAAATGAAGCTTTTTCGTGCCTGAAGAAGAAAACGCGTGATGCCGGGGTCAGAAAAACTGGTGCCTGGGGAGGCAAATTTTTTTTGATCCCAAATGCAAAAATCCATGCCAGGATGAGTTTCGGGGTAGAATTCCATACTTAAAAATGGTATTGCTTGCTGTTTTTAAAAATCAGTCTTTTTGTGCCTGAAGAAGAAAACGCGTGATGCCGGGGTCAGAAAAAATGATGCCTGGGTAGGCAAATTTTTTTTGATCCCAAATGCAAAAACGGATGCCAGGACGAAATGCAGGGTCGATTTCCAAACTTAAAAATGGTATTGCTTGCTGTTTTTAAAAATCAAGCTTTTTGGTGCCTGAAGAAGAAAACGCGTGATGCCGGGGTCAGAAAAACTGGTGCCTGGGGAGGCAAATTTTTTTTGATCCCAAATGCAAAAACGGATGCCAGGACGAAATTCCGGGTCGAATTCCAAACTTAAAAATGGTATTGCTTGCTGTTTTTAAAAATCAAGCTTTTTGGTGCCTGAAGAAGAAAACACGTGATGCCGGGGTCAGAAGAACTGGTGCCTGGGGAGGTAAAATTTTTTTAATCCCAAATGCAAAAACGGATGCCAGGACGAAATTCGGGGTCGAATTCCAATCTTAAAAATGGTATTGCTTGCTGTTTTTAAAAATCAAGCTTTTAGGTGCCTGAAGAAGAAAACATGTGATGCCGGGGTCAGAAAAACTGGTGCCTGGGGAGGTAAAATTTTTTTGATCCCAAATGCAAAAACGGATGCCAGGACGAAATTCGGGGTCGAATTCCAATCTTAAAAATGGTATTGCTTGCTGTTTTTAAAAATCAAGCATTTTGGTGCCTGAAGAAGAAATCGCGTGATGCCGGGGTCAGAAAAACTGGTGCCTGGTGAGGCAAATTTTTTTTGATCCCAAATGCAAAAACGGATGCCAGGACGAAATTCCGGGTCGAATTCCAATCTCAAAAATGGTATAGCTTGCTGTTTTTAAAAATCAAGCTTTTTGGTGCCTGAAGAAGAAAACGCGTGATGCCGGGGTCAGAAAAACTGGTGCCTGGGAGGCAAAATTTTTTTGATCCCAAATGCAAAAACGGATGCCAGGACGAAATTCGGGGTCGAATTCCATCCTTAAAAATGGTATTGCTTGCTGTTTTTAAAAATGAAGCTTTTTGGTGCCTAAAGAAGAAAACGCGTGATGCCGGGGTCAGAAAAAATGATGCCTGGGGAGGCAAATTTTTTTTGATCCCAAATGCAAAAACGGATGCCAGGACGAAATTCCGGGTCGAATTCCAAACTTAAAAATGGTATTGCTTGCTGTTTTTAAAAATCAAGCTTTTTGGTGCCTGAAGAAGAAAACACGTGATGCCGGGGTCAGAAAAACTGGTGCCTGGGGAGGTAAAATTTTTTTGATCCCAAATGCAAAAACGGATGCCAGGACGAAATTCCGGGTCGAATTCCAAACTTAAAAATGGTATTGCTTGCTGTTTTTAAAAATCAAGCTTTTTGGTGCCTGAAGAAGAAAACACGTGATGCCGGGGTCAGAAAAACTGGTGCCTGGGGAGGTAAAATTTTTTTGATCCCAAATGCAAAAAGGGATGCCAGGACGAAATTCGGGGTCGAATTCCAATCTTAAAAATGGTATTGCTTGCTGTTTTTAAAAATCAAGCTTTTTGGTGCCTAAAGAAGAAAACGCGTGATGCCGGGGTCAGAAAAAATGATGCCTGGGTAGGCAAAAATTTTTTGATCCCAAATGCAAAAACGGATGCCAGGACGAAATGCAGGGTCGAATTCCAAACTTAAAAATGGTATTGCTTGCTGTTTTTAAAAATCAAGCTTTTTGGTGCCTGAAGAAGAAAACGCGTGATGCCGGGGTCAGAAAAACTGGTGCCTGGGGAGGCAAATTTTTTTTGATCCCAAATGCAAAAACGGATGCCAGGATGAAATTCGGGGTCGAATTCCAAACTTAAAAATGGTATTGCTTGCTGTTTTTAAAAATCAAGCTTTTTGGTGCCTGACGAAGAAAACACGTGATGCCGGGGTCAGAAAAACTGGTGCCTGGGGAGGCAAATTTTTTTTGATCCCAAATGCAAAAACGGATGCCAGGACGAAATGCAGGGTCGATTTCCAAACTTAAAAATGGTATTGCTTGCTGTTTTTAAAAATCAAGCATTTTGGTGCCTGAAGAAGAAAACGCGTGATGCCGGGGTCAGAAAAACTGGTGCCTGGGGAGGCAAATTTTTTTTGATCCCAAATGCAAAAACGGATGCCAGGACGAAATTCCGGGTCGAATTCCAAACTTAAAAATGGTATTGCTTGCTGTTTTTAAAAATCAAGCTTTTTGGTGCCTGAAGAAGAAAACGCGTGATGCCGGGGTCAGAAAAACTGGTGCCTGGGGAGGCAAATTTTTTTTGATCCCAAATGCAAAAACGGATGCCAGGACGAAATTCCGGGTCGAATTCCAAACTTAAAAATGGTATTGCTTGCTGTTTTTAAAAATCAAGCATTTTGGTGCCTGAAGAAGAAAACGCGTGATGCCGGGGTCAGAAAAACTGGTCCCTGGAGAGGTAAAATTTTTTTGATCCCAAATGCAAAAATGGATGACAGGACGAAATTCGGGGTTGAATTCCATACTTAAAAATGGTATTGCTTGCTGTTTTTAAAAATGAAGCTTTTTCGTGCCTGAAGAAGAAAACGCGTGATGCCGGGGTCAGAAAAACTGGTGCCTTGGGAGGCAAATTTTTTTTGATCCCAAATGCAAAAATCCATGCCAGGATGAGTTTCGGGGTAGAATTCCATACTTAAAAATGGTATTGCTTGCTGTTTTTAAAAATCAGTCTTTTTGTGCCTGAAGAAGAAAACGCGTGATGCCGGGGTCAGAAAAAATGATGCCTGGGTAGGCAAATTTTTTTTGATCCCAAATGCAAAAACGGATGCCAGGACGAAATGCAAGGTCGATTTCCAAACTTAAAAATGGTATTGCTTGCTGTTTTTAAAAATCAAGCTTTTTGGTGTCTGGAGAAGAAAACGCGTGATGCCGGGGTAAGAAAAACTGGTGCCTGGGGAGGCAAATTTTTTTTGATCCCAAATGCAAAAACGGATGCCAGGACGAAATTCCGGGTCGAATTCCAAACTTAAAAATGGTATTGCTTGCTGTTTTTAAAAATCAAGCTTTTTGGTGCCTGAAGAAGAAAACACGTGATGCCGGGGTCAGAAGAACTGGTGCCTGGGGAGGTAAAATTTTTTTGATCCCAAATGCAAAAACGGATGCCAGGACGAAATTCGGGGTCGAATTCCAATCTTAAAAATGGTATTGCTTGCTGTTTTTAAAAATCAAGCTTTTTGGTGCCTAAAGAAGAAAACGCGTGATGCCGGGGTCAGAAAAAATGATGCCTGGGTAGGCAAATTTTTTTTGATCCCAAATGCAAAAACGGATGCCAGGACGAAATTCCGGGTCGAATTCCAAACTTAAAAATGTTATTGCTTGCTGTTTTTAAAAATCAAGCTTTTTGGTGCCTGAAGAAGAAAACGCGTGATGCCGGGGTCAGAAAAACTTGTGCCTGGGGAGGCAAATTTTTTTTGATCCCAAATGCAAAAACGGATGCCAGGACGAAATTCGGGGTCGAATTCCAAACTTAAAAATGATATTGCTTGCTGTTTTTAAAAATCAAGCTTTTTGGTGCCTGGAGAAGAAAATGCGTGATGCCGGGGTCAGAAATACTGGTGCCTGGGGAGGCAAATTTTTTTTGATCCCAAATGCAAAAATCCATGCCAGGATGAGTTTCAGGGTAGAATTCCATACTTAAAAATGATATTGCTTAATGTTTTTAAAAATCAAGCATTTTGGTGCCTGAAGAAGAAAACGCGTGATGCCGGGGTCAGAAAAACTGGTGCCTGGGGAGGCAAATTTTTTTTGATCCCAAATGCAAAAACGGATGCCAGGACGAAATTCCGGGTCGAATTCCAAACTTAAAAATGGTATTGCTTGCTGTTTTTAAAAATCAAGCTTTTTGGTGCCTGAAGAAGAAATCGCGTGATGCCGGGGTCAGAAAAACTGGTGCCTGGGGAGGCAAATTTTTTTTGATCCCAAATGCAAAAACGGATGCCAGGACGAAATTCCGGGTCGAATTCCAAACTTAAAAATGTTATTGCTTGCTGTTTTTAAAAATCAAGCTTTTTGGTGCCTGAAGAAGAAAACGCGTGATGCCGGGGTCAGAAAAACTGGTGCCTGGGGAGGCAAATTTTTTTTGATCCCAAATGCAAAAACGGATGGCAGGACGAAATTCGGGGTCGAATTCCAAACTTAAAAATGATATTGCTTGCTGTTTTTAAAAATCAAGCTTTTTGGTGCCTGGAGAAGAAAATGCGTGATGCCGGGGTCAGAAATACTGGTGCCTGGGGAGGCAAATTTTTTTTGATCCCAAATGCAAAAATCCATGCCAGGATGAGTTTCAGGGTAGAATTCCATACTTAAAAATGATATTGCTTAATGTTTTTAAAAATCAAGCATTTTGGTGCCTGAAGAAGAAAACGCGTGATGCCGGGGTCAGAAAAACTGGTGCCTGGGGAGGCAAATTTTTTTTGATCCCAAATGCAAAAACGGATGCCAGGACGAAATTCCGGGTCGAATTCCAAACTTAAAAATGGTATTGCTTGCTGTTTTTAAAAATCAAGCTTTTTGGTGCCTGAAGAAGAAATCGCGTGATGCCGGGGTCAGAAAAACTGGTGCCTGGGGAGGCAAATTTTTTTTGATCCCAAATGCAAAAACGGATGCCAGGACGAAATTCCGGGTCGAATTCCAAACTTAAAAATGTTATTGCTTGCTGTTTTTAAAAATCAAGCTTTTTGGTGCCTGAAGAAGAAAACGCGTGATGCCGGGGTCAGAAAAACTGGTGCCTGGGGAGGCAAATTTTTTTTGATCCCAAATGCAAAAACGGATGGCAGGACGAAATTCGGGGTCGAATTCCAAACTTAAAAATGATATTGCTTGCTGTTTTTAAAAATCAAGCTTTTTGGTGCCTGGAGAAGAAAACGCGTGATGCCGGGGTCAGAAATACTGGTGCCTGGGGAGGCAAATTTTTTTTGATCCCAAATGCAAAAATCCATGCCAGGATGAGTTTCAGGGTAGAATTCCATACTTAAAAATGATATTGCTTAATGTTTTTAAAAATCAAGCATTTTGGTTCCTGAAGAAGAAAACGCGTGATGCCGGGGTCAGAAAAACTGGTGCCTGGGGAGGCAAATTTTTTTTGATTCCAAATGCAAAAACGGATGCCAGGACGAAATTCCGGGTCGAATTCCAAACTTAAAAATGGTATTGCTTGCTGTTTTTAAAAATCAAGCTTTTTGGTGCCTGAAGAAGAAATCGCGTGATGCCGGGGTCAGAAAAACTGGTGCCTGGGGAGGCAAATTTTTTTTGATCCCAAATGCAAAAACGGATGCCAGGACGAAATTCCGGGTCGAATTCCAAACTTAAAAATGGTATTGCTTGCTGTTTTTAAAAATCAAGCTTTTACGTGCCTGAAGAAGAAAACATGTGATGCCGGGGTCAGAAAAACTGGTGCCTGGGGAGGTAAAATTTTTTTGATCCCAAATGCAAAAACGGATGCCAGGACGAAATTCCAGGTCGAATTCCAATCTTAAAAATGGTATTGCTTGCTGTTTTTAAAAATCAAGCTTTTTGGTGCCTGAAGAAGAAAACGCGTGATGCCGGGGTCAGAAAAACTGGTGCCTGGGGAGGCAAATTTTTTTTGATCCCAAATGCAAAAACGGATGCCAGGACGAAATGCAGGGTCGATTTCCAAACTTAAAAATGGTATTGCTTGCTGTTTTTAAAAATCAAGCTTTTAGGTGCCTGAAGAAGAAAACACGTGATGCCGGTGTCAGAAAAACTGGTGCCTGGGGAGGTAAAATTTTTTTGATCCCAAATGCAAAAACGGATGCCAGGACTAAATTCGGGGTCGAATTCCAATCTTAAAAATGGTATTGCTTGCTGTTTTTAAAAATCAAGCTTTTTGGTGCCTAAAGAAGAAAACGCGTGATGCCGGGGTCAGAAAAACTGGTGCCTGGGGAGGCAAATTTTTTTTGATCCCCAATGCAAAAACGGATGCCAGGACGAAATGCAGGGTCGATTTCCAAACTTAAAAATGGTATTGCTTGCTGTTCTTAAAAATCAAGCATTTTGGTGCCTGAAGAAGAAAACGCGTGATGCCGGGGTCAGAAAAACTGGTGCCTGGGGAGGCAAATTTTTTTTGATCCCAAATGCAAAAACGGATGCCAGGACGAAATTCCGGGTCGAATTCCAAACTTAAAAATGGTATTGCTTGCTGTTTTTAAAAATCAAGCTTTTTGGTGCCTGAACAAGAAAACGCGTGATGCCAGGGTCAGAAAAACTGGTGCGTGGGGAGGCAAATTTTTTTTGATTCCAAATGTAAAAACGGATGCCAGGACGAAATTCCGGGTCGAATTCCAATCTTAAAAATGGTATTGCTTGCTGTTTTTAAAAATCAAGCTTTTTGGTGCCTGAAGAAGAAAACGCGTGATGCCGGGGTCAGAAAAACTGGTGCCTGGGGAGGCAAATTTTTTTTGATCCCAAATGCAAAAACGGATGCCAGGACGAAATTCCGGGTCGAATTCCAAACTTAAAAATGTTATTGCTTGCTGTTTTTAAAAATCAAGCTTTTTGGTGCCTGAAGAAGAAAACGCGTGATGCCGGGGTCAGAAAAACTGGTGCCTGGGGAGGCAAATTTTTTTTGATCCCAAATGCAAAAACGGATGGCAGGACGAAATTCGGGGTCGAATTCCAAACTTAAAAATGATATTGCTTGCTGTTTTTAAAAATCAAGCTTTTTGGTGCCTGGAGAAGAAAACGCGTGATGCCGGGGTCAGAAATACTGGTGCCTGGGGAGGCAAATTTTTTTTGATCCCAAATGCAAAAATCCATGCCAGGATGAGTTTCAGGGTAGAATTCCATACTTAAAAATGATATTGCTTAATGTTTTTAAAAATCAAGCATTTTGGTTCCTGAAGAAGAAAACGCGTGATGCCGGGGTCAGAAAAACTGGTGCCTGGGGAGGCAAATTTTTTTTGATCCCAAATGCAAAAACGGATGCCAGGACGAAATTCCGGGTCGAATTCCAAACTTAAAAATGGTATTGCTTGCTGTTTTTAAAAATCAAGCTTTTTGGTGCCTGAAGAAGAAATCGCGTGATGCCGGGGTCAGAAAAACTGGTGCCTGGGGAGGCAAATTTTTTTTGATCCCAAATGCAAAAACGGATGCCAGGACGAAATTCCGGGTCGAATTCCAAACTTAAAAATGGTATTGCTTGCTGTTTTTAAAAATCAAGCTTTTAGGTGCCTGAAGAAGAAAACATGTGATGCCGGGGTCAGAAAAACTGGTGCCTGGGGAGGTAAAATTTTTTTGATCCCAAATGCAAAAACGGATGCCAGGACGAAATTCCAGGTCGAATTCCAATCTTAAAAATGGTATTGCTTGCTGTTTTTAAAAATCAAGCTTTTTGGTGCCTGAAGAAGAAAACGCGTGATGCCGGGGTCAGAAAAACTGGTGCCTGGGGAGGCAAATTTTTTTTGATCCCAAATGCAAAAACGGATGCCAGGACGAAATGCAGGGTCGATTTCCAAACTTAAAAATGGTATTGCTTGCTGTTTTTAAAAATCAAGCTTTTAGGTGCCTGAAGAAGAAAACACGTGATGCCGGTGTCAGAAAAACTGGTGCCTGGGGAGGTAAAATTTTTTTGATCCCAAATGCAAAAACGGATGCCAGGACTAAATTCGGGGTCGAATTCCAATCTTAAAAATGGTATTGCTTGCTGTTTTTAAAAATCAAGCTTTTTGGTGCCTAAAGAAGAAAACGCGTGATGCCGGGGTCAGAAAAACTGGTGCCTGGGGAGGCAAATTTTTTTTGATCCCCAATGCAAAAACGGATGCCAGGACGAAATGCAGGGTCGATTTCCAAACTTAAAAATGGTATTGCTTGCTGTTTTTAAAAATCAAGCATTTTGGTGCCTGAAGAAGAAAACGCGTGATGCCGGGGTCAGAAAAACTGGTGCCTGGGGAGGCAAATTTTTTTTGATCCCAAATGCAAAAACGGATGCCAGGACGAAATTCCGGGTCGAATTCCAATCTTAAAAATGGTATTGCTTGCTGTTTTTAAAAATCAAGCTTTTTGGTGCCTGAAGAAGAAAACGCGTGATGCCGGGGTCAGAAAAACTGGTGCCTGGGAGGCAAAATTTTTTTGATCCCAAATGCAAAAACGGATGCCAGGACGAAATTCGGGGTCGAATTCCATCCTTAAAAATGGTATTGCTTGCTGTTTTTAAAAATGAAGCTTTTTCGTGCCTGAAGAAGAAAACGCGTGATGCCGGGGTCAGAAAAACTGGTGCCTGGGGAGGCAAATTTTTTTTGATCCCAAATGCAAAAATCCATGCCAGGATGAGTTTCAGGGTAGAATTCCATACTTAAAAATGATATTGCTCAATGTTTTTAAAAATCAAGCATTTTGGTGTCTGAAGAAGAAAACGCGTGATGCCGGGGTCAGAAAAACTGGTGCCTGGGGAGGCAAATTTTTTTTGATCCCAAATGCAAAAACGGATGCCAGGACGAAATTCCGGGTCGAATTCCAAACTTAAAAATGGTATTGCTTGCTGTTTTTAAAAATCAAGCTTTTTGGTGCCTGAAGAAGAAATCGCGTGATGCCGGGGTCAGAAAAACTGGTGCCTGGGGAGGCAAATTTTTTTTGATCCCAAATGCAAAAACAGATGCCAGGACGAAATTCCGGGTCGAATTCCAAACTTAAAAATGGTATTGCTTGCTGTTTTTAAAAATCAAGCTTTTTGGTGCCTGAAGAAGAAAACACGTGATGCCGGGGTCAGAAAAACTGGTGCCTGGGGAGGTAAAATTTTTTTGATCCCAAATGCAAAAAGGGATGCCAGGACGAGATTCGGGGTCGAATTCCAATCTTAAAAATGGTATTGCTTGCTGTTTTTAAAAATCAAGCTTTTTGGTGCCTAAAGAAGAAAACGCGTGATGCCGGGGTCAGAAAAAATGATGCCTGGGTAGGCAAAAAATTTTTGATCCCAAATGCAAAAATGGATGCCAGGACGAAATGCAGGGTCGAATTCCAAACTTAAAAATGGTATTGCTTGCTGTTTTTAAAAATCAAGCTTTTTGGTGCCTGAAGAAGAAAACGCGTGATGCCGGGGTCAGAAAAACTGGTGCCTGGGGAGGCAAATTTTTTTTGATCCCAAATGCAAAAACGGATGCCAGGATGAAATTCGGGGTCGAATTCCAAACTTAAAAATGGTATTGCTTGCTGTTTTTAAAAATCAAGCTTTTTGGTGCCTGACGAAGAAAACACGTGATGCCGGGGTCAGAAAAACTGGTGCCTGGGGAGGCAAATTTTTTTTGATCCCAAATGCAAAAACGGATGCCAGGACGAAATGCAGGGTCGATTTCCAAACTTAAAAATGGTATTGCTTGCTGTTTTTAAAAATCAAGCATTTTGGTGCCTGAAGAAGAAAACGCGTGATGCCGGGGTCAGAAAAACTGGTGCCTGGGGAGGCAAATTTTTTTTGATCCCAAATGCAAAAAGGGATGCCAGGACGAAATTCCGGGTCGAATTCCAAACTTAAAAATGGTATTGCTTGCTGTTTTTAAAAATCAAGCTTTTTGGTGCCTGAAGAAGAAAACGCGTGATGCCGGGGTCAGAAAAACTGGTGCCTGGGGAGGCAAATATTTTTTGATCCCAAATGCAAAAACGGATGGCAGGACGAAATTCGGGGTCGAATTCCAAACTTAAAAATGATATTGCTTGCTGTTTTTAAAAATCAAGCTTTTTGGTGCCTGGAGAAGAAAAAGCGTGATGCCGGGGTCAGAAATACTGGTGCCTGGGGAGGCAAATTTTATTTGATCCCAAATGCAAAAACGGATGCCAGGATGAAATGCAGGGTCGATTTCCAAACTTAAAAATGGTATTGCTTGCTGTTTTTAAAAATCAAGCTTTTTGGTGCCTGAAGAAGAAAACGCGTGATGCCGGGGTCAGAAAAACTGGTGCCTGGGGAGGCAAATTTTTTTTGATCCCAAATGCAAAAACGGATGCCAGGACGAAATTCCGGGTCGAATTCCAAACTTAAAAATGGTATTGCTTGCTGTTTTTAAAAATCAAGCTTTTTGGTGCCTGAAGAAGAAAACATGTGATGCCGGGGTCAGAAAAACTGGTGCCTGGGTAGGCAAAATTTTTTTGATCCCAAATGCAAAAACGGATGCCAGGACGAAATTCCGGGTCGAATTCCCAACTTAAAAATAGTATTGCTTGCTGTTTTTAAAAATCAAGCTTTTTGATGCCTAAAGAAGAAAACTTGTGATGCCGGGGTCAGAAAAACTGGTGCCTGGGGAGGCAAATTTTTTTTGATCCCAAATGCAAAAACGGATGCCAGGACGAAATGCAGGGTCGATTTCCCAACATAAAAATGGTATTGCTTGCTGTTTTTAAAAATCAAGCTTTTTGGTGCCTGAAGAAGAAAACGCGTGATGCCGGGGTCAGAAAAACTGGTGCCTGGGGAGGCAAACTTTTTTTGATCCCAAATGCAAAAACGGATGCCAGGACGAGATTCGGGGTAGAATTCCATACTTAAAAATGGTATTGCTTGCTGTTTTTAAAAATCAAGATTTTTCGTGCCTAAAAAAGAAAACGCGTGATGCCGGGTCAGAAAAATTGGTAGCTGGTGAGGCAAATTTTTTTTGATCCCAAATGCAAAAATGGATGCCAGGATGAGATTCGCGGCAGAATTCCATACTTAAAAATGGTATTGCTTGCTGTTTTTAAAAATCAAGATTTTTCGTGCCTAAAAAAGAAAACGCGTGATGCCGGGGCAGAAAAACTGGTGCCTGGGGAGGCAAATTTTTTTGATCCCAAATGCAAAAACGGATGCCAGGATGAAATTCGGGGTCGAATTCCAATCTTAAAAATGGTATTGCTTGCTGTTTTTAAAAATCAAGCTTTTTGGTGCCTGAAGAAGAAAACGCGTGATGCCGGGGTCAGAAAAACTGGTGCTTGGGGAGGCAAATTTTTTTTGATCCCAAATGCAAACACGGATGCCATGACGAAATTCCGGGTCGAATTCCAAACTTAAAAATGGTATTGCTTGCTGTTTTTAAAAATCAAGCTTTTTGGTGCCTGAAGAAGAAAACGCGTGATGCCGGGGTCAGAAAAACTGGTGCCTGGGGAGGCAAATTTTTTTTGATCCCAAATGCAAAAACGGATGCCAGGATGAAAATCCGGGTCGAATACCAAACTTAAAAATGGTATTGCTTGCTGTTTTTAAAAATCAAGCTTTTTGGTGCCTGAAGAAGAAAACACGTAATGCCGGGGTCAGAAAAACTGGTGCCTGGGGAGGTAAAATTTTTTTGATCCCAAATGCAAAAACGGATGCCAGGAAGAAATTCGGGGTCGAATTCCAATCTTAAAAATGGTATTGCTTGCTGTTTTTAAAAATCAAGCTTTTTGGTGCCTGAAGAAGAAAACACGTAATGCCGGGGTCAGAAAAACTGGTGCCTGGAGAGGTAAAAATTTTTTGATCCCAAATGCAAAAACGGATGCCAGGACGAAATTTGGGGTTGAATTCCATACTTAAAAATGGTATTGCTTGCTGTTTTTAAAAATGAAGCTTTTTCGTGCCTGAAGAAGAAAACGCGTTATGCCGGGGTCAGAAAAACTGGTGCCTGGGGAGGCAAATTTTTTTTGATCCCAAATGCAAAAATCCATGCCAGGATGAGTTTCGGGGTAGAATTCCATACTTAAAAATGGTATTGCTTGCTGTTTTTAAAAATCAGTCTTTTTGTGCCTGAAGAAGAAAACGCGTGATGCCGGGGTCAGAAAAAATGATGCCTGGGTAGGCAAAATTTTTTTGATCCCAAAGGCAAAAATGGATGCCAGGATGAGATTCAGGGTAGAATTCCAAACTTAAAAATGGTATTGCTTGCTGTTTTTAAAAATCAAGCTTTTTGGTGCCTGAAGAAGAAAACGCGTGATGCCGGGGTCAGAAAAACTGGTGCCTGGGGAGGCAAATTTTTTTTGATCCCAAATGCAAAAACGGATGCCAGGACGAAATTCAGGGTCGATTTCCAAACTTAAAAATGGTATTGCTTGCTGTTTTTAAAAATCAAGCATTTTGGTGCCTGAAGAAGAAAACCCGTGATGCCGGGGTCAGAAAAACTGGTGCCTGGGGAGGCAAATTTTTTTTGATCCCAAATGCAAAAACGGATGCCAGGACGAAATTCCGAGTCGAATTCCAAACTTAAAAATGGTATTGCTTGCTGTTTTTAAAAATCAAGCTTTTTGGTGCCTGAAGAAGAAAACGCGTGATGCCGGGGTCAGAAAAACTGGTGCCTGGGGAGGCAAATTTTTTTTGATCCCAAATGCAAAAACGGATGCCAGGACGAAATTCCGGGTCGAATTCCAAACTTAAAAATGGTATTGCTTGCTGTTTTTAAAAATCAAGCTTTTTGGTGCCTGAAGAAGAAAACATGTGATGCCGGGGTCAGAAAAACTGGTGCCTGGGTAGGCAAAATTTTTTTGATCCCAAATTCAAAAACGGATGCCAGGACGAAATTCCGGGTCGAATTCCCAACTTAAAAATAGTATTGCTTGCTGTTTTTAAAAATCAAGCTTTTTGATGCCTAAAGAAGAAAACTTGTGATGCCGGGGTCAGAAAAACTGGTGCCTGGGGAGGCAAATTTTTTTTGATCCCAAATGCAAAAACGGATGCCAGGACGAAATTCCGGGTCGAATTCCAAACTTAAAAATGGTATTGCTTGCTGTTTTTAAAAATCAAGCTTTTTGGTGCCTGAAGAAGAAAACACGTGATGCCGGGGTCAGAAAAACTGGTGCCTGGGGAGGTAAAATTTTTTTGATCCCAAATGCAAAAACGGATGCCAGGATGAAATTTGGGGTCGAATTCCAATCTTAAAAATGGTATTGCTTGCTGTTTTTAAAAATCAAGCTTTTTGATGCCTAAAGAAGAAAACTTGTGATGCCGGGGTCAGAAAAACTGGTGCCTGGGGAGGCAAATTTTTTTTGATCCCAAATGCAAAAACGGATGCCAGGACGAAATTCCGGGTCGAATTCCAAACTTAAAAATGGTATTGCTTGCTGTTTTTAAAAATCAAGCTTTTTGGTGCCTGAAGAAGAAAACGCGTGATGCCGGGGTCAGAAAAACTGGTGCCTGGGGAGGCAAACTTTTTTTGATCCCAAATGCAAAAACGGATGCCAGGACGAGATTCGGGGTAGAATTCCATACTTAAAAATGGTATTGCTTGCTGTTTTTAAAAATCAAGATTTTTCGTGCCTAAAAAAGAAAACGCGTGATGCCGGGTCAGAAAAATTGGTAGCTGGTGAGGCAAATTTTTTTTGATCCCAAATGCAAAAATGGATGCCAGGATGAGATTCGCGGCAGAATTCCATACTTAAAAATGGTATTGCTTGCTGTTTTTAAAAATCAAGCTTTTTCGTGCCTAAAAAAGAATACGCGTGATGCCGGGTTCAGAAAAATTGGTGCCTGGGGAGGCCAATTTTTTTTGATCCAAAACACAAAAATGGATGCCAGGACGAGATTCGGGGTAGAATTCCATACTTAAAAATGATATTGCTTGCTGTTTTTAAAAATCAAGCTTTTTCGTGCCTAAAAAAGAAAACGCGTGATGCCGGGGTCAGAAAAAGTGTTGTTTGGGGAGGCAATTTTTTTTTATCCCAAATGCAAAATGGATGCCAGGATGAGATTCGGGGCAGAATTCCACACTTAAAAATGGTATTACTTACTGTTTTTCAAAATCAAGCTTTTTGGTGCCTAAAGAAGAAAACCCTTGATGCCAGGGTCAGAAAAAGTGATTTTTGGGGAGGCAAATTTTTTTTTATCCCAAATGCAAAAATGGATGCCAGGATGAGATTGAGGGAAGGAAATGCGTGATGCCGGGGTCAGAAAAAGTGGTTTCTGGGGAGGCAAATTTATTTTGATACCGTATGCAAAAATGGATGCCAGGATGAGATTCGGGGTAGAATTCCATAGTTAAAAATGGTATTTCTTGCTGTTTTTAAAAATCAAGCTTTTTTTGCCTGAAGAAGAAAACGCGTGATGCCGGGGTCAGAAAAATTGGTGCCTGGGGAGGCAAATTTTTTTTGATCCCAAATGCAAAAATGGATGCCAAGATGAGATTCACAGTAAAATTCCATACTTAAAAAGTTTATTGCTTGCTGTTTTTAAAAATCAAACTTTTTGTGCCTGAAGAAGAAAACGCCTGATGCCGGGGTCAGAAAAATTGGTACCTGGGGAGGCAAATTTTTTTTGATCCCAAATGCAAAAATGGATGCCAGGACGAGATTCGGGGTAGAATTCCATACTTAAAAATGGTATTGCTTGCTGTTTTTAAAAATCAAGATTTTTCGTGCCTAAAAAAGAAAATGCGTGATGCAGGGGTCAGAAAAACTGGTGCCTGGGGAGGCCAATTTTTTTTGATCCAAAACGCAAAAATGGATGCCAGGATGAGATTCAGGGTAGAATTCCATACTTAAAAATGGTATTGCTTCCTGTTTGTAAAAATCAAACTTTTTGTTGCCTAAAGAAGAAAACGCGTGTTGTAGGGTTCAGAAAAAGTGATGTCTGGGGAGGCAATTTTTTTTGATCCCAAATGAAAAATGGATGCCAGGATGAGATTGAGGGAAGGAAACGCGTGATGCCGGGGTCAGAAAAAGTGGTTTCTGGGGAGGCAAAATTTTTTTGATACCATATGCAAAAATGGATGCCAGGATGAGATTCGGGGCAAAATTCCACACTTAAAAATGGTATTGCTTACTGTTTTTCAAAATCAAGCTTTTTGTGCCTGAAGAAGAAAACGCGTGATGCCGGGGTCAGAAAAAGTGATGTTTGGGGAGGCAATTTTTTTTTGATTCCAAATGCAAAAATGGATGCCAGGACGAGATTCGGGGTAGAATTCCATAGTTAAAAATGGTATTTCTTGCTGTTTTTAAAAATCAAGCTTTCTTTGCCTGAAGAAGAAAACGCCTGATGCCGGGGTCAGAAAAATTGGTACCTGGGGAGGCAAATTTTTTTTGATCCCAAATGCAAAAATGGATGCCAGGACGAGATTCGGGGTAGAATTCCATACTTAAAAATGGTATTGCTTGCTGTTTTTAAAAATCAAGATTTTTCGTGCCTAAAAAAGAAAACGCGTGATGCCGGGGTCAGAAAAATTGGTAGCTGGTGAGGCAAATTTTTTTTGATCCCAAATGCAAAAATGGATGCCAGGATGAGATTTGCGGCAGAATTCCATACTTAAAAATGGTATTGCTTGCTGTTTTTAAAAATCAAGCTTTTTGTGCCTGAAGAAGAAAACGCATGATGCTGGGGTCAGAAAAATTGGTGCCTGGGGAGGCAAATATTTTTTGATCCCAAATGCAAAAACGGATGCCAAGATGAGATTCACAGTAGAATTCCATACTTAAAAAGTTTATTGCTTGCTGTTTTTAAAAATCAAGCTTTTTGGTGCCTAAAGAAGAAAACGCGTGATGCCGGGGTCAGAAAAAGTGATGTTTGGGGAGGCAAATTTTTTTTGATCCCAAATACAAAAATGGATGCCAGGACGAGATTCGGGGTAGAATTCCATACTTAAAAATGATATTGCTTGCTGTTTTTAAAAATCAAGCTTTTTCGTGCCTAAAAAAGAATACGCGTGATGCCGGGGTCAGAAAAATTGGTGCCTGGGGAGGCAAATTTTTTTTTATCCCAAATGCAAAAATGGATACCCAGATGAGATTCGGGGTTGAATTCCATACTTAAAAATGGTATTGCTTGCTGTTTTTAAAAATCAAGCTTTTTGGTGCCTCAAGAAGAAAACGCGTGTTGTAGGGTTCAGAAAAAGTGAGGTCTGGGGAGGCAATTTTTTTTGATCCCAAATGAAAAATGGAAGCCAGGATGAGATTGAGGGAAGGAAATGCGTGATGCCGGGGTCAGAAAAAGTGGTTTCTGGGGAGGCAGATTTATTTTGATACCAAATGCAAAAATGGATGCCAGGATGAGATTCAGGGCAGAATTCCACACTTAAAAGTGGTATTACTTACTGTTTTTCAAAATCAAGCTTTTTGGTGCCTAAAGAAGAATACGCGTGATGCAGGGCTCAGAAAAATTGGTGCCTGGGGAGGCAAAAATTTTTTGATCAAAAATGCAAAAACGGATGCCAAGATGAGATTCACAGTAGAAGTCCATACTTAAAAATGGTATTGCTTGCTGTTTTTAAAAATCAAGCTTTTTGGTGCCTAAAGAAGAAAACGCGTGATGCCGGGGTCAGAAAAAGTGATGTTTGGGGATCAATTTTTTTTGATCCCAAATGCAAAAATGGATGCCAGGATGAGATTCGCGGCAGAATTCCATACTTAAAAATGGTATTGCTTGCTGTTTTTAAAAATCAAGCTTTTTCGTGCCTAAAAAAGAATACGCGTGATGCCGGGGTCAGAAAAATTGGTGCCTGGGGAGGCCAATTTTTTTTGATCCAAAACACAAAAATGGATGCCAGGATGGTATTCGGGGTAGAATTCCATAGTTAAAAATGGTATTTCTTGCTGTTTTTAAAAATCAAGCTTTTTTTGCCTGAAGAAGAAAACGCCTGATGCCGGGGTCAGAAAAATTGGTACCTGGGGAGGCAAATTTTTTTTGATCCCAAAAGCAAAAATGGATGCCAGGACGAGATTCGGGGTAGAATTCCATACTTAAAAATGGTATTGCTTGCTGTTTTTAAAAATCAAGATTTTTCGTGCCTAAAAAAGAAAACGCGTGATGCCGGGGTCAGAAAAATTGGTAGCTGGTGAGGCAAATTTTTTTTGATCCCAAATGCAAAAATGGATGCCAGGATGAGATTCGCGGCAGAATTCCATACTTAAAAATGGTATTGCTTGCTGTTTTTAAAAATCAAGCTTTTTCGTGCCTAAAAAAGAATACGCGTGATGCCGGGGTCAGAAAAATTGGTGCCTGGGGAGGCCAATTTTTTTTGATCCAAAACACAAAAATGGATGCCAGGATGGTATTCGGGGTAGAATTCCATACTTAAAAATGATATTGCTTGCTGTTTTTAAAAATCAAGCTTTTTCGTGCCTAAAGAAGAAAACGCGTGTTGTAGGGTTCAGAAAAAGTGATGTCTGGGGAGGCAATTTTTTTTGATCCCAAATGAAAAATGGATGCCAGGATGAGATTGAGGGAAGGAAACGCGTGATGCCGGGGTCAGAAAAAGTGGTTTCTGGGGAGGCAAATTTTTTTTGATACCAAATGCAAAAATGGATGCCAGGATGAGATTCGGGGCAGAATTCCACACTTAAAAATGGTATTGCTTACTGTTTTTCAAAATCAAGCTTTTTGTGCCTGAAGAAGAAAACGCGTGATGCCGGGGTCAGAAAAAGTGATGTTTGGGGAGGCAAATTTTTTTTGATCCCAAAAACAAAAATGGATAGCAGGACGAGATTCGGGGTAGAATTCCATACTTAAAAAAGATATTGCTTGCTGTTTTTAAAAATCAAGCTTTTTCGTGCCTAAAAAAGAATACGCGTGATGCCGGGGTCAGAAAAATTGGTGCCTGGGGAGGCAAATTTTTTTTTATCCCAAATGCAAAAATGGATACCAAGATGAGATTCGGGGTTGAATTCCATACTTAAAAATGGTATTGCTTGCTGTTTTTAAAAATCAAGCTTTTTGGTGCCTAAAGAAGAAAACGCGTGTTGTAGGGTTCAGAAAAAGTGATGTCTGGGGAGGCAATTTTTTTTGATCCCAAATGAAAAATGGATGCCAGGATGAGATTGAGGGAAGGAAACGCGTGATGCCGGGGTCAGAAAATGTGGTTTCTGGGGAGGCAAAATTTTTTTGATACCATATGCAAAAATGGATGCCAGGATGAGATTCGGGGCAGAATTCCACAATTAAAAATGGTATTACTTACTGTTTTTCAAAATCAAGCTTTTTGGTGCCTAAAGAAGAATACGCGTGATGCCGGGCTCAGAAAAATTGGTGCCTGGGGAGGCAAAATTTTTTTGATCCCAAATGCAAAAACGGATGCCAAGATGAGATTCACAGTAGAATTCCATACTTAAAAATGGTATTGCTTGCTGTTTTTAAAAATCAAGCTTTTTGGTGCCTAAAGAAGAAAACGCGTGATGCCGGGGTCAGAAAAAGTGATGTCTGGGGAGGCAATTTTTTTTGATCCCAAATGCAAAAATGGATGCCAGGACGAGATTCGGGGTAGAATTCCATACTTAAAAAGTTTATTGCTTGCTGTTTTTAAAAATCAAACTTTTTGTGCCTGAAGAAGAAAACGCGTGATGCCGGGGTCAGAAAAATTGGTACCTGGGGAGGCAAATTTTTTTTGATCCCAAATGCAAAAATGGATGCCAAGATGAGATTCGGGGTAGAATTCCAAACTTAAAAATGGTATTGCTTGCTGTTTTTAAAAATCAAGACTTTTCGTGCCTAAAAAAGAAAACGCTTGATGCAGGGGTCAGAAAAACTGGTGCCCGGGGAGGCCAATTTTTTTTGATCCAAAACGCAAAAATGGATGCCAGGATGAGATTCAGGGTAGAATTCCAAACTTAAAAATGGTATTGCTTCCTGTTTATAAAAATCAAGCTTTTTGTTGCCTAAAGAAGAAAACGCGTGTTGTAGGGTTCAGAAAAAGTGATGTCTGGGGAGGCAATTTTTTTTGATCCCAAATGAAAACTGGATGCCAGGATGAGATTGAGGGAAGGAAACGCGTGATGCCGGGGTCAGAAAAAGTGGTTTCTGGGGAGGCAAATTTTTTTTGATACCAAATGCAAAAATGGATGCCAGGATGAGATTCGGGGCAGAATTCCACACTTAAAAATGGTATTGCTTACTGTTTTTCAAAATCAAGCTTTTTGTGCCTGAAGAAGAAAACGCGTGATGCCGGGGTCAGAAAAATTGGTGCCTGGGGAGGCAAATTTTTTTTTATCCCAAATGTAAAAATGGATACCAAGATGAGATTCGGGGTTGAATTCCATACTTAAAAATGGTATTGCTTGCTGTTTTTAAAAATCAAGCTTTTTGTGCCTGAAGAAGAAAACGCGTGATGCCGGGGTCAGAAAAAGTTATGTTTGGGGAGGCAATTTTTTTTGATCCCAAATGAAAAATGGATGCCAGGATGAGATTCGGGGCAGAATTCCACACTTAAAAATGGTATTACTTACTGTTTTTCAAAATCAAGCTTTTTGGTGCCTAAAGAAGAAAACGCGTGATGCCGGGGTCAGAAAAAGTGATGTTTGTGGAGGCAAATTTTTTTTTATCCCAAATGCAAAAATGGATGCCAGGATGAGATTCGGGGTAGAATTCCATGCTTAAATATGGTATTGCTTGCCGTTTTTAAAAATCAAGCTTTTTGTGCCTGAAGAAGAAAACGCGTGATGCCAGGGTCAGAAAAAGTGATGTTTGGGGAGGCAATTTCTTTTTGATTCCAAATGCAAAAATGGATGCCAGGACGAGATTCGGGGTAGAATTCCATAGTTAAAAATGGTATTTCTTGCTGTTTTTAAAAATCAAGCTTTTTTTGCCTGAAGAAGAAAACGCATGATGCCGGGGTCAGAAAAATTGGTGCCTGGGGAGGCAAATTTTTTTTGATCCCAAATGCAAAAACGGATGCCAAGATGAGATTCACAGTAAAATTCCATACTTAAAAAGTTTATTGCTTGCTGTTTTTAAAAATCAAACTTTTTGTGCCTGAAGAAGAAAACGCGTGATGCCGGGGTCAGAAAAATTGGTACCTGGGGAGGCAAATTTTTTTTGATCCCAAATGCAAAAATGGATGCCAGGACGAGATTCGGTGTAGAATTCCATACTTAAAAATGGTATTGCTTGCTGTTTTTAAAAATCAAGATTTTTCGTGCCTAAAAAAGAAAACGCGTGATGCAGGGGTCAGAAAAACTGGTGCCTGGGGAGGCCAATTTTTTTTGATCCAAAACGCAAAAATGGATGCCAGGATGAGATTCAGGGTAGAATTCCATACTTAAAAATGGTATTGCTTCCTGTTTATAAAAATCAAGCTTTTTGTTGCCTAAAGAAGAAAACGCGTGTTGTAGGGTTCAGAAAAAGTGATGTCTGGGGAGGCAATTTTTTTTGATCCCAAATGAAAAATGGATGCCAGGATGAGATTGAGGGAAGGAAACGCGTGATGCCGGGGTCAGAAAAAGTGGTTTCTGGGGAGGCAAATTTTTTTTGATACCAAATGCAAAAATGGATGCCAGGATGAGATTCGGGTCAGAATTCCACACTTAAAAATGGTATTGCTTACTGTTTTTCAAAATCAAGCTTTTTGTGCCTGAAGAAGAAAACGCGTGATGCCGGGGTCAGAAAAAGTGATGTTTGGGGAGGCAATTTTTTTTGATTCCAAATGCAAAAATGGATGCCAGGACGAGATTCGGGGTAGAATTCCATAGTTAAAAATGGTATTTCTTGCTGTTTTTAAAAATCAAGCTTTTTTTGCCTGAAGAAGAAAACGCCTGATGCCGGGGTCAGAAAAATTGGTACCTGGGGAGGCAAATTTTTTTTGATCCCAAATGCAAAAATGGATGCCAGGATGAGATTCGCGGCAGAATTCCATACTTAAAAATGGTATTGCTTGCTGTTTTTAAAAATCAAGCTTTTTCGTGCCTAAAAAAGAATACGCGTGATGCCGGGGTCAGAAAAATTGGTGCCTGGAGAGGCCAATTTTTTTTGATCCAAAACACAAAAATGGATGCCAGGATGGTATTCGGGGTAGAATTCCATACTTAAAAATGGTATTGCTTGCTGTTTTTAAAAATCAAGCTTTTTGGTGCCTAAAGAAGAAAACCCGTGATGCCAGGGTCAGAAAAAGTGATGTTTGGGGAGGCAAATTTTTTTTTATCCCAAATGCAAAAATGGATGCCAGGACGAGATTCGGGGTAGAATTCCATGCTTAACAATGGTATTGCTTGCTGTTTTTAAAAATCAAGCTTTTTGTTCCTGAAGAAGAAAACGCGTGATGCCGGGGTCAGAAAAAGTGATGTTTGGGGAGGCAATTTTTTTTGATCCCAAATGAAAAATGGATGCCAGGATGAGATTCGGGGCAGAATTCCACGCTTAAAAATGGTATTACTTACTGTTTTTCAAAATCAAGCTTTTTGGTGCCTAAAGAAGAAAACGCGTGATGCCGGGGTCAGAAAAATTGGTGCCTGGGGAGGCAAATTTTTTTTTATCCCAAATGCAAAAATGGATACCAAGATGAGATTCGGGGTTGAATTCCATACTTAAAAATGGTATTGCTTGCTGTTTTTAAAAATCAAGCTTTTTGTGCCTGAAGAAGAAAACGCGTGATGCCGGGGTCAGAAAAAGTTATGTTTGGGGAGGCAATTTTTTTTGATCCCAAATGAAAAATGGATGCCAGGATGAGATTCGGGGCAGAATTCCACACTTAAAAATGGTATTACTTACTGTTTTTCAAAATCAAGCTTTTTGGTGCCTAAAGAAGAAAACGCGTGATGCCGGGGTCAGAAAAAGTGATGTTTGTGGAGGCAAATTTTTTTTTATCCCAAATGCAAAAATGGATGCCAGGATGAGATTCGGGGTAGAATTCCATGCTTAACAATGGTATTGCTTGCCGTTTTTCAAAATCAAGCTTTTTGTGCCTGAAGAAGAAAACGCGTGATGCCGGGGTCAGAAAAAGTGATGTTTGGGGAGGCAAATTTTTTTTTATCCCAAATACAAAAATGGATGCCAGGACGAGATTCGGGGTAGAATTCCATGCTTAAATATGGTATTGCTTGCCGTTTTTAAAAATCAAGCTTTTTGTGCCTGAAGAAGAAAACGCGTGATGCCAGGGTCAGAAAAAGTGATGTTTGGGGAGGCAATTTTTTTTTGATTCCAAATGCAAAAATGGATGCCAGGATGAGATTCGGGGTAGAATTCCATAGTTAAAAATGGTATTTCTTGCTGTTTTTAAAAATCAAGCTTTTTTTGCCTGAAGAAGAAAACGCATGATGCCGGGGTCAGAAAAATTGGTGCCTGGGGAGGCAAATTTTTTTTGATCCCAAATGCAAAAACGGATGCCAAGATGAGATTCACAGTAAAATTCCATACTTAAAAAGTTTATTGCTTGCTGTTTTTAAAAATCAAACTTTTTGTGCCTGAAGAAGAAAACGCGTGATGCCGGGGTCAGAAAAATTGGTACCTGGGGAGGCAAATTTTTTTTGATCCCAAATGCAAAAATGGATGCCAGGATGAGATTCGCGGCAGAATTCCACACTTAAAAATGGTATTGCTTACTGTTTTTCAAAATCAAGCTTTTTGTGCCTGAAGAAGAAAACGCGTGATGCCGGGGTCAGAAAAAGTGATGTTTGGGGAGGCAATTTTTTTTGATTCCAAATGCAAAAATGGATGCCAGGACGAGATTCGGGTTAGAATTCCATAGTTAAAAATGGTATTTCTTGCTGTTTTTAAAAATCAAGCTTTTTTTGCCTGAAGAAGAAAACGCCTGATGCCGGGGTCAGAAAAATTGGTACCTGGGGAGGCAAATTTTTTTTGATCCCAAATGCAAAAATGGATGCCAGGATGAGATTCGCGGCAGAATTCCATACTTAAAAATGGTATTGCTTGCTGTTTTTAAAAATCAAGCTTTTTCGTGCCTAAAAAAGAATACGCGTGATGCCGGGGTCAGAAAAATTGGTGCCTGGAGAGGCCAATTTTTTTTGATCCAAAACACAAAAATGGATGCCAGGATGGTATTCGGGGTAGAATTCCATACTTAAAAATGGTATTGCTTGCTGTTTTTAAAAATCAAGCTTTTTGGTGCCTAAAGAAGAAAACCCGTGATGCCAGGGTCAGAAAAAGTGATGTTTGGGGAGGCAAATTTTTTTTTATCCCAAATGCAAAAATGGATGCCAGGACGAGATTCGGGGTAGAATTCCATGCTTAACAATGGTATTGCTTGCTGTTTTTAAAAATCAAGCTTTTTGTGCCTGAAGAAGAAAACGCTTGATGCCGGGGTCCGAAAAAGTGATGTTTGGGGAGGCAAATTTTTTTTTATCCCAAATACAAAAATGGATGCCAGGACGAGATTCGGGGTAGAATTCCATGCTTAAAAATGGTATTGCTTGCTGTTTTTAAAAATCAAGCTTTTTGTGCCTGAAGAAGAAAACTCGTGATGCCAGGGTCAGAAAAAGTGATGTTTGGGGAGGCAATTTTTTTTTTATTCCAAATGGAAAAATGGATGCCAGGATGAGATTCGGGGTAGAATTCCATAGTTAAAAATGGTATTTCTTGCTGTTTATAAAAATCAAGCTTTTTGTTGCCTAAAGAAGAAAACGCGTGTTGTAGGGTTCAGAAAAAGTGAGGTCTGGGGAGGCAATTTTTTTTGATCCCAAATGCAAAAACGGATGCCAAGATGAGATTCACAGTAAAATTCCATACTTAAAAAGTTTATTGCTTGCTTTTTTTAAAAATCAAACTTTTTGTGCCTGAAGAAGAAAACGCGTGATGCCGGGGTCAGAAAAATTGGTACCTGGGGAGGCAAATTTTTTTTGATCCCAAATGCAAAAACGGATGCCAAGATGAGATTCGGGGTAGAATTCCATACTTAAAAATGGTATTGCTTCCTGTTTATAAAAATCAAGCTTTTTGTTGCCTAAAGAAGAAAACGCGTTTTGTAGGGTTCAGAAAAAGTGATGTCTGGGGAGGCAATTTTTTTTGATCCCAAATGAAAAATGGATGCCAGGATGAGATTGAGGGAAGGAAACGCGTGATGCCGGGGTCAGAAAAAGTGGTTTCTGGGGAGGCAAATTTTTTTTGATCCCAAATGCAAAAATGGATGCCAGGATGAGATTCGGGGCAGAATTCCACACTTAAAAATGGTATTGCTTACTGTTTCTCAAAATCAAGCTTTTTGTGCCTGAAGAAGAAAACGCGTGATGCCGGGGTCAGAAAAAGTGATGTTTGGGAGGCAAATTTTTTTTGATCCCAAAAACAAAAATGGATGCCAGGATGAGATTCGGGGTAGAATTCCATACTTAAAAATGATATTGCTTGCTGTTTTTAAAAATCAAGCTTTTTCGTGCCTAAAAAAGAATACGCGTGATGCCGGGGTCAGAAAAATTGGTGCCTGGGGAGGCAAATTTTTTTTTATCCCAAATGCAAAAATGGATACCAAGATGAGATTCGGGGTTGAATTCCATACTTAAAAATGGTATTGCTTGCTGTTTTTAAAAATCAAGCTTTTTGGTGCCTAAAGAAGAAAACGCGTGTTGTAGGGTTCAGAAAAAGTGATGTCTGGGGACGCAATTTTTTTTGATCCCAAATGAAAAATGGAAGCCAGGATGAGATTGAGGGAAGGAAATGCGTGATGCCGGGGTCAGAAAAAGTGGTTTCTGGGGAGGCAAATTTATTTTGATACCAAATGCAAAAATGGATGCCAGGATTAGATTCAGGGCAGAATTCCACACTTAAAAATGGTATTACTTACTGTTTTTCAAAATCAAGCTTTTTGGTGCCTAAAGAAGAATCCGCGTGATGCCGGGCTCAGAAAAATTGGTGCCTGGGGAGGCAAATTTTTTTTGATCCCAAATGCAAAAACAGATGCCAAGATGAGATTCACAGTAGAATTCCATACTTAAAAATGGTATTGCTTGCTGTTTTTAAAAATCAAGCTTTTTGGTGCCTAAAGAAGAAAACGCGTGATGCCGGGGTCAGAAAAAGTGATGTCTGGGGAGGCAATTTTTTTTGATCCCAAATGAAAAATGGATGCCAGGACGAGATTCGGGGCAGAATTCCACACTTAAAAATCGTATTACTTACTGTTTTTCAAAATCAAGCTTTTTGGTGCCTAAAGAAGAAAACCCGTGATGCCAGGGTCAGAAAAAGTGATGTTTGGGCAGGCAATTTTTTTTTTATCCCAAATGCAAAAATGGATGCCAGGACGAGATTCGGGGTAGAATTCCATGCTTAACAATGGTATTGCTTGCTGTTTTTAAAAATCAAGCTTTTTGTGCCTGAAGAAGAAAACGCGTGATGCCGGGGTCCGAAAAAGTGATGTTTGGGGATGCAATTTTTTTTGATCCCAAATGAAAAATGGATGCCAGGATGAGATTCGGGCTGGAATTCCACACTTAAAAATGGTATTACTTACTGTTTTTCAAAATCAAGCTTTTTGGTGCCTAAAGAAGAAAACGCGTGATGCCGGGGTCAGAAAAAGTGATGTTTGGGGAGGCAAATTTTTTTTTATCCCAAATGCAAAAATGGATGCCAGGACGAGATTCGGGGTAGAATTCCATGCTTAACAATGGTATTGCTTGCTGTTTTTAAAAATCAAGCTTTTTGTGCCTGAAGAAGAAAACGCGTGATGCCGGGGTCAGAAAAAGTGATGTTTGGGATGGCAATTTTTTTTGATCCCAAATGAAAAATGGATGCCAGGATGAGATTCGGGGCAGAATTCCACACTTAAAAATGGTATTACTTACTGTTTTTCAAAATCAAGCTTTTTGTGCCTGAAGAAGAAAACGCGTGATGCCGGGGTCCGAAAAAGTGATGTTTCCGGAGGCAAATTTTTTTTTATCCCAAATACAAAAATGGATGCCAGGACGAGATTCGGGGTAGAATTCCATGCTTAAAAATGGTATTGCTTGCTGTTTTTAAAAATCAAGCTTTTTGTGCCTGAAGAAGAAAACGCGTGATGCCAGGGTCAGAAAAAGTGATGTTTGGGGAGGCAATTTTTTTTTTATTCCAAATGCAAAAATGGATGCCAGGACGAGATTCGGGGTAGAATTCCATAGTTAAAAATGGTATTTCTTGCTGTTTTTAAAAATCAAGCTTTTTTTGCCTGAAGAAGAAAACGCGTGATGCCGGGGTCAGAAAAATTGGTGCCTGGGGAGGCAAATTTTTTTTGATCCCAAATGCAAAAACGGATGCCAAGATGAAATTCACAGTAAAATTCCATACTTAAAAAGTTTATTGCTTGCTGTTTTTAAAAATCAAACTTTTTGTGCCTGAAGAAGAAAACGCGTGATGCCGGGGTCAGAAAAATTGGTACCTGGGGAGGCAAATTTTTTTTGATCCCAAATGCAAAAACGGATGCCAAGATGAGATTCGGGGTAGAATTCCATACTTAAAAATGGTATTGCTTGCTGTTTTTAAAAATCAAGATTTTTCGTGCCTAAAAAAGAAAACGCGTGCTGCAGGGGTCAGAAAAACTGGTGCCTGGGGAGGCCAATTTTTTTTGATCCAAAACGCAAAAATGGATGCCAGGATGAGATTCAGGGTAGAATTCCATACTTAAAAATGGTATTGCTTCCTGTTTATAAAAATCAAGCTTTTTGTTGCCTAAAGAAGAAAACGCGTGTTGTAGGGTTCAGAAAAAGTGGTTTCTGGGGAGGCAAATTTTTTTTGATCCCAAATGCAAAAATGGATGCCAGGATGAGATTCGGGGCAGAATTCCACACTTAAAAATGGTATTGCTTAATGTTTTTCAAAATCAAGCTTTTTGTGCCTGAAGAAGAAAACGCGTGATGCCGGGGTCAGAAAAAGTGATGTTTGGGGAGGCAATTTTTTTTGATCCCAAATGAAAAATGGATGCCAGGATGAGATTGAGCGAAGGAAACGCGTGATGCCGGGGTCAGAAAAAGTGGTTTCTGGGGAGGCAAATTTTTTTTGATCCCAAATGCAAAAATGGATGCCAGGATGAGATTCGGGGCAGAATTCCACACTTGAAAATGGTATTGCTTACTGTTTTTCAAAATCAAGCTTTTTGTGCCTGAAGAAGAAAACGCGTGATGCCGGGGTCAGAAAAAGTGATGTTTGGGGAGGCAAATTTTTTTTTTATCCCAAATACAAAAATGGATGCCAGGACAAGATTCGGCGTAGAATTCCATGCTTAAAAATGGTATTGCTTGCTGTTTTTAAAAATCAAGCTTTTTGTGCCTGAAGAAGAAACGCGTGATGCCGGGGTCAGAAAAAGTGATGTTTGGGGAGGCAATTTTTTTTTGATTCCAAATGCAAAAATGGATGCCAGGACGAGATTCAGGGTAGAATTCCATAGTTAAAAATGGTATTTCTTGCTGTTTTTAAAAATCAAGCTTTTTTTGCCTGAAGAAGAAAACGCCTGATGCCGGGGTCAGAAAAATTGGTACCTGGGGAGGCAAATTTTTTTTGATCCCAAATGCAAAAATGGATGCCAGGACGAGATTCGGGGTAGAATTCCATACTTAAAAATGGTATTGCTTGCTGTTTTTAAAAATCAAGATTTTTCGTGCCTAAAAAAGAAAACGCGTGATGCCGGGGTCAGAAAAATTGGTAGCTGGTGAGGCAAATTTTTTTTGATCCCAAATGCAAAAATGGATGCCAGGATGAGATTCACGGCAGAATTCCATACTTAAAAATGGTATTGCTTGCTGTTTTTAAAAATCAAGCTTTTTCGTGCCTAAAAAAGAATACGCGTGATGCCGGGTTCAGAAAAATTGGTCCCTGGGGAGGCCAATTTTTTTTGATCCAAAACACAGAAATGGATGCCAGGACGAGATTCGGGGTAGAATTCCATACTTAAAAATGATATTGCTTGCTGTTTTTAAAAATCAAGCTTTTTCGTGCCTAAAAAAGAAAACGCGTGATGCCGGGGTCAGAAAAAGTGATGTTTGGGGAGGCAATTTTTTTTGATCCCAAATGAAAAATGGATGCCAGGATGAGTTTCGGGGCAGAATTCCACACTTAAAAATGGTATTACTTACTGTTTTTCAAAATCAAGCTTTTTGGTGCCTAAAGAATAAAACCCGTGAAAAAGTGATGTTTGGGGAGGCAAATTTTTTTTTATCCAAAATGCAAAAATGGATGCCAGGACGAAATTCTGGGTCGATTTCCAAACTTAAAAATGGTATTGCTTGCTGTTTTTAAAAATCAAGCATTTTGGTGCCTGAAGAAGAAAACGCGTGATGCCGGGGTCAGAAATACTGGTGCCTGGGGAGGCAAATTTTTTTTGATCCCAAATGCAAAAACGGATGCCAAGATGAGATTCACAGTAAAATTCCATACTTAAAAAGTTTATTGCTTGCTGTTTTTAAAAATCAAACTTTTTGTGCCTGAAGAAGAAAACGCGTGATGCCGGGGTCAGAAAAATTGGTACCTGGGGAGGCAAATTTTTTTTGATCCCAAATGCAAAAATGGATGCCAGGACGAGATTCGGGGTAGAATTCCATACTTAAAAATGGTATTGCTTGCTGTTTTTAAAAATCAAGATTTTTCGTGCCTAAAATAGAAAACGCGTGATGCAGGGGTCAGAAAAACTGGTGCCTGGGGAGGCCAATTTTTTTTGATCCAAAACGCAAAAATGGATGCCAGGATGAGATTCAGGGTAGAATTCCATACTTAAAAATGGTATTGCTTCCTGTTTATAAAAATCAAGCTTTTTGTTGCCTAAAGAAGAAAACGCGTGTTGTAGGGTTCAGAAAAAGTGATGTCTGGGGAGGCAATTTTTTTTGATCCCAAATGAAAAATGGATGCCAGGATGAGATTGAGGGAAGGAAACGCGTGATGCCGGGGTCAGAAAAAGTGGTTTCTGGGGAGGCAAATTTTTTTTGTTACCAAATGCAAAAATGGATGCCAGGATGAGATTCGGGTCAGAATTCCACACTTAAAAATGGTATTGCTTACTGTTTTTCAAAATCAAGCTTTTTGTGCCTGAAGAAGAAAACGCGTGATGCCGGGGTCAGAAAAAGTGATGTTTGGGGAGGCAATTTTTTTTGATTCCAAATGCAAAAATGGATGCCAGGACGAGATTCGGGTTAGAATTCCATAGTTAAAAATGGTATTTCTTGCTGTTTTTAAAAATCAAGCTTTTTTTGCCTGAAGAAGAAAACGCCTGATGCCGGGGTCAGAAAAATTGGTACCTGGGGAGGCAAATTTTTTTTGATCCCAAATGCAAAAATGGATGCCAGGATGAGATTCGCGGCAGAATTCCATACTTAAAAATGGTATTGCTTGCTGTTTTTAAAAATCAAGCTTTTTCGTGCCTAAAAAAGAATACGCGTGATGCCGGGGTCAGAAAAATTGGTGCCTGGAGAGGCCAATTTTTTTTGATCCAAAACACAAAAATGGATGCCAGGATGGTATTCGGGGTAGAATTCCATACTTAAAAATGGTATTGCTTGCTGTTTTTAAAAATCAAGCTTTTTGGTGCCTAAAGAAGAAAACCCGTGATGCCAGGGTCAGAAAAAGTGATGTTTGGGGAGGCAAATTTTTTTTTATCCCAAATGCAAAAATGGATGCCAGGACGAGATTCGGGGTAGAATTCCATGCTTAACAATGGTATTGCTTGCTGTTTTTAAAAATCAAGCTTTTTGTGCCTGAAGAAGAAAACGCTTGATGCCGGGGTCCGAAAAAGTGATGTTTGGGGAGGCAAATTTTTTTTTATCCCAAATACAAAAATGGATGCCAGGACAAGATTCGGGGTAGAATTCCATGCTTAAAAATGGTATTGCTTGCTGTTTTTAAAAATCAAGCTTTTTGTGCCTGAAGAAGAAAACTCGTGATGCCAGGGTCAGAAAAAGTGATGTTTGGGGAGGCAATTTTTTTTTTATTCCAAATGGAAAAATGGATGCCAGGATGAGATTCGGGGTAGAATTCCATAGTTAAAAATGGTATTTCTTGCTGTTTATAAAAATCAAGCTTTTTGTTGCCTAAAGAAGAAAACGCGTGTTGTAGGGTTCAGAAAAAGTGAGGTCTGGGGAGGCAATTTTTTTTGATCCCAAATGCAAAAACGGATGCCAAGATGAGATTCACAGTAAAATTCCATACTTAAAAAGTTTATTGCTTGCTTTTTTTAAAAATCAAACTTTTTGTGCCTGAAGAAGAAAACGCGTGATGCCGGGGTCAGAAAAATTGGTACCTGGGGAGGCAAATTTTTTTTGATCCCAAATGCAAAAACGGATGCCAAGATGAGATTCGGGGTAGAATTCCATACTTAAAAATGGTATTGCTTCCTGTTTATAAAAATCAAGCTTTTTGTTGCCTAAAGAAGAAAACGCGTTTTGTAGGGTTCAGAAAAAGTGATGTCTGGGGAGGCAATTTTTTTTGATCCCAAATGAAAAATGGATGCCAGGATGAGATTGAGGGAAGGAAACGCGTGATGCCGGGGTCAGAAAAAGTGGTTTCTGGGGAGGCAAATTTTTTTTGATCCCAAATGCAAAAATGGATGCCAGGATGAGATTCGGGGCAGAATTCCACACTTAAAAATGGTATTGCTTACTGTTTTTCAAAATCAAGCTTTTTGTGCCTGAAGAAGAAAACGCGTGATGCCGGGGTCAGAAAAAGTGATGTTTGGGAGGCAAATTTTTTTTGATCCCAAAAACAAAAATGGATGCCAGGACGAGATTCGGGGTAGAATTCCATACTTAAAAATGATATTGCTTGCTGTTTTTAAAAATCAAGCTTTTTCGTGCCTAAAAAAGAATACGCGTGATGCCGGGGTCAGAAAAATTGGTGCCTGGGGAGGCAAATTTTTTTTTATCCCAAATGCAAAAATGGATACCAAGATGAGATTCGGGGTTGAATTCCATACTTAAAAATGGTATTGCTTGCTGTTTTTAAAAATCAAGCTTTTTGGTGCCTAAAGAAGAAAACGCGTGTTGTAGGGTTCAGAAAAAGTGATGTCTGGGGACGCAATTTTTTTTGATCCCAAATGAAAAATGGAAGCCAGGATGAGATTGAGGGAAGGAAATGCGTGATGCCGGGGTCAGAAAAAGTGGTTTCTGGGGAGGCAAATTTATTTTGATACCAAATGCAAAAATGGATGCCAGGATTAGATTCAGGGCAGAATTCCACACTTAAAAATGGTATTACTTACTGTTTTTCAAAATCAAGCTTTTTGGTGCCTAAAGAAGAATCCGCGTGATGCCGGGCTCAGAAAAATTGGTGCCTGGGGAGGCAAATTTTTTTTGATCCCAAATGCAAAAACAGATGCCAAGATGAGATTCACAGTAGAATTCCATACTTAAAAATGGTATTGCTTGCTGTTTTTAAAAATCAAGCTTTTTGGGGCCTAAAGAAGAAAACGCGTGATGCCGGGGTCAGAAAAAGTGATGTCTGGGGAGGCAATTTTTTTTGATCCCAAATGAAAAATGGATGCCAGGACGAGATTCGGGGCAGAATTCCACACTTAAAAATCGTATTACTTACTGTTTTTCAAAATCAAGCTTTTTGGTGCCTAAAGAAGAAAACCCGTGATGCCAGGGTCAGAAAAAGTGATGTTTGGGGAGGCAATTTTTTTTTTATCCCAAATGCAAAAATGGATGCCAGGACGAGATTCGGGGTAGAATTCCATGCTTAACAATGGTATTGCTTGCTGTTTTTAAAAATCAAGCTTTTTGTGCCTGAAGAAGAAAACGCGTGATGCCGGGGTCCGAAAAAGTGATGTTTGGGGATGCAATTTTTTTTGATCCCAAATGAAAAATGGATGCCAGGATGAGATTCGGGCTGGAATTCCACACTTGAAAATGGTATTACTTACTGTTTTTCAAAATCAAGCTTTTTGGTGCCTAAAGAAGAAAACGCGTGATGCCGGGGTCAGAAAAAGTGATGTTTGGGGAGGCAAATTTTTTTTTATCCCAAATGCAAAAATGGATGCCAGGACGAGATTCGGGGTAGAATTCCATGCTTAACAATGGTATTGCTTGCTGTTTTTAAAAATCAAGCTTTTTGTGCCTGAAGAAGAAAACGCGTGATGCCGGGGTCAGAAAAAGTGATGTTTGGGGAGGCAATTTTTTTTGATCCCAAATGAAAAATGGATGCCAGGATGAGATTCGGGGCAGAATTCCACACTTAAAAATGGTATTACTTACTGTTTTTCAAAATCAAGCTTTTTGTGCCTGAAGAAGAAAACGCGTGATGCCGGGGTCCGAAAAAGTGATGTTTCCGGAGGCAAATTTTTTTTTATCCCAAATACAAAAATGGATGCCAGGACGAGATTCGGGGTAGAATTCCATGCTTAAAAATGGTATTGCTTGCTGTTTTTAAAAATCAAGCTTTTTGTGCCTGAAGAAGAAAACGCGTGATGCCAGGGTCAGAAAAAGTGATGTTTGGGGAGGCAATTTTTTTTTGATTCCAAATGCAAAAATGGATGCCAGGACGAGATTCGGGGTAGAATTCCATAGTTAAAAATGGTATTTCTTGCTGTTTTTAAAAATCAAGCTTTTTTTGCCTGAAGAAGAAAACGCGTGATGCCGGGGTCAGAAAAATTGGTGCCTGGGGAGGCAAATTTTTTTTGATCCCAAATGCAAAAACGGATGCCAAGATGAAATTCACAGTAAAATTCCATACTTAAAAAGTTTATTGCTTGCTGTTTTTAAAAATCAAACTTTTTGTGCCTGAAGAAGAAAACGCGTGATGCCGGGGTCAGAAAAATTGGTACCTGGGGAGGCAAATTTTTTTTGATCCCAAATGCAAAAACGGATGCCAAGATGAGATTCGGGGTAGAATTCCATACTTAAAAATGGTATTGCTTGCTGTTTTTAAAAATCAAGATTTTTCGTGCCTAAAAAAGAAAACGCGTGATGCAGGGGTCAGAAAAACTGGTGCCTGGGGAGGCCAATTTTTTTTGATCCAAAACGCAAAAATGGATGCCAGGATGAGATTCAGGGTAGAATTCCATACTTAAAAATGGTATTGCTTCCTGTTTATAAAAATCAAGCTTTTTGTTGCCTAAAGAAGAAAACGCGTGTTGTAGGGTTCAGAAAAAGTGGTTTCTGGGGAGGCAAATTTTTTTTGATCCCAAATGCAAAAATGGATGCCAGGATGAGATTCGGGGCAGAATTCCACACTTAAAAATGGTATTGCTTAATGTTTTTCAAAATCAAGCTTTTTGTGCCTGAAGAAGAAAACGCGTGATGCCGGGGTCAGAAAAAGTGATGTTTGGGGAGGCAATTTTTTTTGATCCCAAATGAAAAATGGATGCCAGGATGAGATTGAGCGAAGGAAACGCGTGATGCCGGGGTCAGAAAAAGTGGTTTCTGGGGAGGCAAATTTTTTTTGATACCAAATGCAAAAATGGATGCCAGGATGAGATTCGGGGCAGAATTCCACACTTGAAAATGGTATTGCTTACTGTTTTTCAAAATCAAGCTTTTTGTGCCTGAAGAAGAAAACGCGTGATGCCGGGGTCAGAAAAAGTGATGTTTGGGGAGGCAAATTTTTTTTTTATCCCAAATACAAAAATGGATGCCAGGACAAGATTCGGCGTAGAATTCCATGCTTAAAAATGGTATTGCTTGCTGTTTTTAAAAATCAAGCTTTTTGTGCCTGAAGAAGAAACGCGTGATGCCGGGGTCAGAAAAAGTGATGTTTGGGGAGGCAATTTTTTTTTGATTCCAAATGCAAAAATGGATGCCAGGACGAGATTCGGGGTAGAATTCCATAGTTAAAAATGGTATTTCTTGCTGTTTTTAAAAATCAAGCTTTTTTTGCCTGAAGAAGAAAACGCCTGATGCCGGGGTCAGAAAAATTGGTACCTGGGGAGGCAAATTTTTTTTGATCCCAAATGCAAAAATGGATGCCAGGACGAGATTCGGGGTAGAATTCCATACTTAAAAATGGTATTGCTTGCTGTTTTTAAAAATCAAGATTTTTCGTGCCTAAAAAAGAAAACGCGTGATGCCGGGGTCAGAAAAATTGGTAGCTGGTGAGGCAAATTTTTTTTGATCCCAAATGCAAAAATGGATGCCAGGATGAGATTCACGGCAGAATTCCATACTTAAAAATGGTATTGCTTGCTGTTTTTAAAAATCAAGCTTTTTCGTGCCTAAAAAAGAATACGCGTGATGCCGGGTTCAGAAAAATTGGTCCCTGGGGAGGCCAATTTTTTTTGATCCAAAACACAGAAATGGATGCCAGGACGAGATTCGGGGTAGAATTCCATACTTAAAAATGATATTGCTTGCTGTTTTTAAAAATCAAGCTTTTTCGTGCCTAAAAAAGAAAACGCGTGATGCCGGGGTCAGAAAAAGTGATGTTTGGGGAGGCAATTTTTTTTGATCCCAAATGAAAAATGGATGCCAGGATGAGTTTCGGGGCAGAATTCCACACTTAAAAATGGTATTACTTACTGTTTTTCAAAATCAAGCTTTTTGGTGCCTAAAGAATAAAACCCGTGAAAAAGTGATGTTTGGGGAGGCAAATTTTTTTTTATCCAAAATGCAAAAATGGATGCCAGGACGAAATTCTGGGTCGATTTCCAAACTTAAAAATGGTATTGCTTGCTGTTTTTAAAAATCAAGCATTTTGGTGCCTGAAGAAGAAAACGCGTGATGCCGGGGTCAGAAAAACTGGTGCCTGGGGAGGCAAATTTTTTTTGATCCCAAATGCAAAAACGGATGCCAGGACGAAATTCTGGGTCGATTTCCAAACTTAAAAATGGTATTGCTTGCTGTTTTTAAAAATCAAGCATTTTGGTGCCTGAAGAAGAAAACGCGTGATGCCGGGGTCAGAAAAACTGGTGCCTGGGGAGGCAAATTTTTTTTGATCCCAAATGCAAAAACGGACGCCAGGACGAAATTCCGGGTCGAATTCCAAACTTAAAAATGGTATTGCTTGCTGTTTTTAAAAATCAAGCTTTTTGGTGCCTGAAGAAGAAAACGCGTGATGCCGGGGACAGAAAAACTGGTGCCTGGGGAGGTAAATTTTTTTTGATCCCAAATGCAAAAACGGATGCCAGGACGAAATTCCGGGTCGAATTCCAAACTTAAAAATGGTATTGCTTGCTGTTTTAAAAAATCAAGCATTTTGGTGCCTGAAGAAGAAAACGCGTGATGCCGGGGTCAGAAAAACTGGTGCCTGGGGAGGCAAAAATTTTTTGATCCCAAATGCAAAAACAGATGCCAGGAAGAGATTTGGGGTACAATTCCATACTTAAAAATGGTATTGCTTGCTGTTTTCAAAAATCAAGCTTCTTGGTGCCTGAATAAAAAAAGGTGTGATGCCGGGGTCAGAAAAAATGATGCCTGGGTAGGCAAAATTTTTTTGATCCCAAAGGCAAAAACGGATGCCAGGATGAGATTCATGGTAGAATTCCATACTTAAAAATGGTATTGCTTGCTGTTTTTAAAAATCAAGCTTTTTGGTGCCTCAAGAAGAAAACGCGTGATGCCGGGGTCAGAAAAACTGGTGCCGGGGGAGGCAAAATTTTTTTGATCCCAAATGCAAAAACGGATGCCAGGACGAAATTCCGGGTCGAATTCCAAACTTAAAAATGGTATTGCTTGCTGTTTTTAAAAATCAAGCTTTTTGGTGCCTGAAGAAGAAAACGCGTGATGCCGGGGTCAGAAAAACTGGTGCCTGGGAGGCAAAATTTTTTTGATCCCAAATGCAAAAACAGATGCCAGGACGAAATTCGGGGTCGAATTCCATCCTTAAAAATGGTATTGCTTGCTGTTTTTAAAAATGAAGCTTTTTCGTGCCTGAAGAAGAAAACGCGTGATGCCGGGGTCAGAAAAAATGGTGCCTGGGGAGGCAAATTTTTTTTGATCCCAAATGCAAAAATCCATGCCAGGATGAGTTTCGGGGTAGAATTCCATACTTAAAAATGATATTGCTTGCTGTTTTTAAAAATCAAGCATTTTGGTGCCTGAAGAAGAAATCGCGTGATGCCGGGGTCAGAAAAACTGGTGCCTGGGGAGGCAAATTTTTTTTGATCCCAAATGCAAAAATGGATGCCAGGACGAAATTCCAGGTCGAATTCCAAACTTAAAAATGGTATTGCTTGCTGTTTTTAAAAATCAAGCTTTTTGGTGCCTGAAGAAGAAAACACGTGATGCCGGGGTCAGAAAAACTGGTGCCTGGGTAGGCAAAAATTTTTTGATCCCAAATGTAAAAACGGATGCCAGGACGAAATGCAGGGTTGAATTCCAAACTTAAAAATGGTATTGCTTGCTGTTTTTAAAAATCAAGATTTTTGGTGCCTGAAGAAGAAAACACGTGATGCCGGGGTCAGAAAAACTGGTGCCTGCGGAGTCAAATTTTTTTTGATCCCAAATGCAAAAACGGATGCCAGGACGAAATTCGGGGTCGAATTCCAAACTTAAAAATGGTATTGCTTGCTGTTTTTAAAAATCAAGCTTTTTGGTGCCTGACGAAGAAAACACGTGATGCCGGGGTCAGAAAAACTGGTGCCTGGGGAGGCAAATTTTTTTTGATCCCAAATGCAAAAACGGATGCCAGGACGAAATGCAGGGTCGATTTCCAAACTTAAAAATGGTATTGCTTGCTGTTTTTAAAAATCAAGCTTTTTGGTGCCTGACGAAGAAAACACGTGATGCCGGGGTCAGAAAAACTGGTGCCTGGGGAGGCAAATTTTTTTTGATCCCAAATGCAAAAACGGATGCCAGGATGAGATTCAGGGTAGAATTCCATACTTAAAAATGGTATTGCTTGCTGTTTTTAAAAATCAAGCTTTTTGGTGCCTCAAGAAGAAAACGCGTGATGCCGGGGTCAGAAAAACTGGTGCCGGGGGAGGCAAAATTTTTTTGATCCCAAATGCAAAAACGGATGCCAGGACGAAATTCCGGGTCGAATTCCAAACTTAAAAATGGTATTGCTTGCTGTTTTTAAAAATCAAGCTTTTTGGTGCCTGAAGAAGAAAACGCGTGATGCCGGGGTCAGAAAAACTGGTGCCTGGGAGGCAAAATTTTTTTGATCCCAAATGCAAAAACAGATGCCAGGACGAAATTCGGGGTCGAATTCCATCCTTAAAAATGGTATTGCTTGCTGTTTTTAAAAATGAAGCTTTTTCGTGCCTGAAGAAGAAAACGCGTGATGCCGGGGTCAGAAAAAATGGTGCCTGGGGAGGCAAATTTTTTTTGATCCCAAATGCAAAAATCCATGCCAGGATGAGTTTCGGGGTAGAATTCCATACTTAAAAATGATATTGCTTGCTGTTTTTAAAAATCAAGCATTTTGGTGCCTGAAGAAGAAATCGCGTGATGCCGGGGTCAGAAAAACTGGTGCCTGGGGAGGCAAATTTTTTTTGATCCCAAATGCAAAAACGGATGCCAGGACGAAATTCCAGGTCGAATTCCAAACTTAAAAATGGTATTGCTTGCTGTTTTTAAAAATCAAGCTTTTTGGTGCCTGAAGAAGAAAACACGTGATGCCGGGGTCAGAAAAACTGGTGCCTGGGTAGGCAAAAAATTTTTGATCCCAAATGTAAAAACGGATGCCAGGACGAAATGCAGGGTTGAATTCCAAACTTAAAAATGGTATTGCTTGCTGTTTTTAAAAATCAAGATTTTTGGTGCCTGAAGAAGAAAACGCGTGATGCCGGGGTCAGAAAAACTGGTGCCTGCGGAGTCAAATTTTTTTTGATCCCAAATGCAAAAACGGATGCCAGGACGAAATTCGGGGTCGAATTCCAAACTTAAAAATGGTATTGCTTGCTGTTTTTAAAAATCAAGCTTTTTGGTGCCTGACGAAGAAAACACGTGATGCCGGGGTCAGAAAAACTGGTGCCTGGGGAGGCAAATTTTTTTTGATCCCAAATGCAAAAACGGATGCCAGGACGAAATGCAGGGTCGATTTCCAAACTTAAAAATGGTATTGCTTGCTGTTTTTAAAAATCAAGCTTTTTGGTGCCTGAAGAAGAAAACGCGTGATGCCGGGGTCAGAAAAACTGGTGCCGGGGGAGGCAAAAATTTTTTGATCCCAAATGCAAAAACGGATGCCAGGACGAAATTCCGGGTCGAATTCCAAACTTAAAAATGGTATTGCTTGCTGTTTTTAAAAATCAAGCTTTTTGGTGCCTGAAGAAGAAAACGCGTGATGCCGGGGTCAGAAAAACTGGTGCCTGGGAGGCAAGATTTTTTTGATCCCAAATGCAAAAACGGATGCCAGGACGAAATTCGGGGTCGAATTCCATCCTTAAAAATGGTATTGCTTGCTGTTTTTAAAAATGAAGCTTTTTGGTGCCTGAAGAAGAAAACGCGTGATGCCGGGGTCAGAAAAAATGGTGCCTGGGGAGGCAAATTTTTTTTGATCCCAAATGCAAAAATCCATGCCAGGATGAGTTTCGGGGTAGAATTCCATACTTAAAAATGATATTGCTTGCTGTTTTTAAAAATCAAGCATTTTGGTGCCTGAAGAAGAAATCGCGTGATGCCGGGGTCAGAAAAACTGGTGCCTGGGGAGGCAAATTTTTTTTGATCCCAAATGCAAAAACGGATGCCAGGACGAAATGCAGGGTCGATTTCCAAACTTAAAAATGGTATTGCTTGCTGTTTTTAAAAATCAAGCATTTTGGTGCCTGAAGAAGAAAACGCGTGATGCCGGGGTCAGAAAAACTGGTGCCTGGGGAGGCAAATTTTTTTTGATCCCAAATGCAAAAACGGATGCCAGGAGGAAATTCCGGGTCGAATTCCAAACTTAAAAATGGTATTGCTTGCTGTTTTTAAAAATCAAGCTTTTTGGTGCCTGAAGAAGAAAACGCGTGATGCCGGGGTCAGAAAAACTGGTGCCTGGGGAGGCAAATTTTTTTTGATCCCAAATGCAAAAACGGATGCCAGGACGAAATTCCGGGTCGAATTCCAAACTTAAAAATGGTATTGCTTGCTGTTTTTAAAAATCAAGCATTTTGGTGCCTGAAGAAGAAAACGCGTGATGCCGGGGTCAGAAAAACTGGTCCCTGGAGAGGTAAAATTTTTTTGATCCCAAATGCAAAAATGGATGACAGGACGAAATTCGGGGTTGAATTCCATACTTAAGAATGGTATTGCTTGCTGTTTTTAAAAATCAGTCTTTTTGTGCCTGAAGAAGAAAACGCGTGATGCCGGGGTCAGTAAAAATGATGCATGGTTAGGCAAATTTTTTTTGATCCCAAATGCAAAAACGGATGCCAGGACGAAATGCAGGGTCGATTTCCAAACTTAAAAATGGTATTGCTTGCTGTTTTTAAAAATCAAGCTTTTTGGTGCCTGAAGAAGAAAACACGTGATGCCGGGGTCAGAAAAACTGGTACCTGGGGAGGCAAATTTTTTTTGATCCCAAATGCAAAAACGGATGCCAAGATGAGATTCACAGTAAAATTCCATACTTAAAAAGTTTATTGCTTGCTTTTTTTAAAAATCAAACTTTTTGTGCCTGAAGAAGAAAACGCGTGATGCCGGGGTCAGAAAAATTGGTACCTGGGGAGGCAAATTTTTTTTGATCCCAAATGCAAAAACGGATGCCAAGATGAGATTCGGGGTAGAATTCCATACTTAAAAATGGTATTGCTTCCTGTTTATAAAAATCAAGCTTTTTGTTGCCTAAAGAAGAAAACGCGTTTTGTAGGGTTCAGAAAAAGTGATGTCTGGGGAGGCAATTTTTTTTGATCCCAAATGAAAAATGGATGCCAGGATGAGATTGAGGGAAGGAAACGCGTGATGCCGGGGTCAGAAAAAGTGGTTTCTGGGGAGGCAAATTTTTTTTGATCCCAAATGCAAAAATGGATGCCAGGATGAGATTCGGGGCAGAATTCCACACTTAAAAATGGTATTGCTTACTGTTTTTCAAAATCAAGCTTTTTGTGCCTGAAGAAGAAAACGCGTGATGCCGGGGTCAGAAAAAGTGATGTTTGGGAGGCAAATTTTTTTTGATCCCAAAAACAAAAATGGATGCCAGGACGAGATTCGGGGTAGAATTCCATACTTAAAAATGATATTGCTTGCTGTTTTTAAAAATCAAGCTTTTTCGTGCCTAAAAAAGAATACGCGTGATGCCGGGGTCAGAAAAATTGGTGCCTGGGGAGGTAAATTTTTTTTTATCCCAAATGCAAAAATGGATACCAAGATGAGATTCGGGGTTGAATTCCATACTTAAAGATGGTATTGCTTGCTGTTTTTAAAAATCAAGCTTTTTGGTGCCTAAAGAAGAAAACGCGTGTTGTAGGGTTCAGAAAAAGTGATGTCTGGGGACGCAATTTTTTTTGATCCCAAATGAAAAATGGAAGCCAGGATGAGATTGAGGGAAGGAAATGCGTGATGCCGGGGTCAGAAAAAGTGGTTTCTGGGGAGGCAAATTTATTTTGATACCAAATGCAAAAATGGATGCCAGGATTAGATTCAGGGCAGAATTCCACACTTAAAAATGGTATTACTTACTGTTTTTCAAAATCAAGCTTTTTGGTGCCTAAAGAAGAATACGCGTGATGCCGGGCTCAGAAAAATTGGTGCCTGGGGAGGCAAATTTTTTTTGATCCCAAATGCAAAAACAGATGCCAAGATGAGATTCACAGTAGAATTCCATACTTAAAAATGGTATTGCTTGCTGTTTTTAAAAATCAAGCTTTTTGGTGCCTAAAGAAGAAAACGCGTGATGCCGGGGTCAGAAAAAGTGATGTCTGGGGAGGCAATTTTTTTTGATCCCAAATGAAAAATGGATGCCAGGACGAGATTCGGGGCAGAATTCCACACTTAAAAATCGTATAACTTACTGTTTTTCAAAATCAAGCTTTTTGGTGCCTAAAGAAGAAAACCCGTGATGCCAGGGTCAGAAAAAGTGATGTTTGGGGAGGCAATTTTTTTTTTATCCCAAATGCAAAAATGGATGCCAGGACGAGATTCGGGGTAGAATTCCATGCTTAACAATGGTATTGCTTGCTGTTTTTAAAAATCAAGCTTTTTGTGCCTGAAGAAGAAAACGCGTGATGCCGGGGTCCGAAAAAGTGATGTTTGGGGATGCAATTTTTTTTGATCCCAAATGAAAAATGGATGCCAGGATGAGATTCGGGCTGGAATTCCACACTTAAAAATGGTATTACTTACTGTTTTTCAAAATCAAGCTTTTTGGTGCCTAAAGAAGAAAACGCGTGATGCCGGGGTCAGAAAAAGTGATGTTTGGGGAGGCAAATTTTTTTTTATCCCAAATGCAAAAATGGATGCCAGGACGAGATTCGGGGTAGAATTCCATGCTTAACAATGGTATTGCTTGCTGTTTTTAAAAATCAAGCTTTTTGTGCCTGAAGAAGAAAACGCGTGATGCCGGGGTCAGAAAAAGTGATGTTTGGGGAGGCAATTTTTTTTGATCCCAAATGAAAAATGGATGCCAGGATGAGATTCGGGGCAGAATTCCACACTTAAAAATGGTATTACTTACTGTTTTTCAAAATCAAGCTTTTTGTGCCTGAAGAAGAAAACGCGTGATGCCGGGGTCCGAAAAAGTGATGTTTCCGGAGGCAAATTTTTTTTTATCCCAAATACAAAAATGGATGCCAGGACGAGATTCGGGGTAGAATTCCATGCTTAAAAATGGTATTGCTTGCTGTTTTTAAAAATCAAGCTTTTTGTGCCTGAAGAAGAAAACGCGTGATGCCAGGGTCAGAAAAAGTGATGTTTGGGGAGGCAATTTTTTTTTGATTCCAAATGCAAAAATGGATGCCAGGACGAGATTCGGGGTAGAATTCCATAGTTAAAAATGGTATTTCTTGCTGTTTTTAAAAATCAAGCTTTTTTTGCCTGAAGAAGAAAACGCGTGATGCCGGGGTCAGAAAAATTGGTGCCTGGGGAGGCAAATTTTTTTTGATCCCAAATGCAAAAACGGATGCCAAGATGAAATTCACAGTAAAATTCCATACTTAAAAAGTTTATTGCTTGCTGTTTTTAAAAATCAAACTTTTTGTGCCTGAAGAAGAAAACGCGTGATGCCGGGGTCAGAAAAATTGGTACCTGGGGAGGCAAATTTTTTTTGATCCCAAATGCAAAAACGGATGCCAAGATGAGATTCGGGGTAGAATTCCATACTTAAAAATGGTATTGCTTGCTGTTTTTAAAAATCAAGATTTTTCGTGCCTAAAAAAGAAAACGCGTGATGCAGGGGTCAGAAAAACTGGTGCCTGGGGAGGCCAATTTTTTTTGATCCAAAACGCAAAAATGGATGCCAGGATGAGATTCAGGGTAGAATTCCATACTTAAAAATGGTATTGCTTCCTGTTTATAAAAATCAAGCTTTTTGTTGCCTAAAGAAGAAAACGCGTGTTGTAGGGTTCAGAAAAAGTGGTTTCTGGGGAGGCAAATTTTTTTTGATCCCAAATGAAAAATGGATGCCAGGATGAGATTGAGCGAAGGAAACGCGTGATGCCGGGGTCAGAAAAAGTGGTTTCTGGGGAGGCAAATTTTTTTTGATACCAAATGCAAAAATGGATGCCAGGATGAGATTCGGGGCAGAATTCCACACTTGAAAATGGTATTGCTTACTGTTTTTCAAAATCAAGCTTTTTGTGCCCTAAGAAGAAAACGCGTGATGCCGGGGTCAGAAAAAGTGATGTTTGGGGAGGCAAATTTTTTTTTTATCCCAAATACAAAAATGGATGCCAGGACAAGATTCGGCGTAGAATTCCATGCTTAAAAATGGTATTGCTTGCTGTTTTTAAAAATCAAGCTTTTTGTGCCTGAAGAAGAAACGCGTGATGCCGGGGTCAGAAAAAGTGATGTTTGGGGAGGCAATTTTTTTTTGATTCCAAATGCAAAAATGGATGCCAGGACGAGATTCGGGGTAGAATTCCATAGTTAAAAATGGTATTTCTTGCTGTTTTTAAAAATCAAGCTTTTTTTGCCTGAAGAAGAAAACGCCTGATGCCGGGGTCAGAAAAATTGGTACCTGGGGAGGCAAATTTTTTTTGATCCCAAATGCAAAAATGGATGCCAGGACGAGATTCGGGGTAGAATTCCATACTTAAAAATGGTATTGCTTGCTGTTTTTAAAAATCAAGATTTTTCGTGCCTAAAAAAGAAAACGCGTGATGCCGGGGTCAGAAAAATTGGTAGCTGGTGAGGCAAAATTTTTTTGATCCCAAATGCAAAAATGGATGCCAGGATGAGATTCACGGCAGAATTCCATACTTAAAAATGGTATTGCTTGCTGTTTTTAAAAATCAAGCTTTTTCGTGCCTAAAAAAGAATACGCGTGATGCCGGGTTCAGAAAAATTGGTCCCTGGGGAGGCCAATTTTTTTTGATCCAAAACACAGAAATGGATGCCAGGACGAGATTCGGGGTAGAATTCCATACTTAAAAATGATACTGCTTGCTGTTTTTAAAAATCAAGCTTTTTCGTGCCTAAAAAAGAAAACGCGTGATGCCGGGGTCAGAAAAACTGGTGCCTGGGGAGGCAAATTTTTTTTGATCCCAAATGCAAAAACGGATGCCAGGACGAAATTCCGGGTCGAATTCCAAACTTAAAAATGGTATTGCTTGCTGTTTTTAAAAATCAAGCATTTTGGTGCCTGAAGAAGAAAACGCGTGATGCCGGGGTCAGAAAAACTGGTGCCTGGGGAGGCAAATTTTTTTTGATCCCAAATGCAAAAACGGACGCCAGGACGAAATTCCGGGTCGAATTCCAAACTTAAAAATGGTATTGCTTGCTGTTTTTAAAAATCAAGCTTTTTGGTGCCTGAAGAAGAAAACGCGTGATGCCGGGGACAGAAAAACTGGTGCCTGGGGAGGTAAATTTTTTTTGATCCCAAATGCAAAAACGGATGCCAGGACGAAATTCCGGGTCGAATTCCAAACTTAAAAATGGTATTGCTTGCTGTTTTTAAAAATCAAGCTTTTTGGTGCCTGAAGAAGAAAACGCGTGATGCCGGGGTCAGAAAAACTGGTGCCTGGGGAGGCAAAAAATTTTTGATCCCAAATGCAAAAACAGATGCCAGGAAGAGATTTGGGGTACAATTCCATACTTAAAAATGGTATTGCTTGCTGTTTTCAAAAATCAAGCTTCTTGGTGCCTGAATAAAAAAAGGTGTGATGCCGGGGTCAGAAAAAATGATGCCTGGGTAGGCAAAATTTTTTTGATCCCAAAGGCAAAAACGGATGCCAGGATGAGATTCAGGGTAGAATTCCATACTTAAAAATGGTATTGCTTGCTGTTTTTAAAAATCAAGCTTTTTGGTGCCTCAAGAAGAAAACGCGTGATGCCGGGGTCAGAAAAACTGGTGCCGGGGGAGGCAAAATTTTTTTGATCCCAAATGCAAAAACGGATGCCAGGACGAAATTCCGGGTTGAATTCCAAACTTAAAAATGGTATTGCTTGCTGTTTTTAAAAATCAAGCTTTTTGGTGCCTGAAGAAGAAAACGCGTGATGCCGGGGTCAGAAAAACTGGTGCCTGGGAGGCAAAATTTTTTTGATCCCAAATGCAAAAACAGATGCCAGGACGAAATTCGGGGTCGAATTCCATCCTTAAAAATGGTATTGCTTGCTGTTTTTAAAAATGAAGCTTTTTCGTGCCTGAAGAAGAAAACGCGTGATGCCGGGGTCAGAAAAAATGGTGCCTGGGGAGGCAAATTTTTTTTGATCCCAAATGCAAAAATCCATGCCAGGATGAGTTTCGGGGTAGAATTCCATACTTAAAAATGATATTGCTTGCTGTTTTTAAAAATCAAGCATTTTGGTGCCTGAAGAAGAAATCGCGTGATGCCGGGGTCAGAAAAACTGGTGCCTGGGGAGGCAAATTTTTTTTGATCCCAAATGCAAAAACGGATGCCAGGACGAAATTCCAGGTCGAATTCCAAACTTAAAAATGGTATTGCTTGCTGTTTTTAAAAATCAAGCTTTTTGGTGCCTGAAGAAGAAAACACGTGATGCCGGGGTCAGAAAAACTGGTGCCTGGGTAGGCAAAAATTTTTTGATCCCAAATGTAAAAACGGATGCCAGGACGAAATGCAGGGTTGAATTCCAAACTTAAAAATGGTATTGCTTGCTGTTTTTAAAAATCAAGATTTTTGGTGCCTGAAGAAGAAAACGCGTGATGCCGGGGTCAGAAAAACTGGTGCCTGCGGAGTCAAATTTTTTTTGATCCCAAATGCAAAAACGGATGCCAGGACGAAATTCGGGGTCGAATTCCAAACTTAAAAATGGTATTGCTTGCTGTTTTTAAAAATCAAGCTTTTTGGTGCCTGACGAAGAAAACACGTGATGCCGGGGTCAGAAAAACTGGTGCCTGGGGAGGCAAATTTTTTTTGATCCCAAATGCAAAAACGGATGCCAGGACGAAATGCAGGGTCGATTTCCAAACTTAAAAATGGTATTGCTTGCTGTTTTTAAAAATCAAGCTTTTTGGTGCCTGACGAAGAAAACACGTGATGCCGGGGTCAGAAAAACTGGTGCCTGGGGAGGCAAATTTTTTTTGATCCCAAATGCAAAAACGGATGCCAGGACGAAATGCAGGGTCGATTTCCAAACTTAAAAATGGTATTGCTTGCTGTTTTTAAAAATCAAGCTTTTTGGTGCCTGAAGAAGAAAACGCGTGATGCCGGGGTCAGAAAAACTGGTGCCGGGGGAGGCAAAAATTTTTTGATCCCAAATGCAAAAACGGATCCCAGGACGAAATTCCGGGTCGAATTCCAAACTTAAAAATGGTATTGCTTGCTGTTTTTAAAAATCAAGCTTTTTGGTGCCTGAAGAAGAAAACGCGTGATGCCGGGGTCAGAAAAACTGGTGCCTGGGAGGCAAGATTTTTTTGATCCCAAATGCAAAAACGGATGCCAGGACGAAATTCGGGGTCGAATTCCATCCTTAAAAATGGTATTGCTTGCTGTTTTTAAAAATGAAGCTTTTTGGTGCCTGAAGAAGAAAACGCGTGATGCCGGGGTCAGAAAAAATGGTGCCTGGGGAGGCAAATTTTTTTTGATCCCAAATGCAAAAATCCATGCCAGGATGAGTTTCGGGGTAGAATTCCATACTTAAAAATGATATTGCTTGCTGTTTTTAAAAATCAAGCATTTTGGTGCCTGAAGAAGAAATCGCGTGATGCCGGGGTCAGAAAAACTGGTGCCTGGGGAGGCAAATTTTTTTTGATCCCAAATGCAAAAACGGATGCCAGGACGAAATGCAGGGTCGATTTCCAAACTTAAAAATGGTATTGCTTGCTGTTTTTAAAAATCAAGCATTTTGGTGCCTGAAGAAGAAAACGCGTGATGCCGGGGTCAGAAAAACTGGTGCCTGGGGAGGCAAATTTTTTTTGATCCCAAATGCAAAAACGGATGCCAGGACGAAATTCCGGGTCGAATTCCAAACTTAAAAATGGTATTGCTTGCTGTTTTTAAAAATCAAGCTTTTTGGTGCCTGAAGAAGAAAACGCGTGATGCCGGGGTCAGAAAAACTGGTGCCTGGGGAGGCAAATTTTTTTTGATCCCAAATGCAAAAACGGATGCCAGGACGAAATTCCGGGTCGAATTCCAAACTTAAAAATGGTATTGCTTGCTGTTTTTAAAAATCAAGCATTTTGGTGCCTGAAGAAGAAAACGCGTGATGCCGGGGTCAGAAAAACTGGTCCCTGGAGAGGTAAAATTTTTTTGATCCCAAATGCAAAAACGGATGACAGGACGAAATTCGGGGTTGAATTCCATACTTAAGAATGGTATTGCTTGCTGTTTTTAAAAATCAGTCTTTTTGTGCCTGAAGAAGAAAACGCGTGATGCCGGGGTCAGTAAAAATGATGCATGGTTAGGCAAATTTTTTTTGATCCCAAATGCAAAAACGGATGCCAGGACGAAATTCCGGGTCGAATTCCAAACTTAAAAATGGTATTGCTTGCTGTTTTTAAAAATCAAGCTTTTTGGTGCCTGACGAAGAAAACACGTGATGCCGGGGTCAGAAAAACTGGTGCCTGGGGAGGCAAATTTTTTTTGATCCCAAATGCAAAAACGGATGCCAGGACGAAATGCAGGGTCGATTTCCAAACTTAAAAATGGTATTGCTTGCTGTTTTTAAAAATCAAGCTTTTGGGTGCCTGAAGAAGAAAACGCGTGATGCCGGGGTCAGAAAAACTGGTGCCGGGGGAGGCAAAAATTTTTGATCCCAAATGCAAAAACGGATGCCAGGACGAAATTCCGGGTCGAATTCCAAACTTAAAAATGGTATTGCTTGCTGTTTTTAAAAATCAAGCTTTTTGGTGCCTGAAGAAGAAAACGCGTGATGCCGGGGTCAGAAAAACTGGTGCCTGGGAGGCAAGATTTTTTTGATCCCAAATGCAAAAACGGATGCCAGGACGAAATTCGGGGTCGAATTCCATCCTTAAAAATGGTATTGCTTGCTGTTTTTAAAAATGAAGCTTTTTCGTGCCTGAAGAAGAAAACGCGTGATGCCGGGGTCAGAAAAAATGGTGCCTGGGGAGGCAAATTTTTTTTGATCCCAAATGCAAAAATCCATGCCAGGATGAGTTTCGGGGTAGAATTCCATACTTAAAAATGATATTGCTTGCTGTTTTTAAAAATCAAGCATTTTGGTGCCTGAAGAAGAAATCGCGTGATGCCGGGGTCAGAAAAACTGGTGCCTGGGGAGGCAAATTTTTTTTGATCCCAAATGCAAAAACGGATGCCAGGACGAAATGCAGGGTCGATTTCCAAACTTAAAAATGGTATTGCTTGCTGTTTTTAAAAATCAAGCATTTTGGTGCCTGAAGAAGAAAACGCGTGATGCCGGGGTCAGAAAAACTGGTGCCTGGAGAGGCAAATTTTTTTTGATCCCAAATGCAAAAACGGATGCCAGGACGAAATTCCGGGTCGAATTCCAAACTTAAAAATGGTATTGCTTGCTGTTTTTAAAAATCAAGCTTTTTGGTGCCTGAAGAAGAAAACGCGTGATGCCGCGGTCAGAAAAACTGGTGCCTGGGGAGGCAAATTTTTTTTGATCCCAAATGCAAAAACGGATGCCAGGACGAAATTCCGGGTCGAATTCCAAACTTAAAAATGGTATTGCTTGCTGTTTTTAAAAATCAAGCATTTTGGTGCCTGAAGAAGAAAACGCGTGATGCCGGGGTCAGAAAAACTGGTCCCTGGAGAGGTAAAATTTTTTTGATCCCAAATGCAAAAACGGATGACAGGACGAAATTCGGGGTTGAATTCCATACTTAAGAATGGTATTGCTTGCTGTTTTTAAAAATCAGTCTTTTTGTGCCTGAAGAAGAAAACGCGTGATGCCGGGGTCAGAAAAAATGATGCATGGTTAGGCAAATTTTTTTTGATCCCAAATGCAAAAATGGATGCCAGGACGAAATGCAGGGTCGATTTCCAAACTTAAAAATGGTATTGCTTGCTGTTTTTAAAAATCAAGCTTTTTGGTGCCTGAAGAAGAATACGCGTGATGCCGGGGTCAGAAAAACTGGTGCCTGGGGAGGCAAATTTTTTTTGATCCCAAATGCAAAAACGGATGCCAGGACGAAATTCCGGGTCGAATTCCAAACTTAAAAATGGTATTGCTTGCTGTTTTTAAAAATCAAGCTTTTTGGTGCCTGAAGAAGAAAATACGTGATGCCGGGGTCAGAAGAACTGGTGCCTGGGGAGGTAAAATTTTTTTGATCCCAAATGCAAAAACGGATCCCAGGACGAAATTCCGGGTCGAATTCCAAACTTAAAAATGGTATTGCTTGCTGTTTTTAAAAATCAAGCTTTTTGGTGCCTGAAGAAGAAAACGCGTGATGCCGGGGTCAGAAAAACTGGTGCCTGGGAGGCAAGATTTTTTTGATCCCAAATGCAAAAACGGATGCCAGGACGAAATTCGGGGTCGAATTCCATCCTTAAAAATGGTATTGCTTGCTGTTTTTAAAAATGAAGCTTTTTGGTGCCTGAAGAAGAAAACGCGTGATGCCGGGGTCAGAAAAAATGGTGCCTGGGGAGGCAAATTTTTTTTGATCCCAAATGCAAAAATCCATGCCAGGATGAGTTTCGGGGTAGAATTCCATACTTAAAAATGATATTGCTTGCTGTTTTTAAAAATCAAGCATTTTGGTGCCTGAAGAAGAAATCGCGTGATGCCGGGGTCAGAAAAACTGGTGCCTGGGGAGGCAAATTTTTTTTGATCCCAAATGCAAAAACGGATGCCAGGACGAAATGCAGGGTCGATTTCCAAACTTAAAAATGGTATTGCTTGCTGTTTTTAAAAATCAAGCATTTTGGTGCCTGAAGAAGAAAACGCGTGATGCCGGGGTCAGAAAAACTGGTGCCTGGGGAGGCAAATTTTTTTTGATCCCAAATGCAAAAACGGATGCCAGGACGAAATTCCGGGTCGAATTCCAAACTTAAAAATGGTATTGCTTGCTGTTTTTAAAAATCAAGCTTTTTGGTGCCTGAAGAAGAAAACGCGTGATGCCGGGGTCAGAAAAACTGGTGCCTGGGGAGGCAAATTTTTTTTGATCCCAAATGCAAAAACGGATGCCAGGACGAAATTCCGGGTCGAATTCCAAACTTAAAAATGGTATTGCTTGCTGTTTTTAAAAATCAAGCATTTTGGTGCCTGAAGAAGAAAACGCGTGATGCCGGGGTCAGAAAAACTGGTCCCTGGAGAGGTAAAATTTTTTTGATCCCAAATGCAAAAACGGATGACAGGACGAAATTCGGGGTTGAATTCCATACTTAAGAATGGTATTGCTTGCTGTTTTTAAAAATCAGTCTTTTTGTGCCTGAAGAAGAAAACGCGTGATGCCGGGGTCAGTAAAAATGATGCATGGTTAGGCAAATTTTTTTTGATCCCAAATGCAAAAACGGATGCCAGGACGAAATGCAGGGTCGATTTCCAAACTTAAAAATGGTATTGCTTGCTGTTTTTAAAAATCAAGCTTTTTGGTGCCTGAAGAAGAAAACGCGTGATGCCGGGGTCAGAAAAACTGGTGCCTGGGGAGGCAAATTTTTTTTGATCCCAAATGCAAAAACGGATGCCAGGACGAAATTCCGGGTCGAATTCCAAACTTAAAAATGGTATTGCTTGCTGTTTTTAAAAATCAAGCATTTTGGTGCCTGAAGAAGAAAACGCGTGATGCCGGGGTCAGAAAAACTGGTGCCTGGGGAGGCAATTTTTTTTTGATCCCAAATGCAAAAACGGATGCCAGGACGAAATGCAGGGTCGATTTCCAAACTTAAAAATGGTATTGCTTGCTGTTTTTAAAAATCAAGCTTTTTGGTGCCTGACGAAGAAAACACGTGATGCCGGGGTCAGAAAAACTGGTGCCTGGGGAGGCAAATTTTTTTTGATCCCAAATGCAAAAACGGATGCCAGGACGAAATGCAGGGTCGATTTCCAAACTTAAAAATGGTATCGCTTGCTGTTTTTAAAAATCAAGCTTTTGGGTGCCTGAAGAAGAAAACGCGTGATGCCGGGGTCAGAAAAACTGGTGCCGGGGGAGGCAAAAAATTTTTGATCCCAAATGCAAAAATCCATGCCAGGATGAGTTTCGGGGTAGAATTCCATACTTAAAAATGATATTGCTTGCTGTTTTTAAAAATCAAGCATTTTGGTGCCTGAAGAAGAAATCGCGTGATGCCGGGGTCAGAAAAATTGGTGCCTGGGGAGGCAAATTTTTTTTGATCCCAAATGCAAAAACGGATGACAGGACAAAATTCGGGGTTAAATTCCATACTTAAGAATGGTATTGCTTGCTGTTTTTAAAAATCAGTCTTTTTGTGCCTGAAGAAGAAAACGCGTGATGCCGGGGTCAGAAAAACTGGTGCCGGGGGAGGCAAAAATTTTTTGATCCCAAATGCAAAAACGGATGCCAGGACGAAATGCAGGGTCGATTTCCAAACTTAAAAATGGTATTGCTTGCTGTTTTTAAAAATCAAGCTTTTTGGTGCCTGAAGAAGAAAACGCGTGATGCCGGGGTCAGAAAAACTGGTGCCTGGGGAGGCAAATTTTTTTTGATCCCAAATGCAAAAACGGATGCCAGGACGAAATTCCGGGTCGAATTCCAAACTTAAAAATGGTATTGCTTGCTGTTTTTAAAAATCAAGCATTTTGGTGCCTGAAGAAGAAAACGCGTGATGCCGGGGTCAGAAAAACTGGTGCCTGCGGAAGCAAATTTTTTTTGATCCCAAATGCAAAAACGGATGCCAGGACGAAATTCGGGGTCGAATTCCAAACTTAAAAATGGTATTGCTTGCTGTTTTTAAAAATCAAGCTTTTTGGTGCCTGACGAAGAAAACACGTGATGCCGGGGTCAGAAAAACTGGTGCCTGGGGAGGCAAATTTTTTTTGATCCCAAATGCAAAAACGGATGCCAGGACGAAATGCAGGGTCGATTTCCAAACATAAAAATGGTATTGCTTGCTGTTTTTAAAAATCAAGCTTTTTGGTGCCTGACGAAGAAAACACGTGATGCCGGGGTCAGAAAAACTGGTGCCTGGGGAGGCAAATTTTTTTTGATCCCAAATGCAAAAATGGATGCCAGGACGAAATGCAGGGTCGATTTCCAAACTTAAAAATGGTATTGCTTGCTGTTTTTAAAAATCAAGCTTTTGGGTGCCTGAAGAAGAAAACGCGTGATGCCGGGGTCAGAAAAACTGGTGCCGGGGGAGGCAAAAATTTTTTGATCCCAAATGCAAAAACGGATGCCAGGACGAAATTCCGGGTCGAATTCCAAACTTAAAAATGGTATTGCTTGCTGTTTTTAAAAATCAAGCTTTTTGGTGCCTGAAGAAGAAAACGCGTGATGCCGGGGTCAGAAAAACTGGTGCCTGGGAGGCAAGATTTTTTTGATCCCAAATGCAAAAACGGATGCCAGGACGAAATTCGGGGTCGAATTCCATCCTTAAAAATGGTATTGCTTGCTGTTTTTAAAAATGAAGCTTTTTCGTGCCTGAAGAAGAAAACGCGTGATGCCGGGGTCAGAAAAAATGGTGCCTGGGGAGGCAAATTTTTTTTGATCCCAAATGCAAAAATCCATGCCAGGATGAGTTTCGGGGTAGAATTCCATACTTAAAAATGATATTGCTTGCTGTTTTTAAAAATCAAGCATTTTGGTGCCTGAAGAAGAAATCGCGTGATGCCGGGGTCAGAAAAACTGGTGCCTGGGGAGGCAAATTTTTTTTGATCCCAAATGCAAAAACGGATGCCAGGACGAAATGCAGGGTCGATTTCCAAACTTAAAAATGGTATTGCTTGCTGTTTTTAAAAATCAAGCATTTTGGTGCCTGAAGAAGAAAACGCGTGATGCCGGGGTCAGAAAAACTGGTGCCTGGAGAGGCAAATTTTTTTTGATCCCAAATGCAAAAACGGATGCCAGGACGAAATTCCGGGTCGAATTCCAAACTTAAAAATGGTATTGCTTGCTGTTTTTAAAAATCAAGCTTTTTGGTGCCTGAAGAAGAAAACGCGTGATGCCGCGGTCAGAAAAACTGGTGCCTGGGGAGGCAAATTTTTTTTGATCCCAAATGCAAAAACGGATGCCAGGACGAAATTCCGGGTCGAATTCCAAACTTAAAAATGGTATTGCTTGCTGTTTTTAAAAATCAAGCATTTTGGTGCCTGAAGAAGAAAACGCGTGATGCCGGGGTCAGAAAAACTGGTCCCTGGAGAGGTAAAATTTTTTTGATCCCAAATGCAAAAACGGATGACAGGACGAAATTCGGGGTTGAATTCCATACTTAAGAATGGTATTGCTTGCTGTTTTTAAAAATCAGTCTTTTTGTGCCTGAAGAAGAAAACGCGTGATGCCGGGGTCAGAAAAAATGATGCATGGTTAGGCAAATTTTTTTTGATCCCAAATGCAAAAATGGATGCCAGGACGAAATGCAGGGTCGATTTCCAAACTTAAAAATGGTATTGCTTGCTGTTTTTAAAAATCAAGCTTTTTGGTGCCTGAAGAAGAATACGCGTGATGCCGGGGTCAGAAAAACTGGTGCCTGGGGAGGCAAATTTTTTTTGATCCCAAATGCAAAAACGGATGCCAGGACGAAATTCCGGGTCGAATTCCAAACTTAAAAATGGTATTGCTTGCTGTTTTTAAAAATCAAGCTTTTTGGTGCCTGAAGAAGAAAATACGTGATGCCGGGGTCAGAAGAACTGGTGCCTGGGGAGGTAAAATTTTTTTGATCCCAAATGCAAAAACGGATGCCAGGACGAAATTCCGGGTCGAATTCCAATCTTAAAAATGGTATTGCTTGCTGTTTTTAAAAATCAAGCATTTTGGTGCCTGAAGAAGAAATCGCGTGATGCCGGGGTCAGAAAAACTGGTGCCTGGTGAGGCAAATTTTTTTTGATCCCAAATGCAAAAACGGATGCCAGGACGAAATTCCGGGTCGAATTCCAATCTTAAAAATGGTATTGCTTGCTGTTTTTAAAAATCAAGCTTTTTGGTGCCTGAAGAAGAAAACGCGTGATGCCGGGGTCAGAAAAACTGGTGCCTGGGGAGGCAAATTTTTTTTGATCCCAAATGCAAAAACGGATGCCAGGACGAAATTCCGGGTCGAATTCCAAACTTAAAAATGGTATTGCTTGCTGTTTTTAAAAATCAAGCTTTTTGGTGCCTGAAGAAGAAAACACGTGATGCCGGGGTCAGAAAAACTGGTGCCTGGGTAGGCAAAAATTTTTTGATCCCAAATGTAAAAACGGATGCCAGGACGAAATGCAGGGTTGAATTCCAAACTTAAAAATGGTATTGCTTGCTGTTTTTAAAAATCAAGCTTTTTGGTGCCTGAAGAAGAAAACGCGTGATGCCGGGGTCAGAAAAACTGGTGCCTGCGGAGGCAAATTTTTTTTGATCCCAAATGCAAAAATGGATGCCAGGACGAAATTCGGGGTCGAATTCCAAACTTAAAAATGGTATTGCTTGCTGTTTTTAAAAATCAAGCTTTTTGGTGCCTGACGAAGAAAACACGTGATGCCGGGGTCAGAAAAACTGGTGCCTGGGGAGGCAAATTTTTTTTGATCCCAAATGCAAAAACGGATGGCAGGACGAAATGCAGGGTCGATTTCCAAACTTAAAAATGGTATTGCTTGCTGTTTTTAAAAATCAAGCTTTTTGGTGCCTGACGAAGAAAACACGTGATGCCGGGGTCAGAAAAACTGGTGCCTGGGGAGGCAAATTTTTTTTGATCCCAAATGCAAAAACGGATGCCAGGACGAAATGCAGGGTCGATTTCCAAACTTAAAAATGGTATTGCTTGCTGTTTTTAAAAATCAAGCTTTTTGGTGCCTGAAGAAGAAAACGCGTGATGCCGGGGTCAGAAAAACTGGTGCCGGGGGAGGCAAAAATTTTTTGATCCCAAATGCAAAAACGGATGCCAGGACGAAATTCCGGGTCGAATTCCAAACTTAAAAATGGTATTGCTTGCTGTTTTTAAAAATCAAGCTTTTGGGTGCCTGAAGAAGAAAACGCGTGATGCCGGGGTCAGAAAAACTGGTGCCGGGGGAGGCAAAAATTTTTTGATCCCAAATGCAAAAACGGATGCCAGGACGAAATTCCGGGTCGAATTCCAAACTTAAAAATGGTATTGCTTGCTGTTTTTAAAAATCAAGCTTTTTGGTGCCTGAAGAAGAAAACGCGTGATGCCGGGGTCAGAAAAACTGGTGCCTGGGAGGCAAGATTTTTTTGATCCCAAATGCAAAAACGGATGCCAGGACGAAATTCGGGGTCGAATTCCATCCTTAAAAATGGTATTGCTTGCTGTTTTTAAAAATGAAGCTTTTTCGTGCCTGAAGAAGAAAACGCGTGATGCCGGGGTCAGAAAAAATGGTGCCTGGGGAGGCAAATTTTTTTTGATCCCAAATGCAAAAATCCATGCCAGGATGAGTTTCGGGGTAGAATTCCATACTTAAAAATGATATTGCTTGCTGTTTTTAAAAATCAAGCATTTTGGTGCCTGAAGAAGAAATCGCGTGATGCCGGGGTCAGAAAAACTGGTGCCTGGGGAGGCAAATTTTTTTTGATCCCAAATGCAAAAACGGATGCCAGGACGAAATGCAGGGTCGATTTCCAAACTTAAAAATGGTATTGCTTGCTGTTTTTAAAAATCAAGCATTTTGGTGCCTGAAGAAGAAAACGCGTGATGCCGGGGTCAGAAAAACTGGTGCCTGGAGAGGCAAATTTTTTTTGATCCCAAATGCAAAAACGGATGCCAGGACGAAATTCCGGGTCGAATTCCAAACTTAAAAATGGTATTGCTTGCTGTTTTTAAAAATCAAGCTTTTTGGTGCCTGAAGAAGAAAACGCGTGATGCCGCGGTCAGAAAAACTGGTGCCTGGGGAGGCAAATTTTTTTTGATCCCAAATGCAAAAACGGATGCCAGGACGAAATTCCGGGTCGAATTCCAAACTTAAAAATGGTATTGCTTGCTGTTTTTAAAAATCAAGCATTTTGGTGCCTGAAGAAGAAAACGCGTGATGCCGGGGTCAGAAAAACTGGTCCCTGGAGAGGTAAAATTTTTTTGATCCCAAATGCAAAAACGGATGACAGGACGAAATTCGGGGTTGAATTCCATACTTAAGAATGGTATTGCTTGCTGTTTTTAAAAATCAGTCTTTTTGTGCCTGAAGAAGAAAACGCGTGATGCCGGGGTCAGAAAAAATGATGCATGGTTAGGCAAATTTTTTTTGATCCCAAATGCAAAAATGGATGCCAGGACGAAATGCAGGGTCGATTTCCAAACTTAAAAATGGTATTGCTTGCTGTTTTTAAAAATCAAGCTTTTTGGTGCCTGAAGAAGAATACGCGTGATGCCGGGGTCAGAAAAACTGGTGCCTGGGGAGGCAAATTTTTTTTGATCCCAAATGCAAAAACGGATGCCAGGACGAAATTCCGGGTCGAATTCCAAACTTAAAAATGGTATTGCTTGCTGTTTTTAAAAATCAAGCTTTTTGGTGCCTGAAGAAGAAAACGCGTGATGCCGGGGTCAGAAAAACTGGTGCCTGGGAGGCAAAATTTTTTTGATCCCAAATGCAAAAACAGATGCCAGGACGAAATTCGGGGTCGAATTCCATCCTTAAAAATGGTATTGCTTGCTGTTTTTAAAAATGAAGCTTTTTCGTGCCTGAAGAAGAAAACGCGTGATGCCGGGGTCAGAAAAAATGGTGCCTGGGGAGGCAAATTTTTTTTGATCCCAAATGCAAAAATCCATGCCAGGATGAGTTTCGGGGTAGAATTCCATACTTAAAAATGATATTGCTTGCTGTTTTTAAAAATCAAGCATTTTGGTGCCTGAAGAAGAAATCGCGTGATGCCGGGGTCAGAAAAACTGGTGCCTGGGGAGGCAAATTTTTTTTGATCCCAAATGCAAAAACGGATGCCAGGACGAAATTCCAGGTCGAATTCCAAACTTAAAAATGGTATTGCTTGCTGTTTTTAAAAATCAAGCTTTTTGGTGCCTGAAGAAGAAAACACGTGATGCCGGGGTCAGAAAAACTGGTGCCTGGGTAGGCAAAAATTTTTTGATCCCAAATGTAAAAACGGATGCCAGGACGAAATGCAGGGTTGAATTCCAAACTTAAAAATGGTATTGCTTGCTGTTTTTAAAAATCAAGATTTTTGGTGCCTGAAGAAGAAAACGCGTGATGCCGGGGTCAGAAAAACTGGTGCCTGCGGAGTCAAATTTTTTTTGATCCCAAATGCAAAAACGGATGCCAGGACGAAATTCGGGGTCGAATTCCAAACTTAAAAATGGTATTGCTTGCTGTTTTTAAAAATCAAGCTTTTTGGTGCCTGACGAAGAAAACACGTGATGCCGGGGTCAGAAAAACTGGTGCCTGGGGAGGCAAATTTTTTTTGATCCCAAATGCAAAAACGGATGCCAGGACGAAATGCAGGGTCGATTTCCAAACTTAAAAATGGTATTGCTTGCTGTTTTTAAAAATCAAGCTTTTTGGTGCCTGACGAAGAAAACACGTGATGCCGGGGTCAGAAAAACTGGTGCCTGGGGAGGCAAATTTTTTTTGATCCCAAATGCAAAAACGGATGCCAGGACGAAATGCAGGGTCGATTTCCAAACTTAAAAATGGTATTGCTTGCTGTTTTTAAAAATCAAGCTTTTTGGTGCCTGAAGAAGAAAACGCGTGATGCCGGGGTCAGAAAAACTGGTGCCGGGGGAGGCAAAAATTTTTTGATCCCAAATGCAAAAACGGATCCCAGGACGAAATTCCGGGTCGAATTCCAAACTTAAAAATGGTATTGCTTGCTGTTTTTAAAAATCAAGCTTTTTGGTGCCTGAAGAAGAAAACGCGTGATGCCGGGGTCAGAAAAACTGGTGCCTGGGAGGCAAGATTTTTTTGATCCCAAATGCAAAAACGGATGCCAGGACGAAATTCGGGGTCGAATTCCATCCTTAAAAATGGTATTGCTTGCTGTTTTTAAAAATGAAGCTTTTTGGTGCCTGAAGAAGAAAACGCGTGATGCCGGGGTCAGAAAAAATGGTGCCTGGGGAGGCAAATTTTTTTTGATCCCAAATGCAAAAATCCATGCCAGGATGAGTTTCGGGGTAGAATTCCATACTTAAAAATGATATTGCTTGCTGTTTTTAAAAATCAAGCATTTTGGTGCCTGAAGAAGAAATCGCGTGATGCCGGGGTCAGAAAAACTGGTGCCTGGGGAGGCAAATTTTTTTTGATCCCAAATGCAAAAACGGATGCCAGGACGAAATGCAGGGTCGATTTCCAAACTTAAAAATGGTATTGCTTGCTGTTTTTAAAAATCAAGCATTTTGGTGCCTGAAGAAGAAAACGCGTGATGCCGGGGTCAGAAAAACTGGTGCCTGGGGAGGCAAATTTTTTTTGATCCCAAATGCAAAAACGGATGCCAGGACGAAATTCCGGGTCGAATTCCAAACTTAAAAATGGTATTGCTTGCTGTTTTTAAAAATCAAGCTTTTTGGTGCCTGAAGAAGAAAACGCGTGATGCCGGGGTCAGAAAAACTGGTGCCTGGGGAGGCAAATTTTTTTTGATCCCAAATGCAAAAACGGATGCCAGGACGAAATTCCGGGTCGAATTCCAAACTTAAAAATGGTATTGCTTGCTGTTTTTAAAAATCAAGCATTTTGGTGCCTGAAGAAGAAAACGCGTGATGCCGGGGTCAGAAAAACTGGTCCCTGGAGAGGTAAAATTTTTTTGATCCCAAATGCAAAAACGGATGACAGGACGAAATTCGGGGTTGAATTCCATACTTAAGAATGGTATTGCTTGCTGTTTTTAAAAATCAGTCTTTTTGTGCCTGAAGAAGAAAACGCGTGATGCCGGGGTCAGTAAAAATGATGCATGGTTAGGCAAATTTTTTTTGATCCCAAATGCAAAAACGGATGCCAGGACGAAATTCCGGGTCGAATTCCAAACTTAAAAATGGTATTGCTTGCTGTTTTTAAAAATCAAGCTTTTTGGTGCCTGACGAAGAAAACACGTGATGCCGGGGTCAGAAAAACTGGTGCCTGGGGAGGCAAATTTTTTTTGATCCCAAATGCAAAAACGGATGCCAGGACGAAATGCAGGGTCGATTTCCAAACTTAAAAATGGTATTGCTTGCTGTTTTTAAAAATCAAGCTTTTGGGTGCCTGAAGAAGAAAACGCGTGATGCCGGGGTCAGAAAAACTGGTGCCGGGGGAGGCAAAAATTTTTGATCCCAAATGCAAAAACGGATGCCAGGACGAAATTCCGGGTCGAATTCCAAACTTAAAAATGGTATTGCTTGCTGTTTTTAAAAATCAAGCTTTTTGGTGCCTGAAGAAGAAAACGCGTGATGCCGGGGTCAGAAAAACTGGTGCCTGGGAGGCAAGATTTTTTTGATCCCAAATGCAAAAACGGATGCCAGGACGAAATTCGGGGTCGAATTCCATCCTTAAAAATGGTATTGCTTGCTGTTTTTAAAAATGAAGCTTTTTCGTGCCTGAAGAAGAAAACGCGTGATGCCGGGGTCAGAAAAAATGGTGCCTGGGGAGGCAAATTTTTTTTGATCCCAAATGCAAAAATCCATGCCAGGATGAGTTTCGGGGTAGAATTCCATACTTAAAAATGATATTGCTTGCTGTTTTTAAAAATCAAGCATTTTGGTGCCTGAAGAAGAAATCGCGTGATGCCGGGGTCAGAAAAACTGGTGCCTGGGGAGGCAAATTTTTTTTGATCCCAAATGCAAAAACGGATGCCAGGACGAAATGCAGGGTCGATTTCCAAACTTAAAAATGGTATTGCTTGCTGTTTTTAAAAATCAAGCATTTTGGTGCCTGAAGAAGAAAACGCGTGATGCCGGGGTCAGAAAAACTGGTGCCTGGAGAGGCAAATTTTTTTTGATCCCAAATGCAAAAACGGATGCCAGGACGAAATTCCGGGTCGAATTCCAAACTTAAAAATGGTATTGCTTGCTGTTTTTAAAAATCAAGCTTTTTGGTGCCTGAAGAAGAAAACGCGTGATGCCGCGGTCAGAAAAACTGGTGCCTGGGGAGGCAAATTTTTTTTGATCCCAAATGCAAAAACGGATGCCAGGACGAAATTCCGGGTCGAATTCCAAACTTAAAAATGGTATTGCTTGCTGTTTTTAAAAATCAAGCATTTTGGTGCCTGAAGAAGAAAACGCGTGATGCCGGGGTCAGAAAAACTGGTCCCTGGAGAGGTAAAATTTTTTTGATCCCAAATGCAAAAACGGATGACAGGACGAAATTCGGGGTTGAATTCCATACTTAAGAATGGTATTGCTTGCTGTTTTTAAAAATCAGTCTTTTTGTGCCTGAAGAAGAAAACGCGTGATGCCGGGGTCAGAAAAAATGATGCATGGTTAGGCAAATTTTTTTTGATCCCAAATGCAAAAATGGATGCCAGGACGAAATGCAGGGTCGATTTCCAAACTTAAAAATGGTATTGCTTGCTGTTTTTAAAAATCAAGCTTTTTGGTGCCTGAAGAAGAATACGCGTGATGCCGGGGTCAGAAAAACTGGTGCCTGGGGAGGCAAATTTTTTTTGATCCCAAATGCAAAAACGGATGCCAGGACGAAATTCCGGGTCGAATTCCAAACTTAAAAATGGTATTGCTTGCTGTTTTTAAAAATCAAGCTTTTTGGTGCCTGAAGAAGAAAATACGTGATGCCGGGGTCAGAAGAACTGGTGCCTGGGGAGGTAAAATTTTTTTGATCCCAAATGCAAAAACGGATCCCAGGACGAAATTCCGGGTCGAATTCCAAACTTAAAAATGGTATTGCTTGCTGTTTTTAAAAATCAAGCTTTTTGGTGCCTGAAGAAGAAAACGCGTGATGCCGGGGTCAGAAAAACTGGTGCCTGGGAGGCAAGATTTTTTTGATCCCAAATGCAAAAACGGATGCCAGGACGAAATTCGGGGTCGAATTCCATCCTTAAAAATGGTATTGCTTGCTGTTTTTAAAAATGAAGCTTTTTGGTGCCTGAAGAAGAAAACGCGTGATGCCGGGGTCAGAAAAAATGGTGCCTGGGGAGGCAAATTTTTTTTGATCCCAAATGCAAAAATCCATGCCAGGATGAGTTTCGGGGTAGAATTCCATACTTAAAAATGATATTGCTTGCTGTTTTTAAAAATCAAGCATTTTGGTGCCTGAAGAAGAAATCGCGTGATGCCGGGGTCAGAAAAACTGGTGCCTGGGGAGGCAAATTTTTTTTGATCCCAAATGCAAAAACGGATGCCAGGACGAAATGCAGGGTCGATTTCCAAACTTAAAAATGGTATTGCTTGCTGTTTTTAAAAATCAAGCATTTTGGTGCCTGAAGAAGAAAACGCGTGATGCCGGGGTCAGAAAAACTGGTGCCTGGGGAGGCAAATTTTTTTTGATCCCAAATGCAAAAACGGATGCCAGGACGAAATTCCGGGTCGAATTCCAAACTTAAAAATGGTATTGCTTGCTGTTTTTAAAAATCAAGCTTTTTGGTGCCTGAAGAAGAAAACGCGTGATGCCGGGGTCAGAAAAACTGGTGCCTGGGGAGGCAAATTTTTTTTGATCCCAAATGCAAAAACGGATGCCAGGACGAAATTCCGGGTCGAATTCCAAACTTAAAAATGGTATTGCTTGCTGTTTTTAAAAATCAAGCATTTTGGTGCCTGAAGAAGAAAACGCGTGATGCCGGGGTCAGAAAAACTGGTCCCTGGAGAGGTAAAATTTTTTTGATCCCAAATGCAAAAACGGATGACAGGACGAAATTCGGGGTTGAATTCCATACTTAAGAATGGTATTGCTTGCTGTTTTTAAAAATCAGTCTTTTTGTGCCTGAAGAAGAAAACGCGTGATGCCGGGGTCAGTAAAAATGATGCATGGTTAGGCAAATTTTTTTTGATCCCAAATGCAAAAACGGATGCCAGGACGAAATGCAGGGTCGATTTCCAAACTTAAAAATGGTATTGCTTGCTGTTTTTAAAAATCAAGCTTTTTGGTGCCTGAAGAAGAAAACGCGTGATGCCGGGGTCAGAAAAACTGGTGCCTGGGGAGGCAAATTTTTTTTGATCCCAAATGCAAAAACGGATGCCAGGACGAAATTCCGGGTCGAATTCCAAACTTAAAAATGGTATTGCTTGCTGTTTTTAAAAATCAAGCATTTTGGTGCCTGAAGAAGAAAACGCGTGATGCCGGGGTCAGAAAAACTGGTGCCTGGGGAGGCAATTTTTTTTTGATCCCAAATGCAAAAACGGATGCCAGGACGAAATGCAGGGTCGATTTCCAAACTTAAAAATGGTATTGCTTGCTGTTTTTAAAAATCAAGCTTTTTGGTGCCTGACGAAGAAAACACGTGATGCCGGGGTCAGAAAAACTGGTGCCTGGGGAGGCAAATTTTTTTTGATCCCAAATGCAAAAACGGATGCCAGGACGAAATGCAGGGTCGATTTCCAAACTTAAAAATGGTATCGCTTGCTGTTTTTAAAAATCAAGCTTTTGGGTGCCTGAAGAAGAAAACGCGTGATGCCGGGGTCAGAAAAACTGGTGCCGGGGGAGGCAAAAAATTTTTGATCCCAAATGCAAAAATCCATGCCAGGATGAGTTTCGGGGTAGAATTCCATACTTAAAAATGATATTGCTTGCTGTTTTTAAAAATCAAGCATTTTGGTGCCTGAAGAAGAAATCGCGTGATGCCGGGGTCAGAAAAATTGGTGCCTGGGGAGGCAAATTTTTTTTGATCCCAAATGCAAAAACGGATGACAGGACAAAATTCGGGGTTAAATTCCATACTTAAGAATGGTATTGCTTGCTGTTTTTAAAAATCAGTCTTTTTGTGCCTGAAGAAGAAAACGCGTGATGCCGGGGTCAGAAAAACTGGTGCCGGGGGAGGCAAAAATTTTTTGATCCCAAATGCAAAAACGGATGCCAGGACGAAATGCAGGGTCGATTTCCAAACTTAAAAATGGTATTGCTTGCTGTTTTTAAAAATCAAGCTTTTTGGTGCCTGAAGAAGAAAACGCGTGATGCCGGGGTCAGAAAAACTGGTGCCTGGGGAGGCAAATTTTTTTTGATCCCAAATGCAAAAACGGATGCCAGGACGAAATTCCGGGTCGAATTCCAAACTTAAAAATGGTATTGCTTGCTGTTTTTAAAAATCAAGCATTTTGGTGCCTGAAGAAGAAAACGCGTGATGCCGGGGTCAGAAAAACTGGTGCCTGCGGAAGCAAATTTTTTTTGATCCCAAATGCAAAAACGGATGCCAGGACGAAATTCGGGGTCGAATTCCAAACTTAAAAATGGTATTGCTTGCTGTTTTTAAAAATCAAGCTTTTTGGTGCCTGACGAAGAAAACACGTGATGCCGGGGTCAGAAAAACTGGTGCCTGGGGAGGCAAATTTTTTTTGATCCCAAATGCAAAAACGGATGCCAGGACGAAATGCAGGGTCGATTTCCAAACATAAAAATGGTATTGCTTGCTGTTTTTAAAAATCAAGCTTTTTGGTGCCTGACGAAGAAAACACGTGATGCCGGGGTCAGAAAAACTGGTGCCTGGGGAGGCAAATTTTTTTTGATCCCAAATGCAAAAATGGATGCCAGGACGAAATGCAGGGTCGATTTCCAAACTTAAAAATGGTATTGCTTGCTGTTTTTAAAAATCAAGCTTTTGGGTGCCTGAAGAAGAAAACGCGTGATGCCGGGGTCAGAAAAACTGGTGCCGGGGGAGGCAAAAATTTTTTGATCCCAAATGCAAAAACGGATGCCAGGACGAAATTCCGGGTCGAATTCCAAACTTAAAAATGGTATTGCTTGCTGTTTTTAAAAATCAAGCTTTTTGGTGCCTGAAGAAGAAAACGCGTGATGCCGGGGTCAGAAAAACTGGTGCCTGGGAGGCAAGATTTTTTTGATCCCAAATGCAAAAACGGATGCCAGGACGAAATTCGGGGTCGAATTCCATCCTTAAAAATGGTATTGCTTGCTGTTTTTAAAAATGAAGCTTTTTCGTGCCTGAAGAAGAAAACGCGTGATGCCGGGGTCAGAAAAAATGGTGCCTGGGGAGGCAAATTTTTTTTGATCCCAAATGCAAAAATCCATGCCAGGATGAGTTTCGGGGTAGAATTCCATACTTAAAAATGATATTGCTTGCTGTTTTTAAAAATCAAGCATTTTGGTGCCTGAAGAAGAAATCGCGTGATGCCGGGGTCAGAAAAACTGGTGCCTGGGGAGGCAAATTTTTTTTGATCCCAAATGCAAAAACGGATGCCAGGACGAAATGCAGGGTCGATTTCCAAACTTAAAAATGGTATTGCTTGCTGTTTTTAAAAATCAAGCATTTTGGTGCCTGAAGAAGAAAACGCGTGATGCCGGGGTCAGAAAAACTGGTGCCTGGAGAGGCAAATTTTTTTTGATCCCAAATGCAAAAACGGATGCCAGGACGAAATTCCGGGTCGAATTCCAAACTTAAAAATGGTATTGCTTGCTGTTTTTAAAAATCAAGCTTTTTGGTGCCTGAAGAAGAAAACGCGTGATGCCGCGGTCAGAAAAACTGGTGCCTGGGGAGGCAAATTTTTTTTGATCCCAAATGCAAAAACGGATGCCAGGACGAAATTCCGGGTCGAATTCCAAACTTAAAAATGGTATTGCTTGCTGTTTTTAAAAATCAAGCATTTTGGTGCCTGAAGAAGAAAACGCGTGATGCCGGGGTCAGAAAAACTGGTCCCTGGAGAGGTAAAATTTTTTTGATCCCAAATGCAAAAACGGATGACAGGACGAAATTCGGGGTTGAATTCCATACTTAAGAATGGTATTGCTTGCTGTTTTTAAAAATCAGTCTTTTTGTGCCTGAAGAAGAAAACGCGTGATGCCGGGGTCAGAAAAAATGATGCATGGTTAGGCAAATTTTTTTTGATCCCAAATGCAAAAATGGATGCCAGGACGAAATGCAGGGTCGATTTCCAAACTTAAAAATGGTATTGCTTGCTGTTTTTAAAAATCAAGCTTTTTGGTGCCTGAAGAAGAATACGCGTGATGCCGGGGTCAGAAAAACTGGTGCCTGGGGAGGCAAATTTTTTTTGATCCCAAATGCAAAAACGGATGCCAGGACGAAATTCCGGGTCGAATTCCAAACTTAAAAATGGTATTGCTTGCTGTTTTTAAAAATCAAGCTTTTTGGTGCCTGAAGAAGAAAATACGTGATGCCGGGGTCAGAAGAACTGGTGCCTGGGGAGGTAAAATTTTTTTGATCCCAAATGCAAAAACGGATGCCAGGACGAAATTCCGGGTCGAATTCCAATCTTAAAAATGGTATTGCTTGCTGTTTTTAAAAATCAAGCATTTTGGTGCCTGAAGAAGAAATCGCGTGATGCCGGGGTCAGAAAAACTGGTGCCTGGTGAGGCAAATTTTTTTTGATCCCAAATGCAAAAACGGATGCCAGGACGAAATTCCGGGTCGAATTCCAATCTTAAAAATGGTATTGCTTGCTGTTTTTAAAAATCAAGCTTTTTGGTGCCTGAAGAAGAAAACGCGTGATGCCGGGGTCAGAAAAACTGGTGCCTGGGGAGGCAAATTTTTTTTGATCCCAAATGCAAAAACGGATGCCAGGACGAAATTCCGGGTCGAATTCCAAACTTAAAAATGGTATTGCTTGCTGTTTTTAAAAATCAAGCTTTTTGGTGCCTGAAGAAGAAAACACGTGATGCCGGGGTCAGAAAAACTGGTGCCTGGGTAGGCAAAAATTTTTTGATCCCAAATGTAAAAACGGATGCCAGGACGAAATGCAGGGTTGAATTCCAAACTTAAAAATGGTATTGCTTGCTGTTTTTAAAAATCAAGCTTTTTGGTGCCTGAAGAAGAAAACGCGTGATGCCGGGGTCAGAAAAACTGGTGCCTGCGGAGGCAAATTTTTTTTGATCCCAAATGCAAAAATGGATGCCAGGACGAAATTCGGGGTCGAATTCCAAACTTAAAAATGGTATTGCTTGCTGTTTTTAAAAATCAAGCTTTTTGGTGCCTGACGAAGAAAACACGTGATGCCGGGGTCAGAAAAACTGGTGCCTGGGGAGGCAAATTTTTTTTGATCCCAAATGCAAAAACGGATGGCAGGACGAAATGCAGGGTCGATTTCCAAACTTAAAAATGGTATTGCTTGCTGTTTTTAAAAATCAAGCTTTTTGGTGCCTGACGAAGAAAACACGTGATGCCGGGGTCAGAAAAACTGGTGCCTGGGGAGGCAAATTTTTTTTGATCCCAAATGCAAAAACGGATGCCAGGACGAAATGCAGGGTCGATTTCCAAACTTAAAAATGGTATTGCTTGCTGTTTTTAAAAATCAAGCTTTTTGGTGCCTGAAGAAGAAAACGCGTGATGCCGGGGTCAGAAAAACTGGTGCCGGGGGAGGCAAAAATTTTTTGATCCCAAATGCAAAAACGGATGCCAGGACGAAATTCCGGGTCGAATTCCAAACTTAAAAATGGTATTGCTTGCTGTTTTTAAAAATCAAGCTTTTGGGTGCCTGAAGAAGAAAACGCGTGATGCCGGGGTCAGAAAAACTGGTGCCGGGGGAGGCAAAAATTTTTTGATCCCAAATGCAAAAACGGATGCCAGGACGAAATTCCGGGTCGAATTCCAAACTTAAAAATGGTATTGCTTGCTGTTTTTAAAAATCAAGCTTTTTGGTGCCTGAAGAAGAAAACGCGTGATGCCGGGGTCAGAAAAACTGGTGCCTGGGAGGCAAGATTTTTTTGATCCCAAATGCAAAAACGGATGCCAGGACGAAATTCGGGGTCGAATTCCATCCTTAAAAATGGTATTGCTTGCTGTTTTTAAAAATGAAGCTTTTTCGTGCCTGAAGAAGAAAACGCGTGATGCCGGGGTCAGAAAAAATGGTGCCTGGGGAGGCAAATTTTTTTTGATCCCAAATGCAAAAATCCATGCCAGGATGAGTTTCGGGGTAGAATTCCATACTTAAAAATGATATTGCTTGCTGTTTTTAAAAATCAAGCATTTTGGTGCCTGAAGAAGAAATCGCGTGATGCCGGGGTCAGAAAAACTGGTGCCTGGGGAGGCAAATTTTTTTTGATCCCAAATGCAAAAACGGATGCCAGGACGAAATGCAGGGTCGATTTCCAAACTTAAAAATGGTATTGCTTGCTGTTTTTAAAAATCAAGCATTTTGGTGCCTGAAGAAGAAAACGCGTGATGCCGGGGTCAGAAAAACTGGTGCCTGGAGAGGCAAATTTTTTTTGATCCCAAATGCAAAAACGGATGCCAGGACGAAATTCCGGGTCGAATTCCAAACTTAAAAATGGTATTGCTTGCTGTTTTTAAAAATCAAGCTTTTTGGTGCCTGAAGAAGAAAACGCGTGATGCCGCGGTCAGAAAAACTGGTGCCTGGGGAGGCAAATTTTTTTTGATCCCAAATGCAAAAACGGATGCCAGGACGAAATTCCGGGTCGAATTCCAAACTTAAAAATGGTATTGCTTGCTGTTTTTAAAAATCAAGCATTTTGGTGCCTGAAGAAGAAAACGCGTGATGCCGGGGTCAGAAAAACTGGTCCCTGGAGAGGTAAAATTTTTTTGATCCCAAATGCAAAAACGGATGACAGGACGAAATTCGGGGTTGAATTCCATACTTAAGAATGGTATTGCTTGCTGTTTTTAAAAATCAGTCTTTTTGTGCCTGAAGAAGAAAACGCGTGATGCCGGGGTCAGAAAAAATGATGCATGGTTAGGCAAATTTTTTTTGATCCCAAATGCAAAAATGGATGCCAGGACGAAATGCAGGGTCGATTTCCAAACTTAAAAATGGTATTGCTTGCTGTTTTTAAAAATCAAGCTTTTTGGTGCCTGAAGAAGAATACGCGTGATGCCGGGGTCAGAAAAACTGGTGCCTGGGGAGGCAAATTTTTTTTGATCCCAAATGCAAAAACGGATGCCAGGACGAAATTCCGGGTCGAATTCCAAACTTAAAAATGGTATTGCTTGCTGTTTTTAAAAATCAAGCTTTTTGGTGCCTGAAGAAGAAAATACGTGATGCCGGGGTCAGAAGAACTGGTGCCTGGGGAGGTAAAATTTTTTTGATCCCAAATGCAAAAACGGATGCCAGGACGAAATTCCGGGTCGAATTCCAATCTTAAAAATGGTATTGCTTGCTGTTTTTAAAAATCAAGCATTTTGGTGCCTGAAGAAGAAATCGCGTGATGCCGGGGTCAGAAAAACTGGTGCCTGGTGAGGCAAATTTTTTTTGATCCCAAATGCAAAAACGGATGCCAGGACGAAATTCCGGGTCGAATTCCAATCTTAAAAATGGTATTGCTTGCTGTTTTTAAAAATCAAGCTTTTTGGTGCCTGAAGAAGAAAACGCGTGATGCCGGGGTCAGAAAAACTGGTGCCTGGGGAGGCAAATTTTTTTTGATCCCAAATGCAAAAACGGATGCCAGGACGAAATTCCGGGTCGAATTCCAAACTTAAAAATGGTATTGCTTGCTGTTTTTAAAAATCAAGCTTTTTGGTGCCTGAAGAAGAAAACACGTGATGCCGGGGTCAGAAAAACTGGTGCCTGGGTAGGCAAAAATTTTTTGATCCCAAATGTAAAAACGGATGCCAGGACGAAATGCAGGGTTGAATTCCAAACTTAAAAATGGTATTGCTTGCTGTTTTTAAAAATCAAGCTTTTTGGTGCCTGAAGAAGAAAACGCGTGATGCCGGGGTCAGAAAAACTGGTGCCTGCGGAGGCAAATTTTTTTTGATCCCAAATGCAAAAATGGATGCCAGGACGAAATTCGGGGTCGAATTCCAAACTTAAAAATGGTATTGCTTGCTGTTTTTAAAAATCAAGCTTTTTGGTGCCTGACGAAGAAAACACGTGATGCCGGGGTCAGAAAAACTGGTGCCTGGGGAGGCAAATTTTTTTTGATCCCAAATGCAAAAACGGATGGCAGGACGAAATGCAGGGTCGATTTCCAAACTTAAAAATGGTATTGCTTGCTGTTTTTAAAAATCAAGCTTTTTGGTGCCTGACGAAGAAAACACGTGATGCCGGGGTCAGAAAAACTGGTGCCTGGGGAGGCAAATTTTTTTTGATCCCAAATGCAAAAACGGATGCCAGGACGAAATGCAGGGTCGATTTCCAAACTTAAAAATGGTATTGCTTGCTGTTTTTAAAAATCAAGCTTTTTGGTGCCTGAAGAAGAAAACGCGTGATGCCGGGGTCAGAAAAACTGGTGCCGGGGGAGGCAAAAATTTTTTGATCCCAAATGCAAAAACGGATGCCAGGACGAAATTCCGGGTCGAATTCCAAACTTAAAAATGGTATTGCTTGCTGTTTTTAAAAATCAAGCTTTTTGGTGCCTGAAGAAGAAAACGCGTGATGCCGGGGTCAGAAAAACTGGTGCCTGGGAGGCAAGATTTTTTTGATCCCAAATGCAAAAACGGATGCCAGGACGAAATTCGGGGTCGAATTCCGTCCTTAAAAATGGTATTGCTTGCTGTTTTTAAAAATGAAGCTTTTTCGTGCCTGAAGAAGAAAACGCGTGATGCCGGGGTCAGAAAAAATGGTGCCTGGGGAGGCAAATTTTTTTTGATCCCAAATGCAAAAATCCATGCCAGGATGAGTTTCGGGGTAGAATTCCATACTTAAAAATGATATTGCTTGCTGTTTTTAAAAATCAAGCATTTTGGTGCCTGAAGAAGAAATCGCGTGATGCCGGGGTCAGAAAAACTGGTGCCTGGGGAGGCAAATTTTTTTTGATCCCAAATGCAAAAACGGATGCCAGGACGAAATGCAGGGTCGATTTCCAAACTTAAAAATGGTATTGCTTGCTGTTTTTAAAAATCAAGCATTTTGGTGCCTGAAGAAGAAAACGCGTGATGCCGGGGTCAGAAAAACTGGTGCCTGGGGAGGCAAATTTTTTTTGATCCCAAATGCAAAAACGGATGCCAGGACGAAATTCCGGGTCGAATTCCAAACTTAAAAATGGTATTGCTTGCTGTTTTTAAAAATCAAGCTTTTTGGTGCCTGAAGAAGAAAATGCGTGATGCCGGGGTCAGAAAAACTGGTGCCTGGGGAGGCAAATTTTTTTTGATCCCAAATGCAAAAACGGATGCCAGGACGAAATTCCGGGTCGAATTCCAAACTTAAAAATGGTATTGCTTGCTGTTTTTAAAAATCAAGCATTTTGGTGCCTGAAGAAGAAAACGCGTGATGCCGGGGTCAGAAAAACTGGTCCCTGGAGAGGTAAAATTTTTTTGATCCCAAATGCAAAAACGGATGACAGGACGAAATTCGGGGTTGAATTCCATACTTAAGAATGGTATTGCTTGCTGTTTTTAAAAATCAGTCTTTTTGTGCCTGAAGAAGAAAACGCGTGATGCCGGGGTCAGAAAAAATGATGCATGGTTAGGCAAATTTTTTTTGATCCCAAATGCAAAAACGGATGCCAGGACGAAATGCAGGGTCGATTTCCAAACTTAAAAATGGTATTGCTTGCTGTTTTTAAAAATCAAGCTTTTTGGTGCCTGAAGAAGAAAACGCGTGATGCCGGGGTCAGAAAAACTGGTGCCTGGGGAGGCAAATTTTTTTTGATCCCAAATGCAAAAACGGATGCCAGGACGAAATTCCGGGTCGAATTCCAAACTTAAAAATGGTATTGCTTGCTGTTTTTAAAAATCAAGCATTTTGGTGCCTGAAGAAGAAAACGCGTGATGCCGGGGTCAGAAAAACGTGCCTGGGGAGGCAAATTTTTTTTGATCCCAAATGCAAAAATCCATGCCAAGATGAGTTTCGGGGTAGAATTCCATACTTAAAAATGATATTGCTTGCTGTTTTTAAAAATCAAGCATTTTGGTGCCTGAAGAAGAAATCGCGTGATGCCGGGGTCAGAAAAACTGGTGCCTGGGGAGGCAAATTTTTTTTGATCCCAAATGCAAAAACGGATGCCAGGACGAAATGCAGGGTCGATTTCCAAACTTAAAAATGGTATTGCTTGCTGTTTTTAAAAATCAAGCATTTTGGTGCCTGAAGAAGAAAACGCGTGATGCCGGGGTCAGAAAAACTGGTGCCTGGGGAGGCAAATTTTTTTTGATCCCAAATGCAAAAACGGATGCCAGGACGAAATTCCGGGTCGAATTCCAAACTTAAAAATGGTATTGCTTGCTGTTTTTAAAAATCAAGCTTTTTGGTGCCTGAAGAAGAAAATGCGTGATGCCGGGGTCAGAAAAACTGGTGCCTGGGGAGGCAAATTTTTTTTGATCCCAAATGCAAAAACGGATGCCAGGACGAAATTCCGGGTCGAATTCCAAACTTAAAAATGGTATTGCTTGCTGTTTTTAAAAATCAAGCATTTTGGTGCCTGAAGAAGAAAACGCGTGATGCCGGGGTCAGAAAAACTGGTCCCTGGAGAGGTAAAATTTTTTTGATCCCAAATGCAAAAACGGATGACAGGACGAAATTCGGGGTTGAATTCCATACTTAAGAATGGTATTGCTTGCTGTTTTTAAAAATCAGTCTTTTTGTGCCTGAAGAAGAAAACGCGTGATGCCGGGGTCAGAAAAAATGATGCATGGTTAGGCAAATTTTTTTTGATCCCAAATGCAAAAACGGATGCCAGGACGAAATGCAGGGTCGATTTCCAAACTTAAAAATGGTATTGCTTGCTGTTTTTAAAAATCAAGCTTTTTGGTGCCTGACGAAGAAAACACGTGATGCCGGGGTCAGAAAAACTGGTGCCTGGGGAGGCAAATTTTTTTTGATCCCAAATGCAAAAACGGATGCCAGGACGAAATGCAGGGTCGATTTCCAAACTTAAAAATGGTATTGCTTGCTGTTTTTAAAAATCAAGCTTTTTGGTGCCTGAAGAAGAAAACGCGTGATGCCGGGGTCAGAAAAACTGGTGCCGGGGGAGGCAAAAATTTTTTGATCCCAAATGCAAAAACGGATGCCAGGACGAAATTCCGGGTCGAATTCCAAACTTAAAAATGGTATTGCTTGCTGTTTTTAAAAATCAAGCTTTTTGGTGCCTGAAGAAGAAAACGCGTGATGCCGGGGTCAGAAAAACTGGTGCCTGGGAGGCAAGATTTTTTTGATCCCAAATGCAAAAACGGATGCCAGGACGAAATTCGGGGTCGAATTCCATCCTTAAAAATGGTATTGCTTGCTGTTTTTAAAAATGAAGCTTTTTCGTGCCTGAAGAAGAAAACGCGTGATGCCGGGGTCAGAAAAAATGGTGCCTGGGGAGGCAAATTTTTTTTGATCCCAAATGCAAAAATCCATGCCAGGATGAGTTTCGGGGTAGAATTCCATACTTAAAAATGATATTGCTTGCTGTTTTTAAAAATCAAGCATTTTGGTGCCTGAAGAAGAAATCGCGTGATGCCGGGGTCAGAAAAACTGGTGCCTGGGGAGGCAAATTTTTTTTGATCCCAAATGCAAAAACGGATGCCAGGACGAAATGCAGGGTCGATTTCCAAACTTAAAAATGGTATTGCTTGCTGTTTTTAAAAATCAAGCATTTTGGTGCCTGAAGAAGAAAACGCGTGATGCCGGGGTCAGAAAAACTGGTGCCTGGGGAGGCAAATTTTTTTTGATCCCAAATGCAAAAACGGATGCCAGGACGAAATTCCGGGTCGAATTCCAAACTTAAAAATGGTATTGCTTGCTGTTTTTAAAAATCAAGCTTTTTGGTGCCTGAAGAAGAAAATGCGTGATGCCGGGGTCAGAAAAACTGGTGCCTGGGGAGGCAAATTTTTTTTGATCCCAAATGCAAAAACGGATGCCAGGACGAAATTCCGGGTCGAATTCCAAACTTAAAAATGGTATTGCTTGCTGTTTTTAAAAATCAAGCATTTTGGTGCCTGAAGAAGAAAACGCGTGATGCCGGGGTCAGAAAAACTGGTCCCTGGAGAGGTAAAATTTTTTTGATCCCAAATGCAAAAACGGATGACAGGACGAAATTCGGGGTTGAATTCCATACTTAAGAATGGTATTGCTTGCTGTTTTTAAAAATCAGTCTTTTTGTGCCTGAAGAAGAAAACGCGTGATGCCGGGGTCAGAAAAAATGATGCATGGTTAGGCAAATTTTTTTTGATCCCAAATGCAAAAACGGATGCCAGGACGAAATGCAGGGTCGATTTCCAAACTTAAAAATGGTATTGCTTGCTGTTTTTAAAAATCAAGCTTTTTGGTGCCTGAAGAAGAAAACGCGTGATGCCGGGGTCAGAAAAACTGGTGCCTGGGGAGGCAAATTTTTTTTGATCCCAAATGCAAAAACGGATGCCAGGACGAAATTCCGGGTCGAATTCCAAACTTAAAAATGGTATTGCTTGCTGTTTTTAAAAATCAAGCATTTTGGTGCCTGAAGAAGAAAACGCGTGATGCCGGGGTCAGAAAAACGTGCCTGCGGAGGCAAATTTTTTTTGATCCCAAATGCAAAAACGGATGCCAGGACGAAATTCGGGGTCGAATTCCAAACTTAAAAATGGTATTGCTTGCTGTTTTTAAAAATCAAGCTTTTTGGTGCCTGACGAAGAAAACACGTGATGCCGGGGTCAGAAAAACTGGTGCCTGGGGAGGCAAATTTTTTTTGATCCCAAATGCAAAAACGGATGCCAGGACGAAATGCAGGGTCGATTTCCAAACTTAAAAATGGTATTGCTTGCTGTTTTTAAAAATCAAGCTTTTTGGTGCCTGACGAAGAAAACACGTGATGCCGGGGTCAGAAAAACTGGTGCCTGGGGAGGCAAATTTTTTTTGATCCCAAATGCAAAAACGGATGCCAGGACGAAATGCAGGGTCGATTTCCAAACTTAAAAATGGTATTGCTTGCTGTTTTTAAAAATCAAGCTTTTGGGTGCCTGAAGAAGAAAACGCGTGATGCCGGGGTCAGAAAAACTGGTGCCGGGGGAGGCAAAAATTTTTTGATCCCAAATGCAAAAACGGATGCCAGGACGAAATTCCGGGTCGAATTCCAAACTTAAAAATGGTATTGCTTGCTGTTTTTAAAAATCAAGCTTTTTGGTGCCTGAAGAAGAAAACGCGTGATGCCGGGGTCAGAAAAACTGGTGCCTGGGAGGCAAGATTTTTTTGATCCCAAATGCAAAAACGGATGCCAGGACGAAATTCGGGGTCGAATTCCATCCTTAAAAATGGTATTGCTTGCTGTTTTTAAAAATGAAGCTTTTTCGTGCCTGAAGAAGAAAACGCGTGATGCCGGGGTCAGAAAAAATGGTGCCTGGGGAGGCAAATTTTTTTTGATCCCAAATGCAAAAATCCATGCCAGGATGAGTTTCGGGGTAGAATTCCATACTTAAAAATGATATTGCTTGCTGTTTTTAAAAATCAAGCATTTTGGTGCCTGAAGAAGAAATCGCGTGATGCCGGGGTCAGAAAAACTGGTGCCTGGGGAGGCAAATTTTTTTTGATCCCAAATGCAAAAACGGATGCCAGGACGAAATGCAGGGTCGATTTCCAAACTTAAAAATGGTATTGCTTGCTGTTTTTAAAAATCAAGCATTTTGGTGCCTGAAGAAGAAAACGCGTGATGCCGGGGTCAGAAAAACTGGTGCCTGGAGAGGCAAATTTTTTTTGATCCCAAATGCAAAAACGGATGCCAGGATGAAATTCCGGGTCGAATTCCAAACTTAAAAATGGTATTGCTTGCTGTTTTTAAAAATCAAGCTTTTTGGTGCCTGAAGAAGAAAACGCGTGATGCCGGGGTCAGAAAAACTGGTGCCTGGGGAGGCAAATTTTTTTGATCCCAAATGCAAAAACGGATGCCAGGACGAAATTCCGGGTCGAATTCCAAACTTAAAAATGGTATTGCTTGCTGTTTTTAAAAATCAAGCATTTTGGTGCCTGAAGAAGAAAACGCGTGATGCCGGGGTCAGAAAAACTGGTCCCTGGAGAGGTAAAATTTTTTTGATCCCAAATGCAAAAACGGATGACAGGACGAAATTCGGGGTTGAATTCCATACTTAAGAATGGTATTGCTTGCTGTTTTTAAAAACCAGTCTTTTTGTGCCTGAAGAAGAAAACGCGTGATGCCGGGGTCAGAAAAAATGATGCATGGTTAGGCAAATTTTTTTTGATCCCAAATGCAAAAATGGATGCCAGGACGAAATTCCGGGTCGAATTCCAAACTTAAAAATGGTATTGCTTGCTGTTTTTAAAAATCAAGCTTTTTGGTGCCTGAAGAAGAAAACGCGTGATGCCGGGGTCAGAAAAACTGGTGCCTGGGGAGGCAAATTTTTTTTGATCCCAAATGCAAAAACGGATGCCAGGACGAAATTCCGGGTCGAATTCCAATCTTAAAAATGGTATTGCTTGCTGTTTTTAAAAATGAAGCTTTTTGGTGCCTGAAGAAGAAAACGCGTGATGCCGGGGTCAGAAAAACTGGTGCCTGGGGAGGCAAATTTTTTTTGATCCCAAATGCAAAAACGGATGCCAGGACGAAATTCCGGGTCGAATTCCAAACTTAAAAATGGTATTGCTTGCTGTTTTTAAAAATCAAGCTTTTTGGTGCCTGAAGAAGAAAATACGTGATGCCGGGGTCAGAAGAACTGGTGCCTGGGGAGGTAAAATTTTTTTGATCCCAAATGCAAAAACGGATGCCAGGACGAAATTCCGGGTCGAATTCCAATCTTAAAAATGGTATTGCTTTTTTTTTTAAAAATCAAGCATTTTGGTGCCTGAAGAAGAAATCGCGTGATGCCGGGGTCAGAAAAACTGGTGCCTGGTGAGGCAAATTTTTTTTGATCCCAAATGCAAAAACGGATGCCAGGACGAAATTCCGGGTCGAATTCCAAACTTAAAAATGGTATTGCTTGCTGTTTTTAAAAATCAAGCTTTTTGGTGCCTGAAGAAGAAAACGCGTGATGCCGGGGTCAGAAAAACTGGTGCCTGGGGAGGCAAATTTTTTTTGATCCCAAATGCAATAACGGATGCCAGGACGAAATTCCGGGTCGAATTCCAAACTTAAAAATGGTATTGCTTGCTGTTTTTAAAAATCAAGCTTTTTGGTGCCTGAAGAAGAAAATACGTGATGCCGGGGTCAGAAGAACTGGTGCCTGGGGAGGTAAAATTTTTTTGATCCCAAATGCAAAAACGGATGCCAGGACGAAATTCGGGGTCGAATTCCAATCTTAAAAATGGTATTGCTTGCTGTTTTTAAAAATCAGGCTTTTTGGTGCCTAAAGAAGAAAACGCGTGATGCCGGGGTCAGAAAAAATGATGCCTGGGTAGGCAAATTTTTTTTGATCCCAAATGCAAAAACGGATGCCAGGACGAAATTCGGGGTCGAATTCCAAACTTAAAAATGGTATTGCTTGCTGTTTTTAAAAATCAAGCTTTTTGGTGCCTGAAGAAGAAAACACGTGATGCCTGGGTCAGAAAAACTGGTGCCTGGGTAGGCAAATTTTTTTTGATCCCAAATGCAAAAACGGATGCCAGGACGAAATTCCGGGTCGAATTCCAAACTTAAAAATGGTATTGCTTGCTGTTTTTAAAAATCAAGCATTTTGGTGCCTGAAGAAGAAAACGCGTGATGCCGGGGTCAGAAAAACTGGTGCCTGGGGAGGCAAATTTTTTTTGATCCCAAATGCAAAAACGGATGGCAGGACGAAATTCGGGGTCGAATTCCAAACTTAAAAATGATATTGCTTGCTGTTTTTAAAAATCAAGCTTTTTGGTGCCTGGAGAAGAAAACGCGTGATGCCGGGGTCAGAAATACTGGTGCCTGGGGAGGCAAATTTTTTTTGATCCCAAATGCAAAAACAGATGCCAGGACGAAATTCGGGGTCGAATTCCAAACTTAAAAATGGTATTGCTTGCTGTTTTTAAAAATCAAGCATTTTGGTGCCTGAAGAAGAAATCGCGTGATGCCGGGGTCAGAAAAACTGGTGCCTGGGGAGGCAAATTTTTTTTGATCCCAAATGCAAAAATGGATGCCAGGACGAAATTCTGGGTCGAATTCCAAACTTAAAAATGGTATTGCTTGCTGTTTTTAAAAATCAAGCATTTTGGTGCCTGAAGAAGAAAACGCGTGATGCCGGGGTCAGAAAAACTGGTGCCTGGGGAGGCAAATTTTTTTTGATCCCAAATGCAAAAACGGATGCCAGGACGAAATTCCGGATTGAATTCCAAACTTAAAAATGGTATTGCTTGCTGTTTTTAAAAATCAAGCGTTTTGGTGCCTGAAGAATAAAACGCGTGATGCCGGGGTCAGAAAAACTGGTGCCTGGGGAGGCAAATTTTTTTTGATCCCAAATGCAAAAACGGATGCCAGGACGAAATTCTGGGTCGAATTCCAAGCTTAAAAATGGAATTGCTTGCTGTTTTAAAAATCAAGCTTTTTGGTGCCTGAAGAAGAAACGCGTGATGCCGGGGTCAGAAAAACTGGTGCCTGGGGAGGCAAATTTTTTTTGATCCCAAATGCAAAAATGGATGGCAGGACGAAATGCAGGGTCGAATTCCAATCTTAAAAATGGTATTGCTTGCTGTTTTTAAAAATCAAGCTTTTTGGTGCCTGAAGAAGAAAACGCGTGATGCCGGGGTCAGAAATACTGGTGCCTGGGGAGGCAAAATTTTTTTGATCCCAAATGCAAAAACGGATGCCAGGACGAAATGCAGGGTCGAATTCCAATCTTAAAAATGGTATTGCTTGCTGTTTTTAAAAATCAAGCTTTTTGGTGCCTGAAGAAGAAAACGCGTGATTCCGGGGTCAGAAAAACTGGTGCCTCGGGAGGCAAATTTTTTTTGATCCCAAATGCAAAAACGGATGCCAGGACGAAATTCTGGGTCGAATTCCAAACTTAAAAATGGTATTGCTTGCTGTTTTTAAAAATCAAGCTTTTTGGTGCCTGAAGAAGAAAACGCGTGATGCCGGGGTCAGAAAAACTGGTGCCTGGGGAGGCAAATTTTTTTGATCCCAAATGCAAAAACGGATGCCAGGACGAAATTCCGGGTCGAATTCCAAACTTAAAAATGGTATTGCTTGCTGTTTTTAAAAATCAAGCATTTTGGTGCCTGAAGAAGAAAACGCGTGATGCCGGGGTCAGAAAAACTGGTCCCTGGAGAGGTAAAATTTTTTTGATCCCAAATGCAAAAACGGATGACAGGACGAAATTCGGGGTTGAATTCCATACTTAAGAATGGTATTGCTTGCTGTTTTTAAAAATCAGTCTTTTTGTGCCTGAAGAAGAAAACGCGTGATGCCGGGGTCAGAAAAAATGATGCATGGTTAGGCAAATTTTTTTTGATCCCAAATGCAAAAATGGATGCCAGGACGAAATGCAGGGTCGATTTCCAAACTTAAAAATGGTATTGCTTGCTGTTTTTAAAAATCAAGCTTTTTGGTGCCTGAAGAAGAAAACGCGTGATGCCGGGGTCAGAAAAACTGGTGCCTGGGGAGGCAAATTTTTTTTGATCCCAAATGCAAAAACGGATGCCAGGACGAAATTCCGGGTCGAATTCCAAACTTAAAAATGGTATTGCTTGCTGTTTTTAAAAATCAAGCATTTTGGTGCCTGAAGAAGAAAACGCGTGATGCCGGGGTCAGAAAAACTGGTGCCTGGGGAGGCAAATTTTTTTTGATCCCAAATGCAAAAACGGATGCCAGGACGAAATTCCGGGTCGAATTCCAATCTTAAAAATGGTATTGCTTGCTGTTTTTAAAAATCAAGCTTTTTGGTGCCTGAAGAAGAAAACGCGTGATGCCGGGGTCAGAAAAACTGGTGCCTGGGGAGGCAAATTTTTTTTGATCCCAAATGCAAAAATGGATGCCAGGACGAAATTCCGGGTCGAATTCCAAACTTAAAAATGGTATTGCTTGCTGTTTTTAAAAATCAAGCTTTTTGGTGCCTGAAGAAGAAAATACGTGATGCCGGGGTCAGAAGAACTGGTGCCTGGGGAGGTAAAATTTTTTTGATCCCAAATGCAAAAACGGATGCCAGGACGAAATTCCGGGTCGAATTCCAATCTTAAAAATGGTATTGCTTGCTGTTTTTAAAAATCAAGCATTTTGGTGCCTGAAGAAGAAATCGCGTGATGCCGGGGTCAGAAAAACTGGTGTCTGGTGAGGCAAATTTTTTTTGATCCCAAATGCAAAAACGGATGCCAGGACGAAATTCCGGGTCGAATTCCAATCTTAAAAATGGTATTGCTTGCTGTTTTTAAAAATCAAGCATTTTGGTGCCTGAAGAAGAAATCGCGTGATGCCGGGGTCAGAAAAACTGGTGCCTGGGGAGGCAAATTTTTTTTGATCCCAAATGCAAAAACGGATGCCAGGACGAAATTCCGGGTCGAATTCCAATCTTAAAAATGGTATTGCTTGCTGTTTTTAAAAATCAAGCTTTTTGGTGCCTGAAGAAGAAAACGCGTGATGCCGGGGTCAGAAAAACTGGTGCCTGGGGAGGCAAATTTTTTTTGATCCCAAATGCAAAAATGGATGCCAGGACGAAATTCTGGGTCGAATTCCAAACTTAAAAATGGTATTGCTTGCTGTTTTTAAAAATCAAGCATTTTGGTGCCTGAAGAAGAAAACGCGTGATGCCGGGGTCAGAAAATCTGGTGCCTGGGGAGGCAAATTTTTTTTGATCCCAAATGCAAAAACGGATGCCAGGACGAAATTCCGGATTGAATTCCAAACTTAAAAATGGTATTGCTTGCTGTTTTTAAAAATCAAGCTTTTTGGTGCCTGAAGAAGAAATCGCGTGATGCCGGGGTCAGAAAAACTGGTGCCTGGGGAGGCAAATATTTTTTGATCCCAAATGCAAAAACGGATGCCAGGACGAAATGCAGGGTCGATTTCCAAACTTAAAAATGGTATTGCTTGCTGTTTTTAAAAATCAAGCTTTTTGGTGCCTAAAGAAGAAAACGCGTGATGCCGGGGTCAGAAAAAATGATGCCTGGGTAGGCAAAAAATTTTTGATCCCAAATGCAAAAACGGATGCCAGGACGAAATGCAGGGTCGATTTCCAAACTTAAAAATGGTATTGCTTGCTGTTTTTAAAAATCAAGCGTTTTGGTGCCTGAAGAATAAAACGCGTGATGCCGGGGTCAGAAAAACTGGTGCCTGGGGAGGCAAATTTTTTTTGATCCCAAATGCAAAAACGGATGCCAGGACGAAATTCTGGGTCGAATTCCAATCTTAAAAATGGTATTGCTTGCTGTTTTTAAAAATCAAGCATTTTGGTGCCTGAAGAAGAAAACGCGTGATGCCGGGGTCAGAAAAACTGGTGCCTGGGGAGGCAAATTTTTTTTGATCCCAAATGCAAAAATGGATGGCAGGACGAAATGCAGGGTCGAATTCCAATCTTAAAAATGGTATTGCTTGCTGTTTTTAAAAATCAAGCTTTTTGGTGCCTGAAGAAGAAAACGCGTGATGCCGGGGTCAGAAATAATGGTGCCTGGGGAGGCAAAAATTTTTTGATCCCAAATGCAAAAACGGATGCCAGGACGAAATGCAGGGTCGATTTCCAAACTTAAAAATGGTATTGCTTGCTGTTTTTGAAAATCAAGCTTTTTGGTGCCTGAAGAAGAAAATGCGTGATGCCGGGTTAAAAAAACTGGTGCCTGGGGAGGCAAATTTTTTTTGATCCCAAATGCAAAAACGGATGCCAGGACGAAATTCCGGGTCGAATTCCAAACTTAAAGATGGTATTGCTTGCTGTTTTTAAAAATCAAGCGTTTAGGTGCCTGAAGATGAAAACACGTGATGCCGGGGTCAGAAAAACTGGTGCCTGGGGAGGTAAAATTTTTTTGATCCCAAATGCAAAAACAGATGCCAGGACGAAATTCGGGGTCGAATTCCAATCTTAAAAATGGTATTGCTTGCTGTTTTTAAAAATCAAGCTTTTTGGTGCATAAAGAAGAAAACGCGTGATGCCGGGGTCAGAAAAAATGATGCCTGGGTAGGCAAAATTTTTTTGATCCCAAATGCAAAAACAGATGCCAGGACGAAATGCAGGGTCGAATTCCAAACTTAAAAATGGTATTGCTTGCTGTTTTTAAAAATCAAGCTTTTTGGTGCCTGAAGAAGAAAACACGTGATGCCGGGGTCAGAAAAACTGGTGCCTGGGGAGGCAAATTTTTTTTGTTCCCAAATGCAAAAACGGATGCCAGGATGAAATTCGGGGTCGAATTCCAAACTTAAAAATCTTATTGCTTGCTGTTTTTAAAAATCAAGCTTTTTGGTGCCTGAAGAAGAAAACGCGTGATGCCGGGGTCAGAAAAACTGGTGCCGGGGGAGGCAAATTTTTTTTGATCCCAAATGCAAAAACGGATGCCAGGACGAAATTCCGGGTCGAATTCCAAACTTAAAAATGGTATTGCTTGCTGTTTTTAAAAATCAAGCATTTTGGTGCCTGAAGAAGAAAACGCGTGATGCCGGGGTCAGAAAAACTGGTCCCTGGAGAGGTAAAATTTTTTTGATCCCAAATGCAAAAACGGATGACAGGACGAAATTCCGGGTCGAGTTCCAAACTTAAAAATGGTATTGCTTGCTGTTTTTAAAAATGAAGCTTTTTCGTGCCTGAAGAAGAAAACGCGTGATGCCGGGGTCAGAAAAACTAGTGCCTGGGGAGGCAAATTTTTTTTGATCCCAAATGCAAAAATGCATGCCAGGATGAGTTTCGGGGTAGAATTCCATACTTAAGAATGGTATTGCTTGCTGTTTTTAAAAATCAGTCTTTTTGTGCCTGAAGAAGAAAACGCGTGATGCCGGGGTCAGAAAAAATGATGCCTGGGTAGGCAAATTTTTTTTGATCCCAAATGCAAAAACGGATGCCAGGACGAAATGCAGGGTCGATTTCCAAACTTAAAAATGGTATTGCTTGCTGTTTTTAAAAATCAAGCTTTTTGGTGCCTGAAGAAGAAAACGCGTGATGCCGGGGTCAGAAAAACTGGTGCCTGGGGAGGCAAATTTTTTTTGATCCCAAATGCAAAAACAGATGCCAGGACGAAATTCCGGGTCGAATTCCAAACTTAAAAATGGTATTGCTTGCTGTTTTTAAAAATCAAGCTTTTTGGTGCCTGAAGAAGAAAACATGTGATGCCGGGGTCAGAAGAACTGGTGCCTGGGGAGGTAAAATTTTTTTGATCCCAAATGCAAAAACGGATGCCAGGACGAAATTCGGGGTCGAATTCCAATCTTAAAAATGGTATTGCTTGCTGTTTTTAAAAATCAGGCTTTTTGGTGCCTAAAGAAGAAAACGCGTGATGCCGGGGTCAGAAAAACTGGTGCCTGGGGAGGCAAATTTTTTTTGATCCCAAATGCAAAAACGGATGCCAGGATGAAATTCCGGGTCGAATTCCAAACTTAAAAATGGTATTGCTTGCTGTTTTTAAAAATCACGCTTTTTGGTGCCTGAAGAAGAAAACACGTGATGCCTGGGTCAGAAAAAGTGGTGCCTGGGGATGCAAATTTTTTTTGATCCCAAAGCAAAAACGGATGCCAGGACGAAATTCCGGGTCGAATTCCAAACTTAAAAATGGTATTGCTTGCTGTTTTTAAAAATCAAGCATTTTGGTGCCTGAAGAAGAAAACGCGTGATGCCCGGGTCAGAAAAACTGGTGCCTGGGGAGGCAAATTTTTTTTGATCCCAAATGCAAAAACGGATGGCAGGACGAAATTCGGGGTCGAATTCCAAACTTAAAAATGATATTGCTTGCTGTTTTTAAAAATCAAGCTTTTTGGTGCCTGGAGAAGAAAACGCGTGATGCCGGGGTCAGAAATACTGGTGCCTGGGGAGGCAAATTTTTTTTGATCCCAAATGCAAAAACGGATGCCAGGACGAAATTCGGGGTCGAATTCCAAACTTAAAAATGGTATTGCTTGCTGTTTTTAAAAATCAAGCATTTTGGTGCCTGAAGAAGAAATCGCGTGATGCCGGGGTCAGAAAAACTGGTGCCTGGTGAGGCAAATTTTTTTTGATCCCAAATGCAAAAACGGATGCCAGGACGAAATTCCGGGTCGAATTCCAAACTTAAAAATGGTATTGCTTGCTGTTTTTAAAAATCAAGCTTTTTGGTGCCTGAAGAAGAAAACACGTGATGCCGGGGTCAGAAGAACTGGTCCCTGGGGAGGTAAAAAATTTTTGATCCCAAATGCAAAAACGGATGCCAGGACGAAATTCGGGGTCGAATTCCAATCTTAAAAATGGTATTGCTTGCTGTTTTTAAAAATCAGGCTTTTTGGTGCCTAAAGAAGAAAACGCGTGATGCCGGGGTCAGAAAAACTGGTGCCTGGGGAGGCAAATTTTTTTTGATCCCAAATGCAAAAACGGATGCCAGGACGAAATTCTGGGTCGAATTCCAAACTTAAAAATGGTATTGCTTGCTGTTTTTAAAAATCAAGCATTTTGGTGCCTGAAGAAGAAAACGCGTGATGCCGGGGTCAGAAAAACTGGTACCTGGGGAGGCAAATTTTTTTTGATCCCAAATGCAAAAACGGATGCCAGGACGAAATGCAGGGTCGATTTCCAAACTTAAAAATGGTATTGCTTGCTGTTTTTAAAAATCAAGCTTTTTGGTGCCTGAAGAAGAAAACGCGTGATGCCGGGGTCAGAAATACTGGTGCCTGGGGAGGTAAAATTTTTTTGATCCCAAATGCAAAAACGGATGCCAGGACGAAATTCGGGGTCGAATTCCAATCTTAAAAATGGTATTGCTTGCTGTTTTTAAAAATCAACCTTTTTGGTGCATAAAGAAGAAAACGCGTGATGCCGGGGTCAGAAAAAATGATGCCTGGGTAGGCAAAATTTTTTTGATCCCAAATGCAAAAACAGATGCCAGAACGAAATGCAGGGTCGAATTCCAAACTTAAAAATGGTATTGCTTGCTGTTTTTAAAAATCAGTCTTTTTGTGCCTGAAGAAGAAAACGCGTGATGCCGGGGTCAGAAAAACTGGTGCCTGGGGAGGCAAATTTTTTTTGATCCCAAATGCAAAAACGGATGCCAGGACGAAATTCCGGGTCGAATTCCAAACTTAAAAATGGTATTGCTTGCTGTTTTTAAAAATCAAGCTTTTTGGTGCCTGAAGAAGAAAACACGTGATGCCGGGGTCAGAAGAACTGGTCCCTGGGGAGGTAAAAAATTTTTGATCCCAAATGCAAAAACGGATGCCAGGACGAAATTCGGGGTCGAATTCCAATCTTAAAAATGGTATTGCTTGCTGTTTTTAAAAATCAGGCTTTTTGGTGCCTAAAGAAGAAAACGCGTGATGCCGGGGTCAGAAAAAATGATGCCTGGGTAGGCAAATTTTTTTTGATCCCAAATGCAAAAACGGATGCCAGGACGAAATTCCGGGTCGAATTCCAAACTTAAAAATGGTATTGCTTGCTGTTTTTAAAAATCACGCTTTTTGGTGCCTGAAGAAGAAAACACGTGATGCCTGGGTCAGAAAAAGTGGTGCCTGGGGATGCAAATTTTTTTTGATCCCAAATGCAAAAACGGATGCCAGGACGAAATTCCGGGTCGAATTCCAAACTTAAAAATGGTATTGCTTGCTGTTTTTAAAAATCAAGCATTTTGGTGCCTGAAGAAGAAAACGTGTGATGCCCGGGTCAGAAAAACTGGTGCCTGGGGAGGCAAATTTTTTTTGATCCCAAATGCAAAAACGGATGGCAGGACGAAATTCGGGGTCGAATTCCAAACTTAAAAATGATATTGCTTGCTGTTTTTAAAAATCAAGCTTTTTGGTGCCTGGAGAAGAAAACGCGTGATGCCGGGGTCAGAAATACTGGTGCCTGGGGAGGCAAATTTTTTTTGATCCCAAATGCAAAAACGGATGCCAGGACGAAATTCCGGGTCGAATTCCAATCTTAAAAATGGTATTGCTTGCTGTTTTTAAAAATCAAGCTTTTTGGTGCCTGAAGAAGAAAACGCGTGATGCCGGGGTCAGAAAAACTGGTGCCTGGGGAGGCAAATTTTTTTTGATCCCAAATGCAAAAACGGATGCCAGGACGAAATTCTGGGTCGAATTCCAAACTTAAAAATGGTATTGCTTGCTGTTTTTAAAAATCAAGCATTTTGGTGCCTGAAGAAGAAAACGCGTGATGCCGGGGTCAGAAAAACTGGTGCCTGGGGAGGCAAATTTTTTTTGATCCCAAATTCAAAAACGGATGCCAGGACGAAATGCAGGGTCGATTTCCAAACTTAAAAATGGTATTGCTTGCTGTTTTTAAAAATCAAGCTTTTTGGTGCCTGAAGAAGAAAACGCGTGATGCCGGGGTCAGAAATACTGGTGCCTGGGGAGGCAAAATTTTTTTGATCCCAAATGCAGAAACGGATGCCAGGACGAAATGCAGGGTTGATTTCCAAACTTAAAAATGGTATTGCTTGCTGTTTTTGAAAATCAAGCTTTTTGGTGCCTGAAGAAGAAAATGCGTGATGCCGGGTTAAAAAAACTGGTGCCTGGGGAGGCAAATTTTTTTTGATCCCAAATGCAAAAACGGATGCCAGGACGAAATTCCGGGTCGAATTCCAAACTTAAAGATGGTATTGCTTGCTGTTTTTAAAAATCAAGCTTTTAGGTGCCTGAAGATGAAAACACATGATGCCGGGGTCAGAAAAAATGATGCCTGGGTAGGCAAAATTTTTTTGATCCCAAATGCAAAAACAGATGCCAGGACGAAATGCAGGGTCGAATTCCAAACTTAAAAATGGTATTGCTTGCTGTTTTTAAAAATCAAGCTTTTTGGTGCCTGAAGAAGAAAACACGTGATGCCGGGGTCAGAAAAACTGGTGCCTGGGGAGGCAAATTTTTTTTGTTCCCAAATGCAAAAACGGATGCCAGGATGAAATTCGGGGTCGAATTCCAAACTTAAAAATGGTATTGCTTGCTGTTTTTAAAAATCAAGCTTTTTGGTGCCTGAAGAAGAAAACGCGTGATGCCGGGGTCAGAAAAACTGGTGCCGGGGGAGGCAAATTTTTTTTGATCCCAAATGCAAAAACGGATGCCAGGATGAAATTCCGGGTCGAATTCCAAACTTAAAAATGGTATTGCTTGCTGTTTTTAAAAATCAAGCATTTTGGTGCCTGAAGAAGAAAACGCGTGATGCCGGGGTCAGAAAAACTGGTCCCTGGAGAGGTAAATTTTTTTTTATCCCAAATGCAAAAACGGATGACAGGACGAAATTCGGGGTTGAATTCCATACTTAAAAATGGTATTGCTTGCTGTTTTTAAAAATGAAGCTTTTTCGTGCCTGAAGAAGAAAACGCGTGATGCCGGGGTCAGAAAAACTGGTGCCTGGGGAGGCAAAATTTTTTTGATCCCAAATGCAAAAATGCATGCCAGGATGAGTTTCGGGGTAGAATTCCATACTTAAGAATGGTATTGCTTGCTGTTTTTAAAAATCAGTCTTTTTGTGCCTGAATAAGAAAACGCATGATGCCGGGGTCAGAAAAAATGATGCCTGGGTAGGCAAATTTTTTTTGATCCCAAATGCAAAAACGGATGCCAGGACGAAATTCCGGGTCGAATTCCAAACTTAAAAATGGTATTGCTTGCTGTTTTTAAAAATCACGCTTTTTGGTGCCTGAAGAAGAAAACGCGTGATGCCTGGGTCAGAAAAAGTGGTGCCTGGGGATGCAAATTTTTTTTGATCCCAAATGCAAAAACGGATGCCAGGACGAAATTCCGGGTCGAATTCCAAACTTAAAAATGGTATTGCTTGCTGTTTTTAAAAATCAAGCATTTTGGTGCCTGAAGAAGAAAACACGTGATGCCAGGGTCAGAAAAACTGGTGCCTGGGGAGGCAAATTTTTTTTGATCCCAAATGCAAAAACGGATGGCAGGACGAAATTCGGGGTCGAATTCCAAACTTAAAAATGATATTGCTTGCTGTTTTTAAAAATCAAGCTTTTTGGTGCCTGGAGAAGAAAACGCGTGATGCCGGGGTCAGAAATACTGGTGCCTGGGGAGGCAAATTTTTTTTGATCCCAAATGCAAAAACGGATGCCAGGACGAAATTCGGGGTCGAATTCCAAACTTAAAAATGGTATTGCTTGTTGTTTTTAAAAATCAAGCTTTTTGGTGCCTGAAGAAGAAATCGCGTGATGCCGGGGTCAGAAAAACTGGTGCCTGGGGAGGCAAATTTTTTTTGATCCCAAATGCAAAAACGGATGCCAGGACGAAATGCAGGGTCGATTTCCAAACTTAAAAATGGTATTGCTTGCTGTTTTTAAAAATCAAGCTTTTTGGTGCCTAAAGAAGAAAACGCGTGATGCCGGGGTCAGAAAAAATGATGCCTGGGTAGGCAAAAATTTTTTGATCCCAAATGCAAAAACGGATGCCAGGACGAAATGCAGGGTCGATTTCCAAACTTAAAAATGGTATTGCTTGCTGTTTTTAAAAATCAAGCTTTTTGGTGCCTAAAGAAGAAAACGCGTGATGCCGGGGTCAGAAAAACTGGTGCCTGGGGAGGCAAATTTTTTTTGATCCCAAATGCAAAAACGGATGCCAGGACGAAATTCTGGGTCGAATTCCAAACTTAAAAATGGTATTGCTTGCTGTTTTTAAAAATCAAGCTTTTTGGTGCCTGAAGAAGAAACGCGTGATGCCGGGGTCAGAAAAACTGGTGCCTGGGGAGGCAAATTTTTTTTGATCCCAAGGGCAAAAACGGATGCCAGGACGAAATGCAGGGTCGAATTCCAAAGTTAAAAATGGTATTGCTTGCTGTTTTTAAAAATCAAGCTTTTTGGTGCCTAAAGAAGAAAACGCGTGATGCCGGGGTCAGAAAAAATGATGCCTGGGTAGGCAAAAAATTTTTGATCCCAAATGCAAAAACGGATGCCAGGACGAAATGCAGGGTCGATTTCCAAACTTAAAAATGGTATTGCTTGCTGTTTTTAAAAATCAAGCGTTTTGGTGCCTGAAGAATAAAACGCGTGATGCCGGGGTCAGAAAAACTGGTGCCTGGGGAGGCAAATTTTTTTTGATCCCAAATGCAAAAACGGATGCCAGGACGAAATTCTGGGTCGAATTCCAAGCTTAAAAATGGAATTGCTTGCTGTTTTAAAAATCAAGCTTTTTGGTGCCTGAAGAAGAAATCGCGTGATGCCGGGGTCAGAAAAACTGGTGCCTGGGGAGGCAAATATTTTTTGATCCCAAATGCAAAAACGGATGCCAGGACGAAATGCAGGGTCGATTTCCAAACTTAAAAATGGTATTGCTTGCTGTTTTTAAAAATCAAGCTTTTTGGTGCCTAAAGAAGAAAACGCGTGATGCCGGGGTCAGAAAAAATGATGCCTGGGTAGGCAAAAAATTTTTGATCCCAAATGCAAAAACGGATGCCAGGACGAAATGCAGGGTCGATTTCCAAACTTAAAAATGGTATTGCTTGCTGTTTTTAAAAATCAAGCGTTTTGGTGCCTGAAGAATAAAACGCGTGATGCCGGGGTCAGAAAAACTGGTGCCTGGGGAGGCAAATTTTTTTTGATCCCAAATGCAAAAACGGATGCCAGGACGAAATTCTGGGTCGAATTCCAATCTTAAAAATGGTATTGCTTGCTGTTTTTAAAAATCAAGCTTTTTGGTGCCTGAAGAAGAAAACGCGTGATGCCGGGGTCAGAAATACTGGTGCCTGGGGAGGCAAAATTTTTTTGATCCCAAATGCAAAAACGGATGCCAGGACGAAATGCAGGGTCGAATTCCAATCTTAAAAATGGTATTGCTTGCTGTTTTTAAAAATCAAGCTTTTTGGTGCCTGAAGAAGAAAACGCGTGATGCCGGGGTCAGAAAAACTGGTGCCTCGGGAGGCAAATTTTTTTTGATCCCAAATGCAAAAACGGATGCCAGGACGAAATTCTGGGTCGAATTCCAAACTTAAAAATGGTATTGCTTGCTGTTTTTAAAAATCAAGCATTTTGGTGCTTGAAGAAGAAAACGCGTGATGCCGGGGTCAGAAAAACTGGTGCCTGGGGAGGCAAATTTTTTTGATCCCAAATGCAAAAACGGATGCCAGGACGAAATTCCGGGTCGAATTCCAAACTTAAAAATGGTATTGCTTGCTGTTTTTAAAAATCAAGCATTTTGGTGCCTGAAGAAGAAAACGCGTGATGCCGGGGTCAGAAAAACTGGTCCCTGGAGAGGTAAAATTTTTTTGATCCCAAATGCAAAAACGGATGACAGGACGAAATTCGGGGTTGAATTCCATACTTAAGAATGGTATTGCTTGCTGTTTTTAAAAATCAGTCTTTTTGTGCCTGAAGAAGAAAACGCGTGATGCCGGGGTCAGAAAAAATGATGCATGGTTAGGCAAAATTTTTTTGATCCCAAATGCAAAAATGGATGCCAGGACGAAATGCAGGGTCGATTTCCAAACTTAAAAATGGTATTGCTTGCTGTTTTTAAAAATCAAGCTTTTTGGTGCCTGAAGAAGAAAACGCGTGATGCCGGGGTCAGAAAAACTGGTGCCTGGGGAGGCAAATTTTTTTTGATCCCAAATGCAAAAACGGATGCCAGGACGAAATTCCGGGTCGAATTCCAAACTTAAAAATGGTATTGCTTGCTGTTTTTAAAAATCAAGCATTTTGGTGCCTGAAGAAGAAAACGCGTGATGCCGGGGTCAGAAAAACTGGTGCCTGGGGAGGCAAATTTTTTTTGATCCCAAATGCAAAAACGGATGCCAGGACGAAATTCCGGGTCGAATTCCAATCTTAAAAATGGTATTGCTTGCTGTTTTTAAAAATCAAGCTTTTTGGTGCCTGAAGAAGAAAACGCGTGATGCCGGGGTCAGAAAAACTGGTGCCTGGGGAGGCAAATTTTTTTTGATCCCAAATGCAAAAATGGATGCCAGGACGAAATTCCGGGTCGAATTCCAATCTTAAAAATGGTATTGCTTGCTGTTTTTAAAAATCAAGCATTTTGGTGCCTGAAGAAGAAATCGCGTGATGCCGGGGTCAGAAAAACTGGTGCCTGGGGAGGCAAATTTTTTTTGATCCCAAATGCAAAAACGGATGCCAGGACGAAATTCCGGGTCGAATTCCAATCTTAAAAATGGTATTGCTTGCTGTTTTTAAAAATCAAGCTTTTTGGTGCCTGAAGAAGAAAACGCGTGATGCCGGGGTCAGAAAAACTGGTGCCTGGGGAGGCAAATTTTTTTTGATCCCAAATGCAAAAATGGATGCCAGGACGAAATTCTGGGTCGAATTCCAAACTTAAAAATGGTATTGCTTGCTGTTTTTAAAAATCAAGCATTTTGGTGCCTGAAGAAGAAAACGCGTGATGCCGGGGTCAGAAAATCTGGTGCCTGGGGAGGCAAATTTTTTTTGATCCCAAATGCAAAAACGGATGCCAGGACGAAATTCCGGATTGAATTCCAAACTTAAAAATGGTATTGCTTGCTGTTTTTAAAAATCAAGCTTTTTGGTGCCTGAAGAAGAAATCGCGTGATGCCGGGGTCAGAAAAACTGGTGCCTGGGGAGGCAAATATTTTTTGATCCCAAATGCAAAAACGGATGCCAGGACGAAATGCAGGGTCGATTTCCAAACTTAAAAATGGTATTGCTTGCTGTTTTTAAAAATCAAGCTTTTTGGTGCCTAAAGAAGAAAACGCGTGATGCCGGGGTCAGAAAAAATGATGCCTGGGTAGGCAAAAAATTTTTGATCCCAAATGCAAAAACGGATGCCAGGACGAAATGCAGGGTCGATTTCCAAACTTAAAAATGGTATTGCTTGCTGTTTTTAAAAATCAAGCGTTTTGGTGCCTGAAGAATAAAACGCGTGATGCCGGGGTCAGAAAAACTGGTGCCTGGGGAGGCAAATTTTTTTTGATCCCAAATGCAAAAACGGATGCCAGGACGAAATTCTGGGTCGAATTCCAATCTTAAAAATGGTATTGCTTGCTGTTTTTAAAAATCAAGCTTTTTGGTGCCTGAAGAAGAAAACGCGTGATGCCGGGGTCAGAAATACTGGTGCCTGGGGAGGCAAAATTTTTTTGATCCCAAATGCAAAAACGGATGCCAGGACGAAATGCAGGGTCGAATTCCAATCTTAAAAATGGTATTGCTTGCTGTTTTTAAAAATCAAGCTTTTTGGTGCCTGAAGAAGAAAACGCGTGATGCCGGGGTCAGAAAAACTGGTGCCTCGGGAGGCAAATTTTTTTTGATCCCAAATGCAAAAACGGATGCCAGGACGAAATTCTGGGTCGAATTCCAAACTTAAAAATGGTATTGCTTGCTGTTTTTAAAAATCAAGCATTTTGGTGCTTGAAGAAGAAAACGCGTGATGCCGGGGTCAGAAAAACTGGTGCCTGGGGAGGCAAATTTTTTTGATCCCAAATGCAAAAACGGATGCCAGGACGAAATTCCGGGTCGAATTCCAAACTTAAAAATGGTATTGCTTGCTGTTTTTAAAAATCAAGCATTTTGGTGCCTGAAGAAGAAAACGCGTGATGCCGGGGTCAGAAAAACTGGTCCCTGGAGAGGTAAAATTTTTTTGATCCCAAATGCAAAAACGGATGACAGGACGAAATTCGGGGTTGAATTCCATACTTAAGAATGGTATTGCTTGCTGTTTTTAAAAATCAGTCTTTTTGTGCCTGAAGAAGAAAACGCGTGATGCCGGGGTCAGAAAAAATGATGCATGGTTAGGCAAAATTTTTTTGATCCCAAATGCAAAAATGGATGCCAGGACGAAATGCAGGGTCGATTTCCAAACTTAAAAATGGTATTGCTTGCTGTTTTTAAAAATCAAGCTTTTTGGTGCCTGAAGAAGAAAACGCGTGATGCCGGGGTCAGAAAAACTGGTGCCTGGGGAGGCAAATTTTTTTTGATCCCAAATGCAAAAACGGATGCCAGGACGAAATTCCGGGTCGAATTCCAAACTTAAAAATGGTATTGCTTGCTGTTTTTAAAAATCAAGCATTTTGGTGCCTGAAGAAGAAAACGCGTGATGCCGGGGTCAGAAAAACTGGTGCCTGGGGAGGCAAATTTTTTTTGATCCCAAATGCAAAAACGGATGCCAGGACGAAATTCCGGGTCGAATTCCAATCTTAAAAATGGTATTGCTTGCTGTTTTTAAAAATCAAGCTTTTTGGTGCCTGAAGAAGAAAACGCGTGATGCCGGGGTCAGAAAAACTGGTGCCTGGGGAGGCAAATTTTTTTTGATCCCAAATGCAAAAATGGATGCCAGGACGAAATTCCGGGTCGAATTCCAAACTTAAAAATGGTATTGCTTGCTGTTTTTAAAAATCAAGCTTTTTGGTGCCTGAAGAAGAAAATACGTGATGCCGGGGTCAGAAGAACTGGTGCCTGGGGAGGTAAAATTTTTTTGATCCCAAATGCAAAAACGGATGCCAGGACGAAATTCCGGGTCGAATTCCAATCTTAAAAATGGTATTGCTTGCTGTTTTTAAAAATCAAGCATTTTGGTGCCTGAAGAAGAAATCGCGTGATGCTGGGGTCAGAAAAACTGGTGTCTGGTGAGGCAAATTTTTTTTGATCCCAAATGCAAAAACGGATGCCAGGACGAAATTCCGGGTCGAATTCCAATCTTAAAAATGGTATTGCTTGCTGTTTTTAAAAATCAAGCATTTTGGTGCCTGAAGAAGAAATCGCGTGATGCCGGGGTCAGAAAAACTGGTGCCTGGGGAGGCAAATTTTTTTTGATCCCAAATGCAAAAACGGATGCCAGGACGAAATTCCGGGTCGAATTCCAATCTTAAAAATGGTATTGCTTGCTGTTTTTAAAAATCAAGCTTTTTGGTGCCTGAAGAAGAAAACGCGTGATGCCGGGGTCAGAAAAACTGGTGCCTGGGGAGGCAAATTTTTTTTGATCCCAAATGCAAAAATGGATGCCAGGACGAAATTCTGGGTCGAATTCCAAACTTAAAAATGGTATTGCTTGCTGTTTTTAAAAATCAAGCATTTTGGTGCCTGAAGAAGAAAACGCGTGATGCCGGGGTCAGAAAATCTGGTGCCTGGGGAGGCAAATTTTTTTTGATCCCAAATGCAAAAACGGATGCCAGGACGAAATTCCGGATTGAATTCCAAACTTAAAAATGGTATTGCTTGCTGTTTTTAAAAATCAAGCTTTTTGGTGCCTGAAGAAGAAATCGCGTGATGCCGGGGTCAGAAAAACTGGTGCCTGGGGAGGCAAATATTTTTTGATCCCAAATGCAAAAACGGATGCCAGGACGAAATGCAGGGTCGATTTCCAAACTTAAAAATGGTATTGCTTGCTGTTTTTAAAAATCAAGCTTTTTGGTGCCTAAAGAAGAAAACGCGTGATGCCGGGGTCAGAAAAAATGATGCCTGGGTAGGCAAAAAATTTTTGATCCCAAATGCAAAAACGGATGCCAGGACGAAATGCAGGGTCGATTTCCAAACTTAAAAATGGTATTGCTTGCTGTTTTTAAAAATCAAGCGTTTTGGTGCCTGAAGAATAAAACGCGTGATGCCGGGGTCAGAAAAACTGGTGCCTGGGGAGGCAAATTTTTTTTGATCCCAAATGCAAAAACGGATGCCAGGACGAAATTCTGGGTCGAATTCCAATCTTAAAAATGGTATTGCTTGCTGTTTTTAAAAATCAAGCATTTTGGTGCCTGAAGAAGAAAACGCGTGATGCCGGGGTCAGAAAAACTGGTGCCTGGGGAGGCAAATTTTTTTTGATCCCAAATGCAAAAATGGATGGCAGGACGAAATGCAGGGTCGAATTCCAATCTTAAAAATGGTATTGCTTGCTGTTTTTAAAAATCAAGCTTTTTGGTGCCTGAAGAAGAAAACGCGTGATGCCGGGGTCAGAAATAATGGTGCCTGGGGAGGCAAAAATTTTTTGATCCCAAATGCAAAAACGGATGCCAGGACGAAATGCAGGGTCGATTTCCAAACTTAAAAATGGTATTGCTTGCTGTTTTTGAAAATCAAGCTTTTTGGTGCCTGAAGAAGAAAATGCGTGATGCCGGGTTAAAAAAACTGGTGCCTGGGGAGGCAAATTTTTTTTGATCCCAAATGCAAAAACGGATGCCAGGACGAAATTCCGGGTCGAATTCCAAACTTAAAGATGGTATTGCTTGCTGTTTTTAAAAATCAAGCGTTTAGGTGCCTGAAGATGAAAACACGTGATGCCGGGGTCAGAAAAACTGGTGCCTGGGGAGGTAAAATTTTTTTGATCCCAAATGCAAAAACAGATGCCAGGACGAAATTCGGGGTCGAATTCCAATCTTAAAAATGGTATTGCTTGCTGTTTTTAAAAATCAAGCTTTTTGGTGCATAAAGAAGAAAACGCGTGATGCCGGGGTCAGAAAAAATGATGCCTGGGTAGGCAAAATTTTTTTGATCCCAAATGCAAAAACAGATGCCAGGACGAAATGCAGGGTCGAATTCCAAACTTAAAAATGGTATTGCTTGCTGTTTTTAAAAATCAAGCTTTTTGGTGCCTGAAGAAGAAAACACGTGATGCCGGGGTCAGAAAAACTGGTGCCTGGGGAGGCAAATTTTTTTTGTTCCCAAATGCAAAAACGGATGCCAGGATGAAATTCGGGGTCGAATTCCAAACTTAAAAATGGTATTGCTTGCTGTTTTTAAAAATCAAGCTTTTTGGTGCCTGAAGAAGAAAACGCGTGATGCCGGGGTCAGAAAAACTGGTGCCGGGGGAGGCAAATTTTTTTTGATCCCAAATGCAAAAACGGATGCCAGGACGAAATTCCGGGTCGAATTCCAAACTTAAAAATGGTATTGCTTGCTGTTTTTAAAAATCAAGCATTTTGGTGCCTGAAGAAGAAAACGCGTGATGCCGGGGTCAGAAAAACTGGTCCCTGGAGAGGTAAAATTTTTTTGATCCCAAATGCAAAAACGGATGACAGGACGAAATTCGGGGTTGAATTCCATACTTAAAAATGGTATTGCTTGCTGTTTTTAAAAATGAAGCTTTTTCGTGCCTGAAGAAGAAAACGCGTGATGCCGGGGTCAGAAAAACTAGTGCCTGGGGAGGCAAATTTTTTTTGATCCCAAATGCAAAAATGCATGCCAGGATGAGTTTCGGGGTAGAATTCCATACTTAAGAATGGTATTGCTTGCTGTTTTTAAAAATCAGTCTTTTTGTGCCTGAAGAAGAAAACGCGTGATGCCGGGGTCAGAAAAAATGATGCCTGGGTAGGCAAATTTTTTTTGATCCCAAATGCAAAAACGGATGCCAGGACGAAATGCAGGGTCGATTTCCAAACTTAAAAATGGTATTGCTTGCTGTTTTTAAAAATCAAGCTTTTTGGTGCCTGAAGAAGAAAACGCGTGATGCCGGGGTCAGAAAAACTGGTGCCTGGGGAGGCAAATTTTTTTTGATCCCAAATGCAAAAACGGATGCCAGGACGAAATTCCGGGTCGAATTCCAAACTTAAAAATGGTATTGCTTGCTGTTTTTAAAAATCAAGCTTTTTGGTGCCTGAAGAAGAAAACATGTGATGCCGGGGTCAGAAGAACTGGTGCCTGGGGAGGTAAAATTTTTTTGATCCCAAATGCAAAAACGGATGCCAGGACGAAATTCGGGGTCGAATTCCAATCTTAAAAATGGTATTGCTTGCTGTTTTTAAAAATCAGGCTTTTTGGTGCCTAAAGAAGAAAACGCGTGATGCCGGGGTCAGAAAAACTGGTGCCTGGGGAGGCAAATTTTTTTTGATCCCAAATGCAAAAACGGATGCCAGGATGAAATTCCGGGTCGAATTCCAAACTTAAAAATGGTATTGCTTGCTGTTTTTAAAAATCACGCTTTTTGGTGCCTGAAGAAGAAAACACGTGATGCCTGGGTCAGAAAAAGTGGTGCCTGGGGATGCAAATTTTTTTTGATCCCAAAGCAAAAACGGATGCCAGGACGAAATTCCGGGTCGAATTCCAAACTTAAAAATGGTATTGCTTGCTGTTTTTAAAAATCAAGCATTTTGGTGCCTGAAGAAGAAAACGCGTGATGCCCGGGTCAGAAAAACTGGTGCCTGGGGAGGCAAATTTTTTTTGATCCCAAATGCAAAAACGGATGGCAGGACGAAATTCGGGGTCGAATTCCAAACTTAAAAATGATATTGCTTGCTGTTTTTAAAAATCAAGCTTTTTGGTGCCTGGAGAAGAAAACGCGTGATGCCGGGGTCAGAAATACTGGTGCCTGGGGAGGCAAATTTTTTTTGATCCCAAATGCAAAAACGGATGCCAGGACGAAATTCGGGGTCGAATTCCAAACTTAAAAATGGTATTGCTTGCTGTTTTTAAAAATCAAGCATTTTGGTGCCTGAAGAAGAAAACGCGTGATGCCGGGGTCAGAAAAACTGGTACCTGGGGAGGCAAATTTTTTTTGATCCCAAATGCAAAAACGGATGCCAGGACGAAATGCAGGGTCGATTTCCAAACTTAAAAATGGTATTGCTTGCTGTTTTTAAAAATCAAGCTTTTTGGTGCCTGAAGAAGAAAACGCGTGATGCCGGGGTCAGAAATACTGGTGCCTGGGGAGGTAAAATTTTTTTGATCCCAAATGCAAAAACGGATGCCAGGACGAAATTCGGGGTCGAATTCCAATCTTAAAAATGGTATTGCTTGCTGTTTTTAAAAATCAACCTTTTTGGTGCATAAAGAAGAAAACGCGTGATGCCGGGGTCAGAAAAAATGATGCCTGGGTAGGCAAAATTTTTTTGATCCCAAATGCAAAAACAGATGCCAGGACGAAATGCAGGGTCGAATTCCAAACTTAAAAATGGTATTGCTTGCTGTTTTTAAAAATCAGTCTTTTTGTGCCTGAAGAAGAAAACGCGTGATGCCGGGGTCAGAAAAACTGGTGCCTGGGGAGGCAAATTTTTTTTGATCCCAAATGCAAAAACGGATGCCAGGACGAAATTCCGGGTCGAATTCCAAACTTAAAAATGGTATTGCTTGCTGTTTTTAAAAATCAAGCTTTTTGGTGCCTGGAGAAGAAAACACGTGATGCCGGGGTCAGAAGAACTGGTCCCTGGGGAGGTAAAAAATTTTTGATCCCAAATGCAAAAACGGATGCCAGGACGAAATTCGGGGTCGAATTCCAATCTTAAAAATGGTATTGCTTGCTGTTTTTAAAAATCAGGCTTTTTGGTGCCTAAAGAAGAAAACGCGTGATGCCGGGGTCAGAAAAAATGATGCCTGGGTAGGCAAATTTTTTTTGATCCCAAATGCAAAAACGGATGCCAGGACGAAATTCCGGGTCGAATTCCAAACTTAAAAATGGTATTGCTTGCTGTTTTTAAAAATCACGCTTTTTGGTGCCTGAAGAAGAAAACACGTGATGCCTGGGTCAGAAAAAGTGGTGCCTGGGGATGCAAATTTTTTTTGATCCCAAATGCAAAAACGGATGCCAGGACGAAATTCCGGGTCGAATTCCAAACTTAAAAATGGTATTGCTTGCTGTTTTTAAAAATCAAGCATTTTGGTGCCTGAAGAAGAAAACGTGTGATGCCCGGGTCAGAAAAACTGGTGCCTGGGGAGGCAAATTTTTTTTGATCCCAAATGCAAAAACGGATGGCAGGACGAAATTCGGGGTCGAATTCCAAACTTAAAAATGATATTGCTTGCTGTTTTTAAAAATCAAGCTTTTTGGTGCCTGGAGAAGAAAACGCGTGATGCCGGGGTCAGAAATACTGGTGCCTGGGGAGGCAAATTTTTTTTGATCCCAAATGCAAAAACGGATGCCAGGACGAAATTCCGGGTCGAATTCCAATCTTAAAAATGGTATTGCTTGCTGTTTTTAAAAATCAAGCTTTTTGGTGCCTGAAGAAGAAAACGCGTGATGCCGGGGTCAGAAAAACTGGTGCCTGGGGAGGCAAATTTTTTTTGATCCCAAATGCAAAAACGGATGCCAGGACGAAATTCTGGGTCGAATTCCAAACTTAAAAATGGTATTGCTTGCTGTTTTTAAAAATCAAGCATTTTGGTGCCTGAAGAAGAAAACGCGTGATGCCGGGGTCAGAAAAACTGGTGCCTGGGGAGGCAAATTTTTTTTGATCCCAAATTCAAAAACGGATGCCAGGACGAAATGCAGGGTCGATTTCCAAACTTAAAAATGGTATTGCTTGCTGTTTTTAAAAATCAAGCTTTTTGGTGCCTGAAGAAGAAAACGCGTGATGCCGGGGTCAGAAATACTGGTGCCTGGGGAGGCAAAATTTTTTTGATCCCAAATGCAGAAACGGATGCCAGGACGAAATGCAGGGTTGATTTCCAAACTTAAAAATGGTATTGCTTGCTGTTTTTGAAAATCAAGCTTTTTGGTGCCTGAAGAAGAAAATGCGTGATGCCGGGTTAAAAAAACTGGTGCCTGGGGAGGCAAATTTTTTTTGATCCCAAATGCAAAAACGGATGCCAGGACGAAATTCCGGGTCGAATTCCAAACTTAAAGATGGTATTGCTTGCTGTTTTTAAAAATCAAGCTTTTAGGTGCCTGAAGATGAAAACACATGATGCCGGGGTCAGAAAAAATGATGCCTGGGTAGGCAAAATTTTTTTGATCCCAAATGCAAAAACAGATGCCAGGACGAAATGCAGGGTCGAATTCCAAACTTAAAAATGGTATTGCTTGCTGTTTTTAAAAATCAAGCTTTTTGGTGCCTGAAGAAGAAAACACGTGATGCCGGGGTCAGAAAAACTGGTGCCTGGGGAGGCAAATTTTTTTTGTTCCCAAATGCAAAAACGGATGCCAGGATGAAATTCGGGGTCGAATTCCAAACTTAAAAATGGTATTGCTTGCTGTTTTTAAAAATCAAGCTTTTTGGTGCCTGAAGAAGAAAACGCGTGATGCCGGGGTCAGAAAAACTGGTGCCGGGGGAGGCAAATTTTTTTTGATCCCAAATGCAAAAACGGATGCCAGGACGAAATTCCGGGTCGAATTCCAAACTTAAAAATGGTATTGCTTGCTGTTTTTAAAAATCAAGCATTTTGGTGCCTGAAGAAGAAAACGCGTGATGCCGGGGTCAGAAAAACTGGTCCCTGGAGAGGTAAATTTTTTTTTATCCCAAATGCAAAAACGGATGACAGGACGAAATTCGGGGTTGAATTCCATACTTAAAAATGGTATTGCTTGCTGTTTTTAAAAATGAAGCTTTTTCGTGCCTGAAGAAGAAAACGCGTGATGCCGGGGTCAGAAAAACTGGTGCCTGGGGAGGCAAAATTTTTTTGATCCCAAATGCAAAAATGCATGCCAGGATGAGTTTCGGGGTAGAATTCCATACTTAAGAATGGTATTGCTTGCTGTTTTTAAAAATCAGTCTTTTTGTGCCTGAAGAAGAAAACGCATGATGCCGGGGTCAGAAAAAATGATGCCTGGGTAGGCAAATTTTTTTTGATCCCAAATGCAAAAACGGATGCCAGGACGAAATTCCGGGTCGAATTCCAAACTTAAAAATGGTATTGCTTGCTGTTTTTAAAAATCACGCTTTTTGGTGCCTGAAGAAGAAAACGCGTGATGCCTGGGTCAGAAAAAGTGGTGCCTGGGGATGCAAATTTTTTTTGATCCCAAATGCAAAAACGGATGCCAGGACGAAATTCCGGGTCGAATTCCAAACTTAAAAATGGTATTGCTTGCTGTTTTTAAAAATCAAGCATTTTGGTGCCTGAAGAAGAAAACACGTGATGCCAGGGTCAGAAAAACTGGTGCCTGGGGAGGCAAATTTTTTTTGATCCCAAATGCAAAAACGGATGGCAGGACGAAATTCGGGGTCGAATTCCAAACTTAAAAATGATATTGCTTGCTGTTTTTAAAAATCAAGCTTTTTGGTGCCTGGAGAAGAAAACGCGTGATGCCGGGGTCAGAAATACTGGTGCCTGGGGAGCCAAATTTTTTTTGATCCCAAATGCAAAAACGGATGGCAGGACGAAATTCGGGGTCGAATTCCAAACTTAAAAATGGTATTGCTTGTTGTTTTTAAAAATCAAGCTTTTTGGTGCCTGAAGAAGAAATCGCGTGATGCCGGGGTCAGAAAAACTGGTGCCTGGGGAGGCAAATTTTTTTTGATCCCAAATGCAAAAACGGATGCCAGGACGAAATGCAGGGTCGATTTCCAAACTTAAAAATGGTATTGCTTGCTGTTTTTAAAAATCAAGCTTTTTGGTGCCTAAAGAAGAAAACGCGTGATGCCGGGGTCAGAAAAAATGATGCCTGGGTAGGCAAAAATTTTTTGATCCCAAATGCAAAAACGGATGCCAGGACGAAATGCAGGGTCGATTTCCAAACTTAAAAATGGTATTGCTTGCTGTTTTTAAAAATCAAGCTTTTTGGTGCCTAAAGAAGAAAACGCGTGATGCCGGGGTCAGAAAAACTGGTGCCTGGGGAGGCAAATTTTTTTTGATCCCAAATGCAAAAACGGATGCCAGGACGAAATTCTGGGTCGAATTCCAAACTTAAAAATGGTATTGCTTGCTGTTTTTAAAAATCAAGCTTTTTGGTGCCTGAAGAAGAAACGCGTGATGCCGGGGTCAGAAAAACTGGTGCCTGGGGAGGCAAATTTTTTTTGATCCCAAGGGCAAAAACGGATGCCAGGACGAAATGCAGGGTCGAATTCCAAAGTTAAAAATGGTATTGCTTGCTGTTTTTAAAAATCAAGCATTTTGGTGCCTGAAGAAGAAAACGCGTGATGCCGGGGTCAGAAAAACTGGTGCCTGGGGAGGGAAATTTTTTTTGATCCCAAATGCAAAAATGGATGGCAGGACGAAATGCAGGGTCGAATTCCAATCTTAAAAATGGTATTGCTTGCTGTTTTTAAAAATCAAGCTTTTTGGTGCCTGAAGAAGAAAACGCGTGATGCCGGGGTCAGAAATACTGGTGCCTGGGGAGGCAATTTTTTTTGATCCCAAATGCAAAAACGGATGCCAGGACGAAATGCAGGGTCGATTTGCAAACTTAAAAATGGTATTGCTTGCTGTTTTTGAAAATCAAGCTTTTTGGTGCCTGAAGAAGAAAATGCGTGATGCCGGGTTAAAAAAACTGGTGCCTGGGGAGGCAAATTTTTTTTGATCCCAAATGCAAAAACGGATGCCAGGACGAAATGCAGGGTCGAATTCCAAATTTAAAAATGGTATTGCTTGCTGTTTTTAAAAATCAAGCTTTTAGGTGCCTGAAGATGAAAACACGTGATGCCGGGGTCAGAAAAACTGGTGCCTGGGGAGGTAAAATTTTTTTGATCCCAAATGCAAAAACGGATGCCAGGACGAAATTCGGGATCGAATTCCAATCTTAAAAATGGTATTGCTTGCTGTTTTTAAAAATCAAGCTTTTTGGTGCATAAAGAAGAAAACGCGTGATGCCGGGGTCAGAAAAAATGATGCCTGGGTAGGCAAAATATTTTTGATCCCAAATGCAAAAACAGATGCCAGGACGAAATGCAGGGTCGAATTCCAAACTTAAAAATGATATTGCTTGCTGTTTTTAAAAATCAAGCTTTTTGGTGCCTGAAGAAGAAAACACGTGATGCCGGGGTCAGAAAAACTGGTGCCTGGGGAGGCAAATTTTTTTTGTTCCCAAATGCAAAAACGGATGCCAGGACGAAATTCGGGGTCGAATTCCAAACTTAAAAATGGTATTGCTTGCTGTTTTTAAAAATCAAGCTTTTTGGTGCCTGAAGAAGAAAACGCGTGATGCCGGGGTCAGAAATACTGGTGCCTGGGGAGGCAATTTTTTTTGATCCCAAATGCAAAAACGGATGCCAGGACGAAATGCAGGGTCGATTTGCAAACTTAAAAATGGTATTGCTTGCTGTTTTTGAAAATCAAGCTTTTTGGTGCCTGAAGAAGAAAATGCGTGATGCCGGGTTAAAAAAACTGGTGCCTGGGGAGGCAAATTTTTTTTGATCCCAAATGCAAAAACGGATGCCAGGACGAAATGCAGGGTCGAATTCCAAATTTAAAAATGGTATTGCTTGCTGTTTTTAAAAATCAAGCTTTTAGGTGCCTGAAGATGAAAACACGTGATGCCGGGGTCAGAAAAACTGGTGCCTGGGGAGGTAAAATTTTTTTGATCCCAAATGCAAAAACGGATGCCAGGATGAAATTCGGGGTCGAATTCCAATCTTAAAAATGGTATTGCTTGCTGTTTTTAAAAATCAAGCTTTTTGGTGCATAAAGAAGAAAACGCGTGATGCCGGGGTCAGAAAAAATGATGCCTGGGTAGGCAAAATTTTTTTGATCCCAAATGCAAAAACAGATGCCAGGACGAAATGCAGGGTCGAATTCCAAACTTAAAAATGATATTGCTTGCTGTTTTTAAAAATCAAGCTTTTTGGTGCCTGAAGAAGAAAACACGTGATGCCGGGGTCAGAAAAACTGGTGCCTGGGGAGGCAAATTTTTTTTGTTCCCAAATGCAAAAACGGATGCCAGGACGAAATTCGGGGTCGAATTCCAAACTTAAAAATGGTATTGCTTGCTGTTTTTAAAAATCAAGCTTTTTGGTGCCTGAAGAAGAAAACGCGTGATGCCGGGGTCAGAAAAACTGGTGCCGGGGGAGGCAAAATTTTTTGGATCCCAAATGCAAAAACGGATGCCAGGACGAAATTCCGGGTCGAATTCCAAACTTAAAAATGGTATTGCTTGCTGTTTTTAAAAATCAAGCTTTTTGGGGCCTGAAGAAGAAATCGCGTGATGCCGGGGTCAGAAAAACTGGTTCCTGGGGAGGCAAATTTTTTTTGATCCCAAATGCAAAAACGGATGCCAGGACGAAATTCGGGGTCGAATTCCAAACTTAAAAATGGTATTGCTTGCTGTTTTTAAAAATCAAGCTTTTTGGTGCCTGACGAAGAAAACACGTGATGCCGGGGTCAGAAAAACTGGTGCCTGGGGAGGCAAATTTTTTTTGATCCCAAATGCAAAAACGGATGCCAGGACGAAATGCAGGGTCGATTTCCAAACTTAAAAATGGTATTGCTTGCTGTTTTTAAAAATCAAGCATTTTGGTGCCTGAAGAAGAAAACGCGTGATGCCGGGGTCAGAAAAACTGGTGCCTGGTGAGGCAAATTTTTTTTGATCCCAAATGCAAAAACGGATGCCAGGACGAAATTCCGGGTCGAATTCCAAACTTAAAAATGGTATTGCTTGCTGTTTTTAAAAATCAAGCTTTTTGGTGCCTGAAGAAGAAAACGCGTGATGCCGGGGTCAGAAAAACTGGTGCCTGGGGAGGCAAATTTTTTTTGATCCCAAATGCAAAAACGGATGCCAGGACGAAATTCCGGGTCGAATTCCAAACTTAAAAATGGTATTGCTTGCTGTTTTTAAAAATCAAGCATTTTGGTGCCTGAAGAAGAAAACGCGTGATGCCGGGGTCAGAAAAACTGGTCCCTGGAGAGGTAAAATTTTTTTGATCCCAAATGCAAAAACGGATGACAGGACGAAATTCGGGGTTGAATTCCATACTTAAAAATGGTATTGCTTGCTGTTTTTAAAAATGAAGCTTTTTCGTGCCTGAAGAAGAAAACGCGTGATGCCGGGGTCAGAAAAACTGGTGCCTGGGGAGGCAAATTTTTTTTGATCCCAAATGCAAAAATCCATGCCAGGATGAGTTTCGGGGTAGAATTCCATACTTAAAAATGGTATTGCTTGCTGTTTTTAAAAATCAGTCTTTTTGTCCCTGAAGAAGAAAACGCGTGATGCCGGGGTCAGAAAAAATGATTCCTGGGTAGGCAAATTTTTTTTGATCCCAAATGCAAAAACGGATGCCAGGACGAAATTCGGGGTCGAATTCCATCCTTAAAAATGGTATTGCTTGCTGTTTTTAAAAATGAAGCTTTTTCGTGCCTGAAGAAGAAAACGCGTGATGCCGGGGTCAGAAAAACTGGTGCCTGGGGAGGCAAATTTTTTTTGATCCCAAATGCAAAAATCCATGCCAGGATGAGTTTCAGGGTAGAATTCCATACTTAAAAATGATATTGCTTAATGTTTTTAAAAATCAAGCATTTTGGTGCCTGAAGAAGAAAACGCGTGATGCCGGGGTCAGAAAAACTGGTGCCTGGGGAGGCAAATTTTTTTTGATCCCAAATGCAAAAACGGATGCCAGGACGAAATTCCGGGTCGAATTCCAAACTTAAAAATGGTATTGCTTGCTGTTTTTAAAAATCAAGCTTTTTGGTGCCTGAAGAAGAAATCGCGTGATGCCGGGGTCAGAAAAACTGGTGCCTGGGGAGGCAAATTTTTTTTGATCCCAAATGCAAAAACGGATGCCAGGACGAAATTCCGGGTCGAATTCCAAACTTAAAACTGGTATTGCTTGCTGTTTTTAAAAATCACGCTTTTTGGTGCCTGAAGAAGAAAACGCGTGATGCCTGGGTCAGAAAAAGTGGTGCCTGGGGATGCAAATTTTTTTTGATCCCAAATGCAAAAACGGATGCCAGGACGAAATTCCGGGTCGAATTCCAAACTTAAAAATGGTATTGCTTGCTGTTATTAAAAATCAAGCATTTTGGTGCCTGAAGAAGAAAACGCGTGATGCCAGGGTCAGAAAAACTGGTGCCTGGGGAGGCAAATTTTTTTTGATCCCAAATGCAAAAACGGATGGCAGGACGAAATTCGGGGTCGAATTCCAAACTTAAAAATGATATTGCTTGCTGTTTTTAAAAATCAAGCTTTTTGGTGCCTGGAGAAGAAAACGCGTGATGCCGGGGTCAGAAATACTGGTGCCTGGGGAGGAAAATTTTTTTTGATCCCAAATGCAAAAACGGATGCCAGGATGAAATTCGGGATCGAATTCCAAACTTAAAAATGGTATTGCTTGCTGTTATTAAAAATCAAGCTTTTTGGTGCCTGAAGAAGAAATCGCGTGATGCCGGGGTCAGAAAAAATGGTGCCTGGGGAGGCAAATTTTTTTTGATCCCAAATGCAAAAACGGATGCCAGGACGAAATGCAGGGTCGATTTCCAAACTTAAAAATGGTATTGCTTGCTGTTTTTAAAAATCAAGCTTTTTGGTGCCTAAAGAAGAAAACGCGTGATGCCGGGGTCAGAAAAAATGATGCCTGGGTAGGCAAAAATTTTTTGATCCCAAATGCAGAAACGGATGCCAGGACGAAATGCAGGGTCGATTTCCAAACTTAAAAATGGTATTGCTTGCTGTTTTTAAAAATCAAGCGTTTTGGTGCCTGAAGAAGAAAACGCGTGATGCCGGGGTCAGAAAAACTGGTGCCTGGGGAGGCAAATTTTTTTTGATCCCAAATGCAAAAACGGATGCCAGGACGAAATTCTGGGTCGAATTCCAAACTTAAAAATGGTATTGCTTGCTGTTTTTAAAAATCAAGCTTTTTGGTGCCTGAAGAAGAAACGCGTGATGCCGGGGTCAGAAATACTGGTGCCTGGGGAGGCAAAATTTTTTTGATCCCAAGGGCAAAAACGGATGCCAGGACGAAATGCAGGGTCAAATTCCAAAGTTAAAAATGGAATTGCTTGCTGTTTTTAAAAATCAAGCTTTTTGGTGCATAAAGAAGAAAACGCGTGATGCCGGGGTCAGAAAAAATGATGCCTGGGTAGGCAAAATTTTTTTGATCCCAAATGCAAAAACAGATGCCAGGACGAAATGCAGGGTCGAATTCCAAACTTAAAAATGATATTGCTTGCTGTTTTTAAAAATCAAGCTTTTTGGTGCCTGAAGAAGAAAACACGTGATGCCGGGGTCAGAAAAACTGGTGCCTGGGGAGGCAAATTTTTTTTGTTCCCAAATGCAAAAACGGATGCCAGGATGAAATTCGGGGTCGAATTCCAAACTTAAAAATGGTATTGCTTGCTGTTTTTAAAAATCAAGCTTTTTGGTGCCTGAAGAAGAAAACGCGTGATGCCGGGGTCAGAAAAACTGGTGCCTGGGGAGGCAAATTTTTTTTGATCCCAAATGCAAAAATCCATGCCAGGATGAGTTTCAGGGTAGAATTCCATACTTAAAAATGATATTGCTTAATGTTTTTAAAAATCAAGCATTTTGGTGCCTGAAGAAGAAAACGCGTGATGCCGGGGTCAGAAAAACTGGTGCCTGGGGAGGCAAATTTTTTTTGATCCCAAATGCAAAAACGGATGCCAGGACGAAATTCCGGGTCGAATTCCAAACTTAAAAATGGTATTGCTTGCTGTTTTTAAAAATCAAGCTTTTTGGTGCCTGAAGAAGAAATCGCGTGATGCCGGGGTCAGAAAAACTGGTGCCTGGTGAGGCAAATTTTTTTTTATCCCAAATGCAAAAACGGATGCCAGGACGAAATTCGGGGTCGAATTCCAAACTTAAAAATGGTATTGCTTGCTGTTTTTAAAAATCAAGCTTTTTGGTGCCTGACGAAGAAAACACGTGATGCCGGGGTCAGAAAAACTGGTGCCTGGGGAGGCAAATTTTTTTTGATCCCAAATGCAAAAACGGATGCCAGGACGAAATGCAGGGTCGATTTCCAAACTTAAAAATGGTATTGCTTGCTGTTTTTAAAAATCAAGCATTTTGGTGCCTGAAGAAGAAAACGCGTGATGCCGGGGTCAGAAAAACTGGTGCCTGGTGAGGCAAATTTTTTTTGATCCCAAATGCAAAAACGGATGCCAGGACGAAATTCGGGGTCGAATTCCAAACTTAAAAATGGTATTGCTTGCTGTTTTTAAAAATGAAGCTTTTTCGTGCCTGAAGAAGAAAACGCGTGATGCCGGGGTCAGAAAAACTGGTGCCTGGGGAGGCAAATTTTTTTTGATCCCAAATGCAAAAATCCATGCCAGGATGAGTTTCAGGGTAGAATTCCATACTTAAAAATGATATTGCTTAATGTTTTTAAAAATCAAGCATTTTGGTGCCTGAAGAAGAAAACGCGTGATGCCGGGGTCAGAAAAACTGGTGCCTGGGGAGGCAAATTTTTTTTGATCCCAAATGCAAAAACGGATGCCAGGACGAAATTCTGGGTCGAATTCCAAACTTAAAAATGGTATTGCTTGCTGTTTTTAAAAATCAAGCATTTTGGTGCCTGAAGAAGAAAACGCGTGATGCCAGGGTCAGAAAAACTGGTGCCTGGGGAGGCAAATTTTTTTTGATCCCAAATGCAAAAACGGATGGCAGGACGAAATTCGGGGTCGAATTCCAAACTTAAAAATGATATTGCTTGCTGTTTTTAAAAATCAAGCTTTTTGGTGCCTGGAGAAGAAAACGCGTGATGCCGGGGTCAGAAATACTGGTGCCTGGGGAGGAAAAATTTTTTTGATCCCAAATGCAAAAACGGATGCCAGGATGAAATTCGGGATCGAATTCCAAACTTAAAAATGGTATTGCTTGCTGTTTTTAAAAATCAAGCTTTTTGGTGCCTGAAGAAGAAATCGCGTGATGCCGGGGTCAGAAAAAATGGTGCCTGGGGAGGCAAATTTTTTTTGATCCCAAATGCAAAAACGGATGCCAGGACGAAATGCAGGGTCGATTTCCAAAGTTAAAAATGGTATTGCTTGCTGTTTTTAAAAATCAAGCTTTTTGGTGCATAAAGAAGAAAACGCGTGATGCCGGGGTCAGAAAAAATGATGCCTGGGTAGGCAAAATTTTTTTGATCCCAAATGCAAAAACAGATGCCAGGACGAAATGCAGGGTCGAATTCCAAACTTAAAAATGATATTGCTTGCTGTTTTTAAAAATCAAGCTTTTTGGTGCCTGAAGAAGAAAACACGTGATGCCGGGGTCAGAAAAACTGGTGCCTTGGGGAGGCAAATTTTTTTTGTTCCCAAATGCAAAAACGGATGCCAGGATGAAATTCGGGGTCGAATTCCAAACTTAAAAATGGTATTGCTTGCTGTTTTTAAAAATCAAGCTTTTTGGTGCCTGAAGAAGAAAACGCGTGATGCCGGGGTCAGAAAAACTGGTGCCTGGGGAGGCAAATTTTTTTGATCCCAAATGCAAAAATCCATGCCAGGATGAGTTTCAGGGTAGAATTCCATACTTAAAAATGATATTGCTTAATGTTTTTAAAAATCAAGCATTTTGGTGCCTGAAGAAGAAAACGCGTGATGCCGGGGTCAGAAAAACTGGTGCCTGGGGAGGCAAATTTTTTTTGATCCCAAATGCAAAAACGGATGCCAGGACGAAATTCCGGGTCGAATTCCAAACTTAAAAATGGTATTGCTTGCTGTTTTTAAAAATCAAGCTTTTTGGTGCCTGAAGAAGAAATCGCGTGATGCCGGGGTCAGAAAAACTGGTGCCTGGGGAGGCAAATTTTTTTTTATCCCAAATGCAAAAACGGATGCCAGGACGAAATTCGGGGTCGAATTCCAAACTTAAAAATGGTATTGCTTGCTGTTTTTAAAAATCAAGCTTTTTGGTGCCTGACGAAGAAAACACGTGATGCCGGGGTCAGAAAAACTGGTGCCTGGGGAGGCAAATTTTTTTTGATCCCAAATGCAAAAACGGATGCCAGGACGAAATGCAGGGTCGATTTCCAAACTTAAAAATGGTATTGCTTGCTGTTTTTAAAAATCAAGCTTTTTGGTGCCTGAAGAAGAAAACACGTGATGCCGGGGTCAGAAAAAATGATGCCTGGGTAGGCAAAATTTTTTTGATCCCAAATGCAAAAACAGATGCCAGGACGAAATGCAGGGTCGAATTCCAAACTTAAAAATGATATTGCTTGCTGTTTTTAAAAATCAAGCTTTTTGGTGCCTGAAGAAGAAAACACGTGATGCCGGGGTCAGAAAAACTGGTGCCTGGGGAGGCAAATTTTTTTTGTTCCCAAATGCAAAAACGGATGCCAGGATGAAATTCGGGGTCGAATTCCAAACTTAAAAATGGTATTGCTTGCTGTTTTTAAAAATCAAGCTTTTTGGTGCCTGAAGAAGAAATCGCGTGATGCCGGGGTCAGAAAAACTGGTGCCTGGGGAGGCAAATTTTTTTTGATCCCAAATGCAAAAACGGATGCCAGGACGAAATTCGGGGTCGAATTCCAAACTTAAAAATGGTATTGCTTGCTGTTTTTAAAAATCAAGCTTTTTGGTGCCTGAAGAAGAAAACACGTGATGCCGGGGTCAGAAAAACTGGTGCCTGGGGAGGCAAATTTTTTTTGATCCCAAATGCAAAAACGGATGCCAGGACGAAATGCAGGGTCGATTTCCAAACTTAAAAATGGTATTGCTTGCTGTTTTTAAAAATCAAGCATTTTGGTGCCTGAAGAAGAAAACGCGTGATGCCGGGATCAGAAAAACTGGTGCCTGGTGAGGCAAATTTTTTTTGATCCCAAATGCAAAAACGGATGCCAGGACGAAATTCGGGGTCGAATTCCAAACTTAAAAATGGTATTGCTTGCTGTTTTTAAAAATGAAGCTTTTTCGTGCCTGAAGAAGAAAACGCGTGATGCCGGGGTCAGAAAAACTGGTGCCTGGGGAGGCAAATTTTTTTTGATCCCAAATGCAAAAATCCATGCCAGGATGAGTTTCAGGGTAGAATTCCATACTTAAAAATGATATTGCTTAATGTTTTTAAAAATCAAGCATTTTGGTGCCTGAAGAAGAAAACGCGTGATGCCGGGGTCAGAAAAACTGGTGCCTGGGGAGGCAAATTTTTTTTGATCCCAAATGCAAAAACGGATGCCAGGACGAAATTCCGGGTCGAATTCCAAACTTAAAAATGGTATTGCTTGCTGTTTTTAAAAATCAAGCTTTTTGGTGCCTGAAGAAGAAATCGCGTGATGCCGGGGTCAGAAAAACTGGTGCCTGGGGAGGCAAATTTTTTTTGATCCCAAATGCAAAAACGGATGCCAGGACGAAATTCCGGATCGAATTCCAAACTTAAAACTGGTATTGCTTGCTGTTTTTAAAAATCACGCTTTTTGGTGCCTGAAGAAGAAAACGCGTGATGCCTGGGTCAGAAAAAGTGGTGCCTGGGGATGCAAATTTTTTTTGATCCCAAATGCAAAAACGGATGCCAGGACGAAATTCCGGGTCGAATTCCAAACTTAAAAATGGTATTGCTTGCTGTTTTTAAAAATCAAGCATTTTGGTGCCTGAAGAAGAAAACGCGTGATGCCAGGGTCAGAAAAACTGGTGCCTGGGGAGGCAAATTTTTTTTGATCCCAAATGCAAAAACGGATGGCAGGACGAAATTCGGGGTCGAATTCCAAACTTAAAAATGATATTGCTTGCTGTTTTTAAAAATCAAGCTTTTTGGTGCCTGGAGAAGAAAACGCGTGATGCCGGGGTCAGAAATACTGGTGCCTGGGGAGGAAAATTTTTTTTGATCCCAAATGCAAAAACGGATGCCAGGATGAAATTCGGGATCGAATTCCAAACTTAAAAATGGTATTGCTTGCTGTTTTTAAAAATCAAGCTTTTTGGTGCCTGAAGAAGAAATCGAGTGATGCCGGGGTCAGAAAAAATGGTGCCTGGGGAGGCAAATTTTTTTTGATCCCAAATGCAAAAACGGATGCCAGGACGAAATGCAGGGTCGATTTCCAAACTTAAAAATGGTATTGCTTGCTGTTTTTAAAAATCAAGCTTTTTGGTGCCTAAAAAAGAAAACGCGTGATGCCGGGGTCAGAAAAAATGATGCCTGGGTAGGCAAAAATTTTTTGATCCCAAATGCAAAAACGGATGCCAGGACGAAATGCAGGGTCGATTTCCAAACTTAAAAATGGTATTGCTTGCTGTTTTTAAAAATCAAGCGTTTTGGTGCCTGAAGAAGAAAACGCGTGATGCCGGGGTCAGAAAAACTGGTGCCTGGGGAGGCAAATTTTTTTTGATCCCAAATGCAAAAACGGATGCCAGGACGAAATTCTGGGTCGAATTCCAAACTTAAAAATGGTATTGCTTGCTGTTTTTAAAAATCAAGCTTTTTGGTGCCTGAAGAAGAAACGCGTGATGCCGGGGTCAGAAATACTGGTGCCTGGGGAGGCAAAATTTTTTTGATCCCAAGGGCAAAAACGGATGCCAGGACGAAATGCAGGGTCAAATTCCAAAGTTAAAAATGGTATTGCTTGCTGTTTTTAAAAATCAAGCTTTTTGGTGCATAAAGAAGAAAACGCGTGATGCCGGGGTCAGAAAAAATGATGCCTGGGTAGGCAAAATTTTTTTGATCCCAAATGCAAAAACAGATGCCAGGACGAAATGCAGGGTCGAATTCCAAACTTAAAAATGATATTGCTTGCTGTTTTTAAAAATCAAGCTTTTTGGTGCCTGAAGAAGAAAACACGTGATGCCGGGGTCAGAAAAACTGGTGCCTGGGGAGGCAAATTTTTTTTGTTCCCAAATGCAAAAACGGATGCCAGGATGAAATTCGGGGTCGAATTCCAAACTTAAAAATGGTATTGCTTGCTGTTTTTAAAAATCAAGCTTTTTGGTGCCTGAAGAAGAAAACGCGTGATGCCGGGGTCAGAAAAACTGGTGCCTGGGGAGGCAAATTTTTTTGATCCCAAATGCAAAAATCCATGCCAGGATGAGTTTCAGGGTAGAATTCCATACTTAAAAATGATATTGCTTAATGTTTTTAAAAATCAAGCATTTTGGTGCCTGAAGAAGAAAACGCGTGATGCCGGGGTCAGAAAAACTGGTGCCTGGGGAGGCAAATTTTTTTTGATCCCAAATGCAAAAACGGATGCCAGGACGAAATTCTGGGTCGAATTCCAAACTTAAAAATGGTATTGCTTGCTGTTTTTAAAAATCAAGCTTTTTGGTGCCTGAAGAAGAAATCGCGTGATGCCGGGGTCAGAAAAACTGGTGCCTGGGGAGGCAAATTTTTTTTGATCCCAAATGCAAAAACGGATGCCAGGACGAAATTCGGGGTCGAATTCCAAACTTAAAAATGGTATTGCTTGCTGTTTTTAAAAATCAAGCTTTTTGGTGCCTGACGAAGAAAACACGTGATGCCGGGGTCAGAAAAACTGGTGCCTGGGGAGGCAAATTTTTTTTGATCCCAAATGCAAAAACGGATGCCAGGACGAAATGCAGGGTCGATTTCCAAACTTAAAAATGGTATTGCTTGCTGTTTTTAAAAATCAAGCATTTTGGTGCCTGAAGAAGAAAACGCGTGATGCCGGGGTCAGAAAAACTGGTGCCTGGTGAGGCAAATTTTTTTTGATCCCAAATGCAAAAACGGATGCCAGGACGAAATTCCGGGTCGAATTCCAAACTTAAAAATGGTATTGCTTGCTGTTTTTAAAAATCAAGCTTTTTGGTGCCTGAAGAAGAAAACGCGTGATGCCGGGGTCAGAAAAACTGGTGCCTGGGGAGGCAAATTTTTTGTGATCCCAAATGCAAAAACGGATGCCAGGACGAAATTCCGGGTCGAATTCCAAACTTAAAAATGGTATTGCTTGCTGTTTTTAAAAATCAAGCATTTTGGTGCCTGAAGAAGAAAACGCGTGATGCCGGGGTCAGAAAAACTGGTCCCTGGAGAGGTAAAATTTTTTTGATCCCAAATGCAAAAACGGATGACAGGACGAAATTCGGGGTTGAATTCCATACTTAAAAATGGTATTGCTTGCTGTTTTTAAAAATGAAGCTTTTTCGTGCCTGAAGAAGAAAACGCGTGATGCCGGGGTCAGAAAAACTGGTGCCTGGGAAGGCAAATTTTTTTTGATCCCAAATGCAAAAATCCATGCCAGGATGAGTTTCGGGGTAGAATTCCATACTTAAAAATGGTATTGCTTGCTGTTTTTAAAAATCAGTCTTTTTGTGCCTGAAGAAGAAAACACGTGATGCCGGGGTCAGAAAAAATGATTCCTGGGTAGGCAAATTTTTTTTGATCCCAAATGCAAAAACGGATGCCAGGACGAAATGCAGGGTCGATTTCCAAACTTAAAAATGGTATTGCTTGCTGTTTTTAAAAATCAAGCTTTTTGGTGCCTGAAGAAGAAAACACGTGATGCCGGGGTCAGAAAAACTGGTGCCTGGGGAGGCAAATTTTTTTTGATCCCAAATGCAAAAATCCATGCCAGGATGAGTTTCAGGGTAGAATTCCATACTTAAAAATGATATTGCTTAATGTTTTTAAAAATCAAGCATTTTGGTGCCTGAAGAAGAAAACGCGTGATGCCGGGGTCAGAAAAACTGGTGCCTGGGGAGGCAAATTTTTTTTGATCCCAAATGCAAAAACGGATGCCAGGACGAAATTCCGGGTCGAATTCCAAACTTAAAAATGGTATTGCTTGCTGTTTTTAAAAATCAAGCTTTTTGGTGCCTGAAGAAGAAATCGCGTGATGCCGGGGTCAGAAAAACTGGTGCCTGGGGAGGCAAATTTTTTTTGATCCCAAATGCAAAAACGGATGCCAGGACGAAATTCCGGGTCGAATTCCAAACTTAAAAATGGTATTGCTTGCTGTTTTTAAAAATCAAGCTTTTTGGTGCCTGAAGAAGAAATCGCGTGATGCCGGGGTCAGAAAAACTGGTGCCTGGGGAGGCAAATTTTTTTTGATCCCAAATGCAAAAATCCATGCCAGGATGAGTTTCAGGGTAGAATTCCATACTTAAAAATGGTATTGCTTGCTGTTTTTAAAAATCAAGCTTTTTGGTGCCTGAAGAAGAAATCGCGTGATGCCTGGGTCAGAAAAAGTGATGCCTGGGGATGCAAATTTTTTTTGATCCCAAATGCAAAAACGGATGCCAGGACGAAATTCCGGGTCGAATTCCAAACTTAAAAATGGTATTGCTTGCTGTTTTTAAAAATCAAGCATTTTGGTGCCTGAAGAAGAAAACGCGTGATGCCAGGGTCAGAAAAACTGGTGCCTGGGGAGGCAAATTTTTTTTGATCCCAAATGCAAAAACGGATGGCAGGACGAAATTCGGGGTCGAATTCCAAACTTAAAAATGATATTGCTTGCTGTTTTTAAAAATCAAGCTTTTTGGTGCCTGGAGAAGAAAACGCGTGATGCCGGGGTCAGAAATACTGGTGCCTGGGGAGGCAAATTTTTTTTGATCCCAAATGCAAAAACGGATGCCAGGATGAAATTCGGGGTCGAATTCCAAACTTAAAAATGGTATTGCTTGCTGTTTTTAAAAATCAAGCTTTTTGGTGCCTGAAGAAGAAATCGCGTGATGCCGGGGTCAGAAAAACTGGTGCCTGGGGAGGCAAATTTTTTTTGATCCCAAATGCAAAAACGGATGCCAGGACGAAATGCAGGGTCGATTTCCAAACTTAAAAATGGTATTGCTTTCTGTTTTTAAAAATCAAGCGTTTTGGTGCCTGAAGAAGAAAACGCGTGATGCCGGGGTCAGAAAAACTGGTGCCTGGGGAGGCAAATTTTTTTTGATCCCAAATGCAAAAACGGATGCCAGGACGAAATGCAGGGTCGATTTCCAAGCTTAAAAATGGTATTGCTTGCTGTTTTTAAAAATCAAGCTTTTTGGTGCCTAAAGAAGAAAACGCGTGATGCCGGGGTCAGAAAAAATGATGCCTGGGTAGGCAAAAATTTTTTGATCCCAAATGCAAAAACGGATGCCAGGACGAAATGCAGGGTCGATTTCCAAACTTAAAAATGGTATTGCTTTCTGTTTTTAAAAATCAAGCGTTTTGGTGCCTGAAGAAGAAAACGCGTGATGCCGGGGTCAGAAAAACTGGTGCCTGGGGAGGCAAATTTTTTTTGATCCCAAATGCAAAAACGGATGCCAGGACGAAATTCTGGGTCGAATTCCAAACTTAAAAATGGTATTGCTTGCTGTTTTTAAAAATCAAGCTTTTTGGTGCCTGAAGAAGAAACGCGTGATGCCGGGGTCAGAAATACTGGTGCCTGGGGAGGCAAAATTTTTTTGATCCCAAGGGCAAAAACGGATGCCAGGACGAAATGCAGGGTCGAATTCCAAAGTTAAAAATGGTATTGCTTGCTGTTTTTAAAAATCAAGCATTTTGGTGCCTGAAGAAGAAAACGCGTGATGCCGGGGTCAGAAAAACTGGTGCCTGGGGAGGGAAATTTTTTTTGATCCCAAATGCAAAAATGGATGGCAGGACGAAATGCAGGGTCGAATTCCAATCTTAAAATTGGTATTGCTTGCTGTTTTTAAAAATCAAGCTTTTTGGTGCATAAAGAAGAAAACGCGTGATGCCGGGGTCAGAAAAAATGATGCCTGGGTAGGCAAAAATTTTTTGATCCCAAATGCAAAAACAGATGCCAGGACGAAATGCAGGGTCGAATTCCAAACTTAAAAATGGTATTGCTTGCTGTTTTTAAAAATCAAGCTTTTTGGTGCCTGAAGAAGAAAACACGTGATGCCGGGGTCAGAAAAACTGGTGCCTTGGGAGGCAAATTTTTTTTGTTCCCAAATGCAAAAACGGATGCCAGGATGAAATTCGGGGTCGAATTCCAAACTTAAAAATGGTATTGCTTGCTGTTTTTAAAAATCAAGCTTTTTGGTGCCTGAAGAAGAAAACGCGTGATGCCGGGGTCAGAAAAACTGGTGCCGGGGGAGGCAAAATTTTTTTGATCCCAAATGCAAAAACGGATGCCAGGACGAAATTCCGGGTCGAATTCCAAACTTAAAAATGGTATTGCTTGCTGTTTTTAAAAATCAAGCTTTTTGGTGCCTGAAGAAGAAAACGCGTGATGCCGGGGTCAGAAAAACTGGTGCCTGGGGAGGCAAATTTTTTTTGATCCCAAATGCAAAAATCCATGCCAGGATGAGTTTCAGGGTAGAATTCCATACTTAAAAATGATATTGCTTAATGTTTTTAAAAATCAAGCATTTTGGTGCCTGAAGAAGAAAACGCGTGATGCCGGGGTGAGAAAAACTGGTGCCTGGGGAGGCAAATTTTTTTTGATCCCAAATGCAAAAACGGATGCCAGGACGAAATTCCGGGTCGAATTCCAAACTTAAAAATGGTATTGCTTGCTGTTTTTAAAAATCAAGCTTTTTGGTGCCTGAAGAAGAAATCGCGTGATGCCGGGGTCAGAAAAACTGGTGCCTGGGGAGGCAAATTTTTTTTGATCCCAAATGCAAAAACGGATGCCAGGACGAAATTCGGGGTCGAATTCCAAACTTAAAAATGGTATTGCTTGCTGTTTTTAAAAATCAAGCTTTTTGGTGCCTGACGAAGAAAACACGTGATCCCAAATGCAAAAACGGATGCCAGATGCAAAAACGGTCAGAAAAACTGGTGCCTGGGGAGGCAAATTTTTTTTGATCCCAAATGCAAAAACGGATGCCAGGACGAAATGCAGGGTCGATTTCCAAACTTAAAAATCGTATTGCTTGCTGTTTTTAAAAATCAAGCATTTTGGTGCCTGAAGAAGAAAACGCGTGATGCCGGGGTCAGAAAAACTGGTGCCTGGGGAGGCAAATTTTTTTTGATCCCAAATGCAAAAACGGATGCCAGGACGAAATTCCGGGTCGAATTCCAAACTTAAAAATGGTATTGCTTGCTGTTTTTAAAAATCAAGCATTTTGGTGCCTGAAGAAGAAAACGCGTGATGCCGGGGTCAGAAAAACTGGTCCCTGGAGAGGTAAAATTTTTTTGATCCCAAATGCAAAAACGGATGACAGGACGAAATTCGGGGTTGAATTCCATACTTAAAAATGGTATTGCTTGCTGTTTTTAAAAATGAAGCTTTTTCGTGCCTGAAGAAGAAAACGCGTGATGCCGGGGTCAGAAAAACTGGTGCCTGGGGAGGCAAATTTTTTTTGATCCCAAATGCAAAAATCCATGCCAGGATGAGTTTCGGGGTAGAATTCCATACTTAAAAATGGTATTGCTTGCTGTTTTTAAAAATCAGTCTTTTTGTGCCTGAAGAAGAAAACGCGTGATGCCGGGGTCAGAAAAAATGATTCCTGGGTAGGCAAATTTTTTTTGATCCCAAATGCAAAAACGGATGCCAGGACGAAATGCAGGGTCGATTTCCAAACTTAAAAATGGTATTGCTTGCTGTTTTTAAAAATCAAGCATTTTGGTGCCTGAAGAAGAAAACGCGTGATGCCGGGGTCAGAAAAACTGGTGCCTGGGGAGGCAAATTTTTTTTGATCCCAAATGCAAAAACGGATGCCAGGACGAAATTCCGGGTCGAATTCCAAACTTAAAAATGGTATTGCTTGCTGTTTTTAAAAATCAAGCTTTTTGGTGCCTGAAGAAGAAAACGCGTGATGCCGGGGTCAGAAAAACTGGTGCCTGGGGAGGCAAATTTTTTTTGATCCCAAATGCAAAAACGGATGCCAGGACGAAATTCGGGGTCGTATTCCAATCTTAAAAATGGTATTGCTTGCTGTTTTTAAAAATCAAGCTTTTTGGTGCATAAAGAAGAAAACGCGTGATGCCGGGGTCAGAAAAAATGATGCCTGGGTAGGCAAAATTTTTTTGATCCCAAATGCAAAAACAGATGCCAGGACGAAATGCAGGGTCGAATTCCAAACTTAAAAATGGTATTGCTTGCTGTTTTTAAAAATCAAGCTTTTTGGTGCCTGAAGAAGAAAACACGTGATGCCGGGGTCAGAAAAACTGGTGCCTTGGGAGGCAAATTTTTTTTGTTCCCAAATGCAAAAACGGATGCCAGGATGAAATTCGGGGTCGAATTCCAAACTTAAAAATGGTATTGCTTGCTGTTTTTAAAAATCAAGCTTTTTGGTGCCTGAAGAAGAAAACGCGTGATGCCGGGGTCAGAAAAACTGGTGCCGGGGGAGGCAAAATTTTTTTGATCCCAAATGCAAAAACGGATGCCAGGACGAAATTCCGGGTCGAATTCCAAACTTAAAAATGGTATTGCTTGCTGTTTTTAAAAATCAAGCTTTTTGGTGCCTGAAGAAGAAAACGCGTGATGCCGGGGTCAGAAAAACTGGTGCCTGGGGAGGCAAATTTTTTTTGATCCCAAATGCAAAAATCCATGCCAGGATGAGTTTCAGGGTAGAATTCCATACTTAAAAATGATATTGCTTAATGTTTTTAAAAATCAAGCATTTTGGTGCCTGAAGAAGAAAACGCGTGATGCCGGGGTCAGAAAAACTGGTGCCTGGGGAGGCAAATTTTTTTTGATCCCAAATGCAAAAACGGATGCCAGGACGAAATTCCGGGTCGAATTCCAAACTTAAAAATGGTATTGCTTGCTGTTTTTAAAAATCAAGCTTTTTGGTGCCTGAAGAAGAAATCGCGTGATGCCGGGGTCAGAAAAACTGGTGCCTGGGGAGGCAAAATTTTTTTGATCCCAAATGCAAAAACGGATGCCAGGACGAAATTCGGGGTCGAATTCCAAACTTAAAAATGGTATTGCTTGCTGTTTTTAAAAATCAAGCTTTTTGGTGCCTGACGAAGAAAACACGTGATCCCAAATGCAAAAACGGATGCCAGATGCAAAAACGGTCAGAAAAACTGGTGCCTGGGGAGGCAAATTTTTTTTGATCCCAAATGCAAAAACGGATGCCAGGACGAAATGCAGGGTCGATTTCCAAACTTAAAAATGGTATTGCTTGCTGTTTTTAAAAATCAAGCATTTTGGTGCCTGAAGAAGAAAACGCGTGATGCCGGGGTCAGAAAAACTGGTGCCTGGGGAGGCAAATTTTTTTTGATCCCAAATGCAAAAACGGATGCCAGGACGAAATTCCGGGTCGAATTCCAAACTTAAAAATGGTATTGCTTGCTGTTTTTAAAAATCAAGCTTTTTGGTGCCTGAAGAAGAAAACGCGTGATGCCGGGGTCAGAAAAACTGGTGCCTGGGGAGGCAAATTTTTTTTGATCCCAAATGCAAAAACGGATGCCAGGACGAAATTCCGGGTCGAATTCCAAACTTAAAAATGGTATTGCTTGCTGTTTTTAAAAATCAAGCATTTTGGTGCCTGAAGAAGAAAACGCGTGATGCCGGGGTCAGAAAAACTGGTCCCTGGAGAGGTAAAAATTTTTTGATCCCAAATGCAAAAACAGATGCCAGGACGAAATGCAGGGTCGAATTCCAAACTTAAAAATGGTATTGCTTGCTGTTTTTAAAAATGAAGCTTTTTCGTGCCTGAAGAAGAAAACGCGTGATGCCGGGGTCAGAAAAACTGGTGCCTGGGGAGGCAAATATTTTTTGATCCCAAATGCAAAAATCCATGCCAGGATGAGTTTCGGGGTAGAATTCCATACTTAAAAATGGTATTGCTTGCTGTTTTTAAAAATCAGTCTTTTTGTGCCTGAAGAAGAAAACGCGTGATGCCGGGGTCAGAAAAAATGATTCCTGGGTAGGCAAATTTTTTTTGATCCCAAATGCAAAAACGGATGCCAGGACGAAATGCAGGGTCGATTTCCAAACTTAAAAATGGTATTGCTTGCTGTTTTTAAAAATCAAGCATTTTGGTGCCTGAAGAAGAAAACGCGTGATGCCGGGGTCAGAAAAACTGGTGCCTGGGGAGGCAAATTTTTTTTGATCCCAAATGCAAAAACGGATGCCAGGACGAAATTCCGGGTCGAATTCCAAACTTAAAAATGGTATTGCTTGCTGTTTTTAAAAATCAAGCTTTTTGGTGCCTGAAGAAGAAAACGCGTGATGCCGGGGTCAGAAAAACTGGTGCCTGGGGAGGCAAATTTTTTTTGATCCCAAATGCAAAAACGGATGCCAGGACGAAATTCCGGGTCGAATTCCAAACTTAAAAATGGTATTGCTTGTTGTTTTTAAAAATCAAGCATTTTGGTGCCTGAAGAAGAAAACGCGTGATGCCGGGGTCAGAAAAACTGGTCCCTGGAGAGGTAAAATTTTTTTGATCCCAAATGCAAAAACGGATGACAGGACGAAATTCGGGGTTGAATTCCATACTTAAAAATGGTATTGCTTGCTGTTTTTAAAAATGAAGCTTTTTCGTGCCTGAAGAAGAAAACGCGTGATGCCGGGGTCAGAAAAACTGGTGCCTGGGGAGGCAAATTTTTTTTGATCCCAAATGCAAAAATCCATGCCAGGATGAGTTTCGGGGTAGAATTCCATACTTAAAAATGGTATTGCTTGCTGTTTTTAAAAATCAATCTTTTTGTGCCTGAAGAAGAAAACGCGTGATGCCGGGGTCAGAAAAAATGATGCCTGGGTAGGCAAATTTTTTTTGATCCCAAATGCAAAAACGGATGCCAGGACGAAATGCAGGGTCGATTTCCAAACTTAAAAATGGTATTGCTTGCTGTTTTTAAAAATCAAGCTTTTTGGTGCCTGAAGAAGAAAACGCGTGATGCCGGGGTCAGAAAAACTGGTGCCTGGGGAGGCAAATTTTTTTTGATCCCAAATGCAAAAACGGATGGCAGGACGAAATTCGGGGTCGAATTCCAAACTTAAAAATGGTATTGCTTGCTGTTTTTAAAAATCAAGCTTTTTGGTGCCTAAAGAAGAAAACGCGTGATGCCGGGGTCAGAAAAACTGGTGCCTGGGGAGGCAAATTTTTTTTGATCCCAAATGCAAAAACGGATGCCAGGACGAAATTCTGGGTTGAATTCCAAACTTAAAAATGGTATTGCTTGCTGTTTTTAAAAATCAAGCTTTTTGGTGCCTGAAGAAGAAAACATGTGATGCCGGGGTCAGAAAAACTGGTGCCTGGGGAGGTAAAAATTTTTTGATCCCAAATGCAAAAACGGATGCCAGGACGAAATTCGGGGTCGAATTCCAATCTTAAAAATGGTATTGCTTGCTGTTTTTAAAAATCAAGCATTTTGGTGCCTGAAGAAGAAATCGCGTGATGCCGGGGTCAGAAAAACTGGTGCCTGGTGAGGCAAATTTTTTTTGATCCCAAATGCAAAAACGGATGCCAGGACGAAATTCCGGGTCGAATTCCAATCTCAAAAATGGTATTGCTTGCTGTTTTTAAAAATCAAGCTTTTTGGTGCCTGAAGAAGAAAACGCGTGATGCCGGGGTCAGAAAAACTGGTGCCTGGGAGGCAAAATTTTTTTGATCCCAAATGCAAAAACGGATGCCAGGACGAAATTCGGGGTCGAATTCCATCCTTAAAAATGGTATTGCTTGCTGTTTTTAAAAATGAAGCTTTTTCGTGCCTGAAGAAGAAAACGCGTGATGCCGGGGTCAGAAAAACTGGTGCCTGGGGAGGCAAATTTTTTTTGATCCCAAATGCAAAAATCCATGTCAGGATGAGTTTCAGGGTAGAATTCCATACTTAAAAATGATATTGCTTAATGTTTTTAAAAATCAAGCATTTTGGTGCCTGAAGAAGAAAACGTGTGATGCCGGGGTCAGAAAAACTGGTGCCTGGGGAGGCAAATTTTTTTTGATCCCAAATGCAAAAACGGATGCCAGGACGAAATTCCGGGTCGAATTCCAAACTTAAAAATGGTATTGCTTGCTGTTTTTAAAAATCAAGCTTTTTGGTGCCTGAAGAAGAAATCGCGTGATGCCGGGGTCAGAAAAACTGGTGCCTGGGGAGGCAAATTTTTTTTGATCCCAAATGCAAAAACGGATGCCAGGACGAAATTCCGGGTCGAATTCCAAACTTAAAAATGGTATTGCTTGCTGTTTTTAAAAATCAAGCTTTTTGGTGCCTGAAGAAGAAAACACGTGATGCCGGGGTCAGAAAAACTGGTGCCTGGGGAGGTAAAATTTTTTTGATCCCAAATGCAAAAAGGGATGCCAGGACAAAATTCGGGGTCGAATTCCAATCTTAAAAATGGTATTGCTTGCTGTTTTTAAAAATCAAGCTTTTTGGTGCCTAAAGAAGAAAACGCGTGATGCCGGGGTCAGAAAAAATGATGCCTGGGTAGGCAAAAATTTTTTGATCCCAAATGCAAAAACGGATGCCAGGACGAAATGCAGGGTCGAATTCCAAACTTAAAAATGGTATTGCTTGCTGTTTTTAAAAATCAAGCTTTTTGGTGCCTGAAGAAGAAAACGCGTGATGCCAGGGTCAGAAAAACTGGTGCCTGGGGAGGCAAACTTTTTTTGATCCCAAATGCAAAAACGGATGCCAGGATGAAATTCGGGGTCGAATTCCAAACTTAAAAATGGTATTGCTTGCTGTTTTTAAAAATCAAGCTTTTTGGTGCCTGACGAAGAAAACACGTGATGCCGGGGTCAGAAAAACTGGTGCCTGGGGAGGCAAATTTTTTTTGATCCCAAATGCAAAAACGGATGCCAGGACGAAATTCGGGGTCGAATTCCAAACTTAAAAAAGGTATTGCTTGCTGTTTTTAAAAATCAAGCTTTTTGGTGCCTGACGAAGAAAACACGTGATGCCGGGGTCAGAAAAACTGGTGCCTGGGGAGGCAAATTTTTTTTGATCCCAAATGCAAAAACGGATGCCAGGACGAAATTCCGGGTCGAATTCCAAACTTAAAAATGGTATTGCTTGCTGTTTTTAAAAATCAAGCTTTTTGGTGCCTGAAGAAGAAAACGCGTGATGCCGGGATCAGAAAAACTGGTGCCTGGGGAGGCAAATTTTTTTTGATCCCAAATGCAAAAACGGATGCCAGGACGAAATTCCGGGTCGAATTCCAAACTTAAAAATGGTATTGCTTGCTGTTTTTAAAAATCAAGCTTTTTGGTGCCTGAAGAAGAAAACGCGTGATGCCGGGGTCAGAAAAACTGGTGCCTGGGGAGGCAAATTTTTTTTGATCCCAAATGCAAAAACGGATGCCAGGACGAAATTCCGGGTCGAATTCCAAACTTAAAAATGGTATTGCTTGCTGTTTTTAAAAATCAAGCATTTTGGTGCCTGAAGAAGAAAACGCGTGATGCCGGGGTCAGAAAAACTGGTCCCTGGAGAGGTAAAATTTTTTTGATCCCAAATGCAAAAACGGATGACAGGACGAAATTCGGGGTTGAATTCCGTACTTAAAAATGGTATTGCTTGCTGTTTTTAAAAATGAAGCTTTTTCGTGCCTGAAGAAGAAAACGCGTGATGCCGGGGTCAGAAAAACTGGTGCCTGGGGAGGCAAATTTTTTTTGATCCCAAATGCAAAAATCCATGCCAGGATGAGTTTCGGGGTAGAATTCCATACTTAAAAATGGTATTGCTTGCTGTTTTTAAAAATCAGTCTTTTTGTGCCTGAAGAAGAAAACGCGTGATGCCGGGGTCAGAAAAAATGATTCCTGGGTAGGCAAATTTTTTTTGATCCCAAATGCAAAAACGGATGCCAGGACGAAATGCAGGGTCGATTTCCAAACTTAAAAATGGTATTGCTTGCTGTTTTTAAAAATCAAGCTTTTTGGTGCCTGAAGAAGAAAACGCGTGATGCCGTGGTCAGAAAAACTGGTGCCTGGGGAGGCAAATTTTTTTTGATCCCAAATGCAAAAACGGATGCCAGGACGAAATTCCGGGTCGAATTCCAAACTTAAAAATGTTATTGCTTGCTGTTTTTAAAAATCAAGCTTTTTGGTGCCTGAAGAAGAAAACACGTGATGCCGGGGTCAGAAGAACTGGTGCCTGGGGAGGTAAAAATTTTTTGATCCCAAATGCAAAAACGGATGCCAGGACGAAATTCGGGGTCGAATTCCAATCTTAAAAATGGTATTGCTTGCTGTTTTTAAAAATCAAACTTTTTGGTGCCTAAAGAAGAAAACGCGTGATGCCGGGGTCAGAAAAAATGATGCCTGGGTAGGCAAATTTTTTTTGATCCCAAATGCAAAAACGGATGCCAGGACGAAATTCCGGGTCGAATTCCAAACTTAAAAATGGTATTGCTTGCTGTTTTTAAAAATCAAGCTTTTTGGTGCCTGAAGAAGAAAACGCGTGATGCCGGGGTCAGAAAAACTGGTGCCTGGGGAGGCAAATTTTTTTTGATCCCAAATGCAAAAACGGATGGCAGGACGAAATTCGGGGTCGAATTCCAAACTTAAAAATGATATTGCTTGCTGTTTTTAAAAATCAAGCTTTTTGGTGCCTGGAGAAGAAAACGCGTGATGCCGGGGTCAGAAATACTGGTGCCTGGGGAGGCAAATTTTTTTTGATTCCAAATGCAAAAACGGATGCCAGGACGAAATTCGGGGTCGAATTCCAAACTTAAAAATGGTATTGCTTGCTGTTTTTAAAAATCAAGCATTTTGGTGCCTGAAGAAGAAATCGCGTGATGCCGGGGTCAGAAAAACTGGTGCCTGGTGAGGCAAATTTTTTTTGATCCCAAATGCAAAAACGGATGCCAGGACGAAATTCCGGGTCTAATTCCAATCTTAAAAATGGTATTGCTTGCTGTTTTTAAAAATCAAGCTTTTTGGTGCCTGAAGAAGAAAACGCGTGATGCCGGGGTCAGAAAAACTGGTGCCTGGGAGGCAAAATTTTTTTGATCCCAAATGCAAAAACGGATGCCAGGACGAAATTCGGGGTCGAATTCCGTCCTTAAAAATGGTATTGCTTGCTGTTTTTAAAAATGAAGCTTTTTCGTGCCTGAAGAAGAAAATGCGTGATGCCGGGGTCAGAAAAACTGGTGCCTGGGGAAGCAAATTTTTTTTGATCCCAAATGCAAAAATCCATGCCAGGATGAGTTTCGGGGTAGAATTCCATACTTAAAAATGGTATTGCTTGCTGTTTTTAAAAATCAAGCATTTTGGTGCCTGAAAAAGAAAACGCGTGATGCCGGGGTCAGAAAAAATGATGCCTGGGTAGGCAAATTTTTTTTGATCCCAAATGCAAAAACGGATGCCAGGACGAAATTCCGGGTCGAATTCCAAACTTAAAAATGGTATTGCTTGCTGTTTTTAAAAATCAAGCTTTTTGGTGCCTGAAGAAGAAAACACGTGATGCCGGGGTCAGAAGAACTGGTGCCTGGGGAGGTAAAATTTTTTTGATCCCAAATGCAAAAACGGATGCCAGGACGAAATTTGGGGTCGAATTCCAATCTTAAAAATGGTATTGCTTGCTGTTTTTAAAAATCAAGCATTTTGGTGCCTGAAGAAGAAAACGCGTGATGCCGGGGTCAGAAAAACTGGTCCCTGGAGAGGTAAAATTTTTTTGATCCCAAATGCAAAAACGGATGACAGGACGAAATTCGGGGTTGAATTCCATACTTAAAAATGGTATTGCTTGCTGTTTTTAAAAATGAAGCTTTTTCGTGCCTGAAGAAGAAAACGCGTGATGCCGGGGTCAGAAAAACTGGTGCCTGGGGAGGCAAATTTTTTTTGATCCCAAATGCAAAAATCCATGCCAGGATGAGTTTCGGGGTAGAATTCCATACTTAAAAATGGTATTGCTTGCTGTTTTTAAAAATCAGTCTTTTTGTGCCTGAAGAAGAAAACGCGTGATGCCGGGGTCAGAAAAAATGATTCCTGGGTAGGCAAATTTTTTTTGATCCCAAATGCAAAAACGGATGCCAGGACGAAATGCAGGGTCGATTTCCAAACTTAAAAATGGTATTGCTTGCTGTTTTTAAAAATCAAGCTTTTTGGTGCCTGAAGAAGAAAACGCGTGATGCCGTGGTCAGAAAAACTGGTGCCTGGGGAGGCAAATTTTTTTTGATCCCAAATGCAAAAACGGATGCCAGGACGAAATTCCGGGTCGAATTCCAAACTTAAAAATGGTATTGCTTGCTGTTTTTAAAAATCAAGCTTTTTGGTGCCTGAAGAAGAAAACACGTGATGCCGGGGTCAGAAGAACTGGTGCCTGGGGAGGTAAAATTTTTTTGATCCCAAATGCAAAAACGGATGCCAGGACGAAATTCGGGGTCGAATTCCAATCTTAAAAATGGTATTGCTTGCTGTTTTTAAAAATCAAGCTTTTTGGTGCCTAAAGAAGAAAACGCGTGATGCCGGGGTCAGAAATACTGGTGCCTGGGGAGGAAAATTTTTTTTGATCCAAAATGCAAAAACGGATGCCAGGACGAAATTCGGGGTCGAATTCCAAACTTAAAAATGGTATTGCTTGCTGTTTTTAAAAATCAAGCATTTTGGTGCCTGAAGAAGAAATCGCGTGATGCCGGGGTCAGAAAAACTGGTGCCTGGTGAGGCAAATTTTTTTTGATCCCAAATGCAAAAACGGATGCCAGGACGAAATTCCGGGTCGAATTCCAATCTTAAAAATGGTATTGCTTGCTGTTTTTAAAAATCAAGCTTTTTGGTGCCTGAAGAAGAAAACGCGTGATGCCGGGGTCAGAAAAACTGGTGCCTGGGAGGCAAAATTTTTTTGATCCCAAATGCAAAAACGGATGCCAGGACGAAATTCGGGGTCGAATTCCGTCCTTAAAAATGGTATTGCTTGCTGTTTTTAAAAATGAAGCTTTTTCGTGCCTGAAGAAGAAAATGCGTGATGCCGGGGTCAGAAAAACTGGTGCCTGGGGAGGCAAATTTTTTTTGATCCCAAATGCAAAAATCCATGCCAGGATGAGTTTCAGGGTAGAATTCCATACTTAAAAATGATATTGCTTAATGTTTTTAAAAATCAAGCATTTTGGTGCCTGAAAAAGAAAACGCGTGATGCCGGGGTCAGAAAAAATGATGCCTGGGTAGGCAAATTTTTTTTGATCCCAAATGCAAAAACGGATGCCAGGACGAAATTCCGGGTCGAATTCCAAACTTAAAAATGGTATTGCTTGCTGTTTTTAAAAATCAAGCTTTTTGGTGCCTGAAGAAGAAAACACGTGATGCCGGGGTCAGAAGAACTGGTGCCTGGGGAGGTAAAATTTTTTTGATCCCAAATGCAAAAACGGATGCCAGGACGAAATTTGGGGTCGAATTCCAATCTTAAAAATGGTATTGCTTGCTGTTTTTAAAAATCAAGCATTTTGGTGCCTGAAGAAGAAAACGCGTGATGCCGGGGTCAGAAAAACTGGTCCCTGGAGAGGTAAAATTTTTTTGATCCCAAATGCAAAAACGGATGACAGGACGAAATTCGGGGTTGAATTCCATACTTAAAAATGGTATTGCTTGCTGTTTTTAAAAATGAAGCTTTTTCGTGCCTGAAGAAGAAAACGCGTGATGCCGGGGTCAGAAAAACTGGTGCCTGGGGAGGCAAATTTTTTTTGATCCCAAATGCAAAAATCCATGCCAGGATGAGTTTCGGGGTAGAATTCCATACTTAAAAATGGTATTGCTTGCTGTTTTTAAAAATCAGTCTTTTTGTGCCTGAAGAAGAAAACGCGTGATGCCGGGGTCAGAAAAAATGATTCCTGGGTAGGCAAATTTTTTTTGATCCCAAATGCAAAAACGGATGCCAGGACGAAATGCAGGGTCGATTTCCAAACTTAAAAATGGTATTGCTTGCTGTTTTTAAAAATCAAGCTTTTTGGTGCCTGAAGAAGAAAACGCGTGATGCCGTGGTCAGAAAAACTGGTGCCTGGGGAGGCAAATTTTTTTTGATCCCAAATGCAAAAACGGATGCCAGGACGAAATTCCGGGTCGAATTCCAAACTTAAAAATGGTATTGCTTGCTGTTTTTAAAAATCAAGCTTTTTGGTGCCTGAAGAAGAAAACACGTGATGCCGGGGTCAGAAGAACTGGTGCCTGGGGAGGTAAAATTTTTTTGATCCCAAATGCAAAAACGGATGCCAGGACGAAATTCGGGGTCGAATTCCAATCTTAAAAATGGTATTGCTTGCTGTTTTTAAAAATCAAGCTTTTTGGTGCCTAAAGAAGAAAACGCGTGATGCCGGGGTCAGAAATACTGGTGCCTGGGGAGGAAAATTTTTTTTGATCCAAAATGCAAAAACGGATGCCAGGACGAAATTCGGGGTCGAATTCCAAACTTAAAAATGGTATTGCTTGCTGTTTTTAAAAATCAAGCATTTTGGTGCCTGAAGAAGAAATCGCGTGATGCCGGGGTCAGAAAAACTGGTGCCTGGTGAGGCAAATTTTTTTTGATCCCAAATGCAAAAACGGATGCCAGGACGAAATTCCGGGTCGAATTCCAATCTTAAAAATGGTATTGCTTGCTGTTTTTAAAAATCAAGCTTTTTGGTGCCTGAAGAAGAAAACGCGTGATGCCGGGGTCAGAAAAACTGGTGCCTGGGAGGCAAAATTTTTTTGATCCCAAATGCAAAAACGGATGCCAGGACGAAATTCGGGGTCGAATTCCAAACTTAAAAATGGTATTGCTTGCTGTTTTTAAAAATGAAGCTTTTTCGTGCCTGAAGAAGAAAATGCGTGATGCCGGGGTCAGAAAAACTGGTGCCTGGGGAGGCAAATTTTTTTTGATCCCAAATGCAAAAATCCATGCCAGGATGAGTTTCAGGGTAGAATTCCATACTTAAAAATGATATTGCTTAATGTTTTTAAAAATCAAGCATTTTGGTGCCTGAAAAAGAAAACGCGTGATGCCGGGGTCAGAAAAACTGGTGCCTGGGGAGGCAAATTTTTTTTGATCCCAAATGCAAAAAAGGATGCCAGGACGAAATTCCGGGTCGAATTCCAAACTTAAAAATGGTATTGCTTGCTGTTTTTAAAAATCAAGCTTTTTGGTGCCTGAAGAAGAAATCGCGTGATGCCGGGGTCAGAAAAACTGGTCCCTGGAGAGGTAAAATTTTTTTGATCCCAAATGCAAAAACGGATGACAGGAAGAAATTCGGGGTTGAATTCGATACTTAAAAATGGTATTGCTTGCTGTTTTTAAAAATGAAGCTTTTTCGTGCCTGAAGAAGAAAACGCGTGATGCCGGGGTCAGAAAAACTGGTGCCTGGGGAGGCAAATTTTTTTTGATCCCAAATGCAAAAATCCATGCCAGGATGAGTTTCGGGGTAGAATTCCATACTTAAAAATGGTATTGCTTGCTGTTTTTAAAAATCAGTCTTTTTGTGCCTGAAGAAGAAAACGCGTGATGCCGGGGTCAGAAAAAATGATGCCTGGGTAGGCAAATTTTTTTTGATCCCAAATGCAAAAACGGATGCCAGGACGAAATGCAGGGTCGATTTCCAAACTTAAAAATGGTATTGCTTGCTGTTTTTAAAAATCAAGCTTTTTGGTGCCTGAAGAAGAAAACGCGTGATGCCGGGGTCAGAAAAACTGGTGCCTGGGGAGGCAAATTTTTTTTGATCCCAAATGCAAAAACGGATGCCAGGACGAAATTCCGGGTCGAATTCCAAACTTAAAAATGGTATTGCTTGCTGTTTTTAAAAATCAAGCTTTTTGGTGCCTGAAGAAGAAAACACGTGATGCCGGGGTCAGAAGAACTGGTGCCTGGGGAGGTAAAATTTTTTTAATCCCAAATGCAAAAACGGATGCCAGGACGAAATTCGGGGTCGAATTCCAATCTTAAAAATGGTATTGCTTGCTGTTTTTAAAAATCAAGCTTTTAGGTGCCTGAAGAAGAAAACATGTGATGCCGGGGTCAGAAAAACTGGTGCCTGGGGAGGTAAAATTTTTTTGATCCCAAATGCAAAAACGGATGCCAGGACGAAATTCGGGGTCGAATTCCAATCTTAAAAATGGTATTGCTTGCTGTTTTTAAAAATCAAGCATTTTGGTGCCTGAAGAAGAAATCGCGTGATGCCGGGGTCAGAAAAACTGGTGCCTGGTGAGGCAAATTTTTTTTGATCCCAAATGCAAAAACGGATGCCAGGACGAAATTCCGGGTCGAATTCCAATCTCAAAAATGGTATAGCTTGCTGTTTTTAAAAATCAAGCTTTTTGGTGCCTGAAGAAGAAAACGCGTGATGCCGGGGTCAGAAAAACTGGTGCCTGGGAGGCAAAATTTTTTTGATCCCAAATGCAAAAACGGATGCCAGGACGAAATTCGGGGTCGAATTCCATCCTTAAAAATGGTATTGCTTGCTGTTTTTAAAAATGAAGCTTTTTGGTGCCTAAAGAAGAAAACGCGTGATGCCGGGGTCAGAAAAAATGATGCCTGGGGAGGCAAATTTTTTTTGATCCCAAATGCAAAAACGGATGCCAGGACGAAATTCCGGGTCGAATTCCAAACTTAAAAATGGTATTGCTTGCTGTTTTTAAAAATCAAGCTTTTTGGTGCCTGAAGAAGAAAACACGTGATGCCGGGGTCAGAAAAACTGGTGCCTGGGGAGGTAAAATTTTTTTGATCCCAAATGCAAAAACGGATGCCAGGACGAAATTCCGGGTCGAATTCCAAACTTAAAAATGGTATTGCTTGCTGTTTTTAAAAATCAAGCTTTTTGGTGCCTGAAGAAGAAAACACGTGATGCCGGGGTCAGAAAAACGTGCCTGGGGAGGTAAAATTTTTTTGATCCCAAATGCAAAAAGGGATGCCAGGACGAAATTCGGGGTCGAATTCCAATCTTAAAAATGGTATTGCTTGCTGTTTTTAAAAATCAAGCTTTTTGGTGCCTAAAGAAGAAAACGCGTGATGCCGGGGTCAGAAAAAATGATGCCTGGGTAGGCAAAAATTTTTTGATCCCAAATGCAAAAACGGATGCCAGGACGAAATGCAGGGTCGAATTCCAAACTTAAAAATGGTATTGCTTGCTGTTTTTAAAAATCAAGCTTTTTGGTGCCTGAAGAAGAAAACGCGTGATGCCGGGGTCAGAAAAACTGGTGCCTGGGGAGGCAAATTTTTTTTGATCCCAAATGCAAAAACGGATGCCAGGATGAAATTCGGGGTCGAATTCCAAACTTAAAAATGGTATTGCTTGCTGTTTTTAAAAATCAAGCTTTTTGGTGCCTGACGAAGAAAACACGTGATGCCGGGGTCAGAAAAACTGGTGCCTGGGGAGGCAAATTTTTTTTGATCCCAAATGCAAAAACGGATGCCAGGACGAAATGCAGGGTCGATTTCCAAACTTAAAAATGGTATTGCTTGCTGTTTTTAAAAATCAAGCATTTTGGTGCCTGAAGAAGAAAACGCGTGATGCCGGGGTCAGAAAAACTGGTGCCTGGGGAGGCAAATTTTTTTTGATCCCAAATGCAAAAACGGATGCCAGGACGAAATTCCGGGTCGAATTCCAAACTTAAAAATGGTATTGCTTGCTGTTTTTAAAAATCAAGCTTTTTGGTGCCTGAAGAAGAAAACGCGTGATGCCGGGGTCAGAAAAACTGGTGCCTGGGGAGGCAAATTTTTTTTGATCCCAAATGCAAAAACGGATGCCAGGACGAAATTCCGGGTCGAATTCCAAACTTAAAAATGGTATTGCTTGCTGTTTTTAAAAATCAAGCATTTTGGTGCCTGAAGAAGAAAACGCGTGATGCCGGGGTCAGAAAAACTGGTCCCTGGAGAGGTAAAATTTTTTTGATCCCAAATGCAAAAATGGATGACAGGACGAAATTCGGGGTTGAATTCCATACTTAAAAATGGTATTGCTTGCTGTTTTTAAAAATGAAGCTTTTTCGTGCCTGAAGAAGAAAACGCGTGATGCCGGGGTCAGAAAAACTGGTGCCTTGGGAGGCAAATTTTTTTTGATCCCAAATGCAAAAATCCATGCCAGGATGAGTTTCGGGGTAGAATTCCATACTTAAAAATGGTATTGCTTGCTGTTTTTAAAAATCAGTCTTTTTGTGCCTGAAGAAGAAAACGCGTGATGCCGGGGTCAGAAAAAATGATGCCTGGGTAGGCAAATTTTTTTTGATCCCAAATGCAAAAACGGATGCCAGGACGAAATGCAAGGTCGATTTCCAAACTTAAAAATGGTATTGCTTGCTGTTTTTAAAAATCAAGCTTTTTGGTGTCTGGAGAAGAAAACGCGTGATGCCGGGGTAAGAAAAACTGGTGCCTGGGGAGGCAAATTTTTTTTGATCCCAAATGCAAAAACGGATGCCAGGACGAAATTCCGGGTCGAATTCCAAACTTAAAAATGGTATTGCTTGCTGTTTTTAAAAATCAAGCTTTTTGGTGCCTGAAGAAGAAAACACGTGATGCCGGGGTCAGAAGAACTGGTGCCTGGGGAGGTAAAATTTTTTTGATCCCAAATGCAAAAACGGATGCCAGGACGAAATTCGGGGTCGAATTCCAATCTTAAAAATGGTATTGCTTGCTGTTTTTAAAAATCAAGCTTTTTGGTGCCTAAAGAAGAAAACGCGTGATGCCGGGGTCAGAAAAAATGATGCCTGGGTAGGCAAATTTTTTTTGATCCCAAATGCAAAAACGGATGCCAGGACGAAATTCCGGGTCGAATTCCAAACTTAAAAATGTTATTGCTTGCTGTTTTTAAAAATCAAGCTTTTTGGTGCCTGAAGAAGAAAACGCGTGATGCCGGGGTCAGAAAAACTTGTGCCTGGGGAGGCAAATTTTTTTTGATCCCAAATGCAAAAACGGATGCCAGGACGAAATTCGGGGTCGAATTCCAAACTTAAAAATGATATTGCTTGCTGTTTTTAAAAATCAAGCTTTTTGGTGCCTGGAGAAGAAAATGCGTGATGCCGGGGTCAGAAATACTGGTGCCTGGGGAGGCAAATTTTTTTTGATCCCAAATGCAAAAATCCATGCCAGGATGAGTTTCAGGGTAGAATTCCATACTTAAAAATGATATTGCTTAATGTTTTTAAAAATCAAGCATTTTGGTGCCTGAAGAAGAAAACGCGTGATGCCGGGGTCAGAAAAACTGGTGCCTGGGGAGGCAAATTTTTTTTGATCCCAAATGCAAAAACGGATGCCAGGACGAAATTCCGGGTCGAATTCCAAACTTAAAAATGGTATTGCTTGCTGTTTTTAAAAATCAAGCTTTTTGGTGCCTGAAGAAGAAATCGCGTGATGCCGGGGTCAGAAAAACTGGTGCCTGGGGAGGCAAATTTTTTTTGATCCCAAATGCAAAAACGGATGCCAGGACGAAATTCCGGGTCGAATTCCAAACTTAAAAATGTTATTGCTTGCTGTTTTTAAAAATCAAGCTTTTTGGTGCCTGAAGAAGAAAACGCGTGATGCCGGGGTCAGAAAAACTGGTGCCTGGGGAGGCAAATTTTTTTTGATCCCAAATGCAAAAACGGATGGCAGGACGAAATTCGGGGTCGAATTCCAAACTTAAAAATGATATTGCTTGCTGTTTTTAAAAATCAAGCTTTTTGGTGCCTGGAGAAGAAAATGCGTGATGCCGGGGTCAGAAATACTGGTGCCTGGGGAGGCAAATTTTTTTTGATCCCAAATGCAAAAATCCATGCCAGGATGAGTTTCAGGGTAGAATTCCATACTTAAAAATGATATTGCTTAATGTTTTTAAAAATCAAGCATTTTGGTGCCTGAAGAAGAAAACGCGTGATGCCGGGGTCAGAAAAACTGGTGCCTGGGGAGGCAAATTTTTTTTGATCCCAAATGCAAAAACGGATGCCAGGACGAAATTCCGGGTCGAATTCCAAACTTAAAAATGGTATTGCTTGCTGTTTTTAAAAATCAAGCTTTTTGGTGCCTGAAGAAGAAATCGCGTGATGCCGGGGTCAGAAAAACTGGTGCCTGGGGAGGCAAATTTTTTTTGATCCCAAATGCAAAAACGGATGCCAGGACGAAATTCCGGGTCGAATTCCAAACTTAAAAATGTTATTGCTTGCTGTTTTTAAAAATCAAGCTTTTTGGTGCCTGAAGAAGAAAACGCGTGATGCCGGGGTCAGAAAAACTGGTGCCTGGGGAGGCAAATTTTTTTTGATCCCAAATGCAAAAACGGATGGCAGGACGAAATTCGGGGTCGAATTCCAAACTTAAAAATGATATTGCTTGCTGTTTTTAAAAATCAAGCTTTTTGGTGCCTGGAGAAGAAAACGCGTGATGCCGGGGTCAGAAATACTGGTGCCTGGGGAGGCAAATTTTTTTTGATCCCAAATGCAAAAATCCATGCCAGGATGAGTTTCAGGGTAGAATTCCATACTTAAAAATGATATTGCTTAATGTTTTTAAAAATCAAGCATTTTGGTTCCTGAAGAAGAAAACGCGTGATGCCGGGGTCAGAAAAACTGGTGCCTGGGGAGGCAAATTTTTTTTGATTCCAAATGCAAAAACGGATGCCAGGACGAAATTCCGGGTCGAATTCCAAACTTAAAAATGGTATTGCTTGCTGTTTTTAAAAATCAAGCTTTTTGGTGCCTGAAGAAGAAATCGCGTGATGCCGGGGTCAGAAAAACTGGTGCCTGGGGAGGCAAATTTTTTTTGATCCCAAATGCAAAAACGGATGCCAGGACGAAATTCCGGGTCGAATTCCAAACTTAAAAATGGTATTGCTTGCTGTTTTTAAAAATCAAGCTTTTACGTGCCTGAAGAAGAAAACATGTGATGCCGGGGTCAGAAAAACTGGTGCCTGGGGAGGTAAAATTTTTTTGATCCCAAATGCAAAAACGGATGCCAGGACGAAATTCCAGGTCGAATTCCAATCTTAAAAATGGTATTGCTTGCTGTTTTTAAAAATCAAGCTTTTTGGTGCCTGAAGAAGAAAACGCGTGATGCCGGGGTCAGAAAAACTGGTGCCTGGGGAGGCAAATTTTTTTTGATCCCAAATGCAAAAACGGATGCCAGGACGAAATGCAGGGTCGATTTCCAAACTTAAAAATGGTATTGCTTGCTGTTTTTAAAAATCAAGCTTTTAGGTGCCTGAAGAAGAAAACACGTGATGCCGGTGTCAGAAAAACTGGTGCCTGGGGAGGTAAAATTTTTTTGATCCCAAATGCAAAAACGGATGCCAGGACTAAATTCGGGGTCGAATTCCAATCTTAAAAATGGTATTGCTTGCTGTTTTTAAAAATCAAGCTTTTTGGTGCCTAAAGAAGAAAACGCGTGATGCCGGGGTCAGAAAAACTGGTGCCTGGGGAGGCAAATTTTTTTTGATCCCCAATGCAAAAACGGATGCCAGGACGAAATGCAGGGTCGATTTCCAAACTTAAAAATGGTATTGCTTGCTGTTCTTAAAAATCAAGCATTTTGGTGCCTGAAGAAGAAAACGCGTGATGCCGGGGTCAGAAAAACTGGTGCCTGGGGAGGCAAATTTTTTTTGATCCCAAATGCAAAAACGGATGCCAGGACGAAATTCCGGGTCGAATTCCAAACTTAAAAATGGTATTGCTTGCTGTTTTTAAAAATCAAGCTTTTTGGTGCCTGAACAAGAAAACGCGTGATGCCAGGGTCAGAAAAACTGGTGCGTGGGGAGGCAAATTTTTTTTGATTCCAAATGTAAAAACGGATGCCAGGACGAAATTCCGGGTCGAATTCCAATCTTAAAAATGGTATTGCTTGCTGTTTTTAAAAATCAAGCTTTTTGGTGCCTGAAGAAGAAAACGCGTGATGCCGGGGTCAGAAAAACTGGTGCCTGGGGAGGCAAATTTTTTTTGATCCCAAATGCAAAAACGGATGCCAGGACGAAATTCCGGGTCGAATTCCAAACTTAAAAATGTTATTGCTTGCTGTTTTTAAAAATCAAGCTTTTTGGTGCCTGAAGAAGAAAACGCGTGATGCCGGGGTCAGAAAAACTGGTGCCTGGGGAGGCAAATTTTTTTTGATCCCAAATGCAAAAACGGATGGCAGGACGAAATTCGGGGTCGAATTCCAAACTTAAAAATGATATTGCTTGCTGTTTTTAAAAATCAAGCTTTTTGGTGCCTGGAGAAGAAAACGCGTGATGCCGGGGTCAGAAATACTGGTGCCTGGGGAGGCAAATTTTTTTTGATCCCAAATGCAAAAATCCATGCCAGGATGAGTTTCAGGGTAGAATTCCATACTTAAAAATGATATTGCTTAATGTTTTTAAAAATCAAGCATTTTGGTTCCTGAAGAAGAAAACGCGTGATGCCGGGGTCAGAAAAACTGGTGCCTGGGGAGGCAAATTTTTTTTGATCCCAAATGCAAAAACGGATGCCAGGACGAAATTCCGGGTCGAATTCCAAACTTAAAAATGGTATTGCTTGCTGTTTTTAAAAATCAAGCTTTTTGGTGCCTGAAGAAGAAATCGCGTGATGCCGGGGTCAGAAAAACTGGTGCCTGGGGAGGCAAATTTTTTTTGATCCCAAATGCAAAAACGGATGCCAGGACGAAATTCCGGGTCGAATTCCAAACTTAAAAATGGTATTGCTTGCTGTTTTTAAAAATCAAGCTTTTAGGTGCCTGAAGAAGAAAACATGTGATGCCGGGGTCAGAAAAACTGGTGCCTGGGGAGGTAAAATTTTTTTGATCCCAAATGCAAAAACGGATGCCAGGACGAAATTCCAGGTCGAATTCCAATCTTAAAAATGGTATTGCTTGCTGTTTTTAAAAATCAAGCTTTTTGGTGCCTGAAGAAGAAAACGCGTGATGCCGGGGTCAGAAAAACTGGTGCCTGGGGAGGCAAATTTTTTTTGATCCCAAATGCAAAAACGGATGCCAGGACGAAATGCAGGGTCGATTTCCAAACTTAAAAATGGTATTGCTTGCTGTTTTTAAAAATCAAGCTTTTAGGTGCCTGAAGAAGAAAACACGTGATGCCGGTGTCAGAAAAACTGGTGCCTGGGGAGGTAAAATTTTTTTGATCCCAAATGCAAAAACGGATGCCAGGACTAAATTCGGGGTCGAATTCCAATCTTAAAAATGGTATTGCTTGCTGTTTTTAAAAATCAAGCTTTTTGGTGCCTAAAGAAGAAAACGCGTGATGCCGGGGTCAGAAAAACTGGTGCCTGGGGAGGCAAATTTTTTTTGATCCCCAATGCAAAAACGGATGCCAGGACGAAATGCAGGGTCGATTTCCAAACTTAAAAATGGTATTGCTTGCTGTTTTTAAAAATCAAGCATTTTGGTGCCTGAAGAAGAAAACGCGTGATGCCGGGGTCAGAAAAACTGGTGCCTGGGGAGGCAAATTTTTTTTGATCCCAAATGCAAAAACGGATGCCAGGACGAAATTCCGGGTCGAATTCCAATCTTAAAAATGGTATTGCTTGCTGTTTTTAAAAATCAAGCTTTTTGGTGCCTGAAGAAGAAAACGCGTGATGCCGGGGTCAGAAAAACTGGTGCCTGGGAGGCAAAATTTTTTTGATCCCAAATGCAAAAACGGATGCCAGGACGAAATTCGGGGTCGAATTCCATCCTTAAAAATGGTATTGCTTGCTGTTTTTAAAAATGAAGCTTTTTCGTGCCTGAAGAAGAAAACGCGTGATGCCGGGGTCAGAAAAACTGGTGCCTGGGGAGGCAAATTTTTTTTGATCCCAAATGCAAAAATCCATGCCAGGATGAGTTTCAGGGTAGAATTCCATACTTAAAAATGATATTGCTCAATGTTTTTAAAAATCAAGCATTTTGGTGTCTGAAGAAGAAAACGCGTGATGCCGGGGTCAGAAAAACTGGTGCCTGGGGAGGCAAATTTTTTTTGATCCCAAATGCAAAAACGGATGCCAGGACGAAATTCCGGGTCGAATTCCAAACTTAAAAATGGTATTGCTTGCTGTTTTTAAAAATCAAGCTTTTTGGTGCCTGAAGAAGAAATCGCGTGATGCCGGGGTCAGAAAAACTGGTGCCTGGGGAGGCAAATTTTTTTTGATCCCAAATGCAAAAACAGATGCCAGGACGAAATTCCGGGTCGAATTCCAAACTTAAAAATGGTATTGCTTGCTGTTTTTAAAAATCAAGCTTTTTGGTGCCTGAAGAAGAAAACACGTGATGCCGGGGTCAGAAAAACTGGTGCCTGGGGAGGTAAAATTTTTTTGATCCCAAATGCAAAAAGGGATGCCAGGACGAGATTCGGGGTCGAATTCCAATCTTAAAAATGGTATTGCTTGCTGTTTTTAAAAATCAAGCTTTTTGGTGCCTAAAGAAGAAAACGCGTGATGCCGGGGTCAGAAAAAATGATGCCTGGGTAGGCAAAAAATTTTTGATCCCAAATGCAAAAATGGATGCCAGGACGAAATGCAGGGTCGAATTCCAAACTTAAAAATGGTATTGCTTGCTGTTTTTAAAAATCAAGCTTTTTGGTGCCTGAAGAAGAAAACGCGTGATGCCGGGGTCAGAAAAACTGGTGCCTGGGGAGGCAAATTTTTTTTGATCCCAAATGCAAAAACGGATGCCAGGATGAAATTCGGGGTCGAATTCCAAACTTAAAAATGGTATTGCTTGCTGTTTTTAAAAATCAAGCTTTTTGGTGCCTGACGAAGAAAACACGTGATGCCGGGGTCAGAAAAACTGGTGCCTGGGGAGGCAAATTTTTTTTGATCCCAAATGCAAAAACGGATGCCAGGACGAAATGCAGGGTCGATTTCCAAACTTAAAAATGGTATTGCTTGCTGTTTTTAAAAATCAAGCATTTTGGTGCCTGAAGAAGAAAACGCGTGATGCCGGGGTCAGAAAAACTGGTGCCTGGGGAGGCAAATTTTTTTTGATCCCAATTGCAAAAACGGATGCCAGGACGAAATTCCGGGTCGAATTCCAAACTTAAAAATGGTATTGCTTGCTGTTTTTAAAAATCAAGCTTTTTGGTGCCTGAAGAAGAAAACGCGTGATGCCGGGGTCAGAAAAACTGGTGCCTGGGGAGGCAAATTTTTTTTGATCCCAAATGCAAAAACGGATGCCAGGACGAAATTCGGGGTCGAATTCCAAACTTAAAAATGTTATTGCTTGTTGTTTTTAAAAATCAAGCATTTTGGTGAGTGAAGAAGAAAACGCGTGATGCCGGGGTCAGAAAAACTGGTCCCTGGAGAGGTAAAATTTTTTTGATCCCAAATGCAAAAACGGATGACAGGACGAAATTCGGGGTTGAATTCCATACTTAAAAATGGTATTGCTTGCTGTTTTTAAAAATGAAGCTTTTTCGTGCCTGAAGAAGAAAACGCGTGATGCCGGGGTCAGAAAAACTGGTGCCTGGGGAGGCAAATTTTTTTTGATCCCAAATGCAAAAATCCATGCCAGGATGAGTTTTGGGGTAGAATTCCATACTTAAAAATGGTATTGCTTGCTGTTTTTAAAAATCAGTCTTTTTGTGCCTGAAGAAGAAAACGCGTGATGCCGGGGTCAGAAAAAATGATGCCTGGGTAGGCAAATTTTTTTTGATCCCAAATGCAAAAACGGATGCCAGGACGAAATGCAGGGTCGATTTCCAAACTTAAAAATGGTATTGCTTGCTGTTTTTAAAAATCAAGCTTTTTGGTGTCTGGAGAAGAAAACGCGTGATGCCGGGGTCAGAAAAACTGGTGCCTGGGGAGGCAAATTTTTTTTGATCCCAAATGCAAAAACGGATGCCAGGACGAAATTCCGGGTCGAATTCCAAACTTAAAAATGGTATTGCTTGCTGTTTTTAAAAATCAAGCTTTTTGGTGCCTGAAGAAGAAAACACGTGATGCCGGGGTCAGAAGAACTGGTGCCTGGGGAGGTAAATTTTTTTTGATCCCAAATGCAAAAACGGATGCCAGGACGAAATTCGGGGTCGAATTCCAATCTTAAAAATGGTATTGCTTGCTGTTTTTAAAAATCAAGCTTTTTGGTGCCTAAAGAAGAAAACGCGTGATGCCGGGGTCAGAAGAAATGATGCCTGGGTAGGCAAATTTTTTTTGATCCCAAATGCAAAAACGGATGCCAGGACGAAATTCCGGGTCGAATTCCAAACTTAAAAATGTTATTGCTTGCTGTTTTTAAAAATCAAGCTTTTTGGTGCCTGAAGAAGAAAACGCGTGATGCCGGGGTCAGAAAAACTGGTGCCTGGGGAGGCAAATTTTTTTTGATCCCAAATGCAAAAACGGATGGCAGGACGAAATTCGGGGTCGAATTCCAAACTTAAAAATGATATTGCTTGCTGTTTTTAAAAATCAAGCTTTTTGGTGCCTGGAGAAGAAAATGCATGATGCCGGGGTCAGAAATACTGGTGCCTGGGGAGGCAAATTTTTTTTGATCCCAAATGCAAAAATCCATGCCAGGATGAGTTTCGGGGTAGAATTCCATACTTAAAAATGGTATTGCTTGCTGTTTTTAAAAATCAGTCTTTTTGTGCCTGAAGAAGAAAACGCGTGATGCCGGGGTCAGAAAAAATGATGCCTGGGTAGGCAAATTTTTTTTGATCCCAAATGCAAAAACGGATGCCAGGACGAAATGCAGGGTCGATTTCCAAACTTAAAAATGGTATTGCTTGCTGTTTTTAAAAATCAAGCTTTTTGGTGTCTGGAGAAGAAAACGCGTGATGCCGGGGTCAGAAAAACTGGTGCCTGGGGAGGCAAATTTTTTTTGATCCCAAATGCAAAAACGGATGCCAGGACGAAATTCCGGGTCGAATTCCAAACTTAAAAATGGTATTGCTTGCTGTTTTTAAAAATCAAGCTTTTTGGTGCCTGAAGAAGAAAACACGTGATGCCGGGGTCAGAAGAACTGGTGCCTGGGGAGGTAAAATTTTTTTGATCCCAAATGCAAAAACGGATGCCAGGACGAAATTCGGGGTCGAATTCCAATCTTAAAAATGGTATTGCTTGCTGTTTTTAAAAATCAAGCTTTTTGGTGCCTAAAGAAGAAAACGCGTGATGCCGGGGTCAGAAAAAATGATGCCTGGGTAGGCAAATTTTTTTTGATCCCAAATGCAAAAACGGATGCCAGGACGAAATGCAGGGTCGATTTCCAAACTTAAAAATGGTATTGCTTGCTGTTTTTAAAAATCAAGCTTTTTGGTGTCTGGAGAAGAAAACGCGTGATGCCGGGGTCAGAAAAACTGGTGCCTGGGGAGGCAAATTTTTTTTGATCCCAAATGCAAAAACGGATGCCAGGACGAAATTCCGGGTCGAATTCCAAACTTAAAAATGGTATTGCTTGCTGTTTTTAAAAATCAAGCTTTTTGGTGCCTGAAGAAGAAAACACGTGATGCCGGGGTCAGAAGAACTGGTGCCTGGGGAGGTAAAATTTTTTTGATCCCAAATGCAAAAACGGATGCCAGGACGAAATTCGGGGTCGAATTCCAATCTTAAAAATGGTATTGCTTGCTGTTTTTAAAAATCAAGCTTTTTGGTGCCTAAAGAAGAAAACGCGTGATGCCGGGGTCAGAAAAAATGATGCCTGGGTAGGCAAATTTTTTTTGATCCCAAATGCAAAAACGGATGCCAGGACGAAATTCCGGGTCGAATTCCAAACTTAAAAATGTTATTGCTTGCTGTTTTTAAAAATCAAGCTTTTTGGTGCCTGAAGAAGAAAACGCGTGATGCCGTGGTCAGAAAAACTGGTGCCTGGGGAGGCAAATTTTTTTTGATCCCAAATGCAAAAACGGATGGCAGGACGAAATTCGGGGTCGAATTCCAAACTTAAAAATGATATTGCTTGCTGTTTTTAAAAATCAAGCTTTTTGGTGCCTGGAGAAGAAAATGCGTGATGCCGGGGTCAGAAATACTGGTGCCTGGGGAGGCAAATTTTTTTTGATCCCAAATGCAAAAATCCATGCCAGGATGAGTTTCAGGGTAGAATTCCATACTTAAAAATGATATTGCTTAATGTTTTTAAAAATCAAGCATTTTGGTGCCTGAAGAAGAAAACGCGTGATGCCGGGGTCAGAAAAACTGGTGCCTGGGGAGGCAAATTTTTTTTGATCCCAAATGCAAAAACGGATGCCAGGACGAAATTCCGGGTCGAATTCCAAACTTAAAAATGGTATTGCTTGCTGTTTTTAAAAATCAAGCTTTTTGGTGCCTGAAGAAGAAATCGCGTGATGCCGGGGTCAGAAAAACTGGTGCCTGGGGAGGCAAATTTTTTTTGATCCCAAATGCAAAAACGGATGCCAGGACGAAATTCCGGGTCGAATTCCAAACTTAAAAATGTTATTGCTTGCTGTTTTTAAAAATCAAGCTTTTTGGTGCCTGAAGAAGAAAACGCGTGATGCCGGGGTCAGAAAAACTGGTGCCTGGGGAGGCAAATTTTTTTTGATCCCAAATGCAAAAACGGATGGCAGGACGAAATTCGGGGTCGAATTCCAAACTTAAAAATGATATTGCTTGCTGTTTTTAAAAATCAAGCTTTTTGGTGCCTGGAGAAGAAAACGCGTGATGCCGGGGTCAGAAATACTGGTGCCTGGGGAGGCAAATTTTTTTTGATCCCAAATGCAAAAATCCATGCCAGGATGAGTTTCAGGGTAGAATTCCATACTTAAAAATGATATTGCTTAATGTTTTTAAAAATCAAGCATTTTGGTTCCTGAAGAAGAAAACGCGTGATGCCGGGGTCAGAAAAACTGGTGCCTGGGGAGGCAAATTTTTTTTGATCCCAAATGCAAAAACGGATGCCAGGACGAAATGCAGGGTCGATTTCCAAACTTAAAAATGGTATTGCTTGCTGTTTTTAAAAATCAAGCTTTTTGGTGCCTGAAGAAGAAAACACGTGATGCCGGTGTCAGAAAAACTGGTGCCTGGGGAGGTAAAATTTTTTTGATCCCAAATGCAAAAACGGATGCCAGGACTAAATTCGGGGTCGATTTCCAAACTTAAAAATGGTATTGCTTGCTGTTTTTAAAAATCAAGCATTTTGGTGCCTGAAGAAGAAAACGCGTGATGCCGGGGTCAGAAAAACTGGTGCCTGGGGAGGCAAATTTTTTTTGATCCCAAATGCAAAAACGGATGCCAGGACGAAATTCCGGGTCGAATTCCAAACTTAAAAATGGTATTGCTTGCTGTTTTTAAAAATCAAGCTTTTTGGTGCCTGAACAAGAAAACGCGTGATGCCAGGGTCAGAAAAACTGGTGCGTGGGGAGGCAAATTTTTTTTGATTCCAAATGTAAAAACGGATGCCAGGACGAAATTCCGGGTCGAATTCCAATCTTAAAAATGGTATTGCTTGCTGTTTTTAAAAATCAAGCTTTTTGGTGCCTGAAGAAGAAAACGCGTGATGCCGGGGTCAGAAAAACTGGTGCCTGGGAGGCAAAATTTTTTTGATCCCAAATGCAAAAACGGATGCCAGGACGAAATTCGGGGTCGAATTCCATCCTTAAAAATGGTATTGCTTGCTGTTTTTAAAAATGAAGCTTTTTCGTGCCTGAAGAAGAAAACGCGTGATGCCGGGGTCAGAAAAACTGGTGCCTGGGGAGGCAAATTTTTTTTGATCCCAAATGCAAAAATCCATGCCAGGATGAGTTTCAGGGTAGAATTCCATACTTAAAAATGATATTGCTTAATGTTTTTAAAAATCAAGCATTTTGGTGTCTGAAGAAGAAAACGCGTGATGCCGGGGTCAGAAAAACTGGTGCCTGGGGAGGCAAATTTTTTTTGATCCCAAATGCAAAAACGGATGCCAGGACGAAATTCCGGGTCGAATTCCAAACTTAAAAATGGTATTGCTTGCTGTTTTTAAAAATCAAGCTTTTTGGTGCCTGAAGAAGAAATCGCGTGATGCCGGGGTCAGAAAAACTGGTGCCTGGGGAGGCAAATTTTTTTTGATCCCAAATGCAAAAACAGATGCCAGGACGAAATTCCGGGTCGAATTCCAAACTTAAAAATGGTATTGCTTGCTGTTTTTAAAAATCAAGCTTTTTGGTGCCTGAAGAAGAAAACACGTGATGCCGGGGTCAGAAAAACTGGTGCCTGGGGAGGTAAAATTTTTTTGATCCCAAATGCAAAAAGGGATGCCAGGACGAGATTCGGGGTCGAATTCCAATCTTAAAAATGGTATTGCTTGCTGTTTTTAAAAATCAAGCTTTTTGGTGCCTAAAGAAGAAAACGCGTGATGCCGGGGTCAGAAAAAATGATGCCTGGGTAGGCAAAAAATTTTTGATCCCAAATGCAAAAACGGATGCCAGGACGAAATGCAGGGTCGAATTCCAAACTTAAAAATGGTATTGCTTGCTGTTTTTAAAAATCAAGCTTTTTGGTGCCTGAAGAAGAAAACGCGTGATGCCGGGGTCAGAAAAACTGGTGCCTGGGGAGGCAAATTTTTTTTGATCCCCAATGCAAAAACGGATGCCAGGACGAAATGCAGGGTCGATTTCCAAACTTAAAAATGGTATTGCTTGCTGTTCTTAAAAATCAAGCATTTTGGTGCCTGAAGAAGAAAACGCGTGATGCCGGGGTCAGAAAAACTGGTGCCTGGGGAGGCAAATTTTTTTTGATCCCAAATGCAAAAACGGATGCCAGGACGAAATTCCGGGTCGAATTCCAAACTTAAAAATGGTATTGCTTGCTGTTTTTAAAAATCAAGCTTTTTGGTGCCTGAACAAGAAAACGCGTGATGCCAGGGTCAGAAAAACTGGTGCGTGGGGAGGCAAATTTTTTTTGATTCCAAATGTAAAAACGGATGCCAGGACGAAATTCCGGGTCGAATTCCAATCTTAAAAATGGTATTGCTTGCTGTTTTTAAAAATCAAGCTTTTTGGTGCCTGAAGAAGAAAACGCGTGATGCCGGGGTCAGAAAAACTGGTGCCTGGGGAGGCAAATTTTTTTTGATCCCAAATGCAAAAACGGATGCCAGGACGAAATTCCGGGTCGAATTCCAAACTTAAAAATGTTATTGCTTGCTGTTTTTAAAAATCAAGCTTTTTGGTGCCTGAAGAAGAAAACGCGTGATGCCGGGGTCAGAAAAACTGGTGCCTGGGGAGGCAAATTTTTTTTGATCCCAAATGCAAAAACGGATGGCAGGACGAAATTCGGGGTCGAATTCCAAACTTAAAAATGATATTGCTTGCTGTTTTTAAAAATCAAGCTTTTTGGTGCCTGGAGAAGAAAACGCGTGATGCCGGGGTCAGAAATACTGGTGCCTGGGGAGGCAAATTTTTTTTGATCCCAAATGCAAAAATCCATGCCAGGATGAGTTTCAGGGTAGAATTCCATACTTAAAAATGATATTGCTTAATGTTTTTAAAAATCAAGCATTTTGGTTCCTGAAGAAGAAAACGCGTGATGCCGGGGTCAGAAAAACTGGTGCCTGGGGAGGCAAATTTTTTTTGATCCCAAATGCAAAAACGGATGCCAGGACGAAATTCCGGGTCGAATTCCAAACTTAAAAATGGTATTGCTTGCTGTTTTTAAAAATCAAGCTTTTTGGTGCCTGAAGAAGAAATCGCGTGATGCCGGGGTCAGAAAAACTGGTGCCTGGGGAGGCAAATTTTTTTTGATCCCAAATGCAAAAACGGATGCCAGGACGAAATTCCGGGTCGAATTCCAAACTTAAAAATGGTATTGCTTGCTGTTTTTAAAAATCAAGCTTTTAGGTGCCTGAAGAAGAAAACATGTGATGCCGGGGTCAGAAAAACTGGTGCCTGGGGAGGTAAAATTTTTTTGATCCCAAATGCAAAAACGGATGCCAGGACGAAATTCCAGGTCGAATTCCAATCTTAAAAATGGTATTGCTTGCTGTTTTTAAAAATCAAGCTTTTTGGTGCCTGAAGAAGAAAACGCGTGATGCCGGGGTCAGAAAAACTGGTGCCTGGGGAGGCAAATTTTTTTTGATCCCAAATGCAAAAACGGATGCCAGGACGAAATGCAGGGTCGATTTCCAAACTTAAAAATGGTATTGCTTGCTGTTTTTAAAAATCAAGCTTTTAGGTGCCTGAAGAAGAAAACACGTGATGCCGGTGTCAGAAAAACTGGTGCCTGGGGAGGTAAAATTTTTTTGATCCCAAATGCAAAAACGGATGCCAGGACTAAATTCGGGGTCGAATTCCAATCTTAAAAATGGTATTGCTTGCTGTTTTTAAAAATCAAGCTTTTTGGTGCCTAAAGAAGAAAACGCGTGATGCCGGGGTCAGAAAAACTGGTGCCTGGGGAGGCAAATTTTTTTTGATCCCCAATGCAAAAACGGATGCCAGGACGAAATGCAGGGTCGATTTCCAAACTTAAAAATGGTATTGCTTGCTGTTTTTAAAAATCAAGCATTTTGGTGCCTGAAGAAGAAAACGCGTGATGCCGGGGTCAGAAAAACTGGTGCCTGGGGAGGCAAATTTTTTTTGATCCCAAATGCAAAAACGGATGCCAGGACGAAATTCCGGGTCGAATTCCAATCTTAAAAATGGTATTGCTTGCTGTTTTTAAAAATCAAGCTTTTTGGTGCCTGAAGAAGAAAACGCGTGATGCCGGGGTCAGAAAAACTGGTGCCTGGGGAGGCAAATTTTTTTTGATCCCAAATGCAAAAACAGATGCCAGGACGAAATTCCGGGTCGAATTCCAAACTTAAAAATGGTATTGCTTGCTGTTTTTAAAAATCAAGCTTTTTGGTGCCTGAAGAAGAAAACACGTGATGCCGGGGTCAGAAAAACTGGTGCCTGGGGAGGTAAAATTTTTTTGATCCCAAATGCAAAAAGGGATGCCAGGACGAGATTCGGGGTCGAATTCCAATCTTAAAAATGGTATTGCTTGCTGTTTTTAAAAATCAAGCTTTTTGGTGCCTAAAGAAGAAAACGCGTGATGCCGGGGTCAGAAAAAATGATGCCTGGGTAGGCAAAAAATTTTTGATCCCAAATGCAAAAACGGATGCCAGGACGAAATGCAGGGTCGAATTCCAAACTTAAAAATGGTATTGCTTGCTGTTTTTAAAAATCAAGCTTTTTGGTGCCTGAAGAAGAAAGCGCGTGATGCCGGGGTCAGAAAAACTGGTGCCTGGGGAGGCAAATTTTTTTTGATCCCAAATGCAAAAACGGATGCCAGGATGAAATTCGGGGTCGAATTCCAAACTTAAAAATGGTATTGCTTGCTGTTTTTAAAAATCAAGCTTTTTGGTGCCTGACGAAGAAAACACGTGATGCCGGGGTCAGAAAAACTGGTGCCTGGGGAGGCAAATTTTTTTTGATCCCAAATGCAAAAACGGATGCCAGGACGAAATGCAGGGTCGATTTCCAAACTTAAAAATGGTATTGCTTGCTGTTTTTAAAAATCAAGCATTTTGGTGCCTGAAGAAGAAAACGCGTGATGCCGGGGTCAGAAAAACTGGTGCCTGGGGAGGCAAATTTTTTTTGATCCCAATTGCAAAAACGGATGCCAGGACGAAATTCCGGGTCGAATTCCAAACTTAAAAATGGTATTGCTTGCTGTTTTTAAAAATCAAGCTTTTTGGTGCCTGAAGAAGAAAACACGTGATGCCGGGGTCAGAAGAACTGGTGCCTGGGGAGGTAAATTTTTTTTGATCCCAAATGCAAAAACGGATGCCAGGACGAAATTCGGGGTCGAATTCCAATCTTAAAAATGGTATTGCTTGCTGTTTTTAAAAATCAAGCTTTTTGGTGCCTAAAGAAGAAAACGCGTGATGCCGGGGTCAGAAGAAATGATGCCTGGGTAGGCAAATTTTTTTTGATCCCAAATGCAAAAACGGATGCCAGGACGAAATTCCGGGTCGAATTCCAAACTTAAAAATGTTATTGCTTGCTGTTTTTAAAAATCAAGCTTTTTGGTGCCTGAAGAAGAAAACGCGTGATGCCGGGGTCAGAAAAACTGGTGCCTGGGGAGGCAAATTTTTTTTGATCCCAAATGCAAAAACGGATGGCAGGACGAAATTCGGGGTCGAATTCCAAACTTAAAAATGATATTGCTTGCTGTTTTTAAAAATCAAGCTTTTTGGTGCCTGGAGAAGAAAATGCATGATGCCGGGGTCAGAAATACTGGTGCCTGGGGAGGCAAATTTTTTTTGATCCCAAATGCAAAAATCCATGCCAGGATGAGTTTCGGGGTAGAATTCCATACTTAAAAATGGTATTGCTTGCTGTTTTTAAAAATCAGTCTTTTTGTGCCTGAAGAAGAAAACGCGTGATGCCGGGGTCAGAAAAAATGATGCCTGGGTAGGCAAATTTTTTTTGATCCCAAATGCAAAAACGGATGCCAGGACGAAATGCAGGGTCGATTTCCAAACTTAAAAATGGTATTGCTTGCTGTTTTTAAAAATCAAGCTTTTTGGTGTCTGGAGAAGAAAACGCGTGATGCCGGGGTCAGAAAAACTGGTGCCTGGGGAGGCAAATTTTTTTTGATCCCAAATGCAAAAACGGATGCCAGGACGAAATTCCGGGTCGAATTCCAAACTTAAAAATGGTATTGCTTGCTGTTTTTAAAAATCAAGCTTTTTGGTGCCTGAAGAAGAAAACACGTGATGCCGGGGTCAGAAGAACTGGTGCCTGGGGAGGTAAAATTTTTTTGATCCCAAATGCAAAAACGGATGGCAGGACGAAATTCGGGGTCGAATTCCAATCTTAAAAATGGTATTGCTTGCTGTTTTTAAAAATCAAGCTTTTTGGTGCCTAAAGAAGAAAACGCGTGATGCCGGGGTCAGAAAAAATGATGCCTGGGTAGGCAAATTTTTTTTGATCCCAAATGCAAAAACGGATGCCAGGACGAAATGCAGGGTCGATTTCCAAACTTAAAAATGGTATTGCTTGCTGTTTTTAAAAATCAAGCTTTTTGGTGTCTGGAGAAGAAAACGCGTGATGCCGGGGTCAGAAAAACTGGTGCCTGGGGAGGCAAATTTTTTTTGATCCCAAATGCAAAAACGGATGCCAGGACGAAATTCCGGGTCGAATTCCAAACTTAAAAATGGTATTGCTTGCTGTTTTTAAAAATCAAGCTTTTTGGTGCCTGAAGAAGAAAACACGTGATGCCGGGGTCAGAAGAACTGGTGCCTGGGGAGGTAAAATTTTTTTGATCCCAAATGCAAAAACGGATGCCAGGACGAAATTCGGGGTCGAATTCCAATCTTAAAAATGGTATTGCTTGCTGTTTTTAAAAATCAAGCTTTTTGGTGCCTAAAGAAGAAAACGCGTGATGCCGGGGTCAGAAAAAATGATGCCTGGGTAGGCAAATTTTTTTTGATCCCAAATGCAAAAACGGATGCCAGGACGAAATTCCTGGTCGAATTCCAAACTTAAAAATGTTATTGCTTGCTGTTTTTAAAAATCAAGCTTTTTGGTGCCTGAAGAAGAAAACGCGTGATGCCGTGGTCAGAAAAACTGGTGCCTGGGGAGGCAAATTTTTTTTGATCCCAAATGCAAAAACGGATGGCAGGACGAAATTCGGGGTCGAATTCCAAACTTAAAAACGATATTGCTTGCTGTTTTTAAAAATCAAGCTTTTTGGTGCCTGGAGAAGAAAATGCGTGATGCCGGGGTCAGAAATACTGGTGCCTGGGGAGGCAAATTTTTTTTGATCCCAAATGCAAAAATCCATGCCAGGATGAGTTTCAGGGTAGAATTCCATACTTAAAAATGATATTGCTTAATGTTTTTAAAAATCAAGCATTTTGGTGCCTGAAGAAGAAAACGCGTGATGCCGGGGTCAGAAAAACTGGTGCCTGGGGAGGCAAATTTTTTTTGATCCCAAATGCAAAAACGGATGCCAGGACGAAATTCCGGGTCGAATTCCAAACTTAAAAATGGTATTGCTTGCTGTTTTTAAAAATCAAGCTTTTTGGTGCCTGAAGAAGAAATCGCGTGATGCCGGGGTCAGAAAAACTGGTGCCTGGGGAGGCAAATTTTTTTTGATCCCAAATGCAAAAACGGATGCCAGGACGAAATTCCGGGTCGAATTCCAAACTTAAAAATGTTATTGCTTGCTGTTTTTAAAAATCAAGCTTTTTGGTGCCTGAAGAAGAAAACGCGTGATGCCGGGGTCAGAAAAACTGGTGCCTGGGGAGGCAAATTTTTTTTGATCCCAAATGCAAAAACGGATGGCAGGACGAAATTCGGGGTCGAATTCCAAACTTAAAAATGATATTGCTTGCTGTTTTTAAAAATCAAGCTTTTTGGTGCCTGGAGAAGAAAACGCGTGATGCCGGGGTCAGAAATACTGGTGCCTGGGGAGGCAAATTTTTTTTGATCCCAAATGCAAAAATCCATGCCAGGATGAGTTTCAGGGTAGAATTCCATACTTAAAAATGATATTGCTTAATGTTTTTAAAAATCAAGCATTTTGGTTCCTGAAGAAGAAAACGCGTGATGCCGGGGTCAGAAAAACTGGTGCCTGGGGAGGCAAATTTTTTTTGATCCCAAATGCAAAAACGGATGCCAGGACGAAATTCCGGGTCGAATTCCAAACTTAAAAATGGTATTGCTTGCTGTTTTTAAAAATCAAGCTTTTTGGTGCCTGAAGAAGAAATCGCGTGATGCCGGGGTCAGAAAAACTGGTGCCTGGGGAGGCAAATTTTTTTTGATCCCAAATGCAAAAACGGATGCCAGGACGAAATTCCGGGTCGAATTCCAAACTTAAAAATGGTATTGCTTGCTGTTTTTAAAAATCAAGCTTTTAGGTGCCTGAAGAAGAAAACATGTGATGCCGGGGTCAGAAAAACTGGTGCCTGGGGAGGTAAAATTTTTTTGATCCCAAATGCAAAAACGGATGCCAGGACGAAATTCCAGGTCGAATTCCAATCTTAAAAATGGTATTGCTTGCTGTTTTTAAAAATCAAGCTTTTTGGTGCCTGAAGAAGAAAACGCGTGATGCCGGGGTCAGAAAAACTGGTGCCTGGGGAGGCAAATTTTTTTTGATCCCAAATGCAAAAACGGATGCCAGGACGAAATGCAGGGTCGATTTCCAAACTTAAAAATGGTATTGCTTGCTGTTTTTAAAAATCAAGCTTTTTGGTGCTTGAAGAAGAAAACACGTGATGCCGGTGTCAGAAAAACTGGTGCCTGGGGAGGTAAAATTTTTTTGATCCCAAATGCAAAAACGGATGCCAGGACTAAATTCGGGGTCGATTTCCAAACTTAAAAATGGTATTGCTTGCTGTTTTTAAAAATCAAGCATTTTGGTGCCTGAAGAAGAAAACGCGTGATGCCGGGGTCAGAAAAACTGGTGCCTGGGGAGGCAAATTTTTTTTGATCCCAAATGCAAAAACGGATGCCAGGACGAAATTCCGGGTCGAATTCCAAACTTAAAAATGGTATTGCTTGCTGTTTTTAAAAATCAAGCTTTTTGGTGCCTGAACAAGAAAACGCGTGATGCCAGGGTCAGAAAAACTGGTGCGTGGGGAGGCAAATTTTTTTTGATTCCAAATGTAAAAACGGATGCCAGGACGAAATTCCGGGTCGAATTCCAAACTTAAAAATGGTATTGCTTGCTGTTTTTAAAAATCAAGCTTTTTGGTGCCTGAAGAAGAAAACGCGTGATGCCGGGGTCAGAAAAACTGGTGCCTGGGAGGCAAAATTTTTTTGATCCCAAATGCAAAAACGGATGCCAGGACGAAATTCGGGGTCGAATTCCATCCTTAAAAATGGTATTGCTTGCTGTTTTTAAAAATGAAGCTTTTTCGTGCCTGAAGAAGAAAACGCGTGATGCCGGGGTCAGAAAAACTGGTGCCTGGGGAGGCAAATTTTTTTTGATCCCAAATGCAAAAATCCATGCCAGGATGAGTTTCAGGGTAGAATTCCATACTTAAAAATGATATTGCTTAATGTTTTTAAAAATCAAGCATTTTGGTGTCTGAAGAAGAAAACGCGTGATGCCGGGGTCAGAAAAACTGGTGCCTGGGGAGGCAAATTTTTTTTGATCCCAAATGCAAAAACGGATGCCAGGACGAAATTCCGGGTCGAATTCCAAACTTAAAAATGGTATTGCTTGCTGTTTTTAAAAATCAAGCTTTTTGGTGCCTGAAGAAGAAATCGCGTGATGCCGGGGTCAGAAAAACTGGTGCCTGGGGAGGCAAATTTTTTTTGATCCCAAATGCAAAAACAGATGCCAGGACGAAATTCCGGGTCGAATTCCAAACTTAAAAATGGTATTGCTTGCTGTTTTTAAAAATCAAGCTTTTTGGTGCCTGAAGAAGAAAACACGTGATGCCGGGGTCAGAAAAACTGGTGCCTGGGGAGGTAAAATTTTTTTGATCCCAAATGCAAAAAGGGATGCCAGGACGAGATTCGGGGTCGAATTCCAATCTTAAAAATGGTATTGCTTGCTGTTTTTAAAAATCAAGCTTTTTGGTGCCTAAAGAAGAAAACGCGTGATGCCGGGGTCAGAAAAAATGATGCCTGGGTAGGCAAAAAATTTTTGATCCCAAATGCAAAAACGGATGCCAGGACGAAATGCAGGGTCGAATTCCAAACTTAAAAATGGTATTGCTTGCTGTTTTTAAAAATCAAGCTTTTTGGTGCCTGAAGAAGAAAACGCGTGATGCCGGGGTCAGAAAAACTGGTGCCTGGGGAGGCAAATTTTTTTTGATCCCAAATGCAAAAACGGATGCCAGGATGAAATTCGGGGTCGAATTCCAAACTTAAAAATGGTATTGCTTGCTGTTTTTAAAAATCAAGCTTTTTGGTGCCTGACGAAGAAAACACGTGATGCCGGGGTCAGAAAAACTGGTGCCTGGGGAGGCAAATTTTTTTTGATCCCAAATGCAAAAACGGATGCCAGGACGAAATGCAGGGTCGATTTCCAAACTTAAAAATGGTATTGCTTGCTGTTTTTAAAAATCAAGCATTTTGGTGCCTGAAGAAGAAAACGCGTGATGCCGGGGTCAGAAAAACTGGTGCCTGGGGAGGCAAATTTTTTTTGATCCCAATTGCAAAAACGGATGCCAGGACGAAATTCCGGGTCGAATTCCAAACTTAAAAATGGTATTGCTTGCTGTTTTTAAAAATCAAGCTTTTTGGTGCCTGAAGAAGAAAACGCGTGATGCCGGGGTCAGAAAAACTGGTGCCTGGGGAGGCAAATTTTTTTTGATCCCAAATGCAAAAACGGATGCCAGGACGAAATTCGGGGTCGAATTCCAAACTTAAAAATGTTATTGCTTGTTGTTTTTAAAAATCAAGCATTTTGGTGCCTGAAGAAGAAAACGCGTGATGCCGGGGTCAGAAAAACTGGTCCCTGGAGAGGTAAAATTTTTTTGATCCCAAATGCAAAAACGGATGACAGGACGAAATTCGGGGTTGAATTCCATACTTAAAAATGGTATTGCTTGCTGTTTTTAAAAATGAAGCTTTTTCGTGCCTGAAGAAGAAAACGCGTGATGCCGGGGTCAGAAAAACTGGTGCCTGGGGAGGCAAATTTTTTTTGATCCCAAATGCAAAAATCCATGCCAGGATGAGTTTTGGGGTAGAATTCCATACTTAAAAATGGTATTGCTTGCTGTTTTTAAAAATCAGTCTTTTTGTGCCTGAAGAAGAAAACGCGTGATGCCGGGGTCAGAAAAAATGATGCCTGGGTAGGCAAATTTTTTTTGATCCCAAATGCAAAAACGGATGCCAGGACGAAATGCTGGGTCGATTTCCAAACTTAAAAATGGTATTGCTTGCTGTTTTTAAAAATCAAGCTTTTTGGTGCCTGAAGAAGAAAACGCGTGATGCCGGGGTCAGAAAAACTGGTGCCTGGGGAGGCAAATTTTTTTTGATCCCAAATGCAAAAACGGATGCCAGGACGAAATTCCGGGTCGAATTCCAAACTTAAAAATGGTATTGCTTGCTGTTTTTAAAAATCAAGCTTTTTGGTGCCTGAAGAAGAAAACACGTGATGCCGGGGTCAGAAGAACTGGTGCCTGGGGAGGTAAAATTTTTTTGATCCCAAATGCAAAAACGGATGCCAGGACGAAATTCGGGGTCGAATTCCAATCTTAAAAATGGTATTGCTTGCTGTTTTTAAAAATCAAGCTTTTTGGTGCCTAAAGAAGAAAACGCGTGATGCCGGGGTCAGAAAAAATGATGCCTGGGTAGGCAAATTTTTTTTGATCCCAAATGCAAAAACGGATGCCAGGACGAAATTCCGGGTCGAATTCCAAACTTAAAAATGTTATTGCTTGCTGTTTTTAAAAATCAAGCTTTTTGGTGCCTGAAGAAGAAAACGCGTGATGCCGGGGTCAGAAAAACTGGTGCCTGGGGAGGCAAATTTTTTTTGATCCCAAATGCAAAAACGGATGGCAGGACGAAATTCGGGGTCGAATTCCAAACTTAAAAATGATATTGCTTGCTGTTTTTAAAAATCAAGCTTTTTGGTGCCTGGAGAAGAAAACGCGTGATGCCGGGGTCAGAAATACTGGTGCATGGGGAGGCAAATTTTTTTTGATCCCAAATGCAAAAACGGATGCCAGGACGAAATTCGGGGTCGAATTCCAAACTTAAAAATGGTATTGCTTGCTGTTTTTAAAAATCAAGCATTTTGGTGCCTGAAGAAGAATACGCGTGATGCCGGGGTCAGAAAAACTGGTGCCTGGGGAGGCAAATTTTTTTTGATCCCAAATGCAAAAACGGATGCCAGGACGAAATTCCGGGTCGAATTCCAAACTTAAAAATGGTATTGCTTGCTGTTTTTAAAAATCAAGCTTTTTGGTGCCTGAAGAAGAAATCGCGTGATGCCGGGGTCAGAAAAACTGGTGCCTGGGGAGGCAAATTTTTTTTGATCCCAAATGCAAAAATCCATGCCAGGATGAGTTTCAGGGTAGAATTCCATACTTAAAAATGATATTGCTTAATGTTTTTAAAAATCAAGCATTTTGGTGCCTGAAGAAGAAAACGCGTGATGCCGGGGTCAGAAAAACTGGTGCCTGGGGAGGCAAATTTTTTTTGATCCCAAATGCAAAAACGGATGCCAGGACGAAATTCCGGGTCGAATTCCAAACTTAAAAATGGTATTGCTTGCTGTTTTTAAAAATCAAGCTTTTTGGTGCCTGAAGAAGAAATCGCGTGATGCCGGGGTCAGAAAAACTGGTGCCTGGGGAGGCAAATTTTTTTTGATCCCAAATGCAAAAACGGATGGCAGGACGAAATTCGGGGTCGAATTCCAAACTTAAAAATGATATTGCTTGCTGTTTTTAAAAATCAAGCTTTTTGGTGCCTGGAGAAGAAAACGCGTGATGCCGGGGTCAGAAATACTGGTGCCTGGGGAGGCAAATTTTTTTTGATCCCAAATGCAAAAATCCATGCCAGGATGAGTTTCAGGGTAGAATTCCATACTTAAAAATGATATTGCTTAATGTTTTTAAAAATCAAGCATTTTGGTTCCTGAAGAAGAAAACGCGTGATGCCGGGGTCAGAAAAACTGGTGCCTGGGGAGGCAAATTTTTTTTGATCCCAAATGCAAAAACGGATGCCAGGACGAAATTCCGGGTCGAATTCCAAACTTAAAAATGGTATTGCTTGCTGTTTTTAAAAATCAAGCTTTTTGGTGCCTGAAGAAGAAATCGCGTGATGCCGGGGTCAGAAAAACTGGTGCCTGGGGAGGCAAATTTTTTTTGATCCCAAATGCAAAAACGGATGCCAGGACGAAATTCCGGGTCGAATTCCAAACTTAAAAATGGTATTGCTTGCTGTTTTTAAAAATCAAGCATTTAGGTGCCTGAAGAAGAAAACATGTGATGCCGGGGTCAGAAAAACTGGTGCCTGGGGAGGTAAAATTTTTTTGATCCCAAATGCAAAAACGGATGCCAGGACGAAATTCCAGGTCGAATTCCAATCTTAAAAATGGTATTGCTTGCTGTTTTTAAAAATCAAGCTTTTTGGTGCCTGAAGAAGAAAACGCGTGATGCCGGGGTCAGAAAAACTGGTGCCTGGGGAGGCAAATTTTTTTTGATCCCAAATGCAAAAACGGATGCCAGGACGAAATGCAGGGTCGATTTCCAAACTTAAAAATGGTATTGCTTGCTGTTTTTAAAAATCAAGCTTTTAGGTGCCTGAAGAAGAAATCGCGTGATGCCGGGGTCAGAAAAACTGGTGCCTGGGGAGGCAAATTTTTTTTGATCCCAAATGCAAAAACGGATGCCAGGACGAAATTCCGGGTCGAATTCCAAACTTAAAAATGGTATTGCTTGCTGTTTTTAAAAATCAAGCATTTAGGTGCCTGAAGAAGAAAACATGTGATGCCGGGGTCAGAAAAACTGGTGCCTGGGGAGGTAAAATTTTTTTGATCCCAAATGCAAAAACGGATGCCAGGACGAAATTCCAGGTCGAATTCCAATCTTAAAAATGGTATTGCTTGCTGTTTTTAAAAATCAAGCTTTTTGGTGCCTGAAGAAGAAAACGCGTGATGCCGGGGTCAGAAAAACTGGTGCCTGGGGAGGCAAATTTTTTTTGATCCCAAATGCAAAAACGGATGCCAGGACGAAATGCAGGGTCGATTTCCAAACTTAAAAATGGTATTGCTTGCTGTTTTTAAAAATCAAGCTTTTAGGTGCCTGAAGAAGAAAACACGTGATGCCGGTGTCAGAAAAACTGGTGCCTGGGGAGGTAAAATTTTTTTGATCCCAAATGCAAAAACGGATGCCAGGACTAAATTCGGGGTCGAATTCCAATCTTAAAAATGGTATTGCTGGAAGGCGGAGCTTCGTGCCGGCGTTACAGCTGCGATCTCGGGGCTCTGAGATCGCAGCTGATATTTTCGCCCCTGGTCGGTCCTAACGGACCTAAATCGTCCCGGAGAGACGGTGATCGTGAAGGGCACTGTTCCAGGATCCCAGAGACATCGCAAAGTCTCTGGTTAGATTCGGAAGAAGCCCTTTTGCTGGCGGCGGAGAGGCAGCCTCCATAGCTGCTGAAGTCGGGACAGCTCCGAAAAGAAAGTGACTGGATTGAAGTGTGTCGGTTGGGTGAGAAAAACTCTTTGTGTTGAAAACTCGCTGAGGTTGGAAAGTTCATTCTGAAGAGAGGAGGAAGCTGTGAGATTTTTTTTTTTGATTGAAATTGTTTGAGCGGCGTTTTTAAAGTGCTGTCAAATTGAGGCTTGGGGTGTTTTTTTTTTTTTTTTCTATATTCCATGGGAAAGATTTTATTGTGACTTAGGTAACCGGACTGAATTTTCTTTTATATATACTTTTAGGCTCCCTTTGACTTTTTTATTTTTTTTAGGATAGAGGCTTCCTTTGGCTATTTTTTTTTCCCTTTTTTTTTGTATATATTAATTCTTTTTTCCGGTTGGGGCTGAGAAAGAGCATTAAGAAACTTTGTAACACTGCCAACTAGAGGCTTGAAAGTATTCTATTTGAATTGGAGAGAATTGCAAAAAGACCTCATCTCAAGGACTTTGGAACGTGATAAGATAGAGGGAGAGCACAGCAAAATATTATTGCAGGTGCTTTCCTGGACTGTTATCAACACTTGAGGTTTGGCTTTGAAGCTGCTGGAGAAGAGAGTCATAACAAGAGCCTTGGATAAATAACAAAGTGCAGTGTGTTTTCTTATATGTACCCCATTCGCTAGCTTTTTTTTTTTTAAATCTTAATTTCTAGTAATATTTTTATTTTTGCCTTTTACTTTAAAGGGAAAGCCTCAGAGTCTTTTCTCCTTTCTTCTTTATTTTTTTTTTTTTTCCTTTTTATTGGGACTTTTTTGCTTTTCATATTTATCTTTTTGGATTATTCTGTTGTTGTGGTTGATTTTTTTTTTTTTTAATTTTTCTTCTTCCTTTTTTGGATTATTTTTTGGATTATTGAGATTTTTTAATTGGACTAAGGTGTGAAGATCCTGAAGGAACTTTTTGTTTTTTGTTTTTGTTTTTTCTCTTTTTGCTTTTTCCTTTTTCTTTTGCTCTTAATTAATATTATTATCTTTTGGATTTGTTGGTTTTTTCCTTTCTATTTTTTCCTTTTTTATGGTGGACTATTTCGTAATTGGATTAGGGTCTAGAAGAACCTGAAGATCTTTCTTCTTCCTTTTTTTCTGTTTCTTCTTTGGTTTCGTGTTTTTTACTATTGGAGTTTTCCATTTTGGATTATAATTGGCTGCTCTACCAGTTGGGTTAAAAGTTAAGAAGAATTTGAAGTTTTGGAAACATTGAAATGAGCAAGAAATCAATACCATCTAGCATTGCTGCTTCTACCTCTGCTTCCCCACCAGTTGGAGGACAACGTTTAATTCAGACAATGTTGAAGCAAGATAAGGAACAAGAAAAAATAACTTTACAGTTACAGATGATTATGCAAGGAATTCAAGAACTTAAGACAAAATCAGATATTATTGAACAAAGAACAGGAAATATTGAACAAAGAACAGAAAATATTGAACAAAGAATAGAAAATATTGAACAAAGAACAGAAAATATTGAACAAAGAATAGAGAAGACTGATGAAAAAGTGGAAAATATTAAACAAATGATGGTTAAGTATGAGGAGAGATTCCAAAAAATTGAGGAAGAAGGAAAACAAAGAGAGAAGAAGATTGGAAATATTGATAGCAGATTAACAGCGGTTGAACAAGAAAAAGGTGGGATGTTGAGGTGGGAGATGGAAAGGTCAGAATTTTACCTTAGATTTCAAAATATAGAGGAGGAAAAAGGAGAAAATTTGGCAGCGGTAATGATAGAAATTTTGGCAGATGCTTTGGAAATTACAGAGGAAAAGATGATGGATGGAATAGATGAGATATATCGAGTCTATACAAGATATGCGATGAGAAATAAATTACCCAGGGAAGTCCATATTAGATTTACCAAAAAATCCATTAAAACGCAAATATTACAAGTAGCAAGAGAGAAAACACTGAAATACAAGGGTAAAGAGGTTGTGGTTTTAAAACAAATACCTAGAAGAGTGAGAGAGATGAGAAGAGAATATCGATTTCTGACCAAAATACTATTGGAAAACGAAGTGAATTATAGATGGCTGATTCCAGAAGGATTAATGTTTACGTGGCAAGAGCAGAGACATAGAATTGACTCAATTGAGAAAGCAGAACTTTTTCATGCAGAATTTTTTGGAGGAAGAAAAGAGGAAGCAGAGAAAGAGGTTTCATTAATTGAGTTTCAAGATGAACAACTGGAGACTGAAAAAGAGAAAGGAGCAATAGGGGGACAGATTGATAGTAAAGAACAGCGTGAAGTGAGATCCACGAGAGCTGTTAGACCTAAATATAAAGCATAATCATGGAGGAAAAAAAACTGATTACAATGAATATAAACGGACTTAATTCAGCTGTTAAAAGAAGGAAAACTTTTCATAAATTAGAGAAATTAAAATTTGATATAATTTGTTTACAAGAAGTTCACATTAAAAAACAACATGAACAATTGTTATTACAGCCAAAATTAGGGAAAACATTTACCTCTTTGACCCAATGTAAGAAAAGAGGTGTGGTTTTATACATTAAAGAGGCTATTCCAGCAAAATTGATTTACTCGGATGATGATGGAAGAGTATTAATGGTAGAAATAATGGATAATAATATAAAAATACTCTTGATTGCAATTTATGCTCCGAATGATAAACAAGAAGAGTTTTATAAAAAACTGCACATGAAAATAATTGGACTGGACTATGTTAATATAATTATGATGGGAGATTTTAATGGAATTGTGGACAATAAACTGGACTATATAGCAACAACAACAAAGCAAAATAGAAAGGTTCTCCCAAGGTCTTTTTTTAAAATGACAGATGAATTAACTTTAAAAGATATTTGGAGAGAAAGAAACGTTAAAGCTAAACAATATACTTTTTATTCAAATAGACATTTATCATGGTCCAGATTAGATATGATTTGGATCTCAACAGAACTAATATCTAATATTAAAGAAACAAGCATTGAAACAAGTACCTGGGCAGATCATAGCCCAATGACAATTAAATGGAAGGGACAAAAAAAAAGATCGAGATGGACATTAAATAATACTATTTTAAAGGAGAAAGATTTTACACAATGGATGGAGAAGGAATTGGCTTTTTTCTTTAGAGAAAATAAAAAAGAAGATACTTCAACGCAAAATGTGTGGGATACTATGAAGGCATACGCTAGAGGTTTGATAATAGATTATACAAGAAAAAAGAATATTAGGAAAAGGCAAGCTTCTAAGGCCTTGGAAAATGAGTATAAAACTCTTGAAAAAGAATTACAGAAAATGCCACAGAAAAAGGATATTAAATTGAAGCTGGATGTAATCAAACATAAAATGGAATTAATAGAGAAAGAAGAATTGGCACAGAAAATTAGAAACTCTAAACAGAATTATTTTGAAGATGCAAATAAACCAGGTAGATGGCTAGCATATAAATTGAGAAAAGAGAAGGAATCAAGAAAAATATTGAAGTTAATAGATGAACAAGGCCAAGTTTGTTATGGGAACAAGGAGAAAAAAGAAATTATCCGAGATTTTTATGGGCAATTATATAAACAAGAGAATATTGATGAAGGAAAAGTCAAACAGTATTTACAGGAAGCTAATTTACCAAAGATACCTAAAGAGACTGAAGAAATGCTAGAAAGCAATATAACAATGATGGAACTAAATGAAGCATTTAAGAGACAAAATAATGGGAAAGCTCCGGGCCCAGATGGGCTTCCAGTAGAATTTTATAAAACATTTCAAGAATTATTGAGCATCCCATTGTTAGAAGTTATGAATGAAGTTATGTTAAAAAAGATGATACCTAAAACATGGTCAGAGGCCTATATTACACTTATACCAAAGGAAGAGACTGACCCATTGCAAATTAAGAATTATAGACCTATTTCTTTATTGAATGCAGACTATAAAATTTTTGCTTCAATTTTAGCAGAAAGACTTAAAAAATATTTAAATAATTTTATTCACTCAGATCAAAATGGATTTCTGCCAAAGAGACAAATTAGAGACAATATGAGAGTAATCTTGGACACTTTGGAATATTATGAGGCTCATCCTGAAAAGCAAATGGCTTTGATATTCCTAGATGCTCAAAAAGCATTTGACAACGTCAACTGGAGATTTATGTTATTATTATTGGAGCAGATGGGTTTTGCTAAAAAATTTATTCAAGCAATAGAAGCTATATACAATAAACAGACAGCAAGGGTAATGATGGAGGGGGAACTTACAGATTTTATTAATATAAGGAAAGGCACAAGACAAGGATGCCCCCTATCTCCTTTGCTATTTGTGTTGACCTTGGAAGTCTTGAATAGAAATATTAGGGATGATAAAAGCATAAAAGGAATGAAAATTAAGAAGGAAGAATTTAAGCTACAAGCTTTTGCTGATGATTTAGCTTTTATTTTGGAAGATCCGATTGAAACAGCTCCAAAGTTACTGGAAAGGATAGAGTCATATGGAGAGGTGGCTGGTTTGAAAATAAACAAAGATAAAACAAAGATTTTGACAAAGAATATGCTATTGAGACAGAGAGAAGAATTGGCAGATCTTTTGAAAATTCAAGTTACAAATAAGGTTAAGTATTTGGGGATATATTTGACAACAAGATGTAGCACATTAAAGGAGAATAATTATATTAAACTTAAACAACAGATAACTACAGATTTGAAGAAGTGGGAAAACTTGCAATTGTCATTAATAGGGAGAATTTCAACAATTAAGATGAATATCTTACCTAGAATTTTATTTTTGTTTCAAACAATACCAATTAGGCTTGGAAAAGACTATTTTGAAGATCTAAATAAAATTATGTTGAAGTTTATATGGCAAGGTAAAAAAGCGAGAATAAAGTTAAAGCTTTTGCAAGATGCTAGAATTAGAGGAGGTTTTGGTCTGCCTAATTGGGAATTGTATTATCAAGCTGCAAGTTTGATGTGGGTCAAAGAATGGATAACATTAAGGAAACATAGGTTGTTGACACTAGAAGGGCATGATTTGCTGTTGGGTTGGCATGCTTTTTTATGGTATAAGGGAACTAAAACACAGGGTTATTTTAGAAGACATTATGTACGGGAGTCTTTGTGGTTAAATTGGGAGAAGATAAAAAGACAATGTTATTTGAAAATTCCAGTTTGGTTATCGACCATTGAAGCATTTTCCTATTCTATAATTTACAAGAAGGAACAAACAGTTAGATATGGGGAACTTTTGGATGAAAAGGGTGAACTTAAATCGATCCAAAACTTAGAAGAACAAGGTATAAGGATGAATTGGTTTTCATATGCACAAATACACTCAAGGTATGATGAAGATTCTAAAACGGAGGGATTTTATGATAAACAGACTGATTTAGACAAGATCTTGATGGGTACTGATGAGAAGGTGATTAAAAACTTATATGGTTATTTACTGGGAATGAAATTAGAGGAAGAACAAGTTAAAGAAACTATGATTGTTTGGGGGAAGAATTTTGGATATGGGATTGATTTGGAGAAATGGCAGAAATTGTGGTCTCAAAATTATAAAATGACAATGTCAACAGCATATAAAGAAAACTTGTATAAGATGTTTTACAGGTGGCACTTTCCTCCGACAAGAATAGCAAGAATGTTTAAGAACAAATCTGAAAAATGTTGGAAATGTCATCAGATACCCGGCTCGTATTACCATATGTGGTGGACTTGTGAGGATGCTAGAAAATATTGGACTATAATTCGCATGTGGTTGGAAAAAATGACAAAGAAACATATAGATTTGAAACCAGAGATCTTCTTATTGGGAATTTTACCTGATATATATAGTAAAGATTTGAAATACCTGATTGTAAATGTATTAACAGCGGCCAGGATTGTATTTGCTAAAAACTGGAAGAATGAGAAAATACCATTACAGGAAGAAATTATTAAGAAAATATTGGAATGTGCTGAGATGAGCAGATTGACATTTGAAATTAGAGAGCAAGAGGATAAACAATTTTATGAAATTTGGGATCTTTTTTATAAATGGCTAGATGATAAAATACGATAATAGAATATTTAGAATGCTAGAGAGTAAGGATTATCTTTATTTTGTCATTATTTTGCTATTTGCTATTATATTTATAAAGGATTTTTTAGGATTGATTTGATATGATTAGATGATTTGTTATAGAGTAAACTGGTTTAAAGTATTGTTAGCTCATTAAGCAAAAATGATTAAAAATATAGTCAAAAATTTCTTTTTTTAGTGATATTAGGATATATAATTTTGGATTGACAATATGAGTTGTTATGTAACATAATTGTAATTGAGACTACAGAATGAATGCACAAAAATGATGAACCAACTGACACACTGGATGTACATATAAGATTTGATGTTTTTATGTTTTGTTTGTCTTGTTTGTATGTAGAAAATTAATAAAAACTTTTTCAAAAAAAAAAAAAAATGGTATTGCTTGCTGTTTTTAAAAATCAAGCTTTTTGGTGCCTAAAGAAGAAAACGCGTGATGCCGGGGTCAGAAAAACTGGTGCCTGGGGAGGCAAATTCTTTTTGATCCCCAATGCAAAAACGGATGCCAGGACGAAATGCAGGGTCGATTTCCAAACTTAAAAATGGTATTGCTTGCTGTTTTTAAAAATCAAGCATTTTGGTGCCTGAAGAAGAAAACGCGTGATGCCGGGGTCAGAAAAACTGGTGCCTGGGGAGGCAAATTTTTTTTGATCCCAAATGCAAAATCGGATGCCAGGACGAAATTCCGGGTCGAATTCCAATCTTAAAAATGGTATTGCTTGCTGTTTTTAAAAATCAAGCTTTTTGGTGCCTGAACAAGAAAACGCGTGATGCCAGGGTCAGAAAAACTGGTGCGTGGGGAGGCAAATTTTTTTTGATTCCAAATGTAAAAACGGATGCCAGGACGAAATTCCGGGTCGAATTCCAATCTTAAAAATGGTATTGCTTGCTGTTTTTAAAAATCAAGCTTTTTGGTGCCTGAAGAAGAAAACGCGTGATGCCGGGGTCAGAAAAACTGGTGCCTGGGAGGCAAAATTTTTTTGATCCCAAATGCAAAAACGGATGCCAGGACGAAATTCGGGGTCGAATTCCATCCTTAAAAATGGTATTGCTTGCTGTTTTTAAAAATGAAGCTTTTTCGTGCCTGAAGAAGAAAACGCGTGATGCCGGGGTCAGAAAAACTGGTGCCTGGGGAGGCAAATTTTTTTTGATCCCAAATGCAAAAATCCATGCCAGGATGAGTTTCAGGGTAGAATTCCATACTTAAAAATGATATTGCTTAATGTTTTTAAAAATCAAGCATTTTGGTGTCTGAAGAAGAAAACGCGTGATGCCGGGGTCAGAAAAACTGGTGCCTGGGGAGGCAAATTTTTTTTGATCCCAAATGCAAAAACGGATGCCAGGACGAAATTCCGGGTCGAATTCCAAACTTAAAAATGGTATTGCTTGCTGTTTTTAAAAATCAAGCTTTTTGGTGCCTGAAGAAGAAATCGCGTGATGCCGGGGTCAGAAAAACTGGTGCCTGGGGAGGCAAATTTTTTTTGATCCCAAATGCAAAAACAGATGCCAGGACGAAATTCTGGGTCGAATTCCAAACTTAAAAATGGTATTGCTTGCTGTTTTTAAAAATCAAGCTTTTTGGTGCCTGAAGAAGAAAACACGTGATGCCGGGGTCAGAAAAACTGGTGCCTGGGGAGGTAAAATTTTTTTGATCCCAAATGCAAAAAGGGATGCCAGGACGAGATTCGGGGTCGAATTCCAATCTTAAAAATGGTATTGCTTGCTGTTTTTAAAAATCAAGCTTTTTGGTGCCTAAAGAAGAAAACGCGTGATGCCGGGGTCAGAAAAAATGATGCCTGGGTAGGCAAAAAATTTTTGATCCCAAATGCAAAAACGGATGCCAGGACGAAATGCAGGGTCGAATTCCAAACTTAAAAATGGTATTGCTTGCTGTTTTTAAAAATCAAGCTTTTTGGTGCCTGAAGAAGAAAACGCGTGATGCCGGGGTCAGAAAAACTGGTGCCTGGGGAGGCAAATTTTTTTTGATCCCAAATGCAAAAACGGATGCCAGGATGAAATTCGGGGTCGAATTCCAAACTTAAAAATGGTATTGCTTGCTGTTTTTAAAAATCAAGCTTTTTGGTGCCTGACGAAGAAAACACGTGATGCCGGGGTCAGAAAAACTGGTGCCTGGGGAGGCAAATTTTTTTTGATCCCAAATGCAAAAACGGATGCCAGGACGAAATGCAGGGTCGATTTCCAAACTTAAAAATGGTATTGCTTGCTGTTTTTAAAAATCAAGCATTTTGGTGCCTGAAGAAGAAAACGCGTGATGCCGGGGTCAGAAAAACTGGTGCCTGGGGAGGCAAATTTTTTTTGATCCCAATTGCAAAAACGGATGCCAGGACGAAATTCCGGGTCGAATTCCAAACTTAAAAATGGTATTGCTTGCTGTTTTTAAAAATCAAGCTTTTTGGTGCCTGAAGAAGAAAACGCGTGATGCCGGGGTCAGAAAAACTGGTGCCTGGGGAGGCAAATTTTTTTTGATCCCAAATGCAAAAACGGATGCCAGGACGAAATTCGGGGTCGAATTCCAAACTTAAAAATGTTATTGCTTGTTGTTTTTAAAAATCAAGCATTTTGGTGCCTGAAGAAGAAAACGCGTGATGCCGGGGTCAGAAAAACTGGTCCCTGGAGAGGTAAAATTTTTTTGATCCCAAATGCAAAAACGGATGACAGGACGAAATTCGGGGTTGAATTCCATACTTAAAAATGGTATTGCTTGCTGTTTTTAAAAATGAAGCTTTTTCGTGCCTGAAGAAGAAAACGCGTGATGCCGGGGTCAGAAAAACTGGTGCCTGGGGAGGCAAATTTTTTTTGATCCCAAATGCAAAAATCCATGCCAGGATGAGTTTTGGGGTAGAATTCCATACTTAAAAATGGTATTGCTTGCTGTTTTTAAAAATCAGTCTTTTTGTGCCTGAAGAAGAAAACGCGTGATGCCGGGGTCAGAAAAAATGATGCCTGGGTAGGCAAATTTTTTTTGATCCCAAATGCAAAAACGGATGCCAGGACGAAATGCAGGGTCGATTTCCAAACTTAAAAATGGTATTGCTTGCTGTTTTTAAAAATCAAGCTTTTTGGTGTCTGGAGAAGAAAACGCGTGATGCCGGGGTCAGAAAAACTGGTGCCTGGGGAGGCAAATTTTTTTTGATCCCAAATGCAAAAACGGATGCCAGGACGAAATTCCGGGTCGAATTCCAAACTTAAAAATGGTATTGCTTGCTGTTTTTAAAAATCAAGCTTTTTGGTGCCTGAAGAAGAAAACACGTGATGCCGGGGTCAGAAGAACTGGTGCCTGGGGAGGTAAAATTTTTTTGATCCCAAATGCAAAAACGGATGCCAGGACGAAATTCGGGGTCGAATTCCAATCTTAAAAATGGTATTGCTTGCTGTTTTTAAAAATCAAGCTTTTTGGTGCCTAAAGAAGAAAACGCGTGATGCCGGGGTCAGAAAAAATGATGCCTGGGTAGGCAAATTTTTTTTGATCCCAAATGCAAAAACGGATGCCAGGACGAAATTCCGGGTCGAATTCCAAACTTAAAAATGTTATTGCTTGCTGTTTTTAAAAATCAAGCTTTTTGGTGCCTGAAGAAGAAAACGCGTGATGCCGGGGTCAGAAAAACTGGTGCCTGGGGAGGCAAATTTTTTTTGATCCCAAATGCAAAAACGGATGGCAGGACGAAATTCGGGGTCGAATTCCAAACTTAAAAATGATATTGCTTGCTGTTTTTAAAAATCAAGCTTTTTGGTGCCTGGAGAAGAAAATGCGTGACGCCGGGGTCAGAAATACTGGTGCCTGGGGAGGCAAATTTTTTTTGATCCCAAATGCAAAAATCCATGCCAGGATGAGTTTCGGGGTAGAATTCCATACTTAAAAATGGTATTGCTTGCTGTTTTTAAAAATCAGTCTTTTTGTGCCTGAAGAAGAAAACGCGTGATGCCGGGGTCAGAAAAAATGATGCCTGGGTAGGCAAATTTTTTTTGATCCCAAATGCAAAAACGGATGCCAGGACGAAATGCAGGGTCAATTTCCAAACTTAAAAATGGTATTGCTTGCTGTTTTTAAAAATCAAGCTTTTTGGTGTCTGGAGAAGAAAACGCGTGATGCCGGGGTCAGAAAAACTGGTGCCTGGGGAGGCAAATTTTTTTTGATCCCAAATGCAAAAACGGATGCCAGGACGAAATTCCGGGTCGAATTCCAAACTTAAAAATGGTATTGCTTGCTGTTTTTAAAAATCAAGCTTTTTGGTGCCTGAAGAAGAAAACACGTGATGCCGGGGTCAGAAGAACTGGTGCCTGGGGAGGTAAAATTTTTTTGATCCCAAATGCAAAAACGGATGCCAGGACGAAATTCGGGGTCGAATTCCAATCTTAAAAATGGTATTGCTTGCTGTTTTTAAAAATCAAGCTTTTTGGTGCCTAAAGAAGAAAACGCGTGATGCCGGGGTCAGAAAAAATGATGCCTGGGTAGGCAAATTTTTTTTGATCCCAAATGCAAAAACGGATGCCAGGACGAAATTCCGGGTCGAATTCCAAACTTAAAAATGTTATTGCTTGCTGTTTTTAAAAATCAAGCTTTTTGGTGCCTGAAGAAGAAAACGCGTGATGCCGGGGTCAGAAATACTGGTGCCTGGGGAGGCAAATTTTTTTTGATCCCAAATGCAAAAATCCATGCCAGGATGAGTTTCAGGGTAGAATTCCATACTTAAAAATGATATTGCTTAATGTTTTTAAAAATCAAGCATTTTGGTGCCTGAAGAAGAAAACGCGTGATGCCGGGGTCAGAAAAACTGGTGCCTGGGGAGGCAAATTTTTTTTGATCCCAAATGCAAAAACGGATGCCAGGACGAAATTCCGGGTCGAATTCCAAACTTAAAAATGGTATTGCTTGCTGTTTTTAAAAATCAAGCTTTTTGGTGCCTGAAGAAGAAATCGCGTGATGCCGGGGTCAGAAAAACTGGTGCCTGGGGAGGCAAATTTTTTTTGATCCCAAATGCAAAAACGGATGCCAGGACGAAATTCCGGGTCGAATTCCAAACTTAAAAATGTTATTGCTTGCTGTTTTTAAAAATCAAGCTTTTTGGTGCCTGAAGAAGAAAACGCGTGATGCCGGGGTCAGAAAAACTGGTGCCTGGGGAGGCAAATTTTTTTTGATCCCAAATGCAAAAACGGATGGCAGGACGAAATTCGGGGTCGAATTCCAAACTTAAAAATGATATTGCTTGCTGTTTTTAAAAATCAAGCTTTTTGGTGCCTGGAGAAGAAAACGCGTGATGCCGGGGTCAGAAATACTGGTGCCTGGGGAGGCAAATTTTTTTTGATCCCAAATGCAAAAATCCATGCCAGGATGAGTTTCAGGGTAGAATTCCATACTTAAAAATGATATTGCTTAATGTTTTTAAAAATCAAGCATTTTGGTTCCTGAAGAAGAAAACGCGTGATGCCGGGGTCAGAAAAACTGGTGCCTGGGGAGGCAAATTTTTTTTGATCCCAAATGCAAAAACGGATGCCAGGACGAAATTCCGGGTCGAATTCCAAACTTAAAAATGGTATTGCTTGCTGTTTTTAAAAATCAAGCTTTTTGGTGCCTGAAGAAGAAATCGCGTGATGCCGGGGTCAGAAAAACTGGTGCCTGGGGAGGCAAATTTTTTTTGATCCCAAATGCAAAAACGGATGCCAGGACGAAATTCCGGGTCGAATTCCAAACTTAAAAATGGTATTGCTTGCTGTTTTTAAAAATCAAGCTTTTAGGTGCCTGAAGAAGAAAACATGTGATGCCGGGGTCAGAAAAACTGGTGCCTGGGGAGGTAAAATTTTTTTGATCCCAAATGCAAAAACGGATGCCAGGACGAAATTCCAGGTCGAATTCCAATCTTAAAAATGGTATTGCTTGCTGTTTTTAAAAATCAAGCTTTTTGGTGCCTGAAGAAGAAAACGCGTGATGCCGGGGTCAGAAAAACTGGTGCCTGGGGAGGCAAATTTTTTTTGATCCCAAATGCAAAAACGGATGCCAGGACGAAATGCAGGGTCGATTTCCAAACTTAAAAATGGTATTGCTTGCTGTTTTTAAAAATCAAGCTTTTAGGTGCCTGAAGAAGAAAACACGTGATGCCGGTGTCAGAAAAACTGGTGCCTGGGGAGGTAAAATTTTTTTGATCCCAAATGCAAAAACGGATGCCAGGACTAAATTCGGGGTCGAATTCCAATCTTAAAAATGGTATTGCTTGCTGTTTTTAAAAATCAAGCTTTTTGGTGCCTAAAGAAGAAAACGCGTGATGCCGGGGTCAGAAAAACTGGTGCCTGGGGAGGCAAATTTTTTTTGATCCCCAATGCAAAAACGGATGCCAGGACGAAATGCAGGGTCGATTTCCAAACTTAAAAATGGTATTGCTTGCTGTTTTTAAAAATCAAGCATTTTGGTGCCTGAAGAAGAAAACGCGTGATGCCGGGGTCAGAAAAACTGGTGCCTGGGGAGGCAAATTTTTTTTGATCCCAAATGCAAAAACGGATGCCAGGACGAAATTCCGGGTCGAATTCCAAACTTAAAAATGGTATTGCTTGCTGTTTTTAAAAATCAAGCTTTTTGGTGCCTGAACAAGAAAACGCGTGATGCCAGGGTCAGAAAAACTGGTGCGTGGGGAGGCAAATTTTTTTTGATTCCAAATGTAAAAACGGATGCCAGGACGAAATTCCGGGTCGAATTCCAATCTTAAAAATGGTATTGCTTGCTGTTTTTAAAAATCAAGCTTTTTGGTGCCTGAAGAAGAAAACGCGTGATGCCGGGGTCAGAAAAACTGGTGCCTGGGAGGCAAAATTTTTTTGATCCCAAATGCAAAAACGGATGCCAGGACGAAATTCGGGGTCGAATTCCATCCTTAAAAATGGTATTGCTTGCTGTTTTTAAAAATGAAGCTTTTTCATGCCTGAAGAAGAAAACGCGTGATGCCGGGGTCAGAAAAACTGGTGCCTGGGGAGGCAAATTTTTTTTGATCCCAAATGCAAAAATCCATGCCAGGATGAGTTTCAGGGTAGAATTCCATACTTAAAAATGATATTGCTTAATGTTTTTAAAAATCAAGCATTTTGGTGTCTGAAGAAGAAAACGCGTGATGCCGGGGTCAGAAAAACTGGTGCCTGGGGAGGCAAATTTTTTTTGATCCCAAATGCAAAAACGGATGCCAGGACGAAATTCCGGGTCGAATTCCAAACTTAAAAATGGTATTGCTTGCTGTTTTTAAAAATCAAGCTTTTTGGTGCCTGAAGAAGAAATCGCGTGATGCCGGGGTCAGAAAAACTGGTGCCTGGGGAGGCAAATTTTTTTTGATCCCAAATGCAAAAACAGATGCCAGGACGAAATTCCGGGTCGAATTCCAAACTTAAAAATGGTATTGCTTGCTGTTTTTAAAAATCAAGCTTTTTGGTGCCTAAAGAAGAAAACGCGTGATGCCGGGGTCAGAAAAAATGATGCCTGGGTAGGCAAAAAATTTTTGATCCCAAATGCAAAAACGGATGCCAGGACGAAATGCAGGGTCGAATTCCAAACTTAAAAATGGTATTGCTTGCTGTTTTTAAAAATCAAGCTTTTTGGTGCCTGAAGAAGAAAACGCGTGATGCCGGGGTCAGAAAAACTGGTGCCTGGGGAGGCAAATTTTTTTTGATCCCAAATGCAAAAACGGATGCCAGGATGAAATTCGGGGTCGAATTCCAAACTTAAAAATGGTATTGCTTGCTGTTTTTAAAAATCAAGCTTTTTGGTGCCTGACGAAGAAAACACGTGATGCCGGGGTCAGAAAAACTGGTGCCTGGGGAGGCAAATTTTTTTTGATCCCAAATGCAAAAACGGATGCCAGGACGAAATGCAGGGTCGATTTCCAAACTTAAAAATGGTATTGCTTGCTGTTTTTAAAAATCAAGCATTTTGGTGCCTGAAGAAGAAAACGCATGATGCCGGGGTCAGAAAAACTGGTGCCTGGGGAGGCAAATTTTTTTTGATCCCAATTGCAAAAACGGATGCCAGGACGAAATTCCGGGTCGAATTCCAAACTTAAAAATGGTATTGCTTGCTGTTTTTAAAAATCAAGCTTTTTGGTGCCTGAAGAAGAAAACGCGTGATGCCGGGGTCAGAAAAACTGGTGCCTGGGGAGGCAAATTTTTTTTGATCCCAAATGCAAAAACGGATGCCAGGACGAAATTCGGGGTCGAATTCCAAACTTAAAAATGTTATTGCTTGTTGTTTTTAAAAATCAAGCATTTTGGTGCCTGAAGAAGAAAACGCGTGATGCCGGGGTCAGAAAAACTGGTCCCTGGAGAGGTAAAATTTTTTTGATCCCAAATGCAAAAACGGATGCCAGGACGAAATTCGGGGTCGAATTCCAAACTTAAAAATGTTATTGCTTGTTGTTTTTAAAAATCAAGCATTTTGGTGCCTGAAGAAGAAAACGCGTGATGCCGGGGTCAGAAAAACTGGTCCCTGGAGAGGTAAAATTTTTTTGATCCCAAATGCAAAAACGGATGACAGGACGAAATTCGGGGTTGAATTCCATACTTAAAAATGGTATTGCTTGCTGTTTTTAAAAATGAAGCTTTTTCGTGCCTGAAGAAGAAAACGCGTGATGCCGGGGTCAGAAAAACTGGTGCCTGGGGAGGCAAATTTTTTTTGATCCCAAATGCAAAAACGGATGCCAGGACGAAATTCCGGGTCGAATTCCAAACTTAAAAATGGTATTGCTTGCTGTTTTTAAAAATCAAGCTTTTTGGTGCCTGAAGAAGAAAACACGTGATGCCGGGGTCAGAAGAACTGGTGCCTGGGGAGGTAAAATTTTTTTGATCCCAAATGCAAAAACGGATGCCAGGACGAAATTCGGGGTCGAATTCCAATCTTAAAAATGGTATTGCTTGCTGTTTTTAAAAATCAAGCTTTTTGGTGCCTAAAGAAGAAAACGCGTGATGCCGGGGTCAGAAAAAATGATGCCTGGGTAGGCAAATTTTTTTTGATCCCAAATGCAAAAACGGATGCCAGGACGAAATTCCGGGTCGAATTCCAAACTTAAAAATGGTATTGCTTGCTGTTTTTAAAAATCAAGCTTTTTGGTGCCTGAAGAAGAAAACGCGTGATGCCGGGGTCAGAAAAACTGGTGCCTGGGGAGGCAAATTTTTTTTGATCCCAAATGCAAAAACGGATGGCAGGACGAAATTCGGGGTCGAATTCCAAACTTAAAAATGATATTGCTTGCTGTTTTTAAAAATCAAGCTTTTTGGTGCCTGGAGAAGAAAACGCGTGATGCCGGGGTCAGAAATACTGGTGCCTGGGGAGGCAAATTTTTTTTGATCCCAAATGCAAAAATGGATGCCAGGACGAAATTCGGGGTCGAATTCCAAACTTAAAAATGGTATTGCTTGCTATTTTTAAAAATCAAGCATTTTGGTGCCTGAAGAAGAAATCGCGTGATGCCGGGGTCAGAAAAACTGGTGCCTGGTGAGGCAAATTTTTTTTGATCCCAAATGCAAAAACGGATGCCAGGACGAAATTCCGGGTCGAATTCCAATCTTAAAAATTGTATTGCTTGCTGTTTTTAAAAATCAAGCTTTTTGGTGCCTAAAGAAGAAAACGCGTGATGCCGGGGTCAGAAAAACTGGTGCCTGGGGAGGCAAATTTTTTTCGATCCCAAATGCAAAAACGGATGCCAGGACGAAATTCCGGGTTGAATTCCAAACTTAAAAATGGTATTGCTTGCTGTTTTTAAAAATCAAGCTTTTAGGTGCCTGAAGAAGAAAACATGTGATGCCGGGGTCAGAAAAACTGGTGCCTGGGGAGGTAAAATTTTTTTGATCCCAAATGCAAAAACGGATGCCAGGACGAAATTCGGGGTCGAATTCCATTCTTAAAAATGGTATTGCTTGCTGTTTTTAAAAATCAAGCATTTTGGTGCCTGAAGAAGAAATCGCGTGATGCCGGGGTCAGAAAAACTGCTGCCTGGGGAGGCAAATTTTTTTTGATCCCAAATGCAAAAATCCATGCCAGGATGAGTTTCAGGGTAGAATTCCATACTTAAAAATGATATTGCTTAATGTTTTTAAAAATCAAGCATTTTGGTGCCTGAAGAAGAAAACGCGTGATGCCGGGGTCAGAAAAACTGGTGCCTGGGGAGGCAAATTTTTTTTGATTCCAAATGCAAAAACGGATGCCAGGACGAAATTCCGGGTCGAATTCCAAACTTAAAAATGGTATTGCTTGCTGTTTTTAAAAATCAAGCTTTTTGGTGCCTGAAGAAGAAATCGCGTGATGCCGGGGTCAGAAAAACTGGTGCCTGGGGAGGCAAATTTTTTTTGATCCCAAATGCAAAAACGGATGCCAGGACGAAATTCCGGGTCGAATTCCAAACTTAAAAATGGTATTGCTTGCTGTTTTTAAAAATCAAGCTTTTTGGTGCCTGAAGAAGAAAACACGTGATGCCGGGGTCAGAAAAACTGGTGCCTGGGGAGGTAAATTTTTTTTGATCCCAAATGCAAAAAGGGATGCCAGGACGAAATTCGGGGTCGAATTCCAATCTTAAAAATGGTATTGCTTGCTGTTTTTAAAAATCAAGCTTTTTGGTGCCTAAAGAAGAAAACGCGTGATGCCGGGGTCAGAAAAAATGATGCCTGGGTAGGCAAAAATTTTTTGATCCCAAATGCAAAAACGGATGCCAGGACGAAATTCCGGGTCGAATTCCAAACTTAAAAATGGTATTGCTTGCTGTTTTTAAAAATCAAGCTTTTTGGTGCCTGAAGAAGAAAACGCGTGATGCCGGGGTCAGAAAAACTGGTGCCTGGGGAGGCAAATTTTTTTTGATCCCAAATGCAAAAACGGATGCCAGGATGAAATTCGGGGTCGAATTCCAAACTTAAAAATGGTATTGCTTGCTGTTTTTAAAAATCAAGCTTTTTGGTGCCTGACGAAGAAAACGCGTGATGCCGGGGTCAGAAAAACTGGTGCCTGGGGAGGCAAATTTTTTTTGATCCCAAATGCAAAAACGGATGCCAGGACGAAATTCCGGGTCGAATTCCAAACTTAAAAATGGTATTGCTTGCTGTTTTTAAAAATCAAGCTTTTTGGTGCCTGAAGAAGAAAACGCGTGATGCCGGGGTCAGAAAAACTGGTGCCTGGGGAGGCAAATTTTTTTTGATCCCAAATGCAAAAACGGATGCCAGGACGAAATTCCGGGTCGAATTCCAAACTTAAAAATGGTATTGCTTGCTGTTTTTAAAAATCAAGCATTTTGGTGCCTGAAGAAGAAAACGCGTGATGCCGGGGTCAGAAAAACTGGTTCCTGGAGAGGTAAAATTTTTTTGATCCCAAATGCAAAAACGGATGACAGGACGAAATTCGGGGTTGAATTCCATACTTAAAAATGGTATTGCTTGCTGTTTTTAAAAATGAAGCTTTTTCGTGCCTGAAGAAGAAAACGCGTGATGCCGGGGTCAGAAAAACTGGTCCCTGGAGAGGTAAAATTTTTTTGATCCCAAATGCAAAAACGGATGACAGGACGAAATTCGGGGTTGAATTCCATACTTAAAAATGGTATTGCTTGCTGTTTTTAAAAATGAAGCTTTTTCGTGCCTGAAGAAGAAAACGCGTGATGCCGGGGTCAGAAAAACTGGTGCCTGGGGAGGCAAATTTTTTTTGATCCCAAATGCAAAAATCCATGCCAGGATGAGTTTTGGGGTAGAATTCCATACTTAAAAATGGTATTGCTTGCTGTTTTTAAAAATCAGTCTTTTTGTGCCTGAAGAAGAAAACGCGTGATGCCGGGGTCAGAAAAAATGATGCCTGGGTAGGCAAATTTTTTTTGATCCCAAATGCAAAAACGGATGCCAGGACGAAATGCTGGGTCGATTTCCAAACTTAAAAATGGTATTGCTTGCTGTTTTTAAAAATCAAGCTTTTTGGTGCCTGAAGAAGAAAACGCGTGATGCCGGGGTCAGAAAAACTGGTGCCTGGGGAGGCAAATTTTTTTTGATCCCAAATGCAAAAACGGATGCCAGGACGAAATTCCGGGTCGAATTCCAAACTTAAAAATGGTATTGCTTGCTGTTTTTAAAAATCAAGCTTTTTGGTGCCTGAAGAAGAAAACACGTGATGCCGGGGTCAGAAGAACTGGTGCCTGGGGAGGTAAAATTTTTTTGATCCCAAATGCAAAAACGGATGCCAGGACGAAATTCGGGGTCGAATTCCAATCTTAAAAATGGTATTGCTTGCTGTTTTTAAAAATCAAGCTTTTTGGTGCCTGGAGAAGAAAACGCGTGATGCCGGGGTCAGAAATACTGGTGCCTGGGGAGGCAAATTTTTTTTGATCCCAAATGCAAAAACGGATGCCAGGACGAAATTCGGGGTCGAATTCCAAACTTAAAAATGGTATTGCTTGCTGTTTTTAAAAATCAAGCATTTTGGTGCCTGAAGAAGAAATCGCGTGATGCCGGGGTCAGAAAAACTGGTGCCTGGTGAGGCAAATTTTTTTTGATCCCAAATGCAAAAACGGATGCCAGGACGAAATTCCGGGTCGAATTCCAATCTTAAAAATTGTATTGCTTGCTGTTTTTAAAAATCAAGCTTTTTGGTGCCTAAAGAAGAAAACGCGTGATGCCGGGGTCAGAAAAACTGGTGCCTGGGGAGGCAAATTTTTTTCGATCCCAAATGCAAAAACGGATGCCAGGACGAAATTCTGGGTTGAATTCCAAACTTAAAAATGGTATTGCTTGCTGTTTTTAAAAATCAAGCTTTTAGGTGCCTGAAGAAGAAAACATGTGATGCCGGGGTCAGAAAAACTGGTGCCTGGGGAGGTAAAATTTTTTTGATCCCAAATGCAAAAACGGATGCCAGGACGAAATTCGGGGTCGAATTCCAATCTTAAAAATGGTATTGCTTGCTGTTTTTAAAAATCAAGCATTTTGGTGCCTGAAGAAGAAATCGCGTGATGCCGGGGTCAGAAAAACTGCTGCCTGGGGAGGCAAATTTTTTTTGATCCCAAATGCAAAAATCCATGCCAGGATGAGTTTCAGGGTAGAATTCCATACTTAAAAATGATATTGCTTAATGTTTTTAAAAATCAAGCATTTTGGTGCCTGAAGAAGAAAACGCGTGATGCCGGGGTCAGAAAAACTGGTGCCTGGGGAGGCAAATTTTTTTTGATCCCAAATGCAAAAACGGATGCCAGGACGAAATTCCGGGTCGAATTCCAAACTTAAAAATGGTATTGCTTGCTGTTTTTAAAAATCAAGCTTTTTGGTGCCTGAAGAAGAAATCGCGTGATGCCGGGGTCAGAAAAACTGGTGCCTGGGGAGGCAAATTTTTTTTGATCCCAAATGCAAAAACGGATGCCAGGACGAAATTCCGGGTCGAATTCCAAACTTAAAAATGGTATTGCTTGCTGTTTTTAAAAATCAAGCTTTTTGGTGCCTGAAGAAGAAAACACGTGATGCCGGGGTCAGAAAAACTGGTGCCTGGGGAGGTAAAATTTTTTTGATCCCAAATGCAAAAAGGGATGCCAGGACGAAATTCGGGGTCGAATTCCAATCTTAAAAATGGTATTGCTTGCTGTTTTTAAAAATCAAGCTTTTTGGTGCCTAAAGAAGAAAACGCGTGATGCCGGGGTCAGAAAAAATGATGCCTGGGTAGGCAAAAATTTTTTGATCCCAAATGCAAAAACGGATGCCAGGACGAAATGCAGGGTCGAATTCCAAACTTAAAAATGGTATTGCTTGCTGTTTTTAAAAATCAAGCTTTTTGGTGCCTGAAGAAGAAAACGCGTGATGCCGGGGTCAGAAAAACTGGTGCCTGGGGAGGCAAATTTTTTTTGATCCCAAATGCAAAAACGGATGCCAGGATGAAATTCGGGGTCGAATTCCAAACTTAAAAATGGTATTGCTTGCTGTTTTTAAAAATCAAGCTTTTTGGTGCCTGACGAAGAAAACGCGTGATGCCGGGGTCAGAAAAACTGGTGCCTGGGGAGGCAAATTTTTTTTGATCCCAAATGCAAAAACGGATGCCAGGACGAAATTCCGGGTCGAATTCCAAACTTAAAAATGGTATTGCTTGCTGTTTTTAAAAATCAAGCTTTTTGGTGCCTGAAGAAGAAAACGCGTGATGCCGGGGTCAGAAAAACTGGTGCCTGGGGAGGCAAATTTTTTTTGATCCCAAATGCAAAAACGGATGCCAGGACGAAATTCCGGGTCGAATTCCAAACTTAAAAATGGTATTGCTTGCTGTTTTTAAAAATCAAGCATTTTGGTGCCTGAAGAAGAAAACGCGTGATGCCGGGGTCAGAAAAACTGGTTCCTGGAGAGGTAAAATTTTTTTGATCCCAAATGCAAAAACGGATGACAGGACGAAATTCGGGGTTGAATTCCATACTTAAAAATGGTATTGCTTGCTGTTTTTAAAAATGAAGCTTTTTCGTGCCTGAAGAAGAAAACGCGTGATGCCGGGGTCAGAAAAACTGGTCCCTGGAGAGGTAAAATTTTTTTGATCCCAAATGCAAAAACGGATGACAGGACGAAATTCGGGGTTGAATTCCATACTTAAAAATGGTATTGCTTGCTGTTTTTAAAAATGAAGCTTTTTCGTGCCTGAAGAAGAAAACGCGTGATGCCGGGGTCAGAAAAACTGGTGCCTGGGGAGGCAAATTTTTTTTGATCCCAAATGCAAAAATCCATGCCAGGATGAGTTTTGGGGTAGAATTCCATACTTAAAAATGGTATTGCTTGCTGTTTTTAAAAATCAGTCTTTTTGTGCCTGAAGAAGAAAACGCGTGATGCCGGGGTCAGAAAAAATGATGCCTGGGTAGGCAAATTTTTTTTGATCCCAAATGCAAAAACGGATGCCAGGACGAAATGCTGGGTCGATTTCCAAACTTAAAAATGGTATTGCTTGCTGTTTTTAAAAATCAAGCTTTTTGGTGCCTGAAGAAGAAAACGCGTGATGCCGGGGTCAGAAAAACTGGTGCCTGGGGAGGCAAATTTTTTTTGATCCCAAATGCAAAAACGGATGCCAGGACGAAATTCCGGGTCGAATTCCAAACTTAAAAATGGTATTGCTTGCTGTTTTTAAAAATCAAGCTTTTTGGTGCCTGAAGAAGAAAACACGTGATGCCGGGGTCAGAAGAACTGGTGCCTGGGGAGGTAAAATTTTTTTGATCCCAAATGCAAAAACGGATGCCAGGACGAAATTCGGGGTCGAATTCCAATCTTAAAAATGGTATTGCTTGCTGTTTTTAAAAATCAAGCTTTTTGGTGCCTAAAGAAGAAAACGCGTGATGCCGGGGTCAGAAAAAATGATGCCTGGGTAGGCAAATTTTTTTTGATCCCAAATGCAAAAACGGATGCCAGGACGAAATTCCGGGTCGAATTCCAAACTTAAAAATGTTATTGCTTGCTGTTTTTAAAAATCAAGCTTTTTGGTGCCTGAAGAAGAAAACGCGTGATGCCGGGGTCAGAAAAACTGGTGCCTGGGGAGGCAAATTTTTTTTGATCCCAAATGCAAAAACGGATGGCAGGACGAAATTCGGGGTCGAATTCCAAACTTAAAAATGATATTGCTTGCTGTTTTTAAAAATCAAGCTTTTTGGTGCCTGGAGAAGAAAACGCGTGATGCCGGGGTCAGAAATACTGGTGCCTGGGGAGGCAAATTTTTTTTGATCCCAAATGCAAAAACGGATGCCAGGACGAAATTCGGGGTCGAATTCCAAACTTAAAAATGGTATTGCTTGCTGTTTTTAAAAATCAAGCATTTTGGTGCCTGAAGAAGAAATCGCGTGATGCCGGGGTCAGAAAAACTGGTGCCTGGTGAGGCAAATTTTTTTTGATCCCAAATGCAAAAACGGATGCCAGGACGAAATTCCGGGTCGAATTCCAATCTTAAAAATTGTATTGCTTGCTGTTTTTAAAAATCAAGCTTTTTGGTGCCTAAAGAAGAAAACGCGTGATGCCGGGGTCAGAAAAAATGATGCCTGGGTAGGCAAATTTTTTTTGATCCCAAATGCAAAAACGGATGCCAGGACGAAATTCCGGGTCGAATTCCAAACTTAAAAATGTTATTGCTTGCTGTTTTTAAAAATCAAGCTTTTTGGTGCCTGAAGAAGAAAACGCGTGATGCCGGGGTCAGAAATACTGGTGCCTGGGGAGGCAAATTTTTTTTGATCCCAAATGCAAAAATCCATGCCAGGATGAGTTTCAGGGTAGAATTCCATACTTAAAAATGATATTGCTTAATGTTTTTAAAAATCAAGCATTTTGGTGCCTGAAGAAGAAAACGCGTGATGCCGGGGTCAGAAAAACTGGTGCCTGGGGAGGCAAATTTTTTTTGATCCCAAATGCAAAAACGGATGCCAGGACGAAATTCCGGGTCGAATTCCAAACTTAAAAATGGTATTGCTTGCTGTTTTTAAAAATCAAGCTTTTTGGTGCCTGAAGAAGAAATCGCGTGATGCCGGGGTCAGAAAAACTGGTGCCTGGGGAGGCAAATTTTTTTTGATCCCAAATGCAAAAACGGATGCCAGGACGAAATTCCGGGTCGAATTCCAAACTTAAAAATGTTATTGCTTGCTGTTTTTAAAAATCAAGCTTTTTGGTGCCTGAAGAAGAAAACGCGTGATGCCGGGGTCAGAAAAACTGGTGCCTGGGGAGGCAAATTTTTTTTGATCCCAAATGCAAAAACGGATGGCAGGACGAAATTCGGGGTCGAATTCCAAACTTAAAAATGATATTGCTTGCTGTTTTTAAAAATCAAGCTTTTTGGTGCCTGGAGAAGAAAACGCGTGATGCCGGGGTCAGAAATACTGGTGCCTGGGGAGGCAAATTTTTTTTGATCCCAAATGCAAAAATCCATGCCAGGATGAGTTTCAGGGTAGAATTCCATACTTAAAAATGATATTGCTTAATGTTTTTAAAAATCAAGCATTTTGGTTCCTGAAGAAGAAAACGCGTGATGCCGGGGTCAGAAAAACTGGTGCCTGGGGAGGCAAATTTTTTTTGATCCCAAATGCAAAAACGGATGCCAGGACGAAATTCCGGGTCGAATTCCAAACTTAAAAATGGTATTGCTTGCTGTTTTTAAAAATCAAGCTTTTTGGTGCCTGAAGAAGAAATCGCGTGATGCCGGGGTCAGAAAAACTGGTGCCTGGGGAGGCAAATTTTTTTTGATCCCAAATGCAAAAACGGATGCCAGGACGAAATTCCGGGTCGAATTCCAAACTTAAAAATGGTATTGCTTGCTGTTTTTAAAAATCAAGCTTTTAGGTGCCTGAAGAAGAAAACATGTGATGCCGGGGTCAGAAAAACTGGTGCCTGGGGAGGTAAAATTTTTTTGATCCCAAATGCAAAAACGGATGCCAGGACGAAATTCCAGGTCGACTTCCAATCTTAAAAATGGTATTGCTTGCTGTTTTTAAAAATCAAGCTTTTTGGTGCCTGAAGAAGAAAACGCGTGATGCCGGGGTCAGAAAAACTGGTGCCTGGGGAGGCAAATTTTTTTTGATCCCAAATGCAAAAACGGATGCCAGGACGAAATGCAGGGTCGGATTTCCAAACTTAAAAATGGTATTGCTTGCTGTTTTTAAAAATCAAGCTTTTAGGTGCCTGAAGAAGAAAACACGTGATGCCGGTGTCAGAAAAACTGGTGCCTGGGGAGGTAAAATTTTTTTGATCCCAAATGCAAAAACGGATGCCAGGACTAAATTCGGGGTCGAATTCCAATCTTAAAAATGGTATTGCTTGCTGTTTTTAAAAATCAAGCTTTTTGGTGCCTAAAGAAGAAAACGCGTGATGCCGGGGTCAGAAAAACTGGTGCCTGGGGAGGCAAATTTTTTTTGATCCCCAATGCAAAAACGGATGCCAGGACGAAATGCAGGGTCGATTTCCAAACTTAAAAATGGTATTGCTTGCAGTTTTTAAAAATCAAGCATTTTGGTGCCTGAAGAAGAAAACGCGTGATGCCGGGGTCAGAAAAACTGGTGCCTGGGGAGGCAAATTTTTTTTGATCCCAAATGCAAAAACGGATGCCAGGACGAAATTCCGGGTCGAATTCCAAACTTAAAAATGGTATTGCTTGCTGTTTTTAAAATCAAGCTTTTTGGTGCCTGAACAAGAAAACGCGTGATGCCAGGGTCAGAAAAACTGGTGCGTGGGGAGGCAAATTTTTTTTGATTCCAAATGTAAAAACGGATGCCCGGACGAAATTCCGGGTCGAATTCCAATCTTAAAAATGGTATTGCTTGCTGTTTTTAAAAATCAAGCTTTTTGGTGCCTGAAGAAGAAAACGCGTGATGCCGGGGTCAGAAAAACTGGTGCCTGGGAGGCAAAATTTTTTTGATCCCAAATGCAAAAACGGATGCCAGGACGAAATTCGGGGTCGAATTCCATCCTTAAAAATGGTATTGCTTGCTGTTTTTAAAAATGAAGCTTTTTCATGCCTGAAGAAGAAAACGCGTGATGCCGGGGTCAGAAAAACTGGTGCCTGGGGAGGCAAATTTTTTTTGATCCCAAATGCAAAAATCCATGCCAGGATGAGTTTCAGGGTAGAATTCCATACTTAAAAATGATATTGCTTAATGTTTTTAAAAATCAAGCATTTTGGTGTCTGAAGAAGAAAACGCGTGATGCCGGGGTCAGAAAAACTGGTGCCTGGGGAGGCAAATTTTTTTTGATCCCAAATGCAAAAACGGATGCCAGGACGAAATTCCGGGTCGAATTCCAAACTTAAAAATGGTATTGCTTGCTGTTTTTAAAAATCAAGCTTTTTGGTGCCTGAAGAAGAAATCGCGTGATGCCGGGGTCAGAAAAACTGGTGCCTGGGGAGGCAAATTTTTTTTGATCCCAAATGCAAAAACAGATGCCAGGACGAAATTCCGGGTCGAATTCCAAACTTAAAAATGGTATTGCTTGCTGTTTTTAAAAATCAAGCTTTTTGGTGCCTGAAGAAGAAAACACGTGATGCCGGGGTCAGAAAAACTGGTGCCTGGGGAGGTAAAATTTTTTTGATCCCAAATGCAAAAAGGGATGCCAGGACGAGATTCGGGGTCGAATTCCAATCTTAAAAATGGTATTGCTTGCTGTTTTTAAAAATCAAGCTTTTTGGTGCCTAAAGAAGAAAACGCGTGATGCCGGGGTCAGAAAAACTGGTGCCTGGGGAGGCAAATTTTTTTTGATCCCAAATGCAAAAACGGATGCCAGGACGAAATGCAGGGTCGATTTCCAAACTTAAAAATGGTATTGCTTGCTGTTTTTAAAAATCAAGCTTTTAGGTGCCTGAAGAAGAAAACACGTGATGCCGGTGTCAGAAAAACTGGTGCCTGGGGAGGTAAAATTTTTTTGATCCCAAATGCAAAAACGGATGCCAGGACTAAATTCGGGGTCGAATTCCAATCTTAAAAATGGTATTGCTTGCTGTTTTTAAAAATCAAGCTTTTTGGTGCCTAAAGAAGAAAACGCGTGATGCCGGGGTCAGAAAAACTGGTGCCTGGGGAGGCAAATTTTTTTTGATCCCCAATGCAAAAACGGATGCCAGGACGAAATGCAGGGTCGATTTCCAAACTTAAAAATGGTATTGCTTGCTGTTTTTAAAAATCAAGCATTTTGGTGCCTGAAGAAGAAAACGCGTGATGCCGGGGTCAGAAAAACTGGTGCCTGGGGAGGCAAATTTTTTTTGATCCCAAATGCAAAAACGGATGCCAGGACGAAATTCCGGGTCGAATTCCAAACTTAAAAATGGTATTGCTTGCTGTTTTTAAAAATCAAGCTTTTTGGTGCCTGAACAAGAAAACGCGTGATGCCAGGGTCAGAAAAACTGGTGCGTGGGGAGGCAAATTTTTTTTGATTCCAAATGTAAAAACGGATGCCAGGACGAAATTCCGGGTCGAATTCCAATCTTAAAAATGGTATTGCTTGCTGTTTTTAAAAATCAAGCTTTTTGGTGCCTGAAGAAGAAAACGCGTGATGCCGGGGTCAGAAAAACTGGTGCCTGGGAGGCAAAATTTTTTTGATCCCAAATGCAAAAACGGATGCCAGGACGAAATTCGGGGTCGAATTCCATCCTTAAAAATGGTATTGCTTGCTGTTTTTAAAAATGAAGCTTTTTCATGCCTGAAGAAGAAAACGCGTGATGCCGGGGTCAGAAAAACTGGTGCCTGGGGAGGCAAATTTTTTTTGATCCCAAATGCAAAAATCCATGCCAGGATGAGTTTCAGGGTAGAATTCCATACTTAAAAATGATATTGCTTAATGTTTTTAAAAATCAAGCATTTTGGTGTCTGAAGAAGAAAACGCGTGATGCCGGGGTCAGAAAAACTGGTGCCTGGGGAGGCAAATTTTTTTTGATCCCAAATGCAAAAACGGATGCCAGGACGAAATTCCGGGTCGAATTCCAAACTTAAAAATGGTATTGCTTGCTGTTTTTAAAAATCAAGCTTTTTGGTGCCTGAAGAAGAAATCGCGTGATGCCGGGGTCAGAAAAACTGGTGCCTGGGGAGGCAAATTTTTTTTGATCCCAAATGCAAAAACAGATGCCAGGACGAAATTCCGGGTCGAATTCCAAACTTAAAAATGGTATTGCTTGCTGTTTTTAAAAATCAAGCTTTTTGGTGCCTGAAGAAGAAAACACGTGATGCCGGGGTCAGAAAAACTGGTGCCTGGGGAGGTAAAATTTTTTTGATCCCAAATGCAAAAAGGAATGCCAGGACGAGATTCGGGGTCGAATTCCAATCTTAAAAATGGTATTGCTTGCTGTTTTTAAAAATCAAGCTTTTTGGTGCCTAAAGAAGAAAACGCGTGATGCCGGGGTCAGAAAAACTGGTGCCTGGGGAGGCAAATTTTTTTCGATCCCAAATGCAAAAACGGATGCCAGGACGAAATTCTGGGTTGAATTCCAAACTTAAAAATGGTATTGCTTGCTGTTTTTAAAAATCAAGCTTTTAGGTGCCTGAAGAAGAAAACATGTGATGCCGGGGTCAGAAAAACTGGTGCCTGGGGAGGTAAAATTTTTTTGATCCCAAATGCAAAAACGGATGCCAGGACGAAATTCGGGGTCGAATTCCAATCTTAAAAATGGTATTGCTTGCTGTTTTTAAAAATCAAGCATTTTGGTGCCTGAAGAAGAAATCGCGTGATGCCGGGGTCAGAAAAACTGCTGCCTGGGGAGGCAAATTTTTTTTGATCCCAAATGCAAAAATCCATGCCAGGATGAGTTTCAGGGTAGAATTCCATACTTAAAAATGATATTGCTTAATGTTTTTAAAAATCAAGCATTTTGGTGCCTGAAGAAGAAAACGCGTGATGCCGGGGTCAGAAAAACTGGTGCCTGGGGAGGCAAATTTTTTTTGATCCCAAATGCAAAAACGGATGCCAGGACGAAATTCCGGGTCGAATTCCAAACTTAAAAATGGTATTGCTTGCTGTTTTTAAAAATCAAGCTTTTGGTGCCTAAAGAAGAAAACGCGTGATGCCGGGGTCAGAAAAAATGATGCCTGGGTAGGCAAAAATTTTTTGATCCCAAATGCAAAAACGGATGCCAGGACGAAATGCAGGGTCGAATTCCAAACTTAAAAATGGTATTGCTTGCTGTTTTTAAAAATCAAGCTTTTTGGTGCCTGAAGAAGAAAACGCGTGATGCCGGGGTCAGAAAAACTGGTGCCTGGGGAGGCAAATTTTTTTTGATCCCAAATGCAAAAACGGATGCCAGGATGAAATTCGGGGTCGAATTCCAAACTTAAAAATGGTATTGCTTGCTGTTTTTAAAAATCAAGCTTTTTGGTGCCTGACGAAGAAAACGCGTGATGCCGGGGTCAGAAAAACTGGTGCCTGGGGAGGCAAATTTTTTTTGATCCCAAATGCAAAAACGGATGCCAGGACGAAATTCCGGGTCGAATTCCAAACTTAAAAATGGTATTGCTTGCTGTTTTTAAAAATCAAGCTTTTTGGTGCCTGAAGAAGAAAACGCGTGATGCTGGGGTCAGAAAAACTGGTGCCTGGGGAGGCAAATTTTTTTTGATCCCAAATGCAAAAACGGATGCCAGGACGAAATTCCGGGTCGAATTCCAAACTTAAAAATGGTATTGCTTGCTGTTTTTAAAAATCAAGCATTTTGGTGCCTGAAGAAGAAAACGCGTGATGCCGGGGTCAGAAAAACTGGTTCCTGGAGAGGTAAAATTTTTTTGATCCCAAATGCAAAAACGGATGACAGGACGAAATTCGGGGTTGAATTCCATACTTAAAAATGGTATTGCTTGCTGTTTTTAAAAATGAAGCTTTTTCGTGCCTGAAGAAGAAAACGCGTGATGCCGGGGTCAGAAAAACTGGTCCCTGGAGAGGTAAAATTTTTTTGATCCCAAATGCAAAAACGGATGACAGGACGAAATTCGGGGTTGAATTCCATACTTAAAAATGGTATTGCTTGCTGTTTTTAAAAATGAAGCTTTTTCGTGCCTGAAGAAGAAAACGCGTGATGCCGGGGTCAGAAAAACTGGTGCCTGGGGAGGCAAATTTTTTTTGATCCCAAATGCAAAAATCCATGCCAGGATGAGTTTTGGGGTAGAATTCCATACTTAAAAATGGTATTGCTTGCTGTTTTTAAAAATCAGTCTTTTTGTGCCTGAAGAAGAAAACGCGTGATGCCGGGGTCAGAAAAAATGATGCCTGGGTAGGCAAATTTTTTTTGATCCCAAATGCAAAAACGGATGCCAGGACGAAATGCTGGGTCGATTTCCAAACTTAAAAATGGTATTGCTTGCTGTTTTTAAAAATCAAGCTTTTTGGTGCCTGAAGAAGAAAACGCGTGATGCCGGGGTCAGAAAAACTGGTGCCTGGGGAGGCAAATTTTTTTTGATCCCAAATGCAAAAACGGATGCCAGGACGAAATTCCGGGTCGAATTCCAAACTTAAAAATGGTATTGCTTGCTGTTTTTAAAAATCAAGCTTTTTGGTGCCTGAAGAAGAAAACGCGTGATGCCGGGGTCAGAAAAACTGGTGCCTGGGGAGGCAAATTTTTTTTGATCCCAAATGCAAAAACGGATGGCAGGACGAAATTCGGGGTCGAATTCCAAACTTAAAAATGATATTGCTTGCTGTTTTTAAAAATCAAGCTTTTTGGTGCCTGGAGAAGAAAACGCGTGATGCCGGGGTCAGAAATACTGGTGCCTGGGGAGGCAAATTTTTTTTGATCCCAAATGCAAAAACGGATGCCAGGACGAAATTCGGGGTCGAATTCCAAACTTAAAAATGGTATTGCTTGCTGTTTTTAAAAATCAAGCATTTTGGTGCCTGAAGAAGAAATCGCGTGATGCCGGGGTCAGAAAAACTGGTGCCTGGTGAGGCAAATTTTTTTTGATCCCAAATGCAAAAACGGATGCCAGGACGAAATTCCGGGTCGAATTCCAATCTTAAAAATTGTATTGCTTGCTGTTTTTAAAAATCAAGCTTTTTGGTGCCTAAAGAAGAAAACGCGTGATGCCGGGGTCAGAAAAAATGATGCCTGGGTAGGCAAATTTTTTTTGATCCCAAATGCAAAAACGGATGCCAGGACGAAATTCCGGGTCGAATTCCAAACTTAAAAATGTTATTGCTTGCTGTTTTTAAAAATCAAGCTTTTTGGTGCCTGAAGAAGAAAACGCGTGATGCCGGGGTCAGAAATACTGGTGCCTGGGGAGGCAAATTTTTTTTGATCCCAAATGCAAAAATCCATGCCAGGATGAGTTTCAGGGTAGAATTCCATACTTAAAAATGATATTGCTTAATGTTTTTAAAAATCAAGCATTTTGGTGCCTGAAGAAGAAAACGCGTGATGCCGGGGTCAGAAAAACTGGTGCCTGGGGAGGCAAATTTTTTTTGATCCCAAATGCAAAAACGGATGCCAGGATGAAATTCCGGGTCGAATTCCAAACTTAAAAATGGTATTGCTTGCTGTTTTTAAAAATCAAGCTTTTTGGTGCCTGAAGAAGAAATCGCGTGATGCCGGGGTCAGAAAAACTGGTGCCTGGGGAGGCAAATTTTTTTTGATCCCAAATGCAAAAACGGATGCCAGGACGAAATTCCGGGTCGAATTCCAAACTTAAAAATGTTATTGCTTGCTGTTTTTAAAAATCAAGCTTTTTGGTGCCTGAAGAAGAAAACGCGTGATGCCGGGGTCAGAAAAACTGGTGCCTGGGGAGGCAAATTTTTTTTGATCCCAAATGCAAAAACGGATGGCAGGACGAAATTCGGGGTCGAATTCCAAACTTAAAAATGATATTGCTTGCTGTTTTTAAAAATCAAGCTTTTTGGTGCCTGGAGAAGAAAACGCGTGATGCCGGGGTCAGAAATACTGGTGCCTGGGGAGGCAAATTTTTTTTGATCCCAAATGCAAAAATCCATGCCAGGATGAGTTTCAGGGTAGAATTCCATACTTAAAAATGATATTGCTTAATGTTTTTAAAAATCAAGCATTTTGGTTCCTGAAGAAGAAAACGCGTGATGCCGGGGTCAGAAAAACTGGTGCCTGGGGAGGCAAATTTTTTTTGATCCCAAATGCAAAAACGGATGCCAGGACGAAATTCCGGGTCGAATTCCAAACTTAAAAATGGTATTGCTTGCTGTTTTTAAAAATCAAGCTTTTTGGTGCCTGAAGAAGAAATCGCGTGATGCCGGGGTCAGAAAAACTGGTGCCTGGGGAGGCAAATTTTTTTTGATCCCAAATGCAAAAACGGATGCCAGGACGAAATTCCGGGTCGAATTCCAAACTTAAAAATGGTATTGCTTGCTGTTTTTAAAAATCAAGCTTTTAGGTGCCTGAAGAAGAAAACGCGTGATGCCGGGGTCAGAAAAACTGGTGCCTGGGGAGGTAAAATTTTTTTTAATCCCAAATGCAAAAACGGATGCCAGGACGAAATTCCAGGTCGACTTCCAATCTTAAAAATGGTATTGCTTGCTGTTTTTAAAAATCAAGCTTTTTGGTGCCTAAAGAAGAAAACGCGTGATGCCGGGGTCAGAAAAACTGGTGCCTGGGGAGGCAAATTTTTTTTGATCCCAGATGCAAAAACGGATGCCAGGACGAAATGCAGGGTCGATTTCCAAACTTAAAAATGGTATTGCTTGCTGTTTTTAAAAATCAAGCTTTTAGGTGCCTGAAGAAGAAAACACGTGATGCCGGTGTCAGAAAAACTGGTGCCTGGGGAGGTAAAATTTTTTTGATCCCAAATGCAAAAACGGATACCAGGACTAAATTCGGGGTCGAATTCCAATCTTAAAAATGGTATTGCTTGCTGTTTTTAAAAATCAAGCTTTTTGGTGCCTAAAGAAGAAAACGCGTGATGCCGGGGTCAGAAAAACTGGTGCCTGGGGAGGCAAATTTTTTTTGATCCCCAATGCAAAAACGGATGCCAGGACGAAATGCAGGGTCGATTTCCAAACTTAAAAATGGTATTGCTTGCTGTTTTTAAAAATCAAGCATTTTGGTGCCTGAAGAAGAAAACGCGTGATGCCGGGGTCAGAAAAACTGGTGCCTGGGGAGGCAAATTTTTTTTGATCCCAAATGCAAAAACGGATGCCAGGACGAAATTCCGGGTCGAATTCCAAACTTAAAAATGGTATTGCTTGCTGTTTTTAAAAATCAAGCTTTTTGGTGCCTGAACAAGAAAACGCGTGATGCCAGGGTCAGAAAAACTGGTGCGTGGGGAGGCAAATTTTTTTTGATTCCAAATGTAAAAACGGATGCCAGGACGAAATTCCGGGTCGAATTCCAATCTTAAAAATGGTATTGCTTGCTGTTTTTAAAAATCAAGCTTTTTGGTGCCTGAAGAAGAAAACGCGTGATGCCGGGGTCAGAAAAACTGGTGCCTGGGAGGCAAAATTTTTTTGATCCCAAATGCAAAAACGGATGCCAGGACGAAATTCGGGGTCGAATTCCATCCTTAAAAATGGTATTGCTTGCTGTTTTTAAAAATGAAGCTTTTTCATGCCTGAAGAAGAAAACGCGTGATGCCGGGGTCAGAAAAACTGGTGCCTGGGGAGGCAAATTTTTTTTGATCCCAAATGCAAAAATCCATGCCAGGATGAGTTTCAGGGTAGAATTCCATACTTAAAAATGATATTGCTTAATGTTTTTAAAAATCAAGCATTTTGGTGTCTGAAGAAGAAAACGCGTGATGCCGGGGTCAGAAAAACTGGTGCCTGGGGAGGCAAATTTTTTTTGATCCCAAATGCAAAAACGGATGCCAGGACAAAATTCCGGGTCGAATTCCAAACTTAAAAATGGTATTGCTTGCTGTTTTTAAAAATCAAGCTTTTTGGTGCCTGAAGAAGAAATCGCGTGATGCCGGGGTCAGAAAAACTGGTGCCTGGGGAGGCAAATTTTTTTTGATCCCAAATGCAAAAACAGATGCCAGGACGAAATTCCGGGTCGAATTCCAAACTTAAAAATGGTATTGCTTGCTGTTTTTAAAAATCAAGCTTTTTGGTGCCTGAAGAAGAAAACACGTGATGCCGGGGTCAGAAAAACTGGTGCCTGGGGAGGTAAAATTTTTTTGATCCCAAATGCAAAAAGGGATGCCAGGACGAGATTCGGGGTCGAATTCCAATCTTAAAAATGGTATTGCTTGCTGTTTTTAAAAATCAAGCTTTTTGGTGCCTAAAGAAGAAAACGCGTGATGCCGGGGTCAGAAAAACTGGTGCCTGGGGAGGCAAATTTTTTTCGATCCCAAATGCAAAAACGGATGCCAGGACGAAATTCTGGGTTGAATTCCAAACTTAAAAATGGTATTGCTTGCTGTTTTTAAAAATCAAGCTTTTAGGTGCCTGAAGAAGAAAACATGTGATGCCGGGGTCAGAAAAACTGGTGCCTGGGGAGGTAAAATTTTTTTGATCCCAAATGCAAAAACGGATGCCAGGACGAAATTCGGGGTCGAATTCCAATCTTAAAAATGGTATTGCTTGCTGTTTTTAAAAATCAAGCATTTTGGTGCCTGAAGAAGAAATCGCGTGATGCCGGGGTCAGAAAAACTGCTGCCTGGGGAGGCAAATTTTTTTTGATCCCAAATGCAAAAATCCATGCCAGGATGAGTTTCAGGGTAGAATTCCATACTTAAAAATGATATTGCTTAATGTTTTTAAAAATCAAGCATTTTGGTGCCTGAAGAAGAAAACGCGTGATGCCGGGGTCAGAAAAACTGGTGCCTGGGGAGGCAAATTTTTTTTGATCCCAAATGCAAAAACGGATGCCAGGACGAAATTGCGGGTCGAATTCCAAACTTAAAAATGGTATTGCTTGCTGTTTTTAAAAATCAAGCTTTTTGGTGCCTGAAGAAGAAATCGCGTGATGCCGGGGTCAGAAAAACTGGTGCCTGGGGAGGCAAATTTTTTTTGATCCCAAATGCAAAAACGGATGCCAGGACGAAATTCCGGGTCGAATTCCAAACTTAAAAATGGTATTGCTTGCTGTTTTTAAAAATCAAGCTTTTTGGTGCCTGAAGAAGAAAACACGTGATGCCGGGGTCAGAAAAACTGGTGCCTGGGGAGGTAAAATTTTTTTGATCCCAAATGCAAAAAGGGATGCCAGGACGAAATTCGGGGTCGAATTCCAATCTTAAAAATGGTATTGCTTGCTGTTTTTAAAAATCAAGCTTTTTGGTGCCTAAAGAAGAAAACGCGTGATGCCGGGGTCAGAAAAAATGATGCCTGGGTAGGCAAAAATTTTTTGATCCCAAATGCAAAAACGGATGCCAGGACGAAATGCAGGGTCGAATTCCAAACTTAAAAATGGTATTGCTTGCTGTTTTTAAAAATCAAGCTTTTTGGTGCCTGACGAAGAAAACGCGTGATGCCGGGGTCAGAAAAACTGGTGCCTGGGGAGGCAAATTTTTTTTGATCCCAAATGCAAAAACGGATGCCAGGACGAAATTCTGGGTCGAATTCCAAACTTAAAAATGGTATTGCTTGCTGTTTTTAAAAATCAAGCTTTTTGGTGCCTGAAGAAGAAAACGCGTGATGCCGGGGTCAGAAAAACTGGTGCCTGGGGAGGCAAATTTTTTTTGATCCCAAATGCAAAAACGGATGCCAGGACGAAATTCCGGGTCGAATTCCAAACTTAAAAATGGTATTGCTTGCTGTTTTTAAAAATCAAGCATTTTGGTGCCTGAAGAAGAAAACGCGTGATGCCGGGGTCAGAAAAACTGGTTCCTGGAGAGGTAAAATTTTTTTGATCCCAAATGCAAAAACGGATGACAGGACGAAATTCGGGGTTGAATTCCATACTTAAAAATGGTATTGCTTGCTGTTTTTAAAAATGAAGCTTTTTCGTGCCTGAAGAAGAAAACGCGTGATGCCGGGGTCAGAAAAACTGGTCCCTGGAGAGGTAAAATTTTTTTGATCCCAAATGCAAAAACGGATGACAGGACGAAATTCGGGGTTGAATTCCATACTTAAAAATGGTATTGCTTGCTGTTTTTAAAAATGAAGCTTTTTCGTGCCTGAAGAAGAAAACGCGTGATGCCGGGGTCAGAAAAACTGGTGCCTGGGGAGGCAAATTTTTTTTGATCCCAAATGCAAAAATCCATGCCAGGATGAGTTTTGGGGTACAATTCCATACTTAAAAATGGTATTGCTTGCTGTTTTTAAAAATCAGTCTTTTTGTGCCTGAAGAAGAAAACGCGTGATGCCGGGGTCAGAAAAAATGATGCCTGGGTAGGCAAATTTTTTTTGATCCCAAATGCAAAAACGGATGCCAGGACGAAATGCTGGGTCGATTTCCAAACTTAAAAATGGTATTGCTTGCTGTTTTTAAAAATCAAGCTTTTTGGTGCCTGAAGAAGAAAACGCGTGATGCCGGGGTCAGAAAAACTGGTGCCTGGGGAGGCAAATTTTTTTTGATCCCAAATGCAAAAACGGATGCCAGGACGAAATTCCGGGTCGAATTCCAAACTTAAAAATGGTATTGCTTGCTGTTTTTAAAAATCAAGCTTTTTGGTGCCTGAAGAAGAAAACACGTGATGCCGGGGTCAGAAGAACTGGTGCCTGGGGAGGTAAAATTTTTTTGATCCCAAATGCAAAAACGGATGCCAGGACGAAATTCGGGGTCGAATTCCAATCTTAAAAATGGTATTGCTTGCTGTTTTTAAAAATCAAGCTTTTTGGTGCCTAAAGAAGAAAACGCGTGATGCCGGGGTCAGAAAAAATGATGCCTGGGTAGGCAAATTTTTTTTGATCCCAAATGCAAAAACGGATGCCAGGACGAAATTCCGGGTCGAATTCCAAACTTAAAAATGTTATTGCTTGCTGTTTTTAAAAATCAAGCTTTTTGGTGCCTGAAGAAGAAAACGCGTGATGCCGGGGTCAGAAAAACTGGTGCCTGGGGAGGCAAATTTTTTTTGATCCCAAATGCAAAAACGGATGGCAGGACGAAATTCGGGGTCGAATTCCAAACTTAAAAATGATATTGCTTGCTGTTTTTAAAAATCAAGCTTTTTGGTGCCTGGAGAAGAAAACGCGTGATGCCGGGGTCAGAAATACTGGTGCCTGGGGAGGCAAATTTTTTTTGATCCCAAATGCAAAAACGGATGCCAGGACGAAATTCGGGGTCGAATTCCAAACTTAAAAATGGTATTGCTTGCTGTTTTTAAAAATCAAGCATTTTGGTGCCTGAAGAAGAAATCGCGTGATGCCGGGGTCAGAAAAACTGGTGCCTGGTGAGGCAAATTTTTTTTGATCCCAAATGCAAAAACGGATGCCAGGACGAAATTCCTGGTCGAATTCCAATCTTAAAAATTGTATTGCTTGCTGTTTTTAAAAATCAAGCTTTTTGGTGCCTAAAGAAGAAAACGCGTGATGCCGGGGTCAGAAAAAATGATGCCTGGGTAGGCAAATTTTTTTTGATCCCAAATGCAAAAACGGATGCCAGGACGAAATTCCGGGTCGAATTCCAAACTTAAAAATGTTATTGCTTGCTGTTTTTAAAAATCAAGCTTTTTGGTGCCTGAAGAAGAAAACGCGTGATGCCGGGGTCAGAAATACTGGTGCCTGGGGAGGCAAATTTTTTTTGATCCCAAATGCAAAAATCCATGCCAGGATGAGTTTCAGGGTAGAATTCCATACTTAAAAATGATATTGCTTAATGTTTTTAAAAATCAAGCATTTTGGTGCCTGAAGAAGAAAACGCGTGATGCCGGGGTCAGAAAAACTGGTGCCTGGGGAGGCAAATTTTTTTTGATCCCAAATGCAAAAACGGATGCCAGGACGAAATTCCGGGTCGAATTCCAAACTTAAAAATGGTATTGCTTGCTGTTTTTAAAAATCAAGCTTTTTGGTGCCTGAAGAAGAAATCGCGTGATGCCGGGGTCAGAAAAACTGGTGCCTGGGGAGGCAAATTTTTTTTGATCCCAAATGCAAAAACGGATGCCAGGACGAGATTCGGGGTCGAATTCCAAACTTAAAAATGTTATTGCTTGCTGTTTTTAAAAATCAAGCTTTTTGGTGCCTGAAGAAGAAAACGCGTGATGCCGGGGTCAGAAAAACTGGTGCCTGGGGAGGCAAATTTTTTTTGATCCCAAATGCAAAAACGGATGGCAGGACGAAATTCGGGGTCGAATTCCAAACTTAAAAATGATATTGCTTGCTGTTTTTAAAAATCAAGCTTTTTGGTGCCTGGAGAAGAAAACGCGTGATGCCGGGGTCAGAAATACTGGTGCCTGGGGAGGCAAATTTTTTTTGATCCCAAATGCAAAAATCCATGCCAGGATGAGTTTCAGGGTAGAATTCCATACTTAAAAATGATATTGCTTAATGTTTTTAAAAATCGAGCATTTTGGTTCCTGAAGAAGAAAACGCGTGATGCCGGGGTCAGAAAAACTGGTGCCTGGGGAGGCAAATTTTTTTTGATCCCAAATGCAAAAACGGATGCCAGGACGAAATTCCGGGTCGAATTCCAAACTTAAAAATGGTATTGCTTGCTGTTTTTAAAAATCAAGCTTTTTGGTGCCTGAAGAAGAAATCGCGTGATGCCGGGGTCAGAAAAACTGGTGCCTGGGGAGGCAAATTTTTTTTGATCCCAAATGCAAAAACGGATGCCAGGACGAAATTCCGGGTCGAATTCCAAACTTAAAAATGGTATTGCTTGCTGTTTTTAAAAATCAAGCTTTTAGGTGCCTGAAGAAGAAAACATGTGATGCCGGGGTCAGAAAAACTGGTGCCTGGGGAGGTAAAATTTTTTTGATCCCAAATGCAAAAACGGATGCCAGGACGAAATTCCAGGTCGACTTCCAATCTTAAAAATGGTATTGCTTGCTGTTTTTAAAAATCAAGCTTTTTGGTGCCTGAAGAAGAAAACGCGTGATGCCGGGGTCAGAAAAACTGGTGCCTGGGGAGGCAAATTTTTTTTGATCCCAAATGCAAAAACGGATGCCAGGACGAAATGCAGGGTCGATTTCCAAACTTAAAAATGGTATTGCTTGCTGTTTTTAAAAATCAAGCTTTTAGGTGCCTGAAGAAGAAAACACGTGATGCCGGTGTCAGAAAAACTGGTGCCTGGGGAGGTAAAATTTTTTTGATCCCAAATGCAAAAACGGATGCCAGGACTAAATTCGGGGTCGAATTCCAATCTTAAAAATGGTATTGCTTGCTGTTTTTAAAAATCAAGCTTTTTGGTGCCTAAAGAAGAAAACGCGTGATGCCGGGGTCAGAAAAACTGGTGCCTGGGGAGGCAAATTTTTTTTGATCCCCAATGCAAAAACGGATGCCAGGACGAAATGCAGGGTCGATTTCCAAACTTAAAAATGGTATTGCTTGCTGTTTTTAAAAATCAAGCATTTTGGTGCCTGAAGAAGAAAACGCGTGATGCCGGGGTCAGAAAAACTGGTGCCTGGGAGGCAAAATTTTTTTGATCCCAAATGCAAAAACGGATGCCAGGACGAAATTCGGGGTCGAAATCCATCCTTAAAAATGGTATTGCTTGCTGTTTTTAAAAATGAAGCTTTTTCATGCCTGAAGAAGAAAACGCGTGATGCCGGGGTCAGAAAAACTGGTGCCTGGGGAGGCAAATTTTTTTTGATCCCAAATGCAAAAATCCATGCCAGGATGAGTTTCAGGGTAGAATTCCATACTTAAAAATGATATTGCTTAATGTTTTTAAAAATCAAGCATTTTGGTGTCTGAAGAAGAAAACGCGTGATGCCGGGGTCAGAAAAACTGGTGCCTGGGGAGGCAAATTTTTTTTGATCCCAAATGCAAAAACGGATGCCAGGACGAAATTCCGGGTCGAATTCCAAACTTAAAAATGGTATTGCTTGCTGTTTTTAAAAATCAAGCTTTTTGGTGCCTGAAGAAGAAATCGCGTGATGCCGGGGTCAGAAAAACTGGTGCCTGGGGAGGCAAATTTTTTTTGATCCCAAATGCAAAAACAGATGCCAGGACGAAATTCCGGGTCGAATTCCAAACTTAAAAATGGTATTGCTTGCTGTTTTTAAAAATCAAGCTTTTTGGTGCCTGAAGAAGAAAACACGTGATGCCGGGGTCAGAAAAACTGGTGCCTGGGGAGGTAAAATTTTTTTGATCCCAAATGCAAAAAGGGATGCCAGGACGAGATTCGGGGTCGAATTCCAATCTTAAAAATGGTATTGCTTGCTGTTTTTAAAAATCAAGCTTTTTGGTGCCTAAAGAAGAAAACGCGTGATGCCGGGGTCAGAAAAAATGATGCCTGGGTAGGCAAAAAATTTTTGATCCCAAATGCAAAAACGGATGCCAGGACGAAATGCAGGGTCGAATTCCAAACTTAAAAATGGTATTGCTTGCTGTTTTTAAAAATCAAGCTTTTTGGTGCCTGAAGAAGAAAACGCGTGATGCCGGGGTCAGAAAAACTGGTGCCTGGGGAGGCAAATTTTTTTTGATCCCAAATGCAAAAACGGATGCCAGGATGAAATTCGGGGTCGAATTCCAAACTTAAAAATGGTATTGCTTGCTGTTTTTAAAAATCAAGCTTTTTGGTGCCTGACGAAGAAAACACGTGATGCCGGGGTCAGAAAAACTGGTGCCTGGGGAGGCAAATTTTTTTTGATCCCAAATGCAAAAACGGATGCCAGGACGAAATGCAGGGTCGATTTCCAAACTTAAAAATGGTATTGCTTGCTGTTTTTAAAAATCAAGCATTTTGGTGCCTGAAGAAGAAAACGCGTGATGCCGGGGTCAGAAAAACTGGTGCCTGGGGAGGCAAATTTTTTTTGATCCCAATTGCAAAAACGGATGCCAGGACGAAATTCCGGGTCGAATTCCAAACTTAAAAATGGTATTGCTTGCTGTTTTTAAAAATCAAGCTTTTTGGTGCCTGAAGAAGAAAACGCGTGATGCCGGGGTCAGAAAAACTGGTGCCTGGGGAGGCAAATTTTTTTTGATCCCAAATGCAAAAACGGATGCCAGGACGAAATTCGGGGTCGAATTCCAAACTTAAAAATGTTATTGCTTGTTGTTTTTAAAAATCAAGCATTTTGGTGCCTGAAGAAGAAAACGCGTGATGCCGGGATCAGAAAAACTGGTCCCTGGAGAGGTAAAATTTTTTTGATCCCAAATGCAAAAACGGATGCCAGGACGAAATTCGGGGTCGAATTCCAAACTTAAAAATGTTATTGCTTGTTGTTTTTAAAAATCAAGCATTTTGGTGCCTGAAGAAGAAAACGCGTGATGCCGGGGTCAGAAAAACTGGTCCCTGGAGAGGTAAAATTTTTTTGATCCCAAATGCAAAAACGGATGACAGGACGAAATTCGGGGTTGAATTCCATACTTAAAAATGGTATTGCTTGCTGTTTTTAAAAATCAAGCTTTTTGGTGCCTAAAGAAGAAAACGCGTGATGCCGGGGTCAGAAAAAATGATGCCTGGGTAGGCAAATTTTTTTTGATCCCAAATGCAAAAACGGATGCCAGGACGAAATTCCGGGTCGAATTCCAAACTTAAAAATGGTATTGCTTGCTGTTTTTAAAAATCAAGCTTTTTGGTGCCTGAAGAAGAAAACGCGTGATGCCGGGGTCAGAAAAACTGGTGCCTGGGGAGGCAAATTTTTTTTGATCCCAAATGCAAAAACGGATGGCAGGACGAAATTCGGGGTCGAATTCCAAACTTAAAAATGATATTGCTTGCTGTTTTTAAAAATCAAGCTTTTTGGTGCCTGGAGAAGAAAACGCGTGATGCCGGGGTCAGAAATACTGGTGCCTGGGGAGGCAAATTTTTTTTGATCCCAAATGCAAAAACGGATGCCAGGACGAAATGCAGGGTCGAATTCCAAACTTAAAAATGGTATTGCTTGCTGTTTTTAAAAATCAAGCATTTTGGTGCCTGAAGAAGAAATCGCGTGATGCCGGGGTCAGAAAAACTGGTGCCTGGTGAGGCAAATTTTTTTTGATCCCAAATGCAAAAACGGATGCCAGGACGAAATTCCGGGTCGAATTCCAATCTTAAAAATTGTATTGCTTGCTGTTTTTAAAAATCAAGCTTTTTGGTGCCTAAAGAAGAAAACGCGTGATGCCGGGGTCAGAAAAACTGGTGCCTGGGGAGGCAAATTTTTTTCGATCCCAAATGCAAAAACGGATGCCAGGACGAAATTCCGGGTTGAATTCCAAACTTAAAAATGGTATTGCTTGCTGTTTTTAAAAATCAAGCTTTTAGGTGCCTGAAGAAGAAAACATGTGATGCCGGGGTCAGAAAAACTGGTGCCTGGGGAGGTAAAATTTTTTTGATCCCAAATGCAAAAACGGATGCCAGGACGAAATTCGGGGTCGAATTCCATTCTTAAAAATGGTATTGCTTGCTGTTTTTAAAAATCAAGCATTTTGGTGCCTGAAGAAGAAATCGCGTGATGCCGGGGTCAGAAAAACTGCTGCCTGGGGAGGCAAATTTTTTTTGATCCCAAATGCAAAAATCCATGCCAGGATGAGTTTCAGGGTAGAATTCCATACTTAAAAATGATATTGCTTAATGTTTTTAAAAATCAAGCATTTTGGTGCCTGAAGAAGAAAACGCGTGATGCCGGGGTCAGAAAAACTGGTGCCTGGGGAGGCAAATTTTTTTTGATTCCAAATGCAAAAACGGATGCCAGGACGAAATTCCGGGTCGAATTCCAAACTTAAAAATGGTATTGCTTGCTGTTTTTAAAAATCAAGCTTTTTGGTGCCTGAAGAAGAAATCGCGTGATGCCGGGGTCAGAAAAACTGGTGCCTGGGGAGGCAAATTTTTTTTGATCCCAAATGCAAAAACGGATGCCAGGACGAAATTCCGGGTCGAATTCCAAACTTAAAAATGGTATTGCTTGCTGTTTTTAAAAATGAAGCTTTTTCGTGCCTGAAGAAGAAAACGCGTGATGCCGGGGTCAGAAAAACTGGTGCCTGGGGAGGCAAATTTTTTTTGATCCCAAATGCAAAAATCCATGCCAGGATGAGTTTTGGGGTACAATTCCATACTTAAAAATGGTATTGCTTGCTGTTTTTAAAAATCAGTCTTTTTGTGCCTGAAGAAGAAAACGCGTGATGCCGGGGTCAGAAAAACTGGTGCCTGGGGAGGCAAATTTTTTTTGATCCCAAATGCAAAAACGGATGGCAGGACGAAATTCGGGGTCGAATTCCAAACTTAAAAATGATATTGCTTGCTGTTTTTAAAAATCAAGCTTTTTGGTGCCTGGAGAAGAAAACGCGTGATGCCGGGGTCAGAAATACTGGTGCCTGGGGAGGCAAATTTTTTTTGATCCCAAATGCAAAAACGGATGCCAGGACGAAATTCGGGGTCGAATTCCAAACTTAAAAATGGTATTGCTTGCTGTTTTTAAAAATCAAGCATTTTGGTGCCTGAAGAAGAAATCGCGTGATGCCGGGGTCAGAAAAACTGGTGCCTGGTGAGGCAAATTTTTTTTGATCCCAAATGCAAAAACGGATGCCAGGACGAAATTCCTGGTCGAATTCCAATCTTAAAAATTGTATTGCTTGCTGTTTTTAAAAATCAAGCTTTTTGGTGCCTAAAGAAGAAAACGCGTGATGCCGGGGTCAGAAAAAATGATGCCTGGGTAGGCAAATTTTTTTTGATCCCAAATGCAAAAACGGATGCCAGGACGAAATTCCGGGTCGAATTCCAAACTTAAAAATGTTATTGCTTGCTGTTTTTAAAAATCAAGCTTTTTGGTGCCTGAAGAAGAAAACGCGTGATGCCGGGGTCAGAAATACTGGTGCCTGGGGAGGCAAATTTTTTTTGATCCCAAATGCAAAAATCCATGCCAGGATGAGTTTCAGGGTAGAATTCCATACTTAAAAATGATATTGCTTAATGTTTTTAAAAATCAAGCATTTTGGTGCCTGAAGAAGAAAACGCGTGATGCCGGGGTCAGAAAAACTGGTGCCTGGGGAGGCAAATTTTTTTTGATCCCAAATGCAAAAACGGATGCCAGGACGAAATTCCGGGTCGAATTCCAAACTTAAAAATGGTATTGCTTGCTGTTTTTAAAAATCAAGCTTTTTGGTGCCTGAAGAAGAAATCGCGTGATGCCGGGGTCAGAAAAACTGGTGCCTGGGGAGGCAAATTTTTTTTGATCCCAAATGCAAAAACGGATGCCAGGACGAGATTCGGGGTCGAATTCCAAACTTAAAAATGTTATTGCTTGCTGTTTTTAAAAATCAAGCTTTTTGGTGCCTGAAGAAGAAAACGCGTGATGCCGGGGTCAGAAAAACTGGTGCCTGGGGAGGCAAATTTTTTTTGATCCCAAATGCAAAAACGGATGGCAGGACGAAATTCGGGGTCGAATTCCAAACTTAAAAATGATATTGCTTGCTGTTTTTAAAAATCAAGCTTTTTGGTGCCTGGAGAAGAAAACGCGTGATGCCGGGGTCAGAAATACTGGTGCCTGGGGAGGCAAATTTTTTTTGATCCCAAATGCAAAAATCCATGCCAGGATGAGTTTCAGGGTAGAATTCCATACTTAAAAATGATATTGCTTAATGTTTTTAAAAATCAAGCATTTTGGTTCCTGAAGAAGAAAACGCGTGATGCCGGGGTCAGAAAAACTGGTGCCTGGGGAGGCAAATTTTTTTTGATCCCAAATGCAAAAACGGATGCCAGGACGAAATTCCGGGTCGAATTCCAAACTTAAAAATGGTATTGCTTGCTGTTTTTAAAAATCAAGCTTTTTGGTGCCTGAAGAAGAAATCGCGTGATGCCGGGGTCAGAAAAACTGGTGCCTGGGGAGGCAAATTTTTTTTGATCCCAAATGCAAAAACGGATGCCAGGACGAAATTCCGGGTCGAATTCCAAACTTAAAAATGGTATTGCTTGCTGTTTTTAAAAATCAAGCTTTTAGGTGCCTGAAGAAGAAAACATGTGATGCCGGGGTCAGAAAAACTGGTGCCTGGGGAGGTAAAATTTTTTTGATCCCAAATGCAAAAACGGATGCCAGGACGAAATTCCAGGTCGACTTCCAATCTTAAAAATGGTATTGCTTGCTGTTTTTAAAAATCAAGCTTTTTGGTGCCTGAAGAAGAAAACGCGTGATGCCGGGGTCAGAAAAACTGGTGCCTGGGGAGGCAAATTTTTTTTGATCCCAAATGCAAAAACGGATGCCAGGACGAAATGCAGGGTCGATTTCCAAACTTAAAAATGGTATTGCTTGCTGTTTTTAAAAATCAAGCTTTTAGGTGCCTGAAGAAGAAAACACGTGATGCCGGTGTCAGAAAAACTGGTGCCTGGGGAGGTAAAATTTTTTTGATCCCAAATGCAAAAACGGATGCCAGGACTAAATTCGGGGTCGAATTCCAATCTTAAAAATGGTATTGCTTGCTGTTTTTAAAAATCAAGCTTTTTGGTGCCTAAAGAAGAAAACGCGTGATGCCGGGGTCAGAAAAACTGGTGCCTGGGGAGGCAAATTTTTTTTGATCCCCAATGCAAAAACGGATGCCAGGACGAAATGCAGGGTCGATTTCCAAACTTAAAAATGGTATTGCTTGCTGTTTTTAAAAATCAAGCATTTTGGTGCCTGAAGAAGAAAACGCGTGATGCCGGGGTCAGAAAAACTGGTGCCTGGGAGGCAAAATTTTTTTGATCCCAAATGCAAAAACGGATGCCAGGACGAAATTCGGGGTCGAAATCCATCCTTAAAAATGGTATTGCTTGCTGTTTTTAAAAATGAAGCTTTTTCATGCCTGAAGAAGAAAACGCGTGATGCCGGGGTCAGAAAAACTGGTGCCTGGGGAGGCAAATTTTTTTTGATCCCAAATGCAAAAATCCATGCCAGGATGAGTTTCAGGGTAGAATTCCATACTTAAAAATGATATTGCTTAATGTTTTTAAAAATCAAGCATTTTGGTGTCTGAAGAAGAAAACGCGTGATGCCGGGGTCAGAAAAACTGGTGCCTGGGGAGGCAAATTTTTTTTGATCCCAAATGCAAAAACGGATGCCAGGACGAAATTCCGGGTCGAATTCCAAACTTAAAAATGGTATTGCTTGCTGTTTTTAAAAATCAAGCTTTTTGGTGCCTGAAGAAGAAATCGCGTGATGCCGGGGTCAGAAAAACTGGTGCCTGGGGAGGCAAATTTTTTTTGATCCCAAATGCAAAAACAGATGCCAGGACGAAATTCCGGGTCGAATTCCAAACTTAAAAATGGTATTGCTTGCTGTTTTTAAAAATCAAGCTTTTTGGTGCCTGAAGAAGAAAACACGTGATGCCGGGGTCAGAAAAACTGGTGCCTGGGGAGGTAAAATTTTTTTGATCCCAAATGCAAAAAGGGATGCCAGGACGAGATTCGGGGTCGAATTCCAATCTTAAAAATGGTATTGCTTGCTGTTTTTAAAAATCAAGCTTTTTGGTGCCTAAAGAAGAAAACGCGTGATGCCGGGGTCAGAAAAAATGATGCCTGGGTAGGCAAAAAATTTTTGATCCCAAATGCAAAAACGGATGCCAGGACGAAATGCAGGGTCGAATTCCAAACTTAAAAATGGTATTGCTTGCTGTTTTTAAAAATCAAGCTTTTTGGTGCCTGAAGAAGAAAACGCGTGATGCCGGGGTCAGAAAAACTGGTGCCTGGGGAGGCAAATTTTTTTTGATCCCAAATGCAAAAACGGATGCCAGGATGAAATTCGGGGTCGAATTCCAAACTTAAAAATGGTATTGCTTGCTGTTTTTAAAAATCAAGCTTTTTGGTGCCTGACGAAGAAAACACGTGATGCCGGGGTCAGAAAAACTGGTGCCTGGGGAGGCAAATTTTTTTTGATCCCAAATGCAAAAACGGATGCCAGGACGAAATGCAGGGTCGATTTCCAAACTTAAAAATGGTATTGCTTGCTGTTTTTAAAAATCAAGCATTTTGGTGCCTGAAGAAGAAAACGCGTGATGCCGGGGTCAGAAAAACTGGTGCCTGGGGAGGCAAATTTTTTTTGATCCCAATTGCAAAAACGGATGCCAGGACGAAATTCCGGGTCGAATTCCAAACTTAAAAATGGTATTGCTTGCTGTTTTTAAAAATCAAGCTTTTTGGTGCCTGAAGAAGAAAACGCGTGATGCCGGGGTCAGAAAAACTGGTGCCTGGGGAGGCAAATTTTTTTTGATCCCAAATGCAAAAACGGATGCCAGGACGAAATTCGGGGTCGAATTCCAAACTTAAAAATGTTATTGCTTGTTGTTTTTAAAAATCAAGCATTTTGGTGCCTGAAGAAGAAAACGCGTGATGCCGGGATCAGAAAAACTGGTCCCTGGAGAGGTAAAATTTTTTTGATCCCAAATGCAAAAACGGATGCCAGGACGAAATTCGGGGTCGAATTCCAAACTTAAAAATGTTATTGCTTGTTGTTTTTAAAAATCAAGCATTTTGGTGCCTGAAGAAGAAAACGCGTGATGCCGGGGTCAGAAAAACTGGTCCCTGGAGAGGTAAAATTTTTTTGATCCCAAATGCAAAAACGGATGACAGGACGAAATTCGGGGTTGAATTCCATACTTAAAAATGGTATTGCTTGCTGTTTTTAAAAATCAAGCTTTTTGGTGCCTAAAGAAGAAAACGCGTGATGCCGGGGTCAGAAAAAATGATGCCTGGGTAGGCAAATTTTTTTTGATCCCAAATGCAAAAACGGATGCCAGGACGAAATTCCGGGTCGAATTCCAAACTTAAAAATGGTATTGCTTGCTGTTTTTAAAAATCAAGCTTTTTGGTGCCTGAAGAAGAAAACGCGTGATGCCGGGGTCAGAAAAACTGGTGCCTGGGGAGGCAAATTTTTTTTGATCCCAAATGCAAAAACGGATGGCAGGACGAAATTCGGGGTCGAATTCCAAACTTAAAAATGATATTGCTTGCTGTTTTTAAAAATCAAGCTTTTTGGTGCCTGGAGAAGAAAACGCGTGATGCCGGGGTCAGAAATACTGGTGCCTGGGGAGGCAAATTTTTTTTGATCCCAAATGCAAAAACGGATGCCAGGACGAAATGCAGGGTCGAATTCCAAACTTAAAAATGGTATTGCTTGCTGTTTTTAAAAATCAAGCATTTTGGTGCCTGAAGAAGAAATCGCGTGATGCCGGGGTCAGAAAAACTGGTGCCTGGTGAGGCAAATTTTTTTTGATCCCAAATGCAAAAACGGATGCCAGGACGAAATTCCGGGTCGAATTCCAATCTTAAAAATTGTATTGCTTGCTGTTTTTAAAAATCAAGCTTTTTGGTGCCTAAAGAAGAAAACGCGTGATGCCGGGGTCAGAAAAACTGGTGCCTGGGGAGGCAAATTTTTTTCGATCCCAAATGCAAAAACGGATGCCAGGACGAAATTCCGGGTTGAATTCCAAACTTAAAAATGGTATTGCTTGCTGTTTTTAAAAATCAAGCTTTTAGGTGCCTGAAGAAGAAAACATGTGATGCCGGGGTCAGAAAAACTGGTGCCTGGGGAGGTAAAATTTTTTTGATCCCAAATGCAAAAACGGATGCCAGGACGAAATTCGGGGTCGAATTCCATTCTTAAAAATGGTATTGCTTGCTGTTTTTAAAAATCAAGCATTTTGGTGCCTGAAGAAGAAATCGCGTGATGCCGGGGTCAGAAAAACTGCTGCCTGGGGAGGCAAATTTTTTTTGATCCCAAATGCAAAAATCCATGCCAGGATGAGTTTCAGGGTAGAATTCCATACTTAAAAATGATATTGCTTAATGTTTTTAAAAATCAAGCATTTTGGTGCCTGAAGAAGAAAACGCGTGATGCCGGGGTCAGAAAAACTGGTGCCTGGGGAGGCAAATTTTTTTTGATTCCAAATGCAAAAACGGATGCCAGGACGAAATTCCGGGTCGAATTCCAAACTTAAAAATGGTATTGCTTGCTGTTTTTAAAAATCAAGCTTTTTGGTGCCTGAAGAAGAAATCGCGTGATGCCGGGGTCAGAAAAACTGGTGCCTGGGGAGGCAAATTTTTTTTGATCCCAAATGCAAAAACGGATGCCAGGACGAAATTCCGGGTCGAATTCCAAACTTAAAAATGGTATTGCTTGCTGTTTTTAAAAATCAAGCTTTTTGGTGCCTGAAGAAGAAAACACGTGATGCCGGGGTCAGAAAAACTGGTGCCTGGGGAGGTAAAATTTTTTTGATCCCAAATGCAAAAAGGGATGCCAGGACGAAATTCGGGGTCGAATTCCAATCTTAAAAATGGTATTGCTTGCTGTTTTTAAAAATCAAGCTTTTTGGTGCCTAAAGAAGAAAACGCGTGATGCCGGGGTCAGAAAAAATGATGCCTGGGTAGGCAAAAATTTTTTGATCCCAAATGCAAAAACGGATGCCAGGACGAAATGCAGGGTCGAATTCCAAACTTAAAAATGGTATTGCTTGCTGTTTTTAAAAATCAAGCTTTTTGGTGCCTGAAGAAGAAAACGCGTGATGCCGGGGTCAGAAAAACTGGTGCCTGGGGAGGCAAATTTTTTTTGATCCCAAATGCAAAAACGGATGCCAGGATGAAATTCGGGGTCGAATTCCAAACTTAAAAATGGTATTGCTTGCTGTTTTTAAAAATCAAGCTTTTTGGTGCCTGACGAAGAAAACGCGTGATGCCGGGGTCAGAAAAACTGGTGCCTGGGGAGGCAAATTTTTTTTGATCCCAAATGCAAAAACGGATGCCAGGACGAAATTCCGGGTCGAATTCCAAACTTAAAAATGGTATTGCTTGCTATTTTTAAAAATCAAGCTTTTTGGTGCCTGAAGAAGAAAACGCGTGATGCCGGGGTCAGAAAAACTGGTGCCTGGGGAGGCAAATTTTTTTTGATCCCAAATGCAAAAACGGATGCCAGGACGAAATTCCGGGTCGAATTCCAAACTTAAAAATGGTATTGCTTGCTGTTTTTAAAAATCAAGCATTTTGGTGCCTGAAGAAGAAAACGCGTGATGCCGGGGTCAGAAAAACTGGTTCCTGGAGAGGTAAAATTTTTTTGATCCCAAATGCAAAAACGGATGACAGGACGAAATTCGGGGTTGAATTCCATACTTAAAAATGGTATTGCTTGCTGTTTTTAAAAATGAAGCTTTTTCGTGCCTGAAGAAGAAAACGCGTGATGCCGGGGTCAGAAAAACTGGTCCCTGGAGAGGTAAAATTTTTTTGATCCCAAATGCAAAAACGGATGACAGGACGAAATTCAGGGTTGAATTCCATACTTAAAAATGGTATTGCTTGCTGTTTTTAAAAATGAAGCTTTTTCGTGCCTGAAGAAGAAAATGCGTGATGCCGGGGTCAGAAAAACTGGTGCCTGGGGAGGCAAATTTTTTTTGATCCCAAATGCAAAAATCCATGCCAGGATGAGTTTTGGGGTAGAATTCCATACTTAAAAATGGTATTGCTTGCTGTTTTTAAAAATCAGTCTTTTTGTGCCTGAAGAAGAAAACGCGTGATGCCGGGGTCAGAAAAAATGATGCCTGGGTAGGCAAATTTTTTTTGATCCCAAATGCAAAAACGGATGCCAGGACGAAATGCTGGGTCGATTTCCAAACTTAAAAATGGTATTGCTTGCTGTTTTTAAAAATCAAGCTTTTTGGTGCCTGAAGAAGAAAACGCGTGATGCCGGGGTCAGAAAAACTGGTGCCTGGGGAGGCAAATTTTTTTTGATCCCAAATGCAAAAACGGATGCCAGGACGAAATTCCGGGTCGAATTCCAAACTTAAAAATGGTATTGCTTGCTGTTTTTAAAAATCAAGCTTTTTGGTGCCTGAAGAAGAAAACACGTGATGCCGGGGTCAGAAGAACTGGTGCCTGGGGAGGTAAAATTTTTTTGATCCCAAATGCAAAAACGGATGCCAGGACGAAATTCGGGGTCGAATTCCAATCTTAAAAATGGTATTGCTTGCTGTTTTTAAAAATCAAGCTTTTTGGTGCCTAAAGAAGAAAACGCGTGATGCCGGGGTCAGAAAAAATGATGCCTGGGTAGGCAAATTTTTTTTGATCCCAAATGCAAAAACGGATGCCAGGACGAAATTCCGGGTCGAATTCCAAACTTAAAAATGTTATTGCTTGCTGTTTTTAAAAATCAAGCTTTTTGGTGCCTGAAGAAGAAAACGCGTGATGCCGGGGTCAGAAAAACTGGTGCCTGGGGAGGCAAATTTTTTTTGATCCCAAATGCAAAAACGGATGGCAGGACGAAATTCGGGGTCGAATTCCAAACTTAAAAATGATATTGCTTGCTGTTTTTAAAAATCAAGCTTTTTGGTGCCTGGAGAAGAAAACGCGTGATGCCGGGGTCAGAAATACTGGTGCCTGGGGAGGCAAATTTTTTTTGATCCCAAATGCAAAAACGGATGCCAGGACGAAATTCGGGGTCGAATTCCAAACTTAAAAATGGTATTGCTTGCTGTTTTTAAAAATCAAGCATTTTGGTGCCTGAAGAAGAAATCGCGTGATGCCGGGGTCAGAAAAACTGGTGCCTGGTGAGGCAAATTTTTTTTGATCCCAAATGCAAAAACGGATGCCAGGACGAAATTCCGGGTCGAATTCCAATCTTAAAAATTGTATTGCTTGCTGTTTTTAAAAATCAAGCTTTTTGGTGCCTAAAGAAGAAAACGCGTGATGCCGGGGTCAGAAAAACTGGTGCCTGGGGAGGCAAATTTTTTTCGATCCCAAATGCAAAAACAGATGCCAGGACGAAATTCTGGGTTGAATTCCAAACTTAAAAATGGTATTGCTTGCTGTTTTTAAAAATCAAGCTTTTAGGTGCCTGAAGAAGAAAACATGTGATGCCGGGGTCAGAAAAACTGGTGCCTGGGGAGGTAAAATTTTTTTGATCCCAAATGCAAAAACGGATGCCAGGACGAAATTCGGGGTCGAATTCCAATCTTAAAAATGGTATTGCTTGCTGTTTTTAAAAATCAAGCATTTTGGTGCCTGAAGAAGAAATCGCGTGATGCCGGGGTCAGAAAAACTGGTGCCTGGGGAGGCAAATTTTTTTTGATCCCAAATGCAAAAATCCATGCCAGGATGAGTTTCAGGGTAGAATTCCATACTTAAAAATGATATTGCTTAATGTTTTTAAAAATCAAGCATTTTGGTGCCTGAAGAAGAAAACGCGTGATGCCGGGGTCAGAAAAACTGGTGCCTGGGGAGGCAAATTTTTTTTGATCCCAAATGCAAAAACGGATGCCAGGACGAAATTCCGGGTCGAATTCCAAACTTAAAAATGGTATTGCTTGCTGTTTTTAAAAATCAAGCTTTTTGGTGCCTGAAGAAGAAAACACGTGATGCCGGGGTCAGAAAAACTGGTGCCTGGGGAGGTAAATTTTTTTTGATCCCAAATGCAAAAAGGGATGCCAGGACGAAATTCGGGGTCGAATTCCAATCTTAAAAATGGTATTGCTTGCTGTTTTTAAAAATCAAGCTTTTTGGTGCCTAAAGAAGAAAACGCGTGATGCCGGGGTCAGAAAAAATGATGCCTGGGTAGGCAAAAATTTTTTGATCCCAAATGCAAAAACGGATGCCAGGACGAAATGCAGGGTCGAATTCCAAACTTAAAAATGGTATTGCTTGCTGTTTTTAAAAATCAAGCTTTTTGGTGCCTGAAGAAGAAAACGCGTGATGCCGGGGTCAGAAAAACTGGTGCCTGGGGAGGCAAATTTTTTTTGATCCCAAATGCAAAAACGGATGCCAGGATGAAATTCGGGGTCGAATTCCAAACTTAAAAATGGTATTGCTTGCTGTTTTTAAAAATCAAGCTTTTTGGTGCCTGACGAAGAAAACGCGTGATGCCGGGGTCAGAAAAACTGGTGCCTGGGGAGGCAAATTTTTTTTGATCCCAAATGCAAAAACGGATGCCAGGACGAAATTCCGGGTCGAATTCCAAACTTAAAAATGGTATTGCTTGCTGTTTTTAAAAATCAAGCTTTTTGGTGCCTGAAGAAGAAAACGCGTGATGCCGGGGTCAGAAAAACTGGTGCCTGGGGAGGCAAATTTTTTTTGATCCCAAATGCAAAAACGGATGCCAGGACGAAATTCCGGGTCGAATTCCAAACTTAAAAATGGTATTGCTTGCTGTTTTTAAAAATCAAGCATTTTGGTGCCTGAAGAAGAAAACGCGTGATGCCGGGGTCAGAAAAACTGGTTCCTGGAGAGGTAAAATTTTTTTGATCCCAAATGCAAAAACGGATGACAGGACGAAATTCGGGGTTGAATTCCATACTTAAAAATGGTATTGCTTGCTGTTTTTAAAAATGAAGCTTTTTCGTGCCTGAAGAAGAAAACGCGTGATGCCGGGGTCAGAAAAACTGGTGCCTGGGGAGGCAAATTTTTTTTGATCCCAAATGCAAAAACGGATGCCAGGACGAAATTCCGGGTCGAATTCCAAACTTAAAAATGGTATTGCTTGCTGTTTTTAAAAATCAAGCTTTTTGGTGCCTGAAGAAGAAAACACGTGATGCCGGGGTCAGAAGAACTGGTGCCTGGGGAGGTAAAATTTTTTTGATCCCAAATGCAAAAACGGATGCCAGGACGAAATTCGGGGTCGAATTCCAATCTTAAAAATGGTATTGCTTGCTGTTTTTAAAAATCAAGCTTTTTGGTGCCTGGAGAAGAAAACGCGTGATGCCGGGGTCAGAAATACTGGTGCCTGGGGAGGCAAATTTTTTTTGATCCCAAATGCAAAAACGGATGCCAGGACGAAATTCGGGGTCGAATTCCAAACTTAAAAATGGTATTGCTTGCTGTTTTTAAAAATCAAGCATTTTGGTGCCTGAAGAAGAAATCGCGTGATGCCGGGGTCAGAAAAACTGGTGCCTGGTGAGGCAAATTTTTTTTGATCCCAAATGCAAAAACGGATGCCAGGACGAAATTCCGGGTCGAATTCCAATCTTAAAAATTGTATTGCTTGCTGTTTTTAAAAATCAAGCTTTTTGGTGCCTAAAGAAGAAAACGCGTGATGCCGGGGTCAGAAAAACTGGTGCCTGGGGAGGCAAATTTTTTTCGATCCCAAATGCAAAAACGGATGCCAGGACGAAATTCTGGGTTGAATTCCAAACTTAAAAATGGTATTGCTTGCTGTTTTTAAAAATCAAGCTTTTAGGTGCCTGAAGAAGAAAACTTGTGATGCCGGGGTCAGAAAAACTGGTGCCTGGGGAGGTAAAATTTTTTTGATCCCAAATGCAAAAACGGATGCCAGGACGAAATTCGGGGTCGAATTCCAATCTTAAAAATGGTATTGCTTGCTGTTTTTAAAAATCAAGCATTTTGGTGCCTGAAGAAGAAATCGCGTGATGCCGGGGTCAGAAAAACTGCTGCCTGGGGAGGCAAATTTTTTTTGATCCCAAATGCAAAAATCCATGCCAGGATGAGTTTCAGGGTAGAATTCCATACTTAAAAATGATATTGCTTAATGTTTTTAAAAATCAAGCATTTTGGTGCCTGAAGAAGAAAACGCGTGATGCCGGGGTCAGAAAAACTGGTGCCTGGGGAGGCAAATTTTTTTTGATCCCAAATGCAAAAACGGATGCCAGGACGAAATTCCGGGTCGAATTCCAAACTTAAAAATGGTATTGCTTGCTGTTTTTAAAAATCAAGCTTTTTGGTGCCTGAAGAAGAAATCGCGTGATGCCGGGGTCAGAAAAACTGGTGCCTGGGGAGGCAAATTTTTTTTGATCCCAAATGCAAAAACGGATGCCAGGACGAAATTCCGGGTCGAATTCCAAACTTAAAAATGGTATTGCTTGCTGTTTTTAAAAATCAAGCTTTTTGGTGCCTGAAGAAGAAAACACGTGATGCCGGGGTCAGAAAAACTGGTGCCTGGGGAGGTAAAATTTTTTTGATCCCAAATGCAAAAAGGGATGCCAGGACGAAATTCGGGGTCGAATTCCAATCTTAAAAATGGTATTGCTTGCTGTTTTTAAAAATCAAGCTTTTTGGTGCCTAAAGAAGAAAACGCGTGATGCCGGGGTCAGAAAAAATGATGCCTGGGTAGGCAAAAATTTTTTGATCCCAAATGCAAAAACGGATGCCAGGACGAAATGCAGGGTCGAATTCCAAACTTAAAAATGGTATTGCTTGCTGTTTTTAAAAATCAAGCTTTTTGGTGCCTGAAGAAGAAAACGCGTGATGCCGGGGTCAGAAAAACTGGTGCCTGGGGAGGCAAATTTTTTTTGATCCCAAATGCAAAAACGGATGCCAGGATGAAATTCGGGGTCGAATTCCAAACTTAAAAATGGTATTGCTTGCTGTTTTTAAAAATCAAGCTTTTTGGTGCCTGACGAAGAAAACGCGTGATGCCGGGGTCAGAAAAACTGGTGCCTGGGGAGGCAAATTTTTTTTGATCCCAAATGCAAAAACGGATGCCAGGACGAAATTCCGGGTCGAATTCCAAACTTAAAAATGGTATTGCTTGCTATTTTTAAAAATCAAGCTTTTTGGTGCCTGAAGAAGAAAACGCGTGATGCCGGGGTCAGAAAAACTGGTGCCTGGGGAGGCAAATTTTTTTTGATCCCAAATGCAAAAACGGATGCCAGGACGAAATTCCGGGTCGAATTCCAAACTTAAAAATGGTATTGCTTGCTGTTTTTAAAAATCAAGCATTTTGGTGCCTGAAGAAGAAAACGCGTGATGCCGGGGTCAGAAAAACTGGTTCCTGGAGAGGTAAAATTTTTTTGATCCCAAATGCAAAAACGGATGACAGGACGAAATTCGGGGTTGAATTCCATACTTAAAAATGGTATTGCTTGCTGTTTTTAAAAATGAAGCTTTTTCGTGCCTGAAGAAGAAAACGCGTGATGCCGGGGTCAGAAAAACTGGTCCCTGGAGAGGTAAAATTTTTTTGATCCCAAATGCAAAAACGGATGACAGGACGAAATTCGGGGTTGAATTCCATACTTAAAAATGGTATTGCTTGCTGTTTTTAAAAATGAAGCTTTTTCGTGCCTGAAGAAGAAAACGCGTGATGCCGGGGTCAGAAAAACTGGTGCCTGGGGAGGCAAATTTTTTTTGATCCCAAATGCAAAAATCCATGCCAGGATGAGTTTTGGGGTAGAATTCCATACTTAAAAATGGTATTGCTTGCTGTTTTTAAAAATCAGTCTTTTTGTGCCTGAAGAAGAAAACGCGTGATGCCGGGGTCAGAAAAAATGATGCCTGGGTAGGCAAATTTTTTTTGATCCCAAATGCAAAAACGGATGCCAGGACGAAATGCTGGGTCGATTTCCAAACTTAAAAATGGTATTGCTTGCTGTTTTTAAAAATCAAGCTTTTTGGTGCCTGAAGAAGAAAACGCGTGATGCCGGGGTCAGAAAAACTGGTGCCTGGGGAGGCAAATTTTTTTTGATCCCAAATGCAAAAACGGATGCCAGGACGAAATTCCGGGTCGAATTCCAAACTTAAAAATGGTATTGCTTGCTGTTTTTAAAAATCAAGCTTTTTGGTGCCTGAAGAAGAAAACACGTGATGCCGGGGTCAGAAGAACTGGTGCCTGGGGAGGTAAAATTTTTTTGATCCCAAATGCAAAAACAGATGCCAGGACGAAATTCGGGGTCGAATTCCAATCTTAAAAATGGTATTGCTTGCTGTTTTTAAAAATCAAGCTTTTTGGTGCCTAAAGAAGAAAACGCGTGATGCCGGGGTCAGAAAAAATGATGCCTGGGTAGGCAAATTTTTTTTGATCCCAAATGCAAAAACGGATGCCAGGACGAAATTCCGGGTCGAATTCCAAACTTAAAAATGTTATTGCTTGCTGTTTTTAAAAATCAAGCTTTTTGGTGCCTGAAGAAGAAAACGCGTGATGCCGGGGTCAGAAAAACTGGTGCCTGGGGAGGCAAATTTTTTTTGATCCCAAATGCAAAAACGGATGGCAGGACGAAATTCGGGGTCGAATTCCAAACTTAAAAATGATATTGCTTGCTGTTTTTAAAAATCAAGCTTTTTGGTGCCTGGAGAAGAAAACGCGTGATGCCGGGGTCAGAAATACTGGTGCCTGGGGAGGCAAATTTTTTTTGATCCCAAATGCAAAAACGGATGCCAGGACGAAATTCGGGGTCGAATTCCAAACTTAAAAATGGTATTGCTTGCTGTTTTTAAAAATCAAGCATTTTGGTGCCTGAAGAAGAAATCGCGTGATGCCGGGGTCAGAAAAACTGGTGCCTGGTGAGGCAAATTTTTTTTGATCCCAAATGCAAAAACGGATGCCAGGACGAAATTCCGGGTCGAATTCCAATCTTAAAAATTGTATTGCTTGCTGTTTTTAAAAATCAAGCTTTTTGGTGCCTAAAGAAGAAAACGCGTGATGCCGGGGTCAGAAAAACTGGTGCCTGGGGAGGCAAATTTTTTTCGATCCCAAATGCAAAAACAGATGCCAGGACGAAATTCTGGGTTGAATTCCAAACTTAAAAATGGTATTGCTTGCTGTTTTTAAAAATCAAGCTTTTAGGTGCCTGAAGAAGAAAACATGTGATGCCGGGGTCAGAAAAACTGGTGCCTGGGGAGGTAAAATTTTTTTGATCCCAAATGCAAAAACGGATGCCAGGACGAAATTCGGGGTCGAATTCCAATCTTAAAAATGGTATTGCTTGCTGTTTTTAAAAATCAAGCATTTTGGTGCCTGAAGAAGAAATCGCGTGATGCCGGGGTCAGAAAAACTGGTGCCTGGGGAGGCAAATTTTTTTTGATCCCAAATGCAAAAATCCATGCCAGGATGAGTTTCAGGGTAGAATTCCATACTTAAAAATGATATTGCTTAATGTTTTTAAAAATCAAGCATTTTGGTGCCTGAAGAAGAAAACGCGTGATGCCGGGGTCAGAAAAACTGGTGCCTGGGGAGGCAAATTTTTTTTGATCCCAAATGCAAAAACGGATGCCAGGACGAAATTCCGGGTCGAATTCCAAACTTAAAAATGGTATTGCTTGCTGTTTTTAAAAATCAAGCTTTTTGGTGCCTGAAGAAGAAAACACGTGATGCCGGGGTCAGAAAAACTGGTGCCTGGGGAGGTAAATTTTTTTTGATCCCAAATGCAAAAAGGGATGCCAGGACGAAATTCGGGGTCGAATTCCAATCTTAAAAATGGTATTGCTTGCTGTTTTTAAAAATCAAGCTTTTTGGTGCCTAAAGAAGAAAACGCGTGATGCCGGGGTCAGAAAAAATGATGCCTGGGTAGGCAAAAATTTTTTGATCCCAAATGCAAAAACGGATGCCAGGACGAAATGCAGGGTCGAATTCCAAACTTAAAAATGGTATTGCTTGCTGTTTTTAAAAATCAAGCTTTTTGGTGCCTGAAGAAGAAAACGCGTGATGCCGGGGTCAGAAAAACTGGTGCCTGGGGAGGCAAATTTTTTTTGATCCCAAATGCAAAAACGGATGCCAGGATGAAATTCGGGGTCGAATTCCAAACTTAAAAATGGTATTGCTTGCTGTTTTTAAAAATCAAGCTTTTTGGTGCCTGACGAAGAAAACGCGTGATGCCGGGGTCAGAAAAACTGGTGCCTGGGGAGGCAAATTTTTTTTGATCCCAAATGCAAAAACGGATGCCAGGACGAAATTCCGGGTCGAATTCCAAACTTAAAAATGGTATTGCTTGCTGTTTTTAAAAATCAAGCTTTTTGGTGCCTGAAGAAGAAAACGCGTGATGCCGGGGTCAGAAAAACTGGTGCCTGGGGAGGCAAATTTTTTTTGATCCCAAATGCAAAAACGGATGCCAGGACGAAATTCCGGGTCGAATTCCAAACTTAAAAATGGTATTGCTTGCTGTTTTTAAAAATCAAGCATTTTGGTGCCTGAAGAAGAAAACGCGTGATGCCGGGGTCAGAAAAACTGGTTCCTGGAGAGGTAAAATTTTTTTGATCCCAAATGCAAAAACGGATGACAGGACGAAATTCGGGGTTGAATTCCATACTTAAAAATGGTATTGCTTGCTGTTTTTAAAAATGAAGCTTTTTCGTGCCTGAAGAAGAAAACGCGTGATGCCGGGGTCAGAAAAACTGGTCCCTGGAGAGGTAAAATTTTTTTGATCCCAAATGCAAAAACGGATGACAGGACGAAATTCGGGGTTGAATTCCATACTTAAAAATGGTATTGCTTGCTGTTTTTAAAAATGAAGCTTTTTCGTGCCTGAAGAAGAAAACGCGTGATGCCGGGGTCAGAAAAACTGGTGCCTGGGGAGGCAAATTTTTTTTGATCCCAAATGCAAAAATCCATGCCAGGATGAGTTTTGGGGTAGAATTCCATACTTAAAAATGGTATTGCTTGCTGTTTTTAAAAATCAGTCTTTTTGTGCCTGAAGAAGAAAACGCGTGATGCCGGGGTCAGAAAAAATGATGCCTGGGTAGGCAAATTTTTTTTGATCCCAAATGCAAAAACGGATGCCAGGACGAAATGCTGGGTCGATTTCCAAACTTAAAAATGGTATTGCTTGCTGTTTTTAAAAATCAAGCTTTTTGGTGCCTGAAGAAGAAAACGCGTGATGCCGGGGTCAGAAAAACTGGTGCCTGGGGAGGCAAATTTTTTTTGATCCCAAATGCAAAAACGGATGCCAGGACGAAATTCCGGGTCGAATTCCAAACTTAAAAATGGTATTGCTTGCTGTTTTTAAAAATCAAGCTTTTTGGTGCCTGAAGAAGAAAACACGTGATGCCGGGGTCAGAAGAACTGGTGCCTGGGGAGGTAAAATTTTTTTGATCCCAAATGCAAAAACGGATGCCAGGACGAAATTCGGGGTCGAATTCCAATCTTAAAAATGGTATTGCTTGCTGTTTTTAAAAATCAAGCTTTTTGGTGCCTGGAGAAGAAAACGCGTGATGCCGGGGTCAGAAATACTGGTGCCTGGGGAGGCAAATTTTTTTTGATCCCAAATGCAAAAACGGATGCCAGGACGAAATTCGGGGTCGAATTCCAAACTTAAAAATGGTATTGCTTGCTGTTTTTAAAAATCAAGCATTTTGGTGCCTGAAGAAGAAATCGCGTGATGCCGGGGTCAGAAAAACTGGTGCCTGGTGAGGCAAATTTTTTTTGATCCCAAATGCAAAAACGGATGCCAGGACGAAATTCCGGGTCGAATTCCAATCTTAAAAATTGTATTGCTTGCTGTTTTTAAAAATCAAGCTTTTTGGTGCCTAAAGAAGAAAACGCGTGATGCCGGGGTCAGAAAAACTGGTGCCTGGGGAGGCAAATTTTTTTCGATCCCAAATGCAAAAACGGATGCCAGGACGAAATTCTGGGTTGAATTCCAAACTTAAAAATGGTATTGCTTGCTGTTTTTAAAAATCAAGCTTTTAGGTGCCTGAAGAAGAAAACATGTGATGCCGGGGTCAGAAAAACTGGTGCCTGGGGAGGTAAAATTTTTTTGATCCCAAATGCAAAAACGGATGCCAGGACGAAATTCGGGGTCGAATTCCAATCTTAAAAATGGTATTGCTTGCTGTTTTTAAAAATCAAGCATTTTGGTGCCTGAAGAAGAAATCGCGTGATGCCGGGGTCAGAAAAACTGCTGCCTGGGGAGGCAAATTTTTTTTGATCCCAAATGCAAAAATCCATGCCAGGATGAGTTTCAGGGTAGAATTCCATACTTAAAAATGATATTGCTTAATGTTTTTAAAAATCAAGCATTTTGGTGCCTGAAGAAGAAAACGCGTGATGCCGGGGTCAGAAAAACTGGTGCCTGGGGAGGCAAATTTTTTTTGATCCCAAATGCAAAAACGGATGCCAGGACGAAATTCCGGGTCGAATTCCAAACTTAAAAATGGTATTGCTTGCTGTTTTTAAAAATCAAGCTTTTTGGTGCCTGAAGAAGAAATCGCGTGATGCCGGGGTCAGAAAAACTGGTGCCTGGGGAGGCAAATTTTTTTTGATCCCAAATGCAAAAACGGATGCCAGGACGAAATTCCGGGTCGAATTCCAAACTTAAAAATGGTATTGCTTGCTGTTTTTAAAAATCAAGCTTTTTGGTGCCTGAAGAAGAAAACACGTGATGCCGGGGTCAGAAAAACTGGTGCCTGGGGAGGTAAAATTTTTTTGATCCCAAATGCAAAAAGGGATGCCAGGACGAAATTCGGGGTCGAATTCCAATCTTAAAAATGGTATTGCTTGCTGTTTTTAAAAATCAAGCTTTTTGGTGCCTAAAGAAGAAAACGCGTGATGCCGGGGTCAGAAAAAATGATGCCTGGGTAGGCAAAAATTTTTTGATCCCAAATGCAAAAACGGATGCCAGGACGAAATGCAGGGTCGAATTCCAAACTTAAAAATGGTATTGCTTGCTGTTTTTAAAAATCAAGCTTTTTGGTGCCTGAAGAAGAAAACGCGTGATGCCGGGGTCAGAAAAACTGGTGCCTGGGGAGGCAAATTTTTTTTGATCCCAAATGCAAAAACGGATGCCAGGATGAAATTCGGGGTCGAATTCCAAACTTAAAAATGGTATTGCTTGCTGTTTTTAAAAATCAAGCTTTTTGGTGCCTGACGAAGAAAACGCGTGATGCCGGGGTCAGAAAAACTGGTGCCTGGGGAGGCAAATTTTTTTTGATCCCAAATGCAAAAACGGATGCCAGGACGAAATTCCGGGTCGAATTCCAAACTTAAAAATGGTATTGCTTGCTGTTTTTAAAAATCAAGCTTTTTGGTGCCTGAAGAAGAAAACGCGTGATGCCGGGGTCAGAAAAACTGGTGCCTGGGGAGGCAAATTTTTTTTGATCCCAAATGCAAAAACGGATGCCAGGACGAAATTCCGGGTCGAATTCCAAACTTAAAAATGGTATTGCTTGCTGTTTTTAAAAATCAAGCATTTTGGTGCCTGAAGAAGAAAACGCGTGATGCCGGGGTCAGAAAAACTGGTTCCTGGAGAGGTAAAATTTTTTTGATCCCAAATGCAAAAACGGATGACAGGACGAAATTCGGGGTTGAATTCCATGCTTAAAAATGGTATTGCTTGCTGTTTTTAAAAATGAAGCTTTTTCGTGCCTGAAGAAGAAAACGCGTGATGCCGGGGTCAGAAAAACTGGTCCCTGGAGAGGTAAAATTTTTTTGATCCCAAATGCAAAAACGGATGACAGGACGAAATTCGGGGTTGAATTCCATACTTAAAAATGGTATTGCTTGCTGTTTTTAAAAATGAAGCTTTTTCGTGCCTGAAGAAGAAAACGCGTGATGCCGGGGTCAGAAAAACTGGTGCCTGGGGAGGCAAATTTTTTTTGATCCCAAATGCAAAAATCCATGCCAGGATGAGTTTTGGGGTAGAATTCCATACTTAAAAATGGTATTGCTTGCTGTTTTTAAAAATCAGTCTTTTTGTGCCTGAAGAAGAAAACGCGTGATGCCGGGGTCAGAAAAAATGATGCCTGGGTAGGCAAATTTTTTTTGATCCCAAATGCAAAAACGGATGCCAGGACGAAATGCTGGGTCGATTTCCAAACTTAAAAATGGTATTGCTTGCTGTTTTTAAAAATCAAGCTTTTTGGTGCCTGAAGAAGAAAACGCGTGATGCCGGGGTCAGAAAAACTGGTGGCTGGGGAGGCAAATTTTTTTTGATCCCAAATGCAAAAACGGATGCCAGGACGAAATTCCGGGTCGAATTCCAAACTTAAAAATGGTATTGCTTGCTGTTTTTAAAAATCAAGCTTTTTGGTGCCTGAAGAAGAAAACACGTGATGCCGGGGTCAGAAGAACTGGTGCCTGGGGAGGTAAAATTTTTTTGATCCCAAATGCAAAAACGGATGCCAGGACGAAATTCGGGGTCGAATTCCAATCTTAAAAATGGTATTGCTTGCTGTTTTTAAAAATCAAGCTTTTTGGTGCCTAAAGAAGAAAACGCGTGATGCCGGGGTCAGAAAAAATGATGCCTGGGTAGGCAAATTTTTTTTGATCCCAAATGCAAAAACGGATGCCAGGACGAAATTCCGGGTCGAATTCCAAACTTAAAAATGTTATTGCTTGCTGTTTTTAAAAATCAAGCTTTTTGGTGCCTGAAGAAGAAAACGCGTGATGCCGGGGTCAGAAAAACTGGTGCCTGGGGAGGCAAATTTTTTTTGATCCCAAATGCAAAAACGGATGGCAGGACGAAATTCGGGGTCGAATTCCAAACTTAAAAATGATATTGCTTGCTGTTTTTAAAAATCAAGCTTTTTGGTGCCTGGAGAAGAAAACGCGTGATGCCGGGGTCAGAAATACTGGTGCCTGGGGAGGCAAATTTTTTTTGATCCCAAATGCAAAAACGGATGCCAGGACGAAATTCGGGGTCGAATTCCAAACTTAAAAATGGTATTGCTTGCTGTTTTTAAAAATCAAGCATTTTGGTGCCTGAAGAAGAAATCGCGTGATGCCGGGGTCAGAAAAACTGGTGCCTGGTGAGGCAAATTTTTTTTGATCCCAAATGCAAAAACGGATGCCAGGACGAAATTCCGGGTCGAATTCCAATCTTAAAAATTGTATTGCTTGCTGTTTTTAAAAATCAAGCTTTTTGGTGCCTAAAGAAGAAAACGCGTGATGCCGGGGTCAGAAAAACTGGTGCCTGGGGAGGCAAATTTTTTTCGATCCCAAATGCAAAAACAGATGCCAGGACGAAATTCTGGGTTGAATTCCAAACTTAAAAATGGTATTGCTTGCTGTTTTTAAAAATCAAGCTTTTAGGTGCCTGAAGAAGAAAACATGTGATGCCGGGGTCAGAAAAACTGGTGCCTGGGGAGGTAAAATTTTTTTGATCCCAAATGCAAAAACGGATGCCAGGACGAAATTCGGGGTCGAATTCCAATCTTAAAAATGGTATTGCTTGCTGTTTTTAAAAATCAAGCATTTTGGTGCCTGAAGAAGAAATCGCGTGATGCCGGGGTCAGAAAAACTGGTGCCTGGGGAGGCAAATTTTTTTTGATCCCAAATGCAAAAATCCATGCCAGGATGAGTTTCAGGGTAGAATTCCATACTTAAAAATGATATTGCTTAATGTTTTTAAAAATCAAGCATTTTGGTGCCTGAAGAAGAAAACGCGTGATGCCGGGGTCAGAAAAACTGGTGCCTGGGGAGGCAAATTTTTTTTGATCCCAAATGCAAAAACGGATGCCAGGACGAAATTCCGGGTCGAATTCCAAACTTAAAAATGGTATTGCTTGCTGTTTTTAAAAATCAAGCTTTTTGGTGCCTGAAGAAGAAATCGCGTGATGCCGGGGTCAGAAAAACTGGTGCCTGGGGAGGCAAATTTTTTTTTGATCCCAAATGCAAAAACGGATGCCAGGACGAAATTCCGGGTCGAATTCCAAACTTAAAAATGGTATTGCTTGCTGTTTTTAAAAATCAAGCTTTTTGGTGCCTGAAGAAGAAAACACGTGATGCCGGGGTCAGAAAAACTGGTGCCTGGGGAGGTAAATTTTTTTTGATCCCAAATGCAAAAAGGGATGCCAGGACGAAATTCGGGGTCGAATTCCAATCTTAAAAATGGTATTGCTTGCTGTTTTTAAAAATCAAGCTTTTTGGTGCCTAAAGAAGAAAACGCGTGATGCCGGGGTCAGAAAAAATGATGCCTGGGTAGGCAAAAATTTTTTGATCCCAAATGCAAAAACGGATGCCAGGACGAAATGCAGGGTCGAATTCCAAACTTAAAAATGGTATTGCTTGCTGTTTTTAAAAATCAAGCTTTTTGGTGCCTGAAGAAGAAAACGCGTGATGCCGGGGTCAGAAAAACTGGTGCCTGGGGAGGCAAATTTTTTTTGATCCCAAATGCAAAAACGGATGCCAGGATGAAATTCGGGGTCGAATTCCAAACTTAAAAATGGTATTGCTTGCTGTTTTTAAAAATCAAGCTTTTTGGTGCCTGACGAAGAAAACGCGTGATGCCGGGGTCAGAAAAACTGGTGCCTGGGGAGGCAAATTTTTTTTGATCCCAAATGCAAAAACGGATGCCAGGACGAAATTCCGGGTCGAATTCCAAACTTAAAAATGGTATTGCTTGCTGTTTTTAAAAATCAAGCTTTTTGGTGCCTGAAGAAGAAAACGCGTGATGCCGGGGTCAGAAAAACTGGTGCCTGGGGAGGCAAATTTTTTTTGATCCCAAATGCAAAAACGGATGCCAGGACGAAATTCCGGGTCGAATTCCAAACTTAAAAATGGTATTGCTTGCTGTTTTTAAAAATCAAGCATTTTGGTGCCTGAAGAAGAAAACGCGTGATGCCGGGGTCAGAAAAACTGGTTCCTGGAGAGGTAAAATTTTTTTGATCCCAAATGCAAAAACGGATGACAGGACGAAATTCGGGGTTGAATTCCATACTTAAAAATGGTATTGCTTGCTGTTTTTAAAAATGAAGCTTTTTCGTGCCTGAAGAAGAAAACACGTGATGCCGGGGTCAGAAAAACTGGTCCTGGGGAGGCAAATTTTTTTTGATCCCAAATGAAAAAACGGATGGCAGGACGAAATTCGGGGTCGAATTCCAAACTTAAAAATGATATTGCTTGCTGTTTTTAAAAATCAAGCTTTTAGGTGCCTGAAGAAGAAAACATGTGATGCCGGTGTCAGAAAAACTGGTGCCTGGGGAGGTAAAATTTTTTTGATCCCAAATGCAAAAACGGATGCCAGGACTAAATTCGGGGTCAAATTCCAATCTTAAAAATGGTATTGCTTGCTGTTTTTAAAAATCAAGCTTTTTGGTGCCTAAAGAAGAAAACGCGTGATGCCGGGGTCAGAAAAACTGGTGCCTGGGGAGGCAAATTTTTTTTGATCCCAAATGCAAAAACGGATGCCAGGACGAAATGCAGGGTCGAATTCCAAACTTAAAAATGGTATTGCTTGCTGTTTTTAAAAATCAAGCATTTTGGTGCCTGAAGAAGAAAACGCGTGATGCCGGGGTCAGAAAAACTGGTGCCTGGTGAGGCAAATTTTTTTTGATCCCAAATGCAAAAACGGATGCCAGGACGAAATTCCGGGTCGAATTCCAATCTTAAAAATTGTATTGCTTGCTGTTTTTAAAAATCAAGCTTTTTGGTGCCTAAAGAAGAAAACGCGTGATGCCGGGGTTAGAAAAACTGGTGCCTGGGGAGGCAAATTTTTTTCGATCCCAAATGCAAAAACGGATGCCAGGACGAAATTCTGGGTTGAATTCCAAACTTAAAAATGGTATTGCTTGCTGTTTTTAAAAATCAAGCTTTTAGGTGCCTGAAGAAGAAAACTTGTGATGCCGGGGTCAGAAAAACTGGTGCCTGGGGAGGTAAAATTTTTTTGATCCCAAATGCAAAAACGGATGCCAGGACGAAATTCGGGGTCGAATTCCAATCTTAAAAATGGTATTGCTTGCTGTTTTTAAAAATCAAGCATTTTGGTGCCTGAAGAAGAAATCGCGTGATGCCGGGGTCAGAAAAACTGGTGCCTGGGGAGGCAAATTTTTTTTGATCCCAAATGCAAAAATCCATGCCAGGATGAGTTTCAGGGTAGAATTCCATACTTAAAAATGATATTGCTTAATGTTTTTAAAAATCAAGCATTTTGGTGCCTGAAGAAGAAAACGCGTGATGCCGGGGTCAGAAAAACTGGTGCCTGGGGAGGCAAATTTTTTTTGATCCCAAATGCAAAAACGGATGCCAGGACGAAATTCCGGGTCGAATTCCAAACTTAAAAATGGTATTGCTTGCTGTTTTTAAAAATCAAGCTTTTTGGTGCCTGAAGAAGAAATCGCGTGATGCCGGGGTCAGAAAAACTGGTGCCTGGGGAGGCAAATTTTTTTTTGATCCCAAATGCAAAAACGGATGCCAGGACGAAATTCCGGGTCGAATTCCAAACTTAAAAATGGTATTGCTTGCTGTTTTTAAAAATCAAGCTTTTTGGTGCCTGAAGAAGAAAACACGTGATGCCGGGGTCAGAAAAACTGGTGCCTGGGGAGGTAAAATTTTTTTGATCCCAAATGCAAAAAGGGATGCCAGGACGAAATTCGGGGTCGAATTCCAATCTTAAAAATGGTATTGCTTGCTGTTTTTAAAAATCAAGCTTTTTGGTGCCTAAAGAAGAAAACGCGTGATGCCGGGGTCAGAAAAAATGATGCCTGGGTAGGCAAAAATTTTTTGATCCCAAATGCAAAAACGGATGCCAGGACGAAATGCAGGGTCGAATTCCAAACTTAAAAATGGTATTGCTTGCTGTTTTCAAAAATCAAGCTTTTTGGTGCCTGAAGAAGAAAACGCGTGATGCCGGGGTCAGAAAAACTGGTGCCTGGGGAGGCAAATTTTTTTTGATCCCAAATGCAAAAACGGATGCCAGGATGAAATTCCGGGTCGAATTCCAAACTTAAAAATGGTATTGCTTGCTGTTTTTAAAAATCAAGCTTTTTGGTGCCTGACGAAGAAAACGCGTGATGCCGGGGTCAGAAAAACTGGTGCCTGGGGAGGCAAATTTTTTTTGATCCCAAATGCAAAAACGGATGCCAGGACGAAATTCCGGGTCGAATTCCAAACTTAAAAATGGTATTGCTTGCTGTTTTTAAAAATCAAGCTTTTTGGTGCCTGAAGAAGAAAACGCGTGATGCCGGGGTCAGAAAAACTGGTGCCTGGGGAGGCAAATTTTTTTTGATCCCAAATGCAAAAACGGATGCCAGGACGAAATTCCGGGTCGAATTCAAAACTTAAAAATGGTATTGCTTGCTGTTTTTAAAAATCAAGCATTTTGGTGCCTGAAGAAGAAAACGCGTGATGCCGGGGTCAGAAAAACTGGTTCCTGGAGAGGTAAAATTTTTTTGATCCCAAATGCAAAAACGGATGACAGGACGAAATTCGGGGTTGAATTCCATACTTAAAAATGGTATTGCTTGCTGTTTTTAAAAATGAAGCTTTTTCGTGCCTGAAGAAGAAAACGCGTGATGCCGGGGTCAGAAAAACTGGTCCTGGGGAGGCAAATTTTTTTTGATCCCAAATGAAAAAACGGATGGCAGGACGAAATTCGGGGTCGAATTCCAAACTTAAAAATGATATTGCTTGCTGTTTTTAAAAATCAAGCTTTTAGGTGCCTGAAGAAGAAAACATGTGATGCCGGTGTCAGAAAAACTGGTGCCTGGGGAGGTAAAATTTTTTTGATCCCAAATGCAAAAACGGATGCCAGGACTAAATTCGGGGTCGAATTCCAATCTTAAAAATGGTATTGCTTGCTGTTTTTAAAAATCAAGCTTTTTGGTGCCTAAAGAAGAAAACGCGTGATGCCGGGGTCAGAAAAACTGGTGCCTGGGGAGGCAAATTTTTTTTGATCCCAAATGCAAAAACGGATGCCAGGACAAAATGCAGGGTCGAATTCCAAACTTAAAAATGGTATTGCTTGCTGTTTTTAAAAATCAAGCATTTTGGTGCCTGAAGAAGAAAACGCGTGATGCCGGGGTCAGAAAAACTGGTGCCTGGTGAGGCAAATTTTTTTTGATCCCAAATGCAAAAACGGATGCCAGGACGAAATTCCGGGTCGAATTCCAATCTTAAAAATTGTATTGCTTGCTGTTTTTAAAAATCAAGCTTTTTGGTGCCTAAAGAAGAAAACGCGTGATGCCGGGGTTAGAAAAACTGGTGCCTGGGGAGGCAAATTTTTTTCGATCCCAAATGCAAAAACGGATGCCAGGACGAAATTCTGGGTTGAATTCCAAACTTAAAAATGGTATTGCTTGCTGTTTTTAAAAATCAAGCTTTTAGGTGCCTGAAGAAGAAAACTTGTGATGCCGGGGTCAGAAAAACTGGTGCCTGGGGAGGTAAAATTTTTTTGATCCCAAATGCAAAAACGGATGCCAGGACGAAATTCGGGGTCGAATTCCAATCTTAAAAATGGTATTGCTTGCTGTTTTTAAAAATCAAGCATTTTGGTGCCTGAAGAAGAAATCGCGTGATGCCGGGGTCAGAAAAACTGGTGCCTGGGGAGGCAAATTTTTTTTGATCCCAAATGCAAAAATCCATGCCAGGATGAGTTTCAGGGTAGAATTCCATACTTAAAAATGATATTGCTTAATGTTTTTAAAAATCAAGCATTTTGGTGCCTGAAGAAGAAAACGCGTGATGCCGGGGTCAGAAAAACTGGTGCCTGGGGAGGCAAATTTTTTTTGATCCCAAATGCAAAAACGGATGCCAGGACGAAATTCCGGGTCGAATTCCAAACTTAAAAATGGTATTGCTTGCTGTTTTTAAAAATCAAGCTTTTTGGTGCCTGAAGAAGAAATCGCGTGATGCCGGGGTCAGAAAAACTGGTGCCTGGGGAGGCAAATTTTTTTTTGATCCCAAATGCAAAAACGGATGCCAGGACGAAATTCCGGGTCGAATTCCAAACTTAAAAATGGTATTGCTTGCTGTTTTTAAAAATCAAGCTTTTTGGTGCCTGAAGAAGAAAACACGTGATGCCGGGGTCAGAAAAACTGGTGCCTGGGGAGGTAAAATTTTTTTGATCCCAAATGCAAAAAGGGATGCCAGGACGAAATTCGGGGTCGAATTCCAATCTTAAAAATGGTATTGCTTGCTGTTTTTAAAAATCAAGCTTTTTGGTGCCTAAAGAAGAAAACGCGTGATGCCGGGGTCAGAAAAAATGATGCCTGGGTAGGCAAAAATTTTTTGATCCCAAATGCAAAAACGGATGCCAGGACGAAATGCAGGGTCGAATTCCAAACTTAAAAATGGTATTGCTTGCTGTTTTCAAAAATCAAGCTTTTTGGTGCCTGAAGAAGAAAACGCGTGATGCCGGGGTCAGAAAAACTGGTGCCTGGGGAGGCAAATTTTTTTTGATCCCAAATGCAAAAACGGATGCCAGGATGAAATTCCGGGTCGAATTCCAAACTTAAAAATGGTATTGCTTGCTGTTTTTAAAAATCAAGCTTTTTGGTGCCTGACGAAGAAAACGCGTGATGCCGGGGTCAGAAAAACTGGTGCCTGGGGAGGCAAATTTTTTTTGATCCCAAATGCAAAAACGGATGCCAGGACGAAATTCCGGGTCGAATTCCAAACTTAAAAATGGTATTGCTTGCTGTTTTTAAAAATCAAGCTTTTTGGTGCCTGAAGAAGAAAACGCGTGATGCCGGGGTCAGAAAAACTGGTGCCTGGGGAGGCAAATTTTTTTTGATCCCAAATGCAAAAACGGATGCCAGGACGAAATTCCGGGTCGAATTCAAAACTTAAAAATGGTATTGCTTGCTGTTTTTAAAAATCAAGCATTTTGGTGCCTGAAGAAGAAAACGCGTGATGCCGGGGTCAGAAAAACTGGTTCCTGGAGAGGTAAAATTTTTTTGATCCCAAATGCAAAAACGGATGACAGGACGAAATTCGGGGTTGAATTCCATACTTAAAAATGGTATTGCTTGCTGTTTTTAAAAATGAAGCTTTTTCGTGCCTGAAGAAGAAAACGCGTGATGCCGGGGTCAGAAAAACTGGTCCTGGGGAGGCAAATTTTTTTTGATCCCAAATGAAAAAACGGATGGCAGGACGAAATTCGGGGTCGAATTCCAAACTTAAAAATGATATTGCTTGCTGTTTTTAAAAATCAAGCTTTTAGGTGCCTGAAGAAGAAAACATGTGATGCCGGTGTCAGAAAAACTGGTGCCTGGGGAGGTAAAATTTTTTTGATCCCAAATGCAAAAACGGATGCCAGGACTAAATTCGGGGTCGAATTCCAATCTTAAAAATGGTATTGCTTGCTGTTTTTAAAAATCAAGCTTTTTGGTGCCTAAAGAAGAAAACGCGTGATGCCGGGGTCAGAAAAACTGGTGCCTGGGGAGGCAAATTTTTTTGGATCCCAAATGCAAAAACGGATGCCAGGACGAAATGCAGGGTCGAATTCCAAACTTAAAAATGGTATTGCTTGCTGTTTTTAAAAATCAAGCATTTTGGTGCCTGAAGAAGAAAACGCGTGATGCCGGGGTCAGAAAAACTGGTGCCTGGGGAGGCAAATTTTTTTTGATCCCAAATGCAAAAACGGATGCCAGGACGAAATTCGGGGTCGAATTCCAAACTTAAAAATGGTATTGCTTGCTGTTTTTAAAAATCAAGCTTTTTGGTGCCTGAACAAGAAAACGCGTTGTGCCAGGGTCAGAAAAACTGGTGCGTGGGGAGGCAAATTTTTTTTGATTCCAAATGTAAAAACGGATGCCAGGACGAAATTCCGGGTCGAATTCCAATCTTAAAAATGGTATTGCTTGCTGTTTTTAAAAATCAAGCTTTTTGGTGCCTGAAGAAGAAAACGCGTGATGCCGGGGTCAGAAAAACTGGTGCCTGGGAGGCAAAATTTTTTTGATCCCAAATGCAAAAACGGATGCCAGGACGAAATTCGGGGTCGAATTCCATCCTTAAAAATGGTATTGCTTGCTGTTTTTAAAAATGAAGCTTTTTCGTGCCTGAAGAAGAAAACGCGTGATGCCGGGGTCAGAAAAACTGGTGCCTGGGGAGGCAAATTTTTTTTGATCCCAAATGCAAAAATCCATGCCAGGATGAGTTTCAGGGTAGAATTCCATACTTAAAAATGATATTGCTTAATGTTTTTAAAAATCAAGCATTTTGGTGCCTGAAGAAGAAAACGCGTGATGCCGGGGTCAGAAAAACTGGTGCCTGGGGAGGCAAATTTTTTTTGATCCCAAATGCAAAAACGGATGCCAGGACGAAATTCCGGGTCGAATTCCAAACTTAAAAATGGTATTGCTTGCTGTTTTTAAAAATCAAGCTTTTTGGTGCCTGAAGAAGAAAACACGTGATGCCGGGGTCAGAAAAACTGGTGCCTGGGGAGGTAAAATTTTTTTGATCCCAAATGCAAAAAGGGATGCCAGGATGAGATTCGGGGTCGAATTCCAATCTTAAAAATGGTATTGCTTGCTGTTTTTAAAAATCAAGCTTTTTGGTGCCTAAAGAAGAAAACGCGTGATGCCGGGGTCAGAAAAAATGATGCCTGGGTAGGCAAAAAATTTTTGATCCCAAATGCAAAAACGGATGCCAGGACGAAATGCAGGGTCGAATTCCAAACTTAAAAATGGTATTGCTTGCTGTTTTTAAAAATCAAGCATTTTGGTGCCTGAAGAAGAAAACGCGTGATGCCGGGGTCAGAAAAACTGGTGCCTGGGGAGGCAAATTTTTTTTGATCCCAAATGCAAAAATCCATGCCAGGATGAGTTTTGGGGTAGAATTCCATACTTAAAAATGGTATTGCTTGCTGTTTTTAAAAATCAGTCTTTTTGTGCCTGAAGAAGAAAACGCGTGATGCCGGGGTCAGAAAAAATGATGCCTGGGTAGGCAAATTTTTTTTGATCCCAAATGCAAAAACGGATGCCAGGACGAAATGCTGGGTCGATTTCCAAACTTAAAAATGGTATTGCTTGCTGTTTTTAAAAATCAAGCTTTTTGGTGCCTGAAGAAGAAAACGCGTGATGCCGGGGTCAGAAAAACTGGTGCCTGGGGAGGCAAATTTTTTTTGATCCCAAATGCAAAAACGGATGCCAGGACGAAATTCCGGGTCGAATTCCAAACTTAAAAATGGTATTGCTTGCTGTTTTTAAAAATCAAGCTTTTTGGTGCCTGAAGAAGAAAACACGTGATGCCGGGGTCAGAAGAACTGGTGCCTGGGGAGGTAAAATTTTTTTGATCCCAAATGCAAAAACGGATGCCAGGACGAAATTCGGGGTCGAATTCCAATCTTAAAAATGGTATTGCTTGCTGTTTTTAAAAATCAAGCTTTTTGGTGCCTAAAGAAGAAAACGCGTGATGCCGGGGTCAGAAAAAATGATGCCTGGGTAGGCAAATTTTTTTTGATCCCAAATGCAAAAACGGATGCCAGGACGAAATTCCGGGTCGAATTCCAAACTTAAAAATGTTATTGCTTGCTGTTTTTAAAAATCAAGCTTTTTGGTGCCTGAAGAAGAAAACGCGTGATGCCGGGGTCAGAAAAACTGGTGCCTGGGGAGGCAAATTTTTTTTGATCCCAAATGCAAAAACGGATGGCAGGACGAAATTCGGGGTCGAATTCCAAACTTAAAAATGATATTGCTTGCTGTTTTTAAAAATCAAGCTTTTTGGTGCCTGGAGAAGAAAACGCGTGATGCCGGGGTCAGAAAAACTGGTGCCTGGTGAGGCAAATTTTTTTTGATCCCAAATGCAAAAACGGATGCCAGGACGAAATTCCGGGTCGAATTCCAATCTTAAAAATTGTATTGCTTGCTGTTTTTAAAGATCAAGCTTTTTGGTGTCTAAAGAAGAAAACGCGTGATGCCGGGGTCAGAAAAACTGGTGCCTGGGGAGGCAAATTTTTTTCGATCCCAAATGCAAAAACGGATGCCAGGACGAAATTCTGGGTTGAATTCCAAACTTAAAAATGGTATTGCTTGCTGTTTTTAAAAATCAAGCTTTTAGGTGCCTGAAGAAGAAAACATGTGATGCCGGGGTCAGAAAAACTGGTGCCTGGGGAGGTAAAATTTTTTTGATCCCAAATGCAAAAACGGATGCCAGGACGAAATTCGGGGTCGAATTCCAATCTTAAAAATGGTATTGCTTGCTGTTTTTAAAAATCAAGCATTTTTGTGCCTGAAGAAGAAATCGCGTGATGCCGGGGTCAGAAAAACTGCTGCCTGGGGAGGCAAATTTTTTTTGATCCCAAATGCAAAAATCCATGCCAGGATGAGTTTCAGGGTAGAATTCCATACTTAAAAATGATATTGCTTAATGTTTTTAAAAATCAAGCATTTTGGTGCCTGAAGAAGAAAACGCGTGATGCCGGGGTCAGAAAAACTGGTGCCTGGGGAGGCAAATTTTTTTTGATCCCAAATGCAAAAACGGATGCCAGGACGAAATTCCGGGTCGAATTCCAAACTTAAAAATGGTATTGCTTGCTGTTTTTAAAAATCAAGCTTTTTGGTGCCTGAAGAAGAAAACACGTGATGCCGGGGTCAGAAAAACTGGTGCCTGGGGAGGTAAAATTTTTTTGATCCCAAATGCAAAAAGGGATGCCAGGACGAAATTCGGGGTCGAATTCCAATCTTAAAAATGGTATTGCTTGCTGTTTTTAAAAATCAAGCTTTTTGGTGCCTAAAGAAGAAAACGCGTGATGCCGGGGTCAGAAAAAATGATGCCTGGGTAGGCAAAAATTTTTTGATCCCAAATGCAAAAACGGATGCCAGGACGAAATGCAGGGTCGAATTCCAAACTTAAAAATGGTATTGCTTGCTGTTTTTAAAAATCAAGCTTTTTGGTGCCTGAAGAAGAAAACGCGTGATGCCGGGGTCAGAAAAACTGGTGCCTGGGGAGGCAAATTTTTTTTGATCCCAAATGCAAAAACGGATGCCAGGATGAAATTCGGGGTCGAATTCCAAACTTAAAAATGGTATTGCTTGCTGTTTTTAAAAATCAAGCTTTTTGGTGCCTGACGAAGAAAACACGTGATGCCGGGGTCAGAAAAACTGGTGCCTGGGGAGGCAAATTTTTTTTGATCCCAAATGCAAAAACGGATGCCAGGACGAAATTCCGGGTCGAATTCCAAACTTAAAAATGGTATTGCTTGCTGTTTTTAAAAATCAAGCTTTTTGGTGCCTGAAGAAGAAAACGCGTGATGCCGGGGTCAGAAAAACTGGTGCCTGGGGAGGCAAATTTTTTTTGATCCCAAATGCAAAAACGGATGCCAGGACGAAATTCCGGGTCGAATTCCAAACTTAAAAATGGTATTGCTTGCTGTTTTTAAAAATCAAGCATTTTGGTGCCTGAAGAAGAAAACGCGTGATGCCGGGGTCAGAAAAACTGGTTCCTGGAGAGGTAAAATTTTTTTGATCCCAAATGCAAAAACGGATGACAGGACGAAATTCGGGGTTGAATTCCATACTTAAAAATGGTATTGCTTGCTGTTTTTAAAAATCAAGCTTTTTGGTGCCTGGAGAAGAAAACGCGTGATGCCGGGGTCAGAAATACTGGTGCCTGGGGAGGCAAATTTTTTTTGATCCCAAATGCAAAAACGGATGCCAGGACGAAATTCGGGGTCGAATTCCAAACTTAAAAATGGTATTGCTTGCTGTTTTTAAAAATCAAGCATTTTGGTGCCTGAAGAAGAAATCGCGTGATGCCGGGGTCAGAAAAACTGGTGCCTGGTGAGGCAAATTTTTTTTGATCCCAAATGCAAAAACGGATGCCAGGACGAAATTCCGGGTCGAATTCCAATCTTAAAAATTGTATTGCTTGCTGTTTTTAAAAATCAAGCTTTTTGGTGCCTAAAGAAGAAAACGCGTGATGCCGGGGTCAGAAAAACTGGTGCCTGGGGAGGCAAATTTTTTTCGATCCCAAATGCAAAAACGGATGCCAGGACGAAATTCTGGGTTGAATTCCAAACTTAAAAATGGTATTGCTTGCTGTTTTTAAAAATCAAGCTTTTAGGTGCCTGAAGAAGAAAACATGTGATGCCGGGGTCAGAAAAACTGGTGCCTGGGGAGGTAAAATTTTTTTGATCCCAAATGCAAAAACGGATGCCAGGACGAAATTCGGGGTCGAATTCCAATCTTAAAAATGGTATTGCTTGCTGTTTTTAAAAATCAAGCATTTTTGTGCCTTAAGAAGAAATCGCGTGATGCCGGGGTCAGAAAAACTGCTGCCTGGGGAGGCAAATTTTTTTTGATCCCAAATGCAAAAATCCATGCCAGGATGAGTTTCAGGGTAGAATTCCATACTTAAAAATGATATTGCTTAATGTTTTTAAAAATCAAGCATTTTGGTGCCTGAAGAAGAAAACGCGTGATGCCGGGGTCAGAAAAACTGGTGCCTGGGGAGGCAAATTTTTTTTGATCCCAAATGCAAAAACGGATGCCAGGACGAAATTCCGGGTCGAATTCCAAACTTAAAAATGGTATTGCTTGCTGTTTTTAAAAATCAAGCTTTTTGGTGCCTGAAGAAGAAATCGCGTGATGCCGGGGTCAGAAAAACTGGTGCCTGGGGAGGCAAATTTTTTTTGATCCCAAATGCAAAAACGGATGCCAGGACGAAATTCCGGGTCGAATTCCAAACTTAAAAATGGTATTGCTTGCTGTTTTTAAAAATCAAGCTTTTTGGTGCCTGAAGAAGAAAACACGTGATGCCGGGGTCAGAAAAACTGGTGCCTGGGGAGGTAAAATTTTTTTGATCCCAAATGCAAAAAGGGATGCCAGGACGAAATTCGGGGTCGAATTCCAATCTTAAAAATGGTATTGCTTGCTGTTTTTAAAAATCAAGCTTTTTGGTGCCTAAAGAAGAAAACGCGTGATGCCGGGGTCAGAAAAAATGATGCCTGGGTAGGCAAAAATTTTTTGATCCCAAATGCAAAAACGGATGCCAGGACGAAATGCAGGGTCGAATTCCAAACTTAAAAATGGTATTGCTTGCTGTTTTTAAAAATCAAGCTTTTTGGTGCCTGAAGAAGAAAACGCGTGATGCCGGGGTCAGAAAAACTGGTGCCTGGGGAGGCAAATTTTTTTTGATCCCAAATGCAAAAACGGATGCCAGGATGAAATTCGGGGTCGAATTCCAAACTTAAAAATGGTATTGCTTGCTGTTTTTAAAAATCAAGCTTTTTGGTGCCTGACGAAGAAAACGCGTGATGCCGGGGTCAGAAAAACTGGTGCCTGGGGAGGCAAATTTTTTTTGATCCCAAATGCAAAAACGGATGCCAGGACGAAATTCCGGGTCGAATTCCAAACTTAAAAATGGTATTGCTTGCTGTTTTTAAAAATCAAGCTTTTTGGTGCCTGAAGAAGAAAACGCGTGATGCCGGGGTCAGAAAAACTGGTGCCTGGGGAGGCAAATTTTTTTTGATCCCAAATGCAAAAACGGATGCCAGGACGAAATTCCGGGTCGAATTCCAAACTTAAAAATGGTATTGCTTGCTGTTTTTAAAAATCAAGCATTTTGGTGCCTGAAGAAGAAAACGCGTGATGCCGGGGTCAGAAAAACTGGTTCCTGGAGAGGTAAAATTTTTTTGATCCCAAATGCAAAAACGGATGACAGGACGAAATTCGGGGTTGAATTCCATACTTAAAAATGGTATTGCTTGCTGTTTTTAAAAATGAAGCTTTTTCGTGCCTGAAGAAGAAAACGCGTGATGCCGGGGTCAGAAAAACTGGTGCCTGGGGAGGCAAATTTTTTTTGATCCCAAATGCAAAAACGGATGCCAGGACGAAATTCCGGGTCGAATTCCAAACTTAAAAATGGTATTGCTTGCTGTTTTTAAAAATCAAGCATTTTGGTGCCTGAAGAAGAAAACGCGTGATGCCGGGGTCAGAAAAACTGGTCCCTGGAGAGGTAAAATTTTTTTGATCCCAAATGCAAAAACGGATGACAGGACGAAATTCGGGGTTGAATTCCATACTTAAAAATGGTATTGCTTGCTGTTTTTAAAAATGAAGCTTTTTCGTGCCTGAAGAAGAAAACGCGTGATGCCGGGGTCAGAAAAACTGGTGCCTGGGGAGGCAAATTTTTTTTGATCCCAAATGCAAAAATCCATGCCAGGATGAGTTTTGGGGTAGAATTCCATACTTAAAAATGGTATTGCTTGCTGTTTTTAAAAATCAGTCTTTTTGTGCCTGAAGAAGAAAACGCGTGATGCCGGGGTCAGAAAAAATGATGCCTGGGTAGGCAAATTTTTTTTGATCCCAAATGCAAAAACGGATGCCAGGACGAAATGCTGGGTCGATTTCCAAACTTAAAAATGGTATTGCTTGCTGTTTTTAAAAATCAAGCTTTTTGGTGCCTGAAGAAGAAAACGCGTGATGCCGGGGTCAGAAAAACTGGTGCCTGGGGAGGCAAATTTTTTTTGATCCCAAATGCAAAAACGGATGCCAGGACGAAATTCCGGGTCGAATTCCAAACTTAAAAATGGTATTGCTTGCTGTTTTTAAAAATCAAGCTTTTTGGTGCCTGAAGAAGAAAACACGTGATGCCGGGGTCAGAAGAACTGGTGCCTGGGGAGGTAAAATTTTTTTGATCCCAAATGCAAAAACGGATGCCAGGACGAAATTCGGGGTCGAATTCCAATCTTAAAAATGGTATTGCTTGCTGTTTTTAAAAATCAAGCTTTTTGGTGCCTAAAGAAGAAAACGCGTGATGCCGGGGTCAGAAAAAATGATGCCTGGGTAGGCAAATTTTTTTTGATCCCAAATGCAAAAACGGATGCCAGGACGAAATTCCGGGTCGAATTCCAAACTTAAAAATGTTATTGCTTGCTGTTTTTAAAAATCAAGCTTTTTGGTGCCTGAAGAAGAAAACGCGTGATGCCGGGGTCAGAAAAACTGGTGCCTGGGGAGGCAAATTTTTTTTGATCCCAAATGCAAAAACGGATGGCAGGACGAAATTCAGGGTCGAATTCCAAACTTAAAAATGATATTGCTTGCTGTTTTTAAAAATCAAGCTTTTTGGTGCCTGGAGAAGAAAACGCGTGATGCCGGGGTCAGAAATACTGGTGCCTGGGGAGGCAAATTTTTTTTGATCCCAAATGCAAAAACGGATGCCAGGACGAAATTCGGGGTCGAATTCCAAACTTAAAAATGGTATTGCTTGCTGTTTTTAAAAATCAAGCATTTTGGTGCCTGAAGAAGAAATCGCGTGATGCCGGGGTCAGAAAAACTGGTGCCTGGTGAGGCAAATTTTTTTTGATCCCAAATGCAAAAACGGATGCCAGGACGAAATTCCGGGTCGAATTCCAATCTTAAAAATTGTATTGCTTGCTGTTTTTAAAAATCAAGCTTTTTGGTGCCTAAAGAAGAAAACGCGTGATGCCGGGGTCAGAAAAACTGGTGCCTGGGGAGGCAAATTTTTTTCGATCCCAAATGCAAAAACGGATGCCAGGACGAAATTCTGGGTTGAATTCCAAACTTAAAAATGGTATTGCTTGCTGTTTTTAAAAATCAAGCTTTTAGGTGCCTGAAGAAGAAAACATGTGATGCCGGGGTCAGAAAAACTGGTGCCTGGGGAGGTAAAATTTTTTTGATCCCAAATGCAAAAACGGATGCCAGGACGAAATTCGGGGTCGAATTCCAATCTTAAAAATGGTATTGCTTGCTGTTTTTAAAAATCAAGCATTTTGGTGCCTGAAGAAGAAATCGCGTGATGCCGGGGTCAGAAAAACTGGTGCCTGGGGAGGCAAATTTTTTTTGATCCCAAATGCAAAAATCCATGCCAGGATGAGTTTCAGGGTAGAATTCCATACTTAAAAATGATATTGCTTAATGTTTTTAAAAATCAAGCATTTTGGTGCCTGAAGAAGAAAACGCGTGATGCCGGGGTCAGAAAAACTGGTGCCTGGGGAGGCAAATTTTTTTTGATCCCAAATGCAAAAACGGATGCCAGGACGAAATTCCGGGTCGAATTCCAAACTTAAAAATGGTATTGCTTGCTGTTTTTAAAAATCAAGCTTTTTGGTGCCTGAAGAAGAAATCGCGTGATGCCGGGGTCAGAAAAACTGGTGCCTGGGGAGGCAAATTTTTTTTTGATCCCAAATGCAAAAACGGATGCCAGGACGAAATTCCGGGTCGAATTCCAAACTTAAAAATGGTATTGCTTGCTGTTTTTAAAAATCAAGCTTTTTGGTGCCTGAAGAAGAAAACACGTGATGCCGGGGTCAGAAAAACTGGTGCCTGGGGAGGTAAAATTTTTTTGATCCCAAATGCAAAAAGGGATGCCAGGACGAAATTCGGGGTCGAATTCCAATCTTAAAAATGGTATTGCTTGCTGATTTTAAAAATCAAGCTTTTTGGTGCCTAAAGAAGAAAACGCGTGATGCCGGGGTCAGAAAAAATGATGCCTGGGTAGGCAAAAATTTTTTGATCCCAAATGCAAAAACGGATGCCAGGACGAAATGCAGGGTCGAATTCCAAACTTAAAAATGGTATTGCTTGCTGTTTTTAAAAATCAAGCTTTTTGGTGCCTGACGAAGAAAACGCGTGATGCCGGGGTCAGAAAAACTGGTGCCTGGGGAGGCAAATTTTTTTGATCCCAAATGCAAAAACGGATGCCAGGACGAAATTCCGGGTCGAATTCCAAACTTAAAAATGGTATTGCTTGCTGTTTTTAAAAATCAAGCTTTTTGGTGCCTGAAGAAGAAAACGCGTGATGCCGGGGTCAGAAAAACTGGTGCCTGGGGAGGCAAATTTTTTTTGATCCCAAATGCAAAAATCCATGCCAGGATGAGTTTCAGGGTAGAATTCCATACTTAAAAATGATATTGCTTAATGTTTTTAAAAATCAAGCATTTTGGTGCCTGAAGAAGAAAACGCGTGATGCCGGGGTCAGAAAAACTGGTGCCTGGGGAGGCAAATTTTTTTTGATCCCAAATGCAAAAACGGATGCCAGGACGAAATTCCGGGTCGAATTCCAAACTTAAAAATGGTATTGCTTGCTGTTTTTAAAAATCAAGCTTTTTGGTGCCTGAAGAAGAAAACACGTGATGCCGGGGTCAGAAAAACTGGTGCCTGGGGAGGTAAAATTTTTTTGATCCCAAATGCAAAAAGGGATGCCAGGACGAGATTCGGGGTCGAATTCCAATCTTAAAAATGGTATTGCTTGCTGTTTTTAAAAATCAAGCTTTTTGGTGCCTAAAGAAGAAAACGCGTGATGCCGGGGTCAGAAAAAATGATGCCTGGGTAGGCAAAAAATTTTTGATCCCAAATGCAAAAACGGATGCCAGGACGAAATGCAGGGTCGAATTCCAAACTTAAAAATGGTATTGCTTGCTGTTTTTAAAAATCAAGCATTTTGGTGCCTGAAGAAGAAAACGTGTGATGCCGGGGTCAGAAAAACTGGTGCCTGGGGAGGCAAATTTTTTTTGATCCCAAATGCAAAAATCCATGCCAGGATGAGTTTTGGGGTAGAATTCCATACTTAAAAATGGTATTGCTTGCTGTTTTTAAAAATCAGTCTTTTTGTGCCTGAAGAAGAAAACGCGTGATGCCGGGGTCAGAAAAACTGGTGCCTGGGGAGGCAAATTTTTTTTGATCCCAAATGCAAAAACGGATGGCAGGACGAAATTCGGGGTCGAATTCCAAACTTAAAAATGATATTGCTTGCTGTTTTTAAAAATCAAGCTTTTTGGTGCCTGGAGAAGAAAACGCGTGATGCCGGGGTCAGAAATACTGGTGCCTGGGGAGGCAAATTTTTTTTGATCCCAAATGCAAAAACGGATGCCAGGACGAAATTCCGGGTCGAATTCCAATCTTAAAAATGGTATTGCTTGCTGTTTTTAAAAATCAAGCTTTTTGGTGCCTAAAGAAGAAAACGCGTGATGCCGGGGTCAGAAAAACTGGTGCCTGGGGAGGCAAATTTTTTTTGATCCCAAATGCAAAAACGGATGCCAGGACGAAATTCTGGGTTGAATTCCAAACTTAAAAATGGTATTGCTTGCTGTTTTTAAAAATCAAGCTTTTAGGTGCCTGAAGAAGAAAACATGTGATGCCGGGGTCAGAAAAACTGGTGCCTGGGGAGGTAAAATTTTTTTGATCCCAAATGCAAAAACGGATGCCAGGACGAAATTCGGGGTCGAATTCCAATCTTAAAAATGGTATTGCTTGCTGTTTTTAAAAATCAAGCATTTTGGTGCCTGAAGAAGAAATCGCGTGATGCCGGGGTCAGAAAAACTGGTGCCTGGTGAGGCAAATTTTTTTTGATCCCAAATGCAAAAACGGATGCCAGGACGAAATTCCGGGTCGAATTCCAATCTCAAAAATGGTATTGCTTGCTGTTTTTAAAAATCAAGCTTTTTGGTGCCTGAAGAAGAAAACGCGTGATGCCGGGGTCAGAAAAACTGGTGCCTGGGAGGCAAAATTTTTTTGATCCCAAATGCAAAAACGGATGCCAGGACGAAATTCGGGGTCGAATTCCATCCTTAAAAATGGTATTGCTTGCTGTTTTTAAAAATGAAGCTTTTTCGTGCCTGAAGAAGAAAACGCGTGATGCCGGGGTCAGAAAAACTGGTGCCTGGGGAGGCAAATTTTTTTTGATCCCAAATGCAAAAATCCATGCCAGGATGAGTTTCAGGGTAGAATTCCATACTTAAAAATGATATTGCTTAATGTTTTTAAAAATCAAGCTTTTTGGTGCCTGAAGAAGAAAACACGTGATGCCGGGGTCAGAAAAACTGGTGCCTGGGGAGGTAAAATTTTTTTGATCCCAAATGCAAAAAGGGATGCCAGGACAAAATTCGGGGTCGAATTCCAATCTTAAAAATGGTATTGCTTGCTGTTTTTAAAAATCAAGCTTTTTGGTGCCTAAAGAAGAAAACGCGTGATGCCGGGGTCAGAAAAACTGGTGCCTGGGGAGGCAAATTTTTTTTGATCCCAAATGCAAAAACGGATGCCAGGATGAAATTCGGGGTCGAATTCCAAACTTAAAAATGGTATTGCTTGCTGTTTTTAAAAATCAAGCTTTTTGGTGCCTGAAGAAGAAAACGCGTGATGCCGGGGTCAGAAAAACTGGTGCCTGGGGAGGCAAATTTTTTTTGATCCCAAATGCAAAAACGGATGCCAGGACGAAATTCCGGGTCGAATTCCAAACTTAAAAATGGTATTGCTTGCTGTTTTTAAAAATCAAGCTTTTTGGTGCCTGAAGAAGAAAACGCGTGATGCCGGGGTCAGAAAAACTGGTGCCTGGGGAGGCAAATTTTTTTTGATCCCAAATGCAAAAACGGATGCCAGGACGAAATTCCGGGTCGAATTCCAAACTTAAAAATGGTATTGCTTGCTGTTTTTAAAAATCAAGCATTTTGGTGCCTGAAGAAGAAAACGCGTGATGCCGGGGTCAGAAAAACTGGTCCCTGGAGAGGTAAAATTTTTTTGATCCCAAATGCAAAAACGGATGACAGGACGAAATTCGGGGTTGAATTCCATACTTAAAAATGGTATTGCTTGCTGTTTTTAAAAATGAAGCTTTTTCGTGCCTGAAGAAGAAAACGCGTGATGCCGGGGTCAGAAAAACTGGTCCTGGGGAGGCAAATTTTTTTTGATCCCAAATGAAAAAACGGATGGCAGGACGAAATTCGGGGTCGAATTCCAAACTTAAAAATGATATTGCTTGCTGTTTTTAAAAATCAAGCTTTTTGGTGCCTGGAGAAGAAAACGCGTGATGCCGGGGTCAGAAATACTGGTGCCTGGGGAGGCAAATTTTTTTTGATCCCAAATGCAAAAACGGATGCCAGGACGAAATTCCGGGTCGAATTCCAATCTTAAAAATGGTATTGCTTGCTGTTTTTAAAAATCAAGCTTTTTGGTGCCTAAAGAAGAAAACGCGTGATGCCGGGGTCAGAAAAACTGGTGCCTGGGGAGGCAAATTTTTTTTGATCCCAAATGCAAAAACGGATGCCAGGACAAAATTCTGGGTTGAATTCCAAACTTAAAAATGGTATTGCTTGCTGTTTTTAAAAATCAAGCTTTTAGGTGCCTGAAGAAGAAAACATGTGATGCCGGGGTCAGAAAAAATGATGCCTGGGTAGGCAAAATTTTTTTGATCCCAAATGCAAAAAGGGATGCCAGGACGAAATTCGGGGTCGAATTCCAATCTTAAAAATGGTATTGCTTGCTGTTTTTAAAAATCAAGCTTTTTGGTGCCTAAAGAAGAAAACGCGTGATGCCGGGGTCAGAAAAAATGATGCCTGGGTAGGCAAAAATTTTTTGATCCCAAATGCAAAAACGGATGCCAGGACGAAATGCAGGGTCGAATTCCAAACTTAAAAATGGTATTGCTTGCTGTTTTTAAAAATCAAGCTTTTTGGTGCCTGAAGAAGAAAACGCGTGATGCCGGGGTCAGAAAAACTGGTGCCTGGGGAGGCAAATTTTTTTTGATCCCAAATGCAAAAACGGATGCCAGGATGAAATTCGGGGTCGAATTCCAAACTTAAAAATGGTATTGCTTGCTGTTTTTAAAAATCAAGCTTTTTGGTGCCTGAAGAAGAAAACGCGTGATGCCGGGGTCAGAAAAACTGGTTCCTGGAGAGGTAAAATTTTTTTGATCCCAAATGCAAAAACGGATGCCAGGACGAAATTCGGGGTCGAATTCCAATCTTAAAAATGGTATTGCTTGCTGTTTTTAAAAATCAAGCATTTTGGTGCCTGAAGAAGAAATCGCGTGATGCCGGGGTCAGAAAAACTGGTGCCTGGTGAGGCAAATTTTTTTTGATCCCAAATGCAAAAACGGATGCCAGGACGAAATTCCGGGTCGAATTCCAATCTCAAAAATGGTATTGCTTGCTGTTTTTAAAAATCAAGCTTTTTGGTGCCTGAAGAAGAAAACGCATGATGCCGGGGTCAGAAAAACTGGTGCCTGGGGAGGCAAATTTTTTTTGATCCCAAATGCAAAAATCCATGCCAGGATGAGTTTCAGGGTAGAATTCCATACTTAAAAATGATATGGCTTAATGTTTTTAAAAATCAAGCATTTTGGTGCCTGAAGAAGAAAACGCGTGATGCCGGGGTCAGAAAAACTGGTGCCTGGGGAGGCAAATTTTTTTTGATACCAAATGCAAAAACGGATGCCAGGACGAAATTCCGGGTCGAATTCCAAACTTAAAAATGGTATTGCTTGCTGTTTTTAAAAATCAAGCTTTTTGGTGCCTGAAGAAGAAATCGCGTGATGCCGGGGTCAGAAAAACTGGTGCCTGGGGAGGCAAATTTTTTTTGATCCCAAATGCAAAAACGGATGCCAGGACGAAATTCCGGGTCGAATTCCAAACTTAAAAATGGTATTGCTTGCTGTTTTTAAAAATCAAGCTTTTAGGTGCCTGAAGAAGAAAACATGTGATGCCGGGGTCGGAAAAACTGGTGCCTGGGGAGGTAAAATTTTTTTGATCCCAAATGCAAAAAGGGATGCCAGGACGAAATTCGGGGTCGAATTCCAAACTTAAAAATGGTATTGCTTGCTGTTTTTAAAAATCAAGCTTTTTGGTGCCTAAAGAAGAAAACGCGTGATGCCGGGGTCAGAAAAAATGATGCCTGGGTAGGCAAAAATTTTTTGATCCCAAATGCAAAAACGGATGCCAGGACGAAATGCAGGGTCGAATTCCAAACTTAAAAATGGTATTGCTTGCTGTTTTTAAAAATCAAGCTTTTTGGTGCCTGAAGAAGAAAACGCGTGATGCCGGGGTCAGAAAAACTGGTCCGTGGAGAGGTAAAATTTTTTTGATCCCAAATGCAAAAATCCATGCCAGGATGAGTTTCGGGGTAGAATTCCATACTTAAAAATGGTATTGCTTGCTGTTTTTAAAAATCAGTCTTTTTGTGCCTGAAGAAGAAAACGCGTGATGCCGGGGTCAGAAAAAATGATGCCTGGGGAGGCAAATTTTTTTTGATCCCAAATGCAAAAACGGATGCCAGGACGAAATTCCGGGTCGAATTCCAAACTTAAAAATGGTATTGCTTGCTGTTTTTAAAAATCAAGCTTTTTGGTGCCTGAAGAAGAAAACACGTGATGCCGGGGTCAGAAGAACTGGTGCCTGGGGAGGTAAAAATTTTTTGATCCCAAATGCAAAAACGGATGCCAGGACGAAATTCGGGGTCGAATTCCAATCTTAAAAATGGTATTGCTTGCTGTTTTTAAAAATCAAGCTTTTTGGTGCCTAAAGAAGAAAACGCGTGATGCCAGGGTCAGAAAAACTGGTGCCTGGGGAGGCAAATTTTTTTTGATCCCAAATGCAAAAACGGATGCCAGGACGAAATTCTGGGTTGAATTCCAAACTTAAAAATGGTATTGCTTGCTGTTTTTAAAAATCAAGCTTTTAGGTGCCTGAAGAAGAAAACATGTGATGCCGGGGTCAGAAAAACTGGTGCCTGGTGAGGCAAATTTTTTTTGATCCCAAATGCAAAAACGGATGCCAGGACGAAATTCCGGGTCGAATTCCAATCTCAAAAATGGTATTGCTTGCTGTTTTTAAAAATCAAGCTTTTTGGTGCCTGAAGAAGAAAACGCATGATGCCGGGGTCAGAAAAACTGGTGCCTGGGGAGGCAAATTTTTTTTGATCCCAAATGCAAAAATCCATGCCAGGATGAGTTTCAGGGTAGAATTCCATACTTAAAAATGATATGGCTTAATGTTTTTAAAAATCAAGCATTTTGGTGCCTGAAGAAGAAAACGCGTGATGCCGGGGTCAGAAAAACTGGTGCCTGGGGAGGCAAATTTTTTTTGATACCAAATGCAAAAACGGATGCCAGGACGAAATTCCGGGTCGAATTCCAAACTTAAAAATGGTATTGCTTGCTGTTTTTAAAAATCAAGCTTTTTGGTGCCTGAAGAAGAAATCGCGTGATGCCGGGGTCAGAAAAACTGGTGCCTGGGGAGGCAAATTTTTTTTGATCCCAAATGCAAAAACGGATGCCAGGACGAAATTCCGGGTCGAATTCCAAACTTAAAAATGGTATTGCTTGCTGTTTTTAAAAATCAAGCTTTTAGGTGCCTGAAGAAGAAAACATGTGATGCCGGGGTCAGAAAAACTGGTGCCTGGGGAGGTAAAATTTTTTTGATCCCAAATGCAAAAAGGGATGCCAGGACGAAATTCGGGGTCGAATTCCAATCTTAAAAATGGTATTGCTTGCTGTTTTTAAAAATCAAGCTTTTTGGTGCCTGAAGAAGAAAACACGTGATGCCGGGGTCAGAAAAACTGGTGCCTGGGGAGGTAAAATTTTTTTGATCCCAAATGCAAAAACGGATGACAGGACGAAATTCGGGGTTGAATTCCATACTTAAAAATGGTATTGCTTGCTGTTTTTAAAAATGAAGCTTTTTCGTGCCTGAAGAAGAAAACGCGTGATGCCGGGGTCAGAAAAACTGGTGCCTGGGGAGGCAAATTTTTTTTGATCCCAAATGCAAAAATCCATGCCAGGATGAGTTTCGGGGTAGAATTCCATACTTAAAAATGGTATTGCTTGCTGTTTTTAAAAATCAGTCTTTTTGTGCCTGAAGAAGAAAACGCGTGATGCCGGGGTCAGAAAAAATGATGCCTGGGTAGGCAAATTTTTTTTGATCCCAAATGCAAAAACGGATGCCAGGACGAAATGCAGGGTCGATTTCCAAACTTAAAAATGGTATTGCTTGCTGTTTTTAAAAATCAAGCTTTTTGATGCCTGAAGAAGAAAACGCGTGATGCCGGGGTCAGAAAAACTGGTGCCTGGGGAGGCAAATTTTTTTTGATCCCAAATGCAAAAACGGATGCCAGGACGAAATTCCGGGTCGAATTCCAAACTTAAAAATGGTATTGCTTGCTGTTTTTAAAAATCAAGCTTTTTGGTGCCTGAAGAAGAAAACACGTGATGCCGGGGTCAGAAGAACTGGTGCCTGGGGAGGTAAAAATTTTTTGATCCCAAATGCAAAAACGGATGCCAGGACGAAATTCGGGGTCGAATTCCAATCTTAAAAATGGTATTGCTTGCTGTTTTTAAAAATCAAGCTTTTTGGTGCCTAAAGAAGAAAACGCGTGATGCCGGGGTCAGAAAAAATGATGCCTGGGTAGGCAAATTTTTTTTGATCCCAAATGCAAAAACGGATGCCAGGACGAAATTCCGGGTCGAATTCCAATCTTAAAAATGGTATTGCTTGCTGTTTTTAAAAATCAAGCTTTTTGGTGCCTGAAGAAGAAAACGCGTGATGCCGGGGTCAGAAAAACTGGTGCCTGGGGAGGCAAATTTTTTTTGATCCCAAATGCAAAAACGGATGCCAGGATGAAATGCAGGGTCGATTTCCAAACTTAAAAATGGTATTGGTTGCTGTTTTTAAAAATCAAGCTTTTTGGTGCCTGAAGAAGAAAACGCGTGATGCCGGGGTCAGAAAAACTGGTGCCTGGGGAGGCAAATTTTTTTTGATCCCAAATGCAAAAACGGATGCCAGGACGAAATTCCGGGTCGAATTCCAAACTTAAAAATGGTATTGCTTGCTGTTTTTAAAAATCAAGCTTTTAGGTGCCTGAAGAAGAAAACACGTGATGCCGGTGTCAGAAAAACTGGTGCCTGGGGAGGTAAAATTTTTTTGAATCCAAATGCAAAAACGGATGCCAGGACTAAATTCGGGGTCGAATTCCAATCTTAAAAATGGTATTGCTTGCTGTTTTTAAAAATCAAGCTTTTTGGTGCCTAAAGAAGAAAACGCGTGATGCCGGGGTCAGAAAAACTGGTGCCTGGGGAGGCAAATTTTTTTTGATCCCAAATGCAAAAACGGATGCCAGGACGAAATGCAGGGTCGAATTCCAAACTTAAAAATGGTATTGCTTGCTGTTTTTAAAAATCAAGCATTTTGGTGCCTGAAGAAGAAAACGCGTGATGCCGGGGTCAGAAAAACTGGTGCCTGGGGAGGCAAATTTTTTTTGATCCCAAATGCAAAAACGGATGCCAGGACGAAATTCGGGGTCGAATTCCAAACTTAAAAATGGTATTGCTTGCTGTTTTTAAAAATCAAGCTTTTTGGTGCCTGAACAAGAAAACGCGTGATGCCAGGGTCAGAAAAACTGGTGCGTGGGGAGGCAAATTTTTTTTGATCCCAAATGTAAAAACGGATGCCAGGACGAAATTCCGGGTCGAATTCCAATCTTAAAAATGGTATTGCTTGCTGTTTTTAAAAATCAAGCTTTTTGGTGCCTGAAGAAGAAAACGCGTGATGCCGGGGTCAGAAAAACTGGTGCCTGGGAGGCAAAAATTTTTTGATCCCAAATGCAAAAACGGATGCCAGGACGAAATTCGGGGTCGAATTCCATCCTTAAAAATGGTATTGCTTGCTGTTTTTAAAAATGAAGCTTTTTCGTGGCTGAAGAAGAAAACGCGTGATGCCGGGGTCAGAAAAACTGGTGCCTGGGGAGGCAAATTTTTTTTGATCCCAAATGCAAAAATCCATGCCAGGATGAGTTTCAGGGTAGAATTCCATACTTAAAAATGATATTGCTTAATGTTTTTAAAAATCAAGCATTTTGGTGCCTGAAGAAGAAAACGCGTGATGCCGGGGTCAGAAAAACTGGTGCCTGGGGAGGCAAATTTTTTTTGATCCCAAATGCAAAAACGGATGCCAGGACGAAATTCCGGGTCGAATTCCAAACTTAAAAATGGTATTGCTTGCTGTTTTTAAAAATCAAGCTTTTTGGTGCCTGAAGAAGAAATCGCGTGATGCCGGGGTCACAAAAACTGGTGCCTGGGGAGGCAAATTTTTTTTGATCCCAAATGCAAAAACGGATGCCAGGACGAAATTCCGGGTCGAATTGCAAACTTAAAAATGGTATTGCTTGCTTTTTTTAAAAATGAAGCTTTTAGGTGCCTGAAGAAGAAAACATGTGATGCCGGGGTCAGAAAAACTGGTGCCTGGGGAGGTAAAATTTTTTTGATCCCAAATGCAAAAACGGATGCCAGGACGAAATTCCGGGTCGAATTCCAATCTTAAAAATGGTATTGCTTGCTGTTTTTAAAAATCAAGCTTTTTGGTGCCTAAAGAAGAAAACGCGTGATGCCGGGGTCAGAAAAACTGGTGCCTGGGGAGGCAAATTTTTTTTGATCCCAAATGCAAAAACGGATGCCAGGACGAAATGCAGGGTCGATTTCCAAACTTAAAAATGGTATTGCTTGCTGTTTTTAAAAATCAAGCTTTTTGGTGCCTGAAGAAGAAAACGCGTGAGGCCGGGGTCAGAAAAACTGGTGCCTGGGGAGGCAAATTTTTTTTGATCCCAAATGCAAAAACGGATGCCAGGACGAAATTCCGGGTCGAATTCCAAACTTAAAAATGGTATTGCTTGCTGTTTTTAAAAATCAAGCTTTTAGGTGCGTGAAGAAGAAAACACGTGATGCCGGTGTCAGAAAAACTGGTGCCTGGGGAGGTAAATTTTTTTTGATCCCAAATGCAAAAACGGATGCCAGGACTAAATTCGGGGTCGAATTCCAATCTTAAAAATGGTATTGCTTGCTGTTTTTAAAAATCAAGCTTTTTGGTGCCTAAAGAAGAAAACGCGTGATGCCGGGGTCAGAAAAACTGGTGCCTGGGGAGGCAATTTTTTTTTGATCCCAAATGCAAAAACGGATGCCAGGACGAAATGCAGGGTCGAATTCCAAACTTAAAAATGGTATTGCTTGCTGTTTTTAAAAATCAAGCATTTTGGTGCCTGAAGAAGAAATCGCGTGATGCCGGGGTCAGAAAAAATGATGCCTGGGTAGGCAAATTTTTTTTGATCCCAAATGCAAAAACGGATGCCAGGATGAAATTCGGGGTCGAATTCCAAACTTAAAAATGGTATTGCTTGCTGTTTTTAAAAATCAAGCTTTTTGGTGCCTGACGAAGAAAACACGTGATGCCGGGGTCAGAAAAACTGGTGCCTGGGGAGGCAAATTTTTTTTGATCCCAAATGCAAAAACGGATGCCAGGACGAAATGCAGGGTCGATTTCCAAACTTAAAAATGGTATTGCTTGCTGTTTTTAAAAATCAAGCATTTTGGTGCCTGAAGAAGAAAACGCGTGATGCCGGGGTCAGAAAAACTGGTGCCTGGGGAGGCAAATTTTTTTTGATCCCAAATGCAAAAACGGATGCCAGGACGAAATTCCGGGTCGAATTCCAAACTTAAAAATGGTATTGCTTGCTGTTTTTAAAAATCAAGCTTTTTGGTGCCTGAAGAAGAAAACGCGTGATCCCAAATGCAAAAACGGATGCCAGGACGAAATGCAGGGTCGATTTCCAAACTTAAAAATGGTATTTGCCTCCCCAGGCACCAGTCAGAAAAAATGATGCCTGGGTAGGCAAATTTTTTTTGATCCCAAATGCAAAAACAGATGCCAGGACGAAATTCCGGGTCGAATTCCAAACTTAAAAATGTTATTGCTTGTGGTTTTTAAAAATCAAGCTTTTTGGTGCCTGAAGAAGAAAACGCGTGATGCCGGGGTCAGAAAAACTGGTGCCTGGGGAGGCAAATTTTTTTTGATCCCAAATGCAAAAATCCATGCCAGGATGAGTTTCAGGGTAGAATTCCATACTTAAAAATGATATTGCTTAATGTTTTTAAAAATCAAGCATTTTGGTGCCTGAAGAAGAAAACGCGTGATGCCGGGGTCAGAAAAACTGGTGCCTGGGGAGGCAAATTTTTTTTGATCCCAAATGCAAAAACGGATGCCAGGACGAAATGCAGGGTCGATTTCCAAACTTAAAAATGGTATTGCTTGCTGTTTTTAAAAATCAAGCTTTTTGGTGCCTGAAGAAGAAAACGCGTGATGCCGGGGTCAGAAAAACTGGTGCCTGGGGAGGCAAATTTTTTTTGATCCCAAATGCAAAAACGGATGCCAGGACGAAATTCCGGGTCGAATTCCAAACTTAAAAATGGTATTGCTTGCTGTTTTTAAAAATCAAGCTTTTAGGTGCCTGAAGAAGAAAACACGTGATGCCGGTGTCAGAAAAACTGGTGCCTGGGGAGGTAAAATTTTTTTGATCCCAAATGCAAAAACGGATGCCAGGACTAAATTCGGGGTCGAATTCCAATCTTAAAAATGGTATTGCTTGCTGTTTTTAAAAATCAAGCTTTTTGGTGCCTAAAGAAGAAAACGCGTGATGCCGGGGTCAGAAAAACTGGTGCCTGGGGAGGCAATTTTTTTTTGATCCCAAATGCAAAAACGGATGCCAGGACGAAATGCAGGGTCGAATTCCAAACTTAAAAATGGTATTGCTTGCTGTTTTTAAAAATCAAGCATTTTGGTGCCTGAAGAAGAAAACGCGTGATGCCGGGGTCAGAAAAAATGATGCCTGGGTAGGCAAATTTTTTTTGATCCCAAATGCAAAAACGGATGCCAGGATGAAATTCGGGGTCGAATTCCAAACTTAAAAATGGTATTGCTTGCTGTTTTTAAAAATCAAGCTTTTTGGTGCCTGACGAAGAAAACGCGTGATGCCGGGGTCAGAAAAACTGGTGCCTGGGGAGGCAAATTTTTTTTGATCCCAAATGCAAAAACGGATGCCAGGACGAAATTCCGGGTCGAATTCCAAACTTAAAAATGGTATTGCTTGCTGTTTTTAAAAATCAAGCATTTTGGTGCCTGAAGAAGAAAACGCGTGATGCCGGGGTCAGAAAAACTGGTCCCTGGAGAGGTAAAATTTTTTTGATCCCAAATGCAAAAACGGATGACAGGACGAAATTCGGGGTTGAATTCCATACTTAAAAATGGTATTGCTTGCTGTTTTTAAAAATGAAGCTTTTTCGTGCCTGAAGAAGAAAACGCGTGATGCCGGGGTCAGAAAAACTGGTGCCTGGGGAGGCAAATTTTTTTTGATCCCAAATGCAAAAATCCATGCCAGGATGAGTTTCGGGGTAGAATTCCATACTTAAAAATGGTATTGCTTGCTGTTTTTAAAAATCAGTCTTTTTGTGCCTGAAGAAGAAAACGCGTGATGCCAGGGTCAGAAAAAATGATGTCTGGGTAGGCAAATTTTTTTTGATCCCAAATGCAAAAACGGATGCCAGGACGAAATGCAGGGTCGATTTCCAAACTTAAAAATGGTATTGCTTGCTGTTTTTAAAAATCAAGCATTTTGGTGCCTGAAGAAGAAAACGCGTGATGCCGGGGTCAGAAAAACTGGTGCCTGGGGAGGCAAATTTTTTTTGATCCCAAATGCAAAAACGGATGCCAGGACGAAATTCCGGGTCGAATTCCAAACTTAAAAATGGTATTGCTTGCTGTTTTTAAAAATCAAGCTTTTAGGTGCCTGAAGAAGAAAACACGTGATGCCGGTGTCAGAAAAACTGGTGCCTGGGGAGGTAAAATTTTTTTGATCCCAAATGCAAAAACGGATGCCAGGACTAAATTCGGGGTCGAATTCCAATCTTAAAAATGGTATTGCTTGCTGTTTTTAAAAATCAAGCTTTTTGGTGCCTAAAGAAGAAAACGCGTGATGCCGGGGTCAGAAAAACTGGTGCCTGGGGAGGCAAATTTTTTTTGATCCCAAATGCAAAAACGGATGCCAGGACGAAATGCAGGGTCGAATTCCAAACTTAAAAATGGTATTGCTTGCTGTTTTTAAAAATCAAGCATTTTGGTGCCTGAAGAAGAAAACGCGTGATGCCGGGGTCAGAAAAACTGGTGCCTGGGGAGGCAAATTTTTTTTGATCCCAAATGCAAAAACGGATGCCAGGACGAAATTCGGGGTCGAATTCCAAACTTAAAAATGGTATTGCTTGCTGTTTTTAAAAATCAAGCTTTTTGGTGCCTGAACAAGAAAACGCGTGATGCCAGGGTCAGAAAAACTGGTGCGTGGGGAGGCAAATTTTTTTTGATCCCAAATGTAAAAATGGATGCCAGGACGAAATTCCGGGTCGAATTCCAATCTTAAAAATGGTATTGCTTGCTGTTTTTAAAAATCAAGCTTTTTGGTGCCTGAAGAAGAAAACATGTGATGCCGGGGTCAGAAAAACTGGTGCCTGGGGAGGTAAAATTTTTTTGATCCCAAATGCAAAAACGGATGCCAGGACGAAATTCGGGGTCGAATTCCAATCTTAAAAATGGTATTGCTTGCTGTTTTTAAAAATCAAGCATTTTGGTGCCTGAAGAAGAAATCGCGTGATGCCGGGGTCAGAAAAACTGGTGCCTGGTGAGGCAAATTTTTTTTGATCCCAAATGCAAAAACGGATGCCAGGACGAAATTCCGGGTCGAATTCCAATCTCAAAAATGGTATAGCTTGCTGTTTTTAAAAATCAAGCTTTTTGGTGCCTGAAGAAGAAAACGCGTGATGCCGGGGTCAGAAAAACTGGTGCCTGGGAGGCAAAATTTTTTTGATCCCAAATGCAAAAACGGATGCCAGGACGAAATTCGGGGTCGAATTCCATCCTTAAAAATGGTATTGCTTGCTGTTTTTAAAAATGAAGCTTTTTCGTGCCTGAAGAAGAAAACGCGTGATGCCGGGGTCAGAAAAACTGGTGCCTGGGGAGGCAAATTTTTTTTGATCCCAAATGCAAAAATCCATGCCAGGATGAGTTTCAGGGTAGAATTCCATACTTAAAAATGATATTGCTTAATGTTTTTAAAAATCAAGCATTTTGGTGCCTGAAGAAGAAAACGCGTGATGCCGGGGTCAGAAAAACTGGTGCCTGGGGAGGCAAATTTTTTTTGATCCCAAATGCAAAAACGGATGCCAGGACGAAATTCCGGGTCGAATTCCAAACTTAAAAATGGTATTGCTTGCTGTTTTTAAAAATCAAGCTTTTTGGTGCCTGAAGAAGAAATCGCGTGATGCCGGGGTCAGAAAAACTGGTGCCTGGGGAGGCAAATTTTTTTTGATCCCAAATGCAAAAACGGATGCCAGGACGAAATTCCGGGTCGAATTCCAAACTTAAAAATGGTATTGCTTGCTGTTTTTAAAAATCAAGCTTTTTGGTGCCTGAAGAAGAAAACACGTGATGCCGGGGTCAGAAAAACTGGTGCCTGGGGAGGTAAATTTTTTTTGATCCCAAATGCAAAAAGGGATGCCAGGACGAAATTCGGGGTCGAATTCCAATCTTAAAAATGGTATTGCTTGCTGTTTTTAAAATCAAGCTTTTTGGTGCCTAAAGAAGAAAACGCGTGATGCCGGGGTCAGAAAAAATGATGCCTGGGTAGGCAAAAGTTTTTTGATCCCAAATGCAAAAACGGATGCCAGGACGAAATGCAGGGTCGAATTCCAAACTTAAAAATGGTATTGCTTGCTGTTTTTAAAAATCAAGCTTTCTGGTGCCTGAAGAAGAAAACGCGTGATGCCGGGGTCAGAAAAACTGGTGCCTGGGGAGGCAAATTTTTTTTGATCCCAAATGCAAAAACGGATGCCAGGATGAAATTCGGGGTCGAATTCCAAACTTAAAAATGGTATTGCTTGCTGTTTTTAAAAATCAAGCTTTTTGGTGCCTGAAGAAGAAATCGCGTGATGCCGGGGTCAGAAAAACTGGTGCCTGGGGAGGCAAATTTTTTTTGATCCCAAATGCAAAAACGGATGCCAGGACGAAATTCCGGGTCGAATTCCAAACTTAAAAATGGTATTGCTTGCTGTTTTTAAAAATCAAGCTTTTTGGTGCCTGAAGAAGAAAACACGTGATGCCGGGGTCAGAAAAACTGGTGCCTGGGGAGGTAAAATTTTTTTGATCCCAAATGCAAAAAGGGATGCCAGGACGAAATTCGGGGTCGAATTCCAATCTTAAAAATGGTATTGCTTGCTGTTTTTAAAAATCAAGCTTTTTGGTGCCTAAAGAAGAAAACGCGTGATGCCGGGGTCAGAAAAAATGATGCCTGGGTAGGCAAAAATTTTTTGATCCCAAATGCAAAAACGGATGCCAGGACGAAATGCAGGGTCGAATTCCAAACTTAAAAATGGTATTGCTTGCTGTTTTTAAAAATCAAGCTTTTTGGTGCCTGAAGAAGAAAACGCGTGATGCCGGGGTCAGAAAAACTGGTGCCTGGGGAGGCAAATTTTTTTTGATCCCAAATGCAAAAACGGATGCCAGGACGAAATTCGGGGTCGAATTCCAAACTTAAAAATGGTATTGCTTGCTGTTTTTAAAAATCAAGCTTTTTGGTGCCTGACGAAGAAAACACGTGATGCCGGGGTCAGAAAAACTGGTGCCTGGGGAGGCAAATTTTTTTGATCCCAAATGCAAAAACGGATGCCAGGACGAAATTCCGGGTCGAATTCCAAACTTAAAAATGGTATTGCTTGCTGTTTTTAAAAATCAAGCATTTTGGTGCCTGAAGAAGAAAACACGTGATGCCGGTGTCAGAAAAACTGGTGCCTGGGGAGGTAAAATTTTTTTGATCCCAAATGCAAAAACGGATGCCAGGACTAAATTCGGGGTCGAATTCCAATCTTAAAAATGGTATTGCTTGCTGTTTTTAAAAATCAAGCTTTTTGGTGCCTAAAGAAGAAAACGCGTGATGCCGGGGTCAGAAAAACTGGTGCCTGGGGAGGCAATTTTTTTTTGATCCCAAATGCAAAAACGGATGCCAGGACGAAATGCAGGGTCGAATTCCAAACTTAAAAATGGTATTGCTTGCTGTTTTTAAAAATCAAGCATTTTGGTGCTTGAAGAAGAAAACGCGTGATGCCGGGGTCAGAAAAAATGATGCCTGGGTAGGCAAATTTTTTTTGATCCCAAATGCAAAAACGGATGCCAGGATGAAATTCGGGGTCGAATTCCAAACTTAAAAATGGTATTGCTTGCTGTTTTTAAAAATCAAGCTTTTTGGTGCCTGACGAAGAAAACGCGTGATGCCGGGGTCAGAAAAACTGGTGCCTGGGGAGGCAAATTTTTTTTGATCCCAAATGCAAAAACGGATGCCAGGACGAAATTCCGGGTCGAATTCCAAACTTAAAAATGGTATTGCTTGCTGTTTTTAAAAATCAAGCATTTTGGTGCCTGAAGAAGAAAACGCGTGATGCCGGGGTCAGAAAAACTGGTCCCTGGAGAGGTAAAATTTTTTTGATCCCAAATGCAAAAACGGATGACAGGACGAAATTCGGGGTTGAATTCCATACTTAAAAATGGTATTGCTTGCTGTTTTTAAAAATGAAGCTTTTTCGTGCCTGAAGAAGAAAACGCGTGATGCCGGGGTCAGAAAAACTGGTGCCTGGGGAGGCAAATTTTTTTTGATCCCAAATGCAAAAATCCATGCCAGGATGAGTTTCGGGGTAGAATTCCATACTTAAAAATGGTATTGCTTGCTGTTTTTAAAAATCAGTCTTTTTGTGCCTGAAGAAGAAAACGCGTGATGCCGGGGTCAGAAAAAATGATGTCTGGGTAGGCAAATTTTTTTTGATCCCAAATGCAAAAACGGATGCCAGGACGAAATGCAGGGTCGATTTCCAAACTTAAAAATGGTATTGCTTGCTGTTTTTAAAAATCAAGCTTTTTGGTGCCTGAAGAAGAAAACGCGTGATGCCGGGGTCAGAAAAACTGGTGCCTGGGGAGGCAAATTTTTTTTGATCCCAAATGCAAAAACGGATGCCAGGACGAAATTCCGGGTCGAATTCCAAACTTAAAAATGGTATTGCTTGCTGTTTTTAAAAATCAAGCTTTTTGGTGCCTGAAGAAGAAAACACGTGATGCCGGGGTCAGAAGAACTGGTGCCTGGGGAGGTAAAATTTTTTTGATCCCAAATGCAAAAACGGATGCCAGGACGAAATTCGGGGTCGAATTCCAATCTTAAAAATGGTATTGCTTGCTGTTTTTAAAAATCAAGCTTTTTGGTGCCTAAAGAAGAAAACGCGTGATGCCGGGGTCAGAAAAAATGATGCCTGGGTAGGCAAATTTTTTTTGATCCCAAATGCAAAAACGGATGCCAGGACGAAATTCCCGGTCGAATTCCAAACTTAAAAATGTTATTGCTTGCTGTTTTTAAAAATCAAGCTTTTTGGTGCCTGAAGAAGAAAACGCGTGATGCCGGGGTCAGAAAAACTGGTGCCTGGGGAGGCAAATTTTTTTTGATCCCAAATGCAAAAACGGATGCCAGGACGAAATTCCGGGTCGAATTCCAAACTTAAAAATGGTATTGCTTGCTGTTTTTAAAAATCAAGCTTTTAGGTGCCTGAAGAAGAAAACACGTGATGCCGGTGTCAGAAAAACTGGTGCCTGGGGAGGTAAAATTTTTTTGATCCCAAATGCAAAAACGGATGCCAGGACTAAATTCGGGGTCGAATTCCAATCTTAAAAATGGTATTGCTTGCTGTTTTTAAAAATCAAGCTTTTTGGTGCCTAAAGAAGAAAACGCGTGATGCCGGGGTCAGAAAAACTGGTGCCTGGGGAGGCAAATTTTTTTTGATCCCAAATGCAAAAACGGATGCCAGGACGAAATGCAGGGTCGAATTCCAAACTTAAAAATGGTATTGCTTGCTGTTTTTAAAAATCAAGCATTTTGGTGCCTGAAGAAGAAAACGCGTGATGCCGGGGTCAGAAAAACTGGTGCCTGGGGAGGCAAATTTTTTTTGATCCCAAATGCAAAAACGGATGCCAGGACGAAATTCGGGGTCGAATTCCAAACTTAAAAATGGTATTGCTTGCTGTTTTTAAAAATCAAGCTTTTTGGTGCCTGAACAAGAAAACGCGTGATGCCAGGGTCAGAAAAACTGGTGCGTGGGGAGGCAAATTTTTTTTGATCCCAAATGCAAAAACGGATGCCAGGACGAAATTCCGGGTCGAATTCCAATCTTAAAAATGGTATTGCTTGCTGTTTTTAAAAATCAAGCTTTTTGGTGCCTGAAGAAGAAAACATGTGATGCCGGGGTCAGAAAAACTGGTGCCTGGGGAGGTAAAATTTTTTTGATCCCAAATGCAAAAACGGATGCCAGGACGAAATTCTGGGTCGAATTCCAATCTTAAAAATGGTATTGCTTGCTGTTTTTAAAAATCAAGCATTTTGGTGCCTGAAGAAGAAATCGCGTGATGCCGGGGTCAGAAAAACTGGTGCCTGGTGAGGCAAATTTTTTTTGATCCCAAATGCAAAAACGGATGCCAGGACGAAATTCCGGGTCGAATTCCAATCTCAAAAATGGTATAGCTTGCTGTTTTTAAAAATCAAGCTTTTTGGTGCCTGAAGAAGAAAACGCGTGATGCCGGGGTCAGAAAAACTGGTGCCTGGGAGGCAAAATTTTTTTGATCCCAAATGCAAAAACGGATGCCAGGACGAAATTCGGGGTCGAATTCCATCCTTAAAAATGGTATTGCTTGCTGTTTTTAAAAATGAAGCTTTTTCGTGCCTGAAGAAGAAAACGCGTGATGCCGGGGTCAGAAAAACTGGTGCCTGGGGAGGCAAATTTTTTTTGATCCCAAATGCAAAAATCCATGCCAGGATGAGTTTCAGGGTAGAATTCCATACTTAAAAATGATATTGCTTAATGTTTTTAAAAATCAAGCATTTTGGTGCCTGAAGAAGAAAACGCGTGATGCCGGGGTCAGAAAAACTGGTGCCTGGGGAGGCAAATTTTTTTGATCCCAAATGCAAAAACGGATGCCAGGACGAAATTCCGGGTCGAATTCCAAACTTAAAAATGGTATTGCTTGCTGTTTTTAAAAATCAAGCTTTTTGGTGCCTAAAGAAGAAAACGCGTGATGCCGGGGTCAGAAAAAATGATGCCTGGGTAGGCAAAAGTTTTTTGATCCCAAATGCAAAAACGGATGCCAGGACGAAATGCAGGGTCGAATTCCAAACTTAAAAATGGTATTGCTTGCTGTTTTTAAAAATCAAGCTTTCTGGTGCCTGAAGAAGAAAACGCGTGATGCCGGGGTCAGAAAAACTGGTGCCTGGGGAGGCAAATTTTTTTTGATCCCAAATGCAAAAACGGATGCCAGGATGAAATTCGGGGTCGAATTCCAAACTTAAAAATGGTATTGCTTGCTGTTTTTAAAAATCAAGCTTTTTGGTGCCTGAAGAAGAAATCGCGTGATGCCGGGGTCAGAAAAACTGGTGCCTGGGGAGGCAAATTTTTTTTGATCCCAAATGCAAAAACGGATGCCAGGACGAAATTCCGGGTCGAATTCCAAACTTAAAAATGGTATTGCTTGCTGTTTTTAAAAATCAAGCTTTTTGGTGCCTGAAGAAGAAAACACGTGATGCCGGGGTCAGAAAAACTGGTGCCTGGGGAGGTAAAATTTTTTTGATCCCAAATGCAAAAAGGGATGCCAGGACGAAATTCGGGGTCGAATTCCAATCTTAAAAATGGTATTGCTTGCTGTTTTTAAAAATCAAGCTTTTTGGTGCCTAAAGAAGAAAACGCGTGATGCCGGGGTCAGAAAAAATGATGCCTGGGTAGGCAAAAATTTTTTGATCCCAAATGCAAAAACGGATGCCAGGACGAAATGCAGGGTCGAATTCCAAACTTAAAAATGGTATTGCTTGCTGTTTTTAAAAATCAAGCTTTTTGGTGCCTGAAGAAGAAAACGCGTGATGCCGGGGTCAGAAAAACTGGTGCCTGGGGAGGCAAATTTTTTTTGATCCCAAATGCAAAAACGGATGCCAGGATGAAATTCGGGGTCGAATTCCAAACTTAAAAATGGTATTGCTTGCTGTTTTTAAAAATCAAGCTTTTTGGTGCCTGACGAAGAAAACACGTGATGCCGGGGTCAGAAAAACTGGTGCCTGGGGAGGCAAATTTTTTTTGATCCCAAATGCAAAAACGGATGCCAGGACGAAATGCAGGGTCGATTTCCAAACTTAAAAATGGTATTGCTTGCTGTTTTTAAAAATCAAGCATTTTGGTGCCTGAAGAAGAAAACGTGTGATGCCGGGGTCAGAAAAACTGGTGCCTGGGGAGGCAAATTTTTTTTGATCCCAAATGCAAAAACGGATGCCAGGACGAAATTCCGGGTCGAATTCCAAACTTAAAAATGGTATTGCTTGCTGTTTTTAAAAATCAAGCTTTTTGGTGCCTGAAGAAGAAAACGCGTGATGCCGGGGTCAGAAAAACTGGTGCCTGGGGAGGCAAATTTTTTTTGATCCCAAATGCAAAAACGGATGCCAGGACGAAATTCCGGGTCGAATTCCAAACTTAAAAATGGTATTGCTTGCTGTTTTTAAAAATCAAGCATTTTGGTGCCTGAAGAAGAAAACGCGTGATGCCGGGGTCAGAAAAACTGGTCCCTGGAGAGGTAAAATTTTTTTGATCCCAAATGCAAAAACGGATGACAGGACGAAATTCGGGGTTGAATTCCATACTTAAAAATGGTATTGCTTGCTGTTTTTAAAAATGAAGCTTTTTCGTGCCTGAAGAAGAAAACGCGTGATGCCGGGGTCAGAAAAACTGGTGCCTTGGGAGGCAAATTTTTTTTGATCCCAAATGCAAAAATCCATGCCAGGATGAGTTTCGGGGTAGAATTCCATACTTAAAAATGGTATTGCTTGCTGTTTTTAAAAATCAGTCTTTTTGTGCCTGAAGAAGAAAACGCGTGATGCCGGGGTCAGAAAAAATGATGCCTGGGTAGGCAAATTTTTTTTGATCCCAAATGCAAAAACGGATGCCAGGACGAAATGCAGGGTCGATTTCCAAACTTAAAAATGGTATTGCTTGCTGTTTTTAAAAATCAAGCTTTTTGGTGTCTGGAGAAGAAAACGCGTGATGCCGGGGTCAGAAAAACTGGTGCCTGGGGAGGCAAATTTTTTTTGATCCCAAATGCAAAAACGGATGCCAGGACGAAATTCCGGGTCGAATTCCAAACTTAAAAATGGTATTGCTTGCTGTTTTTAAAAATCAAGCTTTTTGGTGCCTGAAGAAGAAAACACGTGATGCCGGGGTCAGAAGAACTGGTGCCTGGGGAGGTAAAATTTTTTTGATCCCAAATGCAAAAACGGATGCCAGGACGAAATTCCGGGTCGAATTCCAATCTTAAAAATGGTATTGCTTGCTGTTTTTAAAAATCAAGCTTTTTGGTGCCTAAAGAAGAAAACGCGTGATGCCGGGGTCAGAAAAAATGATGCCTGGGTAGGCAAATTTTTTTTGATCCCAAATGCAAAAACGGATGCCAGGACGAAATTCCGGGTCGAATTCCAAACTTAAAAATGTTATTGCTTGCTGTTTTTAAAAATCAAGCTTTTTGGTGCCTGAAGAAGAAAACGCGTGATGCCGGTGTCAGAAAAACTGGTGCCTGGGGAGGCAAATTTTTTTTGATCCCAAATGCAAAAACGGATGGCAGGACGAAATTCGGGGTCGAATTCCAAACTTAAAAATGATATTGCTTGCTGTTTTTAAAAATCAAGCTTTTTGGTGCCTGGAGAAGAAAATGCGTGATGCCGGTGTCAGAAATACTGGTGCCTGGGGAGGCAAATTTTTTTTGATCCCAAATGCAAAAATCCATGCCAGGATGAGTTTCAGGGTAGAATTCCATACTTAAAAATGATATTGCTTAATGTTTTTAAAAATCAAGCATTTTGGTGCCTGAAGAAGAAAACGCGTGATGCCGGGGTCAGAAAAACTGGTGCCTGGGGAGGCAAATTTTTTTTGATCCCAAATGCAAAAACGGATGCCAGGACGAAATTCCGGGTCGAATTCCAAACTTAAAAATGGTATTGCTTGCTGTTTTTAAAAATCAAGCTTTTTGGTGCCTGAAGAAGAAATCGCGTGATGCCGGGGTCAGAAAAACTGGTGCCTGGGGAGGCAAATTTTTTTTGATCCCAAATGCAAAAACGGATGCCAGGACGAAATTCCGGGTCGAATTCCAAACTTAAAAATGTTATTGCTTGCTGTTTTTAAAAATCAAGCTTTTTGGTGCCTGAAGAAGAAAACGCGTGATGCCGGGGTCAGAAAAACTGGTGCCTGGGGAGGCAAATTTTTTTTGATCCCAAATGCAAAAACGGATGGCAGGACGAAATTCGGGGTCGAATTCCAACTTAAAAATGATATTGCTTGCTGTTTTTAAAAATCAAGCTTTTTGGTGTCTGGAGAAGAAAACGCGTGATGCGGGGTCAGAAATACTGGTGCCTGGGGAGGCAAATTTTTTTTGATCCCAAATGCAAAAATCCATGCCAGGATGAGTTTCAGGGTAGAATTCCATACTTAAAAATGATATTGCTTAATGTTTTTAAAAATCAAGCATTTTGGTTCCTGAAGAAGAAAACGCGTGATGCCGGGGTCAGAAAAACTGGTGCCTGGGGAGGCAAATTTTTTTTGATCCCAAATGCAAAAACGGATGCCAGGACGAAATTCCGGGTCGAATTCCAAACTTAAAAATGGTATTGCTTGCTGTTTTTAAAAATCAAGCTTTTGGTGCCTGAAGAAGAAATCGCGTGATGCCGGGGTCAGAAAAACTGGTGCCTGGGGAGGCAAATTTTTTTGATCCCAAATGCAAAAATGGATGCCAGGACGAAATTCCGGGTCGAATTCCAAACTTAAAAATGGTATTGCTTGCTGTTTTTAAAAATCAAGCTTTTTGGTGCCTGAAGAAGAAAACACGTGATGCCGGGGTCAGAAAAACTGGTGCCTGGGGAGGTAAAATTTTTTTGATCCCAAATGCAAAAAGGGATGCCAGGACGAGATTCGGGGTCGAATTCCAATCTTAAAAATGGTATTGCTTGCTGTTTTTAAAAATCAAGCTTTTTGGTGCCTAAAGAAGAAAACGCGTGATGCCGGGGTCAGAAAAAATGATGCCTGGGTAGGCAAAAAATTTTTGATCCCAAATGCAAAAACGGATGCCAGGACGAAATGCAGGGTCGAATTCCAAACTTAAAAATGGTATTGCTTGCTGTTTTTAAAAATCAAGCTTTTTGGTGCCTGAAGAAGAAAACGCGTGATGCCGGGGTCAGAAAAACTGGTGCCTGGGAGGCAAAATTTTTTTGATCCCAAATGCAAAAACGGATGCCAGGACGAAATTCGGGGTCGAATTCCATCCTTAAAAATGGTATTGCTTGCTGTTTTTAAAAATGAAGCTTTTTCGTGCCTGAAGAAGAAAACGCGTGATGCCGGGGTCAGAAAAACTGGTGCCTGGGGAGGCAAATTTTTTTTGATCCCAAATGCAAAAATCCATGCCAGGATGAGTTTCAGGGTAGAATTCCATACTTAAAAATGATATTGCTTAATGTTTTTAAAAATCAAGCATTTTGGTGCCTGAAGAAGAAATCGCGTGATGCCGGGGTCAGAAAAACTGGTGCCTGGGGAGGCAAATTTTTTTTGATCCCAAATGCAAAAACGGATGCCAGGACGAAATTCCGGGTCGAATTCCAAACTTAAAAATGGTATTGCTTGCTGTTTTTAAAAATCAAGCTTTTAGGTGCCTGAAGAAGAAAACATGTGATGCCGGGGTCAGAAAAACTGCTGCCTGGGGAGGTAAAATTTTTTTGATCCCAAATGCAAAAACGGATGCCAGGACGAAATTCCAGGTCGAATTCCAATCTTAAAAATGGTATTGCTTGCTGTTTTTAAAAATCAAGCTTTTTGGTGCCTGAAGAAGAAAACGCGTGATGCCGGGGTCAGAAAAACTGGTGCCTGGGGAGGCAAATTTTTTTTGATCCCAAATGCAAAAACGGATGCCAGGACGAAATGCAGGGTCGATTTCCAAACTTAAAAATGGTATTGCTTGCTGTTTTTAAAAATCAAGCTTTTAGGTGCCTGAAGAAGAAAACACGTGATGCCGGTGTCAGAAAAACTGGTGCCTGGGGAGGTAAAATTTTTTTGATCCCAAATGCAAAAACGGATGCCAGGACTAAATTCGGGGTCGAATTCCAATCTTAAAAATGGTATTGCTTGCTGTTTTTAAAAATCAAGCTTTTTGGTGCCTAAAGAAGAAAACGCGTGATGCCGGGGTCAGAAAAACTGGTGCCTGGGGAGGCAAATTTTTTTTGATCCCCAATGCAAAAACGGATGCCAGGACGAAATGCAGGGTCGATTTCCAAACTTAAAAATGGTATTGCTTGCTGTTTTTAAAAATCAAGCATTTTGGTGCCTGAAGAAGAAAACGCGTGATGCCGGGGTCAGAAAAACTGGTGCCTGGGGAGGCAAATTTTTTTTGATCCCAAATGCAAAAACGGATGCCAGGACGAAATTCCGGGTCGAATTCCAAACTTAAAAATGGTATTGCTTGCTGTTTTTAAAAATCAAGCTTTTTGGTGCCTGAACAAGAAAACGCGTGATGCCAGGGTCAGAAAAACTGGTGCATGGGGAGGCAAATTTTTTTTGATTCCAAATGTAAAAACGGATGCCAGGACGAAATTCCGGGTCGAATTCCAATCTTAAAAATGGTATTGCTTGCTGTTTTTAAAAATCAAGCTTTTTGGTGCCTGAAGAAGAAAACGCGTGATGCCGGGGTCAGAAAAACTGGTGCCTGGGAGGCAAAATTTTTTTGATCCCAAATGCAAAAACGGATGCCAGGACGAAATTCGGGGTCGAATTCCATCCTTAAAAATGGTATTGCTTGCTGTTTTTAAAAATGAAGCTTTTTCGTGCCTGAAGAAGAAAACGCGTGATGCCGGGGTCAGAAAAACTGGTGCCTGGGGAGGCAAATTTTTTTTGATCCCAAATGCAAAAATCCATGCCAGGATGAGTTTCAGGGTTGAATTCCATACTTAAAAATGATATTGCTTAATGTTTTTAAAAATCAAGCATTTTGGTGTCTGAAGAAGAAAACGCGTGATGCCGGGGTCAGAAAAACTGGTGCCTGGGGAGGCAAATTTTTTTTGATCCCAAATGCAAAAACGGATGCCAGGACGAAATTCCGGGTCGAATTCCAAACTTAAAAATGGTATTGCTTGCTGTTTTTAAAAATCAAGCTTTTTGGTGCCTGAAGAAGAAATCGCGTGATGCCGGGGTCAGAAAAACTGGTGCCTGGGGAGGCAAATTTTTTTTGATCCCAAATGCAAAAACAGATGCCAGGACGAAATTCCGGGTCGAATTCCAAACTTAAAAATGGTATTGCTTGCTGTTTTTAAAAATCAAGCTTTTTGGTGCCTGACGAAGAAAACACGTGATGCCGGGGTCAGAAAAACTGGTGCCTGGGGAGGCAAATTTTTTTTGATCCCAAATGCAAAAACGGATGCCAGGACGAAATGCAGGGTCGATTTCCAAACTTAAAAATGGTATTGCTTGCTGTTTTTAAAAATCAAGCATTTTGGTGCCTGAAGAAGAAAACGCGTGATGCCGGGGTCAGAAAAACTGGTGCCTGGGGAGGCAAATTTTTTTTGATCCCAATTGCAAAAACGGATGCCAGGACGAAATTCCGGGTCGAATTCCAAACTTAAAAATGGTATTGCTTGCTGTTTTTAAAAATCAAGCTTTTTGGTGCCTGAAGAAGAAAACGCGTGATGCCGGGGTCAGAAAAACTGGTGCCTGGGGAGGCAAATTTTTTTTGATCCCAAATGCAAAAACGGATGCCAGGACGAAATTCGGGGTCGAATTCCAAACTTAAAAATGGTATTGCTTGCTGTTTTTAAAAATCAAGCTTTTTGGTGCCTGAAGAAGAAAACACGTGATGCCGGGGTCAGAAGAACTGGTGCCTGGGGAGGTAAAATTTTTTTGATCCCAAATGCAAAAACGGATGCCAGGACGAAATTCGGGGTCGAATTCCAATCTTAAAAATGGTATTGCTTGCTGTTTTTAAAAATCAAGCTTTTTGGTGCCTAAAGAAGAAAACGCGTGATGCCGGGGTCAGAAAAAATGATGCCTGGGTAGGCAAATTTTTTTTGATCCCAAATGCAAAAACGGATGCCAGGACGAAATTCCGGGTCGAATTCCAATCTTAAAAATTGTATTGCTTGCTGTTTTTAAAAATCAAGCTTTTTGGTGCCTAAAGAAGAAAACGCGTGATGCCGGGGTCAGAAAAACTGGTGCCTGGGGAGGCAAATTTTTTTTGATCCCAAATGCAAAAACGGATGCCAGGACGAAATTCTGGGTTGAATTCCAAACTTAAAAATGGTATTGCTTGCTGTTTTTAAAAATCAAGCTTTTAGGTGCCTGAAGAAGAAATCGCGTGATGCCGGGGTCAGAAAAACTGGTGCCTGGGGAGGTAAAATTTTTTTGATCCCAAATGCAAAAACGGATGCCAGGACGAAATTCGGGGTCGAATTCCAATCTTAAAAATGGTATTGCTTGCTGTTTTTAAAAATCAAGCATTTTAGTGCCTGAAGAAGAAATCGCGTGATGCCGGGGTCAGAAAAACTGGTGCCTGGGGAGGCAAATTTTTTTTGATCCCAAATGCAAAAATCCATGCCAGGATGAGTTTCAGGGTAGAATTCCATACTTAAAAATGATATTGCTTAATGTTTTTAAAAATCAAGCATTTTGGTGCCTGAAGAAGAAAACGCGTGATGCCGGGGTCAGAAAAACTGGTGCCTGGGGAGGCAAATTTTTTTTGATCCCAAATGCAAAAACGGATGCCAGGACGAAATTCCGGGTCGAATTCCAAACTTAAAAATGGTATTGCTTGCTGTTTTTAAAAATCAAGCTTTTTGGTGCCTGAAGAAGAAAACACGTGATGCCGGGGTCAGAAAAACTGGTGCCTGGGGAGGCAAATTTTTTTTGATCCCAAATGCAAAAACGGATGCCAGGACGAAATGCAGGGTCGATTTCCAAACTTAAAAATGGTATTGCTTGCTGTTTTTAAAAATCAAGCATTTTGGTGCCTGAAGAAGAAAACGCGTGATGCCGGGGTCAGAAAAACTGGTGCGTGGGGAGGCAAATTTTTTTTGATCCCAAATGCAAAAACGGATGCCAGGACGAAATTCCGGGTCGAATTCCAAACTTAAAAATGGTATTGCTTGCTGTTTTTAAAAATCAAGCTTTTTGGTGCCTGAAGAAGAAAACGCGTGATGCCGGGGTCAGAAAAACTCTTGCTTTGGGAGGCAAAATTTTTTTGATCCCAAATGCAAAAACGGATGCCAGGACGAAATTCGGGGTTGAATTCCAAACTTAAAAATGATATTGCTTGCTTTTTTAAAAAATCAAGATTTTTTGTGCCTGAAGAAGAAAATGCGTGATGCCGGGGTCAGAAAAACTGGTGCCTGGGGAGGCAAATTTTTTTTGATCCCAAATGCAAAAACGGATGCCAGGACGAAATGCAGGGTCGAATTCCAAACTTAAAAATGGTATTGCTTGCTGTTTTTAAAAATCAAGCATTTTGGTGCCTGAAGAAGAAAACGCGTGATGCCGGGGTCAGAAAAACTGGTGCCTGGGGAGGCAAATTTTTTTTGATCCCAAATGCAAAAACGGATGGCAGGACGAAATTCGGGGTCGAATTCCAATCTTAAAAATGGTATTGCTTGCTGTTTTTAAAAATCAAGCTTTTTGGTGCCTAAAGAAGAAAACGCGTGATGCCGGGGTCAGAAAAACTGGTGCCTGGGGAGGCAAATTTTTTTTGATCCCAAATGCAAAAACAGATGGCAGGACGAAATTCGGGGTCGAATTCCAAACTTAAAAATGGTATTGCTTGCTGTTTTTAAAAATCAAGCTTTTTGGTGCCTGAAGAAGAAAACGCGTGATGCCAGGGTCAGAAAAACTGGTGCCTGGGGAGGTAAAATTTTTTTGATCCAAAATGCAAAAACGGATGCCAGGACGAAATTCGGGGTCGAATTCCAATCTTAAAAATGGTATTGCTTGCTGTTTTTAAAAGTCAAGCTTTTTGGTGCCTAAAGAAGAAAACGCGTGATGCCGGGGTCAGAAAAAATGATGCCTGGGTAGGCAAAATTTTTTTGATCCCAAATGCAAAAACGGATGCCAGGACGAAATGCAGGGTCGAATTCCAATCTTAAAAATGGTATTGCTTGCTGTTTTTAAAAGTCAAGCTTTTTGGTGCCTGAAGAAGAAAACGCGTGATGCCGGGGTCAGAAAAACTGGTGCCTGGAGAGGTAAAATTTTTTTGATCCCAAATGCAAAAATGGATGCCAGGATGAGATTCCGGGCAGAATTCCACACTTAAAAATGGTATTGCTTGCTGTTTTTAAAAATCAAGATTTTTCGTGCCTAAAAAAGAAAACGCGTGATGCCGGGGTCAGAAAAATTGGTAGCTGGTGAGGCAAATTTTTTTTGATCCCAAATGCAAAAATGGATGCCAGGATGAGATTGAGGGTAGGAAACGCGTGATGCCGGGGTCAGAAAAACTGGTGCCTGGGGAGGCAAATTTTTTTTGATCCCAAATGCAAAAACGGATGCCAGGACGAAATGCAGGGTCGATTTCCAAACTTCAAAATGGTATTGCTTGCTATTTTTAAAAATCAAGCTTTTTGGTGCCTGAAGAAGAAAACGCGTGATGCCGGGGTCAGAAAAACTGGTTCCTGGGGAGGTAAAATTTTTTTGATCCCAAATGCAAAAACGGATGCCAGGATGAGATTCCGGGCAGAATTCCACACTTAAAAATGGTATTGCTTGCTGTTTTTAAAAATCAAGATTTTTCGTGCCTAAAAAAGAAAACGCGTGATGCCGGGGTCAGAAAAATTGGTAGCTGGTGAGGCAAATTTTTTTTGATCCCAAATGCAAAAATGGATGCCAGGATGAGATTGAGGGTAGGAAACGCGTGATGCCGGGGTCAGAAAAACTGGTGCCTGGGGAGGCAAATTTTTTTTGATCCCAAATGCAAAAACGGATGCCAGGATGAAATTCGGGGTCGAATTCCAATCTTAAAAATGGTATTGCTTGCTGTTTTTAAAAATCAAGCTTTTTGGTGCCTAAAGAAGAAAACGCGTGATGCCGGGGTCAGAAAAAATGATGCCTGGGTAGGCAAATTTTTTTTGATCCCAAATGCAAAAACGATTGCCAGGACGAAATTCCGGGTCGAATTCCAAACTTAAAAATGGTATTGCTTGCTGTTTTTAAAAATCAAGCTTTTTGGTGCCTGAAGAGGAAAACGCGTGATGCCGGGGTCAGAAAAAATGGTGCCTGGGGAGGCAAATTTTTTTTGATCCCAAATGCAAAAACGGATGCCAGGACGAAATTCCGGGTCGAATTCCAAACTTAAAAATGGTATTGCTTGCTGTTTTTAAAAATCAAGCTTCTTGGTGCCTGAAAAAGAAAACACGTAATGCCGGGGTCAGAAAAACTGGTGCCTGGGGAGATAAAATTTTTTTGATCCCAAATGCAAAAACGGATGCCAGGACGAAATTCGGGGTCGAATTCCAATCTTAAAAATGGTATTGCTTGCTATTTTTAAAAATCAAGCTTTTTGGTGCCTGAAGAAGAAAACGCGTGATGCCGGGGTCAGAAAAACTGGTTCCTGGGGAGGTAAAATTTTTTTGATCCCAAATGCAAAAACGGATGCCAGGACGAAATTCGGGGTCGAATTCCAATCTTAAAAATGGTATTGCTTGCTGTTTTTAAAAATCAAGCTTTTTGGTGCCTAAAGAAGAAAACGCATGATGCCGGGGTCAGAAAAAATGAGGCCTGGGTAGGCAAAAATTTTTTGATCCCAAATGCAAAAACGGATGCCAGGACGAAATGCAGGGTCGAATTCCAAACTTAAAAATGGTATTGCTTGCTGTTTTTAAAAATCAAGCATTTTGGTGCCTGAAGAAGAAAACGCGTGATGCCGGGGTCAGAAAAACTGGTGCCTGGGGAGGCAAATTTTTTTTGATCCCAAATGCAAAAACGGATGCCAGGACGAAATTCGGGGTCGAATTCCAAACTTAAAAATGGTATTGCTTGCTGTTTTTAAAAATTAAGCATTTTGGTGCCTGAAGAAGAAATCGCGTGATGCCGGGGTCAGAAAAACTGGTGCCTGGGAAGGCAAATTTCTTTTGATCCCAAATGCAAAAACGGATGCCAGGACGAAATTCCGGGTCGAATTCCAATCTTAAAAATGGTATTGCTTGTTGTTTTTAAAAATCAAGCTTTTTGGTGCCTGAAGAAGAAAACGCGTGATGCCGGGGTCAGAAAAACTGGTGCTTGGGGAGGCAAATTTTTTTTGATCCCAAATGCAAAAACGGATGCCAGGACGAAATGCAGGGTCGATTTCCAAACTTAAAAATGGTATTGCTTGCTGTTTTTAAAAATCAAGCTTTTTGGTGCCTGAAGAAGAAAACGCGTGATGCCGGGGTCAGAAAAACTGGTGCCTGGGGAGGCAAATTTTTTTTGATCCCAAATGCAAAAACGGATGCCAGGACGAAATTCCGGGTCGAATTCCAAACTTAAAAATGGTATTGCTTGCTGTTTTTAAAAATCAAACTTTTAGGTGCCTGAAGAAGAAAACACGTGATGCCGGGGTCAGAAAAACTGGTGCCTGGGGAGGTAAAAATTTTTTGATCCCAAATGCAAAAACGGATGCCAGGACGAAATTCGAGGTCGAATTCCAATCTTAAAAATGGTATTGCTTGCTGTTTTTAAAAATCAAGCTTTTTGGTGCCTAAAGAAGAAAACGCGTGATGCCGGGGTCAGAAAAACTGATGCCTGGGTAGGCAAAAATTTTTTGATCCCAAATGCAAAAACGGATGCCAGGACGAAATTCCGGGTCGAATTCCAATCTTAAAAATGGTATTGCTTGTTGTTTTTAAAAATCAAGCTTTTTGGTGCCTGAAGAAGAAAACGCGTGATGCCGGGGTCAGAAAAACTGGTGCTTGGGGAGGCAAATTTTTTTTGATCCCAAATGCAAAAACGGATGCCAGGACGAAATGCAGGGTCGATTTCCAAACTTAAAAATGGTATTGCTTGCTGTTTTTAAAAATCAAGCTTTTTGGTGCCTGAAGAAGAAAACGCGTGATGCCGGGGTCAGAAAAACTGGTGCCTGGGGAGGCAAATTTTTTTTGATCCCAAATGCAAAAACGGATGCCAGGACGAAATTCCGGGTCGAATTCCAAACTTAAAAATGGTATTGCTTGCTGTTTTTAAAAATCAAACTTTTAGGTGCCTGAAGAAGAAAACACGTGATGCCGGGGTCAGAAAAACTGGTGCCTGGGGAGGTAAAAATTTTTTGATCCCAAATGCAAAAACGGATGCCAGGACGAAATTCGAGGTCGAATTCCAATCTTAAAAATGGTATTGCTTGCTGTTTTTAAAAATCAAGCTTTTTGGTGCCTAAAGAAGAAAACGCGTGATGCCGGGGTCAGAAAAACTGATGCCTGGGTAGGCAAAAATTTTTTGATCCCAAATGCAAAAACGGATGCCAGGACGAAATGCAGGGTCGAATTCCAAACTTAAAAATGGTATTGCTTGCTGTTTTTAAAAATCAAGCATTTTGGTGCCTGAAGAAGAAAACGCGTGATGCCGGGGTCAGAAAAACTGGTGCCTGGGGAGGCAAAAATTTTTTGATCCCAAATGCAAAAACGGATGCCAGGACGAAATGCAGGGTCGATTTCCAAACTTAAAAATGGTATTGCTTGCTGTTTTTAAAAATCAAGCTTTTTCGTGCCTGAAGAAGAAAACGCGTGATGCCGGGGTCAGAAAAACTGGTTCCTGGGGAGGCAAATTTTTTTTGATCCCAAATGCAAAAACGGATGCCAGGACGAAATGCAGGGTTGAATTCCAAACTTAAACATGGTATTGCTTGCTGTTTTTAAAAATCAAGCATTTTGGTGCCTGAAGAAGAAAACGCCTGATGCCGGGGTCAGAAAAACTGGTGCCTGGGGAGGCAAAATTTTTTTGATCCAAAATGCAAAAACGGATGGCAGGACGAAATTCGGGGTCGAATTCCAAACTTAAAAATGGTATTGCTTGCTGTTTTTAAAAATCAAGCTTTTTGGTGCCTGAAGAAGAAAACGCGTGATGCCGGGGTCAGAAATACTGGTGCCTGGGGAGGCAAATTTTTTTGATCCCAAATGCAAAAACGGATGCCAGGACGAAATTCGGGGTCGAATTCCAATCTTAAAAATGGTATTGCTTGCTGTTTTTAAAAATCAAGCTTTTTGGTGCCTAAAGAAGAAAACGCATGATGCCGGGGTCAGAAAAAATGAGGCCTGGGTAGGCAAAAATTTTTTGATCCCAAATGCAAAAACGGATGCCAGGACGAAATGCAGGGTCGAATTCCAAACTTAAAAATGGTATTGCTTGCTGTTTTTAAAAATCAAGCATTTTGGTGCCTGAAGAAGAAAACGCGTGATGCCGGGGTCAGAAAAACTGGTGCCTGGGGAGGCAAATTTTTTTTGATCCCAAATGCAAAAACGGATGCCAGGACGAAATTCGGGGTCGAATTCCAAACTTAAAAATGGTATTGCTTGCTGTTTTTAAAAATTAAGCATTTTGGTGCCTGAAGAAGAAATCGCGTGATGCCGGGGTCAGAAAAACTGGTGCCTGGGAAGGCAAATTTCTTTTGATCCCAAATGCAAAAACGGATGCCAGGACGAAATTCCGGGTCGAATTCCAATCTTAAAAATGGTATTGCTTGTTGTTTTTAAAAATCAAGCTTTTTGGTGCCTGAAGAAGAAAACGCGTGATGCCGGGGTCAGAAAAACTGGTGCTTGGGGAGGCAAATTTTTTTTGATCCCAAATGCAAAAACGGATGCCAGGACGAAATGCAGGGTCGATTTCCAAACTTAAAAATGGTATTGCTTGCTGTTTTTAAAAATCAAGCTTTTTGGTGCCTGAAGAAGAAAACGCGTGATGCCGGGGTCAGAAAAACTGGTGCCTGGGGAGGCAAATTTTTTTTGATCCCAAATGCAAAAACGGATGCCAGGACGAAATTCCGGGTCGAATTCCAAACTTAAAAATGGTATTGCTTGCTGTTTTTAAAAATCAAGCTTTTTGGTGCCTAAAGAAGAAAACGCGTGATGCCGGGGTCAGAAAAAATGATGCCTGGGTAGGCAAAAGTTTTTTGATCCCAAATGCAAAAACGGATGCCAGGACGAAATGCAGGGTCGAATTCCAAACTTAAAAATGGTATTGCTTGCTGTTTTTAAAAATCAAGCTTTCTGGTGCCTGAAGAAGAAAACGCGTGATGCCGGGGTCAGAAAAACTGGTGCCTGGGGAGGCAAATTTTTTTTGATCCCAAATGCAAAAACGGATGCCAGGATGAAATTCGGGGTCGAATTCCAAACTTAAAAATGGTATTGCTTGCTGTTTTTAAAAATCAAGCTTTTTGGTGCCTGAAGAAGAAATCGCGTGATGCCGGGGTCAGAAAAACTGGTGCCTGGGGAGGCAAATTTTTTTTGATCCCAAATGCAAAAACGGATGCCAGGACGAAATTCCGGGTCGAATTCCAAACTTAAAAATGGTATTGCTTGCTGTTTTTAAAAATCAAGCTTTTTGGTGCCTGAAGAAGAAAACACGTGATGCCGGGGTCAGAAAAACTGGTGCCTGGGGAGGTAAAATTTTTTTGATCCCAAATGCAAAAAGGGATGCCAGGACGAAATTCGGGGTCGAATTCCAATCTTAAAAATGGTATTGCTTGCTGTTTTTAAAAATCAAGCTTTTTGGTGCCTAAAGAAGAAAACGCGTGATGCCGGGGTCAGAAAAAATGATGCCTGGGTAGGCAAAAATTTTTTGATCCCAAATGCAAAAACGGATGCCAGGACGAAATGCAGGGTCGAATTCCAAACTTAAAAATGGTATTGCTTGCTGTTTTTAAAAATCAAGCTTTTTGGTGCCTGAAGAAGAAAACGCGTGATGCCGGGGTCAGAAAAACTGGTGCCTGGGGAGGCAAATTTTTTTTGATCCCAAATGCAAAAACGGATGCCAGGATGAAATTCGGGGTCGAATTCCAAACTTAAAAATGGTATTGCTTGCTGTTTTTAAAAATCAAGCTTTTTGGTGCCTGACGAAGAAAACACGTGATGCCGGGGTCAGAAAAACTGGTGCCTGGGGAGGCAAATTTTTTTTGATCCCAAATGCAAAAACGGATGCCAGGACGAAATGCAGGGTCGATTTCCAAACTTAAAAATGGTATTGCTTGCTGTTTTTAAAAATCAAGCATTTTGGTGCCTGAAGAAGAAAACGTGTGATGCCGGGGTCAGAAAAACTGGTGCCTGGGGAGGCAAATTTTTTTTGATCCCAAATGCAAAAACGGATGCCAGGACGAAATTCCGGGTCGAATTCCAAACTTAAAAATGGTATTGCTTGCTGTTTTTAAAAATCAAGCTTTTTGGTGCCTGAAGAAGAAAACGCGTGATGCCGGGGTCAGAAAAACTGGTGCCTGGGGAGGCAAATTTTTTTTGATCCCAAATGCAAAAACGGATGCCAGGACGAAATTCCGGGTCGAATTCCAAACTTAAAAATGGTATTGCTTGCTGTTTTTAAAAATCAAGCATTTTGGTGCCTGAAGAAGAAAACGCGTGATGCCGGGGTCAGAAAAACTGGTCCCTGGAGAGGTAAAATTTTTTTGATCCCAAATGCAAAAACGGATGACAGGACGAAATTCGGGGTTGAATTCCATACTTAAAAATGGTATTGCTTGCTGTTTTTAAAAATGAAGCTTTTTCGTGCCTGAAGAAGAAAACGCGTGATGCCGGGGTCAGAAAAACTGGTGCCTTGGGAGGCAAATTTTTTTTGATCCCAAATGCAAAAATCCATGCCAGGATGAGTTTCGGGGTAGAATTCCATACTTAAAAATGGTATTGCTTGCTGTTTTTAAAAATCAGTCTTTTTGTGCCTGAAGAAGAAAACGCGTGATGCCGGGGTCAGAAAAAATGATGCCTGGGTAGGCAAATTTTTTTTGATCCCAAATGCAAAAACGGATGCCAGGACGAAATGCAGGGTCGATTTCCAAACTTAAAAATGGTATTGCTTGCTGTTTTTAAAAATCAAGCTTTTTGGTGTCTGGAGAAGAAAACGCGTGATGCCGGGGTCAGAAAAACTGGTGCCTGGGGAGGCAAATTTTTTTTGATCCCAAATGCAAAAACGGATGCCAGGACGAAATTCCGGGTCGAATTCCAAACTTAAAAATGGTATTGCTTGCTGTTTTTAAAAATCAAGCTTTTTGGTGCCTGAAGAAGAAAACACGTGATGCCGGGGTCAGAAGAACTGGTGCCTGGGGAGGTAAAATTTTTTTGATCCCAAATGCAAAAACGGATGCCAGGACGAAATTCCGGGTCGAATTCCAATCTTAAAAATGGTATTGCTTGCTGTTTTTAAAAATCAAGCTTTTTGGTGCCTAAAGAAGAAAACGCGTGATGCCGGGGTCAGAAAAAATGATGCCTGGGTAGGCAAATTTTTTTTGATCCCAAATGCAAAAACGGATGCCAGGACGAAATTCCGGGTCGAATTCCAAACTTAAAAATGTTATTGCTTGCTGTTTTTAAAAATCAAGCTTTTTGGTGCCTGAAGAAGAAAACGCGTGATGCCGGTGTCAGAAAAACTGGTGCCTGGGGAGGCAAATTTTTTTTGATCCCAAATGCAAAAACGGATGGCAGGACGAAATTCGGGGTCGAATTCCAAACTTAAAAATGATATTGCTTGCTGTTTTTAAAAATCAAGCTTTTTGGTGCCTGGAGAAGAAAATGCGTGATGCCGGTGTCAGAAATACTGGTGCCTGGGGAGGCAAATTTTTTTTGATCCCAAATGCAAAAATCCATGCCAGGATGAGTTTCAGGGTAGAATTCCATACTTAAAAATGATATTGCTTAATGTTTTTAAAAATCAAGCATTTTGGTGCCTGAAGAAGAAAACGCGTGATGCCGGGGTCAGAAAAACTGGTGCCTGGGGAGGCAAATTTTTTTTGATCCCAAATGCAAAAACGGATGCCAGGACGAAATTCCGGGTCGAATTCCAAACTTAAAAATGGTATTGCTTGCTGTTTTTAAAAATCAAGCTTTTTGGTGCCTGAAGAAGAAATCGCGTGATGCCGGGGTCAGAAAAACTGGTGCCTGGGGAGGCAAATTTTTTTTGATCCCAAATGCAAAAACGGATGCCAGGACGAAATTCCGGGTCGAATTCCAAACTTAAAAATGTTATTGCTTGCTGTTTTTAAAAATCAAGCTTTTTGGTGCCTGAAGAAGAAAACGCGTGATGCCGGGGTCAGAAAAACTGGTGCCTGGGGAGGCAAATTTTTTTTGATCCCAAATGCAAAAACGGATGGCAGGACGAAATTCGGGGTCGAATTCCAAACTTAAAAATGATATTGCTTGCTGTTTTTAAAAATCAAGCTTTTTGGTGTCTGGAGAAGAAAACGCGTGATGCCGGGGTCAGAAATACTGGTGCCTGGGGAGGCAAATTTTTTTTGATCCCAAATGCAAAAATCCATGCCAGGATGAGTTTCAGGGTAGAATTCCATACTTAAAAATGATATTGCTTAATGTTTTTAAAAATCAAGCATTTTGGTTCCTGAAGAAGAAAACGCGTGATGCCGGGGTCAGAAAAACTGGTGCCTGGGGAGGCAAATTTTTTTTGATCCCAAATGCAAAAACGGATGCCAGGACGAAATTCCGGGTCGAATTCCAAACTTAAAAATGGTATTGCTTGCTGTTTTTAAAAATCAAGCTTTTTGGTGCCTGAAGAAGAAATCGCGTGATGCCGGGGTCAGAAAAACTGGTGCCTGGGGAGGCAAATTTTTTTTGATCCCAAATGCAAAAATGGATGCCAGGACGAAATTCCGGGTCGAATTCCAAACTTAAAAATGGTATTGCTTGCTGTTTTTAAAAATCAAGCTTTTTGGTGCCTGAAGAAGAAAACACGTGATGCCGGGGTCAGAAAAACTGGTGCCTGGGGAGGTAAAATTTTTTTGATCCCAAATGCAAAAAGGGATGCCAGGACGAGATTCGGGGTCGAATTCCAATCTTAAAAATGGTATTGCTTGCTGTTTTTAAAAATCAAGCTTTTTGGTGCCTAAAGAAGAAAACGCGTGATGCCGGGGTCAGAAAAAATGATGCCTGGGTAGGCAAAAAATTTTTGATCCCAAATGCAAAAACGGATGCCAGGACGAAATGCAGGGTCGAATTCCAAACTTAAAAATGGTATTGCTTGCTGTTTTTAAAAATCAAGCTTTTTGGTGCCTGAAGAAGAAAACGCGTGATGCCGGGGTCAGAAAAACTGGTGCCTGGGAGGCAAAATTTTTTTGATCCCAAATGCAAAAACGGATGCCAGGACGAAATTCGGGGTCGAATTCCATCCTTAAAAATGGTATTGCTTGCTGTTTTTAAAAATGAAGCTTTTTCGTGCCTGAAGAAGAAAACGCGTGATGCCGGGGTCAGAAAAACTGGTGCCTGGGGAGGCAAATTTTTTTTGATCCCAAATGCAAAAATCCATGCCAGGATGAGTTTCAGGGTAGAATTCCATACTTAAAAATGATATTGCTTAATGTTTTTAAAAATCAAGCATTTTGGTGCCTGAAGAAGAAATCGCGTGATGCCGGGGTCAGAAAAACTGGTGCCTGGGGAGGCAAATTTTTTTTGATCCCAAATGCAAAAACGGATGCCAGGACGAAATTCCGGGTCGAATTCCAAACTTAAAAATGGTATTGCTTGCTGTTTTTAAAAATCAAGCTTTTAGGTGCCTGAAGAAGAAAACATGTGATGCCGGGGTCAGAAAAACTGCTGCCTGGGGAGGTAAAATTTTTTTGATCCCAAATGCAAAAACGGATGCCAGGACGAAATTCCAGGTCGAATTCCAATCTTAAAAATGGTATTGCTTGCTGTTTTTAAAAATCAAGCTTTTTGGTGCCTGAAGAAGAAAACGCGTGATGCCGGGGTCAGAAAAACTGGTGCCTGGGGAGGCAAATTTTTTTTGATCCCAAATGCAAAAACGGATGCCAGGACGAAATGCAGGGTCGATTTCCAAACTTAAAAATGGTATTGCTTGCTGTTTTTAAAAATCAAGCTTTTAGGTGCCTGAAGAAGAAAACACGTGATGCCGGTGTCAGAAAAACTGGTGCCTGGGGAGGTAAAATTTTTTTGATCCCAAATGCAAAAACGGATGCCAGGACTAAATTCGGGGTCGAATTCCAATCTTAAAAATGGTATTGCTTGCTGTTTTTAAAAATCAAGCTTTTTGGTGCCTAAAGAAGAAAACGCGTGATGCCGGGGTCAGAAAAACTGGTGCCTGGGGAGGCAAATTTTTTTTGATCCCCAATGCAAAAACGGATGCCAGGACGAAATGCAGGGTCGATTTCCAAACTTAAAAATGGTATTGCTTGCTGTTTTTAAAAATCAAGCATTTTGGTGCCTGAAGAAGAAAACGCGTGATGCCGGGGTCAGAAAAACTGGTGCCTGGGGAGGCAAATTTTTTTTGATCCCAAATGCAAAAACGGATGCCAGGACGAAATTCCGGGTCGAATTCCAAACTTAAAAATGGTATTGCTTGCTGTTTTTAAAAATCAAGCTTTTTGGTGCCTGAACAAGAAAACGCGTGATGCCAGGGTCAGAAAAACTGGTGCATGGGGAGGCAAATTTTTTTTGATTCCAAATGTAAAAACGGATGCCAGGACGAAATTCCGGGTCGAATTCCAATCTTAAAAATGGTATTGCTTGCTGTTTTTAAAAATCAAGCTTTTTGGTGCCTGAAGAAGAAAACGCGTGATGCCGGGGTCAGAAAAACTGGTGCCTGGGAGGCAAAATTTTTTTGATCCCAAATGCAAAAACGGATGCCAGGACGAAATTCGGGGTCGAATTCCATCCTTAAAAATGGTATTGCTTGCTGTTTTTAAAAATGAAGCTTTTTCGTGCCTGAAGAAGAAAACGCGTGATGCCGGGGTCAGAAAAACTGGTGCCTGGGGAGGCAAATTTTTTTTGATCCCAAATGCAAAAATCCATGCCAGGATGAGTTTCAGGGTTGAATTCCATACTTAAAAATGATATTGCTTAATGTTTTTAAAAATCAAGCATTTTGGTGTCTGAAGAAGAAAACGCGTGATGCCGGGGTCAGAAAAACTGGTGCCTGGGGAGGCAAATTTTTTTTGATCCCAAATGCAAAAACGGATGCCAGGACGAAATTCCGGGTCGAATTCCAAACTTAAAAATGGTATTGCTTGCTGTTTTTAAAAATCAAGCTTTTTGGTGCCTGAAGAAGAAATCGCGTGATGCCGGGGTCAGAAAAACTGGTGCCTGGGGAGGCAAATTTTTTTTGATCCCAAATGCAAAAACAGATGCCAGGACGAAATTCCGGGTCGAATTCCAAACTTAAAAATGGTATTGCTTGCTGTTTTTAAAAATCAAGCTTTTTGGTGCCTGACGAAGAAAACACGTGATGCCGGGGTCAGAAAAACTGGTGCCTGGGGAGGCAAATTTTTTTTGATCCCAAATGCAAAAACGGATGCCAGGACGAAATGCAGGGTCGATTTCCAAACTTAAAAATGGTATTGCTTGCTGTTTTTAAAAATCAAGCATTTTGGTGCCTGAAGAAGAAAACGCGTGATGCCGGGGTCAGAAAAACTGGTGCCTGGGGAGGCAAATTTTTTTTGATCCCAATTGCAAAAACGGATGCCAGGACGAAATTCCGGGTCGAATTCCAAACTTAAAAATGGTATTGCTTGCTGTTTTTAAAAATCAAGCTTTTTGGTGCCTGAAGAAGAAAACGCGTGATGCCGGGGTCAGAAAAACTGGTGCCTGGGGAGGCAAATTTTTTTTGATCCCAAATGCAAAAACGGATGCCAGGACGAAATTCGGGGTCGAATTCCAAACTTAAAAATGGTATTGCTTGCTGTTTTTAAAAATCAAGCTTTTTGGTGCCTGAAGAAGAAAACACGTGATGCCGGGGTCAGAAGAACTGGTGCCTGGGGAGGTAAAATTTTTTTGATCCCAAATGCAAAAACGGATGCCAGGACGAAATTCGGGGTCGAATTCCAATCTTAAAAATGGTATTGCTTGCTGTTTTTAAAAATCAAGCTTTTTGGTGCCTAAAGAAGAAAACGCGTGATGCCGGGGTCAGAAAAAATGATGCCTGGGTAGGCAAATTTTTTTTGATCCCAAATGCAAAAACGGATGCCAGGACGAAATTCCGGGTCGAATTCCAATCTTAAAAATTGTATTGCTTGCTGTTTTTAAAAATCAAGCTTTTTGGTGCCTAAAGAAGAAAACGCGTGATGCCGGGGTCAGAAAAACTGGTGCCTGGGGAGGCAAATTTTTTTTGATCCCAAATGCAAAAACGGATGCCAGGACGAAATTCTGGGTTGAATTCCAAACTTAAAAATGGTATTGCTTGCTGTTTTTAAAAATCAAGCTTTTAGGTGCCTGAAGAAGAAATCGCGTGATGCCGGGGTCAGAAAAACTGGTGCCTGGGGAGGTAAAATTTTTTTGATCCCAAATGCAAAAACGGATGCCAGGACGAAATTCGGGGTCGAATTCCAATCTTAAAAATGGTATTGCTTGCTGTTTTTAAAAATCAAGCATTTTAGTGCCTGAAGAAGAAATCGCGTGATGCCGGGGTCAGAAAAACTGGTGCCTGGGGAGGCAAATTTTTTTTGATCCCAAATGCAAAAATCCATGCCAGGATGAGTTTCAGGGTAGAATTCCATACTTAAAAATGATATTGCTTAATGTTTTTAAAAATCAAGCATTTTGGTGCCTGAAGAAGAAAACGCGTGATGCCGGGGTCAGAAAAACTGGTGCCTGGGGAGGCAAATTTTTTTTGATCCCAAATGCAAAAACGGATGCCAGGACGAAATTCCGGGTCGAATTCCAAACTTAAAAATGGTATTGCTTGCTGTTTTTAAAAATCAAGCTTTTTGGTGCCTGAAGAAGAAAACACGTGATGCCGGGGTCAGAAAAACTGGTGCCTGGGGAGGCAAATTTTTTTTGATCCCAAATGCAAAAACGGATGCCAGGACGAAATGCAGGGTCGATTTCCAAACTTAAAAATGGTATTGCTTGCTGTTTTTAAAAATCAAGCATTTTGGTGCCTGAAGAAGAAAACGCGTGATGCCGGGGTCAGAAAAACTGGTGCGTGGGGAGGCAAATTTTTTTTGATCCCAAATGCAAAAACGGATGCCAGGACGAAATTCCGGGTCGAATTCCAAACTTAAAAATGGTATTGCTTGCTGTTTTTAAAAATCAAGCTTTTTGGTGCCTGAAGAAGAAAACGCGTGATGCCGGGGTCAGAAAAACTCTTGCTTTGGGAGGCAAAATTTTTTTGATCCCAAATGCAAAAACGGATGCCAGGACGAAATTCGGGGTTGAATTCCAAACTTAAAAATGATATTGCTTGCTTTTTTAAAAAATCAAGATTTTTTGTGCCTGAAGAAGAAAATGCGTGATGCCGGGGTCAGAAAAACTGGTGCCTGGGGAGGCAAATTTTTTTTGATCCCAAATGCAAAAACGGATGCCAGGACGAAATGCAGGGTCGAATTCCAAACTTAAAAATGGTATTGCTTGCTGTTTTTAAAAATCAAGCATTTTGGTGCCTGAAGAAGAAAACGCGTGATGCCGGGGTCAGAAAAACTGGTGCCTGGGGAGGCAAATTTTTTTTGATCCCAAATGCAAAAACGGATGGCAGGACGAAATTCGGGGTCGAATTCCAATCTTAAAAATGGTATTGCTTGCTGTTTTTAAAAATCAAGCTTTTTGGTGCCTAAAGAAGAAAACGCGTGATGCCGGGGTCAGAAAAACTGGTGCCTGGGGAGGCAAATTTTTTTTGATCCCAAATGCAAAAACAGATGGCAGGACGAAATTCGGGGTCGAATTCCAAACTTAAAAATGGTATTGCTTGCTGTTTTTAAAAATCAAGCTTTTTGGTGCCTGAAGAAGAAAACGCGTGATGCCAGGGTCAGAAAAACTGGTGCCTGGGGAGGTAAAATTTTTTTGATCCAAAATGCAAAAACGGATGCCAGGACGAAATTCGGGGTCGAATTCCAATCTTAAAAATGGTATTGCTTGCTGTTTTTAAAAGTCAAGCTTTTTGGTGCCTAAAGAAGAAAACGCGTGATGCCGGGGTCAGAAAAAATGATGCCTGGGTAGGCAAAATTTTTTTGATCCCAAATGCAAAAACGGATGCCAGGACGAAATGCAGGGTCGAATTCCAATCTTAAAAATGGTATTGCTTGCTGTTTTTAAAAGTCAAGCTTTTTGGTGCCTGAAGAAGAAAACGCGTGATGCCGGGGTCAGAAAAACTGGTGCCTGGAGAGGTAAAATTTTTTTGATCCCAAATGCAAAAATGGATGCCAGGATGAGATTCCGGGCAGAATTCCACACTTAAAAATGGTATTGCTTGCTGTTTTTAAAAATCAAGATTTTTCGTGCCTAAAAAAGAAAACGCGTGATGCCGGGGTCAGAAAAATTGGTAGCTGGTGAGGCAAATTTTTTTTGATCCCAAATGCAAAAATGGATGCCAGGATGAGATTGAGGGTAGGAAACGCGTGATGCCGGGGTCAGAAAAACTGGTGCCTGGGGAGGCAAATTTTTTTTGATCCCAAATGCAAAAACGGATGCCAGGACGAAATGCAGGGTCGATTTCCAAACTTCAAAATGGTATTGCTTGCTATTTTTAAAAATCAAGCTTTTTGGTGCCTGAAGAAGAAAACGCGTGATGCCGGGGTCAGAAAAACTGGTTCCTGGGGAGGTAAAATTTTTTTGATCCCAAATGCAAAAACGGATGCCAGGATGAGATTCCGGGCAGAATTCCACACTTAAAAATGGTATTGCTTGCTGTTTTTAAAAATCAAGATTTTTCGTGCCTAAAAAAGAAAACGCGTGATGCCGGGGTCAGAAAAATTGGTAGCTGGTGAGGCAAATTTTTTTTGATCCCAAATGCAAAAATGGATGCCAGGATGAGATTGAGGGTAGGAAACGCGTGATGCCGGGGTCAGAAAAACTGGTGCCTGGGGAGGCAAATTTTTTTTGATCCCAAATGCAAAAACGGATGCCAGGATGAAATTCGGGGTCGAATTCCAATCTTAAAAATGGTATTGCTTGCTGTTTTTAAAAATCAAGCTTTTTGGTGCCTAAAGAAGAAAACGCGTGATGCCGGGGTCAGAAAAAATGATGCCTGGGTAGGCAAATTTTTTTTGATCCCAAATGCAAAAACGATTGCCAGGACGAAATTCCGGGTCGAATTCCAAACTTAAAAATGGTATTGCTTGCTGTTTTTAAAAATCAAGCTTTTTGGTGCCTGAAGAGGAAAACGCGTGATGCCGGGGTCAGAAAAAATGGTGCCTGGGGAGGCAAATTTTTTTTGATCCCAAATGCAAAAACGGATGCCAGGACGAAATTCCGGGTCGAATTCCAAACTTAAAAATGGTATTGCTTGCTGTTTTTAAAAATCAAGCTTCTTGGTGCCTGAAAAAGAAAACACGTAATGCCGGGGTCAGAAAAACTGGTGCCTGGGGAGGTAAAATTTTTTTGATCCCAAATGCAAAAACGGATGCCAGGACGAAATTCGGGGTCGAATTCCAATCTTAAAAATGGTATTGCTTGCTATTTTTAAAAATCAAGCTTTTTGGTGCCTGAAGAAGAAAACGCGTGATGCCGGGGTCAGAAAAACTGGTTCCTGGGGAGGTAAAATTTTTTTGATCCCAAATGCAAAAACGGATGCCAGGACGAAATTCGGGGTCGAATTCCAATCTTAAAAATGGTATTGCTTGCTGTTTTTAAAAATCAAGCTTTTTGGTGCCTAAAGAAGAAAACGCATGATGCCGGGGTCAGAAAAAATGAGGCCTGGGTAGGCAAAAATTTTTTGATCCCAAATGCAAAAACGGATGCCAGGACGAAATGCAGGGTCGAATTCCAAACTTAAAAATGGTATTGCTTGCTGTTTTTAAAAATCAAGCATTTTGGTGCCTGAAGAAGAAAACGCGTGATGCCGGGGTCAGAAAAACTGGTGCCTGGGGAGGCAAATTTTTTTTGATCCCAAATGCAAAAACGGATGCCAGGACGAAATTCGGGGTCGAATTCCAAACTTAAAAATGGTATTGCTTGCTGTTTTTAAAAATTAAGCATTTTGGTGCCTGAAGAAGAAATCGCGTGATGCCGGGGTCAGAAAAACTGGTGCCTGGGAAGGCAAATTTCTTTTGATCCCAAATGCAAAAACGGATGCCAGGACGAAATTCCGGGTCGAATTCCAATCTTAAAAATGGTATTGCTTGTTGTTTTTAAAAATCAAGCTTTTTGGTGCCTGAAGAAGAAAACGCGTGATGCCGGGGTCAGAAAAACTGGTGCTTGGGGAGGCAAATTTTTTTTGATCCCAAATGCAAAAACGGATGCCAGGACGAAATGCAGGGTCGATTTCCAAACTTAAAAATGGTATTGCTTGCTGTTTTTAAAAATCAAGCTTTTTGGTGCCTGAAGAAGAAAACGCGTGATGCCGGGGTCAGAAAAACTGGTGCCTGGGGAGGCAAATTTTTTTTGATCCCAAATGCAAAAACGGATGCCAGGACGAAATTCCGGGTCGAATTCCAAACTTAAAAATGGTATTGCTTGCTGTTTTTAAAAATCAAACTTTTAGGTGCCTGAAGAAGAAAACACGTGATGCCGGGGTCAGAAAAACTGGTGCCTGGGGAGGTAAAAATTTTTTGATCCCAAATGCAAAAACGGATGCCAGGACGAAATTCGAGGTCGAATTCCAATCTTAAAAATGGTATTGCTTGCTGTTTTTAAAAATCAAGCTTTTTGGTGCCTAAAGAAGAAAACGCGTGATGCCGGGGTCAGAAAAACTGATGCCTGGGTAGGCAAAAATTTTTTGATCCCAAATGCAAAAACGGATGCCAGGACGAAATTCCGGGTCGAATTCCAATCTTAAAAATGGTATTGCTTGTTGTTTTTAAAAATCAAGCTTTTTGGTGCCTGAAGAAGAAAACGCGTGATGCCGGGGTCAGAAAAACTGGTGCTTGGGGAGGCAAATTTTTTTTGATCCCAAATGCAAAAACGGATGCCAGGACGAAATGCAGGGTCGATTTCCAAACTTAAAAATGGTATTGCTTGCTGTTTTTAAAAATCAAGCTTTTTGGTGCCTGAAGAAGAAAACGCGTGATGCCGGGGTCAGAAAAACTGGTGCCTGGGGAGGCAAATTTTTTTTGATCCCAAATGCAAAAACGGATGCCAGGACGAAATTCCGGGTCGAATTCCAAACTTAAAAATGGTATTGCTTGCTGTTTTTAAAAATCAAACTTTTAGGTGCCTGAAGAAGAAAACACGTGATGCCGGGGTCAGAAAAACTGGTGCCTGGGGAGGTAAAAATTTTTTGATCCCAAATGCAAAAACGGATGCCAGGACGAAATTCGAGGTCGAATTCCAATCTTAAAAATGGTATTGCTTGCTGTTTTTAAAAATCAAGCTTTTTGGTGCCTAAAGAAGAAAACGCGTGATGCCGGGGTCAGAAAAACTGATGCCTGGGTAGGCAAAAATTTTTTGATCCCAAATGCAAAAACGGATGCCAGGACGAAATGCAGGGTCGAATTCCAAACTTAAAAATGGTATTGCTTGCTGTTTTTAAAAATCAAGCATTTTGGTGCCTGAAGAAGAAAACGCGTGATGCCGGGGTCAGAAAAACTGGTGCCTGGGGAGGCAAAAATTTTTTGATCCCAAATGCAAAAACGGATGCCAGGACGAAATGCAGGGTCGATTTCCAAACTTAAAAATGGTATTGCTTGCTGTTTTTAAAAATCAAGCTTTTTCGTGCCTGAAGAAGAAAACGCGTGATGCCGGGGTCAGAAAAACTGGTTCCTGGGGAGGCAAATTTTTTTTGATCCCAAATGCAAAAACGGATGCCAGGACGAAATGCAGGGTTGAATTCCAAACTTAAACATGGTATTGCTTGCTGTTTTTAAAAATCAAGCATTTTGGTGCCTGAAGAAGAAAACGCCTGATGCCGGGGTCAGAAAAACTGGTGCCTGGGGAGGCAAAATTTTTTTGATCCAAAATGCAAAAACGGATGGCAGGACGAAATTCGGGGTCGAATTCCAAACTTAAAAATGGTATTGCTTGCTGTTTTTAAAAATCAAGCTTTTTGGTGCCTGAAGAAGAAAACGCGTGATGCCGGGGTCAGAAATACTGGTGCCTGGGGAGGCAAATTTTTTTGATCCCAAATGCAAAAACGGATGCCAGGACGAAATTCGGGGTCGAATTCCAATCTTAAAAATGGTATTGCTTGCTGTTTTTAAAAATCAAGCTTTTTGGTGCCTAAAGAAGAAAACGCATGATGCCGGGGTCAGAAAAAATGAGGCCTGGGTAGGCAAAAATTTTTTGATCCCAAATGCAAAAACGGATGCCAGGACGAAATGCAGGGTCGAATTCCAAACTTAAAAATGGTATTGCTTGCTGTTTTTAAAAATCAAGCATTTTGGTGCCTGAAGAAGAAAACGCGTGATGCCGGGGTCAGAAAAACTGGTGCCTGGGGAGGCAAATTTTTTTTGATCCCAAATGCAAAAACGGATGCCAGGACGAAATTCGGGGTCGAATTCCAAACTTAAAAATGGTATTGCTTGCTGTTTTTAAAAATTAAGCATTTTGGTGCCTGAAGAAGAAATCGCGTGATGCCGGGGTCAGAAAAACTGGTGCCTGGGAAGGCAAATTTCTTTTGATCCCAAATGCAAAAACGGATGCCAGGACGAAATTCCGGGTCGAATTCCAATCTTAAAAATGGTATTGCTTGTTGTTTTTAAAAATCAAGCTTTTTGGTGCCTGAAGAAGAAAACGCGTGATGCCGGGGTCAGAAAAACTGGTGCTTGGGGAGGCAAATTTTTTTTGATCCCAAATGCAAAAACGGATGCCAGGACGAAATGCAGGGTCGATTTCCAAACTTAAAAATGGTATTGCTTGCTGTTTTTAAAAATCAAGCTTTTTGGTGCCTGAAGAAGAAAACGCGTGATGCCGGGGTCAGAAAAACTGGTGCCTGGGGAGGCAAATTTTTTTTGATCCCAAATGCAAAAACGGATGCCAGGACGAAATTCCGGGTCGAATTCCAAACTTAAAAATGGTATTGCTTGCTGTTTTTAAAAATCAAACTTTTAGGTGCCTGAAGAAGAAAACACGTGATGCCGGGGTCAGAAAAACTGGTGCCTGGGGAGGTAAAAATTTTTTGATCCCAAATGCAAAAACGGATGCCAGGACGAAATTCGAGGTCGAATTCCAATCTTAAAAATGGTATTGCTTGCTGTTTTTAAAAATCAAGCTTTTTGGTGCCTAAAGAAGAAAACGCGTGATGCCGGGGTCAGAAAAACTGATGCCTGGGTAGGCAAAAATTTTTTGATCCCAAATGCAAAAACGGATGCCAGGACGAAATTCCGGGTCGAATTCCAATCTTAAAAATGGTATTGCTTGTTGTTTTTAAAAATCAAGCTTTTTGGTGCCTGAAGAAGAAAACGCGTGATGCCGGGGTCAGAAAAACTGGTGCTTGGGGAGGCAAATTTTTTTTGATCCCAAATGCAAAAACGGATGCCAGGACGAAATGCAGGGTCGATTTCCAAACTTAAAAATGGTATTGCTTGCTGTTTTTAAAAATCAAGCTTTTTGGTGCCTGAAGAAGAAAACGCGTGATGCCGGGGTCAGAAAAACTGGTGCCTGGGGAGGCAAATTTTTTTTGATCCCAAATGCAAAAACGGATGCCAGGACGAAATTCCGGGTCGAATTCCAAACTTAAAAATGGTATTGCTTGCTGTTTTTAAAAATCAAACTTTTAGGTGCCTGAAGAAGAAAACACGTGATGCCGGGGTCAGAAAAACTGGTGCCTGGGGAGGTAAAAATTTTTTGATCCCAAATGCAAAAACGGATGCCAGGACGAAATTCGAGGTCGAATTCCAATCTTAAAAATGGTATTGCTTGCTGTTTTTAAAAATCAAGCTTTTTGGTGCCTAAAGAAGAAAACGCGTGATGCCGGGGTCAGAAAAACTGATGCCTGGGTAGGCAAAAATTTTTTGATCCCAAATGCAAAAACGGATGCCAGGACGAAATGCAGGGTCGAATTCCAAACTTAAAAATGGTATTGCTTGCTGTTTTTAAAAATCAAGCATTTTGGTGCCTGAAGAAGAAAACGCGTGATGCCGGGGTCAGAAAAACTGGTGCCTGGGGAGGCAAAAATTTTTTGATCCCAAATGCAAAAACGGATGCCAGGACGAAATGCAGGGTCGATTTCCAAACTTAAAAATGGTATTGCTTGCTGTTTTTAAAAATCAAGCTTTTTCGTGCCTGAAGAAGAAAACGCGTGATGCCGGGGTCAGAAAAACTGGTTCCTGGGGAGGCAAATTTTTTTTGATCCCAAATGCAAAAACGGATGCCAGGACGAAATGCAGGGTTGAATTCCAAACTTAAACATGGTATTGCTTGCTGTTTTTAAAAATCAAGCATTTTGGTGCCTGAAGAAGAAAACGCCTGATGCCGGGGTCAGAAAAACTGGTGCCTGGGGAGGCAAAATTTTTTTGATCCAAAATGCAAAAACGGATGGCAGGACGAAATTCGGGGTCGAATTCCAAACTTAAAAATGGTATTGCTTGCTGTTTTTAAAAATCAAGCTTTTTGGTGCCTGAAGAAGAAAACGCGTGATGCCGGGGTCAGAAATACTGGTGCCTGGGGAGGCAAATTTTTTTTGATCCCAAATGCAAAAACGGATGCCAGGACGAAATTCGGGGTCGAATTCCAATCTTAAAAATGGTATTGCTTGCTATTTTTAAAAATCAAGCTTTTTGGTGCCTGAAGAAGAAAACGCGTGATGCCGGGGTCAGAAAAACTGGTTCCTGGGGAGGTAAAATTTTTTTGATCCCAAATGCAAAAACGGATGCCAGGACGAAATTCGGGGTCGAATTCCAATCTTAAAAATGGTATTGCTTGCTGTTTTTAAAAATCAAGCTTTTTGGTGCCTAAAGAAGAAAACGCATGATGCCGGGGTCAGAAAAAATGAGGCCTGGGTAGGCAAAAATTTTTTGATCCCAAATGCAAAAACGGATGCCAGGACGAAATGCAGGGTCGAATTCCAAACTTAAAAATGGTATTGCTTGCTGTTTTTAAAAATCAAGCATTTTGGTGCCTGAAGAAGAAAACGCGTGATGCCGGGGTCAGAAAAACTGGTGCCTGGGGAGGCAAATTTTTTTTGATCCCAAATGCAAAAACGGATGCCAGGACGAAATTCGGGGTCGAATTCCAAACTTAAAAATGGTATTCCTTGCTGTTTTTAAAAATTAAGCATTTTGGTGCCTGAAGAAGAAATCGCGTGATGCCGGGGTCAGAAAAACTGGTGCCTGGGAAGGCAAATTTCTTTTGATCCCAAATGCAAAAACGGATGCCAGGACGAAATTCCGGGTCGAATTCCAATCTTAAAAATGGTATTGCTTGCTGTTTTTAAAAATCAAGCTTTTTGGTGCCTGAAGAAGAAAACGCGTGATGCCGGGGTCAGAAAAACTGGTGCTTGGGGAGGCAAATTTTTTTTGATCCCAAATGCAAAAACGGATGCCAGGACGAAATGCAGGGTCGATTTCCAAACTTAAAAATGGTATTGCTTGCTGTTTTTAAAAATCAAGCTTTTTGGTGCCTGAAGAAGAAAACGCGTGATGCCGGGGTCAGAAAAACTGGTGCCTAGGGAGGCAAATTTTTTTTGATCCCAAATGCAAAAACGGATGCCAGGACGAAATTCCGGGTCGAATTCCAAACTTAAAAATGGTATTGCTTGCTGTTTTTAAAAATCAAACTTTTAGGTGCCTGAAGAAGAAAACACGTGATGCCGGGGTCAGAAAAACTGGTGCCTGGGGAGGTAAAAATTTTTTGATCCCAAATGCAAAAACGGATGCCAGGACGAAATTCGAGGTCGAATTCCAATCTTAAAAATGGTATTGCTTGCTGTTTTTAAAAATCAAGCTTTTTGGTGCCTAAAGAAGAAAACGCGTGATGCCGGGGTCAGAAAAACTGATGCCTGGGTAGGCAAAAAATTTTTGATCCCAAATGCAAAAACGGATGCCAGGACGAAATGCAGGGTCGAATTCCAAACTTAAAAATGGTATTGCTTGCTGTTTTTAAAAATCAAGCATTTTGGTGCCTGAAGAAGAAAACGCGTGATGCCGGGGTCAGAAAAACTGGTGCCTGGGGAGGCAAAAATTTTTTGATCCCAAATGCAAAAACGGATGCCAGGACGAAATGCAGGGTCGATTTCCAAACTTAAAAATGGTATTGCTTGCTGTTTTTAAAAATCAAGCTTTTTCGTGCCTGAAGAAGAAAACGCGTGATGCCGGGGTCAGAAAAACTGGTTCCTGGGGAGGCAAATTTTTTTTGATCCCAAATGCAAAAACGGATGCCAGGACGAAATGCAGGGTTGAATTCCAAACTTAAACATGGTATTGCTTGCTGTTTTTAAAAATCAAGCATTTTGGTGCCTGAAGAAGAAAACGCGTGATGCCGGGGTCAGAAAAACTGGTGCCTGGGGAGGCAAAATTTTTTTGATCCAAAATGCAAAAACGGATGGCAGGACGAAATTCGGGGTCGAATTCCAAACTTAAAAATGGTATTGCTTGCTGTTTTTAAAAATCAAGCTTTTTGGTGCCTGAAGAAGAAAACGCGTGATGCCGGGGTCAGAAATACTGGTGCCTGGGGAGGCAAATTTTTTTTGATCCCAAATGCAAAAACGGATGCCAGGACGAAATTCGGGGTCGAATTCCAAACTTAAAAATGGTATTGCTTGCTGTTTTTAAAAATCAAGCTTTTTGGTGCCTGAAGAAGAAATCGCGTGATGCCGGGGTCAGAAAAACTGGTGCCTGGGGAGGCAAATTTTTTTTGATCCCAAATGCAAAAACGGATGCCTGGACGAAATTCGGGGTTGAATTCCAAACTTAAAAATGATATTGCTTGCTTTTTTAAAAAATCAAGATTTTTTGTGCCTGAAGAAGAAAATGCGTGATGCCGGGGTCAGAAAAACTGGTGCCTGGGGAGGCAAATTTTTTTTGATCCCAAAGGCAAAAACGGATGCCAGGACGAAATGCAGGTTCGAATTCCAAACTTAAAAATGGTATTGCTTGCTGTTTTTATAAATCAAGCATTTTGGTGCCTGAAGAAGAAAACGCGTGATGCCGGGGTCAGAAAAACTGGTGCCTGGGGAGGCAAATTTTTTTTGATCCCAAATGCAAAAACGGATGCCAGGACGAAATTCGGGGTCGAATTCCAAACTTAAAAATGGTATTGCTTGCTGTTTTTAAAAATCAAGCTTTTTGGTGCCTGAAGAAGAAAACACGTGATGCCTGGGTCAGAAAAACTGGTGCCTGGGGAGGTAAAATTTTTTTGATCCCAAATGCAAAAACGGATGCCAGGACGAAATTCGGCGTCGAATTCCAATCTTAAAAATGGTATTGCTTGCTGTTTTTAAAAATCAAGCTTTTTGATGCCTGAAGAAGAAAACGCGTGATGCCGGGGTCAGAAAAAATGATGCCTGGGTAGGCAAAATTTTTTTGATCCCAAAGGCAAAAACGGATGCCAGGATGAGATTCAGGGTAGAATTCCAAACTTAAAAATGGTATTGCTTGCTGTTTTTAAAAATCAAGCTTTTTGGTGCCTGAAGAAGAAAACGCGTGATGCCGGGGTCAGAAAAACTGGTGCCTGGGGAGGCAAAATTTTTTTGATCCCAAATGCAAAAATCTATGCCAGGATGAGTTTCGGGGTAGAATTCCATACTTAAAAATGGTATTGCTTGCTGTTTTTAAAAATCAGTCTTTTTGTGCCTGAAGAAGAAAACGCGTGATGCCGGGGTCAGAAAAAATGATGCCTGGGTAGGCAAAATTTTTTTGATCCCAAAGGCAAAAACGGATGCCAGGATGAGATTCAGGGTAGAATTCCAAACTTAAAAATGGTATTGCTTCCTTTTTTAAAAAATCAAGCTTTTTGGTGCCTGAAGAAGAAAATGCGTGATGCCGGGGTCAGAAAAACTGGTGCCTGAGCAGGCAAATTTTTTTTGATCCCAAATGCAAAAACGGATGCCAGGACGAAATGCAGGGTCGATTTCCAAACATAAAAATGGTATTGCTTGCTGTTTTTAAAAATCAAGCATTTTGGTGCCTGAAGAAGAAAACGCGTGATGCCGGGGTCAGAAAAACTGGTGCCTGGGGAGGCAAATTTTTTTTGATCCCAAATGCAAAAACGGATGCCAGGACAAAATTCCGGGTCGAATTCCAAACTTAAAAATGGTATTGCTTGCTGTTTTTAAAAATCAAGCTTTTTGGTGTCTGAAGAAGAAAATGCGTGATGCCGGGGTCAGAAAAACTGGTGCCTGGGGAGGCAATTTTTTTTTGATCCCAAATGCAAAAACGGATGCCAGGATGAAATTCCGGGTCGAATTCCAAACTTAAAAATGGTATTGCTTGCTGTTTTTAAAAATCAAGCTTTTTGGTGCCTGAAGAAGAAAACACGTGATGCCGGGGTCAGAAAAACTGGTGCCTGGGGAGGTAAAAATTTTTTGATCCCAAATGCAAAAACGGATGCCAGGACGAAATTCGGGGTCGAATTCCAATCTTAAAAATGGTATTGCTTGCTGTTTTTAAAAATCAAGCTTTTTGATGCCTAAAGAAGAAAACGCGTGATGCCGGGGTCAGAAAAAATGATGCCTGGGTAGGCAAAATTTTTTTGATCCCAAATGCAAAAACGAATGCCAGGACGAAATGCAGGGTCTTATTCCAAACTTAAAAATGGTATTGCTTGCTGTTTTTAAAAATCAAGCATTTTGGTGCCTGAAGAAGAAATCGCGTGATGCCAGGGTCAGAAAAACTGGTGCCTGGGAAGCAAATTTTTTTTGATCCCAAATGCAAAAACGGATGCCAGGACGAAATTCCGGGTCAAATTCCAAACTTAAAAATGGTATTGCTTTCTGTTTTTAAAAATCAAGCTTTTTGGTGTCTGAAGAAGAAAATGCGTGATGCCGGGGTCAGAAAAACTGGTGCCTGGGGAGGCAATTTTTTTTTGATCCCAAATGCAAAAACGGATGCCAGGATGAAATTCCGGGTCGAATTCCAAACTTAAAAATGGTATTGCTTGCTGTTTTTAAAAATCAATCTTTTTGGTGCCTGAAGAAGAAAACACGTGATGCCGGGGTCAGAAAAACTGGTGCCTGGGGAGGTAAAAATTTTTTGATCCCAAATGCAAAAACGGATGCCAGGACGAAATTCGGGGTCGAATTCCAATCTTAAAAATGGTATTGCTTGCTGTTTTTAAAAATCAAGCTTTTTGATGCCTAAAGAAGAAAACGCGTGATGCCGGGGTCAGAAAAAATGATGCCTGGGTAGGCAAAATTTTTTTGATCCCAAATGCAAAAACGAATGCCAGGACGAAATGCAGGGTCTTATTCCAAACTTAAAAATGGTATTGCTTGCTGTTTTTAAAAATCAAGCATTTTGGTGCCTGAAGAAGAAATCGCGTGATGCCAGGGTCAGAAAAACTGGTGCCTGGGAAGCAAATTTTTTTTGATCCCAAATGCAAAAACGGATGCCAGGACGAAATTCCGGGTCAAATTCCAAACTTAAAAATGGTATTGCTTGCTGTTTTTAAAAATCAAGCTTTTTGGTGCCTGAAGAAGAAAACACGTGATGCCGGGGTCAGAAAAACTGGTGCCTGGGTAGGCAAAATTTTTTTGATCCCAAATGCAAAAACGGATGCCAGGACGAAATTCCGGGTCGAATTCCAAACTTAAAAATGGTATTGCTTGCTGTTTTTAAAAATCAAGCATTTTGGTGCCTGAAGAAGAAATTGCGTGATGCCGGGGTCAGAAAAACTGGTGCCTGGGGAGGCAAATTTTTTTTGATCCCAAATGCAAAAACGGATGCCAGGACGAAATTCCGGGTTGAATTCCAAACTTAAAAAAGGTATTGCTTGCTGTTTTTAAAAATCAAGCTTTTTGGTGCCTGAAGAAGAAAACACGTGATGCCGGGGTCAGAAAAACTGGTGCCTGGGGAGGTTCAAATTTTTTTGATCCCAAATGCAAAAACGGATGCCAGGACGAAATTCGGGGTCGAATTCCAAACTTAAAAATGGTATTGCTTGCTGTTTTTAAAAATCAAGCTTCTTGATGCCTAAAGAAGAAAACGCGTGATGCCGGGGTCAGAAAAAATGATGCCTGGGTAGGCAAAAATTTTTTGATCCCAAATGCAAAAACGGATGCCAGGACGAAATGCAGGGTCTTATTCCAAACTTAAAAATGGTATTGCTTGCTGTTTTTAAAAATCAAGCATTTTGGTGCCTGAAGAAGAAATCGCGTGATGCCGGGGTGAGAAAAATTGGTTCCTGGGGAGGCAAATTTTTTTTGATCCCAAATGCAAAAACGGATGCCAGGACGAAATGCAGGGTCGATTTCCAAACTTAAAAATGGTATTGCTTGCTGTTTTTAAAAATCAAGCATTTTGGTGCCTGAAGAAGAAAAGGCGTGATGCCAGGGTCAGAAAAACTGGTGCCTGGGAAGCAAATTTTTTTTGATCCCAAATGCAAAAACGGATGCCAGGACGAAATTCCGGGTCGAATTCCAAACTTAAAAATGGTATTGCTTGCTGTTTTTAAAAATCAAGCTTTTTGGTGCCTGAAGAAGAAAACGCGTGATGCCGGGGTCAGAAAAACTGGTGCCTGGGGAGGCAAATTTTTTTTGATCCCAAATGCAAAAACGGATGCCAGGACGAAATTCCGGGTCGAATTCCAAACTTAAAAATGGTATTGCTTGCTGTTTTTAAAAATCAAGCTTTTTGGTGCCTGAAGAAGAAAACGCGTGATGCCGGGGTCAGAAAAAATGATGCCTGGGTAGGCAAAAAAATTTTGATCCCAAAGGCAAAAACGGATGCCAGGATGAGATTCAGGGTAGAATTCCAAACTTAAAAATGGTATTGCTTGCTGTTTTTAAAAATCAAGCTTTTTGGTGCCTGAAGAAGAAAACACGTGATGCCGGGGTCAGAAAAACTGGTGCCTGGGGAGGTTCAAATTTTTTTGATCCCAAATGCAAAAACGGATGCCAGGACGAAATTCGGGGTCGAATTCCAATCTTAAAAGTGGTATTGCTTGCTGTTTTTAAAAATCAAGCTTTTTGGTGCCTGAAGAAGAAAACGCGTGATGCCGGGGTCAGAAAAATTGATGCCTGGGTAGGCAAAAAATTTTTGATCCCAAAGGCAAAAACGGATGCCAGGATGAGATTCAGGGTAGAATTCCAAACTTAGAAATGGTATTGCTTGCTGTTTTTAAAAATCAAGCTTTTTGGTGCCTGAAGAAGAAAACGCGTGATACCGGGGTCAGAAAAACTGGTGCCTGGAGAGGTAAAATTTTTTTGATCCCAAATGCAAAAACGGATGCCAGGACGAAATTCGGGGTTGAATTCCCTACTTAAAAATGGTATTACTTGCTGTTTTTAAAAATGAAGCTTTTTCGTGCCTGAAGAAGAAAACGCGTGATGCCGGGGTCAGAAAAACTGGTGCCTGGGGAGGCAAATTTTTTTTGATCCCAAATGCAAAAATCCATGCCAGGATGAGTTTCGGGGTAGAATTCCATACTTAAAAATGGTATTGCTTGCTGTTTCTAAAAATCAGTCTTTTTGTGCCTGAAGAAGAAAACACGTGATGCCGGGGTCAGAAAAACTGGTGCCTGGGGAGGCAAATTTTTTTTGATCCCAAATGCAAAAACGGATGCCAGGACGAAATTCCGGGTCGAATTCCAAACTTAAAAATGGTATTGCTTGCTGTTTTTAAAAATCAAGCTTTTTGGTGCCTGAAGAAGAAAATGCGTGATGCCGGGGTCAGAAAAACTGGTGCCTGGGTAGGCAAAATTTTTTTGATCCCAAATGCAAAAACGGATGGCAGGACGAAATTCGGGGTTGAATTCCAAACTTAAAAATGGTATTGCTTGCTGTTTTTAAAAATCAAGCTTTTTGGTGCCTGAAGAAGAAAACGCGTGATGCCGGGGTCAGAAATACTGGTGCCTGGGGAGGCAAATTTTTTTTGATCCCAAATGCAAAAACGGATGCCAGGACGAAATTCGGGGTCGAATTCCAAACTTAAAAATGGTATTGCTTGCTGTTTTTAAAAATCAAGCTTTTTGGTGCCTGAAGAAGAAAACGCGTGATGCCGGGGTCAGAAAAACTGGTGCCTGGGGAGGCAAATTTTTTTTGATCCCAAAAGCAAAAAAGGATGCCAGGACGAAATGCAGGGTCGATTTCCAATCTTAAAAATGGTACTGCTTGCTGTTTTTAAAAATCAAGCTTTTTGGTGCCTGAAGAAGAAAACGCGTGATGCCGGGGTCAGAAAAGATGATGCCTGGGTAGGCAAATTTTTTTTGATCCCAAATGCAAAAACGGATGCCAGGACGAAATTCCGGGTCGAATTCCAAACTTAAAAATGGTATTGCTTGCTGTTTTTAAAAATCAAGCTTTTTGGTGCCTGAAGAAGAAAACGCGTGATGCCGGGGTCAGAAAAACTGGTGCCTGGGGAGGCAAATTTTTTTTGATCCCAAATGCAAAAACGGATGCCAGGACGAAATTCCGGGTCGAATTCCAAACTTAAAAATGGTATTGCTTGCTGTTTTTAAAAATCAAGCTTCTTGGTGCCTGAAAAAGAAAACACGTAATGCCGGGGTCAGAAAAACTGGTGCCTGGGGAGGTAAAAAATTTTTGATCCCAAATGCAAAAACGGATGCCAGGACGAAATTCGGGGTCGAATTCCAATCTTAAAAATGGTATTGCTTGCTGTTTTTAAAAATCAAGCTTTTTGGTGCCTAAAGAAGAAAACGCATGATGCCGGGGTCAGAAAAATTGATGCCTGGGTAGGCAAAAAATTTTTTATCCCAAATGCAAAAACGGATGCCAGGACGAAATGCAGGGTCGAATTCCAAACTTAAAAATGGTATTGCTTGCTGTTTTTAAAAATCAAGCATTTTGGTGCCTGAAGAAGAAAACGCGTGATGCCGGAGTCAGAAAAACTGGTGCCTGGGGAGGCAAATTTTTTTTGATCCCAAATGCAAAAACGGATGGCAGGACGAAATTCGGGGTCGAATTCCAAACTTAAAAATGGTATTGCTTGCTGTTTTTAAAAATCAAGCTTTTAGGTGCCTGAAGAAGAAAACACGTGATGCCGGGGTCAGAAAAACTGGTGCCTGGGGAGGTAAAATTTTTTTGATCCCAAATGCAAAAACGGATGCCAGGACGAAATTCGGGGTCGAATTCCAATCTTAAAAATGGTATTGCTTGCTGTTTTTAAAAATCAAGCTTTTTGGTGCCTAAAGAAGAAAACGCCTGATGCCGGGGTCAGAAAAACTGGTGCCTGGGGAGGTAAAATTTTTTTGATCCCAAATGCAAAAACGGATGCCAGGACGAAATTCGGGGTCGAATTCCAATCTTAAAAATGGTATTGCTTGCTGTTTTTAAAAATGAAGCTTTTTCGTGCCTGAAGAAGAAAACGCGTGATGCCGGGGTCAGAAAAACTGGTGCCTGGAGAGGTAAAATTTTTTTGATCCCAAATGCAAAAATGGATGCCAGGACGAAATTCCGGGTCGAATTCCATCCTTAAAAATGGTATTGCTTGCTGTTTTTAAAAATGAAGCTTTTTCGTGCCTGAAGAAGAAAACGCGTGATGCCGGGGTCAGAAAAACTGGTGCCTGGGGAGGCAAATTTTTTTTGATCCCAAATGCAAAAATCCATGCCAGGATGAGTTTCGGGGTAGAATTCCATACTTAAAAATGGTATTGCTTGCTGTTTTTAAAAATCAGTCTTTTTGTGCCTGAAGAAGAAAACGCGTGATGCCGGTGTCAGAAAAAATGATGCCTGGGTAGGCAAAATTTTTTTGATCCCAAAGGCAAAAACGGATGCCAGGATGAGATTCAGGGTAGAATTCCAAACTTAAAAATGGTTTTGCTTGCTGTTTTTAAAAATCAAGCTTTTTGGTGCTTGAAGAAGAAAACGCGTGATGCCGGGGTCAGAAAAACTGGTGCCTGGGGAGGCAAATTTTTTTGATCCCAAATGCAAAAACGGATGCCAGGACGAAATGCAGGGTCGATTTCCAAACTTAAAAATGGTATTGCTTGCTGTTTTTAAAAATCAAGCTTTTTGGTGCCTGAAGAAGAAAACGCGTGATGCCGGGGTCAGAAAAACTGGTGCCTGGGGAGGCAAATTTTTTTGATCCCAAATGCAAAAACGGATGCCAGGACGAAATTCTGGGTCGAATTCCAAACTTAAAAATGGTATTGCTTGCTGTTTTTAAAAATCAAGCTTTTTGGTGCCTGAAGAAGAAAACGCGTGATGCCGGGGTCAGAAAAACTGGTGCCTGGGGAGGCAAATTTTTTTTGATCCCAAAAGCAAAAAAGGATGCCAGGACGAAATGCAGGGTCGATTTCCAATCTTAAAAATGGTACTGCTTGCTGTTTTTAAAAATCAAGCTTTTTGGTGCCTGAAGAAGAAAACGCGTGATGCCGGGGTCAGAAAAGATGATGCCTGGGTAGGCAAATTTTTTTTGATCCCAAATGCAAAAACGGATGCCAGGACGAAATTCCGGGTCGAATTCCAAACTTAAAAATGGTATTGCTTGCTGTTTTTAAAAATCAAGCTTTTTGGTGCCTGAAGAAGAAAACGCGTGATGCCGGGGTCAGAAAAACTGGTGCCTGGGGAGGCAAATTTTTTTTGATCCCAAATGCAAAAACGGATGCCAGGACGAAATTCCGGGTCGAATTCCAAACTTAAAAATGGTATTGCTTGCTGTTTTTAAAAATCAAGCTTCTTGGTGCCTGAAAAAGAAAACACGTAATGCCGGGGTCAGAAAAACTGGTGCCTGGGGAGGTAAAAAATCTTTGATCCCAAATGCAAAAACGGATGCCAGGACGAAATTCGGGGTCGAATTCCAATCTTAAAAATGGTATTGCTTGCTGTTTTTAAAAATCAAGCTTTTTGGTGCCTAAAGAAGAAAACGCATGATGCCGGGGTCAGAAAAATTGATGCCTGGGTAGGCAAAAAATTTTTTATCCCAAATGCAAAAACGGATGCCAGGACGAAATGCAGGGTCGAATTCCAAACTTAAAAATGGTATTGCTTGCTGTTTTTAAAAATCAAGCATTTTGGTGCCTGAAGAAGAAAACGCGTGATGCCGGAGTCAGAAAAACTGGTGCCTGGGGAGGCAAATTTTTTTTGATCCCAAATGCAAAAACGGATGGCAGGACGAAATTCGGGGTCGAATTCCAAACTTAAAAATGGTATTGCTTGCTGTTTTTAAAAATCAAGCTTTTAGGTGCCTGAAGAAGAAAACACGTGATGCCGGGGTCAGAAAAACTGGTGCCTGGGGAGGTAAAATTTTTTTGATCCCAAATGCAAAAACGGATGCCAGGACGAAATTCGGGGTCGAATTCCAATCTTAAAAATGGTATTGCTTGCTGTTTTTAAAAATCAAGCTTTTTGGTGCCTAAAGAAGAAAACGCCTGATGCCGGGGTCAGAAAAACTGGTGCCTGGGGAGGTAAAATTTTTTTGATCCCAAATGCAAAAACGGATGCCAGGACGAAATTCGGGGTCGAATTCCAATCTTAAAAATGGTATTGCTTGCTGTTTTTAAAAATGAAGCTTTTTCGTGCCTGAAGAAGAAAACGCGTGATGCCGGGGTCAGAAAAACTGGTGCCTGGAGAGGTAAAATTTTTTTGATCCCAAATGCAAAAATGGATGCCAGGACGAAATTCCGGGTCGAATTCCATCCTTAAAAATGGTATTGCTTGCTGTTTTTAAAAATGAAGCTTTTTCGTGCCTGAAGAAGAAAACGCGTGATGCCGGGGTCAGAAAAACTGGTGCCTGGGGAGGCAAATTTTTTTTGATCCCAAATGCAAAAATCCATGCCAGGATGAGTTTCGGGGTAGAATTCCATACTTAAAAATGGTATTGCTTGCTGTTTTTAAAAATCAGTCTTTTTGTGCCTGAAGAAGAAAACGCGTGATGCCGGTGTCAGAAAAAATGATGCCTGGGTAGGCAAAATTTTTTTGATCCCAAAGGCAAAAACGGATGCCAGGATGAGATTCAGGGTAGAATTCCAAACTTAAAAATGGTTTTGCTTGCTGTTTTTAAAAATCAAGCTTTTTGGTGCTTGAAGAAGAAAACGCGTGATGCCGGGGTCAGAAAAACTGGTGCCTGGGGAGGCAAATTTTTTTGATCCCAAATGCAAAAACGGATGCCAGGACGAAATGCAGGGTCGATTTCCAAACTTAAAAATGGTATTGCTTGCTGTTTTTAAAAATCAAGCTTTTTGGTGCCTGAAGAAGAAAACGCGTGATGCCGGGGTCAGAAAAACTGGTGCCTGGGGAGGCAAATTTTTTTGATCCCAAATGCAAAAACGGATGCCAGGACGAAATTCTGGGTCGAATTCCAAACTTAAAAATGGTATTGCTTGCTGTTTTTAAAAATCAAGCTTTTAGGTGCCTGAAGAAGAAAACACTTGATGCCGGGGTCAGAAAAACTTGTGCCTGGGGAGGTAAAATTTTTTTGATCCCAAATGCAAAAACGGATGCCAGGACGAAATTCGGGGTCGAATTCCAATCTTAAAAATGGTATTGCTTGCTGTTTTTAAAAATCAAGCTTTTTGGTGCCTGAAGAAGAAAACACGTGATGCCGGGGTCAGAAAAACTGGTGCCTGGGGAGGCAAATTTTTTTTGATCCCAAATGCAAAAACGGATGCCAGGACGAAATGCAGGGTCGATTTCCAAACTTAAAAATGGTATTGCTTGCTGTTTTTAAAAATCAAGCTTTTTGGTGCCTGAAGAAGAAAACGCGTGATGCCGGGGTCAGAAAAACTGGTGCCTGGGGAGGTTCAAATTTTTTTGATCCCAAATGCAAAAACGGATGCCAGGACGAAATTCGGGGTCGAATTCCAATCTTAAAAATGGTATTGCTTGCTTTTTTTAAATATCAAGCTTTTTGGTGCCTGAAGAAGAAAACGCGTGATGCCGGGGTCAGAAAAAATGATGCCTGGGTAGGCAAAATTTTTTTGATCCCAAAGGCAAAAACGGATGCCAGGATGAGATTCAGGGTAGAATTCCAAACTTAAAAATGGTTTTGCTTGCTGTTTTTAAAAATCAAGCTTTTTGGTGCTTGAATAAGAAAACGCGTGATGCCGGGGTCAGAAAAACTGGTGCCTGGGGAGGCAAATTTTTTTTGATCCCAAATGCAAAAACGGATGCCAGGATGAAATGCAGGGTCGATTTCCAAACTTAAAAATGGTATTGCTTGCTGTTTTTAAAAATCAAGCTTTTTCGTGCCTGAAGAAGAAAACGCGTGATGCCGGGGTCAGAAAAACTGGTGCCTGGGGAGGCAAATTTTTTTTGATCCCAAATGCAAAAATCCATGCCAGGATGAGTTTCGGGGTAGAATTCCATACTTAAAAATGGTATTGCTTGCTGTTTCTAAAAATCAGTCTTTTTGTGCCTGAAGAAGAAAACACGTGATACCGGGGTCAGAAAAAATGATGCCTGGGGAGGCAAATTTTTTTTGATCCCAAATGCAAAAACGGATGCCAGGACGAAATTCCGGGTCGAATTCCAAACTTAAAAATGGTATTGCTTGCTGTTTTTAAAAATCAAGCTTTTTGGTGCCTGAAGAAGAAAACGCGTGATGCCGGGGTCAGAAAAACTGGTGCCTGGGGAGGCAAATTTTTTTTTATCCCAAATGCAAAAACGGATGCCAGGACGAAATTCCGGTTCGAATTCCAAACTTAAAAATGGTATTGCTTGCTGTTTTTAAAAATCAAGCTTTTTGGTGCCTAAAGAAGAAAACGCGTGATGCCGGGGTCAGAAAAAATGATGCCTGGGTAGGCAAAATTTTTTTGATCCCAAAGGCAAAAACGGATGCCAGGACGAAATTCCGGGTCGAATTTCAAACTTAAAAATGGTATTGCTTGCTGTTTTTAAAAATCAAGCTTTTTGGTGCCTGAAGAAGAAATCGCGTGATGCCGGGGTCAGAAAAACTGGTGCCTGGGGAGGCAAATTTTTTTTGATCCCAAATGCAAAAACGGATGCCAGGACGAAATTCGGGGTTGAATTCCAAACTTAAAAATGGTATTGCTTGCTGTTTTTAAAAATGAAGCTTTTTCGTGCCTGAAGAAGAAAACGCGTGATGCCGGGGTCAGAAAAACTGGTGCCTGGGGAGGCAAATTTTTTTTGATCCCAAATGCAAAAATCCATGCCAGGATGAGTTTCGGGGTAGAATTCCATACTTAAAAATGGTATTGCTTGCTGTTTTTAAAAATCAAGCTTTTTGGTGCCTGAAGAAGAAATCGCGTGATGCCGGGGTCAGAAAAACTGGTGCCTGGGTAGGCAAATTTTTTTTGATCCCAAATGCAAAAACGGATGCCAGGACGAAATTCTGGGTCGAATTCCAAACTTAAAAATGGTATTGCTTGCTGTTTTTAAAATCAAGCTTTTAGGTGCCTGAAGAAGAAAACACGTGATGCCGGGGTCAGAAAAACTGGTGCCTGGGGAGGTTCAAATTTTTTTGATCCCAAATGCAAAAACGGATGCCAGGACGAAATTCGGGGTCGAATTCCAATCTTAAAAGTGGTATTGCTTGCTGTTTTTAAAAATCAAGCTTTTTGGTGCCTGAAGAAGAAAACGCGTGATGCCGGGGTCAGAAAAATTGATGCCTGGGTAGGCAAAAAATTTTTGATCCCAAAGGCAAAAACAGATGCCAGGATGAGATTCAGGGTAGAATTCCAAACTTAGAAATGGTATTGCTTGCTGTTTTTAAAAATCAAGCTTTTTGGTGCCTGAAGAAGAAAACGCGTGATACCGGGGTCAGAAAAACTGGTGCCTGGAGAGGTAAAATTTTTTTGATCCCAAATGCAAAAACGGATGCCAGGACGAAATTCGGGGTTGAATTCCATACTTAAAAATGGTATTACTTGCTGTTTTTAAAAATGAAGCTTTTTCGTGCCTGAAGAAGAAAACGCGTGATGCCGGGGTCAGAAAAACTGGTGCCTGGGGAGGCAAATTTTTTTTGATCCCAAATGCAAAAATCCATGCCAGGATGAGTTTCGGGGTAGAATTCCATACTTAAAAATGGTATTGCTTGCTGTTTCTAAAAATCAGTCTTTTTGTGCCTGAAGAAGAAAACACGTGATACCGGGGTCAGAAAAAATGCTGCCTGGGGAGGCAAATTTTTTTTGATCCCAAATGCAAAAACGGATGCCAGGACGAAATTCCGGGTCGAATTCCAAACTTAAAAATGGTATTGCTTGCTGTTTTTAAAAATCAAGCTTTTTGGTGCCTGAAGAAGAAAACGCGTGATGCCGGGGTCAGAAAAACTGGTGCCTGGGTAGGCAAAAATTTTTTGATCCCAAATGCAAAAACGGATGCCAGGACGAAATGCAGGGTCGAATTCCAAACTTAAAAATGGTATTGCTTGCTGTTTTTAAAAATCAAGCTTTTTGGTGCCTGAAGAAGAAAATGCGTGATGCCGGGGTCAGAAAAACTGGTGCCTGGGTAGGCAAAATTTTTTTGATCCCAAATGCAAAAACGGATGGCAGGACGAAATTCGGGGTTGAATTCCAAACTTAAAAATGGTATTGCTTGCTGTTTTTAAAAATCAAGCTTTTTGGTGCCTGAAGAAGAAAACGCATGATGCCGGGGTCAGAAGTACTGGTGCCTGGGGAGGCAAATTTTTTTTGATCCCAAATGCAAAAACGGATGCCAGGACGAAATTCGGGGTCGAATTCCAAACTTAAAAATGGTATTGCTTGCTGTTTTTAAAAATCAAGCTTTTTGGTGCCTGAAGAAGAAAACGCGTGATGCCGGGGTCAGAAAAACTGGTGCCTGGGGAGGCAAATTTTTTTTGATCCCAAAAGCAAAAAAGGATGCCAGGACGAAATGCAGGGTCGATTTCCAAACTTAAAAATGGTACTGCTTGCTGTTTTTAAAAATCAAGCTTTTTGGTGCCTGAAGAAGAAAACGCGTGATGCCAGGGTCAGAAAAACTGGTGCCTGGGGAGGTAAAATTTTTTTGATCCCAAATGCAAAAACGGATGCCAGGAGGAAATTCGGGGTCGAATTCCAATCTTAAAAATGGTATTGCTTGCTGTTTTTAAAAATCAAGCTTTTTGGTGCCTAAAGAAGAAAACGCGTGATGCCGGGGTCAGAAAAGATGATGCCTGGGTAGGCAAATTTTTTTTGATCCCAAATGCAAAAACGGATGCCAGGACGAAATTCCGGGTCGAATTCCAAACTTAAAAATGGTATTGCTTGCTGTTTTTAAAAATCAAGCTTTTTGGTGCCTGAAGAAGAAAACGCGTGATGCCGGGGTCAGAAAAACTGGTGCCTGGGGAGGCAAATTTTTTTTGATCCCAAATGCAAAAACGGATGCCAGGACGAAATTCCGGGTCGAATTCCAAACTTAAAAATGGTATTGCTTGCTGTTTTTAAAAATCAAGCTTCTTGGTGCCTGAAAAAGAAAACACGTAATGCCGGGGTCAGAAAAACTGGTGCCTGGGGAGGTAAAAAATTTTTGATCCCAAATGCAAAAACGGATGCCAGGACGAAATTCGGGGTCGAATTCCAATCTTAAAAATGGTATTGCTTGCTGTTTTTAAAAATCAAGCTTTTTGGTGCCTAAAGAAGAAAACGCATGATGCCGGGGTCAGAAAAATTGATGCCTGGGTAGGCAAAAATTTTTTGATCCCAAATGCAAAAACGGATGCCAGGACGAAATGCAGGGTCGAATTCCAAACTTAAAAATGGTATTGCTTGCTGTTTTTAAAAATCAAGCATTTTGGTGCCTGAAGAAGAAATCGCGTGATGCCGGGGTCAGAAAAACTGGTGCCTGGGGAGGCAAATTTTTTTTGATCCCAAATGCAAAAACGGATGCCAGGACGAAATTCGGGGTTGAATTCCAAACTTAAAAATGGTATTGCTTGCTGTTTTTAAAAATGAAGCTTTTTCGTGCCTGAAGAAGAAAACGCGTGATGCCGGGGTCAGAAAAACTGGTGCCTGGAGAGGTAAAATTTTTTTGATCCCAAACGCAAAAATGGATGCCAGGACGAAATTCTGGGTCGAATTCCATCCTTAAAAATGGTATTGCTTGCTGTTTTTAAAAATGAAGCTTTTTCGTGCCTGAAGAAGAAAACGCGTGATGCCGGGGTCAGAAAAACTGGTGCCTGGGGAGGCAAATTTTTTTTGATCCCAAATGCAAAAATCCATGCCAGGATGAGTTTCGGGGTAGAATTCCATACTTAAAAATGGTATTGCTTGCTGTTTTTAAAAATCAGTCTTTTTGTGCCTGAAGAAGAAAACGCGTGATGCCGGTGTCAGAAAAAATGATGCCTGGGTAGGCAAAATTTTTTTGATCCCAAAGGCAAAAACGGATGCCAGGACGAAATGCAGGGTCGAATTCCAAACTTAAAAATGGTATTGCTTGCTGTTTTTAAAAATCAAGCATTTTGGTGCCTGAAGAAGAAAACGCGTGATGCCGGAGTCAGAAAAACTGGTGCCTGGGGAGGCAAATTTTTTTTGATCCCAAATGCAAAAACGGATGGCAGGACGAAATTCGGGGTCGAATTCCAAACTTAAAAATGGAATTGCTTGCTGTTTTTAAAAATCAAGCTTTTAGGTGCCTGAAGAAGAAAACACGTGATGCCGGGGTCAGAAAAACTGGTGCCTGGGGAGGTAAAAATTTTTTGATCCCAAATGCAAAAACGGATGCCAGGACGAAATTCGGGGTCGAATTCCAATCTTAAAAATGGTATTGCTTGCTGTTTTTAAAAATGAAGCTTTTTCGTGCCTGAAGAAGAAAACGCGTGATGCCGGGGTCAGAAAAACTGGTGCCTGGAGAGGTAAAATTTTTTTGATCCCAAATGCAAAAATGGATGCCAGGACGAAATTCCGGGTCGAATTCCATCCTTAAAAATGGTATTGCTTGCTGTTTTTAAAAATGAAGCTTTTTCGTGCCTGAAGAAGAAAACGCGTGATGCCGGGGTCAGAAAAACTGGTGCCTGGGGAGGCAAATTTTTTTTGATCCCAAATGCAAAAATCCATGCCAGGATGAGTTTCGGGGTAGAATTCCATACTTAAAAATGGTATTGCTTGCTGTTTTTAAAAATCAGTCTTTTTGTGCCTGAAGAAGAAAACGCGTGATGCCGGTGTCAGAAAAAATGATGCCTGGGTAGGCAAAATTTTTTTGATCCCAAAGGCAAAAACGGATGCCAGGATGAGATTCAGGGTAGAATTCCAAACTTAAAAATGGTTTTGCTTGCTGTTTTTAAAAATCAAGCTTTTAGGTGCCTGAAGAAGAAAACACTTGATGCCGGGGTCAGAAAAACTTGTGCCTGGGGAGGTAAAATTTTTTTGATCCCAAATGCAAAAACGGATGCCAGGACGAAATTCGGGGTCGAATTCCAATCTTAAAAATGGTATTGCTTGCTGTTTTTAAAAATCAAGCTTTTTGGTGCCTGAAGAAGAAAACACGTGATGCCGGGGTCAGAAAAAGTGGTGCCTGGGGAGGCAAATTTTTTTTGATCTCAAATGCAAAAACGGATGCCAGGACGAAATGCAGGGTCGATTTCCAAACTTAAAAATGGTATTGCTTGCTGTTTTTAAAAATCAAGCTTTTTGGTGCCTGAAGAAGAAAACGCGTGATGCCGGGGTCAGAAAAACTGGTGCCTGGGGAGGTTCAAATTTTTTTGATCCCAAATGCAAAAACGGATGCCAGGACGAAATTCGGGGTCGAATTCCAATCTTAAAAATGGTATTGCTTGCTTTTTTTAAATATCAAGCTTTTTGGTGCCTGAAGAAGAAAACGCGTGATGCCGGGGTCAGAAAAAATGATGCCTGGGTAGGCAAAAATTTTTTGATCCCAAAGGCAAAAACCGATGCCAGGATGAGATTCAGGGTAGAATTCCAAACTTAAAAATGGTATTGCTTGCTGTTTTTAAAAATCAAGCTTTTTGGTGCCTGAAGAAGAAAACACGTGACGCCGGGGTCAGAAAAACTGGTGCCTGGGGAGGTTCAAATTTTTTTGATCCCAAATGCAAAAACGGATGCCAGGATGAAATTCGGGGTCGAATTCCAATCTTAAAAGTGGTATTGCTTGCTGTTTTTAAAAATCAAGCTTTTTGGTGCCTGAAGAAGAAAACGCGTGATGCCGGGGTCAGAAAAATTGATGCCTGGGTAGGCAAAAAATTTTTGATCCCAAAGGCAAAAACGGATGCCAGGATGAGATTCAGGGTAGAATTCCAAACTTAGAAATGGTATTGCTTGCTGTTTTTAAAAATCAAGCTTTTTGGTGCCTGAAGAAGAAAACGCGTGATGCCGGGGTCAGAAAAACTGGTTCCTGGGGAGGTAAAATTTTTTTGATCCCAAATGCAAAAACGGATGCCAGGACGAAATTCGGGGTCGAATTCCAATCTTAAAAATGGTATTGCTTGCTGTTTTTAAAAATCAAGCTTTTTGGTGCCTGAAGAAGAAAACGCGTGATACCGGGGTCAGAAAAACTGGTGCCTGGAGAGGTAAAATTTTTTTGATCCCAAATGCAAAAACGGATGCCAGGACGAAATTCGGGGTTGAATTCCATACTTAAAAATGGTATTACTTGCTGTTTTTAAAAATGAAGCTTTTTCGTGCCTGAAGAAGAAAACGCGTGATGCCGGGGTCAGAAAAACTGGTGCCTGGGGAGGCAAATTTTTTTTGATCCCAAATGCAAAAATCCATGCCAGGATGAGTTTCGGGGTAGAATTCCATACTTAAAAATGGTATTGCTTGCTGTTTCTAAAAATCAGTCTTTTTGTGCCTGAAGAAGAAAACACGTGATACCGGGGTCAGAAAAAATGATGCCTGGGGAGGCAAATTTTTTTTGATCCCAAATGCAAAAACGGATGCCAGGACGAAATTCCGGGTCGAATTCCAAACTTAAAAATGGTATTGCTTGCTGTTTTTAAAAATCAAGCTTTTTGGTGCCTGAAGAAGAAAACGCGTGATGCCGGGGTCAGAAAAACTGGTGCCTGGGGAGGCAAATTTTTTTTTATCCCAAATGCAAAAACGGATGCCAGGACGAAATTCCGGTTCGAATTCCAAACTTAAAAATGGTATTGCTTGCTGTTTTTAAAAATCAAGCTTTTTGGTGCCTAAAGAAGAAAACGCGTGATGCCGGGGTCAGAAAAAATGATGCCTGGGTAGGCAAAATTTTTTTGATCCCAAAGGCAAAAACGGATGCCAGGACGAAATTCCGGGTCGAATTTCAAACTTAAAAATGGTATTGCTTGCTGTTTTTAAAAATCAAGCTTTTTGGTGCCTGAAGAAGAAATCGCGTGATGCCGGGGTCAGAAAAACTGGTGCCTGGGGAGGCAAATTTTTTTTGATCCCAAATGCAAAAACGGATGCCAGGACGAAATTCGGGGTTGAATTCCAAACTTAAAAATGGTATTGCTTGCTGTTTTTAAAAATGAAGCTTTTTCGTGCCTGAAGAAGAAAACGCGTGATGCCGGGGTCAGAAAAACTGGTGCCTGGGGAGGCAAATTTTTTTTGATCCCAAATGCAAAAATCCATGCCAGGATGAGTTTCGGGGTAGAATTCCATACTTAAAAATGGTATTGCTTGCTGTTTTTAAAAATCAAGCTTTTTGGTGCCTGAAGAAGAAATCGCGTGATGCCGGGGTCAGAAAAACTGGTGCCTGGGTAGGCAAATTTTTTTTGATCCCAAATGCAAAAACGGATGCCAGGACGAAATTCTGGGTCGAATTCCAAACTTAAAAATGGTATTGCTTGCTGTTTTTAAAAATCAAGCTTTTAGGTGCCTGAAGAAGAAAACACGTGATGCCGGGGTCAGAAAAACTGGTGCCTGGGGAGGTTCAAATTTTTTTGATCCCAAATGCAAAAACGGATGCCAGGACGAAATTCGGGGTCGAATTCCAATCTTAAAAGTGGTATTGCTTGCTGTTTTTAAAAATCAAGCTTTTTGGTGCCTGAAGAAGAAAACGCGTGATGCCGGGGTCAGAAAAATTGATGCCTGGGTAGGCAAAAAATTTTTGATCCCAAAGGCAAAAACAGATGCCAGGATGAGATTCAGGGTAGAATTCCAAACTTAGAAATGGTATTGCTTGCTGTTTTTAAAAATCAAGCTTTTTGGTGCCTGAAGAAGAAAACGCGTGATACCGGGGTCAGAAAAACTGGTGCCTGGAGAGGTAAAATTTTTTTGATCCCAAATGCAAAAACGGATGCCAGGACGAAATTCGGGGTTGAATTCCATACTTAAAAATGGTATTACTTGCTGTTTTTAAAAATGAAGCTTTTTCGTGCCTGAAGAAGAAAACGCGTGATGCCGGGGTCAGAAAAACTGGTGCCTGGGGAGGCAAATTTTTTTTGATCCCAAATGCAAAAATCCATGCCAGGATGAGTTTCGGGGTAGAATTCCATACTTAAAAATGGTATTGCTTGCTGTTTCTAAAAATCAGTCTTTTTGTGCCTGAAGAAGAAAACACGTGATACCGGGGTCAGAAAAAATGCTGCCTGGGGAGGCAAATTTTTTTTGATCCCAAATGCAAAAACGGATGCCAGGACGAAATTCCGGGTCGAATTCCAAACTTAAAAATGGTATTGCTTGCTGTTTTTAAAAATCAAGCTTTTTGGTGCCTGAAGAAGAAAACGCGTGATGCCGGGGTCAGAAAAACTGGTGCCTGGGTAGGCAAAAATTTTTTGATCCCAAATGCAAAAACGGATGCCAGGACGAAATGCAGGGTCGAATTCCAAACTTAAAAATGGTATTGCTTGCTGTTTTTAAAAATCAAGCTTTTTGGTGCCTGAAGAAGAAAATGCGTGATGCCGGGGTCAGAAAAACTGGTGCCTGGGTAGGCAAAATTTTTTTGATCCCAAATGCAAAAACGGATGGCAGGACGAAATTCGGGGTTGAATTCCAAACTTAAAAATGGTATTGCTTGCTGTTTTTAAAAATCAAGCTTTTTGGTGCCTGAAGAAGAAAACGCATGATGCCGGGGTCAGAAGTACTGGTGCCTGGGGAGGCAAATTTTTTTTGATCCCAAATGCAAAAACGGATGCCAGGACGAAATTCGGGGTCGAATTCCAAACTTAAAAATGGTATTGCTTGCTGTTTTTAAAAATCAAGCTTTTTGGTGCCTGAAGAAGAAAACGCGTGATGCCGGGGTCAGAAAAACTGGTGCCTGGGGAGGCAAATTTTTTTTGATCCCAAAAGCAAAAAAGGATGCCAGGACGAAATGCAGGGTCGATTTCCAAACTTAAAAATGGTACTGCTTGCTGTTTTTAAAAATCAAGCTTTTTGGTGCCTGAAGAAGAAAACGCGTGATGCCAGGGTCAGAAAAACTGGTGCCTGGGGAGGTAAAATTTTTTTGATCCCAAATGCAAAAACGGATGCCAGGAGGAAATTCGGGGTCGAATTCCAATCTTAAAAATGGTATTGCTTGCTGTTTTTAAAAATCAAGCTTTTTGGTGCCTAAAGAAGAAAACGCGTGATGCCGGGGTCAGAAAAGATGATGCCTGGGTAGGCAAATTTTTTTTGATCCCAAATGCAAAAACGGATGCCAGGACGAAATTCCGGGTCGAATTCCAAACTTAAAAATGGTATTGCTTGCTGTTTTTAAAAATCAAGCTTTTTGGTGCCTGAAGAAGAAAACGCGTGATGCCGGGGTCAGAAAAACTGGTGCCTGGGGAGGCAAATTTTTTTTGATCCCAAATGCAAAAACGGATGCCAGGACGAAATTCCGGGTCGAATTCCAAACTTAAAAATGGTATTGCTTGCTGTTTTTAAAAATCAAGCTTCTTGGTGCCTGAAAAAGAAAACACGTAATGCCGGGGTCAGAAAAACTGGTGCCTGGGGAGGTAAAAAATTTTTGATCCCAAATGCAAAAACGGATGCCAGGACGAAATTCGGGGTCGAATTCCAATCTTAAAAATGGTATTGCTTGCTGTTTTTAAAAATCAAGCTTTTTGGTGCCTAAAGAAGAAAACGCATGATGCCGGGGTCAGAAAAATTGATGCCTGGGTAGGCAAAAATTTTTTGATCCCAAATGCAAAAACGGATGCCAGGACGAAATGCAGGGTCGAATTCCAAACTTAAAAATGGTATTGCTTGCTGTTTTTAAAAATCAAGCATTTTGGTGCCTGAAGAAGAAATCGCGTGATGCCGGGGTCAGAAAAACTGGTGCCTGGGGAGGCAAATTTTTTTTGATCCCAAATGCAAAAACGGATGCCAGGACGAAATTCGGGGTTGAATTCCAAACTTAAAAATGGTATTGCTTGCTGTTTTTAAAAATGAAGCTTTTTCGTGCCTGAAGAAGAAAACGCGTGATGCCGGGGTCAGAAAAACTGGTGCCTGGAGAGGTAAAATTTTTTTGATCCCAAACGCAAAAATGGATGCCAGGACGAAATTCTGGGTCGAATTCCATCCTTAAAAATGGTATTGCTTGCTGTTTTTAAAAATGAAGCTTTTTCGTGCCTGAAGAAGAAAACGCGTGATGCCGGGGTCAGAAAAACTGGTGCCTGGGGAGGCAAATTTTTTTTGATCCCAAATGCAAAAATCCATGCCAGGATGAGTTTCGGGGTAGAATTCCATACTTAAAAATGGTATTGCTTGCTGTTTTTAAAAATCAGTCTTTTTGTGCCTGAAGAAGAAAACGCGTGATGCCGGTGTCAGAAAAAATGATGCCTGGGTAGGCAAAATTTTTTTGATCCCAAAGGCAAAAACGGATGCCAGGACGAAATGCAGGGTCGAATTCCAAACTTAAAAATGGTATTGCTTGCTGTTTTTAAAAATCAAGCATTTTGGTGCCTGAAGAAGAAAACGCGTGATGCCGGAGTCAGAAAAACTGGTGCCTGGGGAGGCAAATTTTTTTTGATCCCAAATGCAAAAACGGATGGCAGGACGAAATTCGGGGTCGAATTCCAAACTTAAAAATGGAATTGCTTGCTGTTTTTAAAAATCAAGCTTTTAGGTGCCTGAAGAAGAAAACACGTGATGCCGGGGTCAGAAAAACTGGTGCCTGGGGAGGTAAAAATTTTTTGATCCCAAATGCAAAAACGGATGCCAGGACGAAATTCGGGGTCGAATTCCAATCTTAAAAATGGTATTGCTTGCTGTTTTTAAAAATGAAGCTTTTTCGTGCCTGAAGAAGAAAACGCGTGATGCCGGGGTCAGAAAAACTGGTGCCTGGAGAGGTAAAATTTTTTTGATCCCAAATGCAAAAATGGATGCCAGGACGAAATTCCGGGTCGAATTCCATCCTTAAAAATGGTATTGCTTGCTGTTTTTAAAAATGAAGCTTTTTCGTGCCTGAAGAAGAAAACGCGTGATGCCGGGGTCAGAAAAAGTGGTGCCTGGGGAGGCAAATTTTTTTTGATCTCAAATGCAAAAACGGATGCCAGGACGAAATGCAGGGTCGATTTCCAAACTTAAAAATGGTATTGCTTGCTGTTTTTAAAAATCAAGCTTTTTGGTGCCTGAAGAAGAAAACGCGTGATGCCGGGGTCAGAAAAACTGGTGCCTGGGGAGGTTCAAATTTTTTTGATCCCAAATGCAAAAACGGATGCCAGGACGAAATTCGGGGTCGAATTCCAATCTTAAAAATGGTATTGCTTGCTTTTTTTAAATATCAAGCTTTTTGGTGCCTGAAGAAGAAAACGCGTGATGCCGGGGTCAGAAAAAATGATGCCTGGGTAGGCAAAAATTTTTTGATCCCAAAGGCAAAAACCGATGCCAGGATGAGATTCAGGGTAGAATTCCAAACTTAAAAATGGTATTGCTTGCTGTTTTTAAAAATCAAGCTTTTTGGTGCCTGAAGAAGAAAACACGTGACGCCGGGGTCAGAAAAACTGGTGCCTGGGGAGGTTCAAATTTTTTTGATCCCAAATGCAAAAACGGATGCCAGGATGAAATTCGGGGTCGAATTCCAATCTTAAAAGTGGTATTGCTTGCTGTTTTTAAAAATCAAGCTTTTTGGTGCCTGAAGAAGAAAACGCGTGATGCCGGGGTCAGAAAAATTGATGCCTGGGTAGGCAAAAAATTTTTGATCCCAAAGGCAAAAACGGATGCCAGGATGAGATTCAGGGTAGAATTCCAAACTTAGAAATGGTATTGCTTGCTGTTTTTAAAAATCAAGCTTTTTGGTGCCTGAAGAAGAAAACGCGTGATGCCGGGGTCAGAAAAACTGGTTCCTGGGGAGGTAAAATTTTTTTGATCCCAAATGCAAAAACGGATGCCAGGACGAAATTCGGGGTCGAATTCCAATCTTAAAAATGGTATTGCTTGCTGTTTTTAAAAATCAAGCTTTTTGGTGCCTGAAGAAGAAAACGCGTGATACCGGGGTCAGAAAAACTGGTGCCTGGAGAGGTAAAATTTTTTTGATCCCAAATGCAAAAACGGATGCCAGGACGAAATTCGGGGTTGAATTCCATACTTAAAAATGGTATTACTTGCTGTTTTTAAAAATGAAGCTTTTTCGTGCCTGAAGAAGATAACGCGTGATGCCGGGGTCAGAAAAACTGGTGCCTGGGGAGGCAAATTTTTTTTGATCCCAAATGCAAAAATCCATGCCAGGATGAGTTTCGGGGTAGAATTCCATACTTAAAAATGGTATTGCTTGCTGTTTCTAAAAATCAGTCTTTTTGTGCCTGAAGAAGAAAACACGTGATACCGGGGTCAGAAAAAATGATGCCTGGGGAGGCAAATTTTTTTTGATCCCAAATGCAAAAACGGATGCCAGGACGAAATTCCGGGTCGAATTCCAAACTTAAAAATGGTATTGCTTGCTGTTTTTAAAAATCAAGCTTTTTGGTGCCTGAAGAAGAAAACGCGTGATGCCGGGGTCAGAAAAACTGGTGCCTGGGGAGGCAAATTTTTTTTGATCCCAAATGCAAAAACGGATGCCAGGACGAAATTCCGGTTCGAATTCCAAACTTAAAAATGGTATTGCTTGCTGTTTTTAAAAATCAAGCTTTTTGGTGCCTGAAGAAGAAAACATGTGATGCCGGGGTCAGAAAAACTGGTGCCTGGGTAGGCAAAAATTTTTTGATCCCAAATGCAAAAACGGATGCCAGGACGAAATGCAGGGTCGAATTCCAAACTTAAAAATGGTATTGCTTGCTGTTTTTAAAAATCAAGCTTTTTGATGCCTAAAGAAGAAAACTTGTGATGCCGGGGTCAGAAAAACTGGTGCCTGGGGAGGCAAATTTTTTTTGATCCCAAATGCAAAAACGGATGCCAGGACGAAATTCCGGGTCGAATTCCAAACTTAAAAATGGTATTGCTTGCTGTTTTTAAAAATCAAGCTTTTTGGTGCCTGAAGAAGAAAACGCGTGATGCCGGGGTCAGAAAAACTGGTGCCTGGGGAGGCAAAATTTTTTTGATCCCAAATGCAAAAACGGATGGCAGGACGAAATTCGGGGTCGAATTCCAAACTTAAAAATGGTATTGCTTGCTGTTTTTAAAAATCAAGCTTTTTGGTGCCTGAAGAAGAAAACGCGTGATGCCGGGGTCAGAAAAACTGGTGCCTGGGGAGGTAAAATTTTTTTGATCCCAAATGCAAAAACGGATGCCAGGAGGAAATTCGGGGTCGAATTCCAAACTTAAAAATGGTATTGCTTGCTGTTTTTAAAAATCAAGCTTTTTGGTGCCTAAAGAAGAAAACGCGTGATGCCGGGGTCAGAAAAGATGATGCCTGGGTAGGCAAATTTTTTTTGATCCCAAATGCAAAAACGGATGCCAGGACGAAATTCCGGGTCGAATTCCAAACTTAAAAATGGTATTGCTTGCTGTTTTTAAAAATCAAGCTTTTTGGTGCCTGAAGAAGAAAACGTGTGATGCCGGGGTCAGAAAAACTGGTGCCTGGGGAGGCAAATTTTTTTTGATCCCAAATGCAAAAACGGATGCCAGGACGAAATTCCGGGTCGAATTCCAAACTTAAAAATGGTATTGCTTGCTGTTTTTAAAAATCAAGCTTCTTGGTGCCTGAAAAAGAAAACACGTAATGCCGGGGTCAGAAAAACTGGTGCCTGGGGAGGTAAAAAATTTTTGATCCCAAATGCAAAAACGGATGCCAGGACGAAATTCGGGGTCGAATTCCAATCTTAAAAATGGTATTGCTTGCTGTTTTTAAAAATCAAGCTTTTTGGTGCCTAAAGAAGAAAACGCATGATGCCGGGGTCAGAAAAATTGATGCCTGGGTAGGCAAAAAATTTTTGATCCCAAATGCAAAAACGGATGCCAGGACGAAATGCAGGGTCGAATTCCAAACTTAAAAATGGTATTGCTTGCTGTTTTTAAAAATCAAGCATTTTGGTGCCTGAAGAAGAAAACGCGTGATGCCGGAGTCAGAAAAACTGGTGCCTGGGGAGGCAAATTTTTTTTGATCCCAAATGCAAAAATGGATGGCAGGACGAAATTCGGGGTCGAATTCCAAACTTAAAAATGGTATTGCTTGCTGTTTTTAAAAATCAAGCTTTTAGGTGCCTGAAGAAGAAAACACGTGATGCCGGGGTCAGAAAAACTGGTGCCTGGGGAGGTAAAATTTTTTTGATCCCAAATGCAAAAACGGATGCCAGGACGAAATTCGGGGTCGAATTCCAATCTTAAAAATGGTATTGCTTGCTGTTTTTAAAAATCAAGCTTTTTGGTGCCTAAAGAAGAAAACGCCTGATGCCGGTGTCAGAAAAAATGATGCCTGGGTAGGCAAAATTTTTTTGATCCCAAATGCAAAAACGGATGCCAGGACGAAATGCAGGGTCGAATTCCAAACTTAAAAATGGTATTGCTTGCTGTTTTTAAAAATCAAGCATTTTGGTGCCTGAAGAAGAAATCGCGTGATGCCGGGGTCAGAAAAACTGGTGCCTGGGGAGGCAAATTTTTTTTGATCCCAAATGCAAAAACGGATGCCAGGACGAAATTCGGGGTTGAATTCCAAACTTAAAAATGGTATTGCTTGCTGTTTTTAAAAATGAAGCTTTTTCGTGCCTGAAGAAGAAAACGCGTGATGCCGGGGTCAGAAAAACTGGTGCCTGGAGAGGTAAAATTTTTTTGATCCCAAATGCAAAAATGGATGCCAGGACGAAATTCCGGTTCGAATTCCATCCTTAAAAATGGTATTGCTTGCTGTTTTTAAAAATGAAGCTTTTTCGTGCCTGAAGAAGAAAACGCGTGATGCCGGGGTCAGAAAAACTGGTGCCTGGGGAGGCAAATTTTTTTTGATCCCAAATGCAAAAATCCATGCCAGGATGAGTTTCGGGGTAGAATTCCATACTTAAAAATGGTATTGATTGCTGTTTTTAAAAATCAGTCTTTTTGTGCCTGAAGAAGAAAACGCGTGATGCCGGTGTCAGAAAAAATGATGCCTGGGTAGGCAAAATTTTTTTGATCCCAAATGCAAAAACGGATGCCAGGATGAGATTCAGGGTAGAATTCCAAACTTAAAAATGGTTTTGCTTGCTGTTTTTAAAAATCAAGCTTTTTGGTGCCTGAAGAAGAAAACGCGTGATGCCGGGGTCAGAAAAGATGATGCCTGGGTAGGCAAATTTTTTTTGATCCCAAATGCAAAAACGGATGCCAGGACGAAATTCCGGGTCGAATTCCAAACTTAAAAATGGTATTGCTTGCTGTTTTTAAAAATCAAGCTTTTTGGTGCCTGAAGAAGAAAACGTGTGATGCCGGGGTCAGAAAAACTGGTGCCTGGGGAGGCAAATTTTTTTTGATCCCAAATGCAAAAACGGATGCCAGGACGAAATTCCGGGTCGAATTCCAAACTTAAAAATGGTATTGCTTGCTGTTTTTAAAAATCAAGCTTCTTGGTGCCTGAAAAAGAAAACACGTAATGCCGGGGTCAGAAAAACTGGTGCCTGGGGAGGTAAAAAATTTTTGATCCCAAATGCAAAAACGGATGCCAGGACGAAATTCGGGGTCGAATTCCAATCTTAAAAATGGTATTGCTTGCTGTTTTTAAAAATCAAGCTTTTTGGTGCCTAAAGAAGAAAACGCATGATGCCGGGGTCAGAAAAATTGATGCCTGGGTAGGCAAAAAATTTTTGATCCCAAATGCAAAAACGGATGCCAGGACGAAATGCAGGGTCGAATTCCAAACTTAAAAATGGTATTGCTTGCTGTTTTTAAAAATCAAGCATTTTGGTGCCTGAAGAAGAAAACGCGTGATGCCGGAGTCAGAAAAACTGGTGCCTGGGGAGGCAAATTTTTTTTGATCCCAAATGCAAAAATGGATGGCAGGACGAAATTCGGGGTCGAATTCCAAACTTAAAAATGGTATTGCTTGCTGTTTTTAAAAATCAAGCTTTTAGGTGCCTGAAGAAGAAAACACGTGATGCCGGGGTCAGAAAAACTGGTGCCTGGGGAGGTAAAATTTTTTTGATCCCAAATGCAAAAACGGATGCCAGGACGAAATTCGGGGTCGAATTCCAATCTTAAAAATGGTATTGCTTGCTGTTTTTAAAAATCAAGCTTTTTGGTGCCTAAAGAAGAAAACGCCTGATGCCGGTGTCAGAAAAAATGATGCCTGGGTAGGCAAAATTTTTTTGATCCCAAATGCAAAAACGGATGCCAGGACGAAATGCAGGGTCGAATTCCAAACTTAAAAATGGTATTGCTTGCTGTTTTTAAAAATCAAGCATTTTGGTGCCTGAAGAAGAAATCGCGTGATGCCGGGGTCAGAAAAACTGGTGCCTGGGGAGGCAAATTTTTTTTGATCCCAAATGCAAAAACGGATACCAGGACGAAATTCGGGGTTGAATTCCAAACTTAAAAATGGTATTGCTTGCTGTTTTTAAAAATGAAGCTTTTTCGTGCCTGAAGAAGAAAACGCGTGATGCCGGGGTCAGAAAAACTGGTGCCTGGAGAGGTAAAATTTTTTTGATCCCAAATGCAAAAATGGATGCCAGGACGAAATTCCGGTTCGAATTCCATCCTTAAAAATGGTATTGCTTGCTGTTTTTAAAAATGAAGCTTTTTCGTGCCTGAAGAAGAAAACGCGTGATGCCGGGGTCAGAAAAACTGGTGCCTGGGGAGGCAAATTTTTTTTGATCCCAAATGCAAAAATCCATGCCAGGATGAGTTTCGGGGTAGAATTCCATACTTAAAAATGGTATTGATTGCTGTTTTTAAAAATCAGTCTTTTTGTGCCTGAAGAAGAAAACGCGTGATGCCGGTGTCAGAAAAAATGATGCCTGGGTAGGCAAAATTTTTTTGATCCCAAATGCAAAAACGGATGCCAGGATGAGATTCAGGGTAGAATTCCAAACTTAAAAATGGTTTTGCTTGCTGTTTTTAAAAATCAAGCTTTTTGGTGCCTGAAGAAGAAAACGCGTGATGCCGGGGTCAGAAAAACTGGTGCCTGGGGAGGCAAATTTTTTTTGATCCCAAATGCAAAAACGGATGCCAGGACGAAATGCAGGGTCGATTTCCAAACTTAAAAATGGTATTGCTTGCTGTTTTTAAAAATCAAGCTTTTTGGTGCCTGAAGAAGAAAACGCGTGATGCCGGGGTCAGAAAAACTGGTGCCTGGGGAGGCAAATTTTTTTGATCCCAAATGCAAAAACGGATGCCAGGACGAAATTCTGGGTCGAATTCCAAACTTAAAAATGGTATTGCTTGCTGTTTTTAAAAATCAAGCTTTTAGGTGCCTGAAGAAGAAAACACGTGATGCCGGGGTCAGAAAAACTGGTGCCCGGGAGGTAAAATTTTTTTGATCCCAAATGCAAAAACGGATGCCAGGACGAAATTCGGGGTCGAATTCCAATCTTAAAAATGGTATTGCTTGCTGTTTTTAAAAATCAAGCTTTTTGGTGCCTGAAGAAGAAAACACGTGATGCCGGGGTCAGAAAAACTGGTGCCTGGGGAGGCAAATTTTTTTTGATCCCAAATGCAAAAACGGATGCCAGGACGAAATGCAGGGTCGATTTCCAAACTTAAAAATGGTATTGCTTGCTGTTTTTAAAAATCAAGCTTTTTGGTGCCTGAAGAAGAAAACGCGTGATGCCGGGGTCAGAAAAACTGGTGCCTGGGGAGGTTCAAATTTTTTTGATCCCAAATGCAAAAACGGATGCCAGGACGAAATTCGGGGTCGAATTCCAATCTTAAAAATGGTATTGCTTGCTTTTTTTAAATATCAAGCTTTTTGGTGCCTGAAGAAGAAAACGCGTGATGCCGGGGTCAGAAAAAATGATGCCTGGGTAGGCAAAAATTTTTTGATCCCAAAGGCAAAAACGGATGCCAGGATGAGATTCAGGGTAGAATTCCAAACTTAAAAATGGTATTGCTTGCTGTTTTTAAAAATCAAGCTTTTTGGTGCCTGAAGAAGAAAACACGTGATGCCGGGGTCAGAAAAACTGGTGCCTGGGGACATTCAAATTTTTTTGATCCCAAATGCAAAAACGGATGCCAGGACGAAATTCGGGGTCGAATTCCAATCTTAAAAGTGGTATTGCTTGCTGTTTTTAAAAATCAAGCTTTTTGGTGCCTGAAGAAGAAAACGCGTGATGCCGGGGTCAGAAAAATTGATGCCTGGGTAGGCAAAAAAAGTTTGATCCCAAAGGCAAAAACGGATGCCAGGATGAGATTCAGGGTCGAATTCCAAACTTAGAAATGGTATTGCTTGCTGTTTTTAAAAATCAAGCTTTTTGGTGCCTGAAGAAGAAAACGCGTGATGCCGGGGTCAGAAAAACTGGTGCCTGGGGAGGTAAATTTTTTTTGATCCCAAATGCAAAAACGGATGCCAGGACGAAATTCGGGGTCGAATTCCAATCTTAAAAATGGTATTGCTTGCTGTTTTTAAAAATCAAGCTTTTTGGTGCCTGAAGAAGAAAACGCGTGATACCGGGGTCAGAAAAACTGGTGCCTGGAGAGGTAAAATTTTTTTGATCCCAAATGCAAAAACTGATGCCAGGACGAAATTCGGGGTTGAATTCCATACTTAAAAATGGTATTACTTGCTGTTTTTAAAAATGAAGCTTTTTCGTGCCTGAAGAAGAAAACGCGTGATGCCGGGGTCAGAAAAACTGGTGCCTGGGGAGGCAAATTTTTTTTGATCCCAAATGCAAAAATCCATGCCAGGATGAGTTTCGGGGTAGAATTCCATACTTAAAAATGGTATTGCTTGCTGTTTCTAAAAATCAGTCTTTTTGTGCCTGAAGAAGAAAACACGTGATACCGGGGTCAGAAAAAATGATGCCTGGGGAGGCAAATTTTTTTTGATCCCAAATGCAAAAACGGATGCCAGGACGAAATTCCGGGTCGAATTCCAAACTTAAAAATGGTATTGCTTGCTGTTTTTAAAAATCAAGCTTTTTGGTGCCTGAAGAAGAAAACGCGTGATGCCGGGGTCAGAAAAACTGGTGCCTGGGGAGGCAAATTTTTTTTGATCCCAAATGCAAAAACGGATGCCAGGACGAAATTCCGGTTCGAATTCCAAACTTAAAAATGGTGTTGCTTGCTGTTTTTAAAAATCAAGCTTTTTGGTGCCTGAAGAAGAAAACATGTGATGCCGGGGTCAGAAAAACTGGTGCCTGGGTAGGCAAAAATTTTTTGATCCCAAATGCAAAAACGGATGCCAGGACGAAATGCAGGGTCGAATTCCAAACTTAAAAATGGTATTGCTTGCTGTTTTTAAAAATCAAGCTTTTTGATGCCTAAAGAAGAAAACTTGTGATGCCGGGGTCAGAAAAACTGGTGCCTGGGGAGGCAAATTTTTTTTGATCCCAAATGCAAAAACGGATGCCAGGACGAAATTCCGGGTCGAATTCCAAACTTAAAAATGGTATTGCTTGCTGTTTTTAAAAATCAAGCTTTTTGGTGCCTGAAGAAGAAAATGCGTGATGCCGGGGTCAGAAAAACTGGTGCCTGGGGAGGCAAAATTTTTTTGATCCCAAATGCAAAAACGGATGGCAGGACGAAATTCGGGGTCGAATTCCAAACTTAAAAATGGTATTGCTTGCTGTTTTTAAAAATCAAGCTTTTTGGTGCCTGAAGAAGAAAACGCGTGATGCCGGGGTCAGAAATACTGGTGCCTGGGGAGGCAAATTTTTTTTGATCCCAAATGCAAAAACGGATGCCAGGATGAAATTCGGGGTCGAATTCCAAACTTAAAAATGGTATTGCTTGCTGTTTTTAAAAATCAAGCTTTTTGGTGCCTGAAAAAGAAAACGCGTGATGCCGGGGTCAGAAAAACTGGTGCCTGGGGAGGCAAATTTTTTTTGATCCCAAAAGCAAAAAAGGATGCCAGGACGAAATGCAGGGTCGATTTCCAAACTTAAAAATGGTATTGCTTGCTGTTTTTAAAAATCAAGCTTTTTGGTGCCTGAAGAAGAAAACGCGTGATGCCGGGGTCAGAAAAACTGGTGCCTGGGGAGGTAAAATTTTTTTGATCCCAAATGCAAAAACGGATGCCAGGAGGAAATTCGGGGTCGAATTCCAATCTTAAAAATGGTATTGCTTGCTGTTTTTAAAAATCAAGCTTTTTGGTGCCTAAAGAAGAAAACGCGTGATGCCGGGGTCAGAAAAGATGATGCCTGGGTAGGCAAATTTTTTTTGATCCCAAATGCAAAAACGGATGCCAGGACGAAATTCGGGGTCGAATTCCAATCTTAAAAATGGTATTGCTTGCTGTTTTTAAAAATCAAGCTTTTTGGTGCCTGAAGAAGAAAACGCGTGATACCGGGGTCAGAAAAACTGGTGCCTGGAGAGGTAAAATTTTTTTGATCCCAAATGCAAAAACTGATGCCAGGACGAAATTCGGGGTTGAATTCCATACTTAAAAATGGTATTACTTGCTGTTTTTAAAAATGAAGCTTTTTCGTGCCTGAAGAAGAAAACGCGTGATGCCGGGGTCAGAAAAACTGGTGCCTGGGGAGGCAAATTTTTTTTGATCCCAAATGCAAAAATCCATGCCAGGATGAGTTTCGGGGTAGAATTCCATACTTAAAAATGGTATTGCTTGCTGTTTCTAAAAATCAGTCTTTTTGTGCCTGAAGAAGAAAACACGTGATACCGGGGTCAGAAAAAATGATGCCTGGGGAGGCAAATTTTTTTTGATCCCAAATGCAAAAACGGATGCCAGGACGAAATTCCGGGTCGAATTCCAAACTTAAAAATGGTATTGCTTGCTGTTTTTAAAAATCAAGCTTTTTGGTGCCTGAAGAAGAAAACGCGTGATGCCGGGGTCAGAAAAACTGGTGCCTGGGGAGGCAAATTTTTTTTGATCCCAAATGCAAAAACGGATGCCAGGACGAAATTCCGGTTCGAATTCCAAACTTAAAAATGGTGTTGCTTGCTGTTTTTAAAAATCAAGCTTTTTGGTGCCTGAAGAAGAAAACATGTGATGCCGGGGTCAGAAAAACTGGTGCCTGGGTAGGCAAAAATTTTTTGATCCCAAATGCAAAAACGGATGCCAGGACGAAATGCAGGGTCGAATTCCAAACTTAAAAATGGTATTGCTTGCTGTTTTTAAAAATCAAGCTTTTTGATGCCTAAAGAAGAAAACTTGTGATGCCGGGGTCAGAAAAACTGGTGCCTGGGGAGGCAAATTTTTTTTGATCCCAAATGCAAAAACGGATGCCAGGACGAAATTCCGGGTCGAATTCCAAACTTAAAAATGGTATTGCTTGCTGTTTTTAAAAATCAAGCTTTTTGGTGCCTGAAGAAGAAAATGCGTGATGCCGGGGTCAGAAAAACTGGTGCCTGGGGAGGCAAAATTTTTTTGATCCCAAATGCAAAAACGGATGGCAGGACGAAATTCGGGGTCGAATTCCAAACTTAAAAATGGTATTGCTTGCTGTTTTTAAAAATCAAGCTTTTTGGTGCCTGAAGAAGAAAACGCGTGATGCCGGGGTCAGAAATACTGGTGCCTGGGGAGGCAAATTTTTTTTGATCCCAAATGCAAAAACGGATGCCAGGATGAAATTCGGGGTCGAATTCCAAACTTAAAAATGGTATTGCTTGCTGTTTTTAAAAATCAAGCTTTTTGGTGCCTGAAAAAGAAAACGCGTGATGCCGGGGTCAGAAAAACTGGTGCCTGGGGAGGCAAATTTTTTTTGATCCCAAAAGCAAAAAAGGATGCCAGGACGAAATGCAGGGTCGATTTCCAAACTTAAAAATGGTATTGCTTGCTGTTTTTAAAAATCAAGCTTTTTGGTGCCTGAAGAAGAAAACGCGTGATGCCGGGGTCAGAAAAACTGGTGCCTGGGGAGGTAAAATTTTTTTGATCCCAAATGCAAAAACGGATGCCAGGAGGAAATTCGGGGTCGAATTCCAATCTTAAAAATGGTATTGCTTGCTGTTTTTAAAAATCAAGCTTTTTGGTGCCTAAAGAAGAAAACGCGTGATGCCGGGGTCAGAAAAGATGATGCCTGGGTAGGCAAATTTTTTTTGATCCCAAATGCAAAAACGGATGCCAGGACGAAATTCCGGGTCGAATTCCAAACTTAAAAATGGTATTGCTTGCTGCTTTTAAAAATCAAGCTTTTTGGTGCCTGAAGAAGAAAACGCGTGATGCCGGGGTCAGAAAAACTGGTGCCTGGGGAGGCAAATTTTTTTTGATCCCAAATGCAAAAACGGATGCCAGGATGAAATTCCGGGTCGAATTCCAAACTTAAAAATGGTATTGCTTGCTGTTTTTAAAAATCAAGCTTCTTGGTGCCTGAAAAAGAAAACACGTAATGCCGGGGTCAGAAAAACTGGTGCCTGGGGAGGTAAAAATTTTTTGATCCCAAATGCAAAAACGGATGCCAGGACGAAATTCGGGGTCGAATTCCAATCTTAAAAATGGTATTGCTTGCTGTTTTTAAAAATCAAGCTTTTTGGTGCCTAAAGAAGAAAACGCATGATGCCGGGGTCAGAAAAATTGATGCCTGGGTAGGCAAAAATTTTTTGATCCCAAATGCAAAAACGGATGCCAGGACGAAATGCAGGGTCGAATTCCAAACTTAAAAATGGTATTGCTTGCTGTTTTTAAAAATCAAGCATTTTGGTGCCTGAAGAAGAAAACGCGGGATGCCGGAGTCAGAAAAACTGGTGCCTGGGGAGGCAAATTTTTTTTGATCCCAAATGCAAAAACGGATGGCAGGACGAAATTCGGGGTCGAATTCCAAACTTAAAAATGGTATTGCTTGCTGTTTTTAAAAATCAAGCTTTTAGGTGCCTGAAGAAGAAAACACGTGATGCCGGGGTCAGAAAAACTGGTGCCCGGGAGGTAAAATTTTTTTGATCCCAAATGCAAAAACGGATGCCAGGACGAAATTCGGGGTCGAATTCCAATCTTAAAAATGGTATTGCTTGCTGTTTTTAAAAATCAAGCTTTTTGGTGCCTGAAGAAGAAAACACGTGATGCCGGGGTCAGAAAAACTGGTGCCTGGGGAGGCAAATTTTTTTTGATCCCAAATGCAAAAACGGATGCCAGGACGAAATGCAGGGTCGATTTCCAAACTTAAAAATGGTATTGCTTGCTGTTTTTAAAAATCAAGCTTTTTGGTGCCTGAAGAAGAAAACGCGTGATGCCGGGGTCAGAAAAACTGGTGCCTGGGGAGGTTCAAATTTTTTTGATCCCAAATGCAAAAACGGATGCCAGGACGAAATTCGGGGTCGAATTCCAATCTTAAAAATGGTATTGCTTGCTTTTTTTAAATATCAAGCTTTTTGGTGCCTGAAGAAGAAAACGCGTGATGCCGGGGTCAGAAAAAATGATGCCTGGGTAGGCAAAAATTTTTTGATCCCAAAGGCAAAAACGGATGCCAGGATGAGATTCAGGGTAGAATTCCAAACTTAAAAATGGTATTGCTTGCTGTTTTTAAAAATCAAGCTTTTTGGTGCCTGAAGAAGAAAACACGTGATGCCGGGGTCAGAAAAACTGGTGCCTGGGGAGGTTCAAATTTTTTTGATCCCAAATGCAAAAACGGATGCCAGGACGAAATTCGGGGTCAAATTCCAATCTTAAAAGTGGTATTGCTTGCTGTTTTTAAAAATCAAGCTTTTTGGTGCCTGAAGAAGAAAACGCGTGATGCCGGGGTCAGAAAAATTGATGCCTGGGTAGGCAAAAAAAGTTTGATCCCAAAGGCAAAAACGGATGCCAGGATGAGATTCAGGGTAGAATTCCAAACTTAGAAATGGTATTGCTTGCTGTTTTTAAAAATCAAGCTTTTTGGTGCCTGAAGAAGAAAACGCGTGATGCCGGGGTCAGAAAAACTGGTGCCTGGGGAGGTAAAATTTTTTTGATCCCAAATGCAAAAACGGATGCCAGGACGAAATTCGGGGTCGAATTCCAATCTTAAAAATGGTATTGCTTGCTGTTTTTAAAAATCAAGCTTTTTGTTGCCTGAAGAAGAAAACGCGTGATACCGGGGTCAGAAAAACTGGTGCCTGGAGAGGTAAAATTTTTTTGATCCCAAATGCAAAAACGGATGCCAGGACGAAATTCGGGGTTGAATTCCATACTTAAAAATGGTATTACTTGCTGTTTTTAAAAATGAAGCTTTTTCGTGCCTGAAGAAGAAAACGCGTGATGCCGGGGTCAGAAAAACTGGTGCCTGGGGAGGCAAATTTTTTTTGATCCCAAATGCAAAAATCCATGCCAGGATGAGTTTCGGGGTAGAATTCCATACTTAAAAATGGTATTGCTTGCTGTTTCTAAAAATCAGTTTTTTTGTGCCTGAAGAAGAAAACACGTGATACCGGGGTCAGAAAAAATGATGCCTGGGGAGGCAAATTTTTTTTGATCCCAAATGCAAAAACGGATGCCAGGACATAATTCCGGGTCGAATTCCAAACTTAAAAATGGTATTGCTTGCTGTTTTTAAAAATCAAGCTTTTTGGTGCCTGAAGAAGAAAACGCGTGATGCCGGGGTCAGAAAAACTGGTGCCTGGGGAGGCAAATTTTTTTTGATCCCAAATGCAAAAACGGATGCCAGGACGAAATTCCGGTTCGAATTCCAAACTTAAAAATGGTATTGCTTGCTGTTTTAAAAAATCAAGCTTTTTGGTGCCTGAAGAAGAAAACATGTGATGCCGGGGTCAGAAAAACTGGTGCCTGGGTAGGCAAAAATTTTTTGATCCCAAATGCAAAAACGGATGCCAGGACGAAATGCAGGGTCGAATTCCAAACTTAAAAATGGTATTGCTTGCTGTTTTTAAAAATCAAGCTTTTTGATGCCTAAAGAAGAAAACTTGTGATGCCGGGGTCAGAAAAACTGGTGCCTGGGGAGGCAAATTTTTTTTGATCCCAAATGCAAAAACGGATGCCAGGACGAAATTCCGGGTCGAATTCCAAACTTAAAAATGGTATTGCTTGCTGTTTTTAAAAATCAAGCTTTTTGGTGCCTGAAGAAGAAAACGCGTGATGCCGGGGTCAGAAATACTGGTGCCTGTGGAGGCAAATTTTTTTTGATCCCAAATGCAAAAACGGATGCCAGGACGAAATTCGGGGTCGAATTCCAAACTTAAAAATGGTATTGCTTGCTGTTTTTAAAAATCAAGCTTTTTGGTGCCTGAAAAAGAAAACGCGTGATGCCGGGGTCAGAAAAACTGGTGCCTGGGGAGGCAAATTTTTTTTGATCCCAAAAGCAAAAAAGGATGCCAGGACGAAATGCAGGGTCGATTTCCAAACTTAAAAATGGTATTGCTTGCTGTTTTTAAAAATCAAGCTTTTTGGTGCCTGAAGAAGAAAACGCGTGATGCCGGGGTCAGAAAAACTGGTGCCTGGGGAGGTAAAATTTTTTTGATCCCAAATGCAAAAACGGATGCCAGGAGGAAATTTGGGGTCGAATTCCAATCTTAAAAATGGTATTGCTTGCTGTTTTTAAAAATCAAGCTTTTTGGTGCCTAAAGAAGAAAACGCGTGATGCCGGGGTCAGAAAAGATGATGCCTGGGTAGGCAAATTTTTTTTGATCCCAAATGCAAAAACGGATGCCAGGACGAAATTCCGGGTCGAATTCCAAACTTAAAAATGGTATTGCTTGCTGTTTTTAAAAATCAAGCTTTTTGGTGCCTGAAGAAGAAAACGCGTGATGCCGGGGTCAGAAAAACTGGTGCCTGGGGAGGCAAATTTTTTTTGATCCCAAATGCAAAAACGGATGCCAGGATGAAATTCCGGGTCGAATTCCAAACTTAAAAATGGTATTGCTTGCTTTTTTTAAATATCAAGCTTTTTGGTGCCTGAAGAAGAAAACGCGTGATGCCGGGGTCAGAAAAAATGATGCCTGGGTAGGCAAAAATTTTTTGATCCCAAAGGCAAAAACGGATGCCAGGATGAGATTCAGGGTAGAATTCCAAACTTAAAAATGGTATTGCTTGCTGTTTTTAAAAATCAAGCTTTTTGGTGCCTGAAGAAGAAAACACGTGATGCCGGGGTCAGAAAAACTGGTGCCTGGGGAGGTTCAAATTTTTTTGATCCCAAATGCAAAAACGGATGCCAGGACGAAATTCGGGGTCAAATTCCAATCTTAAAAGTGGTATTGCTTGCTGTTTTTAAAAATCAAGCTTTTTGGTGCCTGAAGAAGAAAACGCGTGATGCCGGGGTCAGAAAAATTGATGCCTGGGTAGGCAAAAAAAGTTTGATCCCAAAGGCAAAAACGGATGCCAGGATGAGATTCAGGGTAGAATTCCAAACTTAGAAATGGTATTGCTTGCTGTTTTTAAAAATCAAGCTTTTTGGTGCCTGAAGAAGAAAACGCGTGATGCCGGGGTCAGAAAAACTGGTGCCTGGGGAGGTAAAATTTTTTTGATCCCAAATGCAAAAACGGATGCCAGGACGAAATTCGGGGTCGAATTCCAATCTTAAAAATGGTATTGCTTGCTGTTTTTAAAAATCAAGCTTTTTGTTGCCTGAAGAAGAAAACGCGTGATACCGGGGTCAGAAAAACTGGTGCCTGGAGAGGTAAAATTTTTTTGATCCCAAATGCAAAAACGGATGCCAGGACGAAATTCGGGGTTGAATTCCATACTTAAAAATGGTATTACTTGCTGTTTTTAAAAATGAAGCTTTTTCGTGCCTGAAGAAGAAAACGCGTGATGCCGGGGTCAGAAAAACTGGTGCCTGGGGAGGCAAATTTTTTTTGATCCCAAATGCAAAAATCCATGCCAGGATGAGTTTCGGGGTAGAATTCCATACTTAAAAATGGTATTGCTTGCTGTTTCTAAAAATCAGTTTTTTTGTGCCTGAAGAAGAAAACACGTGATACCGGGGTCAGAAAAAATGATGCCTGGGGAGGCAAATTTTTTTTGATCCCAAATGCAAAAACGGATGCCAGGACATAATTCCGGGTCGAATTCCAAACTTAAAAATGGTATTGCTTGCTGTTTTTAAAAATCAAGCTTTTTGGTGCCTGAAGAAGAAAACGCGTGATGCCGGGGTCAGAAAAACTGGTGCCTGGGGAGGCAAATTTTTTTTGATCCCAAATGCAAAAACGGATGCCAGGACGAAATTCCGGTTCGAATTCCAAACTTAAAAATGGTATTGCTTGCTGTTTTAAAAAATCAAGCTTTTTGGTGCCTGAAGAAGAAAACATGTGATGCCGGGGTCAGAAAAACTGGTGCCTGGGTAGGCAAAAATTTTTTGATCCCAAATGCAAAAACGGATGCCAGGACGAAATGCAGGGTCGAATTCCAAACTTAAAAATGGTATTGCTTGCTGTTTTTAAAAATCAAGCTTTTTGATGCCTAAAGAAGAAAACTTGTGATGCCGGGGTCAGAAAAACTGGTGCCTGGGGAGGCAAATTTTTTTTGATCCCAAATGCAAAAATGGATGCCAGGACGAAATTCCGGGTCGAATTCCAAACTTAAAAATGGTATTGCTTGCTGTTTTTAAAAATCAAGCTTTTTGGTGCCTGAAGAAGAAAACGCGTGATGCCGGGGTCAGAAATACTGGTGCCTGGGGAGGCAAATTTTTTTTGATCCCAAATGCAAAAACGGATGCCAGGACGAAATTCGGGGTCGAATTCCAAACTTAAAAATGGTATTGCTTGCTGTTTTTAAAAATCAAGCTTTTTGGTGCCTGAAAAAGAAAACGCGTGATGCCGGGGTCAGAAAAACTGGTGCCTGGGGAGGCAAATTTTTTTTGATCCCAAAAGCAAAAAAGGATGCCAGGACGAAATGCAGGGTCGATTTCCAAACTTAAAAATGGTATTGCTTGCTGTTTTTAAAAATCAAGCTTTTTGGTGCCTGAAGAAGAAAACGCGTGATGCCGGGGTCAGAAAAACTGGTGCCTGGGGAGGTAAAATTTTTTTGATCCCAAATGCAAAAACGGATGCCAGGAGGAAATTTGGGGTCGAATTCCAATCTTAAAAATGGTATTGCTTGCTGTTTTTAAAAATCAAGCTTTTTGGTGCCTAAAGAAGAAAACGCGTGATGCCGGGGTCAGAAAAGATGATGCCTGGGTAGGCAAATTTTTTTTGATCCCAAATGCAAAAACGGATGCCAGGACGAAATTCCGGGTCGAATTCCAAACTTAAAAATGGTATTGCTTGCTGTTTTTAAAAATCAAGCTTTTTGGTGCCTGAAGAAGAAAACGCGTGATGCCGGGGTCAGAAAAACTGGTGCCTGGGGAGGCAAATTTTTTTTGATCCCAAATGCAAAAACGGATGCCAGGATGAAATTCCGGGTCGAATTCCAAACTTAAAAATGGTATTGCTTGCTGTTTTTAAAAATCAAGCTTCTTGGTGCCTGAAAAAGAAAACACGTAATGCCGGGGTCAGAAAAACTGGTGCCTGGGGAGGTAAAAATTTTTTGATCCCAAATGCAAAAACGGATGCCAGGACGAAATTCGGGGTCGAATTCCAATCTTAAAAATGGTATTGCTTGCTGTTTTTAAAAATCAAGCTTTTTGGTGCCTAAAGAAGAAAACGCATGATGCCGGGGTCAGAACAATTGATGCCTGGGTAGGCAAAAATTTTTTGATCCCAAATGCAAAAACGGATGCCAGGACGAAATGCAGGGTCGAATTCCAAACTTAAAAATGGTATTGCTTGCTGTTTTTAAAAATCAAGCATTTTGGTGCCTGAAGAAGAAAACGCGGGATGCCGGAGTCAGAAAAACTGGTGCCTGGGGAGGCAAATTTTTTTTGATCCCAAATGCAAAAACGGATGGCAGGACGAAATTCGGGGTCGAATTCCAAACTTAGAAATGGTATTGCTTGCTGTTTTTAAAAATCAAGCTTTTAGGTGCCTGAAGAAGAAAACACGTGATGCCGGGGTCAGAAAAACTGGTGCCTGGGGAGGTAAAATTTTTTTTGATCCCAAATGCAAAAACGGATGCCAGGACGAAATTCGGGGTTGAATTCCATACTTAAAAATGGTACTGCTTGCTGTTTTTAAAAATGAAGCTTTTTCGTGCCTGAAGAAGAAAACGCGTGATGCCGGGGTCAGAAAAACTGGTGCCTGGGGAGGCAAATTTTTTTTGATCCCAAATGCAAAAACGGATGCCAGGATGAGTTTCGGGGTAGAATTCCATACTTAAAAATGGTATTGCTTGCTGTTTTTAAAAATCAGTCTTTTTGTGCCTGAAGAAGAAAACACGTGATACCGGGTGCAGAAAAAATGATGCCTGGGGAGGCAAATTTTTTTTGATCCCAAATGCAAAAACGGATGCCAGGACGAAATTCCGGGTCGAATTCCAAACTTAAAAATGGTATTGCTTGCTGTTTTTAAAAATCAAGCTTTTTGGTGCCTGAAGAAGAAAACGCGTGATGCCGGGGTCAGAAAAACTGGTGCCTGGGGAGGCAAATTTTTTTTGATCCCAAATGCAAAAACGGATGCCAGGACGAAATTCCGGGTCGAATTCCAAACTTAAAAATGGTATTGCTTGCTGTTTTTAAAAATCAAGCTTTTTGGTGCCTGAAGAAGAAAACTTGTGATGCCGGGGTCAGAAAAACTGGTGCCTGGGGAGGCAAAATTTTTTTGATCCAAAATGCAAAAACGGATGGCAGGACGAAATTCGGGGTCGAATTCCAAACTTAAAAATGGTATTGCTTGCTGTTTTTAAAAATCAAGCTTTTTGGTGCCTGAAGAAGAAAACGCATGATGCCGGGGTCAGAAAAACTGGTGCCTGGGGAGGCAAATTTTTTTTGATCCCAAAAGCAAAAAAGGATGCCAGGACGAAATGCAGGGTCGATTTCCAAACTTAAAAATGGTATTGCTTGCTGTTTTTAAAAATCAAGCATTTTGGTGCCTGAAGAAGAAAACGCGTGATGCCGGGGTCAGAAAAACTGGTGCGTGGGGAGGCAAATTTTTTTTGATCCCAAATGCAAAAACGGATGCCAGGACGAAATTCCGGGTCGAATTCCAAACTTAAAAATGGTATTGCTTGCTGTTTTTAAAAATCAAGCTTTTTGGTGCCTGAAGAAGAAAACGCGTGATGCCGGGGTCAGAAAAACTGGTGCTTTGTGAGGCAAAATTTTTTTGATCCCAAATGCAAAAACGGATGCCAGGATGAAATTCGGGGTTGAATTCCAAACTTAAAAATGATATTGCTTGTTTTTTTAAAAAATCAAGATTTTTTGTGCCTGAAGAAGAAAATGCGTGATGCCGGGGTCAGAAAAACTGGTGCCTGGGGAGGCAAATTTTTTTTGATCCCAAATGCAAAAACGGATGCCAGGACGAAATGCAGGGTCGAATTCCAAACTTAAAAATGGTATTGCTTGCTGTTTTTAAAAATCAAGCATTTTGGTGCCTGAAGAAGAAAACGCGTGATGCCGGGGTCAGAAAAACTGGTGCCTGGGGAGGCAAATTTTTTTTGATCCCAAATGCAAAAACGGATGGCAGGACGAAATTCGGGGTCGAATTCCAAACTTAAAAATGGTATTGCTTGCTGTTTTTAAAAATCAAGCTTTTTGGTGCCTGAAGAAGAAAACGCGTGATGCCGGGGTCAGAAATACTGGTGCCTGGGGAGGCAAATTTTTTTTGATCCCAAATGCAAAAACGGATGCCAGGACGTAATTCCGGGTCGAATTCCAAACTTAAAAATGGTATTGCTTGCTGTTTTTAAAAATCAAGCTTTTAGGTGCCTGAAGAAGAAAACACGTGATGCCGGGGTCAGAAAAACTGGTGCCTGGGGAGGTAAAATTTTTTTGATCCCAAATGCAAAAACGGATGCCAGGACGAAATTCGGGGTCGAATTCCAATCTTAAAAATGGTATTGCTTGCTGTTTTTAAAAATCAAGCTTTTTGGTGCCTAAAGAAGAAAACGCGTGATGCCGGGGTCAGAAAAAATGATGCCTGGGTAGGCAAAATTTTTTTGATCCCAAATGCAAAAACGGATGCCAGGACGAAATGCAGGGTCAAATTCCAAACTTAAAAATGGTATTGCTTGCTGTTTTTAAAAATCAAGCATTTTGGTGCCTGAAGAAGAAATCGCGTGATGCCGGGGTCAGAAAAACTGGTGCCTGGGGAGGCAAATTTTTTTTGATCCCAAATGCAAAAACGGATGCCAGGACGAAATTCGGGGTTGAATTCCAAACTTAAAAATGGTATTGCTTGCTGTTTTTAAAAATGAAGCTTTTTCGTGCCTGAAGAAGAAAACGCTTGATGCCGGGGTCAGAAAAACTGGTGCCTGGAGAGGTAAAAATTTTTTGATCCCAAATGCAAAAACGGATGCCAGGACGAAATTCCGGGTCGAATTCCATCCTTAAAAATGGTATTGCTTGCTGTTTTTAAAAATGAAGCTTTTTCGTGCCTGAAGAAGAAAACGCGTGATGCCGGGGTCAGAAAAACTGGTTCCTGGGGAGGCAAATTTTTTTTGATACCAAATGCAAAAATCCATGCCAGGATGAGTTTCGGGGTAGAATTCCATACTTAAAAATGGTATTGCTTGCTGTTTTTAAAAATCAGTCTTTTTGTGCCTGAAGAAGAAAACGCGTGATGCCGGTGTCAGAAAAAATGATGCCTGGGGAGGCAAAATTTTTTTGATCCCAAAGGCAAAAACGGATGCCAGGATGAGATTCAGGGTAGAATTCCAAACTTAAAAATGGTTTTGCTTGCTGTTTTTAAAAATCAAGCTTTTTGGTGCCTGAAGAAGAAAACGCGTGATGCCGGGGTCAGAAAAACTGGGGCCTGGGGAGGCAAATTTTTTTTGATCCCAAATGCAAAAACGGATGCCAGGACGAAATGCAGGGTCGATTTCCAAACTTAAAAATGTTATTGCTTGCTGTTTTTAAAAATCAAGCTTTTTGGTGCCTGAAGAAGAAAACGCGTGATGCCGGGGTCAGAAAAACTGGTGCCTGGGGAGGCAAATTTTTTTGATCCCAAATGCAAAAACGGATGCCAGGACGAAATTCTGGGTCGAATTCCAAACTTAAAAATGGTATTGCTTGCTGTTTTTAAAAATCAAGCTTTTAGGTGCCTGAAGAAGAAAACACGTGATGCCGGGGTCAGAAAAACTGGTGCCTGGGGAGGTAAAATTTTTTTGATCCCAAATGCAAAAACGGATGCCAGGACGAAATTCGGGGTCGAATTCCAATCTTAAAAACGGTATTGCTTGCTGTTTTTAAAAATCAAGCTTTTTGGTGCCTGAAGAAGAAAACACGTGATGCCGGGGTCAGAAAAACTGGTGCCTGGGGAGGCAAATTTTTTTTGATCCCAAATGCAAAAACGGATGCCAGGACGAAATTCCGGGTCGAATTCCAAACTTAAAAATGGTATTGCTTGCTGTTTTTAAAAATCAAGCTTTTTGGTGCCTGAAGAAGAAAATGCGTGATGCCGGGGTCAGAAAAACTGGTGCCTGGGGAGGCAAATTTTTTTTGATCCCAAATGCAAAAACGGAGGCCAGGACGAAATGCAGGGTCGATTTCCAAACTTAAAAATGGTATTGCTTGCTGTTTTTAAAAATCAAGCTTTTTGGTGCCTGAAGAAGAAAACGCGTGATGCCGGGGTCAGAAAAACTGGTTCCTGGGGAGGTAAAATTTTTTTGATCCCAAATGCAAAAACGGATGCCAGGACGAAATTCGGGGTCGAATTCCAATCTTAAAAATGGTATTGCTTGCTGTTTTTAAAAATCAAGCTTTTTGGTGCCTAAAGAAGAAAACGCGTGATGCCGGGGTCAGAAAAAATGATGCCTGGGTAGGCAAATTTTTTTTGATCCCAAATGCAAAAACGGATGCCAGGACGAAATTCCGGGTCGAATTCCAAACTTAAAAATGGTATTGCTTGCTGTTTTTAAAAATCAAGCTTTTTGGTGCCTGAAGAAGAAAACGCGTGATGCCGGGGTCAGAAAAACTGGTGCCTGGGGAGGCAAATTTTTTTTGATCCCAAATGCAAAAACGGATGCCAGGACGAAATTCCGGGTCGAATTCCAAACTTAAAAATGGTATTGCTTGCTGTTTTTAAAAATCAAGCTTCTTGGTGCCTGAAAAAGAAAACACGTAATGCCGGGGTCAGAAAAACTGGTGCCTGGGGAGGTAAAAATTTTTTGATCCCAAATGCAAAAACGGATGCCAGGACGAAATTCGGGGTCGAATTCCAATCTTAAAAATGGTATTGCTTGCTGTTTTTAAAAATCAAGCTTTTTGGTGCCTAAAGAAGAAACGCATGATGCCGGGGTCAGAAAAAATGAGGCCTGGGTAGGCAAAAATTTTTTGATCCCAAATGCAAAAACGGATGCCAGGACGAAATGCAGGGTCGAATTCCAAACTTAAAAATGGTATTGCTTGCTGTTTTTAAAAATCAAGCATTTTGGTGCCTGAAGAAGAAATCGCGTGATGCCGGGGTCAGAAAAACTGGTGCCTGGGGAGGCAAATTTTTTTTGATCCCAAATGCAAAAACGGATGCCAGGACGAAATTCCGGGTCGAATTCCAAACTTAAAAATGGTATTGCTTGCTGTTTTTAAAAATCAAGCTTTTTGGTGCCTGAAGAAGAAAACGCGTGATGCCGGGGTCAGAAAAACTGGTGCTTTGGGAGGCAAAATTTTTTTGATCCCAAATGCAAAAACGGATGCCAGGACGAAATTCGGGGTTGAATTCCAAACTTAAAAATGATATTGCTTGCTTTTTTAAAAAATCAAGATTTTTTGTGCCTGAAGAAGAAAATGCGTGATGCCGGGGTCAGAAAAACTGGTGCCTGGGGAGGCAAATTTTTTTTGATCCCAAATGCAAAAACGGATGCCAGGACGAAATGCAGGGTCGAATTCCAAACTTAAAAATGGTATTGCTTGCTGTTTTTAAAAATCAAGCTTTTTGGTGCCTGAAGAAGAAAACGCGTGATGCCGGGGTCAGAAAAACTGGTTCCTGGGGAGGTAAAATTTTTTTGATCCCAAATGCAAAAACGGATACCAGGACGAAATTCGGGGTCGAATTCCAATCTTAAAAATGGTATTGCTTGCTGTTTTTAAAAATCAAGCTTTTTGGTGCCTAAAGAAGAAAACGCGTGATGCCGGGGTCAGAAAAAATGATGCCTGGGTAGGCAAATTTTTTTTGATCCCAAATGCAAAAACGGATGCCAGGACGAAATTCCGGGTCGAATTCCAAACTTAAAAATGGTATTGCTTGCTGTTTTTAAAAATCAAGCTTTTTGGTGCCTGAAGAAGAAAACGCGTGATGCCGGGGTCAGAAAAACTGGTGCCTGGGGAGGCAAATTTTTTTTGATCCCAAATGCAAAAACGGATGCCAGGACGAAATTCCGGGTCGAATTCCAAACTTAAAAATGGTATTGCTTGCTGTTTTTAAAAATCAAGCTTCTTGGTGCCTGAAAAAGAAAACACGTAATGCCGGGGTCAGAAAAACTGGTGCCTGGGGAGGTAAAAATTTTTTGATCCCAAATGCAAAAACGGATGCCAGGACGAAATTCGGGGTCGAATTCCAATCTTAAAAATGGTATTGCTTGCTGTTTTTAAAAATCAAGCTTTTTGGTGCCTAAAGAAGAAACGCATGATGCCGGGGTCAGAAAAAATGAGGCCTGGGTAGGCAAAAATTTTTTGATCCCAAATGCAAAAACGGATGCCAGGACGAAATGCAGGGTCGAATTCCAAACTTAAAAATGGTATTGCTTGCTGTTTTTAAAAATCAAGCATTTTGGTGCCTGAAGAAGAAATCGCGTGATGCCGGGGTCAGAAAAACTGGTGCCTGGGGAGGCAAATTTTTTTTGATCCCAAATGCAAAAACGGATGCCAGGACGAAATTCCGGGTCGAATTCCAAACTTAAAAATGGTATTGCTTGCTGTTTTTAAAAATCAAGCTTTTTGGTGCCTGAAGAAGAAAACGCGTGATGCCGGGGTCAGAAAAACTGGTGCTTTGGGAGGCAAAATTTTTTTGATCCCAAATGAAAAAACGGATGCCAGGACGAAATTCGGGGTTGAGTTCCAAACTTAAAAATGATATTGCTTGCTTTTTTAAAAAATCAAGATTTTTTGTGCCTGAAGAAGAAAATGCGTGATGCCGGGGTCAGAAAAACTGGTGCCTGGGGAGGCAAATTTTTTTTGATCCCAAATGCAAAAACGGATGCCAGGACGAAATGCAGGGTCGAATTCCAAACTTAAAAATGGTATTGCTTGCTGTTTTTAAAAATCAAGCATTTTGGTGCCTGAAGAAGAAAACGCGTGATGCCGGGGTCAGAAAAACTGGTGCCTGGGGAGGCAAATTTTTTTTGATCCCAAATGCAAAAACGGATGGCAGGACGAAATTCGGGGTCGAATTCCAAACTTAAAAATGGTATTGCTTGCTGTTTTTAAAAATCAAGCTTTTTGGTGCCTGAAGAAGAAAACGCGTGATGCCGGGGTCAGAAAAACTGGTGCCTGGGGAGGCAAATTTTTTTTGATCCCAAATGCAAAAACGGATGCCAGGACGAAATGCAGGGTCGAATTCCAAACTTAAAAATGGTATTGCTTGCTGTTTTTAAAAATCAAGCATTTTGGTGCCTGAAGAAGAAAACGCGTGATGCCGGGGTCAGAAAAACTGGTGCCTGGGGAGGCAAATTTTTTTTGATCCCAAATGCAAAAACGGATGGCAGGACGAAATTCGGGGTCGAATTCCAAACTTAAAAATGGTATTGCTTGCTGTTTTTAAAAATCAAGCTTTTTGGTGCCTGAAGAAGAAAACGCGTGATGCCGGGGTCAGAAATATTGATGCCTGGGTAGGCAAAAAATTTTTGATCCCAAAGGCAAAAACGGATGCCAGGATGAGATTCAGGGTAGAATTCCAAACTTAGAAATGGTATTGCTTGCTGTTTTTAAAAATCAAGCTTTTTGGTGCCTGAAGAAGAAAACGCGTGATGCCGGGGTCAGAAAAACTGGTGCCTGGGGAGGTAAAATTTTTTTGATCCCAAATGCAAAAACGGATGCCAGGACGAAATTCGGGGTCGAATTCCAATCTTAAAAATGGTATTGCTTGCTGTTTTTAAAAATCAAGCTTTTTGGTGCCTGAAGAAGAAAACGCGTGATGCCGGGGTCAGAAAAACTGGTGCCTGGGGAGGCAAATTTTTTTTGATCCCAAATGCAAAAATCCATGCCAGGATGAGTTTCGGGGTAGAATTCCATACTTAAAAATGGTATTGCTTGCTGTTTCTAAAAATCAGTCTTTTTGTGCCTGAAGAAGAAAACACGTGATACCGGGGTCAGAAAAAATGATGCCTGGGGAGGCAAATTTTTTTTGATCCCAAAAGCAAAAAAGGATGCCAGGACGAAATGCAGGGTCGAATTCCAAACTTAAAAATGGTATTGCTTGCTGTTTTTAAAAATCAAGCTTTTTGGTGCCTGAAGAAGAAAACGCGTGATGCCGGGGTCAGAAAAACTGGTGCCTGGGGAGGCAAATTTTTTTTGATCCCAAATGCAAAAACGGATGCCAGGACGAAATTCCGGGTCGAATTCCAAACTTAAAAATGGTATTGCTTGCTGTTTTTAAAAATCAAGCTTTTTGGTGCCTGAAGAAGAAAACATGTGATGCCGGGGTCAGAAAAACTGGTGCCTGGGTAGGCAAAAATTTTTTGATCCCAAATGCAAAAACGGATGCCAGGACGAAATGCAGGGTCGAATTCCAAACTTAAAAATGGTATTGCTTGCTGTTTTTAAAAATCAAGCTTTTTGATGCCTAAAGAAGAAAACTTGTGATGCCGGGGTCAGAAAAACTGGTGCCTGGGGAGGCAAATTTTTTTTGATCCCAAATGCAAAAACGGATGCCAGGACGAAATTCCGGGTCGAATTCCAAACTTAAAAATGGTATTGCTTGCTGTTTTTAAAAATCAAGCTTTTTGGTGCCTGAAGAAGAAAATGCGTGATGCCGGGGTCAGAAAAACTGGTGCCTGGGGAGGCAAAATTTTTTTGATCCAAAATGCAAAAACGGATGGCAGGACGAAATTCGGGGTCGAATTCCAAACTTAAAAATGGTATTGCTTGCTGTTTTTAAAAATCAAGCTTTTTGGTGCCTGAAGAAGAAAACGCGTGATGCCGGGGTCAGAAATACTGGTGCCTGGGGAGGCAAATTTTTTTTGATCCCAAATGCAAAAACGGATGCCAGGACGAAATTCGGGGTCGAATTCCAAACTTAAAAATGGTATTGCTTGCTGTTTTTAAAAATCAAGCTTTTTGGTGCCTGAAGAAGAAAACGCGTGATGCCGGGGTCAGAAAAATTGATGCCTGGGTAGGCAAAAATTTTTTGATCCCAAATGCAAAAACGGATGCCAGGACGAAATGCAGGGTCGAATTCCAAACTTAAAAATGGTATTGCTTGCTGTTTTTAAAAATCAAGCATTTTGGTGCCTGAAGAAGAAATCGCGTGATGCCGGGGTCAGAAAAACTGGTGCCTGGGGAGGTAAAATTTTTTTGATCCCAAATGCAAAAACGGATGCCAGGACGAAATTCGGGGTCGAATTCCAATCTTAAAAACGGTATTGCTTGCTGTTTTTAAAAATCAAGCTTTTTGGTGCCTGAAGAAGAAAACACGTGATGCCGGGGTCAGAAAAACTGGTGCCTGGGGAGGCAAATTTTTTTTGATCCCAAATGCAAAAACGGATGCCAGGACGAAATTCCGGGTCGAATTCCAAACTTAAAAATGGTATTGCTTGCTGTTTTTAAAAATCAAGCTTTTTGGTGCCTGAAGAAGAAAATGCGTGATGCCGGGGTCAGAAAAACTGGTGCCTGGGGAGGCAAATTTTTTTTGATCCCAAATGCAAAAACGGAGGCCAGGACGAAATGCAGGGTCGATTTCCAAACTTAAAAATGGTATTGCTTGCTGTTTTTAAAAATCAAGCTTTTTGGTGCCTGAAGAAGAAAACGCGTGATGCCGGGGTCAGAAAAACTGGTACCTGGGGAGGTAAAAATTTTTTGATCCCAAATGCAAAAACGGATGCCAGGACGAAATTCGGGGTCGAATTCCAATCTTAAAAATGGTATTGCTTGCTGTTTTTAAAAATCAAGCTTTTTGGTGCCTAAAGAAGAAAACGCGTGATGCCGGGGTCAGAAAAAATGATGCCTGGGTAGGCAAATTTTTTTTGATCCCAAATGCAAAAACGGATGCCAGGACGAAATTCCGGGTCGAATTCCAAACTTAAAAATGGTATTGCTTGCTGTTTTTAAAAATCAAGCTTTTTGGTGCCTGAAGAAGAAAACGCGTGATGCCGGGGTCAGAAAAACTGGTGCCTGGGGAGGCAAATTTTTTTTGATCCCAAATGCAAAAACGGATGCCAGGACGAAATTCCGGGTCGAATTCCAAACTTAAAAATGGTATTGCTTGCTGTTTTTAAAAATCAAGCTTCTTGGTGCCTGAAAAAGAAAACACGTAATGCCGGGGTCAGAAAAACTGGTGCCTGGGGAGGTAAAAATTTTTTGATCCCAAATGCAAAAACGGATGCCAGGACGAAATTCGGGGTCGAATTCCAATCTTAAAAATGGTATTGCTTGCTGTTTTTAAAAATCAAGCTTTTTGGTGCCTAAAGAAGAAACGCATGATGCCGGGGTCAGAAAAAATGAGGCCTGGGTAGGCAAAAATTTTTTTATCCCAAATGCAAAAACGGATGCCAGGACGAAATGCAGGGTCGAATTCCAAACTTAAAAATGGTATTGCTTGCTGTTTTTAAAAATCAAGCTTTTTGGTGCCTGAAGAAGAAAACGCGTGATGCCGGGGTCAGAAAAACTGGTGCTTTGGGAGGCAAAATTTTTTTGATCCCAAATGCAAAAACGGATGCCAGGACGAAATTCGGGGTTGAATTCCAAACTTAAAAATGATATTGCTTGCTTTTTTAAAAAATCAAGATTTTTTGTGCCTGAAGAAGAAAATGCGTGATGCCGGGGTCAGAAAAACTGGTGCCTGGGGAGGCAAATTTTTTTTGATCCCAAATGCAAAAACGGATGCCAGGACGAAATGCAGGGTCGAATTCCAAACTTAAAAATGGTATTGCTTGCTGTTTTTAAAAATCAAGCATTTTGGTGCCTGAAGAAGAAAACGCGTGATGCCGGGGTCAGAAAAACTGGTGCCTGGGGAGGCAAATTTTTTTTGATCCCAAATGCAAAAACGGATGGCAGGACGAAATTCGGGGTCGAATTCCAAACTTAAAAATGGTATTGCTTGCTGTTTTTAAAAATCAAGCTTTTTGGTGCCTGAAGAAGAAAACGCGTGATGCCGGGGTCAGAAAAACTGGTGCCTGGGGAGGCAAATTTTTTTTGATCCCAAATGCAAAAACGGATGCCAGGACGAAATGCAGGGTCGAATTCCAAACTTAAAAATGGTATTGCTTGCTGTTTTTAAAAATCAAGCATTTTGGTGCCTGAAGAAGAAAACGCGTGATGCCGGGGTCAGAAAAACTGGTGCCTGGGGAGGCAAATTTTTTTTGATCCCAAATGCAAAAACGGATGGCAGGACGAAATTCGGGGTCGAATTCCAAACTTAAAAATGGTATTGCTTGCTGTTTTTAAAAATCAAGCTTTTTGGTGCCTGAAGAAGAAAACGCGTGATGCCGGGGTCAGAAATATTGATGCCTGGGTAGGCAAAAAATTTTTGATCCCAAAGGCAAAAACGGATGCCAGGATGAGATTCAGGGTAGAATTCCAAACTTAGAAATGGTATTGCTTGCTGTTTTTAAAAATCAAGCTTTTTGGTGCCTGAAGAAGAAAACGCGTGATGCCGGGGTCAGAAAAACTGGTGCCTGGGGAGGTAAAATTTTTTTGATCCCAAATGCAAAAACGGATGCCAGGACGAAATTCGGGGTCGAATTCCAATCTTAAAAATGGTATTGCTTGCTGTTTTTAAAAATCAAGCTTTTTGGTGCCTGAAGAAGAAAACGCGTGATGCCGGGGTCAGAAAAACTGGTGCCTGGGGAGGCAAATTTTTTTTGATCCCAAATGCAAAAATCCATGCCAGGATGAGTTTCGGGGTAGAATTCCATACTTAAAAATGGTATTGCTTGCTGTTTCTAAAAATCAGTCTTTTTGTGCCTGAAGAAGAAAACACGTGATACCGGGGTCAGAAAAAATGATGCCTGGGGAGGCAAATTTTTTTTGATCCCAAAAGCAAAAAAGGATGCCAGGACGAAATGCAGGGTCGAATTCCAAACTTAAAAATGGTATTGCTTGCTGTTTTTAAAAATCAAGCTTTTTGGTGCCTGAAGAAGAAAACGCGTGATGCCGGGGTCAGAAAAACTGGTGCCTGGGGAGGCAAATTTTTTTTGATCCCAAATGCAAAAACGGATGCCAGGACGAAATTCCGGGTCGAATTCCAAACTTAAAAATGGTATTGCTTGCTGTTTTTAAAAATCAAGCTTTTTGGTGCCTGAAGAAGAAAACATGTGATGCCGGGGTCAGAAAAACTGGTGCCTGGGTAGGCAAAAATTTTTTGATCCCAAATGCAAAAACGGATGCCAGGACGAAATGCAGGGTCGAATTCCAAACTTAAAAATGGTATTGCTTGCTGTTTTTAAAAATCAAGCTTTTTGATGCCTAAAGAAGAAAACTTGTGATGCCGGGGTCAGAAAAACTGGTGCCTGGGGAGGCAAATTTTTTTTGATCACAAATGCAAAAACGGATGCCAGGACGAAATTCCGGGTCGAATTCCAAACTTAAAAATGGTATTGCTTGCTGTTTTTAAAAATCAAGCTTTTTGGTGCCTGAAGAAGAAAATGCGTGATGCCGGGGTCAGAAAAACTGGTGCCTGGGGAGGCAAAATTTTTTTGATCCAAAATGCAAAAACGGATGGCAGGACGAAATTCGGGGTCGAATTCCAAACTTAAAAATGGTATTGCTTGCTGTTTTTAAAAATCAAGCTTTTTGGTGCCTGAAGAAGAAAACGCGTGATGCCGGGGTCAGAAATACTGGTGCCTGGGGAGGCAAATTTTTTTTGATCCCAAATGCAAAAACGGATGCCAGGACGAAATTCGGGGTCGAATTCCAAACTTAAAAATGGTATTGCTTGCTGTTTTTAAAAATCAAGCTTTTTGGTGCCTGAAGAAGAAAACGCGTGATGCCGGGGTCAGAAAAACTGGTGCCTGGGGAGGCAAATTTTTTTTGATCCCAAAAGCAAAAAAGGATGCCAGGACGAAATGCAGGGTCGATTTCCAAACTTAAAAATGGTATTGCTTGCTGTTTTTAAAAATCAAGCTTTTTGGTGCCTGAAGAAGAAAACGCGTGATGCCGGGGTCAGAAAAACTGGTGCCTGGGGAGGTAAAATTTTTTTGATCCCAAATGCAAAAACGGATGCCAGGACGAAATTCGGGGTCGAATTCCAATCTTAAAAATGGTATTGCTTGCTGTTTTTAAAAATCAAGCTTTTTGGTGCCTAAAGAAGAAAACGCGTGATGCCGGGGTCAGAAAAAATGATGCCTGGGTAGGCAAATTTTTTTTGATCCCAAATGCAAAAACGGATGCCAGGACGAAATTCCGGGTCGAATTCCAAACTTAAAAATGGTATTGCTTGCTGTTTTTAAAAATCAAGCTTTTTGGTGCCTGAAGAAGAAAACGCGTGATGCCGGGGTCAGAAAAACTGGTGCCTGGGGAGGCAAATTTTTTTTGATCCCAAATGCAAAAACGGATGCCAGGACGAAATTCCGGGTCGAATTCCAAACTTAAAAATGGTATTGCTTGCTGTTTTTAAAAATCAAGCTTCTTGGTGCCTGAAAAAGAAAACACGTAATGCCGGGGTCAGAAAAACTGGTGCCTGGGGAGGTAAAAAATTTTTGATCCCAAATGCAAAAACGGATGCCAGGACGAAATTCGGGGTCGAATTCCAATCTTAAAAATGGTATTGCTTGCTGTTTTTAAAAATCAAGCTTTTTGGTGCCTAAAGAAGAAAACGCATGATGCCGGGGTCAGAAAAATTGATGCCTGGGTAGGCAAAAATTTTTTGATCCCAAATGCAAAAACGGATGCCAGGACAAAATGCAGGGTCGAATTCCAAACTTAAAAATGGTATTGCTTGCTGTTTTTAAAAATCAAGCTTTTTGATGCCTAAAGAAGAAAACTTGTGATGCCGGGGTCAGAAAAACTGGTGCCTGGGGAGGCAAATTTTTTTTGATCACAAATGCAAAAACGGATGCCAGGACGAAATTCCGGGTCGAATTCCAAACTTAAAAATGGTATTGCTTGCTGTTTTTAAAAATCAAGCTTTTTGGTGCCTGAAGAAGAAAATGCGTGATGCCGGGGTCAGAAAAACTGGTGCCTGGGGAGGCAAAATTTTTTTGATCCAAAATGCAAAAACGGATGGCAGGACGAAATTCGGGGTCGAATTCCAAACTTAAAAATGGTATTGCTTGCTGTTTTTAAAAATCAAGCTTTTTGGTGCCTGAAGAAGAAAACGCGTGATGCCGGGGTCAGAAAAACTGGTGCCTGGGGAGGCAAATTTTTTTTGATCCCAAAAGCAAAAAAGGATGCCAGGACGAAATTCGGGGTCGAATTCCAAACTTAAAAATGGTATTGCTTGCTGTTTTTAAAAATCAAGCTTTTTGGTGCCTGAAGAAGAAAACGCGTGATGCCGGGGTCAGAAATATTGATGCCTGGGTAGGCAAAAAATTTTTGATCCCAAAGGCAAAAACGGATGCCAGGATGAGATTCAGGGTAGAATTCCAAACTTAGAAATGGTATTGCTTGCTGTTTTTAAAAATCAAGCTTTTTGGTGCCTGAAGAAGAAAACGCGTGATGCCGGGGTCAGAAAAACTGGTGCCTGGGGAGGTAAAATTTTTTTGATCCCAAATGCAAAAACGGATGCCAGGACGAAATTCGGGGTCGAATTCCAATCTTAAAAATGGTATTGCTTGCTGTTTTTAAAAATCAAGCTTTTTGGTGCCTGAAGAAGAAAACGCGTGATGCCGGGGTCAGAAAAACTGGTGCCTGGGGAGGCAAATTTTTTTTGATCCCAAATGCAAAAATCCATGCCAGGATGAGTTTCGGGGTAGAATTCCATACTTAAAAATGGTATTGCTTGCTGTTTCTAAAAATCAGTCTTTTTGTGCCTGAAGAAGAAAACACGTGATACCGGGGTCAGAAAAAATGATGCCTGGGGAGGCAAATTTTTTTTGATCCCAAAAGCAAAAAAGGATGCCAGGACGAAATGCAGGGTCGAATTCCAAACTTAAAAATGGTATTGCTTGCTGTTTTTAAAAATCAAGCTTTTTGGTGCCTGAAGAAGAAAACGCGTGATGCCGGGGTCAGAAAAACTGGTGCCTGGGGAGGCAAATTTTTTTTGATCCCAAATGCAAAAACGGATGCCAGGACGAAATTCCGGGTCGAATTCCAAACTTAAAAATGGTATTGCTTGCTGTTTTTAAAAATCAAGCTTTTTGGTGCCTGAAGAAGAAAACATGTGATGCCGGGGTCAGAAAAACTGGTGCCTGGGTAGGCAAAAATTTTTTGATCCCAAATGCAAAAACGGATGCCAGGACGAAATGCAGGGTCGAATTCCAAACTTAAAAATGGTATTGCTTGCTGTTTTTAAAAATCAAGCTTTTTGATGCCTAAAGAAGAAAACTTGTGATGCCGGGGTCAGAAAAACTGGTGCCTGGGGAGGCAAATTTTTTTTGATCACAAATGCAAAAACGGATGCCAGGACGAAATTCCGGGTCGAATTCCAAACTTAAAAATGGTATTGCTTGCTGTTTTTAAAAATCAAGCTTTTTGGTGCCTGAAGAAGAAAATGCGTGATGCCGGGGTCAGAAAAACTGGTGCCTGGGGAGGCAAAATTTTTTTGATCCAAAATGCAAAAACGGATGGCAGGACGAAATTCGGGGTCGAATTCCAAACTTAAAAATGGTATTGCTTGCTGTTTTTAAAAATCAAGCTTTTTGGTGCCTGAAGAAGAAAACGCGTGATGCCGGGGTCAGAAATACTGGTGCCTGGGGAGGCAAATTTTTTTTGATCCCAAATGCAAAAACGGATGCCAGGACGAAATTCGGGGTCGAATTCCAAACTTAAAAATGGTATTGCTTGCTGTTTTTAAAAATCAAGCTTTTTGGTGCCTGAAGAAGAAAACGCGTGATGCCGGGGTCAGAAAAACTGGTGCCTGGGGAGGCAAATTTTTTTTGATCCCAAAAGCAAAAAAGGATGCCAGGACGAAATGCAGGGTCGATTTCCAAACTTAAAAATGGTATTGCTTGCTGTTTTTAAAAATCAAGCTTTTTGGTGCCTGAAGAAGAAAACGCGTGATGCCGGGGTCAGAAAAACTGGTGCCTGGGGAGGTAAAATTTTTTTGATCCCAAATGCAAAAACGGATGCCAGGACGAAATTCGGGGTCGAATTCCAATCTTAAAAATGGTATTGCTTGCTGTTTTTAAAAATCAAGCTTTTTGGTGCCTAAAGAAGAAAACGCGTGATGCCGGGGTCAGAAAAAATGATGCCTGGGTAGGCAAATTTTTTTTGATCCCAAATGCAAAAACGGATGCCAGGACGAAATTCCGGGTCGAATTCCAAACTTAAAAATGGTATTGCTTGCTGTTTTTAAAAATCAAGCTTTTTGGTGCCTGAAGAAGAAAACGCGTGATGCCGGGGTCAGAAAAACTGGTGCCTGGGGAGGCAAATTTTTTTTGATCCCAAATGCAAAAACGGATGCCAGGACGAAATTCCGGGTCGAATTCCAAACTTAAAAATGGTATTGCTTGCTGTTTTTAAAAATCAAGCTTCTTGGTGCCTGAAAAAGAAAACACGTAATGCCGGGGTCAGAAAAACTGGTGCCTGGGGAGGTAAAAAATTTTTGATCCCAAATGCAAAAACGGATGCCAGGACGAAATTCGGGGTCGAATTCCAATCTTAAAAATGGTATTGCTTGCTGTTTTTAAAAATCAAGCTTTTTGGTGCCTAAAGAAGAAAACGCATGATGCCGGGGTCAGAAAAATTGATGCCTGGGTAGGCAAAAATTTTTTGATCCCAAATGCAAAAACGGATGCCAGGACGAAATGCAGGGTCGAATTCCAAACTTAAAAATGGTATTGCTTGCTGTTTTTAAAAATCAAGCTTTTTGATGCCTAAAGAAGAAGACTTGTGATGCCGGGGTCAGAAAAACTGGTGCCTGGGGAGGCAAATTTTTTTTGATCACAAATGCAAAAACGGATGCCAGGACGAAATTCCGGGTCGAATTCCAAACTTAAAAATGGTATTGCTTGCTGTTTTTAAAAATCAAGCTTTTTGGTGCCTGAAGAAGAAAATGCGTGATGCCGGGGTCAGAAAAACTGGTGCCTGGGGAGGCAAAATTTTTTTGATCCAAAATGCAAAAACGGATGGCAGGACGAAATTCGGGGTCGAATTCCAAACTTAAAAATGGTATTGCTTGCTGTTTTTAAAAATCAAGCTTTTTGGTGCCTGAAGAAGAAAACGCGTGATGCCGGGGTCAGAAATACTGGTGCCTGGGGAGGCAAATTTTTTTTGATCCCAAATGCAAAAACGGATGCCAGGACGAAATTCGGGATCGAATTCCAAACTTAAAAATGGTATTGCTTGCTGTTTTTAAAAATCAAGCTTTTTGGTGCCTGAAGAAGAAAACGCGTGATGCCGGGGTCAGAAAAACTGGTGCCTGGGGAGGCAAATTTTTTTTGATCCCAAAAGCAAAAAAGGATGCCAGGACGAAATGCAGGGTCGATTTCCAAACTTAAAAATGGTATTGCTTGCTGTTTTTAAAAATCAAGCTTTTTGGTGCCTGAAGAAGAAAACGCGTGATGCCGGGGTCAGAAAAACTGGTGCCTGGGTAGGCAAATTTTTTTTGATCCCAAATGCAAAAACGGATGCCAGGACGAAATTCCGGGTCGAATTCCAAACTTAAAAATGGTATTGCTTGCTGTTTTTAAAAATCAAGCTTTTTGGTGCCTGAAGAAGAAAACGCGTGATGCCGGGGTCAGAAAAACTGGTGCCTGGGGAGGCAAATTTTTTTTGATCCCAAATGCAAAAACGGATGCCAGGACGAAATTCCGGGTCGAATTCCAAACTTAAAAATGGTATTGCTTGCTGTTTTTAAAAATCAAGCTTCTTGGTGCCTGAAAAAGAAAACACGTAATGCCGGGGTCAGAAAAACTGGTGCCTGGGGAGGTAAAAAATTTTTGATCCCAAATGCAAAAACGGATGCCAGGACGAAATTCGGGGTCGAATTCCAATCTTAAAAATGGTATTGCTTGCTGTTTTTAAAAATCAAGCTTTTTGGTGCCTAAAGAAGAAAACGCATGATGCCGGGGTCAGAAAAATTGATGCCTGGGTAGGCAAAAATTTTTTGATCCCAAATGCAAAAACGGATGCCAGGACGAAATGCAGGGTCGAATTCCAAACTTAAAAATGGTATTGCTTGCTGTTTTTAAAAATCAAGCATTTTGGTGCCTGAAGAAGAAATCGCGTGATGCCGGGGTCAGAAAAACTGGTGCCTGGGGAGGCAAATTTTTTTTGATCCCAAATGCAAAAATCCATGCCAGGATGAGTTTCGGGGTAGAATTCCATACTTAAAAATGGTATTGCTTGCTGTTTTTAAAAATCAGTCTTTTTGTGCCTGAAGAAGAAAACGCGTGATGCCGGTGTCAGAAAAAATGATGCCTGGGTAGGCAAATTTTTTTTGATCCCAAATGCAAAAACGGATGCCAGGACGAAATGCAGGGTCGATTTCCAAACTTAAAAATGGTATTGCTTGCTGTTTTTAAAAATCAAGCTTTTTGGTGCCTGAAGAAGAAAACGCGTGGTGCCGGGGTCAGAAAAACTGGTGCCTGGGGAGGCAAATTTTTTTTGATCCCAAATGCAAAAACGGATGCCAGGACGAAATTCTGGGTCGAATTCCAAACTTAAAAATGGTATTGCTTGCTGTTTTTAAAAATCAAGCTTTTTGGTGCCTGAAGAAGAAAACGCGTGATGCCGGGGTCAGAAAAACTGGGGCCTGGGGAGGCAAATTTTTTTTGATCCCAAATGCAAAAACGGATGCCAGGACGAAATGCAGGGTCGATTTCCAAACTTAAAAATGTTATTGCTTGCTGTTTTTAAAAATCAAGCTTTTTGGTGCCTGAAGAAGAAAACGCGTGATGCCGGGGTCAGAAAAACTGGTGCCTGGGGAGGCAAATTTTTTTGATCCCAAATGCAAAAACGGATGCCAGGACGAAATTCTGGGTCGAATTCCAAACTTAAAAATGGTATTGCTTGCTGTTTTTAAAAATCAAGCTTTTAGGTGCCTGAAGAAGAAAACACGTGATGCCGGGGTCAGAAAAACTGGTGCCTGGGGAGGTAAAATTTTTTTGATCCCAAATGCAAAAACGGATGCCAGGACGAAATTCGGGGTCGAATTCCAATCTTAAAAACGGTATTGCTTGCTGTTTTTAAAAATCAAGCTTTTTGGTGCCTGAAGAAGAAAACACGTGATGCCGGGGTCAGAAAAACTGGTGCCTGGGGAGGCAAATTTTTTTTGATCCCAAATGCAAAAACGGATGCCAGGACGAAATTCCGGGTCGAATTCCAAACTTAAAAATGGTATTGCTTGCTGTTTTTAAAAATCAAGCTTTTTGGTGCCTGAAGAAGAAAATGCGTGATGCCGGGGTCAGAAAAACTGGTGCCTGGGGAGGCAAATTTTTTTTGATCCCAAATGCAAAAACGGATGCCAGGACGAAATTCCGGGTCGATTTCCAAACTTAAAAATGGTATTGCTTGCTGTTTTTAAAAATGAAGCTTTTTCGTGCCTGAAGAAGAAAACGCGTGATGCCGGGGTCAGAAAAACTGGTTCCTGGGGAGGCAAATTTTTTTTGATACCAAATGCAAAAATCCATGCCAGGATGAGTTTCGGGGTAGAATTCCATACTTAAAAATGGTATTGCTTGCTGTTTCTAAAAATCAGTCTTTTTGTGCCTGAAGAAGAAAACACGTGATACCGGGGTCAGAAAAAATGATGCCTGGGGAGGCAAATTTTTTTTGATCCCAAAAGCAAAAAAGGATGCCAGGACGAAATGCAGGGTCGAATTCCAAACTTAAAAATGGTATTGCTTGCTGTTTTTAAAAATCAAGCTTTTTGGTGCCTGAAGAAGAAAACGCGTGATGCCGGGGTCAGAAAAACTGGTGCCTGGGGAGGCAAATTTTTTTTGATCCCAAATGCAAAAACGGATGCCAGGACGAAATTCCGGGTCGAATTCCAAACTTAAAAATGGTATTGCTTGCTGTTTTTAAAAATCAAGCTTTTTGGTGCCTGAAGAAGAAAACATGTGATGCCGGGGTCAGAAAAACTGGTGCCTGGGTAGGCAAAAATTTTTTGATCCCAAATGCAAAAACGGATGCCAGGATGAAATGCAGGGTCGAATTCCAAACTTAAAAATGGTATTGCTTGCTGTTTTTAAAAATCAAGCTTTTTGATGCCTAAAGAAGAAAACTTGTGATGCCGGGGTCAGAAAAACTGGTGCCTGGGGAGGCAAATTTTTTTTGATCACAAATGCAAAAACGGATGCCAGGACGAAATTCCGGGTCGAATTCCAAACTTAAAAATGGTATTGCTTGCTGTTTTTAAAAATCAAGCTTTTTGGTGCCTGAAGAAGAAAATGCGTGATGCCGGGGTCAGAAAAACTGGTGCCTGGGGAGGCAAAAATTTTTTGATCCAAAATGCAAAAACGGATGGCAGGACGAAATTCGGGGTCGAATTCCAAACTTAAAAATGGTATTGCTTGCTGTTTTTAAAAATCAAGCTTTTTGGTGCCTGAAGAAGAAAACGCGTGATGCCGGGGTCAGAAATACTGGTGCCTGGGGAGGCAAATTTTTTTTGATCCCAAATGCAAAAACGGATGCCAGGACGAAATTCGGGGTCGAATTCCAAACTTAAAAATGGTATTGCTTGCTGTTTTTAAAAATCAAGCTTTTTGGTGCCTGAAGAAGAAAACGCGTGATGCCGGGGTCAGAAAAACTGGTGCCTGGGGAGGCAAATTTTTTTTGATCCCAAAAGCAAAAAAGGATGCCAGGACGAAATGCAGGGTCGATTTCCAAACTTAAAAATGGTATTGCTTGCTGTTTTTAAAAATCAAGCTTTTTGGTGCCTGAAGAAGAAAACGCGTGATGCCGGGGTCAGAAAAACTGGTGCCTGGGGAGGTAAAATTTTTTTGATCCCAAATGCAAAAACGGATGCCAGGACGAAATTCGGGGTCGAATTCCAATCTTAAAAATGGTATTGCTTGCTGTTTTTAAAAATCAAGCTTTTTGGTGCCTAAAGAAGAAAACGCGTGATGCCAGGGTCAGAAAAAATGATGCCTGGGTAGGCAAATTTTTTTTGATCCCAAATGCAAAAACGGATGCCAGGACGAAATTCCGGGTCGAATTCCAAACTTAAAAATGGTATTGCTTGCTGTTTTTAAAAATCAAGCTTTTTGGTGCCTGAAGAAGAAAACGCGTGATGCCGGGGTCAGAAAAACTGGTGCCTGGGGAGGCAAATTTTTTTTGATCCCAAATGCAAAAACGGATGCCAGGACGAAATTCCGGGTCGAATTCCAAACTTAAAAATGGTATTGCTTGCTGTTTTTAAAAATCAAGCTTCTTGGTGCCTGAAAAAGAAAACACGTAATGCCGGGGTCAGAAAAACTGGTGCCTGGGGAGGTAAAAAATTTTTGATCCCAAATGCAAAAACGGATGCCAGGACGAAATTCGGGGTCGAATTCCAATCTTAAAAATGGTATTGCTTGCTGTTTTTAAAAATCAAGCTTTTTGGTGCCTAAAGAAGAAAACGCATGATGCCAGGGTCAGAAAAATTGATGCCTGGGTAGGCAAAAATTTTTTGATCCCAAATGCAAAAACGGATGCCAGGACGAAATGCAGGGTCGAATTCCAAACTTAAAAATGGTATTGCTTGCTGTTTTTAAAAATCAAGCATTTTGGTGCCTGAAGAAGAAATCGCGTGATGCCGGGGTCAGAAAAACTGGTGCCTGGGGAGGCAAATTTTTTTTGATCCCAAATGCAAAAATCCATGCCAGGATGAGTTTCGGGGTAGAATTCCATACTTAAAAATGGTATTGCTTGCTGTTTTTAAAAATCAGTCTTTTTGTGCCTGAAGAAGAAAACGCGTGATGCCGGTGTCAGAAAAAATGATGCCTGGGTAGGCAAATTTTTTTTGATCCCAAATGCAAAAACGGATGCCAGGACGAAATTCGGGGTTGAATTCCAAACTTAAAAATGATATTGCTTGCTTTTTTAAAAAATCAAGATTTTTTGTGCCTGAAGAAGAAAATGCGTGATGCCGGGGTCAGAAAAACTGGTGCCTGGGGAGGCAAATTTTTTTTGATCCCAAATGCAAAAACGGATGCCAGGACGAAATGCAGGGTCGAATTCCAAACTTAAAAATGGTATTGCTTGCTGTTTTTAAAAATCAAGCATTTTGGTGCCTGAAGAAGAAAACGCGTGATGCCGGGGTCAGAAAAACTGGTGCCTGGGGAGGCAAATTTTTTTTGATCCCAAATGCAAAAACGGATGGCAGGACGAAATTCGGGGTCGAATTCCAAACTTAAAAATGGTATTGCTTGCTGTTTTTAAAAATCAAGCTTTTTGGTGCCTGAAGAAGAAAACGCGTGATGCCGGGGTCAGAAATACTGGTGCCTGGGGAGGCAAATTTTTTTTGATCCCAAATGCAAAAACGGATGCCAGGACGTAATTCCGGGTCGAATTCCAAACTTAAAAATGGTATTGCTTGCTGTTTTTAAAAATCAAGCTTTTAGGTGCCTGAAGAAGAAAACACGTGATGCCGGGGTCAGAAAAACTGGTGCCTGGGGAGGTAAAATTTTTTTGATCCCAAATGCAAAAACGGATGCCAGGACGAAATTCGGGGTCGAATTCCAATCTTAAAAATGGTATTGCTTGCTGTTTTTAAAAATCAAGCTTTTTGGTGCCTAAAGAAGAAAACGCGTGATGCCGGGGTCAGAAAAAATGATGCCTGGGTAGGCAAAATTTTTTTGATCCCAAATGCAAAAACGGATGCCAGGACGAAATGCAGGGTCAAATTCCAAACTTAAAAATGGTATTGCTTGCTGTTTTTAAAAATCAAGCATTTTGGTGCCTGAAGAAGAAATCGCGTGATGCCGGGGTCAGAAAAACTGGTGCCTGGGGAGGCAAATTTTTTTTGATCCCAAATGCAAAAACGGATGCCAGGACGAAATTCGGGGTTGAATTCCAAACTTAAAAATGGTATTGCTTGCTGTTTTTAAAAATGAAGCTTTTTCGTGCCTGAAGAAGAAAACGCTTGATGCCGGGGTCAGAAAAACTGGTGCCTGGAGAGGTAAAAATTTTTTGATCCCAAATGCAAAAACGGATGCCAGGACGAAATTCCGGGTCGAATTCCATCCTTAAAAATGGTATTGCTTGCTGTTTTTAAAAATGAAGCTTTTTCGTGCCTGAAGAAGAAAACGCGTGATGCCGGGGTCAGAAAAACTGGTTCCTGGGGAGGCAAATTTTTTTTGATACCAAATGCAAAAATCCATGCCAGGATGAGTTTCGGGGTAGAATTCCATACTTAAAAATGGTATTGCTTGCTGTTTTTAAAAATCAGTCTTTTTGTGCCTGAAGAAGAAAACGCGTGATGCCGGTGTCAGAAAAAATGATGCCTGGGGAGGCAAAATTTTTTTGATCCCAAAGGCAAAAACGGATGCCAGGATGAGATTCAGGGTAGAATTCCAAACTTAAAAATGGTTTTGCTTGCTGTTTTTAAAAATCAAGCTTTTTGGTGCCTGAAGAAGAAAACGCGTGATGCCGGGGTCAGAAAAACTGGGGCCTGGGGAGGCAAATTTTTTTTGATCCCAAATGCAAAAACGGATGCCAGGACGAAATGCAGGGTCGATTTCCAAACTTAAAAATGTTATTGCTTGCTGTTTTTAAAAATCAAGCTTTTTGGTGCCTGAAGAAGAAAACGCGTGATGCCGGGGTCAGAAAAACTGGTGCCTGGGGAGGCAAATTTTTTTGATCCCAAATGCAAAAACGGATGCCAGGATGAAATTCTGGGTCGAATTCCAAACTTAAAAATGGTATTGCTTGCTGTTTTTAAAAATCAAGCTTTTAGGTGCCTGAAGAAGAAAACACGTGATGCCGGGGTCAGAAAAACTGGTGCCTGGGGAGGTAAAATTTTTTTGATCCCAAATGCAAAAACGGATGCCAGGACGAAATTCGGGGTCGAATTCCAATCTTAAAAACGGTATTGCTTGCTGTTTTTAAAAATCAAGCTTTTTGGTGCCTGAAGAAGAAAACACGTGATGCCGGGGTCAGAAAAACTGGTGCCTGGGGAGGCAAATTTTTTTTGATCCCAAATGCAAAAACGGATGCCAGGACGAAATTCCGGGTCGAATTCCAAACTTAAAAATGGTATTGCTTGCTGTTTTTAAAAATCAAGCTTTTTGGTGCCTGAAGAAGAAAACGCGTGATGCCGGGGTCAGAAAAACTGGTGCCTGGGGAGGCAAATTTTTTTTGATCCCAAATGCAAAAACGGATGCCAGGACGAAATTCCGGGTCGAATTCCAAACTTAAAAATGGTATTGCTTGCTGTTTTTAAAAATCAAGCTTCTTGGTGCCTGAAAAAGAAAACACGTAATGCCGGGGTCAGAAAAACTGGTGCCTGGGGAGGTAAAAATTTTTTGATCCCAAATGCAAACACGGATGCCAGGACGAAATTCGGGGTCGAATTCCAATCTTAAAAATGGTATTGCTTGCTGTTTTTAAAAATCAAGCTTTTTGGTGCCTAAAGAAGAAACGCATGATGCCGGGGTCAGAAAAAATGAGGCCTGGGTAGGCAAAAATTTTTTGATCCCAAATGCAAAAACGGATGCCAGGACGAAATGCAGGGTCGAATTCCAAACTTAAAAATGGTATTGCTTGCTGTTTTTAAAAATCAAGCTTTTTGGTGCCTGAAGAAGAAAACGCGTGATGCCGGGGTCAGAAAAACTGGTGCTTTGGGAGGCAAAATTTTTTTGATCCCAAATGCAAAAACGGATGCCAGGACGAAATTCGGGGTTGAATTCCAAACTTAAAAATGATATTGCTTGCTTTTTTAAAAAATCAAGATTTTTTGTGCCTGAAGAAGAAAATGCGTGATGCCGGGGTCAGAAAAACTGGTGCCTGGGGAGGCAAATTTTTTTTGATCCCAAATGCAAAAACGGATGCCAGGACGAAATGCAGGGTCGAATTCCAAACTTAAAAATGGTATTGCTTGCTGTTTTTAAAAATCAAGCATTTTGGTGCCTGAAGAAGAAAACGCGTGATGCCGGGGTCAGAAAAACTGGTGCCTGGGGAGGCAAATTTTTTTTGATCCCAAATGCAAAAACGGATGGCAGGACGAAATTCGGGGTCGAATTCCAAACTTAAAAATGGTATTGCTTGCTGTTTTTAAAAATCAAGCTTCTTGGTGCCTGAAAAAGAAAACACGTAATGCCGGGGTCAGAAAAACTGGTGCCTGGGGAGGTAAAAAATTTTTGATCCCAAATGCAAAAACGGATGCCAGGACGAAATTCGGGGTCGAATTCCAATCTTAAAAATGGTATTGCTTGCTGTTTTTAAAAATCAAGCTTTTTGGTGCCTAAAGAAGAAAACGCATGATGCCGGGGTCAGAAAAATTGATGCCTGGGTAGGCAAAAATTTTTTGATCCCAAATGCAAAAACGGATGCCAGGACGAAATGCAGGGTCGAATTCCAAACTTAAAAATGGTATTGCTTGCTGTTTTTAAAAATCAAGCATTTTGGTGCCTGAAGAAGAAATCGCGTGATGCCGGGGTCAGAAAAACTGGTGCCTGGGGAGGCAAATTTTTTTTGATCCCAAATGCAAAAATCCATGCCAGGATGAGTTTCGGGGTAGAATTCCATACTTAAAAATGGTATTGCTTGCTGTTTTTAAAAATCAGTCTTTTTGTGCCTGAAGAAGAAAACGCGTGATGCCGGTGTCAGAAAAAATGATGCCTGGGTAGGCAAATTTTTTTTGATCCCAAATGCAAAAACGGATGCCAGGACGAAATTCGGGGTTGAATTCCAAACTTAAAAATGATATTGCTTGCTTTTTTAAAAAATCAAGATTTTTTGTGCCTGAAGAAGAAAATGCGTGATGCCGGGGTCAGAAAAACTGGTGCCTGGGGAGGCAAATTTTTTTTGATCCCAAATGCAAAAACGGATGCCAGGACGAAATGCAGGGTCGAATTCCAAACTTAAAAATGGTATTGCTTGCTGTTTTTAAAAATCAAGCATTTTGGTGCCTGAAGAAGAAAACGCGTGATGCCGGGGTCAGAAAAACTGGTGCCTGGGGAGGCAAATTTTTTTTGATCCCAAATGCAAAAACGGATGGCAGGACGAAATTCGGGGTCGAATTCCAAACTTAAAAATGGTATTGCTTGCTGTTTTTAAAAATCAAGCTTTTTGGTGCCTGAAGAAGAAAACGCGTGATGCCGGGGTCAGAAATACTGGTGCCTGGGGAGGCAAATTTTTTTTGATCCCAAATGCAAAAACGGATGCCAGGACGTAATTCCGGGTCGAATTCCAAACTTAAAAATGGTATTGCTTGCTGTTTTTAAAAATCAAGCTTTTAGGTGCCTGAAGAAGAAAACACGTGATGCCGGGGTCAGAAAAACTGGTGCCTGGGGAGGTAAAATTTTTTTGATCCCAAATGCAAAAACGGATGCCAGGACGAAATTCGGGGTCGAATTCCAATCTTAAAAATGGTATTGCTTGCTGTTTTTAAAAATCAAGCTTTTTGGTGCCTAAAGAAGAAAACGCGTGATGCCGGGGTCAGAAAAAATGATGCCTGGGTAGGCAAAATTTTTTTGATCCCAAATGCAAAAACGGATGCCAGGACGAAATGCAGGGTCAAATTCCAAACTTAAAAATGGTATTGCTTGCTGTTTTTAAAAATCAAGCATTTTGGTGCCTGAAGAAGAAATCGCGTGATGCCGGGGTCAGAAAAACTGGTGCCTGGGGAGGCAAATTTTTTTTGATCCCAAATGCAAAAACGGATGCCAGGACGAAATTCGGGGTTGAATTCCAAACTTAAAAATGGTATTGCTTGCTGTTTTTAAAAATGAAGCTTTTTCGTGCCTGAAGAAGAAAACGCTTGATGCCGGGGTCAGAAAAACTGGTGCCTGGAGAGGTAAAAATTTTTTGATCCCAAATGCAAAAACGGATGCCAGGACGAAATTCCGGGTCGAATTCCATCCTTAAAAATGGTATTGCTTGCTGTTTTTAAAAATGAAGCTTTTTCGTGCCTGAAGAAGAAAACGCGTGATGCCGGGGTCAGAAAAACTGGTTCCTGGGGAGGCAAATTTTTTTTGATACCAAATGCAAAAATCCATGCCAGGATGAGTTTCGGGGTAGAATTCCATACTTAAAAATGGTATTGCTTGCTGTTTTTAAAAATCAGTCTTTTTGTGCCTGAAGAAGAAAACGCGTGATGCCGGTGTCAGAAAAAATGATGCCTGGGGAGGCAAAATTTTTTTGATCCCAAAGGCAAAAACGGATGCCAGGATGAGATTCAGGGTAGAATTCCAAACTTAAAAATGGTTTTGCTTGCTGTTTTTAAAAATCAAGCTTTTTGGTGCCTGAAGAAGAAAACGCGTGATGCCGGGGTCAGAAAAACTGGGGCCTGGGGAGGCAAATTTTTTTTGATCCCAAATGCAAAAACGGATGCCAGGACGAAATGCAGGGTCGATTTCCAAACTTAAAAATGTTATTGCTTGCTGTTTTTAAAAATCAAGCTTTTTGGTGCCTGAAGAAGAAAACGCGTGATGCCGGGGTCAGAAAAACTGGTGCCTGGGAAGGCAAATTTTTTTGATCCCAAATGCAAAAACGGATGCCAGGATGAAATTCTGGGTCGAATTCCAAACTTAAAAATGGTATTGCTTGCTGTTTTTAAAAATCAAGCTTTTAGGTGCCTGAAGAAGAAAACACGTGATGCCGGGGTCAGAAAAACTGGTGCCTGGGGAGGTAAAATTTTTTTGATCCCAAATGCAAAAACGGATGCCAGGACGAAATTCGGGGTCGAATTCCAATCTTAAAAACGGTATTGCTTGCTGTTTTTAAAAATCAAGCTTTTTGGTGCCTGAAGAAGAAAACACGTGATGCCGGGGTCAGAAAAACTGGTGCCTGGGGAGGCAAATTTTTTTTGATCCCAAATGCAAAAACGGATGCCAGGACGAAATTCCGGGTCGAATTCCAAACTTAAAAATGGTATTGCTTGCTGTTTTTAAAAATCAAGCTTTTTGGTGCCTGAAGAAGAAAATGCGTGATGCCGGGGTCAGAAAAACTGGTGCCTGGGGAGGCAAATTTTTTTTGATCCCAAATGCAAAAACGGAGGCCAGGACGAAATGCAGGGTCGATTTCCAAACTTAAAAATGGTATTGCTTGCTGTTTTTAAAAATCAAGCTTTTTGGTGCCTGAAGAAGAAAACGCGTGATGCCGGGGTCAGAAAAACTGGTTCCTGGGGAGGTAAAATTTTTTTGATCCCAAATGCAAAAACGGATGCCAGGACGAAATTCGGGGTCGAATTCCAATCTTAAAAATGGTATTGCTTGCTGTTTTTAAAAATCAAGCTTTTTGGTGCCTAAAGAAGAAAACGCGTGATGCCGGGGTCAGAAAAAATGATGCCTGGGTAGGCAAATTTTTTTTGATCCCAAATGCAAAAACGGATGCCAGGACGAAATTCCGGGTCGAATTCCAAACTTAAAAATGGTATTGCTTGCTGTTTTTAAAAATCAAGCTTTTTGGTGCCTGAAGAAGAAAACGCGTGATGCCGGGGTCAGAAAAACTGGTGCCTGGGGAGGCAAATTTTTTTTGATCCCAAATGCAAAAACGGATGCCAGGACGAAATTCCGGGTCGAATTCCAAACTTAAAAATGGTATTGCTTGCTGTTTTTAAAAATCAAGCTTCTTGGTGCCTGAAAAAGAAAACACGTAATGCCGGGGTCAGAAAAACTGGTGCCTGGGGAGGTAAAAATTTTTTGATCCCAAATGCAAACACGGATGCCAGGACGAAATTCGGGGTCGAATTCCAATCTTAAAAATGGTATTGCTTGCTGTTTTTAAAAATCAAGCTTTTTGGTGCCTAAAGAAGAAACGCATGATGCCGGGGTCAGAAAAAATGAGGCCTGGGTAGGCAAAAATTTTTTGATCCCAAATGCAAAAACGGATGCCAGGACGAAATGCAGGGTCGAATTCCAAACTTAAAAATGGTATTGCTTGCTGTTTTTAAAAATCAAGCTTTTTGGTGCCTGAAGAAGAAAACGCGTGATGCCGGGGTCAGAAAAACTGGTGCTTTGGGAGGCAAAATTTTTTTGATCCCAAATGCAAAAACGGATGCCAGGACGAAATTCGGGGTTGAATTCCAAACTTAAAAATGATATTGCTTGCTTTTTTAAAAAATCAAGATTTTTTGTGCCTGAAGAAGAAAATGCGTGATGCCGGGGTCAGAAAAACTGGTGCCTGGGGAGGCAAATTTTTTTTGATCCCAAATGCAAAAACGGATGCCAGGACGAAATGCAGGGTCGAATTCCAAACTTAAAAATGGTATTGCTTGCTGTTTTTAAAAATCAAGCATTTTGGTGCCTGAAGAAGAAAACGCGTGATGCCGGGGTCAGAAAAACTGGTGCCTGGGGAGGCAAATTTTTTTTGATCCCAAATGCAAAAACGGATGGCAGGACGAAATTCGGGGTCGAATTCCAAACTTAAAAATGGTATTGCTTGCTGTTTTTAAAAATCAAGCTTTTTGGTGCCTGAAGAAGAAAACGCGTGATGCCGGGGTCAGAAAAACTGGTGCCTGGGGAGGCAAATTTTTTTTGATCCCAAATGCAAAAACGGATGCCAGGACGAAATGCAGGGTCGAATTCCAAACTTAAAAATGGTATTGCTTGCTGTTTTTAAAAATCAAGCATTTTGGTGCCTGAAGAAGAAAACGCGTGATGCCGGGGTCAGAAAAACTGGTGCCTGGGGAGGCAAATTTTTTTTGATCCCAAATGCAAAAACGGATGGCAGGACGAAATTCGGGGTCGAATTCCAAACTTAAAAATGGTATTGCTTGCTGTTTTTAAAAATCAAGCTTTTTGGTGCCTGAAGAAGAAAACGCGTGATGCCGGGGTCAGAAATATTGATGCCTGGGTAGGCAAAAAATTTTTGATCCCAAAGGCAAAAACGGATGCCAGGATGAGATTCAGGGTAGAATTCCAAACTTAGAAATGGTATTGCTTGCTGTTTTTAAAAATCAAGCTTTTAGGTGCCTGAAGAAGAAAACACGTGATGCCGGGGTCAGAAAAACTGGTGCCTGGGGAGGTAAAATTTTTTTGATCCCAAATGCAAAAACGGATGCCAGGACGAAATTCGGGGTCGAATTCCAATCTTAAAAATGGTATTGCTTGCTGTTTTTAAAAATCAAGCTTTTTGGTGCCTAAAGAAAAAAACGCGTGATGCCGGGGTCAGAAAAAATGATGCCTGGGTAGGCAAAATTTTTTTGATCCCAAATGCAAAAACGGATGCCAGGACGAAATGCAGGGTCAAATTCCAAACTTAAAAATGGTATTGCTTGCTGTTTTTAAAAATCAAGCATTTTGGTGCCTGAAGAAGAAATCGCGTGATGCCGGGGTCAGAAAAACTGGTGCCTGGGGAGGCAAATTTTTTTTGATCCCAAATGCAAAAACGGATGCCAGGACGAAATTCGGGGTTGAATTCCAAACTTAAAAATGGTATTGCTTGCTGTTTTTAAAAATGAAGCTTTTTCGTGCCTGAAGAAGAAAACGCTTGATGCCGGGGTCAGAAAAACTGGTGCCTGGAGAGGTAAAAATTTTTTGATCCCAAATGCAAAAACGGATGCCAGGACGAAATTCCGGGTCGAATTCCATCCTTAAAAATGGTATTGCTTGCTGTTTTTAAAAATGAAGCTTTTTCGTGCCTGAAGAAGAAAACGCGTGATGCCGGGGTCAGAAAAACTGGTTCCTGGGGAGGCAAATTTTTTTTGATACCAAATGCAAAAATCCATGCCAGGATGAGTTTCGGGGTAGAATTCCATACTTAAAAATGGTATTGCTTGCTGTTTTTAAAAATCAGTCTTTTTGTGCCTGAAGAAGAAAACGCGTGATGCCGGTGTCAGAAAAAATGATGCCTGGGGAGGCAAAATTTTTTTGATCCCAAAGGCAAAAACGGATGCCAGGATGAGATTCAGGGTAGAATTCCAAACTTAAAAATGGTTTTGCTTGCTGTTTTTAAAAATCAAGCTTTTTGGTGCCTGAAGAAGAAAACGCGTGATGCCGGGGTCAGAAAAACTGGGGCCTGGGGAGGCAAATTTTTTTTGATCCCAAATGCAAAAACGGATGCCAGGACGAAATGCAGGGTCGATTTCCAAACTTAAAAATGTTATTGCTTGCTGTTTTTAAAAATCAAGCTTTTTGGTGCCTGAAGAAGAAAACGCGTGATGCCGGGGTCAGAAAAACTGGTGCCTGGGGAGGCAAATTTTTTTGATCCCAAATGCAAAAACGGATGCCAGGATGAAATTCTGGGTCGAATTCCAAACTTAAAAATGGTATTGCTTGCTGTTTTTAAAAATCAAGCTTTTAGGTGCCTGAAGAAGAAAACACGTGATGCCGGGGTCAGAAAAACTGGTGCCTGGGGAGGTAAAATTTTTTTGATCCCAAATGCAAAAACGGATGCCAGGACGAAATTCGGGGTCGAATTCCAATCTTAAAAACGGTATTGCTTGCTGTTTTTAAAAATCAAGCTTTTTGGTGCCTGAAGAAGAAAACACGTGATGCCGGGGTCAGAAAAACTGGTGCCTGGGGAGGCAAATTTTTTTTGATCCCAAATGCAAAAACGGATGCCAGGACGAAATTCCGGGTCGAATTCCAAACTTAAAAATGGTATTGCTTGCTGTTTTTAAAAATCAAGCTTTTTGGTGCCTGAAGAAGAAAATGCGTGATGCCGGGGTCAGAAAAACTGGTGCCTGGGGAGGCAAATTTTTTTTGATCCCAAATGCAAAAACGGAGGCCAGGACGAAATGCAGGGTCGATTTCCAAACTTAAAAATGGTATTGCTTGCTGTTTTTAAAAATCAAGCTTTTTGGTGCCTGAAGAAGAAAACGCGTGATGCCGGGGTCAGAAAAACTGGTTCCTGGGGAGGTAAAATTTTTTTGATCCCAAATGCAAAAACGGATGCCAGGACGAAATTCGGGGTCGAATTCCAATCTTAAAAATGGTATTGCTTGCTGTTTTTAAAAATCAAGCTTTTTGGTGCCTAAAGAAGAAAACGCGTGATGCCGGGGTCAGAAAAAATGATGCCTGGGTAGGCAAATTTTTTTTGATCCCAAATGCAAAAACGGATGCCAGGACGAAATTCCGGGTCGAATTCCAAACTTAAAAATGGTATTGCTTGCTGTTTTTAAAAATCAAGCTTTTTGGTGCCTGAAGAAGAAAACGCGTGATGCCGGGGTCAGAAAAACTGGTGCCTGGGGAGGCAAATTTTTTTTGATCCCAAATGCAAAAACGGATGCCAGGACGAAATTCCGGGTCGAATTCCAAACTTAAAAATGGTATTGCTTGCTGTTTTTAAAAATCAAGCTTCTTGGTGCCTGAAAAAGAAAACACGTAATGCCGGGGTCAGAAAAACTGGTGCCTGGGGAGGTAAAAATTTTTTGATCCCAAATGCAAACACGGATGCCAGGACGAAATTCGGGGTCGAATTCCAATCTTAAAAATGGTATTGCTTGCTGTTTTTAAAAATCAAGCTTTTTGGTGCCTAAAGAAGAAACGCATGATGCCGGGGTCAGAAAAAATGAGGCCTGGGTAGGCAAAAATTTTTTGATCCCAAATGCAAAAACGGATGCCAGGACGAAATGCAGGGTCGAATTCCAAACTTAAAAATGGTATTGCTTGCTGTTTTTAAAAATCAAGCTTTTTGGTGCCTGAAGAAGAAAACGCGTGATGCCGGGGTCAGAAAAACTGGTGCTTTGGGAGGCAAAATTTTTTTGATCCCAAATGCAAAAACGGATGCCAGGACGAAATTCGGGGTTGAATTCCAAACTTAAAAATGATATTGCTTGCTTTTTTAAAAAATCAAGATTTTTTGTGCCTGAAGAAGAAAATGCGTGATGCCGGGGTCAGAAAAACTGGTGCCTGGGGAGGCAAATTTTTTTTGATCCCAAATGCAAAAACGGATGCCAGGACGAAATGCAGGGTCGAATTCCAAACTTAAAAATGGTATTGCTTGCTGTTTTTAAAAATCAAGCATTTTGGTGCCTGAAGAAGAAAACGCGTGATGCCGGGGTCAGAAAAACTGGTGCCTGGGGAGGCAAATTTTTTTTGATCCCAAATGCAAAAACGGATGGCAGGACGAAATTCGGGGTCGAATTCCAAACTTAAAAATGGTATTGCTTGCTGTTTTTAAAAATCAAGCTTTTTGGTGCCTGAAGAAGAAAACGCGTGATGCCGGGGTCAGAAAAACTGGTGCCTGGGGAGGCAAATTTTTTTTGATCCCAAATGCAAAAACGGATGCCAGGACGAAATGCAGGGTCGAATTCCAAACTTAAAAATGGTATTGCTTGCTGTTTTTAAAAATCAAGCATTTTGGTGCCTGAAGAAGAAAACGCGTGATGCCGGGGTCAGAAAAACTGGTGCCTGGGGAGGCAAATTTTTTTTGATCCCAAATGCAAAAACGGATGGCAGGACGAAATTCGGGGTCGAATTCCAAACTTAAAAATGGTATTGCTTGCTGTTTTTAAAAATCAAGCTTTTTGGTGCCTGAAGAAGAAAACGCGTGATGCCGGGGTCAGAAATATTGATGCCTGGGTAGGCAAAAAATTTTTGATCCCAAAGGCAAAAACGGATGCCAGGATGAGATTCAGGGTAGAATTCCAAACTTAGAAATGGTATTGCTTGCTGTTTTTAAAAATCAAGCTTTTTGGTGCCTGAAGAAGAAAACGCGTGATGCCGGGGTCAGAAAAACTGGTGCCTGGGGAGGTAAAATTTTTTTGATCCCAAATGCAAAAACGGATGCCAGGACGAAATTCGGGGTCGAATTCCAATCTTAAAAATGGTATTGCTTGCTGTTTTTAAAAATCAAGCTTTTTGGTGCCTGAAGAAGAAAACGCGTGATGCCGGGGTCAGAAAAACTGGTGCCTGGGGAGGCAAATTTTTTTTGATCCCAAATGCAAAAATCCATGCCAGGATGAGTTTCGGGGTAGAATTCCATACTTAAAAATGGTATTGCTTCCTGTTTCTAAAAATCAGTCTTTTTGTGCCTGAAGAAGAAAACACGTGATACCGGGGTCAGAAAAAATGATGCCTGGGGAGGCAAATTTTTTTTGATCCCAAAAGCAAAAAAGGATGCCAGGACGAAATGCAGGGTCGAATTCCAAACTTAAAAATGGTATTGCTTGCTGTTTTTAAAAATCAAGCTTTTTGGTGCCTGAAGAAGAAAACGCGTGATGCCGGGGTCAGAAAAACTGGTGCCTGGGGAGGCAAATTTTTTTTGATCCCAAATGCAAAAACGGATGCCAGGACGAAATTCCGGGTCGAATTCCAAACTTAAAAATGGTATTGCTTGCTGTTTTTAAAAATCAAGCTTTTTGGTGCCTGAAGAAGAAAACATGTGATGCCGGGGTCAGAAAAACTGGTGCCTGGGTAGGCAAAAATTTTTTGATCCCAAATGCAAAAACGGATGCCAGGACGAAATGCAGGGTCGAATTCCAAACTTAAAAATGGTATTGCTTGCTGTTTTTAAAAATCAAGCTTTTTGATGCCTAAAGAAGAAAACTTGTGATGCCGGGGTCAGAAAAACTGGTGCCTGGGGAGGCAAATTTTTTTTGATCACAAATGCAAAAACGGATGCCAGGACGAAATTCCGGGTCGAATTCCAAACTTAAAAATGGTATTGCTTGCTGTTTTTAAAAATCAAGCTTTTTGGTGCCTGAAGAAGAAAATGCGTGATGCCGGGGTCAGAAAAACTGGTGCCTGGGGAGGCAAAATTTTTTTGATCCAAAATGCAAAAACGGATGGCAGGACGAAATTCGGGGTCGAATTCCAAACTTAAAAATGGTATTGCTTGCTGTTTTTAAAAATCAAGCTTTTTGGTGCCTGAAGAAGAAAACGCGTGATGCCGGGGTCAGAAATACTGGTGCCTGGGGAGGCAAATTTTTTTTGATCCGAAATGCAAAAACGGATGCCAGGACGAAATTCGGGGTCGAATTCCAAACTTAAAAATGGTATTGCTTGCTGTTTTTAAAAATCAAGCTTTTTGGTGCCTGAAGAAGAAAACGCGTGATGCCGGGGTCAGAAAAACTGGTGCCTGGGGAGGCAAATTTTTTTTGATCCCAAAAGCAAAAAAGGATGCCAGGACGAAATGCAGGGTCGATTTCCAAACTTAAAAATGGTATTGCTTGCTGTTTTTAAAAATCAAGCTTTTTGGTGCCTGAAGAAGAAAACGCGTGATGCCGGGGTCAGAAAAACTGGTGCCTGGGGAGGCAAATTTTTTTTGATCCCAAATGCAAAAACGGATGCCAGGACGAAATTCGGGGTCGAATTCCAAACTTAAAAATGGTATTGCTTGCTGTTTTTAAAAATCAAGCTTTTTGGTGCCTAAAGAAGAAAACGCGTGATGCCGGGGTCAGAAAAAATGATGCCTGGGTAGGCAAATTTTTTTTGATCCCAAATGCAAAAACGGATGCCAGGACGAAATTCCGGGTCGAATTCCAAACTTAAAAATGGTATTGCTTGCTGTTTTTAAAAATCAAGCTTTTTGGTGCCTGAAGAAGAAAACGCGTGATGCCGGGGTCAGAAAAACTGGTGCCTGGGGAGGCAAATTTTTTTTGATCCCAAATGCAAAAACGGATGCCAGGACGAAATTCCGGGTCGAATTCCAAACTTAAAAATGGTATTGCTTGCTGTTTTTAAAAATCAAGCTTCTTGGTGCCTGAAAAAGAAAACACGTAATGCCGGGGTCAGAAAAACTGGTGCCTGGGGAGGTAAAAAATTTTTGATCCCAAATGCAAAAACGGATGCCAGGACGAAATTCGGGGTCGAATTCCAATCTTAAAAATGGTATTGCTTGCTGTTTTTAAAAATCAAGCTTTTTGGTGCCTAAAGAAGAAAACGCATGATGCCGGGGTCAGAAAAATTGATGCCTGGGTAGGCAAAAATTTTTTGATCCCAAATGCAAAAACGGATGCCAGGACGAAATGCAGGGTCGAATTCCAAACTTAAAAATGGTATTGCTTGCTGTTTTTAAAAATCAAGCTTTTTGGTGCCTGAAGAAGAAAACGCGTGATGCCGGGGTCAGAAAAACTGGTGCTTTGGGAGGCAAAATTTTTTTGATCCCAAATGCAAAAACGGATGCCAGGACGAAATTCGGGGTTGAATTCCAAACTTAAAAATGATATTGCTTGCTTTTTTAAAAAATCAAGATTTTTTGTGCCTGAAGAAGAAAATGCGTGATGCCGGGGTCAGAAAAACTGGTGCCTGGGGAGGCAAATTTTTTTTGATCCCAAATGCAAAAACGGATGCCAGGACGAAATGCAGGGTCGAATTCCAAACTTAAAAATGGTATTGCTTGCTGTTTTTAAAAATCAAGCATTTTGGTGCCTGAAGAAGAAAACGCGTGATGCCGGGGTCAGAAAAACTGGTGCCTGGGGAGGCAAATTTTTTTTGATCCCAAATGCAAAAACGGATGGCAGGACGAAATTCGGGGTCGAATTCCAAACTTAAAAATGGTATTGCTTGCTGTTTTTAAAAATCAAGCTTTTTGGTGCCTGAAGAAGAAAACGCGTGATGCCGGGGTCAGAAAAACTGGTGCCTGGGGAGGCAAATTTTTTTTGATCCCAAATGCAAAAACGGATGCCAGGACGAAATGCAGGGTCGAATTCCAAACTTAAAAATGGTATTGCTTGCTGTTTTTAAAAATCAAGCATTTTGGTGCCTGAAGAAGAAAACGCGTGATGCCGGGGTCAGAAAAACTGGTGCCTGGGGAGGCAAATTTTTTTTGATCCCAAATGCAAAAACGGATGGCAGGACGAAATTCGGGGTCGAATTCCAAACTTAAAAATGGTATTGCTTGCTGTTTTTAAAAATCAAGCTTTTTGGTGCCTGAAGAAGAAAACGCGTGATGCCGGGGTCAGAAATATTGATGCCTGGGTAGGCAAAAAATTTTTGATCCCAAAGGCAAAAACGGATGCCAGGATGAGATTCAGGGTAGAATTCCAAACTTAGAAATGGTATTGCTTGCTGTTTTTAAAAATCAAGCTTTTTGGTGCCTGAAGAAGAAAACGCGTGATGCCGGGGTCAGAAAAACTGGTGCCTGGGGAGGTAAAATTTTTTTGATCCCAAATGCAAAAACGGATGCCAGGACGAAATTCGGGGTCGAATTCCAATCTTAAAAATGGTATTGCTTGCTGTTTTTAAAAATCAAGCTTTTTGGTGCCTGAAGAAGAAAACGCGTGATGCCGGGGTCAGAAAAACTGGTGCCTGGGGAGGCAAATTTTTTTTGATCCCAAATGCAAAAATCCATGCCAGGATGAGTTTCGGGGTAGAATTCCATACTTAAAAATGGTATTGCTTGCTGTTTCTAAAAATCAGTCTTTTTGTGCCTGAAGAAGAAAACACGTGATACCGGGGTCAGAAAAAATGATGCCTGGGGAGGCAAATTTTTTTTGATCCCAAAAGCAAAAAAGGATGCCAGGACGAAATGCAGGGTCGAATTCCAAACTTAAAAATGGTATTGCTTGCTGTTTTTAAAAATCAAGCTTTTTGGTGCCTAAAGAAGAAAACGCATGATGCCGGGGTCAGAAAAATTGATGCCTGGGTAGGCAAAAATTTTTTGATCCCAAATGCAAAAACGGATGCCAGGACGAAATGCAGGGTCGAATTCCAAACTTAAAAATGGTATTGCTTGCTGTTTTTAAAAATCAAGCTTTTTGGTGCCTGAAGAAGAAAACGCGTGATGCCGGGGTCAGAAAAACTGGTGCTTTGGGAGGCAAAATTTTTTTGATCCCAAATGCAAAAACGGATGCCAGGACGAAATTCGGGGTTGAATTCCAAACTTAAAAATGATATTGCTTGCTTTTTTAAAAAATCAAGATTTTTTGTGCCTGAAGAAGAAAATGCGTGATGCCGGGGTCAGAAAAACTGGTGCCTGGGGAGGCAAATTTTTTTTGATCCCAAATGCAAAAACGGATGCCAGGACGAAATGCAGGGTCGAATTCCAAACTTAAAAATGGTATTGCTTGCTGTTTTTAAAAATCAAGCATTTTGGTGCCTGAAGAAGAAAACGCGTGATGCCGGGGTCAGAAAAACTGGTGCCTGGGGAGGCAAATTTTTTTTGATCCCAAATGCAAAAACGGATGGCAGGACGAAATTCGGGGTCGAATTCCAAACTTAAAAATGGTATTGCTTGCTGTTTTTAAAAATCAAGCTTTTTGGTGCCTGAAGAAGAAAACGCGTGATGCCGGGGTCAGAAAAACTGGTGCCTGGGGAGGCAAATTTTTTTTGATCCCAAATGCAAAAACGGATGCCAGGACGAAATGCAGGGTCGAATTCCAAACTTAAAAATGGTATTGCTTGCTGTTTTTAAAAATCAAGCATTTTGGTGCCTGAAGAAGAAAACGCGTGATGCCGGGGTCAGAAAAACTGGTGCCTGGGGAGGCAAATTTTTTTTGATCCCAAATGCAAAAACGGATGGCAGGACGAAATTCGGGGTCGAATTCCAAACTTAAAAATGGTATTGCTTGCTGTTTTTAAAAATCAAGCTTTTTGGTGCCTGAAGAAGAAAACGCGTGATGCCGGGGTCAGAAATATTGATGCCTGGGTAGGCAAAAAATTTTTGATCCCAAAGGCAAAAACGGATGCCAGGATGAGATTCAGGGTAGAATTCCAAACTTAGAAATGGTATTGCTTGCTGTTTTTAAAAATCAAGCTTTTTGGTGCCTGAAGAAGAAAACGCGTGATGCCGGGGTCAGAAAAACTGGTGCCTGGGGAGGTAAAATTTTTTTGATCCCAAATGCAAAAACGGATGCCAGGACGAAATTCGGGGTCGAATTCCAATCTTAAAAATGGTATTGCTTGCTGTTTTTAAAAATCAAGCTTTTTGGTGCCTGAAGAAGAAAACGCGTGATGCCGGGGTCAGAAAAACTGGTGCCTGGGGAGGCAAATTTTTTTTGATCCCAAATGCAAAAATCCATGCCAGGATGAGTTTCGGGGTAGAATTCCATACTTAAAAATGGTATTGCTTGCTGTTTCTAAAAATCAGTCTTTTTGTGCCTGAAGAAGAAAACACGTGATACCGGGGTCAGAAAAAATGATGCCTGGGGAGGCAAATTTTTTTTGATCCCAAATGCAAAAACGGATGCCAGGACGAAATGCAGGGTCGAATTCCAAACTTAAAAATGGTATTGCTTGCTGTTTTTAAAAATCAAGCATTTTGGTGCCTGAAGAAGAAAACGCGTGATGCCGGGGTCAGAAAAACTGGTGCCTGGGGAGGCAAATTTTTTTTGATCCCAAATGCAAAAACGGATGGCAGGACGAAATTCGGGGTCGAATTCCAAACTTAAAAATGGTATTGCTTGCTGTTTTTAAAAATCAAGCTTTTTGGTGCCTGAAGAAGAAAACGCGTGATGCCGGGGTCTGAAATATTGATGCCTGGGTAGGCAAAAAATTTTTGATCCCAAAGGCAAAAACGGATGCCAGGATGAGATTCAGGGTAGAATTCCAAACTTAGAAATGGTATTGCTTGCTGTTTTTAAAAATCAAGCTTTTTGGTGCCTGAAGAAGAAAACGCGTGATGCCGGGGTCAGAAAAACTGGTGCCTGGGGAGGTAAAATTTTTTTGATCCCAAATGCAAAAACGGATGCCAGGACGAAATTCGGGGTCGAATTCCAATCTTAAAAATGGTATTGCTTGCTGTTTTTAAAAATCAAGCTTTTTGGTGCCTGAAGAAGAAAACGCGTGATGCCGGGGTCAGAAAAACTGGTGCCTGGGGAGGCAAATTTTTTTTGATCCCAAATGCAAAAATCCATGCCAGGATGAGTTTCGGGGTAGAATTCCATACTTAAAAATGGTATTGCTTGCTGTTTCTAAAAATCAGTCTTTTTGTGCCTGAAGAAGAAAACACGTGATACCGGGGTCAGAAAAAATGATGCCTGGGGAGGCAAATTTTTTTTGATCCCAAAAGCAAAAAAGGATGCCAGGACGAAATGCAGGGTCGAATTCCAAACTTAAAAATGGTATTGCTTGCTGTTTTTAAAAATCAAGCTTTTTGGTGCCTGAAGAAGAAAACGCGTGATGCCGGGGTCAGAAAAACTGGTGCCTGGGGAGGCAAATTTTTTTTGATCCCAAATGCAAAAACGGATGCCAGGACGAAATTCCGGGTCGAATTCCAAACTTAAAAATGGTATTGCTTGCTGTTTTTAAAAATCAAGCTTTTTGGTGCCTGAAGAAGAAAACATGTGATGCCGGGGTCAGAAAAACTGGTGCCTGGGTAGGCAAAAATTTTTTGATCCCAAATGCAAAAACGGATGCCAGGACGAAATGCAGGGTCGAATTCCAAACTTAAAAATGGTATTGCTTGCTGTTTTTAAAAATCAAGCTTTTTGATGCCTAAAGAAGAAAACTTGTGATGCCGGGGTCAGAAAAACTGGTGCCTGGGGAGGCAAATTTTTTTTGATCACAAATGCAAAAACGGATGCCAGGACGAAATTCCGGGTCGAATTCCAAACTTAAAAATGGTATTGCTTGCTGTTTTTAAAAATCAAGCTTTTTGGTGCCTGAAGAAGAAAATGCGTGATGCCGGGGTCAGAAAAACTGGTGCCTGGGGAGGCAAAATTTTTTTGATCCAAAATGCAAAAACGGATGGCAGGACGAAATTCGGGGTCGAATTCCAAACTTAAAAATGGTATTGCTTGCTGTTTTTAAAAATCAAGCTTTTTGGTGCCTGAAGAAGAAAACGCGTGATGCCGGGGTCAGAAATACTGGTGCCTGGGGAGGCAAATTTTTTTTGATCCGAAATGCAAAAACGGATGCCAGGACGAAATTCGGGGTCGAATTCCAAACTTAAAAATGGTATTGCTTGCTGTTTTTAAAAATCAAGCTTTTTGGTGCCTGAAGAAGAAAACGCGTGATGCCGGGGTCAGAAAAACTGGTGCCTGGGGAGGCAAATTTTTTTTGATCCCAAAAGCAAAAAAGGATGCCAGGACGAAATGCAGGGTCGATTTCCAAACTTAAAAATGGTATTGCTTGCTGTTTTTAAAAATCAAGCTTTTTGGTGCCTGAAGAAGAAAACGCGTGATGCCGGGGTCAGAAAAACTGGTGCCTGGGGAGGTAAAATTTTTTTGATCCCAAATGCAAAAACAGATGCCAGGACGAAATTCGGGGTCGAATTCCAATCTTAAAAATGGTATTGCTTGCTGTTTTTAAAAATCAAGCTTTTTGGTGCCTAAAGAAGAAAACGCGTGATGCCGGGGTCAGAAAAAATGATGCCTGGGTAGGCAAATTTTTTTTGATCCCAAATGCAAAAACGGATGCCAGGACGAAATTCCGGGTCGAATTCCAAACTTAAAAATGGTATTGCTTGCTGTTTTTAAAAATCAAGCTTTTTGGTGCCTGAAGAAGAAAACGCGTGATGCCGGGGTCAGAAAAACTGGTGCCTGGGGAGGCAAATTTTTTTTGATCCCAAATGCAAAAACGGATGCCAGGACGAAATTCCGGGTCGAATTCCAAACTTAAAAATGGTATTGCTTGCTGTTTTTAAAAATCAAGCTTCTTGGTGCCTGAAAAAGAAAACACGTAATGCCGGGGTCAGAAAAACTGGTGCCTGGGGAGGTAAAAAATTTTTGATCCCAAATGCAAAAACGGATGCCAGGACGAAATTCGGGGTCGAATTCCAATCTTAAAAATGGTATTGCTTGCTGTTTTTAAAAATCAAGCTTTTTGGTGCCTAAAGAAGAAAACGCATGATGCCGGGGTCAGAAAAATTGATGCCTGGGTAGGCAAAAAATTTTTGATCCCAAATGCAAAAACGGATGCCAGGACGAAATGCAGGGTCGAATTCCAAACTTAAAAATGGTATTGCTTGCTGTTTTTAAAAATCAAGCTTTTTGATGCCTAAAGAAGAAAACTTGTGATGCCGGGGTCAGAAAAACTGGTGCCTGGGGAGGCAAATTTTTTTTGATCACAAATGCAAAAACGGATGCCAGGACGAAATTCCGGGTCGAATTCCAAACTTAAAAATGGTATTGCTTGCTGTTTTTAAAAATCAAGCTTTTTGGTGCCTGAAGAAGAAAATGCGTGATGCCGGGGTCAGAAAAACTGGTGCCTGGGGAGGCAAAATTTTTTTGATCCAAAATGCAAAAACGGATGGCAGGACGAAATTCGGGGTCGAATTCCAAACTTAAAAATGGTATTGCTTGCTGTTTTTAAAAATCAAGCTTTTTGGTGCCTGAAGAAGAAAACGCGTGATGCCGGGGTCAGAAATACTGGTGCCTGGGGAGGCAAATTTTTTTTGATCCCAAATGCAAAAACGGATGCCAGGACGAAATTCGGGGTCGAATTCCAAACTTAAAAATGGTATTGCTTGCTGTTTTTAAAAATCAAGCTTTTTGGTGCCTGAAGAAGAAAACGCGTGATGCCGGGGTCAGAAAAACTGGTGCCTGGGGAGGCAAATTTTTTTTGATCCCAAAAGCAAAAAAGGATGCCAGGACGAAATGCAGGGTCGATTTCCAAACTTAAAAATGGTATTGCTTGCTGTTTTTAAAAATCAAGCTTTTTGGTGCCTGAAGAAGAAAACGCGTGATGCCGGGGTCAGAAAAACTGGTGCCTGGGTAGGCAAATTTTTTTTGATCCCAAATGCAAAAACGGATGCCAGGACGAAATTCCGGGTCGAATTCCAAACTTAAAAATGGTATTGCTTGCTGTTTTTAAAAATCAAGCTTTTTGGTGCCTGAAGAAGAAAACGCGTGATGCCGGGGTCAGAAAAACTGGTGCCTGGGGAGGCAAATTTTTTTTGATCCCAAATGCAAAAACGGATGCCAGGACGAAATTCCGGGTCGAATTCCAAACTTAAAAATGGTATTGCTTGCTGTTTTTAAAAATCAAGCTTCTTGGTGCCTGAAAAAGAAAACACGTAATGCCGGGGTCAGAAAAACTGGTGCCTGGGGAGGTAAAAAATTTTTGATCCCAAATGCAAAAACGGATGCCAGGACGAAATTCGGGGTCGAATTCCAATCTTAAAAATGGTATTGCTTGCTGTTTTTAAAAATCAAGCTTTTTGGTGCCTAAAGAAGAAAACGCATGATGCCGGGGTCAGAAAAATTGATGCCTGGGTAGGCAAAAATTTTTTGATCCCAAATGCAAAAACGGATGCCAGGACGAAATGCAGGGTCGAATTCCAAACTTAAAAATGGTATTGCTTGCTGTTTTTAAAAATCAAGCATTTTGGTGCCTGAAGAAGAAATCGCGTGATGCCGGGGTCAGAAAAACTGGTGCCTGGGGAGGCAAATTTTTTTTGATCCCAAATGCAAAAATCCATGCCAGGATGAGTTTCGGGGTAGAATTCCATACTTAAAAATGGTATTGCTTGCTGTTTTTAAAAATCAGTCTTTTTGTGCCTGAAGAAGAAAACGCGTGATGCCGGTGTCAGAAAAAATGATGCCTGGGTAGGCAAATTTTTTTTGATCCCAAATGCAAAAACGGATGCCAGGACGAAATGCAGGGTCGATTTCCAAACTTAAAAATGGTATTGCTTGCTGTTTTTAAAAATCAAGCTTTTTGGTGCCTGAAGAAGAAAACGCGTGGTGCCGGGGTCAGAAAAACTGGTGCCTGGGGAGGCAAATTTTTTTTGATCCCAAATGCAAAAACGGATGCCAGGACGAAATTCTGGGTCGAATTCCAAACTTAAAAATGGTATTGCTTGCTGTTTTTAAAAATCAAGCTTTTTGGTGCCTGAAGAAGAAAACGCGTGATGCCGGGGTCAGAAAAACTGGGGCCTGGGGAGGCAAATTTTTTTTGATCCCAAATGCAAAAACGGATGCCAGGACGAAATGCAGGGTCGATTTCCAAACTTAAAAATGTTATTGCTTGCTGTTTTTAAAAATCAAGCTTTTTGGTGCCTGAAGAAGAAAACGCGTGATGCCGGGGTCAGAAAAACTGGTGCCTGGGGAGGCAATTTTTTTTGATCCCAAATGCAAAAACGGATGCCAGGACGAAATTCTGGGTCGAATTCCAAACTTAAAAATGGTATTGCTTGCTGTTTTTAAAAATCAAGCTTTTAGGTGCCTGAAGAAGAAAACACGTGATGCCGGGGTCAGAAAAACTGGTGCCTGGGGAGGTAAAATTTTTTTGATCCCAAATGCAAAAACGGATGCCAGGACGAAATTCGGGGTCGAATTCCAATCTTAAAAACGGTATTGCTTGCTGTTTTTAAAAATCAAGCTTTTTGGTGCCTGAAGAAGAAAACACGTGATGCCGGGGTCAGAAAAACTGGTGCCTGGGGAGGCAAATTTTTTTTGATCCCAAATGCAAAAACGGATGCCAGGACGAAATTCCGGGTCGAATTCCAAACTTAAAAATGGTATTGCTTGCTGTTTTTAAAAATCAAGCTTTTTGGTGCCTGAAGAAGAAAATGCGTGATGCCGGGGTCAGAAAAACTGGTGCCTGGGGAGGCAAATTTTTTTTGATCCCAAATGCAAAAACGGATGCCAGGACGAAATTCCGGGTCGATTTCCAAACTTAAAAATGGTATTGCTTGCTGTTTTTAAAAATGAAGCTTTTTCGTGCCTGAAGAAGAAAACGCGTGATGCCGGGGTCAGAAAAACTGGTTCCTGGGGAGGCAAATTTTTTTTGATACCAAATGCAAAAATCCATGCCAGGATGAGTTTCGGGGTAGAATTCCATACTTAAAAATGGTATTGCTTGCTGTTTTTAAAAATCAGTCTTTTTGTGCCTGAAGAAGAAAACGCGTGATGCCGGTGTCAGAAAAAATGATGCCTGGGGAGGCAAAATTTTTTTGATCCCAAAGGCAAAAACGGATGCCAGGATGAGATTCAGGGTAGAATTCCAAACTTAAAAATGGTTTTGCTTGCTGTTTTTAAAAATCAAGCTTTTTGTTGCCTGAAGAAGAAAACGCGTGATGCCGGGGTCAGAAAAACTGGGGCCTGGGGAGGCAAAATTTTTTTGATCCAAAATGCAAAAACGGATGGCAGGACGAAATTCGGGGTCGAATTCCAAACTTAAAAATGGTATTGCTTGCTGTTTTTAAAAATCAAGCTTTTTGGTGCCTGAAGAAGAAAACGCGTGATGCCGGGGTCAGAAAAACTGGTGCCTGGGGAGGCAAATTTTTTTTGATCCCAAATGCAAAAACGGATGCCAGGACGAAATTCCGGGTCGAATTCCAAACTTAAAAATGGTATTGCTTGCTGTTTTTAAAAATCAAGCTTCTTGGTGCCTGAAAAAGAAAACACGTAATGCCGGGGTCAGAAAAACTGGTGCCTGGGGAGGTAAAAATTTTTTGATCCCAAATGCAAACACGGATGCCAGGACGAAATTCGGGGTCGAATTCCAATCTTAAAAATGGTATTGCTTGCTGTTTTTAAAAATCAAGCTTTTTGGTGCCTAAAGAAGAAACGCATGATGCCGGGGTCAGAAAAAATGAGGCCTGGGTAGGCAAAAATTTTTTGATCCCAAATGCAAAAACGGATGCCAGGACGAAATGCAGGGTCGAATTCCAAACTTAAAAATGGTATTGCTTGCTGTTTTTAAAAATCAAGCTTTTTGGTGCCTGAAGAAGAAAACGCGTGATGCCGGGGTCAGAAATATTGATGCCTGGGTAGGCAAAAAATTTTTGATCCCAAAGGCAAAAACGGATGCCAGGATGAGATTCAGGGTAGAATTCCAAACTTAGAAATGGTATTGCTTGCTGTTTTTAAAAATCAAGCTTTTTGGTGCCTGAAGAAGAAAACGCGTGATGCCGGGGTCAGAAAAACTGGTGCCTGGGGAGGTAAAATTTTTTTGATCCCAAATGCAAAAACGGATGCCAGGACGAAATTCGGGGTCGAATTCCAATCTTAAAAATGGTATTGCTTGCTGTTTTTAAAAATCAAGCTTTTTGGTGCCTGAAGAAGAAAACGCGTGATGCCGGGGTCAGAAAAACTGGTGCCTGGGGAGGCAAATTTTTTTTGATCCCAAATGCAAAAATCCATGCCAGGATGAGTTTCGGGGTAGAATTCCATACTTAAAAATGGTATTGCTTGCTGTTTCTAAAAATCAGTCTTTTTGTGCCTGAAGAAGAAAACACGTGATACCGGGGTCAGAAAAAATGATGCCTGGGGAGGCAAATTTTTTTTGATCCCAAAAGCAAAAAAGGATGCCAGGACGAAATGCAGGGTCGAATTCCAAACTTAAAAATGGTATTGCTTGCTGTTTTTAAAAATCAAGCTTTTTGGTGCCTGAAGAAGAAAACGCGTGATGCCGGGGTCAGAAAAACTGGTGCCTGGGGAGGCAAATTTTTTTTGATCCCAAATGCAAAAACGGATGCCAGGACGAAATTCCGGGTCGAATTCCAAACTTAAAAATGGTATTGCTTGCTGTTTTTAAAAATCAAGCTTTTTGGTGCCTGAAGAAGAAAACATGTGATGCCGGGGTCAGAAAAACTGGTGCCTGGGTAGGCAAAAATTTTTTGATCCCAAATGCAAAAACGGATGCCAGGACGAAATGCAGGGTCGAATTCCAAACTTAAAAATGGTATTGCTTGCTGTTTTTAAAAATCAAGCTTTTTGATGCCTAAAGAAGAAAACTTGTGATGCCGGGGTCAGAAAAACTGGTGCCTGGGGAGGCAAATTTTTTTTGATCACAAATGCAAAAACGGATGCCAGGACGAAATTCCGGGTCGAATTCCAAACTTAAAAATGGTATTGCTTGCTGTTTTTAAAAATCAAGCTTTTTGGTGCCTGAAGAAGAAAATGCGTGATGCCGGGGTCAGAAAAACTGGTGCCTGGGGAGGCAAAATTTTTTTGATCCAAAATGCAAAAACGGATGGCAGGACGAAATTCGGGGTCGAATTCCAAACTTAAAAATGGTATTGCTTGCTGTTTTTAAAAATCAAGCTTTTTGGTGCCTGAAGAAGAAAACGCGTGATGCCGGGGTCAGAAATACTGGTGCCTGGGGAGGCAAATTTTTTTTGATCCGAAATGCAAAAACGGATGCCAGGACGAAATTCGGGGTCGAATTCCAAACTTAAAAATGGTATTGCTTGCTGTTTTTAAAAATCAAGCTTTTTGGTGCCTGAAGAAGAAAACGCGTGATGCCGGGGTCAGAAAAACTGGTGCCTGGGGAGGCAAATTTTTTTTGATCCCAAAAGCAAAAAAGGATGCCAGGACGAAATGCAGGGTCGATTTCCAAACTTAAAAATGGTATTGCTTGCTGTTTTTAAAAATCAAGCTTTTTGGTGCCTGAAGAAGAAAACGCGTGATGCCGGGGTCAGAAAAACTGGTGCCTGGGGAGGTAAAATTTTTTTGATCCCAAATGCAAAAACAGATGCCAGGACGAAATTCGGGGTCGAATTCCAATCTTAAAAATGGTATTGCTTGCTGTTTTTAAAAATCAAGCTTTTTGGTGCCTAAAGAAGAAAACGCGTGATGCCGGGGTCAGAAAAAATGATGCCTGGGTAGGCAAATTTTTTTTGATCCCAAATGCAAAAACGGATGCCAGGACGAAATTCCGGGTCGAATTCCAAACTTAAAAATGGTATTGCTTGCTGTTTTTAAAAATCAAGCTTTTTGGTGCCTGAAGAAGAAAACGCGTGATGCCGGGGTCAGAAAAACTGGTGCCTGGGGAGGCAAATTTTTTTTGATCCCAAATGCAAAAACGGATGCCAGGACGAAATTCCGGGTCGAATTCCAAACTTAAAAATGGTATTGCTTGCTGTTTTTAAAAATCAAGCTTCTTGGTGCCTGAAAAAGAAAACACGTAATGCCGGGGTCAGAAAAACTGGTGCCTGGGGAGGTAAAAAATTTTTGATCCCAAATGCAAAAACGGATGCCAGGACGAAATTCGGGGTCGAATTCCAATCTTAAAAATGGTATTGCTTGCTGTTTTTAAAAATCAAGCTTTTTGGTGCCTAAAGAAGAAAACGCATGATGCCGGGGTCAGAAAAATTGATGCCTGGGTAGGCAAAAAATTTTTGATCCCAAATGCAAAAACGGATGCCAGGACGAAATGCAGGGTCGAATTCCAAACTTAAAAATGGTATTGCTTGCTGTTTTTAAAAATCAAGCTTTTTGATGCCTAAAGAAGAAAACTTGTGATGCCGGGGTCAGAAAAACTGGTGCCTGGGGAGGCAAATTTTTTTTGATCACAAATGCAAAAACGGATGCCAGGACGAAATTCCGGGTCGAATTCCAAACTTAAAAATGGTATTGCTTGCTGTTTTTAAAAATCAAGCTTTTTGGTGCCTGAAGAAGAAAATGCGTGATGCCGGGGTCAGAAAAACTGGTGCCTGGGGAGGCAAAATTTTTTTGATCCAAAATGCAAAAACGGATGGCAGGACGAAATTCGGGGTCGAATTCCAAACTTAAAAATGGTATTGCTTGCTGTTTTTAAAAATCAAGCTTTTTGGTGCCTGAAGAAGAAAACGCGTGATGCCGGGGTCAGAAATACTGGTGCCTGGGGAGGCAAATTTTTTTTGATCCCAAATGCAAAAACGGATGCCAGGACGAAATTCGGGGTCGAATTCCAAACTTAAAAATGGTATTGCTTGCTGTTTTTAAAAATCAAGCTTTTTGGTGCCTGAAGAAGAAAACGCGTGATGCCGGGGTCAGAAAAACTGGTGCCTGGGGAGGCAAATTTTTTTTGATCCCAAAAGCAAAAAAGGATGCCAGGACGAAATGCAGGGTCGATTTCCAAACTTAAAAATGGTATTGCTTGCTGTTTTTAAAAATCAAGCTTTTTGGTGCCTGAAGAAGAAAACGCGTGATGCCGGGGTCAGAAAAACTGGTGCCTGGGTAGGCAAATTTTTTTTGATCCCAAATGCAAAAACGGATGCCAGGACGAAATTCCGGGTCGAATTCCAAACTTAAAAATGGTATTGCTTGCTGTTTTTAAAAATCAAGCTTTTTGGTGCCTGAAGAAGAAAACGCGTGATGCCGGGGTCAGAAAAACTGGTGCCTGGGGAGGCAAATTTTTTTTGATCCCAAATGCAAAAACGGATGCCAGGACGAAATTCCGGGTCGAATTCCAAACTTAAAAATGGTATTGCTTGCTGTTTTTAAAAATCAAGCTTCTTGGTGCCTGAAAAAGAAAACACGTAATGCCGGGGTCAGAAAAACTGGTGCCTGGGGAGGTAAAAAATTTTTGATCCCAAATGCAAAAACGGATGCCAGGACGAAATTCGGGGTCGAATTCCAATCTTAAAAATGGTATTGCTTGCTGTTTTTAAAAATCAAGCTTTTTGGTGCCTAAAGAAGAAAACGCATGATGCCGGGGTCAGAAAAATTGATGCCTGGGTAGGCAAAAATTTTTTGATCCCAAATGCAAAAACGGATGCCAGGACGAAATGCAGGGTCGAATTCCAAACTTAAAAATGGTATTGCTTGCTGTTTTTAAAAATCAAGCATTTTGGTGCCTGAAGAAGAAATCGCGTGATGCCGGGGTCAGAAAAACTGGTGCCTGGGGAGGCAAATTTTTTTTGATCCCAAATGCAAAAATCCATGCCAGGATGAGTTTCGGGGTAGAATTCCATACTTAAAAATGGTATTGCTTGCTGTTTTTAAAAATCAGTCTTTTTGTGCCTGAAGAAGAAAACGCGTGATGCCGGTGTCAGAAAAAATGATGCCTGGGTAGGCAAATTTTTTTTGATCCCAAATGCAAAAACGGATGCCAGGACGAAATGCAGGGTCGATTTCCAAACTTAAAAATGGTATTGCTTGCTGTTTTTAAAAATCAAGCTTTTTGGTGCCTGAAGAAGAAAACGCGTGGTGCCGGGGTCAGAAAAACTGGTGCCTGGGGAGGCAAATTTTTTTTGATCCCAAATGCAAAAACGGATGCCAGGACGAAATTCTGGGTCGAATTCCAAACTTAAAAATGGTATTGCTTGCTGTTTTTAAAAATCAAGCTTTTTGGTGCCTGAAGAAGAAAACGCGTGATGCCGGGGTCAGAAAAACTGGGGCCTGGGGAGGCAAATTTTTTTTGATCCCAAATGCAAAAACGGATGCCAGGACGAAATGCAGGGTCGATTTCCAAACTTAAAAATGTTATTGCTTGCTGTTTTTAAAAATCAAGCTTTTTGGTGCCTGAAGAAGAAAACGCGTGATGCCGGGGTCAGAAAAACTGGTGCCTGGGGAGGCAATTTTTTTTGATCCCAAATGCAAAAACGGATGCCAGGACGAAATTCTGGGTCGAATTCCAAACTTAAAAATGGTATTGCTTGCTGTTTTTAAAAATCAAGCTTTTAGGTGCCTGAAGAAGAAAACACGTGATGCCGGGGTCAGAAAAACTGGTGCCTGGGGAGGTAAAATTTTTTTGATCCCAAATGCAAAAACGGATGCCAGGACGAAATTCGGGGTCGAATTCCAATCTTAAAAACGGTATTGCTTGCTGTTTTTAAAAATCAAGCTTTTTGGTGCCTGAAGAAGAAAACACGTGATGCCGGGGTCAGAAAAACTGGTGCCTGGGGAGGCAAATTTTTTTTGATCCCAAATGCAAAAACGGATGCCAGGACGAAATTCCGGGTCGAATTCCAAACTTAAAAATGGTATTGCTTGCTGTTTTTAAAAATCAAGCTTTTTGGTGCCTGAAGAAGAAAATGCGTGATGCCGGGGTCAGAAAAACTGGTGCCTGGGGAGGCAAATTTTTTTTGATCCCAAATGCAAAAACGGATGCCAGGACGAAATTCCGGGTCGATTTCCAAACTTAAAAATGGTATTGCTTGCTGTTTTTAAAAATGAAGCTTTTTCGTGCCTGAAGAAGAAAACGCGTGATGCCGGGGTCAGAAAAACTGGTTCCTGGGGAGGCAAATTTTTTTTGATACCAAATGCAAAAATCCATGCCAGGATGAGTTTCGGGGTAGAATTCCATACTTAAAAATGGTATTGCTTGCTGTTTTTAAAAATCAGTCTTTTTGTGCCTGAAGAAGAAAACGCGTGATGCCGGTGTCAGAAAAAATGATGCCTGGGGAGGCAAAATTTTTTTGATCCCAAAGGCAAAAACGGATGCCAGGATGAGATTCAGGGTAGAATTCCAAACTTAAAAATGGTTTTGCTTGCTGTTTTTAAAAATCAAGCTTTTTGTTGCCTGAAGAAGAAAACGCGTGATGCCGGGGTCAGAAAAACTGGGGCCTGGGGAGGCAAAATTTTTTTGATCCAAAATGCAAAAACGGATGGCAGGACGAAATTCGGGGTCGAATTCCAAACTTAAAAATGGTATTGCTTGCTGTTTTTAAAAATCAAGCTTTTTGGTGCCTGAAGAAGAAAACGCGTGATGCCGGGGTCAGAAAAACTGGTGCCTGGGGAGGCAAATTTTTTTTGATCCCAAATGCAAAAACGGATGCCAGGACGAAATTCCGGGTCGAATTCCAAACTTAAAAATGGTATTGCTTGCTGTTTTTAAAAATCAAGCTTCTTGGTGCCTGAAAAAGAAAACACGTAATGCCGGGGTCAGAAAAACTGGTGCCTGGGGAGGTAAAAATTTTTTGATCCCAAATGCAAACACGGATGCCAGGACGAAATTCGGGGTCGAATTCCAATCTTAAAAATGGTATTGCTTGCTGTTTTTAAAAATCAAGCTTTTTGGTGCCTAAAGAAGAAACGCATGATGCCGGGGTCAGAAAAAATGAGGCCTGGGTAGGCAAAAATTTTTTGATCCCAAATGCAAAAACGGATGCCAGGACGAAATGCAGGGTCGAATTCCAAACTTAAAAATGGTATTGCTTGCTGTTTTTAAAAATCAAGCTTTTTGGTGCCTGAAGAAGAAAACGCGTGATGCCGGGGTCAGAAAAACTGGTGCTTTGGGAGGCAAAATTTTTTTGATCCCAAATGCAAAAACGGATGCCAGGACGAAATTCGGGGTTGAATTCCAAACTTAAAAATGATATTGCTTGCTTTTTTAAAAAATCAAGATTTTTTGTGCCTGAAGAAGAAAATGCGTGATGCCGGGGTCAGAAAAACTGGTGCCTGGGGAGGCAAATTTTTTTTGATCCCAAATGCAAAAACGGATGCCAGGACGAAATGCAGGGTCGAATTCCAAACTTAAAAATGGTATTGCTTGCTGTTTTTAAAAATCAAGCATTTTGGTGCCTGAAGAAGAAAACGCGTGATGCCGGGGTCAGAAAAACTGGTGCCTGGGGAGGCAAATTTTTTTTGATCCCAAATGCAAAAACGGATGGCAGGACGAAATTCGGGGTCGAATTCCAATCTTAAAAATGGTATTGCTTGCTGTTTTTAAAAATCAAGCTTTTTGGTGCCTAAAGAAGAAAACGCATGATGCCGGGGTCAGAAAAATTGATGCCTGGGTAGGCAAAAATTTTTTGATCCCAAATGCAAAAACGGATGCCAGGACGAAATGCAGGGTCGAATTCCAAACTTAAAAATGGTATTGCTTGCTGTTTTTAAAAATCAAGCATTTTGGTGCCTGAAGAAGAAATCGCGTGATGCCGGGGTCAGAAAAACTGGTGCCTGGGGAGGCAAATTTTTTTTGATCCCAAATGCAAAAACGGATGCCAGGACGAAATTCCGGGTCGATTTCCAAACTTAAAAATGGTATTGCTTGCTGTTTTTAAAAATGAAGCTTTTTCGTGCCTGAAGAAGAAAACGCGTGATGCCGGGGTCAGAAAAACTGGTTCCTGGGGAGGCAAATTTTTTTTGATACCAAATGCAACAATCCATGCCAGGATGAGTTTCGGGGTAGAATTCCATACTTAAAAATGGTATTGCTTGCTGTTTTTAAAAATCAGTCTTTTTGTGCCTGAAGAAGAAAACGCGTGATGCCGGTGTCAGAAAAAATGATGCCTGGGGAGGCAAAATTTTTTTGATCCCAAAGGCAAAAACGGATGCCAGGATGAGATTCAGGGTAGAATTCCAAACTTAAAAATGGTTTTGCTTGCTGTTTTTAAAAATCAAGCTTTTTGTTGCCTGAAGAAGAAAACGCGTGATGCCGGGGTCAGAAAAACTGGGGCCTGGGGAGGCAAAATTTTTTTGATCCAAAATGCAAAAACGGATGGCAGGACGAAATTCGGGGTCGAATTCCAAACTTAAAAATGGTATTGCTTGCTGTTTTTAAAAATCAAGCTTTTTGGTGCCTGAAGAAGAAAACGCGTGATGCCGGGGTCAGAAAAACTGGTGCCTGGGGAGGCAAATTTTTTTTGATCCCAAATGCAAAAACGGATGCCAGGACGAAATTCCGGGTCGAATTCCAAACTTAAAAATGGTATTGCTTGCTGTTTTTAAAAATCAAGCTTCTTGGTGCCTGAAAAAGAAAACACGTAATGCCGGGGTCAGAAAAACTGGTGCCTGGGGAGGTAAAAAATTTTTGATCCCAAATGCAAAAACGGATGCCAGGACGAAATTCGGGGTCGAATTCCAATCTTAAAAATGGTATTGCTTGCTGTTTTTAAAAATCAAGCTTTTTGGTGCCTAAAGAAGAAAACGCATGATGCCGGGGTCAGAAAAATTGATGCCTGGGTAGGCAAAAATTTTTTGATCCCAAATGCAAAAACGGATGCCAGGACGAAATGCAGGGTCGAATTCCAAACTTAAAAATGGTATTGCTTGCTGTTTTTAAAAATCAAGCATTTTGGTGCCTGAAGAAGAAATCGCGTGATGCCGGGGTCAGAAAAACTGGTGCCTGGGGAGGCAAATTTTTTTTGATCCCAAATGCAAAAATCCATGCCAGGATGAGTTTCGGGGTAGAATTCCATACTTAAAAATGGTATTGCTTGCTGTTTTTAAAAATCAGTCTTTTTGTGCCTGAAGAAGAAAACGCGTGATGCCGGTGTCAGAAAAAATGATGCCTGGGTAGGCAAATTTTTTTTGATCCCAAATGCAAAAACGGATGCCAGGACGAAATGCAGGGTCGATTTCCAAACTTAAAAATGGTATTGCTTGCTGTTTTTAAAAATCAAGCTTTTTGGTGCCTGAAGAAGAAAACGCGTGGTGCCGGGGTCAGAAAAACTGGTGCCTGGGGAGGCAAATTTTTTTTGATCCCAAATGCAAAAACGGATGCCAGGACGAAATTCTGGGTCGAATTCCAAACTTAAAAATGGTATTGCTTGCTGTTTTTAAAAATCAAGCTTTTTGGTGCCTGAAGAAGAAAACGCGTGATGCCGGGGTCAGAAAAACTGGGGCCTGGGGAGGCAAATTTTTTTTGATCCCAAATGCAAAAACGGATGCCAGGACGAAATGCAGGGTCGATTTCCAAACTTAAAAATGTTATTGCTTGCTGTTTTTAAAAATCAAGCTTTTTGGTGCCTGAAGAAGAAAACGCGTGATGCCGGGGTCAGAAAAACTGGTGCCTGGGGAGGCAATTTTTTTTGATCCCAAATGCAAAAACGGATGCCAGGACGAAATTCTGGGTCGAATTCCAAACTTAAAAATGGTATTGCTTGCTGTTTTTAAAAATCAAGCTTTTAGGTGCCTGAAGAAGAAAACACGTGATGCCGGGGTCAGAAAAACTGGTGCCTGGGGAGGTAAAATTTTTTTGATCCCAAATGCAAAAACGGATGCCAGGACGAAATTCGGGGTCGAATTCCAATCTTAAAAACGGTATTGCTTGCTGTTTTTAAAAATCAAGCTTTTTGGTGCCTGAAGAAGAAAACACGTGATGCCGGGGTCAGAAAAACTGGTGCCTGGGGAGGCAAATTTTTTTTGATCCCAAATGCAAAAACGGATGCCAGGACGAAATTCCGGGTCGAATTCCAAACTTAAAAATGGTATTGCTTGCTGTTTTTAAAAATCAAGCTTTTTGGTGCCTGAAGAAGAAAATGCGTGATGCCGGGGTCAGAAAAACTGGTGCCTGGGGAGGCAAATTTTTTTTGATCCCAAATGCAAAAATGGATGCCAGGACGAAATTCCGGGTCGATTTCCAAACTTAAAAATGGTATTGCTTGCTGTTTTTAAAAATGAAGCTTTTTCGTGCCTGAAGAAGAAAACGCGTGATGCCGGGGTCAGAAAAACTGGTTCCTGGGGAGGCAAATTTTTTTTGATACCAAATGCAAAAATCCATGCCAGGATGAGTTTCGGGGTAGAATTCCATACTTAAAAATGGTATTGCTTGCTGTTTTTAAAAATCAGTCTTTTTGTGCCTGAAGAAGAAAACGCGTGATGCCGGTGTCAGAAAAAATGATGCCTGGGGAGGCAAAATTTTTTTGATCCCAAAGGCAAAAACGGATGCCAGGATGAGATTCAGGGTAGAATTCCAAACTTAAAAATGGTTTTGCTTGCTGTTTTTAAAAATCAAGCTTTTTGTTGCCTGAAGAAGAAAACGCGTGATGCCGGGGTCAGAAAAACTGGGGCCTGGGGAGGCAAAATTTTTTTGATCCAAAATGCAAAAACGGATGGCAGGACGAAATTCGGGGTCGAATTCCAAACTTAAAAATGGTATTGCTTGCTGTTTTTAAAAATCAAGCTTTTTGGTGCCTGAAGAAGAAAACGCGTGATGCCGGGGTCAGAAAAACTGGTGCCTGGGGAGGCAAATTTTTTTTGATCCCAAATGCAAAAACGGATGCCAGGACGAAATTCCGGGTCGAATTCCAAACTTAAAAATGGTATTGCTTGCTGTTTTTAAAAATCAAGCTTCTTGGTGCCTGAAAAAGAAAACACGTAATGCCGGGGTCAGAAAAACTGGTGCCTGGGGAGGTAAAAATTTTTTGATCCCAAATGCAAACACGGATGCCAGGACGAAATTCGGGGTCGAATTCCAATCTTAAAAATGGTATTGCTTGCTGTTTTTAAAAATCAAGCTTTTTGGTGCCTAAAGAAGAAACGCATGATGCCGGGGTCAGAAAAAATGAGGCCTGGGTAGGCAAAAATTTTTTGATCCCAAATGCAAAAACGGATGCCAGGACGAAATGCAGGGTCGAATTCCAAACTTAAAAATGGTATTGCTTGCTGTTTTTAAAAATCAAGCTTTTTGGTGCCTGAAGAAGAAAACGCGTGATGCCGGGGTCAGAAAAACTGGTGCTTTGGGAGGCAAAATTTTTTTGATCCCAAATGCAAAAACGGATGCCAGGACGAAATTCGGGGTTGAATTCCAAACTTAAAAATGATATTGCTTGCTTTTTTAAAAAATCAAGATTTTTTGTGCCTGAAGAAGAAAATGCGTGATGCCGGGGTCAGAAAAACTGGTGCCTGGGGAGGCAAATTTTTTTTGATCCCAAATGCAAAAACGGATGCCAGGACGAAATGCAGGGTCGAATTCCAAACTTAAAAATGGTATTGCTTGCTGTTTTTAAAAATCAAGCATTTTGGTGCCTGAAGAAGAAAACGCGTGATGCCGGGGTCAGAAAAACTGGTGCCTGGGGAGGCAAATTTTTTTTGATCCCAAATGCAAAAACGGATGGCAGGACGAAATTCGGGGTCGAATTCCAAACTTAAAAATGGTATTGCTTGCTGTTTTTAAAAATCAAGCTTTTTGGTGCCTGAAGAAGAAAACGCGTGATGCCGGGGTCAGAAAAACTGGTGCCTGGGGAGGCAAATTTTTTTTGATCCCAAATGCAAAAACGGATGGCAGGACGAAATTCGGGGTCGAATTCCAAACTTAAAAATGGTATTGCTTGCTGTTTTTAAAAATCAAGCTTTTTGGTGCCTGAAGAAGAAAACGCGTGATGCCGGGGTCAGAAATATTGATGCCTGGGTAGGCAAAAAATTTTTGATCCCAAAGGCAAAAACGGATGCCAGGATGAGATTCAGGGTAGAATTCCAAACTTAGAAATGGTATTGCTTGCTGTTTTTAAAAATCAAGCTTTTAGGTGCCTGAAGAAGAAAACACGTGATGCCGGGGTCAGAAAAACTGGTGCCTGGGGAGGTAAAATTTTTTTGATCCCAAATGCAAAAACGGATGCCAGGACGAAATTCGGGGTCGAATTCCAATCTTAAAAATGGTATTGCTTGCTGTTTTTAAAAATCAAGCTTTTTGGTGCCTAAAGAAAAAAACGCGTGATGCCGGGGTCAGAAAAAATGATGCCTGGGTAGGCAAAATTTTTTTGATCCCAAATGCAAAAACGGATGCCAGGACGAAATGCAGGGTCAAATTCCAAACTTAAAAATGGTATTGCTTGCTGTTTTTAAAAATCAAGCATTTTGGTGCCTGAAGAAGAAATCGCGTGATGCCGGGGTCAGAAAAACTGGTGCCTGGGGAGGCAAATTTTTTTTGATCCCAAATGCAAAAACGGATGCCAGGACGAAATTCGGGGTTGAATTCCAAACTTAAAAATGGTATTGCTTGCTGTTTTTAAAAATGAAGCTTTTTCGTGCCTGAAGAAGAAAACGCTTGATGCCGGGGTCAGAAAAACTGGTGCCTGGAGAGGTAAAAATTTTTTGATCCCAAATGCAAAAACGGATGCCAGGACGAAATTCCGGGTCGAATTCCATCCTTAAAAATGGTATTGCTTGCTGTTTTTAAAAATGAAGCTTTTTCGTGCCTGAAGAAGAAAACGCGTGATGCCGGGGTCAGAAAAACTGGTTCCTGGGGAGGCAAATTTTTTTTGATACCAAATGCAAAAATCCATGCCAGGATGAGTTTCGGGGTAGAATTCCATACTTAAAAATGGTATTGCTTGCTGTTTTTAAAAATCAGTCTTTTTGTGCCTGAAGAAGAAAACGCGTGATGCCGGTGTCAGAAAAAATGATGCCTGGGGAGGCAAAATTTTTTTGATCCCAAAGGCAAAAACGGATGCCAGGATGAGATTCAGGGTAGAATTCCAAACTTAAAAATGGTTTTGCTTGCTGTTTTTAAAAATCAAGCTTTTTGGTGCCTGAAGAAGAAAACGCGTGATGCCGGGGTCAGAAAAACTGGGGCCTGGGGAGGCAAATTTTTTTTGATCCCAAATGCAAAAACGGATGCCAGGACGAAATGCAGGGTCGATTTCCAAACTTAAAAATGTTATTGCTTGCTGTTTTTAAAAATCAAGCTTTTTGGTGCCTGAAGAAGAAAACGCGTGATGCCGGGGTCAGAAAAACTGGTGCCTGGGGAGGCAAATTTTTTTGATCCCAAATGCAAAAACGGATGCCAGGATGAAATTCTGGGTCGAATTCCAAACTTAAAAATGGTATTGCTTGCTGTTTTTAAAAATCAAGCTTTTAGGTGCCTGAAGAAGAAAACACGTGATGCCGGGGTCAGAAAAACTGGTGCCTGGGGAGGTAAAATTTTTTTGATCCCAAATGCAAAAACGGATGCCAGGACGAAATTCGGGGTCGAATTCCAATCTTAAAAACGGTATTGCTTGCTGTTTTTAAAAATCAAGCTTTTTGGTGCCTGAAGAAGAAAACACGTGATGCCGGGGTCAGAAAAACTGGTGCCTGGGGAGGCAAATTTTTTTTGATCCCAAATGCAAAAACGGATGCCAGGACGAAATTCCGGGTCGAATTCCAAACTTAAAAATGGTATTGCTTGCTGTTTTTAAAAATCAAGCTTTTTGGTGCCTGAAGAAGAAAATGCGTGATGCCGGGGTCAGAAAAACTGGTGCCTGGGGAGGCAAATTTTTTTTGATCCCAAATGCAAAAACGGAGGCCAGGACGAAATGCAGGGTCGATTTCCAAACTTAAAAATGGTATTGCTTGCTGTTTTTAAAAATCAAGCTTTTTGGTGCCTGAAGAAGAAAACGCGTGATGCCGGGGTCAGAAAAACTGGTTCCTGGGGAGGTAAAATTTTTTTGATCCCAAATGCAAAAACGGATGCCAGGACGAAATTCGGGGTCGAATTCCAATCTTAAAAATGGTATTGCTTGCTGTTTTTAAAAATCAAGCTTTTTGGTGCCTAAAGAAGAAAACGCGTGATGCCGGGGTCAGAAAAAATGATGCCTGGGTAGGCAAATTTTTTTTGATCCCAAATGCAAAAACGGATGCCAGGACGAAATTCCGGGTCGAATTCCAAACTTAAAAATGGTATTGCTTGCTGTTTTTAAAAATCAAGCTTTTTGGTGCCTGAAGAAGAAAACGCGTGATGCCGGGGTCAGAAAAACTGGTGCCTGGGGAGGCAAATTTTTTTTGATCCCAAATGCAAAAACGGATGCCAGGACGAAATTCCGGGTCGAATTCCAAACTTAAAAATGGTATTGCTTGCTGTTTTTAAAAATCAAGCTTCTTGGTGCCTGAAAAAGAAAACACGTAATGCCGGGGTCAGAAAAACTGGTGCCTGGGGAGGTAAAAATTTTTTGATCCCAAATGCAAACACGGATGCCAGGACGAAATTCGGGGTCGAATTCCAATCTTAAAAATGGTATTGCTTGCTGTTTTTAAAAATCAAGCTTTTTGGTGCCTAAAGAAGAAACGCATGATGCCGGGGTCAGAAAAAATGAGGCCTGGGTAGGCAAAAATTTTTTGATCCCAAATGCAAAAACGGATGCCAGGACGAAATGCAGGGTCGAATTCCAAACTTAAAAATGGTATTGCTTGCTGTTTTTAAAAATCAAGCTTTTTGGTGCCTGAAGAAGAAAACGCGTGATGCCGGGGTCAGAAAAACTGGTGCTTTGGGAGGCAAAATTTTTTTGATCCCAAATGCAAAAACGGATGCCAGGACGAAATTCGGGGTTGAATTCCAAACTTAAAAATGATATTGCTTGCTTTTTTAAAAAATCAAGATTTTTTGTGCCTGAAGAAGAAAATGCGTGATGCCGGGGTCAGAAAAACTGGTGCCTGGGGAGGCAAATTTTTTTTGATCCCAAATGCAAAAACGGATGCCAGGACGAAATGCAGGGTCGAATTCCAAACTTAAAAATGGTATTGCTTGCTGTTTTTAAAAATCAAGCATTTTGGTGCCTGAAGAAGAAAACGCGTGATGCCGGGGTCAGAAAAACTGGTGCCTGGGGAGGCAAATTTTTTTTGATCCCAAATGCAAAAACGGATGGCAGGACGAAATTCGGGGTCGAATTCCAAACTTAAAAATGGTATTGCTTGCTGTTTTTAAAAATCAAGCTTTTTGGTGCCTGAAGAAGAAAACGCGTGATGCCGGGGTCAGAAAAACTGGTGCCTGGGGAGGCAAATTTTTTTTGATCCCAAATGCAAAAACGGATGCCAGGACGAAATGCAGGGTCGAATTCCAAACTTAAAAATGGTATTGCTTGCTGTTTTTAAAAATCAAGCATTTTGGTGCCTGAAGAAGAAAACGCGTGATGCCGGGGTCAGAAAAACTGGTGCCTGGGGAGGCAAATTTTTTTTGATCCCAAATGCAAAAACGGATGGCAGGACGAAATTCGGGGTCGAATTCCAAACTTAAAAATGGTATTGCTTGCTGTTTTTAAAAATCAAGCTTTTTGGTGCCTGAAGAAGAAAACGCGTGATGCCGGGGTCAGAAATATTGATGCCTGGGTAGGCAAAAAATTTTTGATCCCAAAGGCAAAAACGGATGCCAGGATGAGATTCAGGGTAGAATTCCAAACTTAGAAATGGTATTGCTTGCTGTTTTTAAAAATCAAGCTTTTTGGTGCCTGAAGAAGAAAACGCGTGATGCCGGGGTCAGAAAAACTGGTGCCTGGGGAGGTAAAATTTTTTTGATCCCAAATGCAAAAACGGATGCCAGGACGAAATTCGGGGTCGAATTCCAATCTTAAAAATGGTATTGCTTGCTGTTTTTAAAAATCAAGCTTTTTGGTGCCTGAAGAAGAAAACGCGTGATGCCGGGGTCAGAAAAACTGGTGCCTGGGGAGGCAAATTTTTTTTGATCCCAAATGCAAAAATCCATGCCAGGATGAGTTTCGGGGTAGAATTCCATACTTAAAAATGGTATTGCTTCCTGTTTCTAAAAATCAGTCTTTTTGTGCCTGAAGAAGAAAACACGTGATACCGGGGTCAGAAAAAATGATGCCTGGGGAGGCAAATTTTTTTTGATCCCAAAAGCAAAAAAGGATGCCAGGACGAAATGCAGGGTCGAATTCCAAACTTAAAAATGGTATTGCTTGCTGTTTTTAAAAATCAAGCTTTTTGGTGCCTGAAGAAGAAAACGCGTGATGCCGGGGTCAGAAAAACTGGTGCCTGGGGAGGCAAATTTTTTTTGATCCCAAATGCAAAAACGGATGCCAGGACGAAATTCCGGGTCGAATTCCAAACTTAAAAATGGTATTGCTTGCTGTTTTTAAAAATCAAGCTTTTTGGTGCCTGAAGAAGAAAACATGTGATGCCGGGGTCAGAAAAACTGGTGCCTGGGTAGGCAAAAATTTTTTGATCCCAAATGCAAAAACGGATGCCAGGACGAAATGCAGGGTCGAATTCCAAACTTAAAAATGGTATTGCTTGCTGTTTTTAAAAATCAAGCTTTTTGATGCCTAAAGAAGAAAACTTGTGATGCCGGGGTCAGAAAAACTGGTGCCTGGGGAGGCAAATTTTTTTTGATCACAAATGCAAAAACGGATGCCAGGACGAAATTCCGGGTCGAATTCCAAACTTAAAAATGGTATTGCTTGCTGTTTTTAAAAATCAAGCTTTTTGGTGCCTGAAGAAGAAAATGCGTGATGCCGGGGTCAGAAAAACTGGTGCCTGGGGAGGCAAAATTTTTTTGATCCAAAATGCAAAAACGGATGGCAGGACGAAATTCGGGGTCGAATTCCAAACTTAAAAATGGTATTGCTTGCTGTTTTTAAAAATCAAGCTTTTTGGTGCCTGAAGAAGAAAACGCGTGATGCCGGGGTCAGAAATACTGGTGCCTGGGGAGGCAAATTTTTTTTGATCCGAAATGCAAAAACGGATGCCAGGACGAAATTCGGGGTCGAATTCCAAACTTAAAAATGGTATTGCTTGCTGTTTTTAAAAATCAAGCTTTTTGGTGCCTGAAGAAGAAAACGCGTGATGCCGGGGTCAGAAAAACTGGTGCCTGGGGAGGCAAATTTTTTTTGATCCCAAAAGCAAAAAAGGATGCCAGGACGAAATGCAGGGTCGATTTCCAAACTTAAAAATGGTATTGCTTGCTGTTTTTAAAAATCAAGCTTTTTGGTGCCTGAAGAAGAAAACGCGTGATGCCGGGGTCAGAAAAACTGGTGCCTGGGGAGGCAAATTTTTTTTGATCCCAAATGCAAAAACGGATGCCAGGACGAAATTCGGGGTCGAATTCCAAACTTAAAAATGGTATTGCTTGCTGTTTTTAAAAATCAAGCTTTTTGGTGCCTAAAGAAGAAAACGCGTGATGCCGGGGTCAGAAAAAATGATGCCTGGGTAGGCAAATTTTTTTTGATCCCAAATGCAAAAACGGATGCCAGGACGAAATTCCGGGTCGAATTCCAAACTTAAAAATGGTATTGCTTGCTGTTTTTAAAAATCAAGCTTTTTGGTGCCTGAAGAAGAAAACGCGTGATGCCGGGGTCAGAAAAACTGGTGCCTGGGGAGGCAAATTTTTTTTGATCCCAAATGCAAAAACGGATGCCAGGACGAAATTCCGGGTCGAATTCCAAACTTAAAAATGGTATTGCTTGCTGTTTTTAAAAATCAAGCTTCTTGGTGCCTGAAAAAGAAAACACGTAATGCCGGGGTCAGAAAAACTGGTGCCTGGGGAGGTAAAAAATTTTTGATCCCAAATGCAAAAACGGATGCCAGGACGAAATTCGGGGTCGAATTCCAATCTTAAAAATGGTATTGCTTGCTGTTTTTAAAAATCAAGCTTTTTGGTGCCTAAAGAAGAAAACGCATGATGCCGGGGTCAGAAAAATTGATGCCTGGGTAGGCAAAAATTTTTTGATCCCAAATGCAAAAACGGATGCCAGGACGAAATGCAGGGTCGAATTCCAAACTTAAAAATGGTATTGCTTGCTGTTTTTAAAAATCAAGCTTTTTGGTGCCTGAAGAAGAAAACGCGTGATGCCGGGGTCAGAAAAACTGGTGCTTTGGGAGGCAAAATTTTTTTGATCCCAAATGCAAAAACGGATGCCAGGACGAAATTCGGGGTTGAATTCCAAACTTAAAAATGATATTGCTTGCTTTTTTAAAAAATCAAGATTTTTTGTGCCTGAAGAAGAAAATGCGTGATGCCGGGGTCAGAAAAACTGGTGCCTGGGGAGGCAAATTTTTTTTGATCCCAAATGCAAAAACGGATGCCAGGACGAAATGCAGGGTCGAATTCCAAACTTAAAAATGGTATTGCTTGCTGTTTTTAAAAATCAAGCATTTTGGTGCCTGAAGAAGAAAACGCGTGATGCCGGGGTCAGAAAAACTGGTGCCTGGGGAGGCAAATTTTTTTTGATCCCAAATGCAAAAACGGATGGCAGGACGAAATTCGGGGTCGAATTCCAAACTTAAAAATGGTATTGCTTGCTGTTTTTAAAAATCAAGCTTTTTGGTGCCTGAAGAAGAAAACGCGTGATGCCGGGGTCAGAAAAACTGGTGCCTGGGGAGGCAAATTTTTTTTGATCCCAAATGCAAAAACGGATGCCAGGACGAAATGCAGGGTCGAATTCCAAACTTAAAAATGGTATTGCTTGCTGTTTTTAAAAATCAAGCATTTTGGTGCCTGAAGAAGAAAACGCGTGATGCCGGGGTCAGAAAAACTGGTGCCTGGGGAGGCAAATTTTTTTTGATCCCAAATGCAAAAACGGATGGCAGGACGAAATTCGGGGTCGAATTCCAAACTTAAAAATGGTATTGCTTGCTGTTTTTAAAAATCAAGCTTTTTGGTGCCTGAAGAAGAAAACGCGTGATGCCGGGGTCAGAAATATTGATGCCTGGGTAGGCAAAAAATTTTTGATCCCAAAGGCAAAAACGGATGCCAGGATGAGATTCAGGGTAGAATTCCAAACTTAGAAATGGTATTGCTTGCTGTTTTTAAAAATCAAGCTTTTTGGTGCCTGAAGAAGAAAACGCGTGATGCCGGGGTCAGAAAAACTGGTGCCTGGGGAGGTAAAATTTTTTTGATCCCAAATGCAAAAACGGATGCCAGGACGAAATTCGGGGTCGAATTCCAATCTTAAAAATGGTATTGCTTGCTGTTTTTAAAAATCAAGCTTTTTGGTGCCTGAAGAAGAAAACGCGTGATGCCGGGGTCAGAAAAACTGGTGCCTGGGGAGGCAAATTTTTTTTGATCCCAAATGCAAAAATCCATGCCAGGATGAGTTTCGGGGTAGAATTCCATACTTAAAAATGGTATTGCTTGCTGTTTCTAAAAATCAGTCTTTTTGTGCCTGAAGAAGAAAACACGTGATACCGGGGTCAGAAAAAATGATGCCTGGGGAGGCAAATTTTTTTTGATCCCAAATGCAAAAACGGATGCCAGGACGAAATGCAGGGTCGAATTCCAAACTTAAAAATGGTATTGCTTGCTGTTTTTAAAAATCAAGCATTTTGGTGCCTGAAGAAGAAAACGCGTGATGCCGGGGTCAGAAAAACTGGTGCCTGGGGAGGCAAATTTTTTTTGATCCCAAATGCAAAAACGGATGGCAGGACGAAATTCGGGGTCGAATTCCAAACTTAAAAATGGTATTGCTTGCTGTTTTTAAAAATCAAGCTTTTTGGTGCCTGAAGAAGAAAACGCGTGATGCCGGGGTCAGAAATATTGATGCCTGGGTAGGCAAAAAATTTTTGATCCCAAAGGCAAAAACGGATGCCAGGATGAGATTCAGGGTAGAATTCCAAACTTAGAAATGGTATTGCTTGCTGTTTTTAAAAATCAAGCTTTTTGGTGCCTGAAGAAGAAAACGCGTGATGCCGGGGTCAGAAAAACTGGTGCCTGGGGAGGTAAAATTTTTTTGATCCCAAATGCAAAAACGGATGCCAGGACGAAATTCGGGGTCGAATTCCAATCTTAAAAATGGTATTGCTTGCTGTTTTTAAAAATCAAGCTTTTTGGTGCCTGAAGAAGAAAACGCGTGATGCCGGGGTCAGAAAAACTGGTGCCTGGGGAGGCAAATTTTTTTTGATCCCAAATGCAAAAATCCATGCCAGGATGAGTTTCGGGGTAGAATTCCATACTTAAAAATGGTATTGCTTGCTGTTTCTAAAAATCAGTCTTTTTGTGCCTGAAGAAGAAAACACGTGATACCGGGGTCAGAAAAAATGATGCCTGGGGAGGCAAATTTTTTTTGATCCCAAAAGCAAAAAAGGATGCCAGGACGAAATGCAGGGTCGAATTCCAAACTTAAAAATGGTATTGCTTGCTGTTTTTAAAAATCAAGCTTCTTGGTGCCTGAAAAAGAAAACACGTAATGCCGGGGTCAGAAAAACTGGTGCCTGGGGAGGTAAAAAATTTTTGATCCCAAATGCAAAAACGGATGCCAGGACGAAATTCGGGGTCGAATTCCAATCTTAAAAATGGTATTGCTTGCTGTTTTTAAAAATCAAGCTTTTTGGTGCCTAAAGAAGAAAACGCATGATGCCGGGGTCAGAAAAATTGATGCCTGGGTAGGCAAAAATTTTTTGATCCCAAATGCAAAAACGGATGCCAGGACGAAATGCAGGGTCGAATTCCAAACTTAAAAATGGTATTGCTTGCTGTTTTTAAAAATCAAGCTTTTTGGTGCCTGAAGAAGAAAACGCGTGATGCCGGGGTCAGAAAAACTGGTGCTTTGGGAGGCAAAATTTTTTTGATCCCAAATGCAAAAACGGATGCCAGGACGAAATTCGGGGTTGAATTCCAAACTTAAAAATGATATTGCTTGCTTTTTTAAAAAATCAAGATTTTTTGTGCCTGAAGAAGAAAATGCGTGATGCCGGGGTCAGAAAAACTGGTGCCTGGGGAGGCAAATTTTTTTTGATCCCAAATGCAAAAACGGATGCCAGGACGAAATGCAGGGTCGAATTCCAAACTTAAAAATGGTATTGCTTGCTGTTTTTAAAAATCAAGCATTTTGGTGCCTGAAGAAGAAAACGCGTGATGCCGGGGTCAGAAAAACTGGTGCCTGGGGAGGCAAATTTTTTTTGATCCCAAATGCAAAAACGGATGGCAGGACGAAATTCGGGGTCGAATTCCAAACTTAAAAATGGTATTGCTTGCTGTTTTTAAAAATCAAGCTTTTTGGTGCCTGAAGAAGAAAACGCGTGATGCCGGGGTCAGAAATATTGATGCCTGGGTAGGCAAAAAATTTTTGATCCCAAAGGCAAAAACGGATGCCAGGATGAGATTCAGGGTAGAATTCCAAACTTAGAAATGGTATTGCTTGCTGTTTTTAAAAATCAAGCTTTTTGGTGCCTGAAGAAGAAAACGCGTGATGCCGGGGTCAGAAAAACTGGTGCCTGGGGAGGTAAAATTTTTTTGATCCCAAATGCAAAAACGGATGCCAGGACGAAATTCGGGGTCGAATTCCAATCTTAAAAATGGTATTGCTTGCTGTTTTTAAAAATCAAGCTTTTTGGTGCCTGAAGAAGAAAACGCGTGATGCCGGGGTCAGAAAAACTGGTGCCTGGGGAGGCAAATTTTTTTTGATCCCAAATGCAAAAATCCATGCCAGGATGAGTTTCGGGGTAGAATTCCATACTTAAAAATGGTATTGCTTGCTGTTTCTAAAAATCAGTCTTTTTGTGCCTGAAGAAGAAAACACGTGATACCGGGGTCAGAAAAAATGATGCCTGGGGAGGCAAATTTTTTTTGATCCCAAAAGCAAAAAAGGATGCCAGGACGAAATGCAGGGTCGAATTCCAAACTTAAAAATGGTATTGCTTGCTGTTTTTAAAAATCAAGCTTTTTGGTGCCTGAAGAAGAAAACGCGTGATGCCGGGGTCAGAAAAACTGGTGCCTGGGGAGGCAAATTTTTTTTGATCCCAAATGCAAAAACGGATGCCAGGACGAAATTCCGGGTCGAATTCCAAACTTAAAAATGGTATTGCTTGCTGTTTTTAAAAATCAAGCTTTTTGGTGCCTGAAGAAGAAAACATGTGATGCCGGGGTCAGAAAAACTGGTGCCTGGGTAGGCAAAAATTTTTTGATCCCAAATGCAAAAACGGATGCCAGGACGAAATGCAGGGTCGAATTCCAAACTTAAAAATGGTATTGCTTGCTGTTTTTAAAAATCAAGCTTTTTGATGCCTAAAGAAGAAAACTTGTGATGCCGGGGTCAGAAAAACTGGTGCCTGGGGAGGCAAATTTTTTTTGATCACAAATGCAAAAACGGATGCCAGGACGAAATTCCGGGTCGAATTCCAAACTTAAAAATGGTATTGCTTGCTGTTTTTAAAAATCAAGCTTTTTGGTGCCTGAAGAAGAAAATGCGTGATGCCGGGGTCAGAAAAACTGGTGCCTGGGGAGGCAAAATTTTTTTGATCCAAAATGCAAAAACGGATGGCAGGACGAAATTCGGGGTCGAATTCCAAACTTAAAAATGGTATTGCTTGCTGTTTTTAAAAATCAAGCTTTTTGGTGCCTGAAGAAGAAAACGCGTGATGCCGGGGTCAGAAATACTGGTGCCTGGGGAGGCAAATTTTTTTTGATCCGAAATGCAAAAACGGATGCCAGGACGAAATTCGGGGTCGAATTCCAAACTTAAAAATGGTATTGCTTGCTGTTTTTAAAAATCAAGCTTTTTGGTGCCTGAAGAAGAAAACGCGTGATGCCGGGGTCAGAAAAACTGGTGCCTGGGGAGGCAAATTTTTTTTGATCCCAAAAGCAAAAAAGGATGCCAGGACGAAATGCAGGGTCGATTTCCAAACTTAAAAATGGTATTGCTTGCTGTTTTTAAAAATCAAGCTTTTTGGTGCCTGAAGAAGAAAACGCGTGATGCCGGGGTCAGAAAAACTGGTGCCTGGGGAGGTAAAATTTTTTTGATCCCAAATGCAAAAACAGATGCCAGGACGAAATTCGGGGTCGAATTCCAATCTTAAAAATGGTATTGCTTGCTGTTTTTAAAAATCAAGCTTTTTGGTGCCTAAAGAAGAAAACGCGTGATGCCGGGGTCAGAAAAAATGATGCCTGGGTAGGCAAATTTTTTTTGATCCCAAATGCAAAAACGGATGCCAGGACGAAATTCCGGGTCGAATTCCAAACTTAAAAATGGTATTGCTTGCTGTTTTTAAAAATCAAGCTTTTTGGTGCCTGAAGAAGAAAACGCGTGATGCCGGGGTCAGAAAAACTGGTGCCTGGGGAGGCAAATTTTTTTTGATCCCAAATGCAAAAACGGATGCCAGGACGAAATTCCGGGTCGAATTCCAAACTTAAAAATGGTATTGCTTGCTGTTTTTAAAAATCAAGCTTCTTGGTGCCTGAAAAAGAAAACACGTAATGCCGGGGTCAGAAAAACTGGTGCCTGGGGAGGTAAAAAATTTTTGATCCCAAATGCAAAAACGGATGCCAGGACGAAATTCGGGGTCGAATTCCAATCTTAAAAATGGTATTGCTTGCTGTTTTTAAAAATCAAGCTTTTTGGTGCCTAAAGAAGAAAACGCATGATGCCGGGGTCAGAAAAATTGATGCCTGGGTAGGCAAAAAATTTTTGATCCCAAATGCAAAAACGGATGCCAGGACGAAATGCAGGGTCGAATTCCAAACTTAAAAATGGTATTGCTTGCTGTTTTTAAAAATCAAGCTTTTTGATGCCTAAAGAAGAAAACTTGTGATGCCGGGGTCAGAAAAACTGGTGCCTGGGGAGGCAAATTTTTTTTGATCACAAATGCAAAAACGGATGCCAGGACGAAATTCCGGGTCGAATTCCAAACTTAAAAATGGTATTGCTTGCTGTTTTTAAAAATCAAGCTTTTTGGTGCCTGAAGAAGAAAATGCGTGATGCCGGGGTCAGAAAAACTGGTGCCTGGGGAGGCAAAATTTTTTTGATCCAAAATGCAAAAACGGATGGCAGGACGAAATTCGGGGTCGAATTCCAAACTTAAAAATGGTATTGCTTGCTGTTTTTAAAAATCAAGCTTTTTGGTGCCTGAAGAAGAAAACGCGTGATGCCGGGGTCAGAAATACTGGTGCCTGGGGAGGCAAATTTTTTTTGATCCCAAATGCAAAAACGGATGCCAGGACGAAATTCGGGGTCGAATTCCAAACTTAAAAATGGTATTGCTTGCTGTTTTTAAAAATCAAGCTTTTTGGTGCCTGAAGAAGAAAACGCGTGATGCCGGGGTCAGAAAAACTGGTGCCTGGGGAGGCAAATTTTTTTTGATCCCAAAAGCAAAAAAGGATGCCAGGACGAAATGCAGGGTCGATTTCCAAACTTAAAAATGGTATTGCTTGCTGTTTTTAAAAATCAAGCTTTTTGGTGCCTGAAGAAGAAAACGCGTGATGCCGGGGTCAGAAAAACTGGTGCCTGGGTAGGCAAATTTTTTTTGATCCCAAATGCAAAAACGGATGCCAGGACGAAATTCCGGGTCGAATTCCAAACTTAAAAATGGTATTGCTTGCTGTTTTTAAAAATCAAGCTTTTTGGTGCCTGAAGAAGAAAACGCGTGATGCCGGGGTCAGAAAAACTGGTGCCTGGGGAGGCAAATTTTTTTTGATCCCAAATGCAAAAACGGATGCCAGGACGAAATTCCGGGTCGAATTCCAAACTTAAAAATGGTATTGCTTGCTGTTTTTAAAAATCAAGCTTCTTGGTGCCTGAAAAAGAAAACACGTAATGCCGGGGTCAGAAAAACTGGTGCCTGGGGAGGTAAAAAATTTTTGATCCCAAATGCAAAAACGGATGCCAGGACGAAATTCGGGGTCGAATTCCAATCTTAAAAATGGTATTGCTTGCTGTTTTTAAAAATCAAGCTTTTTGGTGCCTAAAGAAGAAAACGCATGATGCCGGGGTCAGAAAAATTGATGCCTGGGTAGGCAAAAATTTTTTGATCCCAAATGCAAAAACGGATGCCAGGACGAAATGCAGGGTCGAATTCCAAACTTAAAAATGGTATTGCTTGCTGTTTTTAAAAATCAAGCATTTTGGTGCCTGAAGAAGAAATCGCGTGATGCCGGGGTCAGAAAAACTGGTGCCTGGGGAGGCAAATTTTTTTTGATCCCAAATGCAAAAATCCATGCCAGGATGAGTTTCGGGGTAGAATTCCATACTTAAAAATGGTATTGCTTGCTGTTTTTAAAAATCAGTCTTTTTGTGCCTGAAGAAGAAAACGCGTGATGCCGGTGTCAGAAAAAATGATGCCTGGGTAGGCAAATTTTTTTTGATCCCAAATGCAAAAACGGATGCCAGGACGAAATGCAGGGTCGATTTCCAAACTTAAAAATGGTATTGCTTGCTGTTTTTAAAAATCAAGCTTTTTGGTGCCTGAAGAAGAAAACGCGTGGTGCCGGGGTCAGAAAAACTGGTGCCTGGGGAGGCAAATTTTTTTTGATCCCAAATGCAAAAACGGATGCCAGGACGAAATTCTGGGTCGAATTCCAAACTTAAAAATGGTATTGCTTGCTGTTTTTAAAAATCAAGCTTTTTGGTGCCTGAAGAAGAAAACGCGTGATGCCGGGGTCAGAAAAACTGGGGCCTGGGGAGGCAAATTTTTTTTGATCCCAAATGCAAAAACGGATGCCAGGACGAAATGCAGGGTCGATTTCCAAACTTAAAAATGTTATTGCTTGCTGTTTTTAAAAATCAAGCTTTTTGGTGCCTGAAGAAGAAAACGCGTGATGCCGGGGTCAGAAAAACTGGTGCCTGGGGAGGCAATTTTTTTTGATCCCAAATGCAAAAACGGATGCCAGGACGAAATTCTGGGTCGAATTCCAAACTTAAAAATGGTATTGCTTGCTGTTTTTAAAAATCAAGCTTTTAGGTGCCTGAAGAAGAAAACACGTGATGCCGGGGTCAGAAAAACTGGTGCCTGGGGAGGTAAAATTTTTTTGATCCCAAATGCAAAAACGGATGCCAGGACGAAATTCGGGGTCGAATTCCAATCTTAAAAACGGTATTGCTTGCTGTTTTTAAAAATCAAGCTTTTTGGTGCCTGAAGAAGAAAACACGTGATGCCGGGGTCAGAAAAACTGGTGCCTGGGGAGGCAAATTTTTTTTGATCCCAAATGCAAAAACGGATGCCAGGACGAAATTCCGGGTCGAATTCCAAACTTAAAAATGGTATTGCTTGCTGTTTTTAAAAATCAAGCTTTTTGGTGCCTGAAGAAGAAAATGCGTGATGCCGGGGTCAGAAAAACTGGTGCCTGGGGAGGCAAATTTTTTTTGATCCCAAATGCAAAAACGGATGCCAGGACGAAATTCCGGGTCGATTTCCAAACTTAAAAATGGTATTGCTTGCTGTTTTTAAAAATGAAGCTTTTTCGTGCCTGAAGAAGAAAACGCGTGATGCCGGGGTCAGAAAAACTGGTTCCTGGGGAGGCAAATTTTTTTTGATACCAAATGCAAAAATCCATGCCAGGATGAGTTTCGGGGTAGAATTCCATACTTAAAAATGGTATTGCTTGCTGTTTTTAAAAATCAGTCTTTTTGTGCCTGAAGAAGAAAACGCGTGATGCCGGTGTCAGAAAAAATGATGCCTGGGGAGGCAAAATTTTTTTGATCCCAAAGGCAAAAACGGATGCCAGGATGAGATTCAGGGTAGAATTCCAAACTTAAAAATGGTTTTGCTTGCTGTTTTTAAAAATCAAGCTTTTTGTTGCCTGAAGAAGAAAACGCGTGATGCCGGGGTCAGAAAAACTGGGGCCTGGGGAGGCAAAATTTTTTTGATCCAAAATGCAAAAACGGATGGCAGGACGAAATTCGGGGTCGAATTCCAAACTTAAATATGGTATTGCTTGCTGTTTTTAAAAATCAAGCTTTTTGGTGCCTGAAGAAGAAAACGCGTGATGCCGGGGTCAGAAATACTGGTGCCTGGGGAGGCAAATTTTTTTTGATCCCAAATGCAAAAACGGATGCCAGGACGAAATTCGGGGTCGAATTCCAAACTTAAAAATGGTATTGCTTGCTGTTTTTAAAAATCAAGCTTTTTGGTGCCTGAAGAAGAAAACGCGTGATGCCGGGGTCAGAAAAACTGGTGCCTGGGGAGGCAAATTTTTTTTGATCCCAAAAGCAAAAAAGGATGCCAGGACGAAATGCAGGGTCGATTTCCAAACTTAAAAATGGTATTGCTTGCTGTTTTTAAAAATCAAGCTTTTTGGTGCCTGAAGAAGAAAACGCGTGATGCCGGGGTCAGAAAAACTGGTGCCTGGGGAGGTAAAATTTTTTTGATCCCAAATGCAAAAACAGATGCCAGGACGAAATTCGGGGTCGAATTCCAATCTTAAAAATGGTATTGCTTGCTGTTTTTAAAAATCAAGCTTTTTGGTGCCTAAAGAAGAAAACGCGTGATGCCGGGGTCAGAAAAACTGGTGCCTGGGGAGGCAAATTTTTTTTGATCCCAAATGCAAAAACGGATGCCAGGACGAAATTCCGGGTCGAATTCCAAACTTAAAAATGGTATTGCTTGCTGTTTTTAAAAATCAAGCTTCTTGGTGCCTGAAAAAGAAAACACGTAATGCCGGGGTCAGAAAAACTGGTGCCTGGGGAGGTAAAAAATTTTTGATCCCAAATGCAAAAACGGATGCCAGGACGAAATTCGGGGTCGAATTCCAATCTTAAAAATGGTATTGCTTGCTGTTTTTAAAAATCAAGCTTTTTGGTGCCTAAAGAAGAAAACGCATGATGCCGGGGTCAGAAAAATTGATGCCTGGGTAGGCAAAAATTTTTTGATCCCAAATGCAAAAACGGATGCCAGGACGAAATGCAGGGTCGAATTCCAAACTTAAAAATGGTATTGCTTGCTGTTTTTAAAAATCAAGCTTTTTGATGCCTAAAGAAGAAAACTTGTGATGCCGGGGTCAGAAAAACTGGTGCCTGGGGAGGCAAATTTTTTTTGATCACAAATGCAAAAACGGATGCCAGGACGAAATTCCGGGTCGAATTCCAAACTTAAAAATGGTATTGCTTGCTGTTTTTAAAAATCAAGCTTTTTGGTGCCTGAAGAAGAAAATGCGTGATGCCGGGGTCAGAAAAACTGGTGCCTGGGGAGGCAAAATTTTTTTGATCCAAAATGCAAAAACGGATGGCAGGACGAAATTCGGGGTCGAATTCCAAACTTAAAAATGGTATTGCTTGCTGTTTTTAAAAATCAAGCTTTTTGGTGCCTGAAGAAGAAAACGCGTGATGCCGGGGTCAGAAATACTGGTGCCTGGGGAGGCAAATTTTTTTTGATCCCAAATGCAAAAACGGATGCCAGGACGAAATTCGGGGTCGAATTCCAAACTTAAAAATGGTATTGCTTGCTGTTTTTAAAAATCAAGCTTTTTGGTGCCTGAAGAAGAAAACGCGTGATGCCGGGGTCAGAAAAACTGGTGCCTGGGGAGGCAAATTTTTTTTGATCCCAAAAGCAAAAAAGGATGCCAGGACGAAATGCAGGGTCGATTTCCAAACTTAAAAATGGTATTGCTTGCTGTTTTTTAAAATCAAGCTTTTTGGTGCCTGAAGAAGAAAACGCGTGATGCCGGGGTCAGAAAAACTGGTGCCTGGGTAGGCAAATTTTTTTTGATCCCAAATGCAAAAACGGATGCCAGGACGAAATTCCGGGTCGAATTCCAAACTTAAAAATGGTATTGCTTGCTGTTTTTAAAAATCAAGCTTTTTGGTGCCTGAAGAAGAAAACGCGTGATGCCGGGGTCAGAAAAACTGGTGCCTGGGGAGGCAAATTTTTTTTGATCCCAAATGCAAAAACGGATGCCAGGACGAAATTCCGGGTCGAATTCCAAACTTAAAAATGGTATTGCTTGCTGTTTTTAAAAATCAAGCTTCTTGGTGCCTGAAAAAGAAAACACGTAATGCCGGGGTCAGAAAAACTGGTGCCTGGGGAGGTAAAAAATTTTTGATCCCAAATGCAAAAACGGATGCCAGGACGAAATTCGGGGTCGAATTCCAATCTTAAAAATGGTATTGCTTGCTGTTTTTAAAAATCAAGCTTTTTGGTGCCTAAAGAAGAAAACGCATGATGCCGGGGTCAGAAAAATTGATGCCTGGGTAGGCAAAAATTTTTTGATCCCAAATGCAAAAACGGATGCCAGGACGAAATGCAGGGTCGAATTCCAAACTTAAAAATGGTATTGCTTGCTGTTTTTAAAAATCAAGCATTTTGGTGCCTGAAGAAGAAATCGCGTGATGCCGGGGTCAGAAAAACTGGTGCCTGGGGAGGCAAATTTTTTTTGATCCCAAATGCAAAAATCCATGCCAGGATGAGTTTCGGGGTAGAATTCCATACTTAAAAATGGTATTGCTTGCTGTTTTTAAAAATCAGTCTTTTTGTGCCTGAAGAAGAAAACGCGTGATGCCGGTGTCAGAAAAAATGATGCCTGGGTAGGCAAATTTTTTTTGATCCCAAATGCAAAAACGGATGCCAGGACGAAATGCAGGGTCGATTTCCAAACTTAAAAATGGTATTGCTTGCTGTTTTTAAAAATCAAGCTTTTTGGTGCCTGAAGAAGAAAACGCGTGGTGCCGGGGTCAGAAAAACTGGTGCCTGGGGAGGCAAATTTTTTTTGATCCCAAATGCAAAAACGGATGCCAGGACGAAATTCTGGGTCGAATTCCAAACTTAAAAATGGTATTGCTTGCTGTTTTTAAAAATCAAGCTTTTTGGTGCCTGAAGAAGAAAACGCGTGATGCCGGGGTCAGAAAAACTGGGGCCTGGGGAGGCAAATTTTTTTTGATCCCAAATGCAAAAACGGATGCCAGGACGAAATGCAGGGTCGATTTCCAAACTTAAAAATGTTATTGCTTGCTGTTTTTAAAAATCAAGCTTTTTGGTGCCTGAAGAAGAAAACGCGTGATGCCGGGGTCAGAAAAACTGGTGCCTGGGGAGGCAAATTTTTTTGATCCCAAATGCAAAAACGGATGCCAGGACGAAATTCTGGGTCGAATTCCAAACTTAAAAATGGTATTGCTTGCTGTTTTTAAAAATCAAGCTTTTAGGTGCCTGAAGAAGAAAACACGTGATGCCGGGGTCAGAAAAACTGGTGCCTGGGGAGGTAAAATTTTTTTGATCCCAAATGCAAAAACGGATGCCAGGACGAAATTCGGGGTCGAATTCCAATCTTAAAAACGGTATTGCTTGCTGTTTTTAAAAATCAAGCTTTTTGGTGCCTGAAGAAGAAAACACGTGATGCCGGGGTCAGAAAAACTGGTGCCTGGGGAGGCAAATTTTTTTTGATCCCAAATGCAAAAACGGATGCCAGGACGAAATTCCGGGTCGAATTCCAAACTTAAAAATGGTATTGCTTGCTGTTTTTAAAAATCAAGCTTTTTGGTGCCTGAAGAAGAAAATGCGTGATGCCGGGGTCAGAAAAACTGGTGCCTGGGGAGGCAAATTTTTTTTGATCCCAAATGCAAAAACGGATGCCAGGACGAAATTCCGGGTCGATTTCCAAACTTAAAAATGGTATTGCTTGCTGTTTTTAAAAATGAAGCTTTTTCGTGCCTGAAGAAGAAAACGCGTGATGCCGGGGTCAGAAAAACTGGTTCCTGGGGAGGCAAATTTTTTTTGATACCAAATGCAAAAATCCATGCCAGGATGAGTTTCGGGGTAGAATTCCATACTTAAAAATGGTATTGCTTGCTGTTTTTAAAAATCAGTCTTTTTGTGCCTGAAGAAGAAAACGCGTGATGCCGGTGTCAGAAAAAATGATGCCTGGGGAGGCAAAATTTTTTTGATCCCAAAGGCAAAAACGGATGCCAGGATGAGATTCAGGGTAGAATTCCAAACTTAAAAATGGTTTTGTTTGCTGTTTTTAAAAATCAAGCTTTTTGGTGCCTGAAGAAGAAAACGCGTGATGCCGGGGTCAGAAAAACTGGGGCCTGGGGAGGCAAATTTTTTTTGATCCCAAATGCAAAAACGGATGCCAGGACGAAATGCAGGGTCGATTTCCAAACTTAAAAATGTTATTGCTTGCTGTTTTTAAAAATCAAGCTTTTTGGTGCCTGAAGAAGAAAACGCGTGATGCCGGGGTCAGAAAAACTGGTGCCTGGGGAGGCAAATTTTTTTGATCCCAAATGCAAAAACGGATGCCAGGACGAAATTCTGGGTCGAATTCCAAACTTAAAAATGGTATTGCTTGCTGTTTTTAAAAATCAAGCTTTTTGGTGCCTGAAGAAGAAAACGCGTGATGCCGGGGTCAGAAAAACTGGTGCCTGGGGAGGTAAAATTTTTTTGATCCCAAATGCAAAAACGGATGCCAGGACGAAATTCGGGGTCGAATTCCAATCTTAAAAACGGTATTGCTTGCTGTTTTTAAAAATCAAGCTTTTTGGTGCCTGAAGAAGAAAACACGTGATGCCGGGGTCAGAAAAACTGGTGCCTGGGGAGGCAAATTTTTTTTGATCCCAAATGCAAAAACGGATGCCAGAACGAAATTCCGGGTCGAATTCCAAACTTAAAAATGGTATTGCTTGCTGTTTTTAAAAATCAAGCTTTTTGGTGCCTGAAGAAGAAAATGCGTGATGCCGGGGTCAGAAAAACTGGTGCCTGGGGAGGCAAATTTTTTTTGATCCCAAATGCAAAAACGGAGGCCAGGACGAAATGCAGGGTCGATTTCCAAACTTAAAAATGGTATTGCTTGCTGTTTTTAAAAATCAAGCTTTTTGGTGCCTGAAGAAGAAAACGCGTGATGCCGGGGTCAGAAAAACTGGTTCCTGGGGAGGTAAAATTTTTTTGATCCCAAATGCAAAAACGGATGCCAGGACGAAATTCGGGGTCGAATTCCAATCTTAAAAATGGTATTGCTTGCTGTTTTTAAAAATCAAGCTTTTTGGTGCCTAAAGAAGAAAACGCGTGATGCCGGGGTCAGAAAAAATGATGCCTGGGTAGGCAAATTTTTTTTGATCCCAAATGCAAAAACGGATGCCAGGACGAAATTCCGGGTCGAATTCCAAACTTAAAAATGGTATTGCTTGCTGTTTTTAAAAATCAAGCTTTTTGGTGCCTGAAGAAGAAAACGCGTGATGCCGGGGTCAGAAAAACTGGTGCCTGGGGAGGCAAATTTTTTTTGATCCCAAATGCAAAAACGGATGCCAGGACGAAATTCCGGGTCGAATTCCAAACTTAAAAATGGTATTGCTTGCAGTTTTTAAAAATCAAGCTTCTTGGTGCCTGAAAAAGAAAACACGTAATGCCGGGGTCAGAAAAACTGGTGCCTGGGGAGGTAAAAATTTTTTGATCCCAAATGCAAAAACGGATGCCAGGACGAAATTCGGGGTCGAATTCCAATCTTAAAAATGGTATTGCTTGCTGTTTTTAAAAATCAAGCTTTTTGGTGCCTAAAGAAGAAAACGCATGATGTCGGGGTCAGAAAAAATGAGGCCTGGGTAGGCAAAAATTTTTTGATCCCAAATGCAAAAACGGATGCCAGGACGAAATGCAGGGTCGAATTCCAAACTTAAAAATGGTATTGCTTGCTGTTTTTAAAAATCAAGCATTTTGGTGCCTGAAGAAGAAATCGCGTGATGCCGGGGTCAGAAAAACTGGTGCCTGGGTAGGCAAATTTTTTTTGATCCCAAATGCAAAAACGGATGCCAGGACGAAATTCCGGGTCGAATTCCAAACTTAAAAATGGTATTGCTTGCTGTTTTTAAAAATCAAGCTTTTTGGTGCCTGAAGAAGAAAACGCGTGATGCCGGGGTCAGAAAAACTGGTGCCTGGGGAGGCAAATTTTTTTTGATCCCAAATGCAAAAACGGATGGCAGGAGGAAATTCGGGGTTGAATTCCAAACTTAAAAATGATATTGCTTGCTTTTTTAAAAAATCAAGATTTTTTGTGCCTGAAGAAGAAAATGCGTGATGCCGGGGTCAGAAAAACTGGTGCCTGGGGAGGCAAATTTTTTTTGATCCCAAATGCAAAAACGGATGCCAGGACGAAATGCAGGGTCGAATTCCAAACTTAAAAATGGTATTGCTTGCTGTTTTTAAAAATCAAGCATTTTGGTGCCTGAAGAAGAAAACGCGTGATGCCGGGGTCAGAAAAACTGGTGCCTGGGGAGGCAAATTTTTTTTGATCCCAAATGCAAAAACGGATGGCAGGACGAAATTCGGGGTCGAATTCCAATCTTAAAAATGGTATTGCTTGCTGTTTTTAAAAATCAAGCTTTTTGGTGCCTAAAGAAGAAAACGCGTGATGCCGGGGTCAGAAAAAATGATGCCTGGGTAGGCAAATTTTTTTTGATCCCAAATGCAAAAACGGATGCCAGGACGAAATTCCGGGTCGAATTCCAAACTTAAAAATGGTATTGCTTGCTGTTTTTAAAAATCAAGCTTTTTGGTGCCTGAAGAAGAAAACGCGTGATGCCGGGGTCAGAAAAACTGGTGCCTGGGGAGGCAAATTTTTTTTGATCCCAAATGCAAAAACGGATGCCAGGACGAAATTCCGGGTCGAATTCCAAACTTAAAAATGGTATTGCTTGCTGTTTTTAAAAATCAAGCTTCTTGGTGCCTGAAAAAGAAAACACGTAATGCCGGGGTCAGAAAAACTGGTGCCTGGGGAGGTAAAAATTTTTTGATCCCAAATGCAAAAACGGATGCCAGGACGAAATTCGGGGTCGAATTCCAATCTTAAAAATGGTATTGCTTGCTGTTTTTAAAAATCAAGCTTTTTGGTGCCTAAAGAAGAAAACGCATGATGTCGGGGTCAGAAAAAATGAGGCCTGGGTAGGCAAATTTTTTTTGATCCCAAATGCAAAAACGGATGCCAGGACGAAATTCCGGGTCGAATTCCAAACTTAAAAATGGTATTGCTTGCTGTTTTTAAAAATCAAGCTTTTTGGTGCCTGAAGAAGAAAACGCGTGATGCCGGGGTCAGAAAAACTGGTGCTTTGGGAGGCAAAATTTTTTTGATCCCAAATGCAAAAACGGATGCCAGGACGAAATTCGGGGTTGAATTCCAAACTTAAAAATGATATTGCTTGCTTTTTTAAAAAATCAAGATTTTTTGTGCCTGAAGAAGAAAATGCGTGATGCCGGGGTCAGAAAAACTGGTGCCTGGGGAGGCAAATTTTTTTTGATCCCAAATGCAAAAACGGATGCCAGGACGAAATGCAGGGTCGAATTCCAAACTTAAAAATGGTATTGCTTGCTGTTTTTAAAAATCAAGCATTTGGTGCCTGAAGAAGAAAACGCGTGATGCCGGGGTCAGAAAAACTGGTGCCTGGGGAGGCAAATTTTTTTTGATCCCAAATGCAAAAACGGATGGCAGGACGAAATTCGGGGTCGAATTCCAAACTTAAAAATGGTATTGCTTGCTGTTTTTAAAAATCAAGCTTTTTGGTGCCTGAAGAAGAAAACGCGTGATGCCGGGGTCAGAAAAACTGGTGCCTGGGGAGGCAAATTTTTTTTGATCCCAAATGCAAAAACGGATGCCAGGACGAAATGCAGGGTCGAATTCCAAACTTAAAAATGGTATTGCTTGCTGTTTTTAAAAATCAAGCATTTTGGTGCCTGAAGAAGAAAACGCGTGATGCCGGGGTCAGAAAAACTGGTGCCTGGGGAGGCAAATTTTTTTTGATCCCAAATGCAAAAACGGATGCCAGGACGAAATTCGGGGTCGAATTCCAAACTTAAAAATGGTATTGCTTGCTGTTTTTAAAAATCAAGCTTTTTGGTGCCTGAAGAAGAAAACGCGTGATGCCGGGGTCAGAAAAACTGGTGCCTGGGGAGGCAAATTTTTTTTGATCCCAAATGCAAAAACGGATGGCAGGACGAAATTCGGGGTCGAATTCCAATCTTAAAAATGGTATTGCTTGCTGTTTTTAAAAATCAAACTTTTTGGTGCCTAAAGAAGAAAACGCGTGATGCCGGGGTCAGAAAAAATGATGCCTGGGTAGGCAAATTTTTTTTGATCCCAAATGCAAAAACGGATGCCAGGACGAAATTCCGGGTCGAATTCCAAACTTAAAAATGGTATTGCTTGCTGTTTTTAAAAATCAAGCTTTTTGGTGCCTGAAGAAGAAAACGCGTGATGCCGGGGTCAGAAAAACTGGTGCCTGGGGAGGCAAATTTTTTTTGATCCCAAATGCAAAAACGGATGCCAGGACGAAATTCCGGGTCGAATTCCAAACTTAAAAATGGTATTGCTTGCTGTTTTTAAAAATCAAGCTTCTTGGTGCCTGAAAAAGAAAACACGTAATGCCGGGGTCAGAAAAACTGGTGCCTGGGGAGGTAAAAATTTTTTGATCCCAAATGCAAAAACGGATGCCAGGACGAAATTTGGGGTCGAATTCCAATCTTAAAAATGGTATTGCTTGCTGTTTTTAAAAATCAAGCTTTTTGGTGCCTAAAGAAGAAAACGCATGATGTCGGGGTCAGAAAAAATGAGGCCTGGGTAGGCAAATTTTTTTTGATCCCAAATGCAAAAACGGATGCCAGGACGAAATTCCGGGTCGAATTCCAAACTTAAAAATGGTATTGCTTGCTGTTTTTAAAAATCAAGCTTTTTGGTGCCTGAAGAAGAAAACGCGTGATGCCGGGGTCAGAAAAACTGGTGCTTTGGGAGGCAAAATTTTTTTGATCCCAAATGCAAAAACGGATGCCAGGACGAAATTCGGGGTTGAATTCCAAACTTAAAAATGATATTGCTTGCTTTTTTAAAAAATCAAGATTTTTTGTGCCTGAAGAAGAAAATGCGTGATGCCGGGGTCAGAAAAACTGGTGCCTGGGGAGGCAAATTTTTTTTGATCCCAAATGCAAAAACGGATGCCAGGACGAAATGCAGGGTCGAATTCCAAACTTAAAAATGGTATTGCTTGCTGTTTTTAAAAATCAAGCATTTTGGTGCCTGAAGAAGAAAACGCGTGATGCCGGGGTCAGAAAAACTGGTGCCTGGGGAGGCAAATTTTTTTTGATCCCAAATGCAAAAACGGATGGCAGGACGAAATTCGGGGTCGAATTCCAAACTTAAAAATGGTATTGCTTGCTGTTTTTAAAAATCAAGCTTTTTGGTGCCTGAAGAAGAAAACGCGTGATGCCGGGGTCAGAAAAACTGGTGCCTGGGGAGGCAAATTTTTTTTGATCCCAAATGCAAAAACGGATGGCAGGACAAAATTCGGGGTCGAATTCCAAACTTAAAAATGGTATTGCTTGCTGTTTTTAAAAATCAAGCTTTTTGGTGCCTGAAGAAGAAAACGCGTGATGCCGGGGTCAGAAAAACTGGTGCCTGGGGAGGTAAAATTTTTTTGATCCCAAATGCAAAAACGGATGCCAGGACGAAATTCGGGGTCGAATTCCAATCTTAAAAATGGTATTGCTTGCTGTTCTTAAAAATCAAGCTTTTTGGTGCCTGAAGAAGAAAATGCGTGATGCCGGGGTCAGAAAAACTGGTGCCTGGGGAGGCAAATTTTTTTTGATCCCAAATGCAAAAATCCATGCCAGGATGAGTTTCGGGGTAGAATTCCATACTTAAAAATGGTATTGCTTGCTGTTTCTAAAAATCAGTCTTTTTGTGCCTGAAGAAGAAAACACGTGATACCGGGGTCAGAAAAAATGATGCCTGGGGAGGCAAATTTTTTTTGATCCCAAAAGCAAAAAAGGATGCCAGGACGAAATGCAGGGTCGAATTCCAAACTTAAAAATGGTATTGCTTGCTGTTTTTAAAAATCAAGCTTTTTGGTGCCTGAAGAAGAAAACGCGTGATGCCGGGGTCAGAAAAACTGGTGCCTGGGGAGGCAAATTTTTTTTGATCCCAAATGCAAAAACGGATGCCAGGACGAAATTCCGGGTCGAATTCCAAACTTAAAAATGGTATTGCTTGCTGTTTTTAAAAATCAAGCTTTTTGGTGCCTGAAGAAGAAAACATGTGATGCCGGGGTCAGAAAAACTGGTGCCTGGGTAGGCAAAAAATTTTTGATCCCAAATGCAAAAACGGATGCCAGGACGAAATGCAGGGTCGAATTCCAAACTTAAAAATGGTATTGCTTGCTGTTTTTAAAAATCAAGCTTTTTGATGCCTAAAGAAGAAAACTTGTGATGCCGGGGTCAGAAAAACTGGTGCCTGGGGAGGCAAATTTTTTTTGATCCCAAATGCAAAAACGGATGCCAGGACGAAATTCGGGGTCGAATTCCAAACTTAAAAATGGTATTGCTTGCTGTTTTTAAAAATCAAGCTTTTTGGTGCCTGAAGAAGAAAACGCGTGATGCCGGGGTCAGAAAAACTGGTGCCTGGGGAGGCAAATTTTTTTTGATCCCAAAAGCAAAAAAGGATGCCAGGACGAAATGCAGGGTCGATTTCCAAACTTAAAAATGGTATTGCTTGCTGTTTTTAAAAATCAAGCTTTTTGGTGCCTGAAGAAGAAAACGCGTGATGCCGGGGTCAGAAAAACTGGTGCCTGGGGAGGTAAAATTTTTTTGATCCCAAATGCAAAAACGGATGCCAGGACGAAATTCGGGGTCGAATTCCAATCTTAAAAATGGTATTGCTTGCTGTTTTTAAAAATCAAGCTTTTTGGTGCCTAAAGAAGAAAACGCGTGATGCCGGGGTCAGAAAAAATGATGCCTGGGTAGGCAAATTTTTTTTGATCCCAAATGCAAAAACGGATGCCAGGACGAAATGCAGGGTCGATTTCCAAACTTAAAAATGGTATTGCTTGCTGTTTTTAAAAATCAAGCTTTTTGGTGCCTGAAGAAGAAAACGCGTGATGCCGGGGTCAGAAAAACTGGTGCCTGGGGAGGCAAATTTTTTTTGATCCCAAATGCAAAAACGGATGCCAGGACGAAATTCCGGGTCGAATTCCAAACTTAAAAATGGTATTGCTTGCTGTTTTTAAAAATCAAGCTTTTTGGTGCCTGAAGAAGAAAACATGTGATGCCGGGGTCAGAAAAACTGGTGCCTGGGTAGGCAAAAATTTTTTGATCCCAAATGCAAAAACGGATGCCAGGACGAAATGCAGGGTCGAATTCCAAATTTAAAAATGGTATTGCTTGCTGTTTTTAAAAATCAAGCTTTTTGATGCCTAAAGAAGAAAACGCGTGATGCCGGGGTCAGAAAAACTGGTGCCTGGGGAGGTAAAATTTTTTTGATCCCAAATGCAAAAACGGATGCCAGGACGAAATTCGGGGTCGAATTCCAATCTTAAAAATGGTATTGCTTGCTGTTTTTAAAAATCAAGCTTTTTGGTGCCTAAAGAAGAAAACGCGTGATGCCGGGGTCAGAAAAAATGATGCCTGGGTAGGCAAATTTTTTTTGATCCCAAATGCAAAAACGGATGCCAGTACGAAATTCCGGGTCGAATTCCAAACTTAAAAATGGTATTGCTTGCTGTTTTTAAAAATCAAGCTTTTTGGTGCCTGAAGAAGAAAACGCGTGATGCCGGGGTCAGAAAAACTGGTGCCTGGGGAGGCAAATTTTTTTTGATCCCAAATGCAAAAACGGATGCCAGGACGAAATTCCGGGTCGAATTCCAAACTTAAAAATGGTATTGCTTGCTGTTTTTAAAAATCAAGCTTTTTGGTGCCTAAAGAAGAAAACGCATGATGCCGGGGTCAGAAAAATTGATGCCTGGGTAGGCAAAAAATTTTTGATCCCAAATGCAAAAACGGATGCCAGGACGAAATGCAGGGTCGAATTCCAAACTTAAAAATGGTATTGCTTGCTGTTTTTAAAAATCAAGCATTTTGGTGCCTGAAGAAGAAATCGCGTGATGCCGGGGTCAGAAAAACTGGTGCCTGGGGAGGCAAATTTTTTTTGATCCCAAATGCAAAAATCCATGCCAGGATGAGTTTCGGGGTAGAATTCCATACTTAAAAATGGTATTGCTTGCTGTTTTTAAAAATCAGTCTTTTTGTGCCTGAAGAAGAAAACGCGTGATGCCGGGGTCAGAAAAACTGGTGCCTGGGGAGGCAAATTTTTTTGATCCCAAATGCAAAAACGGATGCCAGGACGAAATTCTGGGTCGAATTCCAAACTTAAAAATGGTATTGCTTGCTGTTTTTAAAAATCAAGCTTTTAGGTGCCTGAAGAAGAAAACACGTGATGCCGGGGTCAGAAAAACTGGTGCCTGGGGAGGTAAAATTTTTTTGATCCCAAATGCAAAAACGGATGCCAGGACGAAATTCGGGGTCGAATTCCAATCTTAAAAACGGTATTGCTTGCTGTTTTTAAAAATCAAGCTTTTTGGTGCCTGAAGAAGAAAACACGTGATGCCGGGGTCAGAAAAACTGGTGCCTGGGGAGGCAAATTTTTTTTGATCCCAAATGCAAAAACGGATGCCAGGACGAAATTCCGGGTCGAATTCCAAACTTAAAAATGGTATTGCTTGCTGTTTTTAAAAATCAAGCTTTTTGGTGCCTGAAGAAGAAAACGCGTGATGCCGGGGTCAGAAAAACTGGTGCCTGGGGAGGCAAATTTTTTTGATCCCAAATGCAAAAACGGATGCCAGGACGAAATTCTGGGTCGAATTCCAAACTTAAAAATGGTATTGCTTGCTGTTTTTAAAAATCAAGCTTTTAGGTGCCTGAAGAAGAAAACACGTGATGCCGGGGTCAGAAAAACTGGTGCCTGGGGAGGTAAAATTTTTTTGATCCCAAATGCAAAAACGGATGCCAGGACGAAATTCGGGGTCGAATTCCAATCTTAAAAACGGTATTGCTTGCTGTTTTTAAAAATCAAGCTTTTTGGTGCCTGAAGAAGAAAACACGTGATGCCGGGGTCAGAAAAACTGGTGCCTGGGGAGGCAAATTTTTTTTGATCCCAAATGCAAAAACGGATGGCAGGACGAAATTCGGGGTCGAATTCCAAACTTAAAAATGGTATTGCTTGCTGTTTTTAAAAATCAAGCTTTTTGGTGCCTGAAGAAGAAAACGCGTGATGCCGGGGTCAGAAAAACTGGTGCCTGGGGAGGTAAAATTTTTTTGATCCCAAATGCAAAAACGGATGCCAGGACGAAATTCGGGGTCGAATTCCAATCTTAAAAATGGTATTGCTTGCTGTTTTTAAAAATCAAGCTTTTTGGTGCCTGAAGAAGAAAACGCGTGATGCCGGGGTCAGAAAAACTGGTGCCTGGGGAGGCAAATTTTTTTTGATCCCAAATGCAAAAATCCATGCCAGGATGAGTTTCGGGGTAGAATTCCATACTTAAAAATGGTATTGCTTGCTGTTTCTAAAAATCAGTCTTTTTGTGCCTGAAGAAGAAAACACGTGATACCGGGGTCAGAAAAAATGATGCCTGGGGAGGCAAATTTTTTTTGATCCCAAAAGCAAAAAAGGATGCCAGGACGAAATGCAGGGTCGAATTCCAAACTTAAAAATGGTATTGCTTGCTGTTTTTAAAAATCAAGCTTTTTGGTGCCTGAAGAAGAAAACGCGTGATGCCGGGGTCAGAAAAACTGGTGCATGGGGAGGCAAATTTTTTTTGATCCCAAATGCAAAAACGGATGCCAGGACGAAATTCCGGGTCGAATTCCAAACTTAAAAATGGTATTGCTTGCTGTTTTTAAAAATCAAGCTTTTTGGTGCCTGAAGAAGAAAACATGTGATGCCGGGGTCAGAAAAACTGGTGCCTGGGTAGGCAAAAATTTTTTGATCCCAAATGCAAAAACGGATGCCAGGACGAAATGCAGGGTCGAATTCCAAACTTAAAAATGGTATTGCTTGCTGTTTTTAAAAATCAAGCTTTTTGATGCCTAAAGAAGAAAACTTGTGATGCCGGGGTCAGAAAAACTGGTGCCTGGGGAGGCAAATTTTTTTTGATCCCAAATGCAAAAACGGATGCCAGGACGAAATTCGGGGTCGAATTCCAAACTTAAAAATGGTATTGCTTGCTGTTTTTAAAAATCAAGCTTTTTGGTGCCTGAAGAAGAAAACGCGTGATGCCGGGGTCAGAAAAACTGGTGCCTGGGGAGGCAAATTTTTTTTGATCCCAAAAGCAAAAAAGGATGCCAGGACGAAATGCAGGGTCGATTTCCAAACTTAAAAATGGTATTGATTGCTGTTTTTAAAAATCAAGCTTTTTGGTGCCTGAAGAAGAAAACGCGTGATGCCGGGGTCAGAAAAACTGGTGCCTGGGGAGGTAAAATTTTTTTGATCCCAAATGCAAAAACGGATGCCAGGACGAAATTCGGGGTCGAATTCCAATCTTAAAAATGGTATTGCTTGCTGTTTTTAAAAATCAAGCTTTTTGGTGCCTAAAGAAGAAAACGCGTGATGCCGGGGTCAGAAAAAATGATGCCTGGGTAGGCAAATTTTTTTTGATCCCAAATGCAAAAACGGATGCCAGGACGAAATTCCGGGTCGAATTCCAAACTTAAAAATGGTATTGCTTGCTGTTTTTAAAAATCAAGCTTTTTGGTGCCTGAAGAAGAAAACGCGTGATGCCGGGGTCAGAAAAACTGGTGCCTGGGGAGGCAAATTTTTTTTGATCCCAAATGCAAAAACGGATGCCAGGACGAAATTCCGGGTCGAATTCCAAACTTAAAAATGGTATTGCTTGCTGTTTTTAAAAATCAAGCTTTTTGGTGCCTAAAGAAGAAAACGCATGATGCCGGGGTCAGAAAAATTGATGCCTGGGTAGGCAAAAAATTTTTGATCCCAAATGCAAAAACGGATGCCAGGACGAAATGCAGGGTCGAATTCCAAACTTAAAAATGGTATTGCTTGCTGTTTTTAAAAATCAAGCATTTTGGTGCCTGAAGAAGAAATCGCGTGATGCCGGGGTCAGAAAAACTGGTGCCTGGGGAGGCAAATTTTTTTTGATCCCAAATGCAAAAATCCATGCCAGGATGAGTTTCGGGGTAGAATTCCATACTTAAAAATGGTATTGCTTGCTGTTTTTAAAAATCAGTCTTTTTGTGCCTGAAGAAGAAAACGCGTGATGCCGGGGTCAGAAAAACTGGTGCCTGGGGAGGCAAATTTTTTTGATCCCAAATGCAAAAACGGATGCCAGGACGAAATTCTGGGTCGAATTCCAAACTTAAAAATGGTATTGCTTGCTGTTTTTAAAAATCAAGCTTTTAGGTGCCTGAAGAAGAAAACACGTGATGCCGGGGTCAGAAAAACTGGTGCCTGGGGAGGTAAAATTTTTTTGATCCCAAATGCAAAAACGGATGCCAGGACGAAATTCGGGGTCGAATTCCAATCTTAAAAACGGTATTGCTTGCTGTTTTTAAAAATCAAGCTTTTTGGTGCCTGAAGAAGAAAACACGTGATGCCGGGGTCAGAAAAACTGGTGCCTGGGGAGGCAAATTTTTTTTGATCCCAAATGCAAAAACGGATGCCAGGAGGAAATTCCGGGTCGAATTCCAAACTTAAAAATGGTATTGCTTGCTGTTTTTAAAAATCAAGCTTTTTGGTGCCTGAAGAAGAAAACGCGTGATGCCGGGGTCAGAAAAACTGGTGCCTGGGGAGGCAAATTTTTTTGATCCCAAATGCAAAAACGGATGCCAGGACGAAATTCTGGGTCGAATTCCAAACTTAAAAATGGTATTGCTTGCTGTTTTTAAAAATCAAGCTTTTAGGTGCCTGAAGAAGAAAACACGTGATGCCGGGGTCAGAAAAACTGGTGCCTGGGGAGGTAAAATTTTTTTGATCCCAAATGCAAAAACGGATGCCAGGACGAAATTCGGGGTCGAATTCCAATCTTAAAAACGGTATTGCTTGCTGTTTTTAAAAATCAAGCTTTTTGGTGCCTGAAGAAGAAAACACGTGATGCCGGGGTCAGAAAAACTGGTGCCTGGGGAGGCAAATTTTTTTTGATCCCAAATGTAAAAACGGATGCCAGGACGAAATTCCGGGTCGAATTCCAAACTTAAAAATGGTATTGCTTGCTGTTTTTAAAAATCAAGCTTTTTGGTGCCTGAAGAAGAAAATGCGTGATGCCGGGGTCAGAAAAACTGGTGCCTGGGGAGGCAAATTTTTTTTGATCCCAAATGCAAAAACGGAGGCCAGGACGAAATGCAGGGTCGATTTCCAAACTTAAAAATGGTATTGCTTGCTGTTTTTAAAAATCAAGCTTTTTGGTGCCTGAAGAAGAAAACGCGTGATGCCGGGTTCAGAAAAACTGGTTCCTGGGGAGGTAAAATTTTTTTGATCCCAAATGCAAAAACGGATGTCAGGACGAAATTCGGGGTCGAATTCCAAACTTAAAAATGGTATTGCTTGCTGTTTTTAAAAATCAAGCTTTTTGGTGCCTGAAGAAGAAAACGCGTGATGCCGGGGTCAGAAAAACTGGTGCCTGGGGAGGCAAATTTTTTTTGATCCCAAAAGCAAAAAAGGATGCCAGGACGAAATGCAGGGTCGATTTCCAAACTTAAAAATGGTATTGATTGCTGTTTTTAAAAATCAAGCTTTTTGGTGCCTGAAGAAGAAAACGCGTGATGCCGGGGTCAGAAAAACTGGTGCCTGGGGAGGTAAAATTTTTTTGATCCCAAATGCAAAAACGGATGCCAGGACGAAATTCGGGGTCGAATTCCAATCTTAAAAATGGTATTGCTTGCTGTTTTTAAAAATCAAGCTTTTTGGTGCCTAAAGAAGAAAACGCGTGATGCCGGGGTCAGAAAAAATGATGCCTGGGTAGGCAAATTTTTTTTGATCCCAAATGCAAAAACGGATGCCAGGACGAAATTCCGGGTCGAATTCCAAACTTAAAAATGGTATTGCTTGCTGTTTTTAAAAATCAAGCTTTTTGGTGCCTGAAGAAGAAAACGCGTGATGCCGGGGTCAGAAAAACTGGTGCCTGGGGAGGCAAATTTTTTTTGATCCCAAATGCAAAAACGGATGCCAGGACGAAATTCCGGGTCGAATTCCAAACTTAAAAATGGTATTGCTTGCTGTTTTTAAAAATCAAGCTTTTTGGTGCCTAAAGAAGAAAACGCATGATGCCGGGGTCAGAAAAATTGATGCCTGGGTAGGCAAAAAATTTTTGATCCCAAATGCAAAAACGGATGCCAGGACGAAATGCAGGGTCGAATTCCAAACTTAAAAATGGTATTGCTTGCTGTTTTTAAAAATCAAGCATTTTGGTGCCTGAAGAAGAAATCGCGTGATGCCGGGGTCAGAAAAACTGGTGCCTGGGGAGGCAAATTTTTTTTGATCCCAAATGCAAAAATCCATGCCAGGATGAGTTTCGGGGTAGAATTCCATACTTAAAAATGGTATTGCTTGCTGTTTTTAAAAATCAGTCTTTTTGTGCCTGAAGAAGAAAACGCGTGATGCCGGGGTCAGAAAAACTGGTGCCTGGGGAGGCAAATTTTTTTGATCCCAAATGCAAAAACGGATGCCAGGACGAAATTCTGGGTCGAATTCCAAACTTAAAAATGGTATTGCTTGCTGTTTTTAAAAATCAAGCTTTTAGGTGCCTGAAGAAGAAAACACGTGATGCCGGGGTCAGAAAAACTGGTGCCTGGGGAGGTAAAATTTTTTTGATCCCAAATGCAAAAACGGATGCCAGGACGAAATTCGGGGTCGAATTCCAATCTTAAAAACGGTATTGCTTGCTGTTTTTAAAAATCAAGCTTTTTGGTGCCTGAAGAAGAAAACACGTGATGCCGGGGTCAGAAAAACTGGTGCCTGGGGAGGCAAATTTTTTTTGATCCCAAATGCAAAAACGGATGCCAGGAGGAAATTCCGGGTCGAATTCCAAACTTAAAAATGGTATTGCTTGCTGTTTTTAAAAATCAAGCTTTTTGGTGCCTGAAGAAGAAAACGCGTGATGCCGGGGTCAGAAAAACTGGTGCCTGGGGAGGCAAATTTTTTTGATCCCAAATGCAAAAACGGATGCCAGGACGAAATTCTGGGTCGAATTCCAAACTTAAAAATGGTATTGCTTGCTGTTTTTAAAAATCAAGCTTTTAGGTGCCTGAAGAAGAAAACACGTGATGCCGGGGTCAGAAAAACTGGTGCCTGGGGAGGTAAAATTTTTTTGATCCCAAATGCAAAAACGGATGCCAGGACGAAATTCGGGGTCGAATTCCAATCTTAAAAACGGTATTGCTTGCTGTTTTTAAAAATCAAGCTTTTTGGTGCCTGAAGAAGAAAACACGTGATGCCGGGGTCAGAAAAACTGGTGCCTGGGGAGGCAAATTTTTTTTGATCCCAAATGTAAAAACGGATGCCAGGACGAAATTCCGGGTCGAATTCCAAACTTAAAAATGGTATTGCTTGCTGTTTTTAAAAATCAAGCTTTTTGGTGCCTGAAGAAGAAAATGCGTGATGCCGGGGTCAGAAAAACTGGTGCCTGGGGAGGCAAATTTTTTTTGATCCCAAATGCAAAAACGGAGGCCAGGACGAAATGCAGGGTCGATTTCCAAACTTAAAAATGGTATTGCTTGCTGTTTTTAAAAATCAAGCTTTTTGGTGCCTGAAGAAGAAAACGCGTGATGCCGGGGTCAGAAAAACTGGTTCCTGGGGAGGTAAAATTTTTTTGATCCCAAATGCAAAAACGGATGTCAGGACGAAATTCCGCGTCGAATTCCAAACTTAAAAATGGTATTGCTTGCTGTTTTTAAAAATCAAGCTTCTTGGTGCCTGAAAAAGAAAACACGTAATGCCGGGGTCAGAAAAACTGGTGCCTGGGGAGGTAAAAATTTTTTGATCCCAAATGCAAAAACGGATGCCAGGACGAAATTCGGGGTCGAATTCCAATCTTAAAAATGGTATTGCTTGCTGTTTTTAAAAATCAAGCTTTTTGGTGCCTAAAGAAGAAAACGCATGATGTCGGGGTCAGAAAAAATGAGGCCTGGGTAGGCAAAAATTTTTTGATCCCAAATGCAAAAACGGATGCCAGGACGAAATGCAGGGTCGAATTCCAAACTTAAAAATGGTATCGCTTGCTGTTTTTAAAAATCAAGCATTTTGGTGCCTGAAGAAGAAATCGCGTGATGCCGGGGTCAGAAAAACTGGTGCCTGGGGAGGCAAATTTTTTTTGATCCCAAATGCAAAAACGGATGCCAGGACGAAATTCCGGGTCGAATTCCAAACTTAAAAATGGTATTGCTTGCTGTTTTTAAAAATCAAGCTTTTTGTTGCCTGAAGAAGAAAACGCGTGATGCCGGGGTCAGAAAAACTGGTGCTTTGGGAGGCAAAATTTTTTTGATCCCAAATGCAAAAACGGATGCCAGGACGAAATTCGGGGTTGAATTCCAAACTTAAAAATGATATTGCTTGCTTTTTTAAAAAATCAAGATTTTTTGTGCCTGAAGAAGAAAATGCGTGATGCCGGGGTCAGAAAAACTGGTGCCTGTGGAGGCAAATTTTTTTTGATCCCAAATGCAAAAACGGATGCCAGGACGAAATGCAGGGTCGAATTCCAAACTTAAAAATGGTATTGCTTGCTGTTTTTAAAAATCAAGCATTTTGGTGCCTGAAGAAGAAAACGCGTGATGCCGGGGTCAGAAAAACTGGTGCCTGGGGAGGCAAATTTTTTTTGATCCCAAATGCAAAAACGGATGGCAGGACGAAATTCGGGGTCGAATTCCAAACTTAAAAATGGTATTGCTTGCTGTTTTTAAAAATCAAGCTTTTTGGTGCCTGAAGAAGAAAACGCGTGATGCCGGGGTCAGAAAAACTGGTGCCTGGGGAGGCAAATTTTTTTTGATCCCAAATGCAAAAACGGATGCCAGGACGAAATGCAGGGTCGAATTCCAAACTTAAAAATGGTATTGCTTGCTGTTTTTAAAAATCAAGCATTTTGGTGCCTGAAGAAGAAAACGCGTGATGCCGGGGTCAGAAATATTGATGCCTGGGTAGGCAAAAAATTTTTGATCCCAAAGGCAAAAACGGATGCCAGGATGAGATTCAGGGTAGAATTCCAAACTTAGAAATGGTATTGCTTGCTGTTTTTAAAAATCAAGCTTTTTGGTGCCTGAAGAAGAAAACGCGTGATGCCGGGGTCAGAAAAACTGGTGCCTGGGGAGGTAAAATTTTTTTGATCCCAAATGCAAAAATGGATGCCAGGACGAAATTCGGGGTCGAATTCCAATCTTAAAAATGGTATTGCTTGCTGTTTTTAAAAATCAAGCTTTTTGGTGCCTGAAGAAGAAAACGCGTGATGCCGGGGTCAGAAAAACTGGTGCCTGGGGAGGCAAATTTTTTTTGATCCCAAATGCAAAAATCCATGCCAGGATGAGTTTCGGGGTAGAATTCCATACTTAAAAATGGTATTGCTTGCTGTTTCTAAAAATCAGTCTTTTTGTGCCTGAAGAAGAAAACACGTGATACCGGGGTCAGAAAAAATGATGCCTGGGGAGGCAAATTTTTTTTGATCCCAAAAGCAAAAAAGGATGCCAGGACGAAATGCAGGGTCGAATTCCAAACTTAAAAATGGTATTGCTTGCTGTTTTTAAAAATCAAGCTTTTTGGTGCCTGAAGAAGAAAACGCGTGATGCCGGGGTCAGAAAAACTGGTGCCTGGGGAGGCAAATTTTTTTTGATCCCAAATGCAAAAACGGATGCCAGGACGAAATTCCGGGTCGAATTCCAAACTTAAAAATGGTATTGCTTGCTGTTTTTAAAAATCAAGCTTTTTGGTGCCTGAAGAAGAAAACGCGTGATGCCGGGGTCAGAAAAACTGGTGCCTGGGTAGGCAAAAATTTTTTGATCCCAAATGCAAAAACGGATGCCAGGACGAAATGCAGGGTCGAATTCCAAACTTAAAAATGGTATTGCTTGCTGTTTTTAAAAATCAAGCTTTTTGATGCCTAAAGAAGAAAACTTGTGATGCCGGGGTCAGAAAAACTGGTGCCTGGGGAGGCAAATTTTTTTTGATCCCAAATGCAAAAACGGATGCCAGGATGAAATTCCGGGTCGAATTCCAAACTTAAAAATGGTATTGCTTGCTGTTTTTAAAAATCAAGCTTTTTGGTGCCTGAAGAAGAAAACGCGTGATGCCGGGGTCAGAAAAACTGGTGCCTGGGGAGGCAAATTTTTTTTGATCCAAAATGCAAAAACGGATGGCAGGACGAAATTCGGGGTCGAATTCCAAACTTAAAAATGGTATTGCTTGCTGTTTTTAAAAATCAAGCTTTTTGGTGCCTGAAGAAGAAAACGCGTGATGCCGGGGTCAGAAATACTGGTGCCTGGGGAGGCAAATTTTTTTTGATCCCAAATGCAAAAACGGATGCCAGGACGAAATTCGGGGTCGAATTCCAAACTTAAAAATGGTATTGCTTGCTGTTTTTAAAAATCAAGCTTTTTGGTGCCTGAAGAAGAAAACGCGTGATGCCGGGGTCAGAAAAACTGGTGCCTGGGGAGGCAAATTTTTTTTGATCCCAAAAGCAAAAAAGGATGCCAGGACGAAATGCAGGGTCGATTTCCAAACTTAAAAATGGTATTGCTTGCTGTTTTTAAAAATCAAGCTTTTTGGTGCCTGAAGAAGAAAACGCGTGATGCCGGGGTCAGAAAAACTGGTGCTGGGGAGGTAAAATTTTTTTGATCCCAAATGCAAAAACGGATGCCAGGACGAAATTCGGGGTCGAATTCCAATCTTAAAAATGGTATTGCTTGCTGTTTTTAAAAATCAAGCTTTTTGGTGCCTAAAGAAGAAAACGCGTGATGCCGGGGTCAGAAAAAATGATGCCTGGGTAGGCAAATTTTTTTTGATCCCAAATGCAAAAACGGATGCCAGGACGAAATTCCGGGTCGAATTCCAAACTTAAAAATGGTATTGCTTGCTGTTTTTAAAAATCAAGCTTTTTGGTGCCTGAAGAAGAAAACGCGTGATGCCGGGGTCAGAAAAACTGGTGCCTGGGGAGGCAAATTTTTTTTGATCCCAAATGCAAAAACGGATGCCAGGACGAAATTCCGGGTCGAATTCCAAACTTAAAAATGGTATTGCTTGCTGTTTTTAAAAATCAAGCTTCTTGGTGCCTGAAAAAGAAAACACGTAATGCCGGGGTCAGAAAAACTGGTGCCTGGGGAGGTAAAAAATTTTTGATCCCAAATGCAAAAACGGATGCCAGGACGAAATTCGGGGTCGAATTCCAATCTTAAAAATGGTATTGCTTGCTGTTTTTAAAAATCAAGCTTTTTGGTGCCTAAAGAAGAAAACGCATGATGCCGGGGTCAGAAAAATTGATGCCTGGGTAGGCAAAAATTTTTTGATCCCAAATGCAAAAACGGATGCCAGGACGAAATGCAGGGTCGAATTCCAAACTTAAAAATGGTATTGCTTGCTGTTTTTAAAAATCAAGCATTTTGGTGCCTGAAGAAGAAATCGCGTGATGCCGGGGTCAGAAAAACTGGTGCCTGGGGAGGCAAATTTTTTTTGATCCCAAATGCAAAAATCCATGCCAGGATGAGTTTCGGGGTAGAATTCCATACTTAAAAATGGTATTGCTTGCTGTTTTTAAAAATCAGTCTTTTTGTGCCTGAAGAAGAAAACGCGTGATGCCGGTGTCAGAAAAAATGATGCCTGGGTAGGCAAATTTTTTTTGATCCCAAATGCAAAAACGGATGCCAGGACGAAATGCAGGGTCGATTTCCAAACTTAAAAATGGTATTGCTTGCTGTTTTTAAAAATCAAGCTTTTTGGTGCCTGAAGAAGAAAACACGTGATGCCGGGGTCAGAAAAACTGGTGCCTGGGGAGGCAAATTTTTTTTGATCCCAAATGCAAAAACGGATGCCAGGACGAAATTCTGGGTCGAATTCCAAACTTAAAAATGGTATTGCTTGCTGTTTTTAAAAATCAAGCTTTTAGGTGCCTGAAGAAGAAAACACGTGATGCCGGGGTCAGAAAAACTGGTGCCTGGGGAGGTAAAATTTTTTTGATCCCAAATGCAAAAACGGATGCCAGGACGAAATTCGGGGTCGAATTCCAATCTTAAAAACGGTATTGCTTGCTGTTTTTAAAAATCAAGCTTTTTGGTGCCTGAAGAAGAAAACACGTGATGCCGGGGTCAGAAAAACTGGTGCCTGGGGAGGCAAATTTTTTTTGATCCCAAATGCAAAAACGGATGCCAGGACGAAATTCCGGGTCGAATTCCAAACTTAAAAATGGTATTGCTTGCTGTTTTTAAAAATCAAGCTTTTTGTTGCCTGAAGAAGAAAACGCGTGATGCCGGGGTCAGAAAAACTGGTGCTTTGGGAGGCAAAATTTTTTTGATCCCAAATGCAAAAACGGATGCCAGGACGAAATTCGGGGTTGAATTCCAAACTTAAAAATGATATTGCTTGCTTTTTTAAAAAATCAAGATTTTTTGTGCCTGAAGAAGAAAATGCGTGATGCCGGGGTCAGAAAAACTGGTGCCTGTGGAGGCAAATTTTTTTTGATCCCAAATGCAAAAACGGATGCCAGGACGAAATGCAGGGTCGAATTCCAAACTTAAAAATGGTATTGCTTGCTGTTTTTAAAAATCAAGCATTTTGGTGCCTGAAGAAGAAAACGCGTGATGCCGGGGTCAGAAAAACTGGTGCCTGGGGAGGCAAATTTTTTTTGATCCCAAATGCAAAAACGGATGGCAGGACGAAATTCGGGGTCGAATTCCAAACTTAAAAATGGTATTGCTTGCTGTTTTTAAAAATCAAGCTTTTTGGTGCCTGAAGAAGAAAACGCGTGATGCCGGGGTCAGAAAAACTGGTGCCTGGGGAGGCAAATTTTTTTTGATCCCAAATGCAAAAACGGATGCCAGGACGAAATGCAGGGTCGAATTCCAAACTTAAAAATGGTATTGCTTGCTGTTTTTAAAAATCAAGCATTTTGGTGCCTGAAGAAGAAAACGCGTGATGCCGGGGTCAGAAATATTGATGCCTGGGTAGGCAAAAAATTTTTGATCCCAAAGGCAAAAACGGATGCCAGGATGAGATTCAGGGTAGAATTCCAAACTTAGAAATGGTATTGCTTGCTGTTTTTAAAAATCAAGCTTTTTGGTGCCTGAAGAAGAAAACGCGTGATGCCGGGGTCAGAAAAACTGGTGCCTGGGGAGGTAAAATTTTTTTGATCCCAAATGCAAAAATGGATGCCAGGACGAAATTCGGGGTCGAATTCCAATCTTAAAAATGGTATTGCTTGCTGTTTTTAAAAATCAAGCTTTTTGGTGCCTGAAGAAGAAAACGCGTGATGCCGGGGTCAGAAAAACTGGTGCCTGGGGAGGCAAATTTTTTTTGATCCCAAATGCAAAAATCCATGCCAGGATGAGTTTCGGGGTAGAATTCCATACTTAAAAATGGTATTGCTTGCTGTTTCTAAAAATCAGTCTTTTTGTGCCTGAAGAAGAAAACACGTGATACCGGGGTCAGAAAAAATGATGCCTGGGGAGGCAAATTTTTTTTGATCCCAAAAGCAAAAAAGGATGCCAGGACGAAATGCAGGGTCGAATTCCAAACTTAAAAATGGTATTGCTTGCTGTTTTTAAAAATCAAGCTTTTTGGTGCCTGAAGAAGAAAACGCGTGATGCCGGGGTCAGAAAAACTGGTGCCTGGGGAGGCAAATTTTTTTTGATCCCAAATGCAAAAACGGATGCCAGGACGAAATTCCGGGTCGAATTCCAAACTTAAAAATGGTATTGCTTGCTGTTTTTAAAAATCAAGCTTTTTGGTGCCTGAAGAAGAAAACGCGTGATGCCGGGGTCAGAAAAACTGGTGCCTGGGTAGGCAAAAATTTTTTGATCCCAAATGCAAAAACGGATGCCAGGACGAAATGCAGGGTCGAATTCCAAACTTAAAAATGGTATTGCTTGCTGTTTTTAAAAATCAAGCTTTTTGATGCCTAAAGAAGAAAACTTGTGATGCCGGGGTCAGAAAAACTGGTGCCTGGGGAGGCAAATTTTTTTTGATCCCAAATGCAAAAACGGATGCCAGGATGAAATTCCGGGTCGAATTCCAAACTTAAAAATGGTATTGCTTGCTGTTTTTAAAAATCAAGCTTTTTGGTGCCTGAAGAAGAAAACGCGTGATGCCGGGGTCAGAAAAACTGGTGCCTGGGGAGGCAAATTTTTTTTGATCCAAAATGCAAAAACGGATGGCAGGATGAAATTCGGGGTCGAATTCCAAACTTAAAAATGGTATTGCTTGCTGTTTTTAAAAATCAAGCTTTTTGGTGCCTGAAGAAGAAAACGCGTGATGCCGGGGTCAGAAATACTGGTGCCTGGGGAGGCAAATTTTTTTTGATCCCAAATGCAAAAACGGATGCCAGGACGAAATTCGGGGTCGAATTCCAAACTTAAAAATGGTATTGCTTGCTGTTTTTAAAAATCAAGCTTTTTGGTGCCTGAAGAAGAAAACGCGTGATGCCGGGGTCAGAAAAACTGGTGCCTGGGGAGGCAAATTTTTTTTGATCCCAAAAGCAAAAAAGGATGCCAGGACGAAATGCAGGGTCGATTTCCAAACTTAAAAATGGTATTGCTTGCTGTTTTTAAAAATCAAGCTTTTTGGTGCCTGAAGAAGAAAACGCGTGATGCCGGGGTCAGAAAAACTGGTGCTGGGGAGGTAAAATTTTTTTGATCCCAAATGCAAAAACGGATGCCAGGACGAAATTCGGGGTCGAATTCCAATCTTAAAAATGGTATTGCTTGCTGTTTTTAAAAATCAAGCTTTTTGGTGCCTAAAGAAGAAAACGCGTGATGCCGGGGTCAGAAAAAATGATGCCTGGGTAGGCAAATTTTTTTTGATCCCAAATGCAAAAACGGATGCCAGGACGAAATTCCGGGTCGAATTCCAAACTTAAAAATGGTATTGCTTGCTGTTTTTAAAAATCAAGCTTTTTGGTGCCTGAAGAAGAAAACGCGTGATGCCGGGGTCAGAAAAACTGGTGCCTGGGGAGGCAAATTTTTTTTGATCCCAAATGCAAAAACGGATGCCAGGACGAAATTCCGGGTCGAATTCCAAACTTAAAAATGGTATTGCTTGCTGTTTTTAAAAATCAAGCTTCTTGGTGCCTGAAAAAGAAAACACGTAATGCCGGGGTCAGAAAAACTGGTGCCTGGGGAGGTAAAAAATTTTTGATCCCAAATGCAAAAACGGATGCCAGGACGAAATTCGGGGTCGAATTCCAATCTTAAAAATGGTATTGCTTGCTGTTTTTAAAAATCAAGCTTTTTGGTGCCTAAAGAAGAAAACGCATGATGCCGGGGTCAGAAAAATTGATGCCTGGGTAGGCAAAAATTTTTTGATCCCAAATGCAAAAACGGATGCCAGGACGAAATGCAGGGTCGAATTCCAAACTTAAAAATGGTATTGCTTGCTGTTTTTAAAAATCAAGCATTTTGGTGCCTGAAGAAGAAATCGCGTGATGCCGGGGTCAGAAAAACTGGTGCCTGGGGAGGCAAATTTTTTTTGATCCCAAATGCAAAAATCCATGCCAGGATGAGTTTCGGGGTAGAATTCCATACTTAAAAATGGTATTGCTTGCTGTTTTTAAAAATCAGTCTTTTTGTGCCTGAAGAAGAAAACGCGTGATGCCGGTGTCAGAAAAAATGATGCCTGGGTAGGCAAATTTTTTTTGATCCCAAATGCAAAAACGGATGCCAGGACGAAATGCAGGGTCGATTTCCAAACTTAAAAATGGTATTGCTTGCTGTTTTTAAAAATCAAGCTTTTTGGTGCCTGAAGAAGAAAACACGTGATGCCGGGGTCAGAAAAACTGGTGCCTGGGGAGGCAAATTTTTTTTGATCCCAAATGCAAAAACGGATGCCAGGACGAAATTCTGGGTCGAATTCCAAACTTAAAAATGGTATTGCTTGCTGTTTTTAAAAATCAAGCTTTTAGGTGCCTGAAGAAGAAAACACGTGATGCCGGGGTCAGAAAAACTGGTGCCTGGGGAGGTAAAATTTTTTTGATCCCAAATGCAAAAACGGATGCCAGGACGAAATTCGGGGTCGAATTCCAATCTTAAAAACGGTATTGCTTGCTGTTTTTAAAAATCAAGCTTTTTGGTGCCTGAAGAAGAAAACACGTGATGCCGGGGTCAGAAAAACTGGTGCCTGGGGAGGCAAATTTTTTTTGATCCCAAATGCAAAAACGGATGCCAGGACGAAATTCCGGGTCGAATTCCAAACTTAAAAATGGTATTGCTTGCTGTTTTTAAAAATCAAGCTTTTTGGTGCCTGAAGAAGAAAACGCGTGATGCCGGGGTCAGAAAAACTGGTGCCTGGGGAGGCATATTTTTTTGATCCCAAATGCAAAAACGGATGCCAGGACGAAATTCTGGGTCGAATTCCAAACTTAAAAATGGTATTGCTTGCTGTTTTTAAAAATCAAGCTTTTAGGTGCCTGAAGAAGAAAACACGTGATGCCGGGGTCAGAAAATCTGGTGCCTGGGGAGGTAAAATTTTTTTGATCCCAAATGCAAAAACGGATGCCAGGACGAAATTCGGGGTCGAATTCCAATCTTAAAAACGGTATTGCTTGCTGTTTTTAAAAATCAAGCATTTTGGTGCCTGAAGAAGAAAACACGTGATGCCGGGGTCAGAAAAACTGGTGCCTGGGGAGGCAAATTTTTTTTGATCCCAAATGCAAAAACGGATGCCAGGACGAAATTCCGGGTCGAATTCCAAACTTAAAAATGGTATTGCTTGCTGTTTTTAAAAATCAAGCTTTTTGGTGCCTGAAGAAGAAAATGCGTGATGCCGGGGTCAGAAAAACTGGTGCCTGGGGAGGCAAATTTTTTTTGATCCCAAATGCAAAAACGGATGCCAGGATGAAATGCAGGGTCGATTTCCAAACTTAAAAATGGTATTGCTTGCTGTTTTTAAAAATCAAGCTTTTTGGTGCCTGAAGAAGAAAACGCGTGATGCCGGGGTCAGAAAAACTGGTTCCTGGGGAGGTAAAATTTTTTTGATCCCAAATGCAAAAATGGATGCCAGGACGAAATTCGGGGTCGAATTCCAATCTTAAAAATGGTATTGCTTGCTGTTTTTAAAAATCAAGCTTTTTGGTGCCTAAAGAAGAAAACGCGTGATGCCGGGGTCAGAAAAAATGATGCCTGGGTAGGCAAATTTTTTTTGATCCCAAATGCAAAAACGGATGCCAGGACGAAATTCCGGGTCGAATTCCAAACTTAAAAATGGTATTGCTTGCTGTTTTTAAAAATCAAGCTTTTTGGTGCCTGAAGAAGAAAACGCGTGATGCCGGGGTCAGAAAAACTGGTGCCTGGGGAGGCAAATTTTTTTTGATCCCAAATGCAAAAACGGATGCCAGGACGAAATTCCGGGTCGAATTCCAAACTTAAAAATGGTATTGCTTGCTGTTTTTAAAAATCAAGCTTCTTGGTGCCTGAAAAAGAAAACACGTAATGCCGGGGTCAGAAAAACTGGTGCCTGGGGAGGTAAAATTTTTTTGATCCCAAATGCAAAAACGGATGCCAGGACGAAATTCGGGGTCGAATTCCAATCTTAAAAATGGTATTGCTTGCTGTTTTTAAAAATCAAGCTTTTTGGTGCCTAAAGAAGAAAACGCATGATGCCGGGGTCAGAAAAAATGAGGCCTGGGTAGGCAAAAAATTTTTGATCCCAAATGCAAAAACGGATGCCAGGACGAAATGCAGGGTCGAATTCCAAACTTAAAAATGGTATTGCTTGCTGTTTTTAAAAATCAAGCATTTTGGTGCCTGAAGAAGAAATCGCGTGATGCCGGGGTCAGAAAAACTGGTGCCTGGGGAGGCAAATTTTTTTTGATCCCAAATGCAAAAACGGATGCCAGGACGAAATTCCGGGTGGAATTCCAAACTTAAAAATGGTATTGCTTACTGTTTTTAAAAATCAAGCTTTTTGGTGCCTGAAGAAGAAAACACGTGATGCCGGAGTCAGAAAAACTGGTGCCTGGGGAGGCAAATTTTTTTTGATACCAAATGCAAAAACGGATGCCAGGACGAAATGCAGGGTCGATTTCCAAACTTAAAAATGGTATTGCTTGCTGTTTTTAAAAATCAAGCATTTTGGTGCCTGAAGAAGAAAACGCGTGATGCCGGGGTCAGAAAAAGTGATGCCTGGGGAGGCAAATTTTTTTTGATACCAAATGCAAAAACGGATGGCAGGACGAAATTCGGGGTCGAATTCCAAACTTAAAAATGGTATTGCTTGCTGTTTTTAAAAATCAAGCTTTTTGGTGCCTGAAGAAGAAAACGCGTGATGCCGGGGTCAGAAAAACTGGTGCCTGGGGAGGCAAATTTTTTTTGATCCCAAATGCAAAAACGGATGGCAGGACGAAATCCGGGGTCGAATTCCAAACTTAAAAATGGTATTGCTTGCTGTTTTTAAAAATCAAGCTTTTTGGTGCCTGAAGAAGAAAACGCGTGATGCCGGAGTCAGAAATATTGATGCCTGGGTAGGCAAAAAATTTTTGATCCCAAAGGCAAAAACGGATGCCAGGATGAGATTCAGGGTAGAATTCCAAACTTAGAAATGGTATTGCTTGCTGTTTTTAAAAATCAAGCTTTTTGGTGCCTGAAGAAGAAAACGCGTGATGCCGGGGTCAGAAAAACTGGTGCCTGGGGAGGTAAAATTTTTTTGATCCCAAATGCAAAAACGGATGCCAGGACGAAATTCGGGGTCGAATTCCAATCTTAAAAATGGTATTGCTTGCTGTTTTTAAAAATCAAGCTTTTTGGTGCCTGAAGAAGAAAACGCGTGATACCGGGGTCAGAAAAACTGGTGCCTGGAGAGGTAAAATTTTTTTGATCCCAAATGCAAAAACGGATGCCAGGACGAAATTCGGCGTTGAATTCCATACTTAAAAATGGTATTGCTTGCTGTTATTAAAAATGAAGCTTTTTCGTGCCTGAAGAAGAAAACGCGTGATGCCGGGGTCAGAAAAACTGGTGCCTGGGGAGGCAAATTTTTTTTGATCCCAAATGCAAAAATCCATGCCAGGATGAGTTTCGGGGTAGAATTCCATACTTAAAAATGGTATTGCTTGCTGTTTCTAAAAATCAGTCTTTTTGTGCCTGAAGAAGAAAACACGTGATACCGGGGTCAGAAAAAATGATGCCTGGGGAGGCAAATTTTTTTTGATCCCAAATGCAAAAACGGATGCCAGGACGAAATTCCGGGTCGAATTCCAAACTTAAGAATGGTATTGCTTGCTGTTTTTAAAAATCAAGCTTTTTGGTGCCTGAAGAAGAAAACGCGTGATACCGGGGTCAGAAAAACTGTTGCCTGGGGAGGCAAATTTTTTTTGATCCCAAATGCAAAAACAGATGCCAGGACGAAATTCCGGGTCGAATTCCAAACTTAAAAATGGTATTGCTTGCTGTTTTTAAAAATCAAGCTTTTTGGTGCCTGAAGAAGAAAACATGTGATGCCGGGGTCAGAAAAACTGGTGCCTGGGTAGGCAAAAATTTTTTGATCCCAAATGCAAAAACGGATGCCAGGACGAAATGCAGGGTCGAATTCCAAACTTAAAAATGGTATTGCTTGCTGTTTTTAAAAATCAAGCTTTTTGATGCCTAAAGAAGAAAACTTGTGATGCCGGGGTCAGAAAAACTGGTGCCTGGGGAGGCAAATTTTTTTTTAATCCCAAATGCAAAAACGGATGCCAGGACGAAATTCCGGGTCGAATTCCAAACTTAAAAATGGTATTGCTTGCTGTTTTTAAAAATCAAGCTTTTTGGTGCCTGAAGAAGAAAATGCGTGATGCCGGGGTCAGAAAAACTGGTGCCTGGGGAGGCAAAATTTTTTTGATCCAAAATTCAAAAACGGATGGCAGGACGAAATTCGGGGTCGAATTCCAAACTTAAAAATGGTATTGCTTGCTGTTTTTAAAAATCAAGCTTTTTGGTGCCTGAAGAAGAAAACGCGTGATGCCGGGGTCAGAAATACTGGTGCCTGGGGAGGCAAATTTTTTTTGATCCCAAATGCAAAAACGGATGCCAGGACGAAATTCGGGGTCGAATTCCAAACTTAAAAATGGTATTGCTTGCTGTTTTTAAAAATCAAGCTTTTTGGTGCCTGAAAAAGAAAACGCGTGATGCCGGGGTCAGAAAAACTGGTGCCTGGGGAGGCAAATTTTTTTTGATCCCAAATGCAAAAACGGATGCCAGGACGAAATGCAGGGTCGAATTCCAAACTTAAAAATGGTATTGCTTGCTGTTTTTAAAAATCAAGCATTTTGGTGCCTGAAGAAGAAAACGCGTGATGCCGGGGTCAGAAAAACTGGTGCCTGGGGAGGCAAATTTTTTTTGATCCCAAATGCAAAAACGGATGCCAGGACGAAATTCGGGGTCGAATTCCAAACTTAAAAATGGTATTGCTTGCTGTTTTTAAAAATCAAGCTTTTTGGTGCCTAAAGAAGAAAACGCGTGATGCCGGGGTCAGAAAAAATGATGCCTGGGTAGGCAAATTTTTTTTGATCCCAAATGCAAAAACGGATGCCAGGACGAAATTCGGGGTTGAATTCCAAACTTAAAAATGGTATTGCTTGCTGTTTTTAAAAATGAAGCTTTTTCGTGCCTGAAGAAGAAAACGCTTGATGCCGGGGTCAGAAAAACTGGTGCCTGGAGAGGTAAAAATTTTTTGATCCCAAATGCAAAAACGGATGCCAGGACGAAATTCCGGGTCGAATTCCATCCTTAAAAATGGTATTGCTTGCTGTTTTTAAAAATGAAGCTTTTTCGTGCCTGAAGAAGAAAACGCGTGATGCCGGGGTCAGAAAAACTGGTGCCTGGGGAGGCAAATTTTTTTTGATCCCAAAAGCAAAAAAGGATGCCAGGACGAAATGCAGGGTCGATTTCCAAACTTAAAAATGGTATTGCTTGCTGTTTTTAAAAATCAAGCTTTTTGGTGCCTGAAGAAGAAAACGCGTGATGCCGGGGTCAGAAAAACTGGTGCTGGGGAGGTAAAATTTTTTTGATCCCAAATGCAAAAACGGATGCCAGGACGAAATTCGGGGTCGAATTCCAATCTTAAAAATGGTATTGCTTGCTGTTTTTAAAAATCAAGCTTTTTGGTGCCTAAAGAAGAAAACGCGTGATGCCGGGGTCAGAAAAAATGATGCCTGGGTAGGCAAATTTTTTTTGATCCCAAATGCAAAAACGGATGCCAGGACGAAATTCCGGGTCGAATTCCAAACTTAAAAATGGTATTGCTTGCTGTTTTTAAAAATCAAGCTTTTTGGTGCCTGAAAAAGAAAACGCGTGATGCCGGGGTCAGAAAAACTGGTGCCTGGGGAGGCAAATTTTTTTTGATCCCAAATGCAAAAACGGATGCCAGGACGAAATTCCGGGTCGAATTCCAAACTTAAAAATGGTATTGCTTGCTGTTTTTAAAAATCAAGCTTTTTGGTGCCTGAAGAAGAAAACGCGTGATGCCGGGGTCAGAAATACTGGTGCCTGGGGAGGCAAATTTTTTTTGATCCCAAATGCAAAAACGGATGCCAGGACGAAATTCCGGGTCGAATTCCAAACTTAAAAATGGTATTGCTTGCTGTTTTTAAAAATCAAGCTTTTTGGTGCCTGAAGAAGAAAACGCGTGATGCCGGGGTCAGAAATACTGGTGCCTGGGGAGGCAAATTTTTTTTGATCCCAAATGCAAAAACGGATGCCAGGACGAAATTCGGGGTCGAATTCCAAACTTAAAAATGGTATTGCTTGCTGTTTTTAAAAATCAAGCTTTTTGGTGCCTGAAAAAGAAAACGCGTGATGCCGGGGTCAGAAAAACTGGTGCCTGGGGAGGCAAATTTTTTTTGATCCCAAATGCAAAAACGGATGCCAGGACGAAATGCAGGGTCGAATTCCAAACTTAAAAATGGTATTGCTTGCTGTTTTTAAAAATCAAGCATTTTGGTGCCTGAAGAAGAAAACGCGTGATGCCGGGGTCAGAAAAACTGGTGCCTGGGGAGGCAAATTTTTTTTGATCCCAAATGCAAAAACGGATGCCAGGACGAAATTCGGGGTCGAATTCCAAACTTAAAAATGGTATTGCTTGCTGTTTTTAAAAATCAAGCTTTTTGGTGCCTAAAGAAGAAAACGCGTGATGCCGGGGTCAGAAAAAATGATGCCTGGGTAGGCAAATTTTTTTTGATCCCAAATGCAAAAACGGATGCCAGGACGAAATTCGGGGTTGAATTCCAAACTTAAAAATGGTATTGCTTGCTGTTTTTAAAAATGAAGCTTTTTCGTGCCTGAAGAAGAAAACGCTTGATGCCGGGGTCAGAAAAACTGGTGCCTGGAGAGGTAAAAATTTTTTGATCCCAAATGCAAAAACGGATGCCAGGACGAAATTCCGGGTCGAATTCCATCCTTAAAAATGGTATTGCTTGCTGTTTTTAAAAATGAAGCTTTTTCGTGCCTGAAGAAGAAAACGCGTGATGCCGGGGTCAGAAAAACTGGTGCCTGGGGAGGCAAATTTTTTTTGATCCCAAAAGCAAAAAAGGATGCCAGGACGAAATGCAGGGTCGATTTCCAAACTTAAAAATGGTATTGCTTGCTGTTTTTAAAAATCAAGCTTTTTGGTGCCTGAAGAAGAAAACGCGTGATGCCGGGGTCAGAAAAACTGGTGCTGGGGAGGTAAAATTTTTTTGATCCCAAATGCAAAAACGGATGCCAGGACGAAATTCGGGGTCGAATTCCAATCTTAAAAATGGTATTGCTTGCTGTTTTTAAAAATCAAGCTTTTTGGTGCCTAAAGAAGAAAACGCGTGATGCCGGGGTCAGAAAAAATGATGCCTGGGTAGGCAAATTTTTTTTGATCCCAAATGCAAAAACGGATGCCAGGACGAAATTCCGGGTCGAATTCCAAACTTAAAAATGGTATTGCTTGCTGTTTTTAAAAATCAAGCTTTTTGGTGCCTGAAGAAGAAAACGCGTGATGCCGGGGTCAGAAAAACTGGTGCCTGGGGAGGCAAATTTTTTTTGATCCCAAATGCAAAAACGGATGCCAGGACGAAATTCCGGGTCGAATTCCAAACTTAAAAATGGTATTGCTTGCTGTTTTTAAAAATCAAGCTTCTTGGTGCCTGAAAAAGAAAACACGTAATGCCGGGGTCAGAAAAACTGGTGCCTGGGGAGGTAAAAAATTTTTGATCCCAAATGCAAAAACGGATGCCAGGACGAAATTCGGGGTCGAATTCCAATCTTAAAAATGGTATTGCTTGCTGTTTTTAAAAATCAAGCTTTTTGGTGCCTAAAGAAGAAAACGCATGATGCCGGGGTCAGAAAAATTGATGCCTGGGTAGGCAAAAATTTTTTGATCCCAAATGCAAAAACGGATGCCAGGACGAAATGCAGGGTCGAATTCCAAACTTAAAAATGGTATTGCTTGCTGTTTTTAAAAATCAAGCATTTTGGTGCCTGAAGAAGAAATCGCGTGATGCCGGGGTCAGAAAAACTGGTGCCTGGGGAGGCAAATTTTTTTTGATCCCAAATGCAAAAATCCATGCCAGGATGAGTTTCGGGGTAGAATTCCATACTTAAAAATGGTATTGCTTGCTGTTTTTAAAAATCAGTCTTTTTGTGCCTGAAGAAGAAAACGCGTGATGCCGGTGTCAGAAAAAATGATGCCTGGGTAGGCAAATTTTTTTTGATCCCAAATGCAAAAACGGATGCCAGGACGAAATGCAGGGTCGATTTCCAAACTTAAAAATGGTATTGCTTGCTGTTTTTAAAAATCAAGCTTTTTGGTGCCTGAAGAAGAAAACACGTGATGCCGGGGTCAGAAAAACTGGTGCCTGGGGAGGCAAATTTTTTTTGATCCCAAATGCAAAAACGGATGCCAGGACGAAATTCTGGGTCGAATTCCAAACTTAAAAATGGTATTGCTTGCTGTTTTTAAAAATCAAGCTTTTAGGTGCCTGAAGAAGAAAACACGTGATGCCGGGGTCAGAAAAACTGGTGCCTGGGGAGGTAAAATTTTTTTGATCCCAAATGCAAAAACGGATGCCAGGACGAAATTCGGGGTCGAATTCCAATCTTAAAAACGGTATTGCTTGCTGTTTTTAAAAATCAAGCTTTTTGGTGCCTGAAGAAGAAAACACGTGATGCCGGGGTCAGAAAAACTGGTGCCTGGGGAGGCAAATTTTTTTTGATCCCAAATGCAAAAACGGATGCCAGGACGAAATTCCGGGTCGAATTCCAAACTTAAAAATGGTATTGCTTGCTGTTTTTAAAAATCAAGCTTTTTGGTGCCTGAAGAAGAAAACGCGTGATGCCGGGGTCAGAAAAACTGGTGCCTGGGGAGGCATATTTTTTTGATCCCAAATGCAAAAACGGATGCCAGGACGAAATTCTGGGTCGAATTCCAAACTTAAAAATGGTATTGCTTGCTGTTTTTAAAAATCAAGCTTTTAGGTGCCTGAAGAAGAAAACACGTGATGCCGGGGTCAGAAAATCTGGTGCCTGGGGAGGTAAAATTTTTTTGATCCCAAATGCAAAAACGGATGCCAGGACGAAATTCGGGGTCGAATTCCAATCTTAAAAACGGTATTGCTTGCTGTTTTTAAAAATCAAGCTTTTTGGTGCCTGAAGAAGAAAACACGTGATGCCGGGGTCAGAAAAACTGGTGCCTGGGGAGGCAAATTTTTTTTGATCCCAAATGCAAAAACGGATGCCAGGACGAAATTCCGGGTCGAATTCCAAACTTAAAAATGGTATTGCTTGCTGTTTTTAAAAATCAAGCTTTTTGGTGCCTGAAGAAGAAAATGCGTGATGCCGGGGTCAGAAAAACTGGTGCCTGGGGAGGCAAATTTTTTTTGATCCCAAATGCAAAAACGGATGCCAGGATGAAATGCAGGGTCGATTTCCAAACTTAAAAATGGTATTGCTTGCTGTTTTTAAAAATCAAGCTTTTTGGTGCCTGAAGAAGAAAACGCGTGATGCCGGGGTCAGAAAAACTGGTTCCTGGGGAGGTAAAATTTTTTTGATCCCAAATGCAAAAATGGATGCCAGGACGAAATTCGGGGTCGAATTCCAATCTTAAAAATGGTATTGCTTGCTGTTTTTAAAAATCAAGCTTTTTGGTGCCTAAAGAAGAAAACGCGTGATGCCGGGGTCAGAAAAAATGATGCCTGGGTAGGCAAATTTTTTTTGATCCCAAATGCAAAAACGGATGCCAGGACGAAATTCCGGGTCGAATTCCAAACTTAAAAATGGTATTGCTTGCTGTTTTTAAAAATCAAGCTTTTTGGTGCCTGAAGAAGAAAACGCGTGATGCCGGGGTCAGAAAAACTGGTGCCTGGGGAGGCAAATTTTTTTTGATCCCAAATGCAAAAACGGATGCCAGGACGAAATTCCGGGTCGAATTCCAAACTTAAAAATGGTATTGCTTGCTGTTTTTAAAAATCAAGCTTCTTGGTGCCTGAAAAAGAAAACACGTAATGCCGGGGTCAGAAAAACTGGTGCCTGGGGAGGTAAAATTTTTTTGATCCCAAATGCAAAAACGGATGCCAGGACGAAATTCGGGGTCGAATTCCAATCTTAAAAATGGTATTGCTTGCTGTTTTTAAAAATCAAGCTTTTTGGTGCCTAAAGAAGAAAACGCATGATGCCGGGGTCAGAAAAAATGAGGCCTGGGTAGGCAAAAAATTTTTGATCCCAAATGCAAAAACGGATGCCAGGACGAAATGCAGGGTCGAATTCCAAACTTAAAAATGGTATTGCTTGCTGTTTTTAAAAATCAAGCATTTTGGTGCCTGAAGAAGAAATCGCGTGATGCCGGGGTCAGAAAAACTGGTGCCTGGGGAGGCAAATTTTTTTTGATCCCAAATGCAAAAACGGATGCCAGGACGAAATTCCGGGTGGAATTCCAAACTTAAAAATGGTATTGCTTACTGTTTTTAAAAATCAAGCTTTTTGGTGCCTGAAGAAGAAAACACGTGATGCCGGAGTCAGAAAAACTGGTGCCTGGGGAGGCAAATTTTTTTTGATACCAAATGCAAAAACGGATGCCAGGACGAAATGCAGGGTCGATTTCCAAACTTAAAAATGGTATTGCTTGCTGTTTTTAAAAATCAAGCATTTTGGTGCCTGAAGAAGAAAACGCGTGATGCCGGGGTCAGAAAAAGTGATGCCTGGGGAGGCAAATTTTTTTTGATACCAAATGCAAAAACGGATGGCAGGACGAAATTCGGGGTCGAATTCCAAACTTAAAAATGGTATTGCTTGCTGTTTTTAAAAATCAAGCTTTTTGGTGCCTGAAGAAGAAAACGCGTGATGCCGGGGTCAGAAAAACTGGTGCCTGGGGAGGCAAATTTTTTTTGATCCCAAATGCAAAAACGGATGGCAGGACGAAATCCGGGGTCGAATTCCAAACTTAAAAATGGTATTGCTTGCTGTTTTTAAAAATCAAGCTTTTTGGTGCCTGAAGAAGAAAACGCGTGATGCCGGAGTCAGAAATATTGATGCCTGGGTAGGCAAAAAATTTTTGATCCCAAAGGCAAAAACGGATGCCAGGATGAGATTCAGGGTAGAATTCCAAACTTAGAAATGGTATTGCTTGCTGTTTTTAAAAATCAAGCTTTTTGGTGCCTGAAGAAGAAAACGCGTGATGCCGGGGTCAGAAAAACTGGTGCCTGGGGAGGTAAAATTTTTTTGATCCCAAATGCAAAAACGGATGCCAGGACGAAATTCGGGGTCAAATTCCAATCTTAAAAATGGTATTGCTTGCTGTTTTTAAAAATCAAGCTTTTTGGTGCCTGAAGAAGAAAACGCGTGATACCGGGGTCAGAAAAACTGGTGCCTGGAGAGGTAAAATTTTTTTGATCCCAAATGCAAAAACGGATGCCAGGACGAAATTCGGCGTTGAATTCCATACTTAAAAATGGTATTGCTTGCTGTTATTAAAAATGAAGCTTTTTCGTGCCTGAAGAAGAAAACGCGTGATGCCGGGGTCAGAAAAACTGGTGCCTGGGGAGGCAAATTTTTTTTGATCCCAAATGCAAAAATCCATGCCAGGATGAGTTTCGGGGTAGAATTCCATACTTAAAAATGGTATTGCTTGCTGTTTCTAAAAATCAGTCTTTTTGTGCCTGAAGAAGAAAACACGTGATACCGGGGTCAGAAAAAATGATGCCTGGGGAGGCAAATTTTTTTTGATCCCAAATGCAAAAACGGATGCCAGGACGAAATTCCGGGTCGAATTCCAAACTTAAGAATGGTATTGCTTGCTGTTTTTAAAAATCAAGCTTTTTGGTGCCTGAAGAAGAAAACGCGTGATACCGGGGTCAGAAAAACTGTTGCCTGGGGAGGCAAATTTTTTTTGATCCCAAATGCAAAAACAGATGCCAGGACGAAATTCCGGGTCGAATTCCAAACTTAAAAATGGTATTGCTTGCTGTTTTTAAAAATCAAGCTTTTTGGTGCCTGAAGAAGAAAACATGTGATGCCGGGGTCAGAAAAACTGGTGCCTGGGTAGGCAAAAATTTTTTGATCCCAAATGCAAAAACGGATGCCAGGACGAAATGCAGGGTCGAATTCCAAACTTAAAAATGGTATTGCTTGCTGTTTTTAAAAATCAAGCTTTTTGATGCCTAAAGAAGAAAACTTGTGATGCCGGGGTCAGAAAAACTGGTGCCTGGGGAGGCAAATTTTTTTTGATCCCAAATGCAAAAACGGATGCCAGGACGAAATTCCGGGTCGAATTCCAAACTTAAAAATGGTATTGCTTGCTGTTTTTAAAAATCAAGCTTTTTGGTGCCTGAAGAAGAAAATGCGTGATGCCGGGGTCAGAAAAACTGGTGCCTGGGGAGGCAAAATTTTTTTGATCCAAAATTCAAAAACGGATGCCAGGACGAAATTCGGGGTCGAATTCCAAACTTAAAAATGGTATTGCTTGCTGTTTTTAAAAATCAAGCTTTTTGGTGCCTGAAGAAGAAAACGCGTGATGCCGGGGTCAGAAATACTGGTGCCTGGGGAGGCAAATTTTTTTTGATCCCAAATGCAAAAACGGATGCCAGGACGAAATTCGGGGTCGAATTCCAAACTTAAAAATGGTATTGCTTGCTGTTTTTAAAAATCAAGCTTTTTGGTGCCTGAAAAAGAAAACGCGTGATGCCGGGGTCAGAAAAACTGGTGCCTGGGGAGGCAAATTTTTTTTGATCCCAAATGCAAAAACGGATGCCAGGACGAAATGCAGGGTCGAATTCCAAACTTAAAAATGGTATTGCTTGCTGTTTTTAAAAATCAAGCATTTTGGTGCCTGAAGAAGAAAACGCGTGATGCCGGGGTCAGAAAAACTGGTGCCTGGGGAGGCAAATTTTTTTTGATCCCAAATGCAAAAACGGATGCCAGGACGAAATTCGGGGTCGAATTCCAAACTTAAAAATGGTATTGCTTGCTGTTTTTAAAAATCAAGTTTTTGGTGCCTGAAGAAGAAAACGCGTGATGCCGGGGTCAGAAATACTGGTGCCTGGGGAGGCAAATTTTTTTTGATCCCAAATGCAAAAACGGATGCCAGGACGTAATTCCGGGTCGAATTCCAAACTTAAAAATGGTATTGCTTGCTGTTTTTAAAAATCAAGCTTTTAGGTGCCTGAAGAAGAAAACACGTGATGCCGGGGTCAGAAAAACTGGTGCCTGGGGAGGTAAAATTTTTTTGATCCCAAATGCAAAAACGGATGCCAGGACGAAATTCGGGGTCGAATTCCAATCTTAAAAATGGTATTGCTTGCTGTTTTTAAAAATCAAGCTTTTTGGTGCCTAAAGAAGAAAACGCGTGATGCCGGGGTCAGAAAAAATGATGCCTGGGTAGGCAAATTTTTTTTGATCCCAAATGCAAAAACGGATGCCAGGACGAAATTCGGGGTTGAATTCCAAACTTAAAAATGGTATTGCTTGCTGTTTTTAAAAATGAAGCTTTTTCGTGCCTGAAGAAGAAAACGCTTGATGCCGGGGTCAGAAAAACTGGTGCCTGGAGAGGTAAAAATTTTTTGATCCCAAATGCAAAAACGGATGCCAGGACGAAATTCCGGGTCGAATTCCATCCTTAAAAATGGTATTGCTTGCTGTTTTTAAAAATGAAGCTTTTTCGTGCCTGAAGAAGAAAACGCGTGATGCCGGGGTCAGAAAAACTGGTGCCTGGGGAGGCAAATTTTTTTTGATCCCAAATGCAAAAATCCATGCCAGGATGAGTTTCGGGGTAGAATTCCATACTTAAAAATGGTATTGCTTGCTGTTTTTAAAAATCAGTCTTTTTGTGCCTGAAGAAGAAAACGCGTGATGCCGGTGTCAGAAAAAATGATGCCTGGGGAGGCAAAATTTTTTTGATCCCAAAGGCAAAAACGGATGCCAGGATGAGATTCAGGGTAGAATTCCAAACTTAAAAATGGTTTTGCTTGCTGTTTTTAAAAATCAAGCTTTTTGGTGCCTGAAGAAGAAAACGCGTGATGCCGGGGTCAGAAAAACTGGGGCCTGGGGAGGCAAATTTTTTTTGATCCCAAATGCAAAAACGGATGCCAGGACGAAATTCCGGGTCGAATTCCAAACTTAAAAATGGTATTGCTTGCTGTTTTTAAAAATCAAGCTTTTTGGTGCCTGAAGAAGAAAATGCGTGATGCCGGGGTCAGAAAAACTGGTGCCTGGGGAGGCAAATTTTTTTTGATCCCAAATGCAAAAACGGATGCCAGGACGAAATGCAGGGTCGATTTCCAAACTTAAAAATGGTATTGCTTGCTGTTTTTAAAAATCAAGCTTTTTGGTGCCTGAAGAAGAAAACGCGTGATGCCGGGGACAGAAAAACTGGTTCCTGGGGAGGTAAAATTTTTTTGATCCCAAATGCAAAAACGGATGCCAGGACGAAATTCGGGGTCGAATTCCAATCTTAAAAATGGTATTGCTTGCTGTTTTTAAAAATCAAGCTTTTTGGTGCCTAAAGAAGAAAACGCGTGATGCCGGGGTCAGAAAAAATGATGCCTGGGTAGGCAAATTTTTTTTGATCCCAAATGCAAAAACGGATGCCAGGACGAAATTCCGGGTCGAATTCCAAACTTAAAAATGGTATTGCTTGTTGTTTTTAAAAATCAAGCTTTTTGGTGCCTGAAGAAGAAAACGCGTGATGCCGGGGTCAGAAAAACTGGTGCCTGGGGAGGCAAATTTTTTTTGATCCCAAATGCAAAAACGGATGCCAGGACGAAATTCCGGGTCGAATTCCAAACTTAAAAATGGTATTGCTTGCTGTTTTTAAAAATCAAGCTTCTTGGTGCCTGAAAAAGAAAACACGTAATGCCGGGGTCAGAAAAACTGGTGCCTGGGGAGGTAAAATTTTTTTGATCCCAAATGCAAAAACGGATGCCAGGACGAAATTCGGGGTCGAATTCCAATCTTAAAAATGGTATTGCTTGCTGTTTTTAAAAATCAAGCTTTTTGGTGCCTAAAGAAGAAAACGCATGATGCCGGGGTCAGAAAAAATGAGGCCTGGGTAGGCAAAAATTTTTTGATCCCAAATGCAAAAACGGATGCCAGGACGAAATGCAGGGTCGAATTCCAAACTTAAAAATGGTATTGCTTGCTGTTTTTAAAAATCAAGCATTTTGGTGCCTGAAGAAGAAATCGCGTGATGCCGGGGTCAGAAAAACTGGTGCCTGGGGAGGCAAATTTTTTTGATCCCAAATGCAAAAATCCATGCCAGGATGAGTTTCGGGGTAGAATTCCATACTTAAAAATGGTATTGCTTGCTGTTTTTAAAAATCAGTCTTTTTGTGCCTGAAGAAGAAAACGCGTGATGCCGGTGTCAGAAAAAATGATGCCTGGGGAGGCAAAATTTTTTTGATCCCAAAGGCAAAAACGGATGCCAGGATGAGATTCAGGGTAGAATTCCAAACTTAAAAATGGTTTTGCTTGCTGTTTTTAAAAATCAAGCTTTTTGGTGCCTGAAGAAGAAAACGCGTGATGCCGGGGTCAGAAAAACTGGGGCCTGGGGAGGCAAATTTTTTTTGATCCCAAATGCAAAAACGGATGCCAGGACGAAATTCCGCGTCGAATTCCAAACTTAAAAATGGTATTGCTTGCTGTTTTTAAAAATCAAGCTTTTTGGTGCCTGAAGAAGAAAATGCGTGATGCCGGGGTCAGAAAAACTGGTGCCTGGGGAGGCAAAATTTTTTTGATCCAAAATGCAAAAACGGATGGCAGGACGAAATTCGGGGTCGAATTCCAAACTTAAAAATGGTATTGCTTGCTGTTTTTAAAAATCAAGCTTTTTGGTGCCTGAAGAAGAAAACGCGTGATGCCGGGGTCAGAAATACTGGTGCCTGGGGAGGCAAATTTTTTTTGATCCCAAATGCAAAAACGGATGGCAGAACGAAATTCGGGGTCGAATTCCAAACTTAAAAATGGTATTGCTTGCTGTTTTTAAAAATCAAGCTTTTTGGTGCCTGAAGAAGAAAACGCGTGATGCCGGGGTCAGAAATACTGGTGCCTGGGGAGGCAAATTTTTTTTGATCCCAAATGCAAAAACGGATGCCAGGACGAAATTCGGGGTCGAATTCCAAACTTAAAAATGGTATTGCTTGCTGTTTTTAAAAATCAAGCTTTTTGGTGCCTGAAGAAGAAAACGCGTGATGCCGGGGTCAGAAAAACTGGTGCCTGGGGAGGCAAATTTTTTTTGATCCCAAATGCAAAAACGGATGCCAGGACGAAATGCAGGGTCGAATTCCAAACTTAAAAATGGTATTGCTTGCTGTTTTTAAAAATCAAGCATTTTGGTGCCTGAAGAAGAAAACGCGTGATGCCGGGGTCAGAAAAACTGGTGCCTGGGGAGGCAAATTTTTTTTGATCCCAAATGCAAAAACGGATGGCAGGACGAAATTCGGGGTCGAATTCCAAACTTAAAAATGGTATTGCTTGCTGTTTTTAAAAATCAAGTTTTTGGTGCCTGAAGAAGAAAACGCGTGATGCCGGGGTCAGAAATACTGGTGCCTGCGGAGGCAAATTTTTTTTGATCCCAAATGCAAAAACGGATGCCAGGACGTAATTCCGGGTCGAATTCCAAACTTAAAAATGGTATTGCTTGCTGTTTTTAAAAATCAAGCTTTTAGGTGCCTGAAGAAGAAAACACGTGATGCCGGGGTCAGAAAAACTGGTGCCTGGGGAGGTAAAATTTTTTTGATCCCAAATGCAAAAACGGATGCCAGGACGAAATTCGGGGTCGAATTCCAATCTTAAAAATGGTATTGCTTGCTGTTTTTAAAAATCAAGCTTTTTGGTGCCTAAAGAAGAAAACGCGTGATGCCGGGGTCAGAAAAAATGATGCCTGGGTAGGCAAATTTTTTTTGATCCCAAATGCAAAAACGGATGCCAGGACGAAATTCGGGTTTGAATTCCAAACTTAAAAATGGTATTGCTTGCTGTTTTTAAAAATGAAGCTTTTTCGTGCCTGAAGAAGAAAACGCTTGATGCCGGGGTCAGAAAAACTGGTGCCTGGAGAGGTAAAAATTTTTTGATCCCAAATGCAAAAACGGATGCCAGGACGAAATTCCGGGTCGAATTCCATCCTTAAAAATGGTATTGCTTGCTGTTTTTAAAAATGAAGCTTTTTCGTGCCTGAAGAAGAAAACGCGTGATGCCGGGGTCAGAAAAACTGGTGCCTGGGGAGGCAAATTTTTTTTGATCCCAAATGCAAAAATCCATGCCAGGATGAGTTTCGGGGTAGAATTCCATACTTAAAAATGGTATTGCTTGCTGTTTTTAAAAATCAGTCTTTTTGTGCCTGAAGAAGAAAACGCGTGATGCCGGTGTCAGAAAAAATGATGCCTGGGGAGGTAAAATTTTTTTGATCCCAAAGGCAAAAATGGATGCCAGGATGAGATTCAGGGTAGAATTCCAAACTTAAAAATGGTTTTGCTTGCTGTTTTTAAAAATCAAGCTTTTTGGTGCCTGAAGAAGAAAACGCGTGATGCCGGGGTCAGAAAAACTGGGGCCTGGGGAGGCAAATTTTTTTTTATCCCAAATGCAAAAACGGATGCCAGGACGAAATGCAGGGTCGATTTCCAAACTTAAAAATGTTATTGCTTGCTGTTTTTAAAAATCAAGCTTTTTGGTGCCTGAAGAAGAAAACGCGTGATGCCGGGGTCAGAAAAACTGGTGCCTGGGGAGGCAAATTTTTTTGATCCCAAATGCAAAAACGGATGCCAGGACGAAATTCTGGGTCGAATTCCAAACTTAAAAATGGTATTGCTTGCTGTTTTTAAAAATCAAGCTTTTAGGTGCCTGAAGAAGAAAACACGTGATGCCGGGGTCAGAAAAGGTAAAAAATTTTTTTGAAGAGGTAAAATTTTTTTGATCCCAAATGCAAAAACGGATGCCAGGACGAAATTCGGGGTCGAATTCTAATCTTAAAAACGGTATTGCTTGCTGTTTTTAAAAATCAAGCTTTTTGGTGCCTGAAGAAGAAAACACGTGATGCCGGGTTCAGAAAAACTGGTGCCTGGGGAGGCAAATTTTTTTTGATCCCAAATGCAAAAACGGATGCCAGGACGAAATTCCGGGTCGAATTCCAAACTTAAAAATGGTATTGCTTGCTGTTTTTAAAAATCAAGCTTTTTGGTGCCTGAAGAAGAAAATGCGTGATGCCGGGGTCAGAAAAACTGGTGCCTGGGGAGGCAAATTTTTTTTGATCCCAAATGCAAAAACGGATGCCAGGACGAAATGCAGGGTCGATTTCCAAACTTAAAAATGGTATTGCTTGCTGTTTTTAAAAATCAAGCTTTTTGGTGCCTGAAGAAGAAAACGCGTGATGCCGGGGTCAGAAAAACTGGTTCCTGGGGAGGTAAAATTTTTTTGATCCCAAATGCAAAAACGGATGCCAGGACGAAATTCGGGGTCGAATTCCAATCTTAAAAATGGTATTGCTTGCTGTTTTTAAAAATCAAGCTTTTTGGTGCCTAAAGAAGAAAACGCGTGATGCCGGGGTCAGAAAAAATGATGCCTGGGTAGGCAAATTTTTTTTGATCCCAAATGCAAAAACGGATGCCAGGACGAAATTCCGGGTCGAATTCCAAACTTAAAAATGGTATTGCTTGTTGTTTTTAAAAATCAAGCTTTTTGGTGCCTGAAGAAGAAAACGCGTGATGCCGGGGTCAGAAAAACTGGTGCCTGGGGAGGCAAATTTTTTTTGATCCCAAATGCAAAAACGGATGCCAGGACGAAATTCCGGGTCGAATTCCAAACTTAAAAATGGTATTGCTTGCTGTTTTTAAAAATCAAGCTTCTTGGTGCCTGAAAAAGAAAACACGTAATGCCGGGGTCAGAAAAACTGGTGCCTGGGGAGGTAAAATTTTTTTGATCCCAAATGCAAAAACGGATGCCAGGACGAAATTCGGGGTCGAATTCCAATCTTAAAAATGGTATTGCTTGCTGTTTTTAAAAATCAAGCTTTTTGGTGCCTAAAGAAGAAAACGCATGATGCCGGGGTCAGAAAAAATGAGGCCTGGGTAGGCAAAAATTTTTTGATCCCAAATGCAAAAACGGATGCCAGGACGAAATGCAGGGTCGAATTCCAAACTTAAAAATGGTATTGCTTGCTGTTTTTAAAAATCAAGCATTTTGGTGCCTGAAGAAGAAATCGCGTGATGCCGGGGTCAGAAAAACTGGTGCCTGGGGAGGCAAATTTTTTTGATCCCAAATGCAAAAATCCATGCCAGGATGAGTTTCGGGGTAGAATTCCATACTTAAAAATGGTATTGCTTGCTGTTTTTAAAAATCAGTCTTTTTGTGCCTGAAGAAGAAAACGCGTGATGCCGGTGTCAGAAAAAATGATGCCTGGGGAGGCAAAATTTTTTTGATCCCAAAGGCAAAAACGGATGCCAGGATGAGATTCAGGGTAGAATTCCAAACTTAAAAATGGTTTTGCTTGCTGTTTTTAAAAATCAAGCTTTTTGGTGCCTGAAGAAGAAAACGCGTGATGCCGGGGTCAGAAAAACTGGGGCCTGGGGAGGCAAATTTTTTTTGATCCCAAATGCAAAAACGGATGCCAGGACGAAATGCAGGGTCAATTTCCAAACTTAAAAATGTTATTGCTTGCTGTTTTTAAAAATCAAGCTTTTTGGTGCCTGAAGAAGAAAACGCGTGATGCCGGGGTCAGAAAAACTGGTGCCTGGGGAGGCAAATTTTTTTGATCCCAAATGCAAAAACGGATGCCAGGACGAAATTCTGGGTCGAATTCCAAACTTAAAAATGGTATTGCTTGCTGTTTTTAAAAATCAAGCTTTTAGGTGCCTGAAGAAGAAAACACGTGATGCCGGGGTCAGAAAAGGTAAAATTTTTTTTTGAAGAGGTAAAATTTTTTTGATCCCAAATGCAAAAACGGATGCCAGGACGAAATTCGGGGTCGAATTCTAATCTTAAAAACGGTATTGCTTGCTGTTTTTAAAAATCAAGCTTTTTGGTGCCTGAAGAAGAAAACACGTGATGCCGGGGTCAGAAAAACTGGTGCCTGGGGAGGCAAATTTTTTTTGATCCCAAATGCAAAAACGGATGCCAGGACAAAATTCCGGGTCGAATTCCAAACTTAAAAATGGTATTGCTTGCTGTTTTTAAAAATCAAGCTTTTTGGTGCCTGAAGAAGAAAATGCGTGATGCCGGGGTCAGAAAAACTGGTGCCTGGGGAGGCAAATTTTTTTTGATCCCAAATGCAAAAACGGATGCCAGGACGAAATGCAGGGTCGATTTCCAAACTTAAAAATGGTATTGCTTGCTGTTTTTAAAAATCAAGCTTTTTGGTGCCTGAAGAAGAAAACGCGTGATGCCGGGGTCAGAAAAACTGGTTCCTGGGGAGGTAAAATTTTTTTGATCCCAAATGCAAAAACGGATGCCAGGACGAAATTCGGGGTCGAATTCCAATCTTAAAAATGGTATTGCTTGCTGTTTTTAAAAATCAAGCTTTTTGGTGCCTAAAGAAGAAAACGCGTGATGCCGGGGTCAGAAAAAATGATGCCTGGGTAGGCAAATTTTTTTTGATCCCAAATGCAAAAACGGATGCCAGGACGAAATTCCGGGTCGAATTCCAAACTTAAAAATGGTATTGCTTGTTGTTTTTAAAAATCAAGCTTTTTGGTGCCTGAAGAAGAAAACGCGTGATGCCGGGGTCAGAAAAACTGGTGCCTGGGGAGGCAAATTTTTTTTGATCCCAAATGCAAAAAGGGATGCCAGGACGAAATTCCGGGTCGAATTCCAAACTTAAAAATGGTATTGCTTGCTGTTTTTAAAAATCAAGCTTCTTGGTGCCTGAAAAAGAAAACACGTAATGCCGGGGTCAGAAAAACTGGTGCCTGGGGAGGTAAAATTTTTTTGATCCCAAATGCAAAAACGGATGCCAGGACGAAATTCGGGGTCGAATTCCAATCTTAAAAATGGTATTGCTTGCTGTTTTTAAAAATCAAGCTTTTTGGTGCCTAAAGAAGAAAACGCATGATGCCGGGGTCAGAAAAAATGAGGCCTGGGTAGGCAAAAATTTTTTGATCCCAAATGCAAAAACGGATGCCAGGACGAAATGCAGGGTCGAATTCCAAACTTAAAAATGGTATTGCTTGCTGTTTTTAAAAATCAAGCATTTTGGTGCCTGAAGAAGAAATCGCGTGATGCCGGGGTCAGAAAAACTGGTGCCTGGGGAGGCAAATTTTTTTGATCCCAAATGCAAAAACGGATGCCAGGACGAAATTCCGGGTGGAATTCCAAACTTAAAAATGGTATTGCTTGCTGTTTTTAAAAATCAAGCTTTTTGGTGCCTGAAGAAGAAAACACGTGATGCCGGGGTCAGAAAAACTGGTGCCTGGGGAGGCAAATTTTTTTTGATACCAAATGCAAAAACGGATGCCAGGACGAAATGCAGGGTCGATTTCCAAACTTAAAAATGGTATTGCTTGCTGTTTTTAAAAATCAAGCATTTTGGTGCCTGAAGAAGAAAACGCGTGATGCCGGGGTCAGAAAAAGTGGTGCGTGGGGAGGCAAATTTTTTTTGATCCCAAATGCAAAAACGGATGGCAGGACGAAATTCGGGGTCGAATTCCAAACTTAAAAATGGTATTGCTTGCTGTTTTTAAAAATCAAGCTTTTTGGTGCCTGAAGAAGAAAACGCGTGATGCCGGGGTCAGAAAAACTGGTGCCTTGGGAGGCAAATTTTTTTTGATCCCAAATGCAAAAACGGATGCCAGGACGAAATGCAGGGTCGAATTCCAAACTTAAAAATGGTATTGCTTGCTGTTTTTAAAAATCAAGCATTTTGGTGCCTGAAGAAGAAAACGCTTGATGCCGGGGTCAGAAAAACTGGTGCCTGGGGAGGCAAATTTTTTTTGATCCCAAATGCAAAAACGGATGGCAGGACGAAATTCGGGGTCGAATTCCAAACTTAAAAATGGTATTGCTTGCTGTTTTTAAAAATCAAGCTTTTTGGTGCCTGAAGAAGAAAACGAGTGATGCCGGGATCAGAAATATTGATGCCTGGGTAGGCAAAAAATTTTTGATCCCAAAGGCAAAAACGGATGCCAGGATGAGATTCAGGGTAGAATTCCAAACTTAGAAATGGTATTGCTTGCTGTTTTTAAAAATCAAGCTTTTTGGTGCCTGAAGAAGAAAACGCGTGATGCCGGGGTCAGAAAAACTGGTGCCTGGGGAGGTAAAATTTTTTTGATCCCAAATGCAAAAACGGATGCCAGGACGAAATTCGGGGTCGAATTCCAATCTTAAAAATGGTATTGCTTGCTGTTTTTAAAAATCAAGCTTTTTGGTGCCTGAAGAAGAAAACGCGTGATACCGGGGTCAGAAAAACTGGTGCCTGGAGAGGTAAAATTTTTTTGATCCCAAATGCAAAAACGGATGCCAGGACGAAATTCGGCGTTGAATTCCATACTTAAAAATGGTATTGCTTGCTGTTATTAAAAATGAAGCTTTTTCGTGCCTGAAGAAGAAAACGCGTGATGCCGGGGTCAGAAAAACTGGTGCCTGGGGAGGCAAATTTTTTTTGATCCCAAATGCAAAAATCCATGCCAGGATGAGTTTCGGGGTAGAATTCCATACTTAAAAATGGTATTGCTTGCTGTTTCTAAAAATCAGTCTTTTTGTGCCTGAAGAAGAAAACACGTGATACCGGGGTCAGAAAAAATGATGCCTGGGGAGGCAAATTTTTTTTGATCCCAAATGCAAAAACGGATGCCAGGATGAAATTCCGGGTAGAATTCCAAACTTAAAAATGGTATTGCTTGCTGTTTTTAAAAATCAAGCTTTTTGGTGCCTGAAGAAGAAAACGCGTGATGCCGGGGTCAGAAAAACTGGTGCCTGGGGAGGCAAATTTTTTTTGATCCCAAATGCAAAAACAGATGCCAGGACGAAATTCCGGGTCGAATTCCAAACTTAAAAATGGTATTGCTTGCTGTTTTTAAAAATCAAGCTTTTTGGTGCCTGAAGAAGAAAACATGTGATGCCGGGGTCAGAAAAACTGGTGCCTGGGTAGGCAAAAATTTTTTGATCCCAAATGCAAAAACGGATGCCAGGACGAAATGCAGGGTCGAATTCCAAACTTAAAAATGGTATTGCTTGCTGTTTTTAAAAATCAAGCTTTTTGGTGCCTGAAGAAGAAAACGCGTGATGCCGGGGTCAGAAATACTGGTGCCTGGGGAGGCAAATTTTTTTTGATCCCAAATGCAAAAACGGATGCCAGGACGAAATTCGGGGTCGAATTCCAAACTTAAAAATGGTATTGCTTGCTGTTTTTAAAAATCAAGCTTTTTGGTGCCTGAAGAAGAAAACGGGTGATGCCGGGGTCAGAAAAACTGGTGCCTGGGGAGGCAAATTTTTTTTGATCCCAAAAGCAAAAAAGGATGCCAGGACGAAATGCAGGGTCGATTTCCAAACTTAAAAATGGTATTGCTTGCTGTTTTTAAAAATCAAGCTTTTTGGTGCCTGAAGAAGAAAACGCGTGATGCCGGGGTCAGAAAAACTGGTGCCTGGGGAGGTAAAATTTTTTTGATCCCAAATGCAAAAACGGATGCCAGGACGAAATTCGGGGTCGAATTCCAATCTTAAAAATGGTATTGCTTGCTGTTTTTAAAAATCAAGCTTTTTGGTGCCTAAAGAAGAAAACGCGTGATGCCGGGGTCAGAAAAAATGATGCCTGGGTAGGCAAATTTTTTTTGATCCCAAATGCAAAAACGGATGCCAGGACGAAATTCCGGGTCGAATTCCAAACTTAAAAATGGTATTGCTTGCTGTTTTTAAAAATCAAGCTTTTTGGTGCCTGAAGAAGAAAACGCGTGATGCCGGGGTCAGAAAAACTGGTGCCTGGGGAGGCAAATTTTTTTTGATCCCAAATGCAAAAACGGATGCCAGGACGAAATTCCGGGTCGAATTCCAAACTTAAAAATGGTATTGCTTGCTGTTTTTAAAAATCAAGCTTCTTGGTGCCTGAAAAAGAAAACACGTAATGCCGGGGTCAGAAAAACTGGTGCCTGGGGAGGTAAAAAATTTTTGATCCCAAATGCAAAAACGGATGCCAGGACGAAATTCGGGGTCGAATTCCAATCTTAAAAATGGTATTGCTTGCTGTTTTTAAAAATCAAGCTTTTTGGTGCCTGAAGAAGGAAACGCATGATGCCGGGGTCAGAAAAAATGATGCCTGGGTAGGCAAATTTTTTTTGATCCCAAATGCAAAAACGGATGCCAGGACGAAATGCAGGGTCGAATTCCAAACTTAAAAATGGTATTGCTTGCTGTTTTTAAAAATCAAGCTTTTTGGTGCCTGAAGAAGAAAACGCGTGATGCCGGGGTCAGAAAAACTGGTGCCTGGGGAGGCAATTTTTTTTTGATCCCAAATGCAAAAACGGATGCCAGGACGAAATTCCGGGTCGAATTCCAAACTTAAAAATGGTATTGCTTGCTGTTTTTAAAAATCAAGCTTCTTGGTGCCTGAAAAAGAAAACACGTAATGCCGGGGTCAGAAAAACTGGTGCCTGGGGAGGTAAAAAATTTTTGATCCCAAATGCAAAAACGGATGCCAGGACGAAATTCGGGGTCGAATTCCAATCTTAAAAATGGTATTGCTTGCTGTTTTTAAAAATCAAGCTTTTTGGTGCCTAAAGAAGAAAACGCATGATGCCGGGGTCAGAAAAATTGATGCCTGGGTAGGCAAAAATTTTTTGATCCCAAATGCAAAAACGGATGCCAGGACGAAATGCAGGGTCGAATTCCAAACTTAAAAACGGTATTGCTTGCTGTTTTTAAAAATCAAGCATTTTGGTGCCTGAAGAAGAAAACGCGTGATGCCGGGGTCAGAAAAACTGGTGCCTGGGGAGGCAAATTTTTTTTGATCCCAAATGCAAAAACGGATGGCAGGACGAAATTCGGGGTCGAATTCCAAACTTAAAAATGGTATTGCTTGCTGTTTTTAAAAATCAAGCTTTTAGGTGCCTGAAGAAGAAAACACGTGATGCCGGGGTCAGAAAAACTGGTTCCTGGGGAGGTAAAATTTTTTTGATCCCAAATGCAAAAACGGATGCCAGGACGAAATTCGGGGTCGAATTCCAATCTTAAAAATGGTATTGCTTGCTGTTTTTAAAAATCAAGCTTTTTGGTGCCTAAAGAAGAAAACGCCTGATGCCGGGGTCAGAAAAAATGATGCCTGGGTAGGCAAAAAATTTTTGATCCCAAATGCAAAAACGGATGCCAGGACGAAATGCAGGGTCGAATTCCAAACTTAAAAATGGTATTGCTTGCTGTTTTTAAAAATCAAGCATTTTGGTGCCTGAAGAAGAAATCGCGTGATGCCGGGGTCAGAAAAACTGGTGCCTGGGGAGGCAAATTTTTTTTGATCCCAAATGCAAAAATCCATGCCAGGATGAGTTTCGGGGTAGAATTCCATACTTAAAAATGGTATTGCTTGCTGTTTTTAAAAATCAGTCTTTTTGTGCCTGAAGAAGAAAACGCGTGATGCCGGTGTCAGAAAAAATGATGCCTGGGTAGGCAAAATTTTTTTGATCCCAAAGGCAAAAACGGATGCCAGGATGAGATTCAGGGTAGAATTCCAAACTTAAAAATGGTTTTGCTTGCTGTTTTTAAAAATCAAGCTTTTTCGTGCCTGAAGAAGAAAACGCGTGATGCCGGGGTCAGAAAAACTGGTGCCTGGAGAGGTAAAATTTTTTTGATCCCAAATGCAAAAACGGATGCCAGGATGAGATTCCGGGCAGAATTCCACACTTAAAAATGGTATTGCTTGCTGTTTTTAAAAATCAAGATTTTTCGTGCCTAAAAAAGAAAACGCGTGATGCCGGGGTCAGAAAAACTGGTGCCTGGGGAGGCAAATTTTTTTTGATCCCAAATGCAAAAACGGATGGCAGGACGAAATTCGGGGTCGAATTCCAAACTTAAAAATGGTATTGCTTGCTGTTTTTAAAAATCAAGCTTTTAGGTGCCTGAAGAAGAAAACACGTGATGCCGGGGTCAGAAAAACTGGTTCCTGGGGAGGTAAAATTTTTTTGATCCCAAATGCAAAAACGGATGCCAGGACGAAATTCGGGGTCGAATTCCAATCTTAAAAATGGTATTGCTTGCTGTTTTTAAAAATCAAGCTTTTTGGTGCCTAAAGAAGAAAACGCCTGATGCCGGGGTCAGAAAAAATGATGCCTGGGTAGGCAAAAAATTTTTGATCCCAAATGCAAAAACGGATGCCAGGACGAAATGCAGGGTCGAATTCCAAACTTAAAAATGGTATTGCTTGCTGTTTTTAAAAATCAAGCATTTTGGTGCCTGAAGAAGAAATCGCGTGATGCCGGGGTCAGAAAAACTGGTGCCTGGGGAGGCAAATTTTTTTTGATCCCAAATGCAAAAATCCATGCCAGGATGAGTTTCGGGGTAGAATTCCATACTTAAAAATGGTATTGCTTGCTGTTTTTAAAAATCAGTCTTTTTGTGCCTGAAGAAGAAAACGCGTGATGCCGGTGTCAGAAAAAATGATGCCTGGGTAGGCAAAATTTTTTTGATCCCAAAGGCAAAAACGGATGCCAGGATGAGATTCAGGGTAGAATTCCAAACTTAAAAATGGTTTTGCTTGCTGTTTTTAAAAATCAAGCTTTTTCGTGCCTGAAGAAGAAAACGCGTGATGCCGGGGTCAGAAAAACTGGTGCCTGGAGAGGTAAAATTTTTTTGATCCCAAATGCAAAAACGGATGCCAGGATGAGATTCCGGGCAGAATTCCACACTTAAAAATGGTATTGCTTGCTGTTTTTAAAAATCAAGATTTTTCGTGCCTAAAAAAGAAAACGCGTGATGCCGGGGTCAGAAAAATTGGTAGCTGGTGAGGCAAATTTTTTTTGATCCCAAATGCAAAAATGGATGCCAGGATGAGATTGAGGGTAGGAAACGCGTGATGCCGGGGTCAGAAAAACTGGTGCCTGGGGAGGCAAATTTTTTTTGATCCCAAATGCAAAAACGGATGCCAGGACGAAATGCAGGGTCGATTTCCAAACTTAAAAATGGTATTGCTTGCTATTTTTAAAAATCAAGCTTTTTGGTGCCTGAAGAAGAAAACGCGTGATGCCGGGGTCAGAAATACTGGTGCCTGGGGAGGCAAATTTTTTTTGATCCCAAATGCAAAAACGGATGCCAGGACGAAATTCGGGGTCGAATTCGAAACTTTAAAATGGTATTGCTTGCTGTTTTTAAAAATCAAGCTTTTTGGTGCCTGAAGAAGAAAACGCGTGATGCCGGGGTCAGAAAAACTGGTGCCTGGGGAGGCAAATTTTTTTGATCCAAAATGCAAAAACGGATGGCAGGACGAAATTCGGGGTCGAATTCCAAACTTAAAAATGGTATTGCTTTTTCTCCAAATCAATCCCATATCCAAAATTCTTCCCCCAAACAATCATAGTTTCTTTAACTTGTTCTTCCTCTAATTTCATTCCCAGTAAATAACCATATAATTTTTTAATCACCTTCTCATCAGTACCCATCAAAATCTTATCTAAATCAGTCTGCTTATCATAAAATCCCTCCGTTTTAGAATCTTCATCATACCTTGAGTGTATTTGTGCATATGAAAACCAATTCATCCTTATACCTTGTTCTTCTAAGTTTTGGATCGATTTAAGTTCACCCTTTTCATCCAAAAGTTCCCCATATCTAACTGTTTGTTCCCTCTTGTAAATTATAGGATAGGAAAATGCTTCAATGGTCGATAACCAAACTGGAATTTTCAAATAACATTGTCTTTTTATCTTCTCCCAATTTAACCACAAAGACTCCCGTACATAATGTCTTCTAAAATAACCCTGTGTTTTAGTTCCCTTATACCATAAGAAAGCATGCCAACCCAACAGCAAATCATGCCCTTCTAATGTCAACAACCTATGTTTCCTTAATGTTATCCATTCTTTGACCCACATCAAATTTGCAGCTTGATAATACAATTCCCAATTAGGCAGACCAAAACCTCCTCTAATTCTAGCATCTTGCAAAAGCTTTAGCTTTATTCTCGCTTTTTTACCTTGCCATATAAACTTCAACATAATTTTATTTAGATCTTCAAAATAGTCTTTTCCAAGCCTTATTGGTATTGTTTGAAACAAAAATAATATTCTAGGTAAGATATTCATCTTGATTGTTGAAATTCTCCCTATTAATGACAATTGCAAGTTTTCCCACTTCTTCAAATCTGTAGCTATCTGTTGTTTAAGTTTAATATAATTATCCTCCTTTAATGTGCTACATCTTGTTGTCAAATATATCCCCAAATACTTAACCTTATTTGTAACTTGAATTTTCAAAAGATCTGCCAATTCTTCTCTCTGTCTCAATAACATATTCTTTGTCAAAATCTTTGTTTTATCTTTGTTTATTTTCAAACCAGCCACCTCCCCATATGACTCTATCCTTTCCAGTAACTTTGGAGCTGTTTCAATCGGATTTTCCAAAATAAAAGCTAAATCATCAGCAAAAGCTTGTAGCTTATATTCTTCCTTCTTAATTTTCATTCCTTTTATGCTTTTATCATCCCTAATATTTCTATTCAAGACTTCCAAGGTCAACACAAATAGCAAGGGAGATAGGGGGCATCCTTGTCTTGTGCCTTTTCTTATATTAATAAGATCTGTAAGTTCCCCCTCCATCATTACCCTTGCTGTCTGTTTATTGTATATAGCTTCTATTGCTTGAATAAATTTTTTGGCAAAACCCATCTGCTCCAATAATAATAACATAAATCTCCAATTCACGTTGTCAAATGCTTTTTGAGCATCTAAGAATATCAAAGCCATTTGTTTTTCAGGATGAGCCTCATAATATTCCAAAGTATCCAAGATTACTCTCATATTGTCTCTAATTTGTCTCTTTGGCAGAAATCCATTTTGATCTGAGTGGATAAAATTGTTTAAATATTTTTTAAGTCTTTCTGCTAAAATTGAAGCAAAGATTTTATAGTCTGCATTCAGTAAAGAAATAGGTCTATAATTCTTAATTTGCAATGGGTCAGTCTCTTCCTTTGGTATAAGTGTAATATAAGCCTCTGACCATGTTTTAGGTATCATCTTTTTTAACATAACTTCATTCATAACTTCTAACAATGGGATGCTCAATAGTTCTTGAAATGTTTTATAGAATTCTACTGGAAGCCCATCTGGGCCCGGAGCTTTCCCATTATTTTGTCTCTTAAATGCTTCATTTAGTTCCATCATTGTTATATTGCTTTCTAGCATTTCTTCAGTCTCTTTAGGTATCTTTGGTAGATTAGCTTCCTGTAAATACTGTTTAACTTTTCCTTCATCAATATTCTCTTGTTTATATAATTGCCCATAAAAATCTCGGATAATTTCTTTTTTCTCCTTATTCCCATAACAAACTTGGCCTTGTTCATCTATTAACTTCAATATTTTTCTTGATTCCTTCTCTTTTCTCAATTTATATGCTAGCCATCTACCTGGTTTATTTGCATCTTCAAAATAATTCTGTTTAGAGTTTCTAATTTTCTGTGCCAATTCTTCTTTCTCTATTAAATCCATTTTATGTTTAATTATATCCAGCTTCAATTTAATATCCTTTTTCTGTGGCATTTTCTGTAATTCTTTTTCAAGAATTTTATACTCATTTTCCAAGGCCTTAGAAGCTTGCCTTTTCCTAATGTTCTTTTTTCTTGTATAATCTATTATCAAACCTCTAGCATATGCCTTCATAGTGTCCCACACATTTTGCATTGAAGTATCCTCTTTTTTATTTTCTCTAAAGAAAAAAGCCAATTCCTTCTCCATCCATTGTGTAAAATCTTTCTCCTTTAAAATAGTATTATTTAATGTCCATCTCGATCTTTTTTTTTGTCCCTTCCATTTAATTGTCATTGGGCTATGATCTGCCCATGTACTTGTTTCAATGCTTGTTTCTTTAATATTAGATATTAGTTCTGTTGAGATCCAAATCATATCTAATCTGGACCATGATAAATGTCTATTTGAATAAAAAGTATATTGTTTAGCTTTAACGTTTCTTTCTCTCCAAATATCTTTTAAAGTTAATTCATCTGTCATTTTAAAAAAGGACCTTGGGAGAGCCTTTCTATTTTGCTTTGTTGTTGTTGCTATATAGTCCAGTTTATTGTCCACAATTCCATTAAAATCTCCCACCATAATTATATTAACATAGTCCAGTCCAATTATTTTCATGTGCAGTTTTTTATAAAACTCTTCTTGTTTATCATTCGGAGCATAAATTGCAATCAAGAGTATTTTTATGTTATTATCCATTATTTCTACCATTAATACCCTTCCATCTTCATCCGAGTAAATCAATTTTGCTGGAATAGCCTCTTTAATATATAAAACCACACCTCTTTTCTTACATTGAGTCAAAGAGGTAAATATTTTCCCTAATTTTGGCTGTAATAACAATTGTTCATGTTGTTTTTTAATATGAACTTCTTGTAAACAAATTATATCAAATTTTAATTTCTCTAATTTATGAAAAATTTTCCTTCTCTTAACAGCTGAATTAAGTCCGTTTATATTCATTGTAATCAGTTTTTTTTCCTCCATGATTATGCTTTATATTTAGATCTAACAGCTCTCGTGGGTCTCACTTCACGCTGTTCTTTATTATCAATCTGTCCCCCTATTGCTCCTTTCTCTTTTTCAGTCTCCAGTTGTTCATCTTGAAACACAATTAATGAAGTCTCCTTCTCTGCTTCCTCTCTTCTTCCTCCAAAAAATTCTGCTTGAAAAAGTTCTGCTTTCTCAATTGAGTCAATTCTATATCTCTGCTCTTGCCACGTAAACATTAATCCTTCTGGAATCAGCCATCTATAATTCACTTCATTTTCCAATAGTATTTTGGTCAGAAATTGATATTCTCTTCTCATCTCTCTCACTCTTCTAGGTATTTGTTTCAAAACCACAACCTCTTTACCCTTGTATTTCAGTGTTTTCTCTCTTGCTACTTGTAATATTTGCGTTTTAATGGATTTTTTGGTAAATCTAATATGAACTTCCCTGGGTAATTTGTTTCTCATCGCATATCTTGTATAGACTCGATATATCTCATCTATTCCATCCATCATCTTTTCCTGTGTAATTTCCAAAGCATCTGCCAAAATTTCTATCATTACCGCTGCCAGATTTTCTCCTTTTTCCTCCTCTATATTTTGAAATCTGAGGTAAAATTCTGACCTTTCCATCTCCCACCTCAGCATCCCACCTTTTTCTTGTTCGACCGCTGTTAATCTACTGTCAATATTTTCAATCTTCTTCTCTCTTTGTTTTCCTTCTTCCTCAATTTTTTGGAATTTCTCCTCATACTTAACCATCATTTGTTTAATATTTTCCACTTTTTCATCAGTCTTCTCTATTCTTTGTTCAATGGTGTCTGATTTTGTCTTGAGATCTTGAATTCCTTGAATAATCATCTGTAACTGTAAAGATATTTTTTCTTGTTCCTTATCTTGCTTCAACATTGTCTGAATTAAACGTTGTCCTCCAGCTGGTGGGGAAGCAGAGGTAGAAGCAGCAATGCCAGATGGTATTAGTTTCTTGCTCATTTCAATGTTTGCAAAACTTCAAATTCTTCTTAACTTTTAACCCAACTGGTAGGGCAGCCAATTATAATCCAAAATGGAGAACTCCAATAGTAAAAAACACGAAACCAAAGAGGAAACAGAAAAAAAAGAAGAGGAAAAATCTTCGGGTTCTTCCAGACCCTAATCCAATTACGAAATAATTCACCATAAAAAAGGAAAAAATAGAAAGAAAAAAACAAACAAATCCAAAAATAATAATATTAATTAAAAGCAAAAGAGAAGGGAAAATGCAAAAAGTGGGAGAAGAAAAACAAAAAGCAAAAAATTCCTTCAGGTTCTTCACACCTTAATCCAATTGAGAAATCTCAATAATCCAAAAAGATAATCCAAAAGTGGAAGAAGAGAGAAAACAAAAAAAAAAAATCAACCACAACAACAGAATAATCCAAAAAAAAAAAATATAAAAAGCAAAAAAATCCCAATAAAAATAAAAAAAAATAAAAAAGAAAAGAGAAGAAACTCTGAGGCTTTCCCTTTAAATTAAAAGGCAAAAATAAAAATATATATAAAAAAAACTAACAAATGGGGTACATATAAAAAAAAACACACTGCACTTTGTTATTTATCCAAGGCTCTTGTTATGACTCTCTTCTCCAACAGCTTCAAAGCCAAACCTCAAGTGTTAATAACAGTCCAGGAAAGCACCTGCAATAATATTTTGCTGTGCTCTCCCTCTATCTTATCACGTTAAAAAGTCCTTGAGATGAGGTCTTTTTACAATTCTCTCCAATTCAAATAGAGTACTTTCAAGCCTCTAGTTGGCAGTGTTACAAAGTTTCTTAATGCTCTTTCTCAGCCCCAACCGGAAAAAAGAATTAATATATACAAAAAAAAAAGAGAAAAAAAAAATGGCCAAAGGAAGCCTCTATCCTAAAAAAAATAAAAAAGTCAAAGGGAGCCTAAAAGTATATATATAAGAAAATTCAGTCCGGTTACCTAAGTCACAGTAAAATCTTTCCCAAAGAATATAGAAAAAAAAAAAAACACTCCAAGCCTCAATTTGACAGCACTTTAAAAACGCCGCTCAAACAATTACAGTCAAAAAAAAAACCCACAGCTTCCTCCTCTCTTCAGAATGAACTTTCCAATCTCATCGAATTTGCAACACAAAAGAGTTTTTCTCACCCAACCGACACACTTCATCCAGTCACTTTCTTTTCGGAGCTGTCCCGACTTCAGCAGCTATGGAGGCTGCCTCTCCGCCGCCAGCAAAAGGGCTTCTTCCGAATCTAACCAGAGACTTTGCGATGTCTCTGGGATCCTGGAACAGTGCCCTTCGCGATCACCGTCTCTCCGGGACGATTTAGGTCCGTTAGGACCGACCAGGGGCGAAAATATCAGCTGCGATCTCAGAGCCCCAAGATCGCAGCTGTAACGCCGGCACGAAGCTCCGCCTTCTCCCCAAAATTGTGGTCTCAAAATTATAAAATGACAATGTCAACAGCATATAAAGAAAACTTGTATAAGATGTTTTACAGGTGGCACTTTCCCCCGACAAGAATAGCAAGAATGTTTAAGAACAAATCTGAAAAATGCTGGAAATGTCATCAGATACCCGGCTCGTATTACCATATGTGGTGGACTTGTGAGGATGCTAGAAAATATTGGACTATAATTCGCATGTGGTTGGAAAAAATGATAAAGAAACATATTGATTTGAAACCAGAGATCTTCTTATTGGGAATTTTACCTGATATATATAGTAAAGATTTGAAATACCTGATTGTAAATGTATTAACAGCGGCCAGGATTGTATTTGCTAAAAATTGGAAGAATGAGAAAATACCATTACAGGAAGAAATTATTAAGAAAATATTGGAATGTGCTGAGATGAGTAGATTGACATTTGAAATTAGAGAGCAAGAGGATAAACAATTTTATGAAATTTGGGATCTTTTTTATAAATGGCTGGATGATAAAATACGATAATAGAATATTTAGAATGCTAGATAGTAAGGAATATCTTTATTTTGCTATTATTTTGCTATTTGATATTATATTTATAAAGGATTTTTTAGGATTGATTTGATATGACTAGATGATTTGTTGTGGAGTGGACTGGCTTGGAGTATTGTTGGCTCATTGAGCATGAATGATTAAAGGTATAGTCAAAAACTTCTTTTTTTAGTGATATTAGGATATATGGATTTGGATTGACAATATGAGTTGTTATGTAATGTAGTTGTAATTTGAGACTGCAGAATGAATGCACAAAAATGATGAACCAACTGACACACTGGATGTACATATGAGAGTTGATGTTTTTATGTTTTGTTTGTCTTGTTTGTTTGTAGAAAATTAATAAAAACTTTTTTTCAAAAAAAAAAAAATGGTATTGCTTGCTGTTTTTAAAAATCAAGCTTTTTGGTGCCTGAAGAAGAAAACGCGTGATGCCGGGGTCAGAAATACTGGTGCCTGGGGAGGCAAATTTTTTTTGATCCCAAATGCAAAAACGGATGCCAGGACGAAATTCGGGGTCGAATTCGAAACTTTAAAATGGTATTGCTTGCTGTTTTTAAAAATCAAGCTTTTTGGTGCCTGAAGAAGAAAACGCGTGATGCCGGGGTCAGAAAAACTGGTGCATGGGGAGGCAAATTTTTTTTGATCCCAAAAGCAAAAAAGGATGCCAGGACGAAATGCAGGGTCGATTTCCAAACTTAAAAATGGTATTGCTTGCTGTTTTTAAAAATCAAGCATTTTGGTGCCTGAAGAAGAAAACGCGTGATGCCGGGGTCAGAAAAACTGGTGCGTGGGGAGGCAATTTTTTTTGATCCCAAATGCAAAAACGGATGCCAGGACGAAATTCCGGGTCGAATTCCAAACTTAAAAATGGTATTGCTTGCTGTTTTTAAAAATCAAGCTTTTTGGTGCCTGAAGAAGAAAACGCGTGATGCCGGGGTCAGAAAAACTGGTGCTTTGGGAGGCAAAATTTTTTTGATCCCAAATGCAAAAACGGATGCCAGGACGAAATTCGGGGTTGAATTCCAAACTTAAAAATGATATTGCTTGCTTTTTTAAAAAATCAAGATTTTTTGTGCCTGAAGAAGAAAATGCGTGATCCCGGGGTCAGAAAAATTGGTGCCTGGGGAGGCAAATTTTTTTTGATCCCAAATGCAAAAACGGATGCCAGGACGTAATTCCGGGTCGAATTCCAAACTTAAAAATGGTATTGCTTGCTGTTTTTAAAAATCAAGCTTTTAGGTGCCTGAAGAAGAAAACACGTGATGCCGGGGTCAGAAAAACTGGTGCCTGGGGAGGTAAAATTTTTTTGATCCCAAATGCAAAAACGGATGCCAGGACGAAATTCGGGGTCGAATTCCAATCTTAAAAATGGTATTGCTTGCTGTTTTTAAAAATCAAGCTTTTTGGTGCCTAAAGAAGAAAACGCGTGATGCCGGGGTCAGAAAAAATGATGCCTGGGTAGGCAAAATTTTTTTGATCCCAAATGCAAAAACGGATGCCAGGACGAAATGCAGGGTCGAATTCCAAACTTAAAAATGGTATTGCTTGCTGTTTTTAAAAATCAAGCATTTTGGTGCCTGAAGAAGAAATCGCGTGATGCCGGGGTCAGAAAAACTGGTGCCTGGGGAGGCAAATTTTTTTTGATCCCAAATGCAAAAACGGATGCCAGGACGAAATTCGGGGTTGAATTCCAAACTTAAAAATGGTATTGCTTGCTGTTTTTAAAAATGAAGCTTTTTCGTGCCTGAAGAAGAAAACGCGTGATGCCGGGGTCAGAAAAACTGGTGCCTGGGGAGGCAAATATTTTTTGATCCCAAATGCAAAAATCCATGCCAGGATGAGTTTCGGGGTAGAATTCCATACTTAAAAATGGTATTGCTTGCTGTTTTTAAAAATCAGTCTTTTTGTGCCTGAAGAAGAAAACGCGTGATGCCGGTGTCAGAAAAAATGATGCCTGGGGAGGCAAAATTTTTTTGATCCCAAAGGCAAAAACGGATGCCAGGATGAGATTCAGGGTAGAATTCCCAACTTAAAAATGGTTTTGCTTGCTGTTTTTAAAAATCAAGCTTTTTGGTGCCTAAAGAAGAAAACGCGTGATGCCGGGGTCAGAAAAACTGGTGCCTGGGGAGGCAAATTTTTTTTGATCCCAAATGCAAAAACGGATGCCAGGACGAAATTCCGGGTCGAATTCCAAACTTAAAAATGGTATTGCTTGCTGTTTTTAAAAATCAAGCTTTTTGGTGCCTGAAGAAGAAAATGCGTGATGCCGGGGTCAGAAAAACTGGTGCCTGGGGAGGCAAAATTTTTTTGATCCAAAATGCAAAAACGGATGGCAGGACGAAATTCGGGGTCGAATTCCAAACTTAAAAATGGTATTGCTTGCTGTTTTTAAAAATCAAGCTTTTTGGTGCCTGAAGAAGAAAACGCGTGATGCCGGGGTCAGAAAAACTGGTGCCTGGGGAGGCAAATTTTTTTTGATCCCAAAAGCAAAAAAGGATGCCAGGACGAAATGCAGGGTCGATTTCCAAACTTAAAAATGGTATTGCTTGCTGTTTTTAAAAATGAAGCTTTTTGGTGCCTGAAGAAGAAAACGCGTGATGCCGGGGTCAGAAAAACTGGTGCCTGGGGAGGTAAAATTTTTTTGATCCCAAATGCAAAAACGGATGCCAGGATGAAATTCGGGGTCGATTTCCAATCTTAAAAATGGTATTGCTTGCTGTTTTTAAAAATCAAGCTTTTTGGTGCCTGAAGAAGAAAACGCGTGATGCCGGGGTCAGAAAAACTGGTGCCTGGGGAGGCAAATATTTTTTGATCCCAAATGCAAAAATCCATGCCAGGATGAGTTTCGGGGTAGAATTCCATACTTAAAAATGGTATTGCTTGCTGTTTTTAAAAATCAGTCTTTTTGTGCCTGAAGAAGAAAACGCGTGATGCCGGTGTCAGAAAAAATGATGCCTGGGGAGGCAAAATTTTTTTGATCCCAAAGGCAAAAACGGATGCCAGGATGAGATTCAGGGTAGAATTCCCAACTTAAAAATGGTTTTGCTTGCTGTTTTTAAAAATCAAGCTTTTTGGTGCCTGAAGAAGAAAACGCGTGATGCCGGGGTCAGAAAAACTGGTGCCTGGGGAGGCAAATTTTTTTTGATCCCAAATGCAGAAACGGATGCCAGGACGAAATTCCGGGTCGAATTCCAAACTTAAAAATGGTATTGCTTGCTGTTTTTAAAAATCAAGCTTTTTGGTGCCTGAAGAAGAAAATGCGTGATGCCGGGGTCAGAAAAACTGGTGCCTGGGGAGGCAAAATTTTTTTGATCCAAAATGCAAAAACGGATGGCAGGACGAAATTCGGGGTCGAATTCCAAACTTAAAAATGGTATTGCTTGCTGTTTTTAAAAATCAAGCTTTTTGGTGCCTGAAGAAGAAAACGCGTGATGCCGGGGTCAGAAAAACTGGTGCCTGGGGAGGCAAATTTTTTTTGATCCCAAAAGCAAAAAAGGATGCCAGGACGAAATGCAGGGTCGATTTCCAAACTTAAAAATGGTATTGCTTGCTGTTTTTAAAAATCAAGCTTTTTGGTGCCTGAAGAAGAAAACGCGTGATGCCGGGGTCAGAAAAACTGGTGCCTGGGGAGGTAAAATTTTTTTGATCCCAAATGCAAAAACGGATGCCAGGATGAAATTCGGGGTCGATTTCCAATCTTAAAAATGGTATTGCTTGCTGTTTTTAAAAATCAAGCTTTTTGGTGCCTAAAGAAGAAAACGCGTGATGCCGGGGTCAGAAAAAATGATGCCTGGGGAGGCAAATTTTTTTTGATCCCAAATGCAAAAACGGATGCCAGGACGAAATTCCGGGTCGAATTCCAAACTTAAAAATGGTATTGCTTGCTGTTTTTAAAAATCAAGCTTTTTGGTGCCTGAAGAAGAAAACGCGTGATGCCGGGGTCAGAAAAACTGGTGCCTGGGGAGGCAAATTTTTTTTGATCCCAAATGCAAAAACGGATGCCAGGACGAAATTCCGGGTCGAATTCCAAACTTAAAAATGGTATTGCTTGCTGTTTTTAAAAATCAAGCTTCTTGGTGCCTGAAAAAGAAAACACGTAATGCCGGGGTCAGAAAAACTGGTGCCTGGGGAGGTAAAAATTTTTTGATCCCAAATGCAAAAACGGATGCCAGGACGAAATTCGGGGTCGAATTCCAAACTTAAAAATGGTATTGCTTGCTGTTTTTAAAAATCAAGCTTTTTGGTGCCTGAAGAAGAAAACGCGTGATGCCGGGGTCAGAAATACTGGTGCCTGGGGAGGCAAATTTTTTTTGATCCCAAATGCAAAAATGGATGCCAGGACGAAATTCGGGGTCGAATTCCAAACTTAAAAATGGTATTGCTTGCTGTTTTTAAAAATCAAGCTTTTTGGTGCCTGAAGAAGAAAACGCGTGATGCCGGGGTCAGAAAAACTGGTGCCTGGGGAGGCAAATTTTTTTTGATCCCAAAAGCAAAAAAGGATGCCAGGACGAAATGCAGGGTCGATTTCCAAACTTAAAAATGGTATTGCTTGCTGTTTTTAAAAATCAAGCTTTTTGGTGCCTGAAGAAGAAAACGCGTGATGCCGGGGTCAGAAAAACTGGTGCCTGGGGAGGTAAAATTTTGTTGATCCCAAATGCAAAAACGGATGCCAGGATGAAATTCGGGGTCGAATTCCAATCTTAAAAATGGTATTGCTTGCTGTTTTTAAAAATCAAGCTTTTTGGTGCCTAAAGAAGAAAACGCGTGATGCCGGGGTCAGAAAAAATGATGCCTGGGTAGGCAAATTTTTTTTGATCCCAAATGCAAAAACGGATGCCAGGACGAAATTCCGGGTCGAATTCCAAACTTAAAAATGGTATTGCTTGCTGTTTTTAAAAATCAAGCTTTTTGGTGCCTGAAGAAGAAAACGCGTGATGCCGAGGTCAGAAAAACTGGTGCCTGGGGAGGCAAATTTTTTTTGATCCCAAATGCAAAAACGGATGCCAGGACGAAATTCCGGGTCGAATTCCAAACTTAAAAATGGTATTGCTTGCTGTTTTTAAAAATCAAGCTTCTTGGTGCCTGAAAAAGAAAACACGTAATGCCGGGGTCAGAAAAACTGGTGCCTGGGGAGGTAAAAAATTTTTGATCCCAAATGCAAAAACGGATGCCAGGACGAAATTCGGGGTCGAATTCCAATCTTAAAAATGGTATTGCTTGCTGTTTTTAAAAATCAAGCTTTTTGGTGCCTAAAGAAGAAAACGCGTGATGCCGGGGTCAGAAAAACTGGTGCCTGGGGAGGCAAATTTTTTTTGATCCCAAATGCAAAAACGGATGGCAGGACGAAATTCGGGGTCGAATTCCAAACTTAAAAATGGTATTGCTTGCTGTTTTTAAAAATCAAGCTTTTTGGTGCCTGAAGAAGAAAACGCGTGATGCCGGGGTCAGAAATACTGGTGCCTGGGGAGGCAAATTTTTTTTGATCCCAAATGCAAAAACGGATGCCAGGACGTAATTCCGGGTCGAATTCCAAACTTAAAAATGGTATTGCTTGCTGTTTTTAAAAATCAAGCTTTTAGGTGCCTGAAGAAGAAAACACGTGATGCCGGGGTCAGAAAAACTGGTGCCTGGGGAGGTAAAATTTTTTTGATCCCAAATGCAAAAACGGATACCAGGACGAAATTCGGGGTCGAATTCCAATCTTAAAAATGGTATTGCTTGCTGTTTTTAAAAATCAAGCTTTTTGGTGCCTAAAGAAGAAAACGCGTGATGCCGGGGTCAGAAAAAATGATGCCTGGGTAGGCAAAATTTTTTTGATCCCAAATGCAAAAACGGATGCCAGGACGAAATGCAGGGTCGAATTCCAAACTTAAAAATGGTATTGCTTGCTGTTTTTAAAAATCAAGCATTTTGGTGCCTGAAGAAGAAATCGCGTGATGCCGGGGTCAGAAAAACTGGTGCCTGGGGAGGCAAATTTTTTTTGATCCCAAATGCAAAAACGGATGCCAGGACGAAATTCGGGGTTGAATTCCAAACTTAAAAATGGTATTGCTTGCTGTTTTTAAAAATGAAGCTTTTTCGTGCCTGAAGAAGAAAACGCGTGATGCCGGGGTCAGAAAAACTGGTGCCTGGGGAGGCAAATATTTTTTGATCCCAAATGCAAAAATCCATGCCAGGATGAGTTTCGGGGTAGAATTCCATACTTAAAAATGGTATTGCTTGCTGTTTTTAAAAATCAGTCTTTTTGTGCCTGAAGAAGAAAACGCGTGATGCCGGTGTCAGAAAAAATGATGCCTGGGGAGGCAAAATTTTTTTGATCCCAAAGGCAAAAACGGATGCCAGGATGAGATTCAGGGTAGAATTCCCAACTTAAAAATGGTTTTGCTTGCTGTTTTTAAAAATCAAGCTTTTTGGTGCCTGAAGAAGAAAACGCGTGATGCCGGGGTCAGAAAAACTGGTGCCTGGGGAGGCAAATTTTTTTTGATCCCAAATGCAAAAACGGATGCCAGGACGAAATTCCGGGTCGAATTCCAAACTTAAAAATGGTATTGCTTGCTGTTTTTAAAAATCAAGCTTTTTGGTGCCTGAAGAAGAAAATGCGTGATGCCGGGGTCAGAAAAACTGGTGCCTGGGGAGGCAAAATTTTTTTGATCCAAAATGCAAAAACGGATGGCAGGACGAAATTCGGGGTCGAATTCCAAACTTAAAAATGGTATTGCTTGCTGTTTTTAAAAATCAAGCTTTTTGGTGCCTGAAGAAGAAAACGCGTGATGCCGGGGTCAGAAAAACTGGTGCCTGGGGAGGCAAATTTTTTTTGATCCCAAAAGCAAAAAAGGATGCCAGGACGAAATGCAGGGTCGATTTCCAAACTTAAAAATGGTATTGCTTGCTGTTTTTAAAAATCAAGCTTTTTGGTGCCTGAAGAAGAAAACGCGTGATGCCGGGGTCAGAAAAACTGGTGCCTGGGGAGGTAAAATTTTTTTGATCCCAAATGCAAAAACGGATGCCAGGATGAAATTCGGGGTCGATTTCCAATCTTAAAAATGGTATTGCTTGCTGTTTTTAAAAATCAAGCTTTTTGGTGCCTAAAGAAGAAAACGCGTGATGCCGGGGTCAGAAAAAATGATGCCTGGGGAGGCAAATTTTTTTTGATCCCAAATGCAAAAACGGATGCCAGGACGAAATTCCGGGTCGAATTCCAAACTTAAAAATGGTATTGCTTGCTGTTTTTAAAAATCAAGCTTTTTGGTGCCTGAAGAAGAAAACGCGTGATGCCGGGGTCAGAAAAACTGGTGCCTGGGGAGGCAAATTTTTTTTGATCCCAAATGCAAAAACGGATGCCAGGACGAAATTCCGGGTCGAATTCCAAACTTAAAAATGGTATTGCTTGCTGTTTTTAAAAATCAAGCTTCTTGGTGCCTGAAAAAGAAAACACGTAATGCCGGGGTCAGAAAAACTGGTGCCTGGGGAGGTAAAAAATTTTTGATCCCAAATGCAAAAACGGATGCCAGGACGAAATTCAGGGTCGAATTCCAAACTTAAAAATGGTATTGCTTGCTGTTTTTAAAAATCAAGCTTTTTGGTGCCTGAAGAAGAAAACGCGTGATGCCGGGGTCAGAAATACTGGTGCCTGGGGAGGCAAATTTTTTTTGATCCCAAATGCAAAAATGGATGCCAGGACGAAATTCGGGGTCGAATTCCAAACTTAAAAATGGTATTGCTTGCTGTTTTTAAAAATCAAGCTTTTTGGTGCCTGAAGAAGAAAACGCGTGATGCCGGGGTCAGAAAAACTGGTGCCTGGGGAGGCAAATTTTTTTTGATCCCAAATGCAAAAATGGATGCCAGGACGAAATGCAGGGTCGATTTCCAAACTTAAAAATGGTATTGCTTGCTGTTTTTAAAAATCAAGCTTTTTGGTGCCTGAAGAAGAAAACGCGTGATGCCGGGGTCAGAAAAACTGGTGCCTGGGGAGGTAAAATTTTGTTGATCCCAAATGCAAAAACGGATGCCAGGACGAAATTCCGGGTCGAATTCCAAACTTAAAAATGGTATTGCTTGCTGTTTTTAAAAATCAAGCTTTTTGGTGCCTGAAGAAGAAAACGCGTGATGCCGAGGTCAGAAAAACTGGTGCCTGGGGAGGCAAATTTTTTTTGATCCCAAATGCAAAAACGGATGCCAGGACGAAATTCCGGGTCGAATTCCAAACTTAAAAATGGTATTGCTTGCTGTTTTTAAAAATCAAGCTTCTTGGTGCCTGAAAAAGAAAACACGTAATGCCGGGGTCAGAAAAACTGGTGCCTGGGGAGGTAAAAAATTTTTGATCCCAAATGCAAAAACGGATGCCAGGACGAAATTCGGGGTCGAATTCCAATCTTAAAAATGGTATTGCTTGCTGTTTTTAAAAATCAAGCTTTTTGGTGCCTAAAGAAGAAAACGCGTGATGCCGGTGTCAGAAAAAATGATGCCTGGGTAGGCAAAATTTTTTTGATCCCAAAGGCAAAAATGGATGCCAGGATGAGATTCAGGGTAGAATTCCAAACTTAAAAATGGTTTTGCTTGCTGTTTTTAAAAATCAAGCTTTTTGGTGCCTGAAGAAGAAAACGCGTGATGCCGGGGTCAGAAAAACTGGTGCCTGGGGAGGCAAATTTTTTTTGATCCCAAATGCAAAAACGGATGCCAGGATGAAATGCAGGGTCGATTTCCAAACTTAAAAATGGTATTGCTTGCTGTTTTTAAAAATCAAGCTTTTTGGTGCTTGAAGAAGAAAACGCGTGATGCCGGGGTCAGAAAAACTGGTGCCTGGGGAGGCAAATTTTTTTGATCCCAAATGCAAAAACGGATGCCAGGACGAAATTCTGGGTCGAATTCCAAACTTAAAAATGGTATTGCTTGCTGTTTTTAAAAATCAAGCTTTTAGGTGCCTGAAGAAGAAAACACGTGATGCCGGGGTCAGAAAAACTGGTGCCTGGGGAGGTAAAATTTTTTTGATCCCAAATGCAAAAACGGATGCCAGGACGAAATTCGGGGTCGAATTCCAATCTTAAAAATGGTATTGCTTGCTGTTTTTAAAAATCAAGCTTTTTGGTGCCTGAAGAAGAAAACACGTGATGCCGGGGTCAGAAAAACTGGTGCCTGGGGAGGCAAATTTTTTTTGATCCCAAATGCAAAAACGGATGCCAGGACGAAATGCAGGTTCGATTTCCAAACTTAAAAATGGTATTGCTTGCTGTTTTTAAAAATCAAGCTTTTTGGTGCCTGAAGAAGAAAACGCGTGATGCCGGGGTCAGAAAAACTGGTGCCTGGGGAGGTAAAATTTTTTTGATCCCAAATGCAAAAACGGATGCCAGGACGAAATTCGGGGTCGAATTCCAATCTTAAAAATGGTATTGCTTGCTGTTTTTAAAAATCAAGCTTTTTGGTGCCTAAAGAAGAAAACGCGTGATGCCGGGGTCAGAAAAAATTATGCCTGGGTAGGCAAATTTTTTTTGATCCCAAATGCAAACCCGGATGCCAGGACAAAATTCCGGGTCGAATTCCAAACTTAAAAATGGTATTGCTTGCTGTTTTTAAAAATCAAGCTTTTTGGTGCCTGAAGAAGAAAACGCGTGATGCCGGCATCAGAAAAATTGATGCCTGGGTAGGCAAAAAATTTTTGATCCCAAAGGCAAAAATCCATGTCAGGATGAGTTTCGGGGTAGAATTCCATACTTAAAAATGGTATTGCTTGCTGTTTTTAAAAATCAGTCTTTTTGTGCCTGAAGAAGAAAACACGTGATGCCGGGGTCAGAAAAACTGGTGCCTGGGTAGGCAAAATTTTTTTGATCCCAAATGCAAAAACGGATGCCAGGACGAAATGCAGGGTCGAATTCCAAATTTAAAAATGGTATTGCTTGCTGTTTTTAAAAATCAAGCTTTTTGGTGCCTGAAGAAGAAAACACGTGATGCCGGGGTCAGAAAAACTGGTGCCTGGGTAGGCAAAAATTTTTTGATCCCAAATGCAAAAACGGATGCCAGGACGAAATGCAGGGTCGAATTCCAAACTTAAAAATGGTATTGCTTGCTGTTTTTAAAAATCAAGCTTTTTGGTGCCTGAAGAAGAAAACTTGTGATGCCGGGGTCAGAAAAACTGGTGCCTGGGGAGGCAAAATTTTTTTGATCCAAAATGCAAAAACGGATGGCAGGACGAAATTCGGGGTCGAATTCCAAACTTAAAAATGGTATTGCTTGCTGTTTTTAAAAATCAAGCTTTTTGGTGCCTGAAGAAGAAAACGCGTGATGCCGGGGTCAGAAATACTGGTGCTTGGGGAGGCAAATTTTTTTAGATCCCAAATGCAAAAACGGATGCCAGGACGAAATTCGGGGTCGAATTCGAAACTTAAAAATGGTATTGCTTGCTGTTTTTAAAAATCAAGCTTTTTGGTGCCTGAAGAAGAAAACGCGTGATGCCGGGGTCAGAAAAACTGGTGCCTGGGGAGGCAAATTTTTTTTGATCCCAAAAGCAAAAAAGGATGCCAGGACGAAATGCAGGGTCGATTTCCAAACTTAAAAATGGTATTGCTTGCTGTTTTTAAAAATCAAGCATTTTGGTGCCTGAAGAAGAAAACGCGTGATGCCGGGGTCAGAAAAACTGGTGCGTGGGGAGGCAAATTTTTTTTGATCCCAAATGCAAAAACGGATGCCAGGACGAAATTCCGGGTCGAATTCCAAACTTAAAAATGGTATTGCTTGCTGTTTTTAAAAATCAAGCTTTTTGGTGCCTGAAGAAGAAAACGCGTGATGCCGGGGTCAGAAAAACTGGTGCGTGGGGAGGCAAAAATTTTTTGATCCCAAATGCAAAAACGGATGCCAGGACGAAATTCGGGGTTGAATTCCAAACTTAAAAATGATATTGCTTGCTTTTTTAAAAAATCAAGATTTTTTGTGCCTGAAGAAGAAAATGCGTGATACCGGGGTCAGAAAAACTGGTGCCTGGGGAGGCAAATTTTTTTTGATCCCAAATGCAAAAACGGATGCCAGGACGAAATGCAGGGTCGAATTCCAAACTTAAAAATGGTATTGCTTGCTGTTTTTAAAAATCAAGCATTTTGGTGCCTGAAGAAGAAAACGCGTGATGCCGGGGTCAGAAAAACTGGTGCCTGGGGAGGCAAATTTTTTTTGATCCCAAATGCAAAAACGGATGGCAGGACGAAATTCGGGGTCGAATTCCAAACTTAAAAATGGTATTGCTTGCTGTTTTTAAAAATCAAGCTTTTTGGTGCCTGAAGAAGAAAACGCGTGATGCCGGGGTCAGAAATACTGGTGCCTGGGGAGGCAAATTTTTTTTGATCCCAAATGCAAAAACGGATGCCAGGATGTAATTCCGGGTCGAATTCCAAACTTAAAAATGGTATTGCTTGCTGTTTTTAAAAATCAAGCTTTTAGGTGCCTGAAGAAGAAAACGCTTGATGCCGGGGTCAGAAAAACTGGTGCCTGGGGAGGCAAATTTTTTTTGATCCCAAATGCAAAAATCCATGCCAGGATGAGTTTCGGGGTAGAATTCCATACTTAAAAATGGTATTGCTTGCTGTTTTTAAAAATCAGTCTTTTTGTGCCTGAAGAAGAAAACACGTAATGCCGGGGTCAGAAAAACTGGTGCCTGGGGAGGTAAAAAATTTTTGATCCCAAATGCAAAAACGGATGCCAGGACGAAATTCGGGGTCGAATTCCAATCTTAAAAATGGTATTGCTTGCTGTTTTTAAAAATCAAGCTTTTTGGTGCCTAAAGAAGAAAACGCGTGATGCCGGTGTCAGAAAAAATGATGCCTGGGTAGGCAAAATTTTTTTGATCCCAAAGGCAAAAATGGATGCCAGGATGAGATTCAGGGTAGAATTCCAAACTTAAAAATGGTTTTGCTTGCTGTTTTTAAAAATCAAGCTTTTTGGTGCCTGAAGAAGAAAACGCGTGATGCCGGGGTCAGAAAAACTGGTGCCTGGGGAGGCAAATTTTTTTTGATCCCAAATGCAAAAACGGATGCCAGGATGAAATGCAGGGTCGATTTCCAAACTTAAAAATGGTATTGCTTGCTGTTTTTAAAAATCAAGCTTTTTGGTGCTTGAAGAAGAAAACGCGTGATGCCGGGGTCAGAAAAACTGGTGCCTGGGGAGGCAAATTTTTTTGATCCCAAATGCAAAAACGGATGCCAGGATGAAATTCTGGGTCGAATTCCAAACTTAAAAATGGTATTGCTTGCTGTTTTTAAAAATCAAGCTTTTAGGTGCCTGAAGAAGAAAACACGTGATGCCGGGGTCAGAAAAACTGGTGCCTGGGGAGGTAAAATTTTTTTGATCCCAAATGCAAAAACGGATGCCAGGACGAAATTCGGGGTCGAATTCCAATCTTAAAAATGGTATTGCTTGCTGTTTTTAAAAATCAAGCTTTTTGGTGCCTGAAGAAGAAAACACGTGATGCCGGGGTCAGAAAAACTGGTGCCTGGGGAGGCAAATTTTTTTTGATCCCAAATGCAAAAACGGATGCCAGGACGAAATGCAGGTTCGATTTCCAAACTTAAAAATGGTATTGCTTGCTGTTTTTAAAAATCAAGCTTTTTGGTGCCTGAAGAAGAAAACGCGTGATGCCGGGGTCAGAAAAACTGGTGCCTGGGGAGGTAAAATTTTTTTGATCCCAAATGCAAAAACGGATGCCAGGACGAAATTCGGGGTCGAATTCCAATCTTAAAAATGGTATTGCTTGCTGTTTTTAAAAATCAAGCTTTTTGGTGCCTAAAGAAGAAAACGCGTGATGCCGGGGTCAGAAAAAATTATGCCTGGGTAGGCAAATTTTTTTTGATCCCAAATGCAAACCCGGATGCCAGGACAAAATTCCGGGTCGAATTCCAAACTTAAAAATGGTATTGCTTGCTGTTTTTAAAAATCAAGCTTTTTGGTGCCTGAAGAAGAAAACGCGTGATGCCGGGGTCAGAAAAACTGGTGCCTGGGTAGGCAAAAATTTTTTGATCCCAAATGCAAAAACGGATGCCAGGACGAAATGCAGGGTCGAATTCCAAACTTAAAAATGGTATTGCTTGCTGTTTTTAAAAATCAAGCTTTTTGGTGCCTGAAGAAGAAAACTTGTGATGCCGGGGTCAGAAAAACTGGTGCCTGGGGAGGCAAAATTTTTTTGATCCAAAATGCAAAAACGGATGGCAGGACGAAATTCGGGGTCGAATTCCAAACTTAAAAATGGTATTGCTTGCTGTTTTTAAAAATCAAGCTTTTTGGTGCCTGAAGAAGAAAACGCGTGATGCCGGGGTCAGAAAAACTGGTGCCTGGGGAGGCAAATTTTTTTGATCCCAAATGCAAAAACGGATGCCAGGACGAAATTCTGGGTCGAATTCCAAACTTAAAAATGGTATTGCTTGCTGTTTTTAAAAATCAAGCTTTTAGGTGCCTGAAGAAGAAAACGCGTGATGCCGGGGTCAGAAAAACTGGTTCCTGGGGAGGTAAAATTTTTTTGATCCCAAATGCAAAAACAGATGCCAGGACGAAATTCGGGGTCGAATTCCAATCTTAAAAATGGTATTGCTTGCTGTTTTTAAAAATCAAGCTTTTTGGTGCCTGAAGAAGAAAACGCGTGATGCCGGGGTCAGAAAAACTGGTTCCTGGGGAGGTAAAATTTTTTTGATCCCAAATGCAAAAACGGATGCCAGGACGAAATTCGGGGTCGAATTCCAATCTTAAAAATGGTATTGCTTGCTGTTTTTAAAAATCAAGCTTTTTGGTGCCTGAAGAAGAAAACACGTGATGCCGGGGTCAGAAAAACTGGTGCCTGGGGAGGCAAATTTTTTTTGATCCCAAATGCAAAAAGGGATGGCAGGACGAAATTCGGGGTCGAATTCCAAACTTAAAAATGGTATTGCTTGCTGTTTTTAAAAATGAAGCTTTTTCGTGCCTGAAGAAGAAAACGCTTGATGCCGGGGTCAGAAAAACTGGTGCCTGGAGAGGTAAAAATTTTTTGATCCCAAATGCAAAAACGGATGCCAGGACGAAATTCCGGGTCGAATTCCGTCCTTAAAAATGGTATTGCTTGCTGTTTTTAAAAATGAAGCTTTTTCGTGCCTGAAGAAGAAAACGCGTGATGCCGGGGTCAGAAAAACTGGTGCCTGGGGAGGCAAATTTTTTTTGATCCCAAATGCAAAAATCCATGCCAGGATGAGTTTCGGGGTAGAATTCCATACTTAAAAATGGTATTGCTTGCTGTTTTTAAAAATCAGTCTTTTTGTGCCTGAAGAAGAAAACACGTGATGCCGGTGTCAGAAAAAATGATGCCTGGGGAGGCAAATTTTTTTTGATCCCAAAGGCAAAAACGGATGCCAGGATGAGATTCAGGGTAGAATTCCAAACTTAAAAATGGTTTTGCTTGCTGTTTTTAAAAATCAAGCTTTTTGGTGCCTGAAGAAGAAAACGCGTGATGCCGGGGTCAGAAAAAATGATGCCTGGGGAGGCAAATTTTTTTTGATCCCAAATGCAAAAACGGATGCCAGGACGAAATGCAGGGTGGATTTCCAAACTTAAAAATGTTATTGCTTGCTGTTTTTAAAAATCAAGCTTTTTGGTGCCTGAAGAAGAAAACGCGTGATGCCGGGGTCAGAAAAACTGGTGCCTGGGGAGGCAAATTTTTTTGATCCCAAATGCAAAAACGGATGCCAGGACGAAATTCTGGGTCGAATTCCAAACTTAAAAATGGTTTTGCTTGCTGTTTTTAAAAATCAAGCTTTTTGGTGCCTGAAGAAGAAAACGCGTGATGCCGGGGTCAGAAAAACTGGTGCCTGGGGAGGCAAAATTTTTTTGATCCCCAATGCAAAAACGGATGCCAGGATGAAATTCGGGGTCGATTTCCAATCTTAAAAATGGTATTGCTTGCTGTTTTTAAAAATCAAGCTTTTTGGTGCCTAAAGAAGAAAACGCGTGATGCCGGGGTCAGAAAAAATGATGCCTGGGGAGGCAAATTTTTTTTGATCCCAAATGCAAAAACGGATGCCAGGACGAAATTCCGGGTCGAATTCCAAACTTAAAAATGGTATTGCTTGCTGTTTTTAAAAATCAAGCTTTTTGGTGCCTGAAGAAGAAAACGCGTGATGCCGGGGTCAGAAAAACTGGTGCCTGGGGAGGCAAATTTTTTTTGATCCCAAATGCAAAAACGGATGCCAGGACGAAATTCCGGGTCGAATTCCAAACTTAAAAATGGTATTGCTTGCTGTTTTTAAAAATCAAGCTTCTTGGTGCCTGAAAAAGAAAACACGTAATGCCGGGGTCAGAAAAACTGGTGCCTGGGGAGGTAAAAATTTTTTGATCCCAAATGCAAAAACGGATGCCAGGACGAAATTCGGGGTCGAATTCCAAACTTAAAAATGGTATTGCTTGCTGTTTTTAAAAATCAAGCTTTTTGGTGCCTGAAGAAGAAAACGCGTGATGCCGGGGTCAGAAATACTGGTGCCTGGGGAGGCAAATTTTTTTTGATCCCAAATGCAAAAATGGATGCCAGGACGAAATTCGGGGTCGAATTCCAAACTTAAAAATGGTATTGCTTGCTGTTTTTAAAAATCAAGCTTTTTGGTGCCTGAAGAAGAAAACGCGTGATGCCGGGGTCAGAAAAACTGGTGCCTGGGGAGGCAAATTTTTTTTGATCCCAAAAGCAAAAAAGGATGCCAGGACGAAATGCAGGGTCGATTTCCAAACTTAAAAATGGTATTGCTTGCTGTTTTTAAAAATCAAGCTTTTTGGTGCCTGAAGAAGAAAACGCGTGATGCCGGGGTCAGAAAAACTGGTGCCTGGGGAGGTAAAATTTTGTTGATCCCAAATGCAAAAACGGATGCCAGGATGAAATTCGGGGTCGAATTCCAATCTTAAAAATGGTATTGCTTGCTGTTTTTAAAAATCAAGCTTTTTGGTGCCTAAAGAAGAAAACGCGTGATGCCGGGGTCAGAAAAAATGATGCCTGGGTAGGCAAATTTTTTTTGATCCCAAATGCAAAAACGGATGCCAGGACGAAATTCCGGGTCGAATTCCAAACTTAAAAATGGTATTGCTTGCTGTTTTTAAAAATCAAGCTTCTTGGTGCCTGAAAAAGAAAACACGTAATGCCGGGGTCAGAAAAACTGGTGCCTGGGGAGGTAAAAAATTTTTGATCCCAAATGCAAAAACGGATGCCAGGACGAAATTCGGGGTCGAATTCCAATCTTAAAAATGGTATTGCTTGCTGTTTTTAAAAATCAAGCTTTTTGGTGCCTAAAGAAGAAAACGCGTGATGCCGGGGTCAGAAAAACTGGTGCCTGGGGAGGCAAATTTTTTTTGATCCCAAATGCAAAAACGGATGGCAGGACGAAATTCGGGGTCGAATTCCAAACTTAAAAATGGTATTGCTTGCTGTTTTTAAAAATCAAGCTTTTTGGTGCCTGAAGAAGAAAACGCGTGATGCCGGGGTCAGAAATACTGGTGCCTGGGGAGGCAAATTTTTTTTGATCCCAAATGCAAAAACGGATGCCAGGACGTAATTCCGGGTCGAATTCCAAACTTAAAAATGGTATTGCTTGCTGTTTTTAAAAATCAAGCTTTTAGGTGCCTGAAGAAGAAAACACGTGATGCCGGGGTCAGAAAAACTGGTGCCTGGGGAGGTAAAATTTTTTTGATCCCAAATGCAAAAACGGATACCAGGACGAAATTCGGGGTCGAATTCCAATCTTAAAAATGGTATTGCTTGCTGTTTTTAAAAATCAAGCTTTTTGGTGCCTAAAGAAGAAAACGCGTGATGCCGGGGTCAGAAAAAATGATGCCTGGGTAGGCAAAATTTTTTTGATCCCAAATGCAAAAACGGATGCCAGGACGAAATGCAGGGTCGAATTCCAAACTTAAAAATGGTATTGCTTGCTGTTTTTAAAAATCAAGCATTTTGGTGCCTGAAGAAGAAATCGCGTGATGCCGGGGTCAGAAAAACTGGTGCCTGGGGAGGCAAATTTTTTTTGATCCCAAATGCAAAAACGGATGCCAGGACGAAATTCGGGGTTGAATTCCAAACTTAAAAATGGTATTGCTTGCTGTTTTTAAAAATGAAGCTTTTTCGTGCCTGAAGAAGAAAACGCGTGATGCCGGGGTCAGAAAAACTGGTGCCTGGGGAGGCAAATATTTTTTGATCCCAAATGCAAAAATCCATGCCAGGATGAGTTTCGGGGTAGAATTCCATACTTAAAAATGGTATTGCTTGCTGTTTTTAAAAATCAGTCTTTTTGTGCCTGAAGAAGAAAACGCGTGATGCCGGTGTCAGAAAAAATGATGCCTGGGGAGGCAAAATTTTTTTGATCCCAAAGGCAAAAACGGATGCCAGGATGAGATTCAGGGTAGAATTCCCAACTTAAAAATGGTTTTGCTTGCTGTTTTTAAAAATCAAGCTTTTTGGTGCCTGAAGAAGAAAACGCGTGATGCCGGGGTCAGAAAAACTGGTGCCTGGGGAGGCAAATTTTTTTTGATCCCAAATGCAAAAACGGATGCCAGGACGAAATTCCGGGTCGAATTCCAAACTTAAAAATGGTATTGCTTGCTGTTTTTAAAAATCAAGCTTTTTGGTGCCTGAAGAAGAAAATGCGTGATGCCGGGGTCAGAAAAACTGGTGCCTGGGGAGGCAAAATTTTTTTGATCCAAAATGCAAAAACGGATGGCAGGACGAAATTCGGGGTCGAATTCCAAACTTAAAAATGGTATTGCTTGCTGTTTTTAAAAATCAAGCTTTTTGGTGCCTGAAGAAGAAAACGCGTGATGCCGGGGTCAGAAAAACTGGTGCCTGGGGAGGCAAATTTTTTTTGATCCCAAAAGCAAAAAAGGATGCCAGGACGAAATGCAGGGTCGATTTCCAAACTTAAAAATGGTATTGCTTGCTGTTTTTAAAAATCAAGCTTTTTGGTGCCTGAAGAAGAAAACGCGTGATGCCGGGGTCAGAAAAACTGGTGCCTGGGGAGGTAAAATTTTTTTGATCCCAAATGCAAAAACGGATGCCAGGATGAAATTCGGGGTCGATTTCCAATCTTAAAAATGGTATTGCTTGCTGTTTTTAAAAATCAAGCTTTTTGGTGCCTAAAGAAGAAAACGCGTGATGCCGGGGTCAGAAAAAATGATGCCTGGGGAGGCAAATTTTTTTTGATCCCAAATGCAAAAACGGATGCCAGGACGAAATTCCGGGTCGAATTCCAAACTTAAAAATGGTATTGCTTGCTGTTTTTAAAAATCAAGCTTTTTGGTGCCTGAAGAAGAAAACGCGTGATGCCGGGGTCAGAAAAACTGGTGCCTGGGGAGGCAAATTTTTTTTGATCCCAAATGCAAAAACGGATGCCAGGACGAAATTCCGGGTCGAATTCCAAACTTAAAAATGGTATTGCTTGCTGTTTTTAAAAATCAAGCTTCTTGGTGCCTGAAAAAGAAAACACGTAATGCCGGGGTCAGAAAAACTGGTGCCTGGGGAGGTAAAAAATTTTTGATCCCAAATGCAAAAACGGATGCCAGGACGAAATTCAGGGTCGAATTCCAAACTTAAAAATGGTATTGCTTGCTGTTTTTAAAAATCAAGCTTTTTGGTGCCTGAAGAAGAAAACGCGTGATGCCGGGGTCAGAAATACTGGTGCCTGGGGAGGCAAATTTTTTTTGATCCCAAATGCAAAAATGGATGCCAGGACGAAATTCGGGGTCGAATTCCAAACTTAAAAATGGTATTGCTTGCTGTTTTTAAAAATCAAGCTTTTTGGTGCCTGAAGAAGAAAACGCGTGATGCCGGGGTCAGAAAAACTGGTGCCTGGGGAGGCAAATTTTTTTTGATCCCAAATGCAAAAATGGATGCCAGGACGAAATGCAGGGTCGATTTCCAAACTTAAAAATGGTATTGCTTGCTGTTTTTAAAAATCAAGCTTTTTGGTGCCTGAAGAAGAAAACGCGTGATGCCGGGGTCAGAAAAACTGGTGCCTGGGGAGGTAAAATTTTGTTGATCCCAAATGCAAAAACGGATGCCAGGACGAAATTCCGGGTCGAATTCCAAACTTAAAAATGGTATTGCTTGCTGTTTTTAAAAATCAAGCTTTTTGGTGCCTGAAGAAGAAAACGCGTGATGCCGAGGTCAGAAAAACTGGTGCCTGGGGAGGCAAATTTTTTTTGATCCCAAATGCAAAAACGGATGCCAGGACGAAATTCCGGGTCGAATTCCAAACTTAAAAATGGTATTGCTTGCTGTTTTTAAAAATCAAGCTTCTTGGTGCCTGAAAAAGAAAACACGTAATGCCGGGGTCAGAAAAACTGGTGCCTGGGGAGGTAAAAAATTTTTGATCCCAAATGCAAAAACGGATGCCAGGACGAAATTCGGGGTCGAATTCCAATCTTAAAAATGGTATTGCTTGCTGTTTTTAAAAATCAAGCTTTTTGGTGCCTAAAGAAGAAAACGCGTGATGCCGGTGTCAGAAAAAATGATGCCTGGGTAGGCAAAATTTTTTTGATCCCAAAGGCAAAAATGGATGCCAGGATGAGATTCAGGGTAGAATTCCAAACTTAAAAATGGTTTTGCTTGCTGTTTTTAAAAATCAAGCTTTTTGGTGCCTGAAGAAGAAAACGCGTGATGCCGGGGTCAGAAAAACTGGTGCCTGGGGAGGCAAATTTTTTTTGATCCCAAATGCAAAAACGGATGCCAGGATGAAATGCAGGGTCGATTTCCAAACTTAAAAATGGTATTGCTTGCTGTTTTTAAAAATCAAGCTTTTTGGTGCTTGAAGAAGAAAACGCGTGATGCCGGGGTCAGAAAAACTGGTGCCTGGGGAGGCAAATTTTTTTGATCCCAAATGCAAAAACGGATGCCAGGACGAAATTCTGGGTCGAATTCCAAACTTAAAAATGGTATTGCTTGCTGTTTTTAAAAATCAAGCTTTTAGGTGCCTGAAGAAGAAAACACGTGATGCCGGGGTCAGAAAAACTGGTGCCTGGGGAGGTAAAATTTTTTTGATCCCAAATGCAAAAACGGATGCCAGGACGAAATTCGGGGTCGAATTCCAATCTTAAAAATGGTATTGCTTGCTGTTTTTAAAAATCAAGCTTTTTGGTGCCTGAAGAAGAAAACACGTGATGCCGGGGTCAGAAAAACTGGTGCCTGGGGAGGCAAATTTTTTTTGATCCCAAATGCAAAAACGGATGCCAGGACGAAATGCAGGTTCGATTTCCAAACTTAAAAATGGTATTGCTTGCTGTTTTTAAAAATCAAGCTTTTTGGTGCCTGAAGAAGAAAACGCGTGATGCCGGGGTCAGAAAAACTGGTGCCTGGGGAGGTAAAATTTTTTTGATCCCAAATGCAAAAACGGATGCCAGGACGAAATTCGGGGTCGAATTCCAATCTTAAAAATGGTATTGCTTGCTGTTTTTAAAAATCAAGCTTTTTGGTGCCTAAAGAAGAAAACGCGTGATGCCGGGGTCAGAAAAAATTATGCCTGGGTAGGCAAATTTTTTTTGATCCCAAATGCAAACCCGGATGCCAGGACAAAATTCCGGGTCGAATTCCAAACTTAAAAATGGTATTGCTTGCTGTTTTTAAAAATCAAGCTTTTTGGTGCCTGAAGAAGAAAACGCGTGATGCCGGCATCAGAAAAATTGATGCCTGGGTAGGCAAAAAATTTTTGATCCCAAAGGCAAAAATCCATGTCAGGATGAGTTTCGGGGTAGAATTCCATACTTAAAAATGGTATTGCTTGCTGTTTTTAAAAATCAGTCTTTTTGTGCCTGAAGAAGAAAACACGTGATGCCGGGGTCAGAAAAACTGGTGCCTGGGGAGGTAAAATTTTGTTGATCCCAAATGCAAAAACGGATGCCAGGACGAAATTCCGGGTCGAATTCCAAACTTAAAAATGGTATTGCTTGCTGTTTTTAAAAATCAAGCTTTTTGGTGCCTGAAGAAGAAAACGCGTGATGCCGAGGTCAGAAAAACTGGTGCCTGGGGAGGCAAATTTTTTTTGATCCCAAATGCAAAAACGGATGCCAGGACGAAATTCCGGGTCGAATTCCAAACTTAAAAATGGTATTGCTTGCTGTTTTTAAAAATCAAGCTTCTTGGTGCCTGAAAAAGAAAACACGTAATGCCGGGGTCAGAAAAACTGGTGCCTGGGGAGGTAAAAAATTTTTGATCCCAAATGCAAAAACGGATGCCAGGACGAAATTCGGGGTCGAATTCCAATCTTAAAAATGGTATTGCTTGCTGTTTTTAAAAATCAAGCTTTTTGGTGCCTAAAGAAGAAAACGCGTGATGCCGGTGTCAGAAAAAATGATGCCTGGGTAGGCAAAATTTTTTTGATCCCAAAGGCAAAAATGGATGCCAGGATGAGATTCAGGGTAGAATTCCAAACTTAAAAATGGTTTTGCTTGCTGTTTTTAAAAATCAAGCTTTTTGGTGCCTGAAGAAGAAAACGCGTGATGCCGGGGTCAGAAAAACTGGTGCCTGGGGAGGCAAATTTTTTTTGATCCCAAATGCAAAAACGGATGCCAGGATGAAATGCAGGGTCGATTTCCAAACTTAAAAATGGTATTGCTTGCTGTTTTTAAAAATCAAGCTTTTTGGTGCTTGAAGAAGAAAACGCGTGATGCCGGGGTCAGAAAAACTGGTGCCTGGGGAGGCAAATTTTTTTGATCCCAAATGCAAAAACGGATGCCAGGACGAAATTCTGGGTCGAATTCCAAACTTAAAAATGGTATTGCTTGCTGTTTTTAAAAATCAAGCTTTTAGGTGCCTGAAGAAGAAAACACGTGATGCCGGGGTCAGAAAAACTGGTGCCTGGGGAGGTAAAATTTTTTTGATCCCAAATGCAAAAACGGATGCCAGGACGAAATTCGGGGTCGAATTCCAATCTTAAAAATGGTATTGCTTGCTGTTTTTAAAAATCAAGCTTTTTGGTGCCTGAAGAAGAAAACACGTGATGCCGGGGTCAGAAAAACTGGTGCCTGGGGAGGCAAATTTTTTTTGATCCCAAATGCAAAAACGGATGCCAGGACGAAATGCAGGTTCGATTTCCAAACTTAAAAATGGTATTGCTTGCTGTTTTTAAAAATCAAGCTTTTTGGTGCCTGAAGAAGAAAACGCGTGATGCCGGGGTCAGAAAAACTGGTGCCTGGGGAGGTAAAATTTTTTTGATCCCAAATGCAAAAACGGATGCCAGGACGAAATTCGGGGTCGAATTCCAATCTTAAAAATGGTATTGCTTGCTGTTTTTAAAAATCAAGCTTTTTGGTGCCTAAAGAAGAAAACGCGTGATGCCGGGGTCAGAAAAAATTATGCCTGGGTAGGCAAATTTTTTTTGATCCCAAATGCAAACCCGGATGCCAGGACAAAATTCCGGGTCGAATTCCAAACTTAAAAATGGTATTGCTTGCTGTTTTTAAAAATCAAGCTTTTTGGTGCCTGAAGAAGAAAACGCGTGATGCCGGCATCAGAAAAATTGATGCCTGGGTAGGCAAAAAATTTTTGATCCCAAAGGCAAAAATCCATGTCAGGATGAGTTTCGGGGTAGAATTCCATACTTAAAAATGGTATTGCTTGCTGTTTTTAAAAATCAGTCTTTTTGTGCCTGAAGAAGAAAACACGTGATGCCGGGGTCAGAAAAACTGGTGCCTGGGTAGGCAAAATTTTTTTGATCCCAAATGCAAAAACGGATGCCAGGACGAAATGCAGGGTCGAATTCCAAATTTAAAAATGGTATTGCTTGCTGTTTTTAAAAATCAAGCTTTTTGGTGCCTGAAGAAGAAAACACGTGATGCCGGGGTCAGAAAAACTGGTGCCTGGGTAGGCAAAAATTTTTTGATCCCAAATGCAAAAACGGATGCCAGGACGAAATGCAGGGTCGAATTCCAAACTTAAAAATGGTATTGCTTGCTGTTTTTAAAAATCAAGCTTTTTGGTGCCTGAAGAAGAAAACTTGTGATGCCGGGGTCAGAAAAACTGGTGCCTGGGGAGGCAAAATTTTTTTGATCCAAAATGCAAAAACGGATGGCAGGACGAAATTCGGGGTCGAATTCCAAACTTAAAAATGGTATTGCTTGCTGTTTTTAAAAATCAAGCTTTTTGGTGCCTGAAGAAGAAAACGCGTGATGCCGGGGTCAGAAATACTGGTGCTTGGGGAGGCAAATTTTTTTAGATCCCAAATGCAAAAACGGATGCCAGGACGAAATTCGGGGTCGAATTCGAAACTTAAAAATGGTATTGCTTGCTGTTTTTAAAAATCAAGCTTTTTGGTGCCTGAAGAAGAAAACGCGTGATGCCGGGGTCAGAAAAACTGGTGCCTGGGGAGGCAAATTTTTTTTGATCCCAAAAGCAAAAAAGGATGCCAGGACGAAATGCAGGGTCGATTTCCAAACTTAAAAATGGTATTGCTTGCTGTTTTTAAAAATCAAGCATTTTGGTGCCTGAAGAAGAAAACGCGTGATGCCGGGGTCAGAAAAACTGGTGCGTGGGGAGGCAAATTTTTTTTGATCCCAAATGCAAAAACGGATGCCAGGACGAAATTCCGGGTCGAATTCCAAACTTAAAAATGGTATTGCTTGCTGTTTTTAAAAATCAAGCTTTTTGGTGCCTGAAGAAGAAAACGCGTGATGCCGGGGTCAGAAAAACTGGTGCGTGGGGAGGCAAAAATTTTTTGATCCCAAATGCAAAAACGGATGCCAGGACGAAATTCGGGGTTGAATTCCAAACTTAAAAATGATATTGCTTGCTTTTTTAAAAAATCAAGATTTTTTGTGCCTGAAGAAGAAAATGCGTGATACCGGGGTCAGAAAAACTGGTGCCTGGGGAGGCAAATTTTTTTTGATCCCAAATGCAAAAACGGATGCCAGGACGAAATGCAGGGTCGAATTCCAAACTTAAAAATGGTATTGCTTGCTGTTTTTAAAAATCAAGCATTTTGGTGCCTGAAGAAGAAAACGCGTGATGCCGGGGTCAGAAAAACTGGTGCCTGGGGAGGCAAATTTTTTTTGATCCCAAATGCAAAAACGGATGGCAGGACGAAATTCGGGGTCGAATTCCAAACTTAAAAATGGTATTGCTTGCTGTTTTTAAAAATCAAGCTTTTTGGTGCCTGAAGAAGAAAACGCGTGATGCCGGGGTCAGAAATACTGGTGCCTGGGGAGGCAAATTTTTTTTGATCCCAAATGCAAAAACGGATGCCAGGATGTAATTCCGGGTCGAATTCCAAACTTAAAAATGGTATTGCTTGCTGTTTTTAAAAATCAAGCTTTTAGGTGCCTGAAGAAGAAAACGCTTGATGCCGGGGTCAGAAAAACTGGTGCCTGGGGAGGCAAATTTTTTTTGATCCCAAATGCAAAAATCCATGCCAGGATGAGTTTCGGGGTAGAATTCCATACTTAAAAATGGTATTGCTTGCTGTTTTTAAAAATCAGTCTTTTTGTGCCTGAAGAAGAAAACACGTAATGCCGGGGTCAGAAAAACTGGTGCCTGGGGAGGTAAAAAATTTTTGATCCCAAATGCAAAAACGGATGCCAGGACGAAATTCGGGGTCGAATTCCAATCTTAAAAATGGTATTGCTTGCTGTTTTTAAAAATCAAGCTTTTTGGTGCCTAAAGAAGAAAACGCGTGATGCCGGTGTCAGAAAAAATGATGCCTGGGTAGGCAAAATTTTTTTGATCCCAAAGGCAAAAATGGATGCCAGGATGAGATTCAGGGTAGAATTCCAAACTTAAAAATGGTTTTGCTTGCTGTTTTTAAAAATCAAGCTTTTTGGTGCCTGAAGAAGAAAACGCGTGATGCCGGGGTCAGAAAAACTGGTGCCTGGGGAGGCAAATTTTTTTTGATCCCAAATGCAAAAACGGATGCCAGGATGAAATGCAGGGTCGATTTCCAAACTTAAAAATGGTATTGCTTGCTGTTTTTAAAAATCAAGCTTTTTGGTGCTTGAAGAAGAAAACGCGTGATGCCGGGGTCAGAAAAACTGGTGCCTGGGGAGGCAAATTTTTTTGATCCCAAATGCAAAAACGGATGCCAGGACGAAATTCTGGGTCGAATTCCAAACTTAAAAATGGTATTGCTTGCTGTTTTTAAAAATCAAGCTTTTAGGTGCCTGAAGAAGAAAACACGTGATGCCGGGGTCAGAAAAACTGGTGCCTGGGGAGGTAAAATTTTTTTGATCCCAAATGCAAAAACGGATGCCAGGACGAAATTCGGGGTCGAATTCCAATCTTAAAAATGGTATTGCTTGCTGTTTTTAAAAATCAAGCTTTTTGGTGCCTGAAGAAGAAAACACGTGATGCCGGGGTCAGAAAAACTGGTGCCTGGGGAGGCAAATTTTTTTTGATCCCAAATGCAAAAACGGATGCCAGGACGAAATGCAGGTTCGATTTCCAAACTTAAAAATGGTATTGCTTGCTGTTTTTAAAAATCAAGCTTTTTGGTGCCTGAAGAAGAAAACGCGTGATGCCGGGGTCAGAAAAACTGGTGCCTGGGGAGGTAAAATTTTTTTGATCCCAAATGCAAAAACGGATGCCAGGACGAAATTCGGGGTCGAATTCCAATCTTAAAAATGGTATTGCTTGCTGTTTTTAAAAATCAAGCTTTTTGGTGCCTAAAGAAGAAAACGCGTGATGCCGGGGTCAGAAAAAATTATGCCTGGGTAGGCAAATTTTTTTTGATCCCAAATGCAAACCCGGATGCCAGGACAAAATTCCGGGTCGAATTCCAAACTTAAAAATGGTATTGCTTGCTGTTTTTAAAAATCAAGCTTTTTGGTGCCTGAAGAAGAAAACGCGTGATGCCGGGGTCAGAAAAACTGGTGCCTGGGTAGGCAAAAATTTTTTGATCCCAAATGCAAAAACGGATGCCAGGACGAAATGCAGGGTCGAATTCCAAACTTAAAAATGGTATTGCTTGCTGTTTTTAAAAATCAAGCTTTTTGGTGCCTGAAGAAGAAAACTTGTGATGCCGGGGTCAGAAAAACTGGTGCCTGGGGAGGCAAAATTTTTTTGATCCAAAATGCAAAAACGGATGGCAGGACGAAATTCGGGGTCGAATTCCAAACTTAAAAATGGTATTGCTTGCTGTTTTTAAAAATCAAGCTTTTTGGTGCCTGAAGAAGAAAACGCGTGATGCCGGGGTCAGAAAAACTGGTGCCTGGGGAGGCAAATTTTTTTGATCCCAAATGCAAAAACGGATGCCAGGACGAAATTCTGGGTCGAATTCCAAACTTAAAAATGGTATTGCTTGCTGTTTTTAAAAATCAAGCTTTTAGGTGCCTGAAGAAGAAAACGCGTGATGCCGGGGTCAGAAAAACTGGTTCCTGGGGAGGTAAAATTTTTTTGATCCCAAATGCAAAAACAGATGCCAGGACGAAATTCGGGGTCGAATTCCAATCTTAAAAATGGTATTGCTTGCTGTTTTTAAAAATCAAGCTTTTTGGTGCCTGAAGAAGAAAACGCGTGATGCCGGGGTCAGAAAAACTGGTTCCTGGGGAGGTAAAATTTTTTTGATCCCAAATGCAAAAACGGATGCCAGGACGAAATTCGGGGTCGAATTCCAATCTTAAAAATGGTATTGCTTGCTGTTTTTAAAAATCAAGCTTTTTGGTGCCTGAAGAAGAAAACACGTGATGCCGGGGTCAGAAAAACTGGTGCCTGGGGAGGCAAATTTTTTTTGATCCCAAATGCAAAAAGGGATGGCAGGACGAAATTCGGGGTCGAATTCCAAACTTAAAAATGGTATTGCTTGCTGTTTTTAAAAATGAAGCTTTTTCGTGCCTGAAGAAGAAAACGCTTGATGCCGGGGTCAGAAAAACTGGTGCCTGGAGAGGTAAAAATTTTTTGATCCCAAATGCAAAAACGGATGCCAGGACGAAATTCCGGGTCGAATTCCGTCCTTAAAAATGGTATTGCTTGCTGTTTTTAAAAATGAAGCTTTTTCGTGCCTGAAGAAGAAAACGCGTGATGCCGGGGTCAGAAAAACTGGTGCCTGGGGAGGCAAATTTTTTTTGATCCCAAATGCAAAAATCCATGCCAGGATGAGTTTCGGGGTAGAATTCCATACTTAAAAATGGTATTGCTTGCTGTTTTTAAAAATCAGTCTTTTTGTGCCTGAAGAAGAAAACACGTGATGCCGGTGTCAGAAAAAATGATGCCTGGGGAGGCAAATTTTTTTTGATCCCAAAGGCAAAAACGGATGCCAGGATGAGATTCAGGGTAGAATTCCAAACTTAAAAATGGTTTTGCTTGCTGTTTTTAAAAATCAAGCTTTTTGGTGCCTGAAGAAGAAAACGCGTGATGCCGGGGTCAGAAAAAATGATGCCTGGGGAGGCAAATTTTTTTTGATCCCAAATGCAAAAACGGATGCCAGGACGAAATGCAGGGTGGATTTCCAAACTTAAAAATGTTATTGCTTGCTGTTTTTAAAAATCAAGCTTTTTGGTGCCTGAAGAAGAAAACGCGTGATGCCGGGGTCAGAAAAACTGGTGCCTGGGGAGGCAAATTTTTTTGATCCCAAATGCAAAAACGGATGCCAGGACGAAATTCTGGGTCGAATTCCAAACTTAAAAATGGTTTTGCTTGCTGTTTTTAAAAATCAAGCTTTTTGGTGCCTGAAGAAGAAAACGCGTGATGCCGGGGTCAGAAAAACTGGTGCCTGGGGAGGCAAAATTTTTTTGATCCCCAATGCAAAAACGGATGCCAGGACGAAATGCAGGGTCGATTTCCAAACTTAAAAATGTTATTGCTTGCTGTTTTTAAAAATCAAGCTTTTTGGTGCCTGAAGAAGAAAACGCGTGATGCCGGGGTTAGAAAAACTGGTGCCTGGGGAGGCAAATTTTTTTGATCCCAAATGCAAAAACGGATGCCAGGACGAAATTCTGGGTCGAATTCCAAACTTAAAAATGGTATTGCTTGCTGTTTTTAAAAATCAAGCTTTTAGGTGCCTGAAGAAGAAAACACGTGATGCCGGGGTCAGAAAAACTGGTTCCTGGGGAGGTAAAATTTTTTTGATCCCAAATGCAAAAACGGATGCCAGGACGAAATTCGGGGTCGAATTCCAATCTTAAAAATGGTATTGCTTGCTGTTTTTAAAAATCAAGCTTTTTGGTGCCTGAAGAAGAAAACACGTGATGCCGGGGTCAGAAAAACTGGTGCCTGGGGAGGCAAATTTTTTTTGATCCCAAATGCAAAAACGGATGCCAGGACGAAATGCAGGGTCGAATTCCAAACTTAAAAATGGTATTGCTTGCTGTTTTTAAAAATCAAGCTTTTTGGTGCCTGAAGAAGAAAATGCGTGATGCCGGGGTCAGAAAAACTGGTGCCTGGGGAGGCAAAATTTTTTTGATCCCAAATGCAAAAACGGATGCCAGGACGAAATTCCGGGTCGAATTCCATCCTTAAAAATGGTATTGCTTGCTGTTTTTAAAAATGAAGCTTTTTCGTGCCTGAAGAAGAAAACGCGTGATGCCGGGGTCAGAAAAACTGGTGCCTGGGGAGGCAAATTTTTTTTGATCCCAAATGCAAAAATCCATGCCAGGATGAGTTTCGGGGTAGAATTCCATACTTAAAAATGGTATTGCTTGCTGTTTTTAAAAATCAGTCTTTTTGTGCCTGAAGAAGAAAACGCGTGATGCCGGTGTCAGAAAAAATGATGCCTGGGGAGGCAAAATTTTTTTGATCCCAAAGGCAAAAACGGATGCCAGGATGAGATTCAGGGTAGAATTCCAAACTTAAAAATGGTTTTGCTTGCTGTTTTTAAAAATCAAGCTTTTTGGTGCCTGAAGAAGAAAACGCGTGATGCCGGGGTCAGAAAAACTGGTGCCTGGGGAGGCAAAATTTTTTTGATCCAAAATGCAAAAACGGATGGCAGGACGAAATTCGGGGTCGAATTCCAAACTTAAAAATGGTATTGCTTGCTGTTTTTAAAAATCAAGCTTTTTGGTGCCTGAAGAAGAAAACGCGTGATGCCGGGGTCAGAAAAACTGGTGCCTGGGGAGGCAAATTTTTTTGATCCCAAATGCAAAAACGGATGCCAGGACGAAATTCTGGGTCGAATTCCAAACTTAAAAATGGTATTGCTTGCTGTTTTTAAAAATCAAGCTTTTAGGTGCCTGAAGAAGAAAACGCGTGATGCCGGGGTCAGAAAAACTGGTTCCTGGGGAGGTAAAATTTTTTTGATCCCAAATGCAAAAACAGATGCCAGGACGAAATTCGGGGTCGAATTCCAATCTTAAAAATGGTATTGCTTGCTGTTTTTAAAAATCAAGCTTTTTGGTGCCTGAAGAAGAAAACGCGTGATGCCGGGGTCAGAAAAACTGGTTCCTGGGGAGGTAAAATTTTTTTGATCCCAAATGCAAAAACGGATGCCAGGACGAAATTCGGGGTCGAATTCCAATCTTAAAAATGGTATTGCTTGCTGTTTTTAAAAATCAAGCTTTTTGGTGCCTGAAGAAGAAAACACGTGATGCCGGGGTCAGAAAAACTGGTGCCTGGGGAGGCAAATTTTTTTTGATCCCAAATGCAAAAAGGGATGGCAGGACGAAATTCGGGGTCGAATTCCAAACTTAAAAATGGTATTGCTTGCTGTTTTTAAAAATGAAGCTTTTTGGTGCCTGAAGAAGAAAACGCTTGATGCCGGGGTCAGAAAAACTGGTGCCTGGAGAGGTAAAAATTTTTTGATCCCAAATGCAAAAACGGATGCCAGGACGAAATTCCGGGTCGAATTCCGTCCTTAAAAATGGTATTGCTTGCTGTTTTTAAAAATGAAGCTTTTTCGTGCCTGAAGAAGAAAACGCGTGATGCCGGGGTCAGAAAAACTGGTGCCTGGGGAGGCAAATTTTTTTTGATCCCAAATGCAAAAATCCATGCCAGGATGAGTTTCGGGGTAGAATTCCATACTTAAAAATGGTATTGCTTGCTGTTTTTAAAAATCAGTCTTTTTGTGCCTGAAGAAGAAAACACGTGATGCCGGTGTCAGAAAAAATGATGCCTGGGGAGGCAAAATTTTTTTGATCCCAAAGGCAAAAACGGATGCCAGGATGAGATTCAGGGTAGAATTCCAAACTTAAAAATGGTTTTGCTTGCTGTTTTTAAAAATCAAGCTTTTTGGTGCCTGAAGAAGAAAACGCGTGATGCCGGGGTCAGAAAAACTGGTGCCTGGGGAGGCAAATTTTTTTTGATCCCAAATGCAAAAACGGATGCCAGGACGAAATGCAGGGTGGATTTCCAAACTTAAAAATGTTATTGCTTGCTGTTTTTAAAAATCAAGCTTTTTGGTGCCTGAAGAAGAAAACGCGTGATGCCGGGGTCAGAAAAACTGGTGCCTGGGGAGGCAAATTTTTTTGATCCCAAATGCAAAAACGGATGCCAGGACGAAATTCTGGGTCGAATTCCAAACTTAAAAATGGTTTTGCTTGCTGTTTTTAAAAATCAAGCTTTTTGGTGCCTGAAGAAGAAAACGCGTGATGCCGGGGTCAGAAAAACTGGTGCCTGGGGAGGCAAAATTTTTTTGATCCCCAATGCAAAAACGGATGCCAGGACGAAATGCAGGGTCGATTTCCAAACTTAAAAATGTTATTGCTTGCTGTTTTTAAAAATCAAGCTTTTTGGTGCCTGAAGAAGAAAACGCGTGATGCCGGGGTTAGAAAAACTGGTGCCTGGGGAGGCAAATTTTTTTGATCCCAAATGCAAAAACGGATGCCAGGACGAAATTCTGGGTCGAATTCCAAACTTAAAAATGGTATTGCTTGCTGTTTTTAAAAATCAAGCTTTTAGGTGCCTGAAGAAGAAAACACGTGATGCCGGGGTCAGAAAAACTGGTTCCTGGGGAGGTAAAATTTTTTTGATCCCAAATGCAAAAACGGATGCCAGGACGAAATTCGGGGTCGAATTCCAATCTTAAAAATGGTATTACTTGCTGTTTTTAAAAATCAAGCTTTTTGGTGCCTGAAGAAGAAAACACGTGATGCCGGGGTCAGAAAAACTGGTGCCTGGGGAGGCAAATTTTTTTTGATCCCAAATGCAAAAACGGATGCCAGGACGAAATGCAGGGTCGAATTCCAAACTTAAAAATGGTATTGCTTGCTGTTTTTAAAAATCAAGCTTTTTGGTGCCTGAAGAAGAAAATGCGTGATGCCGGGGTCAGAAAAACTGGTGCCTGGGGAGGCAAAATTTTTTTGATCCCAAATGCAAAAACGGATGCCAGGACGAAATTCCGGGTCGAATTCCATCCTTAAAAATGGTATTGCTTGCTGTTTTTAAAAATGAAGCTTTTTCGTGCCTGAAGAAGAAAACGCGTGATGCCGGGGTCAGAAAAACTGGTGCCTGGGGAGGCAAATTTTTTTTGATCCCAAATGCAAAAATCCATGCCAGGATGAGTTTCGGGGTAGAATTCCATACTTAAAAATGGTATTGCTTGCTGTTTTTAAAAATCAGTCTTTTTGTGCCTGAAGAAGAAAACGCGTGATGCCGGTGTCAGAAAAAATGATGCCTGGGGAGGCAAAATTTTTTTGATCCCAAAGGCAAAAACGGATGCCAGGATGAGATTCAGGGTAGAATTCCAAACTTAAAAATGGTTTTGCTTGCTGTTTTTAAAAATCAAGCTTTTTGGTGCCTGAAGAAGAAAACGCGTGATGCCGGGGTCAGAAAAACTGGTGCCTGGGGAGGCAAATTTTTTTTGATCCCAAATGCAAAAACGGATGCCAGGACGAAATGCAGGGTGGATTTCCAAACTTAAAAATGTTATTGCTTGCTGTTTTTAAAAATCAAGCTTTTTGGTGCCTGAAGAAGAAAACGCGTGATGCCGGGGTCAGAAAAACTGGTGCCTGGGGAGGCAAATTTTTTTGATCCCAAATGCAAAAACGGATGCCAGGACGAAATTCTGGGTCGAATTCCAAACTTAAAAATGGTATTGCTTGCTGTTTTTAAAAATCAAGCTTTTAGGTGCCTGAAGAAGAAAACACGTGATGCCGGGGTCAGAAAAAACTGTTGCCTGGGGAGGTAAAATTTTTTTGATCCCAAATGCAAAAACGGATGCCAGGACGAAATTCGGGGTCGAATTCCAATCTTAAAAATGGTATTGCTTGCTGTTTTTAAAAATCAAGCTTTTTGGTGCCTGAAGAAGAAAACACGTGATGCCGGGGTCAGAAAAACTGGTGCCTGGGGAGGCAAATTTTTTTTGATCCCAAATGCAAAAACGGATGCCAGGACGAAATTCGGGGTCGAATTCCAAACTTAAAAATGGTATTGCTTGATGTTTTTAAAAATCAAGCTTTTTGGTGCCTGAAGGAGAAAATGCGTGATGCCGGGGTCAGAAAAACTGGTGCCTGGGGAGGTAAAATTTTTTTGATCCAAAATGCAAAAACGGATGCCAGGACGAAATTCGGGGTCGAATTCCAAACTTAAAAATGGTATTGCTTGCTGTTTTTAAAAATCAAGCTTTTTGGTGCCTGAAGAAGAAAACGCGTGATGCCGGGGTCAGAAATACTGGTGCCTGGGGAGGCAAATTTTTTTTGATCCCAAATGCAAAAATCCATGCCAGGATGAGTTTCGGGGTAGAATTCCATACTTAAAAATGGTATTGCTTGCTGTTTTTAAAAATCAGTCTTTTTGTGCCTGAAGAAGAAAACGCGTGATGCCGGTGTCAGAAAAAATGATGCCTGGGGAGGCAAAAATTTTTTGATCCCAAAGGCAAAAACGGATGCCAGGATGAGATTCAGGGTAGAATTCCAAACTTAAAAATGGTTTTGCTTGCTGTTTTTAAAAATCAAGCTTTTTGGTGCCTGAAGAAGAAAACGCGTGATGCCGGGGTCAGAAAAACTGGTGCCTGGGGAGGCAAATTTTTTTTGATCCCAAATGCAAAAACGGATGCCAGGACGAAATGCAGGGTGGATTTCCAAACTTAAAAATGGTATTGCTTGCTGTTTTTAAAAATCAAGCTTTTTGGTGCCTGAAGAAGAAAACGCGTGATGCCGGGGTCAGAAAAACTGGTGCCTGGGGAGGTAAAATTTTTTTGATCCCAAATGCAAACACGGATGCCAGGACGAAATGCAGGGTCGAATTCCAAACTTAAAAATGGTATTGCTTGCTGTTTTTAAAAATCAAGCTTTTTGGTGCCTGAAGAAGAAAACTTGTGATGCCGGGGTCAGAAAAACTGGTGCCTGGGGAGGCAAAATTTTTTTGATCCAAAATGCAAAAACGGATGGCAGGACGAAATTCGGGGTCGAATTCCAAACTTAAAAATGGTATTGCTTGCTGTTTTTAAAAATCAAGCTTTTTGGTGCCTGAAGAAGAAAACGCGTGATGCCGGGGTCAGAAAAACTGGTGCCTGGGGAGGCAAATTTTTTTGATCCCAAATGCAAAAACGGATGCCAGGACGAAATTCTGGGTCGAATTCCAAACTTAAAAATGGTATTGCTTGCTGTTTTTAAAAATCAAGCTTTTAGGTGCCTGAAGAAGAAAACGCGTGATGCCGGGGTCAGAAAAACTGGTTCCTGGGGAGGTAAAATTTTTTTGATCCCAAATGCAAAAACAGATGCCAGGACGAAATTCGGGGTCGAATTCCAATCTTAAAAATGGTATTGCTTGCTGTTTTTAAAAATCAAGCTTTTTGGTGCCTGAAGAAGAAAACGCGTGATGCCGGGGTCAGAAAAACTGGTTCCTGGGGAGGTAAAATTTTTTTGATCCCAAATGCAAAAACGGATGCCAGGACGAAATTCGGGGTCGAATTCCAATCTTAAAAATGGTATTGCTTGCTGTTTTTAAAAATCAAGCTTTTTGGTGCCTGAAGAAGAAAACACGTGATGCCGGGGTCAGAAAAACTGGTGCCTGGGGAGGCAAATTTTTTTTGATCCCAAATGCAAAAAGGGATGGCAGGACGAAATTCGGGGTCGAATTCCAAACTTAAAAATGGTATTGCTTGCTGTTTTTAAAAATGAAGCTTTTTCGTGCCTGAAGAAGAAAACGCTTGATGCCGGGGTCAGAAAAACTGGTGCCTGGAGAGGTAAAAATTTTTTGATCCCAAATGCAAAAACGGATGCCAGGACGAAATTCCGGGTCGAATTCCGTCCTTAAAAATGGTATTGCTTGCTGTTTTTAAAAATGAAGCTTTTTCGTGCCTGAAGAAGAAAACGCGTGATGCCGGGGTCAGAAAAACTGGTGCCTGGGGAGGCAAATTTTTTTTGATCCCAAATGCAAAAATCCATGCCAGGATGAGTTTCGGGGTAGAATTCCATACTTAAAAATGGTATTGCTTGCTGTTTTTAAAAATCAGTCTTTTTGTGCCTGAAGAAGAAAACACGTGATGCCGGTGTCAGAAAAAATGATGCCTGGGGAGGCAAATTTTTTTTGATCCCAAAGGCAAAAACGGATGCCAGGATGAGATTCAGGGTAGAATTCCAAACTTAAAAATGGTTTTGCTTGCTGTTTTTAAAAATCAAGCTTTTTGGTGCCTGAAGAAGAAAACGCGTGATGCCGGGGTCAGAAAAAATGATGCCTGGGGAGGCAAATTTTTTTTGATCCCAAATGCAAAAACGGATGCCAGGACGAAATGCAGGGTGGATTTCCAAACTTAAAAATGTTATTGCTTGCTGTTTTTAAAAATCAAGCTTTTTGGTGCCTGAAGAAGAAAACGCGTGATGCCGGGGTCAGAAAAACTGGTGCCTGGGGAGGCAAATTTTTTTGATCCCAAATGCAAAAACGGATGCCAGGACGAAATTCTGGGTCGAATTCCAAACTTAAAAATGGTTTTGCTTGCTGTTTTTAAAAATCAAGCTTTTTGGTGCCTGAAGAAGAAAACGCGTGATGCCGGGGTCAGAAAAACTGGTGCCTGGGGAGGCAAAATTTTTTTTGATCCCCAATGCAAAAACGGATGCCAGGACGAAATGCAGGGTCGATTTCCAAACTTAAAAATGTTATTGCTTGCTGTTTTTAAAAATCAAGCTTTTTGGTGCCTGAAGAAGAAAACGCGTGATGCCGGGGTTAGAAAAACTGGTGCCTGGGGAGGCAAATTTTTTTGATCCCAAATGCAAAAACGGATGCCAGGACGAAATTCTGGGTCGAATTCCAAACTTAAAAATGGTATTGCTTGCTGTTTTTAAAAATCAAGCTTTTAGGTGCCTGAAGAAGAAAACACGTGATGCCGGGGTCAGAAAAACTGGTTCCTGGGGAGGTAAAATTTTTTTGATCCCAAATGCAAAAACGGATGCCAGGACGAAATTCGGGGTCGAATTCCAATCTTAAAAATGGTATTGCTTGCTGTTTTTAAAAATCAAGCTTTTTGGTGCCTGAAGAAGAAAACACGTGATGCCGGGGTCAGAAAAACTGGTGCCTGGGGAGGCAAATTTTTTTTGATCCCAAATGCAAAAACGGATGCCAGGACGAAATGCAGGGTCGAATTCCAAACTTAAAAATGGTATTGCTTGCTGTTTTTAAAAATCAAGCTTTTTGGTGCCTGAAGAAGAAAATGCGTGATGCCGGGGTCAGAAAAACTGGTGCCTGGGGAGGCAAAATTTTTTTGATCCCAAATGCAAAAACGGATGCCAGGACGAAATTCCGGGTCGAATTCCATCCTTAAAAATGGTATTGCTTGCTGTTTTTAAAAATGAAGCTTTTTCGTGCCTGAAGAAGAAAACGCGTGATGCCGGGGTCAGAAAAACTGGTGCCTGGGGAGGCAAATTTTTTTTGATCCCAAATGCAAAAATCCATGCCAGGATGAGTTTCGGGGTAGAATTCCATACTTAAAAATGGTATTGCTTGCTGTTTTTAAAAATCAGTCTTTTTGTGCCTGAAGAAGAAAACGCGTGATGCCGGTGTCAGAAAAAATGATGCCTGGGGAGGCAAAATTTTTTTGATCCCAAAGGCAAAAACGGATGCCAGGATGAGATTCAGGGTAGAATTCCAAACTTAAAAATGGTTTTGCTTGCTGTTTTTAAAAATCAAGCTTTTTGGTGCCTGAAGAAGAAAACGCGTGATGCCGGGGTCAGAAAAACTGGTGCCTGGGGAGGCAAAATTTTTTTGATCCAAAATGCAAAAACGGATGGCAGGACGAAATTCGGGGTCGAATTCCAAACTTAAAAATGGTATTGCTTGCTGTTTTTAAAAATCAAGCTTTTTGGTGCCTGAAGAAGAAAACGCGTGATGCCGGGGTCAGAAAAACTGGTGCCTGGGGAGGCAAATTTTTTTGATCCCAAATGCAAAAACGGATGCCAGGACGAAATTCTGGGTCGAATTCCAAACTTAAAAATGGTATTGCTTGCTGTTTTTAAAAATCAAGCTTTTAGGTGCCTGAAGAAGAAAACGCGTGATGCCGGGGTCAGAAAAACTGGTTCCTGGGGAGGTAAAATTTTTTTGATCCCAAATGCAAAAACAGATGCCAGGACGAAATTCGGGGTCGAATTCCAATCTTAAAAATGGTATTGCTTGCTGTTTTTAAAAATCAAGCTTTTTGGTGCCTGAAGAAGAAAACGCGTGATGCCGGGGTCAGAAAAACTGGTTCCTGGGGAGGTAAAATTTTTTTGATCCCAAATGCAAAAACGGATGCCAGGACGAAATTCGGGGTCGAATTCCAATCTTAAAAATGGTATTGCTTGCTGTTTTTAAAAATCAAGCTTTTTGGTGCCTGAAGAAGAAAACACGTGATGCCGGGGTCAGAAAAACTGGTGCCTGGGGAGGCAAATTTTTTTTGATCCCAAATGCAAAAAGGGATGGCAGGACGAAATTCGGGGTCGAATTCCAAACTTAAAAATGGTATTGCTTGCTGTTTTTAAAAATGAAGCTTTTTCGTGCCTGAAGAAGAAAACGCTTGATGCCGGGGTCAGAAAAACTGGTGCCTGGAGAGGTAAAAATTTTTTGATCCCAAATGCAAAAACGGATGCCAGGACGAAATTCCGGGTCGAATTCCGTCCTTAAAAATGGTATTGCTTGCTGTTTTTAAAAATGAAGCTTTTTCGTGCCTGAAGAAGAAAACGCGTGATGCCGGGGTCAGAAAAACTGGTGCCTGGGGAGGCAAATTTTTTTTGATCCCAAATGCAAAAATCCATGCCAGGATGAGTTTCGGGGTAGAATTCCATACTTAAAAATGGTATTGCTTGCTGTTTTTAAAAATCAGTCTTTTTGTGCCTGAAGAAGAAAACACGTGATGCCGGTGTCAGAAAAAATGATGCCTGGGGAGGCAAAATTTTTTTGATCCCAAAGGCAAAAACGGATGCCAGGATGAGATTCAGGGTAGAATTCCAAACTTAAAAATGGTTTTGCTTGCTGTTTTTAAAAATCAAGCTTTTTGGTGCCTGAAGAAGAAAACGCGTGATGCCGGGGTCAGAAAAACTGGTGCCTGGGGAGGCAAATTTTTTTTGATCCCAAATGCAAAAACGGATGCCAGGACGAAATGCAGGGTGGATTTCCAAACTTAAAAATGTTATTGCTTGCTGTTTTTAAAAATCAAGCTTTTTGGTGCCTGAAGAAGAAAACGCGTGATGCCGGGGTCAGAAAAACTGGTGCCTGGGGAGGCAAATTTTTTTGATCCCAAATGCAAAAACGGATGCCAGGACGAAATTCTGGGTCGAATTCCAAACTTAAAAATGGTTTTGCTTGCTGTTTTTAAAAATCAAGCTTTTTGGTGCCTGAAGAAGAAAACGCGTGATGCCGGGGTCAGAAAAACTGGTGCCTGGGGAGGCAAAATTTTTTTGATCCCCAATGCAAAAACGGATGCCAGGACGAAATGCAGGGTCGATTTCCAAACTTAAAAATGTTATTGCTTGCTGTTTTTAAAAATCAAGCTTTTTGGTGCCTGAAGAAGAAAACGCGTGATGCCGGGGTTAGAAAAACTGGTGCCTGGGGAGGCAAATTTTTTTGATCCCAAATGCAAAAACGGATGCCAGGACGAAATTCTGGGTCGAATTCCAAACTTAAAAATGGTATTGCTTGCTGTTTTTAAAAATCAAGCTTTTAGGTGCCTGAAGAAGAAAACACGTGATGCCGGGGTCAGAAAAACTGGTTCCTGGGGAGGTAAAATTTTTTTGATCCCAAATGCAAAAACGGATGCCAGGACGAAATTCGGGGTCGAATTCCAATCTTAAAAATGGTATTGCTTGCTGTTTTTAAAAATCAAGCTTTTTGGTGCCTGAAGAAGAAAACACGTGATGCCGGGGTCAGAAAAACTGGTGCCTGGGGAGGCAAATTTTTTTTGATCCCAAATGCAAAAACGGATGCCAGGACGAAATGCAGGGTCGAATTCCAAACTTAAAAATGGTATTGCTTGCTGTTTTTAAAAATCAAGCTTTTTGGTGCCTGAAGAAGAAAATGCGTGATGCCGGGGTCAGAAAAACTGGTGCCTGGGGAGGCAAAATTTTTTTGATCCCAAATGCAAAAACGGATGCCAGGACGAAATTCCGGGTCGAATTCCATCCTTAAAAATGGTATTGCTTGCTGTTTTTAAAAATGAAGCTTTTTCGTGCCTGAAGAAGAAAACGCGTGATGCCGGGGTCAGAAAAACTGGTGCCTGGGGAGGCAAATTTTTTTTGATCCCAAATGCAAAAATCCATGCCAGGATGAGTTTCGGGGTAGAATTCCATACTTAAAAATGGTATTGCTTGCTGTTTTTAAAAATCAGTCTTTTTGTGCCTGAAGAAGAAAACGCGTGATGCCGGTGTCAGAAAAAATGATGCCTGGGGAGGCAAAATTTTTTTGATCCCAAAGGCAAAAACGGATGCCAGGATGAGATTCAGGGTAGAATTCCAAACTTAAAAATGGTTTTGCTTGCTGTTTTTAAAAATCAAGCTTTTTGGTGCCTGAAGAAGAAAACGCGTGATGCCGGGGTCAGAAAAACTGGTGCCTGGGGAGGCAAATTTTTTTTGATCCCAAATGCAAAAACGGATGCCAGGACGAAATGCAGGGTGGATTTCCAAACTTAAAAATGTTATTGCTTGCTGTTTTTAAAAATCAAGCTTTTTGGTGCCTGAAGAAGAAAACGCGTGATGCCGGGGTCAGAAAAACTGGTGCCTGGGGAGGCAAATTTTTTTGATCCCAAATGCAAAAACGGATGCCAGGACGAAATTCTGGGTCGAATTCCAAACTTAAAAATGGTATTGCTTGCTGTTTTTAAAAATCAAGCTTTTAGGTGCCTGAAGAAGAAAACACGTGATGCCGGGGTCAGAAAAACTGTTGCCTGGGGAGGTAAAATTTTTTTGATCCCAAATGCAAAAACGGATGCCAGGACGAAATTCGGGGTCGAATTCCAATCTTAAAAATGGTATTGCTTGCTGTTTTTAAAAATCAAGCTTTTTGGTGCCTGAAGAAGAAAACACGTGATGCCGGGGTCAGAAAAACTGGTGCCTGGGGAGGCAAATTTTTTTTGATCCCAAATGCAAAAACGGATGCCAGGACGAAATTCGGGGTCGAATTCCAAACTTAAAAATGGTATTGCTTGATGTTTTTAAAAATCAAGCTTTTTGGTGCCTGAAGGAGAAAATGCGTGATGCCGGGGTCAGAAAAACTGGTGCCTGGGGAGGTAAAATTTTTTTGATCCAAAATGCAAAAACGGATGCCAGGACGAAATTCGGGGTCGAATTCCAAACTTAAAAATGGTATTGCTTGCTGTTTTTAAAAATCAAGCTTTTTGGTGCCTGAAGAAGAAAACGCGTGATGCCGGGGTCAGAAATACTGGTGCCTGGGGAGGCAAATTTTTTTTGATCCCAAATGCAAAAATCCATGCCAGGATGAGTTTCGGGGTAGAATTCCATACTTAAAAATGGTATTGCTTGCTGTTTTTAAAAATCAGTCTTTTTGTGCCTGAAGAAGAAAACGCGTGATGCCGGTGTCAGAAAAAATGATGCCTGGGGAGGCAAAAATTTTTTGATCCCAAAGGCAAAAACGGATGCCAGGATGAGATTCAGGGTAGAATTCCAAACTTAAAAATGGTTTTGCTTGCTGTTTTTAAAAATCAAGCTTTTTGGTGCCTGAAGAAGAAAACGCGTGATGCCGGGGTCAGAAAAACTGGTGCCTGGGGAGGCAAATTTTTTTTGATCCCAAATGCAAAAACGGATGCCAGGACGAAATGCAGGGTGGATTTCCAAACTTAAAAATGGTATTGCTTGCTGTTTTTAAAAATCAAGCTTTTTGGTGCCTGAAGAAGAAAACGCGTGATGCCGGGGTCAGAAAAACTGGTGCCTGGGGAGGCAAATTTTTTTGATCCCAAATGCAAAAACGGATGCCAGGACGAAATTCTGGGTCGAATTCCAAACTTAAAAATGGTATTGCTTGCTGTTTTTAAAAATCAAGCTTTTAGGTGCCTGAAGAAGAAAACACGTGATGCCGGGGTCAGAAAAACTGTTGCCTGGGGAGGTAAAATTTTTTTGATCCCAAATGCAAAAACGGATGCCAGGACGAAATTCGGGGTCGAATTCCAATCTTAAAAATGGTATTGCTTGCTGTTTTTAAAAATCAAGCTTTTTGGTGCCTGAAGAAGAAAACACGTGATGCCGGGGTCAGAAAAACTGGTGCCTGGGGAGGCAAATTTTTTTTGATCCCAAATGCAAAAACGGATGCCAGGACGAAATTCCGGGTCGAATTCCAAACTTAAAAATGGTATTGCTTGCTGTTTTTAAAAATCAAGCTTTTTGGTGCCTGAAGAAGAAAATGCGTGATGCCGGGGTCAGAAAAACTGGTGCCTGGGGAGGTAAAATTTTTTTGATCCAAAATGCAAAAACGGATGCCAGGACGAAATTCGGGGTCGAATTCCAAACTTAAAAATGGTATTGCTTGCTGTTTTTAAAAATCAAGCTTTTTGGTGCCTGAAGAAGAAAACGCGTGATGCCGGGGTCAGAAATACTGGTGCCTGGGGAGGCAAATTTTTTTTGATCCCAAATGCAAAAACGGATGCCAGGACGAAATTCGGGGTCGAATTCCAAACTTAAAAATGGTATTGCTTGCTGTTTTTAAAAATCAAGCTTTTTGGTGCCTGAAGAAGAAAACGCGTGATGCCGGGGTCAGAAAAACTGGTGCCTGGGGAGGCAAATTTTTTTTGATCCCAAATGCAAAAACGGATGCCAGGACGAAATGCAGGGTCGATTTCCAAACTTAAAAATGGTATTGCTTGCTGTTTTTAAAAATCAAGCTTTTTGGTGCCTGAAGAAGAAAACGCGTGATGCCGGGGTCAGAAAAACTGGTGCCTGGGGAGGCAAATTTTTTTTGATCCCAAATGCAAAAACGGATGCCAGGACGAAATTCCGGGTCGAATTCCAAACTTAAAAATGGTATTGCTTGCTGTTTTTAAAAATCAAGCTTTTTGGTGCCTGAAGAAGAAAACACGTGATGCCGGGGTCAGAAAAACTGGTGCCTGGGGAGGCAAATTTTTTTTGATCCCAAATGCAAAAACGGATGCCAGGACGAAATTCCGGGTCGAATTCCAAACTTAAAAATGGTATTGCTTGCTGTTTTTAAAAATCAAGCTTTTTGGTGCCTGAAGAAGAAAACGCGTGATGCCGGGGTCAGAAAAACTGGTGCTTTGGGAGGCAAAATTTTTTTGATCCCAAATGCAAAAACGGATGCCAGGACGAAATTCGGGGTTGAATTCCAAACTTAAAAATGATATTGCTTGCTTTTTTAAAAAATCAAGATTTTTTGTGCCTGAAGAAGAAAACGCGTGATGCCGGGGTCAGAAAAACTGGTGCCTGGGGAGGCAATTTTTTTTTGATCCCAAATGCAAAAACGGATGGCAGGACGAAATTCGGGGTCGAATTCCAATCTTAAAAATGGTATTGCTTGCTGTTTTTAAAAATCAAGCTTTTTGGTGCCTGAAGAAGAAAACGCGTGATGCCGGGGTCAGAAAAACTGGTGCCTGGGGAGGCAAATTTTTTTTGATCCCAAATGCAAAAACGGATGCCAGGACGAAATGCAGGGTCGATTTCCAAACTTAAAAATGGTATTGCTTGCTATTTTTAAAAATCAAGCTTTTTGGTGCCTGAAGAAGAAAACGCGTGATGCCGGGGTCAGAAAAACTGGTTCCTGGGGAGGTAAAATTTTTTTGATCCCAAATGCAAAAACGGATGCCAGGATGAGATTCCGGGCAGAATTCCACACTTAAAAATGGTATTGCTTGCTGTTTTTAAAAATCAAGATTTTTCGTGCCTAAAAAAGAAAACGCGTGATGCCGGGGTCAGAAAAATTGGTAGCTGGTGAGGCAAATTTTTTTTGATCCCAAATGCAAAAATGGATGCCAGGATGAGATTGAGGGTAGGAAACGCGTGATGCCGGGGTCAGAAAAACTGGTGCCTGGGGAGGCAAATTTTTTTTGATCCCAAATGCAAAAACGGATGCCAGGACGAAATTCGGGGTCGAATTCCAATCTTAAAAATGGTATTGCTTGCTGTTTTTAAAAATCAAGCTTTTTGGTGCCTAAAGAAGAAAATGCGTGATGCCGGGGTCAGAAAAAATGATGCCTGGGTAGGCAAATTTTTTTTGATCCCAAATGCAAAAACGGATGCCAGGACGAAATTCCGGGTCGAATTCCAAACTTAAAAATGGTATTGCTTGCTGTTTTTAAAAATCAAGCTTTTTGGTGCCTGAAGAGTAAAACGCGTGATGCCGAGGTCAGAAAAACTGGTGCCTGGGGAGGCAAATTTTTTTTGATCCCAAATGCAAAAACGGATGCCAGGACAAAATTCCGGGTCGAATTCCAAACTTAAAAATGGTATTGCTTGCTGTTTTTAAAAATCAAGCTTCTTGGTGCCTGAAAAAGAAAACACGTAATGCCGGGGTCAGAAAAACTGGTGCCTGGGGAGGTAAAATTTTTTTGATCCCAAATGCAAAAACGGATGCCAGGACGAAATTCGGGGTCGAATTCCAATCTTAAAAATGGTATTGCTTGCTGTTTTTAAAAATCAAGCTTTTTGGTGCCTAAAGAAGAAAACGCATGATGCCGGGGTCAGAAAAAATGAGGCCTGGGTAGGCAAAAATTTTTTGATCCCAAATGCAAAAACGGATGCCAGGACGAAATGCAGGGTCGAATTCCAAACTTAAAAATGGTATTGCTTGCTGTTTTTAAAAATCAAGCATTTTGGTGCCTGAAGAAGAAAACACGTAATGCCGGGGTCAGAAAAACTGGTGCTTTGGGAGGCAAAAATTTTTTGATTCCAAATGCAAAAACGGATGCCAGGACGAAATTCGGGGTTGAATTCCAAACTTAAAAATGATATTGCTTGCTTTTTTAAAAAATCAAGATTTTTTGTGCCTGAAGAAGAAAATGCGTGATACCGGGGTCAGAAAAACTGGTGCCTGGGGAGGCAAATTTTTTTTGATCCCAAATGCAAAAACGGATGCCAGGACGAAATGCAGGGTCGAATTCCAAACTTAAAAATGGTATTGCTTGCTGTTTTTAAAAATCAAGCATTTTGGTGCCTGAAGAAGAAAACGCGTGATGCCGGGGTCAGAAAAACTGGTGCCTGGGGAGGCAAATTTTTTTTGATCCCAAATGCAAAAACGGATGGCAGGACGAAATTCGGGGTCGAATTCCAAACTTAAAAATGGTATTGCTTGCTGTTTTTAAAAATCAAGCTTTTTGGTGCCTGAAGAAGAAAACGCGTGATGCCGGGGTCAGAAATACTGGTGCCTGGGGAGGCAAATTTTTTTTGATCCCAAATGCAAAAACGGATGCCAGGATGTAATTCCGGGTCGAATTCCAAACTTAAAAATGGTATTGCTTGCTGTTTTTAAAAATCAAGCTTTTAGGTGCCTGAAGAAGAAAACACGTGATGCCGGGGTCAGAAAAACTGGTGCCTGGGGAGGTAAAATTTTTTTGATCCCAAATGCAAAAACGGATGCCAGGACGAAATTCGGGGTCGAATTCCAATCTTAAAAATGGTATTGCTTGCTGTTTTTAAAAATCAAGCTTTTTGGTGCCTAAAGAAGAAAACGCGTGATGCCGGTGTCAGAAAAAATGATGCCTGGGTAGGCAAAATTTTTTTGATCCCAAATGCAAAAACGGATGCCAGGACGAAATGCAGGGTCGAATTCCAAACTTAAAAATGGTATTGCTTGCTGTTTTTAAAAATCAAGCATTTTGGTGCCTGAAGAAGAAATCGCGTGATGCCGGGGTCAGAAAAACTGGTGCCTGGGGAGGCAAATTTTTTTTGATCCCAAATGCAAAAACGGATGCCAGGACGAAATTCGGGGTCGAATTCCAAACTTAAAAATGGTATTGCTTGCTGTTTTTAAAAATGAAGCTTTTTCGTGCCTGAAGAAGAAAACGCTTGATGCCGGGGTCAGAAAAACTGGTGCCTGGGGAGGCAAATTTTTTTTGATCCCAAATGCAAAAATCCATGCCAGGATGAGTTTCGGGGTAGAATTCCATACTTAAAAATGGTATTGCTTGCTGTTTTTAAAAATCAGTCTTTTTGTGCCTGAAGAAGAAAACGCGTGATGCCGGTGTCAGAAAAAATGATGCCTGGGGAGGCAAAATTTTTTTGATCCCAAAGGCAAAAACGGATGCCAGGATGAGATTCAGGGTAGAATTCCAAACTTAAAAATGGTTTTGCTTGCTGTTTTTAAAAATCAAGCTTTTTGGTGCCTGAAGAAGAAAACGCGTGATGCCGGGGTCAGAAAAACCTGTGCCTGGGGAGGCAAATTTTTTTTGATCCCCAATGCAAAAACGGATGCCAGGACGAAATGCAGGGTCGATTTCCAAACTTAAAAATGTTATTGCTTGCTGTTTTTAAAAATCAAGCTTTTTGGTGCCTGAAGAAGAAAACGCGTGATGCCGGGGTCAGAAAAACTGGTGCCTGGGGAGGCAAATTTTTTTGATCCCAAATGCAAAAACGGATGCCAGGATGAAATTCTGGGTCGAATTCCAAACTTAAAAATGGTATTGCTTGCTGTTTTTAAAAATCAAGCTTTTAGGTGCCTGAAGAAGAAAACGCGTGATGCCGGGGTCAGAAAAACTGGTTCCTGGGGAGGTAAAATTTTTTTGATCCCAAATGCAAAAACGGATGCCAGGACGAAATTCGGGGTCGAATTCCAATCTTAAAAATGGTATTGCTTGCTGTTTTTAAAAATCAAGCTTTTTGGTGCCTGAAGAAGAAAACGCGTGATGCCGGGGTCAGAAAAACTGGTTCCTGGGGAGGTAAAAATTTTTTGATCCCAAATGCAAAAACGGATGCCAGGACGAAATTCGGGGTCGAATTCCAATCTTAAAAATGGTATTGCTTGCTGTTTTTAAAAATCAAGCTTTTTGGTGCCTGAAGAAGAAAACACGTGATGCCGGGGTAAGAAAAACTGGTGCCTGGGGAGGCAAATTTTTTTTGATCCCAAATGCAAAAACGGATGGCAGGACGAAATTCGGGGTCGAATTCCAAACTTAAAAATGGTATTGCTTGCTGTTTTTAAAAATGAAGCTTTTTCGTGCCTGAAGAAGAAAACGCTTGATGCCGGGGTCAGAAAAACTGGTGCCTGGAGAGGTAAAAATTTTTTGATCCCAAATGCAAAAACGGATGCCAGGACGAAATTCCGGGTCGAATTCCATCCTTAAAAATGGTATTGCTTGCTGTTTTTAAAAATGAAGCTTTTTCGTGCCTGAAGAAGAAAACGCGTGATGCCGGGGTCAGAAAAACTGGTGCCTGGGGAGGCAAATTTTTTTTGATCCCAAATGCAAAAATCCATGCCAGGATGAGTTTCGGGGTAGAATTCCATATTTAAAAATGGTATTGCTTGCTGTTTTTAAAAATCAGTCTTTTTGTGCCTGAAAAAGAAAACGCGTGATGCCGGTGTCAGAAAAAATGATGCCTGGGGAGGCAAAATTTTTTTGATCCCAAAGGCAAAAACGGATGCCAGGATGAGATTCAGGATAGAATTCCAAACTTAAAAATGGTTTTGCTTGCTGTTTTTAAAAATCAAGCTTTTTGGTGCCTGAAGAAGAAAACGCGTGATGCCGGGGTCAGAAAAACTGGTGCCTGGGGAGGCAAATTTTTTTTGATCCCAAATGCAAAAACGGATGCCAGGACGAAATGCAGGGTGGATTTCCAAACTTAAAAATGTTATTGCTTGCTGTTTTTAAAAATCAAGCTTTTTGGTGCCTGAAGAAGAAAACGCGTGATGCCGGGGTCAGAAAAACTGGTGCCTGGGGAGGCAAATTTTTTTTGATCCCAAATGCAAAAACGGATGCCAGGACGAAATTCGGGGTCGAATTCCAATCTTAAAAATGGTATTGCTTGCTGTTTTTAAAAATCAAGCTTTTTGGTGCCTGAAGAAGAAAACACGTGATGCCGGGGTCAGAAAAACTGGTGCCTGGGGAGGCAAATTTTTTTTGATCCCAAATGCAAAAACGGATGCCAGGACGAAATGCAGGGTCGAATTCCAAACTTAAAAATGGTATTGCTTGCTGTTTTTAAAAATCAAGCTTTTTGGTGCCTGAAGAAGAAAATGCGTGATGCCGGGGTCAGAAAAACTGGTGCCTGGGGAGGCAAAATTTTTTTGATCCCAAATGCAAAAACGGATGCCAGGACGAAATTCCGGGTCGAATTCCATCCTTAAAAATGGTATTGCTTGCTGTTTTTAAAAATGAAGCTTTTTCGTGCCTGAAGAAGAAAACGCGTGATGCCGGGGTCAGAAAAACTGGTGCCTGGGGAGGCAAATTTTTTTTGATCCCAAATGCAAAAATCCATGCCAGGATGAGTTTCGGGGTAGAATTCCATACTTAAAAATGGTATTGCTTGCTGTTTTTAAAAATCAGTCTTTTTGTGCCTGAAGAAGAAAACGCGAGATGCCGGTGTCAGAAAAAATGATGCCTGGGGAGGCAAAATTTTTTTGATCCCAAAGGCAAAAACGGATGCCAGGATGAGATTCAGGGTAGAATTCCAAACTTAAAAATGGTTTTGCTTGCTGTTTTTAAAAATCAAGCTTTTTGGTGCCTGAAGAAGAAAACGCGTGATGCCGGGGTCAGAAAAACTGGTGCCTGGGGAGGCAAATTTTTTTTGATCCCAAATGCAAAAACGGATGCCAGGACGAAATTCCGGGTCGAATTCCAATCTTAAAAATGGTATTGCTTGCTGTTTTTAAAAATCAAGCTTTTTGGTGCCTGAAGAAGAAAACACGTGATGCCGGGGTCAGAAAAACTGGTGCCTGGGGAGGCAAAATTTTTTTGATCCAAAATGCAAAAACGGATGCCAGGACGAAATTCGGGGTCGAATTCCAAACTTAAAAATGGTATTGCTTGCTGTTTTTAAAAATCAAGCTTTTTGGTGCCTGAAGAAGAAAACGCGTGATGCCGGGGTCAGAAATACTGGTGCCTGGGGAGGCAAATTTTTTTTGATCCCAAATGCAAAAATCCATGCCAGGATGAGTTTCGGGGTCGAATTCCATACTTAAAAATGGTATTGCTTGCTGTTTTTAAAAATCAGTCTTTTTGTGCCTGAAGAAGAAAACGCGTGATGGCGGTGTCAGAAAAAATGATGCCTGGGGAGGCAAAATTTTTTTGATCCCAAAGGCAAAAACGGATGCCAGGATGAGATTCAGGGTAGAATTCCAAACTTAAAAATGGTTTTGCTTGCTGTTTTTAAAAATCAAGCTTTTTGGTGCCTGAAGAAGAAAACGCGTGATGCCGGGGTCAGAAAAACTGGTGCCTGGGGAGGCAAATTTTTTTTGATCCCAAATGCAAAAACGGATGCCAGGACGAAATGCAGGGTGGATTTCCAAACTTAAAAATGTTATTGCTTGCTGTTTTTAAAAATCAAGCTTTTTGGTGCCTGAAGAAGAAAACGCGTGATGCCGGGGTCAGAAAAACTGGTGCCTGGGGAGGCAAATTTTTTTGATCCCAAATGCAAAAACGGATGCCAGGACGAAATTCTGGGTCGAATTCCAAACTTAAAAATGGTATTGCTTGCTGTTTTTAAAAATCAAGCTTTTAGGTGCCTGAAGAAGAAAACACGTGATGCCGGGGTCAGAAAAACTGTTGCCTGGGGAGGTAAAATTTTTTTGATCCCAAATGCAAAAACGGATGCCAGGACGAAATTCGGGGTCGAATTCCAATCTTAAAAATGGTATTGCTTGCTGTTTTTAAAAATCAAGCTTTTTGGTGCCTGAAGAAGAAAACACGTGATGCCGGGGTCAGAAAAACTGGTGCCTGGGGAGGCAAATTTTTTTTGATCCCAAATGCAAAAACGGATGCCAGGACGAAATTCCGGGTCGAATTCCAAACTTAAAAATGGTATTGCTTGCTGTTTTTAAAAATCAAGCTTTTTGGTGCCTGAAGAAGAAAACACGTGATGCCGGGGTCAGAAAAACTGGTGCCTGGGGAGGCAAATTTTTTTTGATCCCAAATGCAAAAACGGATGCCAGGACGAAATTCTGGGTCGAATTCCAAACTTAAAAATGGTATTGCTTGCTGTTTTTAAAAATCAAGCTTTTAGGTGCCTGAAGAAGAAAACACGTGATGCCGGGGTCAGAAAAACTGGTGCCTGGGGAGGCAAATTTTTTTGATCCCAAATGCAAAAACGGATGCCAGGACGAAATTCTGGGTCGAATTCCAAACTTAAAAATGGTATTGCTTGCTGTTTTTAAAAATCAAGCTTTTAGGTGCCTGAAGAAGAAAACACGTGATGCCGGGGTCAGAAAAACTGTTGCCTGGGGAGGTAAAATTTTTTTGATCCCAAATGCAAAAACGGATGCCAGGACGAAATTCGGGGTCGAATTCCAATCTTAAAAATGGTATTGCTTGCTGTTTTTAAAAATCAAGCTTTTTGGTGCCTGAAGAAGAAAACACGTGATGCCGGGGTCAGAAAAACTGGTGCCTGGGGAGGCAAATTTTTTTTGATCCCAAATGCAAAAACGGATGCCAGGACGAAATGCAGGGTCGATTTCCAAACTTAAAAATGGTATTGCTTGCTGTTTTTAAAAATCAAGCTTTTTGGTGCCTGAAGAAGAAAACGCGTGATGCCGGGGTCAGAAAAACTGGTGCCTGGGGAGGCAAATTTTTTTTGATCCCAAATGCAAAAACGGATGCCAGGACGAAATTCCGGGTCGAATTCCAAACTTAAAAATGGTATTGCTTGCTGTTTTTAAAAATCAAGCTTTTTGGTGCCTGAAGAAGAAAACACGTGATGCCGGGGTCAGAAAAACTGGTGCCTGGGGAGGCAAATTTTTTTTGATCCCAAATGCAAAAACGGATGCCAGGACGAAATTCTGGGTCGAATTCCAAACTTAAAAATGGTATTGCTTGCTGTTTTTAAAAATCAAGCTTTTAGGTGCCTGAAGAAGAAAACACGTGATGCCGGGGTCAGAAAAACTGGTTCCTGGGGAGGTAAAATTTTTTTGATCCCAAATGCAAAAACGGATGCCAGGACGAAATTCGGGGTCGAATTCCAATCTTAAAAATGGTATTGCTTGCTGTTTGTAAAAATCAAGCTTTTTGGTGCCTGAAGAAGAAAACACGTGATGCCGGGGTCAGAAAAACTGGTGCCTGGGGAGGCAAATTTTTTTTGATCCCAAATGCAAAAACGGATGCCAGGACGAAATGCAGGGTCGAATTCCAAACTTAAAAATGGTATTGCTTGCTGTTTTTAAAAATCAAGCTTTTTGGTGCCTGAAGAAGAAAATGCGTGATGCCGGGGTCAGAAAAACTGGTGCCTGGGGAGGCAAAATTTTTTTGATCCCAAATGCAAAAACGGATGCCAGGACGAAATTCCGGGTCGAATTCCATCCTTAAAAATGGTATTGCTTGCTGTTTTTAAAAATGAAGCTTTTTCGTGCCTGAAGAAGAAAACGCGTGATGCCGGGGTCAGAAAAACTGGTGCCTGGGGAGGCAAATTTTTTTTGATCCCAAATGCAAAAATCCATGCCAGGATGAGTTTCGGGGTAGAATTCCATACTTAAAAATGGTATTGCTTGCTGTTTTTAAAAATCAGTCTTTTTGTGCCTGAAGAAGAAAACGCGTGATGCCGGTGTCAGAAAAAATGATGCCTGGGGAGGCAAAATTTTTTTGATCCCAAAGGCAAAAACGGATGCCAGGATGAGATTCAGGGTAGAATTCCAAACTTAAAAATGGTTTTGCTTGCTGTTTTTAAAAATCAAGCTTTTTGGTGCCTGAAGAAGAAAACGCGTGATGCCGGGGTCAGAAAAACTGGTGCCTGGGGAGGCAAATTTTTTTTGATCCCAAATGCAAAAACGGATGCCAGGACGAAATGCAGGGTGGATTTCCAAACTTAAAAATGTTATTGCTTGCTGTTTTTAAAAATCAAGCTTTTTGGTGCCTGAAGAAGAAAACGCGTGATGCCGGGGTCAGAAAAACTGGTGCCTGGGGAGGCAAATTTTTTTGATCCCAAATGCAAAAACGGATGCCAGGACGAAATTCTGGGTCGAATTCCAAACTTAAAAATGGTATTGCTTGCTGTTTTTAAAAATCAAGCTTTTAGGTGCCTGAAGAAGAAAACACGTGATGCCGGGGTCAGAAAAACTGTTGCCTGGGGAGGTAAAATTTTTTTGATCCCAAATGCAAAAACGGATGCCAGGACGAAATTCGGGGTCGAATTCCAATCTTAAAAATGGTATTGCTTGCTGTTTTTAAAAATCAAGCTTTTTGGTGCCTGAAGAAGAAAACACGTGATGCCAGGGTCAGAAAAACTGGTGCCTGGGGAGGCAAATGTTTTTTGATCCCAAATGAAAAAACGGATGCCAGGACGAAATTCCGGGTCGAATTCCAATCTTAAAAATGGTATTGCTTGCTGTTTTTAAAAATCAAGCTTTTTGGTGCCTGAAGAAGAAAACACGTGATGCCGGGGTCAGAAAAACTGGTGCCTGGGGAGGCAAAATTTTTTTGATCCAAAATGCAAAAACGGATGCCAGGACGAAATTCGGGGTCGAATTCCAAACTTAAAAATGGTATTGCTTGCTGTTTTTAAAAATCAAGCTTTTTGGTGCCTGAAGAAGAAAACGCGTGATGCCGGGGTCAGAAATACTGGTGCCTGGGGAGGCAAATTTTTTTTGATCCCAAATGCAAAAATCCATGCCAGGATGAGTTTCGGGGTCGAATTCCATACTTAAAAATGGTATTGCTTTCTGTTTTTAAAAATCAGTCTTTTTGTGCCTGAAGAAGAAAACGCGTGATGGCGGTGTCAGAAAAAATGATGCCTGGGGAGGCAAAATTTTTTTGATCCCAAAGGCAAAAACGGATGCCAGGATGAGATTCAGGGTAGAATTCCAAACTTAAAAATGGTTTTGCTTGCTGTTTTTAAAAATCAAGCTTTTTGGTGCCTGAAGAAGAAAACGCGTGATGCCGGGGTCAGAAAAACTGGTGCCTGGGGAGGCAAATTTTTTTTGATCCCAAATGCAAAAACGGATGCCAGGACGAAATGCAGGGTGGATTTCCAAACTTAAAAATGTTATTGCTTGCTGTTTTTAAAAATCAAGCTTTTTGGTGCCTGAAGAAGAAAACGCGTGATGCCGGGGTCAGAAAAACTGGTGCCTGGGGAGGCAAATTTTTTTGATCCCAAATGCAAAAACGGATGCCAGGACGAAATTCTGGGTCGAATTCCAAACTTAAAAATGGTATTGCTTGCTGTTTTTAAAAATCAAGCTTTTAGGTGCCTGAAGAAGAAAACACGTGATGCCGGGGTCAGAAAAACTGTTGCCTGGGGAGGTAAAATTTTTTTGATCCCAAATGCAAAAACGGATGCCAGGACGAAATTCGGGGTCGAATTCCAATCTTAAAAATGGTATTGCTTGCTGTTTTTAAAAATCAAGCTTTTTGGTGCCTGAAGAAGAAAACACGTGATGCCGGGGTCAGAAAAACTGTTGCCTGGGGAGGTAAAATTTTTTTGATCCCAAATGCAAAAACGGATGCCAGGACGAAATTCGGGGTCGAATTCCAATCTTAAAAATGGTATTGCTTGCTGTTTTTAAAAATCAAGCTTTTTGGTGCCTGAAGAAGAAAACACGTGATGCCGGGGTCAGAAAAACTGGTGCCTGGGGAGGCAAATTTTTTTTGATCCCAAATGCAAAAACGGATGCCAGGACGAAATGCAGGGTCGATTTCCAAACTTAAAAATGGTATTGCTTGCTGTTTTTAAAAATCAAGCTTTTTGGTGCCTGAAGAAGAAAACGCGTGATGCCGGGGTCAGAAAAACTGGTGCCTGGGGAGGCAAATTTTTTTTGATCCCAAATGCAAAAACGGATGCCAGGACGAAATTCCGGGTCGAATTCCAAACTTAAAAATGGTATTGCTTGCTGTTTTTAAAAATCAAGCTTTTTGGTGCCTGAAGAAGAAAACACGTGATGCCGGGGTCAGAAAAACTGGTGCCTGGGGAGGCAAATTTTTTTTGATCCCAAATGCAAAAACGGATGCCAGGACGAAATTCTGGGTCGAATTCCAAACTTAAAAATGGTATTGCTTGCTGTTTTTAAAAATCAAGCTTTTAGGTGCCTGAAGAAGAAAACACGTGATGCCGGGGTCAGAAAAACTGGTTCCTGGGGAGGTAAAAATTTTTTGATCCCAAATGCAAAAACGGATGCCAGGACGAAATTCGGGGTCGAATTCCAATCTTAAAAATGGTATTGCTTGCTGTTTGTAAAAATCAAGCTTTTTGGTGCCTGAAGAAGAAAACACGTGATGCCGGGGTCAGAAAAACTGGTGCCTGGGGAGGCAAATTTTTTTTGATCCCAAATGCAAAAACGGATGCCAGGACGAAATGCAGGGTCGAATTCCAAACTTAAAAATGGTATTGCTTGCTGTTTTTAAAAATCAAGCTTTTTGGTGCCTGAAGAAGAAAATGCGTGATGCCGGGGTCAGAAAAACTGGTGCCTGGGGAGGCAAAATTTTTTTGATCCCAAATGCAAAAACGGATGCCAGGACGAAATTCCGGGTCGAATTCCATCCTTAAAAATGGTATTGCTTGCTGTTTTTAAAAATGAAGCTTTTTCGTGCCTGAAGAAGAAAACGCGTGATGCCGGGGTCAGAAAAACTGGTGCCTGGGGAGGCAAATTTTTTTTGATCCCAAATGCAAAAATCCATGCCAGGATGAGTTTCGGGGTAGAATTCCATACTTAAAAATGGTATTGCTTGCTGTTTTTAAAAATCAGTCTTTTTGTGCCTGAAGAAGAAAACGCGTGATGCCGGTGTCAGAAAAAATGATGCCTGGGGAGGCAAAATTTTTTTGATCCCAAAGGCAAAAACGGATGCCAGGATGAGATTCAGGGTAGAATTCCAAACTTAAAAATGGTTTTGCTTGCTGTTTTTAAAAATCAAGCTTTTTGGTGCCTGAAGAAGAAAACGCGTGATGCCGGGGTCAGAAAAACTGGTGCCTGGGGAGGCAAATTTTTTTTGATCCCAAATGCAAAAACGGATGCCAGGACGAAATGCAGGGTGGATTTCCAAACTTAAAAATGTTATTGCTTGCTGTTTTTAAAAATCAAGCTTTTTGGTGCCTGAAGAAGAAAACGCGTGATGCCGGGGTCAGAAAAACTGGTGCCTGGGGAGGCAAATTTTTTTGATCCCAAATGCAAAAACGGATGCCAGGACGAAATTCTGGGTCGAATTCCAAACTTAAAAATGGTATTGCTTGCTGTTTTTAAAAATCAAGCTTTTAGGTGCCTGAAGAAGAAAACACGTGATGCCGGGGTCAGAAAAACTGTTGCCTGGGGAGGTAAAATTTTTTTGATCCCAAATGCAAAAACGGATGCCAGGACGAAATTCGGGGTCGAATTCCAATCTTAAAAATGGTATTGCTTGCTGTTTTTAAAAATCAAGCTTTTTGGTGCCTGAAGAAGAAAACACGTGATGCCAGGGTCAGAAAAACTGGTGCCTGGGGAGGCAAATGTTTTTTGATCCCAAATGAAAAAACGGATGCCAGGACGAAATTCCGGGTCGAATTCCAATCTTAAAAATGGTATTGCTTGCTGTTTTTAAAAATCAAGCTTTTTGGTGCCTGAAGAAGAAAACACGTGATGCCGGGGTCAGAAAAACTGGTGCCTGGGGAGGCAAAATTTTTTTGATCCAAAATGCAAAAACGGATGCCAGGACGAAATTCGGGGTCGAATTCCAAACTTAAAAATGGTATTGCTTGCTGTTTTTAAAAATCAAGCTTTTTGGTGCCTGAAGAAGAAAACGCGTGATGCCGGGGTCAGAAATACTGGTGCCTGGGGAGGCAAATTTTTTTTGATCCCAAATGCAAAAATCCATGCCAGGATGAGTTTCGGGGTCGAATTCCATACTTAAAAATGGTATTGCTTTCTGTTTTTAAAAATCAGTCTTTTTGTGCCTGAAGAAGAAAACGCGTGATGGCGGTGTCAGAAAAAATGATGCCTGGGGAGGCAAAATTTTTTTGATCCCAAAGGCAAAAACGGATGCCAGGATGAGATTCAGGGTAGAATTCCAAACTTAAAAATGGTTTTGCTTGCTGTTTTTAAAAATCAAGCTTTTTGGTGCCTGAAGAAGAAAACGCGTGATGCCGGGGTCAGAAAAACTGGTGCCTGGGGAGGCAAATTTTTTTTGATCCCAAATGCAAAAACGGATGCCAGGACGAAATGCAGGGTGGATTTCCAAACTTAAAAATGTTATTGCTTGCTGTTTTTAAAAATCAAGCTTTTTGGTGCCTGAAGAAGAAAACGCGTGATGCCGGGGTCAGAAAAACTGGTGCCTGGGGAGGCAAATTTTTTTGATCCCAAATGCAAAAACGGATGCCAGGACGAAATTCTGGGTCGAATTCCAAACTTAAAAATGGTATTGCTTGCTGTTTTTAAAAATCAAGCTTTTAGGTGCCTGAAGAAGAAAACACGTGATGCCGGGGTCAGAAAAACTGTTGCCTGGGGAGGTAAAATTTTTTTGATCCCAAATGCAAAAACGGATGCCAGGACGAAATTCGGGGTCGAATTCCAATCTTAAAAATGGTATTGCTTGCTGTTTTTAAAAATCAAGCTTTTTGGTGCCTGAAGAAGAAAACACGTGATGCCGGGGTCAGAAAAACTGGTGCCTGGGGAGGCAAATTTTTTTTGATCCCAAATGCAAAAACGGATGCCAGGACGAAATTCCGGGTCGAATTCCAAACTTAAAAATGGTATTGCTTGCTGTTTTTAAAAATCAAGCTTTTTGGTGCCTGAAGAAGAAAATGCGTGATGCCGGGGTCAGAAAAACTGGTGCCTGGGGAGGTAAAATTTTTTTGATCCAAAATGCAAAAACGGATGCCAGGACGAAATTCGGGGTCGAATTCCAAACTTAAAAATGGTATTGCTTGCTGTTTTTAAAAATCAAGCTTTTTCGTGCCTGAAGAAGAAAACGCGTGATGCCGGGGTCAGAAATACTGGTGCCTGGGGAGGCAAATTTTTTTTGATCCCAAATGCAAAAACGGATGCCAGGACGAAATTCGGGGTCGAATTCCAAACTTAAAAATGGTATTGCTTGCTGTTTTTAAAAATCAAGCTTTTTGGTGCCTGAAGAAGAAAACGCGTGATGCCGGGGTCAGAAAAACTGGTGCCTGGGGAGGCAAATTTTTTTTGATCCCAAATGCAAAAACGGATGCCAGGACGAAATTCCGGGTCGAATTCCAAACTTAAAAATGGTATTGCTTGCTGTTTTTAAAAATCAAGCTTTTTGGTGCCTGAAGAAGAAAACACGTGATGCCGGGGTCAGAAAAACTGGTGCCTGGGGAGGCAAATTTTTTTTGATCCCAAATGCAAAAACGGATGCCAGGACGAAATTCCGGGTCGAATTCCAAACTTAAAAATGGTATTGCTTGCTGTTTTTAAAAATCAAGCTTTTTGGTGCCTGAAGAAGAAAACGCGTGATGCCGGGGTCAGAAAAACTGGTGCTTTGGGAGGCAAAATTTTTTTGATCCCAAATGCAAAAACGGATGCCAGGACGAAATTCGGGGTTGAATTCCAAACTTAAAAATGATATTGCTTGCTTTTTTAAAAAATCAAGATTTTTTGTGCCTGAAGAAGAAAACGCGTGATGCCGGGGTCAGAAAAACTGGTGCCTGGGTAGGCAAAAAATTTTTGATCCCAAATGCAAAAACGGATGCCAGGACGAAATGCAGGGTCGAATTCCAAACTTAAAAATGGTATTGCTTGCTGTTTTTAAAAATGAAGCTTTTTCGTGCCTGAAGAAGAAAACGCGTGATGCCGGGGTCAGAAAAACTGGTGCCTGGAGAGGTAAATTTTTTTTGATCCCAAATGCAAAAACGGATGCCAGGATGAGATTCCGGGCAGAATTCCACACTTAAAAATGGTATTGCTTGCTGTTTTTAAAAATCAAGATTTTTCGTGCCTAAAAAAGAAAACGCGTGATGCCGGGGTCAGAAAAATTGGTAGCTGGTGAGGCAAATTTTTTTTGATCCCAAATGCAAAAATGGATGCCAGGATGAGATTGAGGGTAGGAAACGCGTGATGCCGGGGTCAGAAAAACTGGTGCCTGGGGAGGCAAATTTTTTTTGATCCCAAATGCAAAAACGGATGCCAGGACGAAATGCAGGGTCGATTTCCAAACTTAAAAATGGTATTGCTTGCTATTTTTAAAAATCAAGCTTTTTGGTGCCTGAAGAAGAAAACGCGTGATGCCGGGGTCAGAAAAACTGGTTCCTGGGGAGGTAAAATTTTTTTGATCCCAAATGCAAAAACGGATGCCAGGATGAGATTCCGGGCAGAATTCCACACTTAAAAATGGTATTGCTTGCTGTTTTTAAAAATCAAGATTTTTCGTGCCTAAAAAAGAAAACGCGTGATGCCGGGGTCAGAAAAATTGGTAGCTGGTGAGGCAAATTTTTTTTGATCCCAAATGCAAAAATGGATGCCAGGATGAGATTGAGGGTAGGAAACGCGTGATGCCGGGGTCAGAAAAACTGGTGCCTGGGGAGGCAAATTTTTTTTGATCCCAAATGCAAAAACGGATGCCAGGACGAAATTCGGGGTCGAATTCCAATCTTAAAAATGGTATTGCTTGCTGTTTTTAAAAATCAAGCTTTTTGGTGCCTAAAGAAGAAAACGCGTGATGCCGGGGTCAGAAAAAATGATGCCTGGGTAGGCAAATTTTTTTTGATCCCAAATGCAAAAACGGATGCCAGGGCGAAATTCCGGGTCGAATTCCAAACTTAAAAATGGTATTGCTTGCTGTTTTTAAAAATCAAGCTTTTTGGTGCCTGAAGAGGAAAACGCGTGATGCCGGGGTCAGAAAAACTGGTGCCTGGGGAGGCAAATTTTTTTTGATCCCAAATGCAAAAACGGATGCCAGGACGAAATTCCGGGTCGAATTCCAAACTTAAAAATGGTATTGCTTGCTGTTTTTAAAAATCAAGCTTCTTGGTGCCTGAAAAAGAAAACACGTAATGCCGGGGTCAGAAAAACTGGTGCCTGGGGAGGTAAATTTTTTTTGATCCCAAATGCAAAAACGGATGCCAGGACGAAATTCGGGGTCGAATTCCAATCTTAAAAATGGTATTGCTTGCTATTTTTAAAAATCAAGCTTTTTGGTGCCTGAAGAAGAAAACGCGTGATGCCGGGGTCAGAAAAACTGGTTCCTGGGGAGGTAAAATTTTTTTGATCCCAAATGCAAAAACGGATGCCAGGACGAAATTCGGGGTCGAATTCCAATCTTAAAAATGGTATTGCTTGCTGTTTTTAAAAATCAAGCTTTTTGGTGCCTAAAGAAGAAAACGCATGATGCCGGGGTCAGAAAAATTGAGGCCTGGGTAGGCAAAAAATTTTTGATCCCAAATGCAAAAACGGATGCCAGGACGAAATGCAGGGTCGAATTCCAAACTTAAAAATGGTATTGCTTGCTGTTTTTAAAAATCAAGCATTTTGGTGCCTGAAGAAGAAATCGCGTGATGCCGGGGTCAGAAAAACTGGTGCCTGGGGAGGCAAATTTTTTTTGATCCCAAATGCAAAAATGGATGCCAGGACGAAATTCCGGGTCGAATTCCAAACTTAAAAATGGTATTGCTTGCTGTTTTTAAAAATCAAGCTTTTTGGTGCCTGAAGAAGAAAACACGTGATGCCGGGGTCAGAAAAACTGGTGCCTGGGGAGGCAAATTTTTTTTGATCCCAAATGCAAAAACGGATGCCAGGACGAAATGCAGGGTCGATTTCCAAACTTAAAAATGGTATTGCTTGCTGTTTTTAAAAATCAAGCATTTTGGTGCCTGAAGAAGAAAACGCGTGATGCCGGGGTCAGAAAAACTGGTGCGTGGGGAGGCAAATTTTTTTTGATCCCAAATGCAAAAACGGATGGCAGGACGAAATTCGGGGTCGAATTCCAATCTTAAAAATGGTATTGCTTGCTGTTTTTAAAAATCAAGCTTTTTGGTGCCTAAAGAAGAAAACGCGTGATGCCGGGGTCAGAAAAACTGGTGCCTGGGGAGGCAAATTTTTTTTGATCCCAAATGCAAAAACAGATGGCAGGACGAAATTCGGGGTCGAATTCCAAACTTAAAAATGGTATTGCTTGCTGTTTTTAAAAATCAAGCTTTTTGGTGCCTGAAGAAGAAAACGCGTGATGCCGGGGTCAGAAAAACTGGTGCCTGGGGAGGTAAAATTTTTTTGATCCAAAATGCAAAAACGGATGCCAGGACGAAATTCGGGGTCGAATTCCAATCTTAAAAATGGTATTGCTTGCTGTTTTTAAAAGTCAAGCTTTTTGGTGCCTAAAGAAGAAAACGCGTGATGCCGGGGTCAGAAAAAATGATGCCTGGGTAGGCAAAATTTTTTTGATCCCAAATGCAAAAACGGATGCCAGGACGAAATGCAGGGTCGAATTCCAAACTTAAAAATGGTATTGCTTGCTGTTTTTAAAAATGAAGCTTTTTCGTGCCTGAAGAAGAAAACGCGTGATGCCGGGGTCAGAAAAACTGGTGCCTGGAGAGGTAAAATTTTTTTGATCCCAAATGCAAAAACGGATGCCAGGATGAGATTCCGGGCAGAATTCCACACTTAGAAATGGTATTGCTTGCTGTTTTTAAAAATCAAGATTTTTCGTGCCTAAAAAAGAAAACGCGTGATGCCGGGGTCAGAAAAATTGGTAGCTGGTGAGGCAAATTTTTTTTGATCCCAAATGCAAAAATGGATGCCAGGATGAGATTGAGGGTAGGAAACGCGTGATGCCGGGGTCAGAAAAACTGGTGCCTGGGGAGGCAAATTTTTTTTGATCCCAAATGCAAAAACGGATGCCAGGACGAAATGCAGGGTCGATTTCCAAACTTAAAAATGGTATTGCTTGCTATTTTTAAAAATCAAGCTTTTTGGTGCCTGAAGAAGAAAACGCGTGATGCCGGGGTCAGAAAAACTGGTTCCTGGGGAGGTAAAATTTTTTTGATCCCAAATGCAAAAACGGATGCCAGGATGAGATTCCGGGCAGAATTCCACACTTAAAAATGGTATTGCTTGCTGTTTTTAAAAATCAAGATTTTTCGTGCCTAAAAAAGAAAACGCGTGATGCCGGGGTCAGAAAAATTGGTAGCTGGTGAGGCAAATTTTTTTTGATCCCAAATGCAAAAATGGATGCCAGGATGAGATTGAGGGTAGGAAACGCGTGATGCCGGGGTCAGAAAAACTGGTGCCTGGGGAGGCAAATTTTTTTTGATCCCAAATGCAAAAACGGATGCCAGGACGAAATTCGGGGTCGAATTCCAATCTTAAAAATGGTATTGCTTGCTGTTTTTAAAAATCAAGCTTTTTGGTGCCTAAAGAAGAAAACGCGTGATGCCGGGGTCAGAAAAACTGGTGCCTGGGGAGGCAAATTTTTTTTGATCCCAAATGCAAAAACGGATGCCAGGACGAAATTCCGGGTCGAATTCCAAACTTAAAAATGGTATTGCTTGCTGTTTTTAAAAATCAAGCTTCTTGGTGCCTGAAAAAGAAAACACGTAATGCCGGGGTCAGAAAAACTGGTGCCTGGGGAGGTAAAATTTTTTTGATCCCAAATGCAAAAACGGATGCCAGGACGAAATTCGGGGTCGAATTCCAATCTTAAAAATGGTATTGCTTGCTATTTTTAAAAATCAAGCTTTTTGGTGCCTGAAGAAGAAAACGCGTGATGCCGGGGTCAGAAAAACTGGTTCCTGGGGAGGTAAAATTTTTTTGATCCCAAATGCAAAAACGGATGCCAGGACGAAATTCGGGGTCGAATTCCAATCTTAAAAATGGTATTGCTTGCTGTTTTTAAAAATCAAGCTTTTTGGTGCCTAAAGAAGAAAACGCATGATGCCGGGGTCAGAAAAAATGAGGCCTGGGTAGGCAAAAATTTTTTGATCCCAAATGCAAAAACGGATGCCAGGACGAAATGCAGGGTCGAATTCCAAACTTAAAAATGGTATTGCTTGCTGTTTTTAAAAATCAAGCATTTTGGTGCCTGAAGAAGAAAACGCGTGATGCCGGGGTCAGAAAAACTGGTGCCTGGGGAGGCAAATTTTTTTTGATCCCAAATGCAAAAACGGATGGCAGGACGAAATTCGGGGTCGAATTCCAAACTTAAAAATGGTATTGCTTGCTGTTTTTAAAAATCAAGCTTTTTGGTGCCTGAAGAAGAAAACGCGTGATGCCGGGGTCAGAAAAACTGGTGCCTGGGGAGGCAAATTTTTTTTGATCCCAAATGCAAAAACGGATGCCAGGACGAAATGCAGGGTCGAATTCCAAACTTAAAAATGGTATTGCTTGCTGTTTTTAAAAATCAAGCATTTTGGTGCCTGAAGAAGAAAACGCGTGATGCCGGGGTCAGAAAAACTGGTGCCTGGGGAGGCAAATTTTTTTTGATCCCAAATGCAAAAACGGATGGCAGGACGAAATTCGGGGTCGAATTCCAAACTTAAAAATGGTATTGCTTGCTGTTTTTAAAAATCAAGCTTTTTGGTGCCTGAAGAAGAAAACGCGTGATGCCGGGGTCAGAAAAACTGGTGCCTGGGGAGGTAAAAATTTTTTGATCCCAAATGCAAAAACGGATGCCAGGACGAAATTCGGGGTCGAATTCCAATCTTAAAAATGGTATTGCTTGCTGTTTTTAAAAATCAAGCTTTTTGGTGCCTAAAGAAGAAAACGCGTGATGCCGGGGTCAGAAAAAATGATGCCTGGGTAGGCAAAATTTTTTTGATCCCAAATGCAAAAACGGATGCCAGGACGAAATGCAGGGTCGAATTCCAAACTTAAAAATGGTATTGCTTGCTGTTTTTAAAAATGAAGCTTTTTCGTGCCTGAAGAAGAAAACGCGTGATGCCGGGGTCAGAAAAACTGGTGCCTGGAGAGGTAAAAATTTTTTGATCCCAAATGCAAAAACGGATGCCAGGATGAGATTCCGGGCAGAATTCCACACTTAAAAATCGTATTGCTTGCTGTTTTTAAAAATCAAGATTTTTCGTGCCTAAAAAAGAAAACGCGTGATGCCGGGGTCAGAAAAATTGGTAGCTGGTGAGGCAAATTTTTTTTGATCCCAAATGCAAAAATGGATGCCAGGATGAGATTGAGGGTAGGAAACGCGTGATGCCGGGGTCAGAAAAACTGGTGCCTGGGGAGGCAAATTTTTTTTGATCCCAAATGCAAAAACGGATGCCAGGACGAAATGCAGGGTCGAATTCCAAACTTAAAAATGGTATTGCTTGCTGTTTTTAAAAATCAAGCTTTTTGGTGCCTGAAGAAGAAATCGCGTGATGCCGGGGTCAGAAAAACTGGTGCCTGGGGAGGCAAATTTTTTTTGATCCCAAATGCAAAAACGGATGCCAGGACGAAATTCCGGGTCGAATTCCAAACTTAAAAATGGTATTGCTTGCTGTTTTTAAAAATCAAGCTTTTTGGTGCCTGAAGAAGAAAACACGTGATGCCGGGGTCAGAAAAACTGGTGCCTGGGGAGGCAAATTTTTTTTGATACCAAATGCAAAAACGGATGCCAGGACGAAATGCAGGGTCGATTCCCAAACTTAAAAATGGTATTGCTTGCTGTTTTTAAAAATCAAGCTTTTTGGTGCCTGAAGAAGAAAACGCGTGATGCCGGGGTCAGAAAAACTGGTGCTTTGGGAGGCAAAATTTTTTTGATCCCAAATGCAAAAACGGATGCCAGGACGAAATTCGGGGTTGAATTCCAAACTTAAAAATGATATTGCTTGCTTTTTTAAAAAATCAAGATTTTTTGTGCCTGAAGAAGAAAATGCGTGATGCCGGGGTCAGAAAAACTGGTGCCTGGGGAGGCAAATTTTTTTTTATCCCAAATGCAAAAACGGATGCCAGGACGAAATGCAGGGTCGAATTCCAAACTTAAAAATGGTATTGCTTGCTGTTTTTAAAAATCAAGCATTTTGGTGCCTGAAGAAGAAAACGCGTGATGCCGGGGTCAGAAAAACTGGTGCCTGGGGAGGCAAATTTTTTTTGATCCCAAATGCAAAAACGGATGCCAGGACGAAATTCGGGGTCGAATTCCAAACTTAAAAATGGTATTGCTTGCTGTTTTTAAAAATCAAGCTTTTTGGTGCCTGAAGAAGAAAACGCGTGATGCCGGGGTCAGAAAAACTGGTGCCTGGGGAGGCAAATTTTTTTTGATCCCAAATGCAAAAACGGATGCAAGGACGAAATGCAGGGTCGAATTCCAAACTTAAAAATGGTATTGCTTGCTGTTTTTAAAAATCAAGCTTTTTGTTGCTTAAAGAAGAAAACGCGTCAGAAAAAATGATGCCTGGGTAGGCAAAAATTTTTTGATCCCAAATGCAAAAACGGATGCCAGGACGAAATGCAGGGTCGAATTCCAAACTTAAAAATGGTATTGCTTGCTGTTTTTAAAAATGAAGCTTTTTCGTGCCTGAAGAAGAAAACGCGTGATGCCGGGGTCAGAAAAACTGGTGCCTGGAGAGGTAAAATTTTTTTGATCCCAAATGCAAAAACGGATGCCAGGATGAGATTCCGGGCAGAATTCCACACTTAAAAATGGTATTGCTTGCTGTTTTTAAAAATCAAGATTTTTCGTGCCTAAAAAAGAAAACGCGTGATGCCGGGGTCAGAAAAATTGGTAGCTAGTGAGGCAAATTTTTTTTGATCCCAAATGCAAAAATGGATGCCAGAATGAGATTGAGGGTAGGAAACACGTGATGCCGGGGTCAGAAAAACTGGTGCCTGGGGAGGCAAATTTTTTTTGATCCCAAATGCAAAAACGGATGCCAGGATGAAATTCGGGGTCGAATTCCAAACTTAAAAATGGTATTGCTTGCTGTTTTTAAAAATCAAGCTTTTTGGTGCCTGAAGAAGAAATCGCGTGATGCCGGGGTCAGAAAAACTGGTGCCTGGGGAGGCAAATTTTTTTTGATCCCAAATGCAAAAACGGATGCCAGGACGAAATTCCGGGTCGAATTCCAAACTTAAAAATGGTATTGCTTGCTGTTTTTAAAAATCAAGCATTTTGGTGCCTGAAAAAGAAATCGCGTGATGCCGGGGTCAGAAAAACTGGTGCCTGGGGAGGCAAATTTTTTTTGATCCCAAATGCAAAAACGGATGCCAGGACGAAATTCCGGGTCGAATTCCAAACTTAAAAATGGTATTGCTTGCTGTTTTTAAAAATCAAGCTTTTTGGTGCCTGAAGAAGAAAACACGTGATGCCGGGGTCAGAAAAACTGGTGCCTGGGGAGGCAAATTTTTTTTGATCCCAAATGCAAAAACGGATGCCAGGACGAAATTCCGGGTCGAATTCCAAACTTAAAAATGGTATTGCTTGCTGTTTTTAAAAATCAAGCTTTTTGGTGCCTGAAGAAGAAAACGCGTGATGCCGGGGTCAGAAAAACTGGTGCTTTGGGAGGCAAAATTTTTTTGATCCCAAATGCAAAAACGGATGCCAGGACGAAATTTGGGGTTGAATTCCAAACTTAAAAATGATATTGCTTGCTTTTTTAAAAATCAAGCTTTTTGGTGCCTGAAGAAGAAAACGCGTGATGCCGGGGTCAGAAAAACTGGTGCCTGGGGAGCCAAATTTTTTTTGATCCCAAATGCAAAAATGGATGCCAGGACGAAATGCAGGGTCGAATTCCAAACTTAAAAATGGTATTGCTTGCTGTTTTTAAAAATCAAGCATTTTGGTGCCTGAAGAAGAAAACGCGTGATGCCGGGGTCAGAAAAACTGGTGCCTGGGGAGGCAAATTTTTTTTGATCCCAAATGCAAAAACGGATGGCAGGACGAAATTAGGGGTCGAATTCCAAACTTAAAAATGGTATTGCTTGCTGTTTTTAAAAATCAAGCTTTTTGGTGCCTGAAGAAGAAAACGCGTGATGCCGGGGTCAGAAAAACTGGTGCCTGGGGAGGTAAAATTTTTTTGATCCCAAATGCAAAAACGGATGCCAGGACGAAATTCGGGGTCGAATTCCAATGTTAAAAATGGTATTGCTTGCTGTTTTTAAAAATCAAGCTTTTTGGTGCCTAAAGAAGAAAACGCGTGATGCCGGGGTCAGAAAAAATGATGCCTGGGTAGGCAAAATTTTTTTGATCCCAAATGCAAAAACGGATGCCAGGACGAAATGCAGGGTCGAATTCCAAACTTAAAAATGGTATTGCTTGCTGTTTTTAAAAATGAAGCTTTTTCGTGCCTGAAGAAGAAAACGCGTGATGCCGGGGTCAGAAAAACTGGTGCCTGGGGAGGCAAATTTTTTTTGATCCCAAATGCAAAAACGGATGCCAGGACGAAATGCAGGGTCGAATTCCAAACTTAAAAATGGTATTGCTTGCTGTTTTTAAAAATGAACCTTTTTCGTGCCTGAAGAAGAAAACTCGTGATGCCGGGGTCAGAAAAACTGGTGCCTGGGGAGGCAAATTTTTTTTGATCCCAAATGCAAAAACGGATGCCAGGACGAAATGCAGGGTCGAATTCCAAACTTAAAAATGGTATTGCTTGCTGTTTTTAAAAATGAACCTTTTTCGTGCCTGAAGAAGAAAACGCTTGATGCCGGGGTCAGAAAAACTGGTGCCTGGAGAGGTAAAAATTTTTTGATCCCAAATGCAAAAACGGATGCCAGGATGAGATTCCGGGCAGAATTCCACACTTAAAAATGGTATTGCTTGCTGTTTTTAAAAATCAAGATTTTTCGTGCCTAAAAAAGAAAACGCGTGATGCCGGGGTCAGAAAAATTGGTAGCTGGTGAGGCAAATTTTTTTTGATCCCAAATGCAAAAATGGATGCCAGGATGAGATTGAGGGTAGGAAACGCGTGATGCCGGGGTCAGAAAAACTGGTGCCTGGGGAGGCAAATTTTTTTTGATCCCAAATGCAAAAACGGATGCCAGGACGAAATGCAGGGTCGAATTCCAAACTTAAAAATGGTATTGCTTGCTGTTTTTAAAAATCAAGCTTTTTGGTGCCTGAAGAAGAAATCGCGTGATGCCGGGGTCAGAAAAACTGGTGCCTGGGGAGGCAAATTTTTTTTGATCCCAAATGCAAAAACGGATGCCAGGACGAAATTCCGGGTCGAATTCCAAACTTAAAAATGGTATTGCTTGCTGTTTTTAAAAATCAAGCTTTTTGGTGCCTGAAGAAGAAAACACGTGATGCCGGGGTCAGAAAAACTGGTGCCTGGGGAGGCAAATTTTTTTTGATACCAAATGCAAAAACGGATGCCAGGACGAAATGCAGGGTCGATTTCCAAACTTAAAAATGGTATTGCTTGCTGTTTTTAAAAATCAAGCATTTTGGTGCCTGAAGAAGAAAACGCGTGATGCTGGGGTCAGAAAAACTGGTGCGTGGGGAGGCAAATTTTTTTTGATCCCAAATGCAAAAACGGATGCCAGGACGAAATTCCGGGTCGAATTCCAAACTTAAAAATGGTATTGCTTGCTGTTTTTAAAAATCAAGCATTTTGGTGCCTGAAGAAGAAAACGCGTGATGCCGGGGTCAGAAAAACTGGTGCCTGGGGAGGCAAATTTTTTTTGATCCCAAATGCAAAAACGGATGCCAGGACGAAATTCGGGGTCGAATTCCAAACTTAAAAATGGTATTGCTTGCTGTTTTTAAAAATCAAGCTTTTTGGTGCCTGAAGAAGAAAACGCGTGATGCCGGGGTCAGAAAAACTGGTGCCTGGGGAGGCAAATTTTTTTTGATCCCAAATGCAAAAACGGATGCAAGGACGAAATGCAGGGTCGAATTCCAAACTTAAAAATGGTATTGCTTGCTGTTTTTAAAAATCAAGTTTTTGGTGCCTGAAGAAGAAAACGCGTGATGCCGGGGTCAGAAAAACTGGTGCCTGGGGAGGTAAAATTTTTTTGATCCCAAATGCAAAAACGGATGCCAGGACGAAATTCGGGGTCGAATTCCAATCTTAAAAATGGTATTGCTTGCTGTTTTTAAAAATCAAGCTTTTTGGTGCCTAAAGAAGAAAACGCGTGATGCCGGGGTCAGAAAAAATGATGCCTGGGTAGGCAAAAATTTTTTGATCCCAAATGCAAAAACGGATGCCAGGACGAAATGCAGGGTTGAATTCCAAACTTAAAAATGGTATTGCTTGCTGTTTTTAAAAATGAAGCTTTTTCGTGCCTGAAGAAGAAAACGCGTGATGCCGGGGTCAGAAAAACTGGTGCCTGGAGAGGTAAAATTTTTTTGATCCCAAATGCAAAAACGGATGCCAGGATGAGATTCCGGGCAGAATTCCACACTTAAAAATGGTATTGCTTGCTGTTTTTAAAAATCAATATTTTTCGTGCCTAAAAAGGAAAACGCGTGATGCCGGGGTCAGAAAAATTGGTAGCTGGTGAGGCAAATTTTTTTTGATCCCAAATGCAAAAATGGATGCCAGGATGAGATTGAGGGTAGGAAACGCGTGATGCCGGGGTCAGAAAAACTGGTGCCTGGGGAGGCAAATTTTTTTTGATCCCAAATGCAAAAACGGATGCCAGGACGAAATTCGGGGTCGAATTCCAAACTTAAAAATGGTATTGCTTGCTGTTTTTAAAAATCAAGCTTTTTGGTGCCTGAAGAAGAAATCGCGTGATGCCGGGGTCAGAAAAACTGGTGCCTGGGGAGGCAAATTTTTTTTGATCCCAAATGCAAAAACGGATGCCAGGACGAAATGCAGGGTCGAATTCCAAACTTAAAAATGGTATTGCTTGCTGTTTTTAAAAATGAACCTTTTTCGTGCCTGAAGAAGAAAACGCGTGATGCCGGGGTCAGAAAAACTGGTGCCTGGAGAGGTAAAATTTTTTGATCCCAAATGCAAAAACGGATGCCAGGATGAGATTCCGGGCAGAATTCCACACTTAAAAATGGTATTGCTTGCTGTTTTTAAAAATCAAGATTTTTCGTGCCTAAAAAAGAAAACGCGTGATGCCGGGGTCAGAAAAATTGGTAGCTGGTGAGGCAAATTTTTTTTGATCCCAAATGCAAAAATGGATGCCAGGATGAGATTGAGGGTAGGAAACGCGTGATGCCGGGGTCAGAAAAACTGGTGCCTGGGGAGGCAAATTTTTTTTGATCCCAAATGCAAAAACGGATGCCAGGACGAAATGCAGGGTCGAATTCCAAACTTAAAAATGGTATTGCTTGCTGTTTTTAAAAATCAAGCTTTTTGGTGCCTGAAGAAGAAATCGCGTGATGCCGGGGTCAGAAAAACTGGTGCCTGGGGAGGCAAATTTTTTTTGATCCCAAATGCAAAAACGGATGCCAGGACGAAATTCCGGGTCGAATTCCAAACTTAAAAATGGTATTGCTTGCTGTTTTTAAAAATCAAGCTTTTTGGTGCCTGAAGAAGAAAACACGTGATGCCGGGGTCAGAAAAACTGGTGCCTGGGCAGGCAAATTTTTTTTGATACCAAATGCAAAAACGGATGCCAGGACGAAATGCAGGGTCGATTTCCAAACTTAAAAATGGTATTGCTTGCTGTTTTTAAAAATCAAGCATTTTGGTGCCTGAAGAAGAAAACGCGTGATGCTGGGGTCAGAAAAACTGGTGCGTGGGGAGGCAAATTTTTTTTGATCCCAAATGCAAAAACGGATGCCAGGACGAAATTCCGGGTCGAATTCCAAACTTAAAAATGGTATTGCTTGCTGTTTTTAAAAATCAAGCATTTTGGTGCCTGAAGAAGAAAACGCGTGATGCCGGGGTCAGAAAAACTGGTGCCTGGGGAGGCAAATTTTTTTTGATCCCAAATGCAAAAACGGATGCCAGGACGAAATTCGGGGTCGAATTCCAAACTTAAAAATGGTATTGCTTGCTGTTTTTAAAAATCAAGCTTTTTGGTGCCTGAAGAAGAAAACGCGTGATGCCGGGGTCAGAAAAACTGGTGCCTGGGGAGGCAAATTTTTTTTGATCCCAAATGCAAAAACGGATGCAAGGACGAAATGCAGGGTCGAATTCCAAACTTAAAAATGGTATTGCTTGCTGTTTTTAAAAATCAAGTTTTTGGTGCCTGAAGAAGAAAACGCGTGATGCCGGGGTCAGAAAAACTGGTGCCTGGGGAGGTAAAATTTTTTTGATCCCAAATGCAAAAACGGATGCCAGGACGAAATTCGGGGTCGAATTCCAATCTTAAAAATGGTATTGCTTGCTGTTTTTAAAAATCAAGCTTTTTGGTGCCTAAAGAAGAAAACGCGTGATGCCGGGGTCAGAAAAAATGATGCCTGGGTAGGCAAAAATTTTTTGATCCCAAATGCAAAAACGGATGCCAGGACGAAATTCCGGGTCGAATTCCAAACTTAAAAATGGTATTGCTTGCTGTTTTTAAAAATGAAGCTTTTTCGTGCCTGAAGAAGAAAACGCGTGATGCCGGGGTCAGAAAAACTGGTGCCTGGAGAGGTAAAATTTTTTTGATCCCAAATGCAAAAACGGATGCCAGGATGAGATTCCGGGCAGAATTCCACACTTAAAAATGGTATTGCTTGCTGTTTTTAAAAATCAAGATTTTTCGTGCCTAAAAAAGAAAACGCGTGATGCCGGGGTCAGAAAAATTGGTAGCTGGTGAGGCAAATTTTTTTTGATCCCAAATGCAAAAATGGATGCCAGAATGAGATTGAGGGTAGGAAACACGTGATGCCGGGGTCAGAAAAACTGGTGCCTGGGGAGGCAAATTTTTTTTGATCCCAAATGCAAAAACGGATGCCAGGATGAAATTCGGGGTCGAATTCCAAACTTAAAAATGGTATTGCTTGCTGTTTTTAAAAATCAAGCTTTTTGGTGCCTGAAGAAGAAATCGCGTGATGCCGGGGTCAGAAAAACTGGTGCCTGTGGAGGCAAATTTTTTTTGATCCCAAATGCAAAAACGGATGCCAGGACGAAATTCCGGGTCGAATTCCAAACTTAAAAATGGTATTGCTTGCTGTTTTTAAAAATCAAGCATTTTGGTGCCTGAAGAAGAAATCGCGTGATGCCGGGGTCAGAAAAACTGGTGCCTGGGGAGGCAAATTTTTTTTGATCCCAAATGCAAAAACGGATGCCAGGACGAAATTCCGGGTCGAATTCCAAACTTAAAAATGGTATTGCTTGCTGTTTTTAAAAATCAAGCTTTTTGGTGCCTGAAGAAGAAAACACGTGATGCCGGGGTCAGAAAAACTGGTGCCTGGGCAGGCAAATTTTTTTTGATACCAAATGCAAAAACGGATGCCAGGACGAAATGCAGGGTCGATTTCCAAACTTAAAAATGGTATTGCTTGCTGTTTTTAAAAATCAAGCATTTTGGTGCCTGAAGAAGAAAACGCGTGATGCTGGGGTCAGAAAAACTGGTGCGTGGGGAGGCAAATTTTTTTTGATCCCAAATGCAAAAACGGATGCCAGGACGAAATTCCGGGTCGAATTCCAAACTTAAAAATGGTATTGCTTGCTGTTTTTAAAAATCAAGCATTTTGGTGCCTGAAGAAGAAAACGCGTGATGCCGGGGTCAGAAAAACTGGTGCCTGGGGAGGCAAATTTTTTTTGATCCCAAATGCAAAAACGGATGCCAGGACGAAATTCGGGGTCGAATTCCAAACTTAAAAATGGTATTGCTTGCTGTTTTTAAAAATCAAGCTTTTTGGTGCCTGAAGAAGAAAACGCGTGATGCCGGGGTCAGAAAAACTGGTGCCTGGGGAGGCAAATTTTTTTTGATCCCAAATGCAAAAACGGATGCAAGGACGAAATGCAGGGTCGAATTCCAAACTTAAAAATGGTATTGCTTGCTGTTTTTAAAAATCAAGTTTTTGGTGCCTGAAGAAGAAAACGCGTGATGCCGGGGTCAGAAAAACTGGTGCCTGGGGAGGTAAAATTTTTTTGATCCCAAATGCAAAAACGGATGCCAGGACGAAATTCGGGGTCGAATTCCAATCTTAAAAATGGTATTGCTTGCTGTTTTTAAAAATCAAGCTTTTTGGTGCCTAAAGAAGAAAACGCGTGATGCCGGGGTCAGAAAAAATGATGCCTGGGTAGGCAAAAATTTTTTGATCCCAAATGCAAAAACGGATGCCAGGACGAAATTCCGGGTCGAATTCCAAACTTAAAAATGGTATTGCTTGCTGTTTTTAAAAATGAAGCTTTTTCGTGCCTGAAGAAGAAAACGCGTGATGCCGGGGTCAGAAAAACTGGTGCCTGGAGAGGTAAAATTTTTTTGATCCCAAATGCAAAAACGGATGCCAGGATGAGATTCCGGGCAGAATTCCACACTTAAAAATGGTATTGCTTGCTGTTTTTAAAAATCAAGATTTTTCGTGCCTAAAAAAGAAAACGCGTGATGCCGGGGTCAGAAAAATTGGTAGCTGGTGAGGCAAATTTTTTTTGATCCCAAATGCAAAAATGGATGCCAGAATGAGATTGAGGGTAGGAAACACGTGATGCCGGGGTCAGAAAAACTGGTGCCTGGGGAGGCAAATTTTTTTTGATCCCAAATGCAAAAACGGATGCCAGGACGAAATTCCGGGTCGAATTCCAAACTTAAAAATGGTATTGCTTGCTGTTTTTAAAAATCAAGCATTTTGGTGCCTGAAGAAGAAAACACGTGATGCCGGGGTCAGAAAAACTGGTGCCTGGGTAGGCAAAAATTTTTTGATCCCAAAGGCAAAAACGGATGCCAGGATGAAATTCGGGGTCGAATTCCAAACTTAAAAATGGTATTGCTTGCTGTTTTTAAAAATCAAGCTTTTTGGTGCCTGAAGAAGAAATCGCGTGATGCCGGGGTCAGAAAAACTGGTGCCTGTGGAGGCAAATTTTTTTTGATCCCAAATGCAAAAACGGATGCCAGGACGAAATTCCGGGTCGAATTCCAAACTTAAAAATGGTATTGCTTGCTGTTTTTAAAAATCAAGCATTTTGGTGCCTGAAGAAGAAATCGCGTGATGCCGGGGTCAGAAAAACTGGTGCCTGGGGAGGCAAATTTTTTTTGATCCCAAATGCAAAAACGGATGCCAGGACGAAATTCCGGGTCGAATTCCAAACTTAAAAATGGTATTGCTTGCTGTTTTTAAAAATCAAGCTTTTTGGTGCCTGAAGAAGAAAACACGTGATGCCGGGGTCAGAAAAACTGGTGCCTGGGGAGGCAAATTTTTTTTGATCCCAAATGCAAAAACGGATGCCAGGACGAAATTCCGGGTCGAATTCCAAACTTAAAAATGGTATTGCTTGCTGTTTTTAAAAATCAAGCTTTTTGGTGCCTGAAGAAGAAAACGCGTGATGCCGGGGTCAGAAAAACTGGTGCTTTGGGAGGCAAAATTTTTTTGATCCCAAATGCAAAAACGGATGCCAGGACGAAATTCGGGGTTGAATTCCAAACTTAAAAATGATATTGCTTGCTTTTTTAAAAAATCAAGCTTTTTGGTGCCTGAAGAAGAAAATGCGTGATGCCGGGGTCAGAAAAACTGGTGCCTGGGGAGGCAAATTTTTTTTGATCCCAAATGCAAAAACGGATGCCAGGACGAAATGCAGGGTCGAATTCCAAACTTAAAAATGGTATTGCTTGCTGTTTTTAAAAATCAAGCATTTTGGTGCCTGAAGAAGAAAACGCGTGATGCCGGGGTCAGAAAAACTGGTGCCTGGGGAGGCAAATTTTTTTTGATCCCAAATGCAAAAACGGATGGCAGGACGAAATTAGGGGTCGAATTCCAAACTTAAAAATGGTATTGCTTGCTGTTTTTAAAAATCAAGCTTTTTGGTGCCTGAAGAAGAAAACGCGTGATGCCGGGGTCAGAAAAACTGGTGCCTGGGGAGGTAAAATTTTTTTGATCCCAAATGCAAAAACGGATGCCAGGACGAAATTCGGGGTCGAATTCCAATGTTAAAAATGGTATTGCTTGCTGTTTTTAAAAATCAAGCTTTTTGGTGCCTAAAGAAGAAAACGCGTGATGCCGGGGTCAGAAAAAATGATGCCTGGGTAGGCAAAATTTTTTTGATCCCAAATGCAAAAACGGATGCCAGGACGAAATGCAGGGTTGAATTCCAAACTTAAAAATGGTATTGCTTGCTGTTTTTAAAAATGAAGCTTTTTCGTGCCTGAAGAAGAAAACGCGTGATGCCGGGGTCAGAAAAACTGGTGCCTGGAGAGGTAAAATTTTTTTGATCCCAAATGCAAAAACGGATGCCAGGATGAGATTCCGGGCAGAATTCCACACTTAAAAATGGTATTGCTTGCTGTTTTTAAAAATCAATATTTTTCGTGCCTAAAAAAGAAAACGCGTGATGCCGGGGTCAGAAAAATTGGTAGCTGGTGAGGCAAATTTTTTTTGATCCCAAATGCAAAAATGGATGCCAGGATGAGATTGAGGGTAGGAAACGCGTGATGCCGGGGTCAGAAAAACTGGTGCCTGGGGAGGCAAATTTTTTTTGATCCCAAATGCAAAAACGGATGCCAGGACGAAATTCGGGGTCGAATTCCAAACTTAAAAATGGTATTGCTTGCTGTTTTTAAAAATCAAGCTTTTTGGTGCCTGAAGAAGAAATCGCGTGATGCCGGGGTCAGAAAAACTGGTGCCTGGGGAGGCAAATTATTTTTGATCCCAAATGCAAAAACGGATGCCAGGACGAAATTCCGGGTCGAATTCCAAACTTAAAAATGGTATTGCTTGCTGTTTTTAAAAATCAAGCATTTTGGTGCCTGAATAAGAAATCGCGTGATGCCGGGGTCAGAAAAACTGGTGCCTGGGGAGGCAAATTTTTTTTGATCCCAAATGCAAAAACGGATGCCAGGACGAAATTCCGGGTCGAATTCCAAACTTAAAAATGGTATTGCTTGCTGTTTTTAAAAATCAAGCTTTTTGGTGCCTGAAGAAGAAAACACGTGATGCCGGGGTCAGAAAAACTGGTGCCTGGGGAGGCAAATTTTTTTTGATACCAAATGCAAAAACGGATGCCAGGACGAAATGCAGGGTCGATTTCCAAACTTAAAATGGTATTGCTTGCTGTTTTTAAAAATCAAGCTTTTTGGTGCCTGAAGAAGAAAACGCGTGATGCCGGGGTCAGAAAAACTGGTGCTTTGGGAGGCAAAATTTTTTTGATCCCAAATGCAAAAACGGATGCCAGGACGAAATTCGGGGTTGAATTCCAAACTTAAAAATGATATTGCTTGCTTTTTTAAAAAATCAAGATTTTTTGTGCCTGAAGAAGAAAATGCGTGATGCCGGGGTCAGAAAAACTGGTGCCTGGGGAGGCAAATTTTTTTTGATCCCAAATGCAAAAACGGATGCCAGGACGAAATGCAGGGTCGAATTCCAAACTTAAAAATGGTATTGCTTGCTGTTTTTAAAAATCAAGCATTTTGGTGCCTGAAGAAGAAAACGCGTGATGCCGGGGTCAGAAAAACTGGTGCCTGGGGAGGCAAAATTTTTTTGATCCCAAATGCAAAAACGGATGGCAGGACGAAATTCGGGGTCGAATTCCAAACTTAAAAATGGTATTGCTTGCTGTTTTTAAAAATCAAGCTTTTTGGTGCCTGAAGAAGAAAACGCGTGATGCCGGGGTCAGAAAAACTGGTGCCTGGGGAGGCAAATTTTTTTTGATCCCAAATGCAAAAACGGATGCCAGGACGAAATTCGGGGTCGAATTCCAAACTTAAAAATGGTATTGCTTGCTGTTTTTAAAAATCAAGCTTTTTGGTGCCTGAAGAAGAAAACACGTGATGCCGGGGTCAGAAAAACTGGTGCCTGGGGAGGCAAATTTTTTTTGATACCAAATGCAAAAACGGATGCCAGGACGAAATTCCGGGTCGATTTCCAAACTTAAAAATGGTATTGCTTGCTGTTTTTAAAAATCAAGCATTTTGGTGCCTGAAGAAGAAAACGCGTGATGCCGGGGTCAGAAAAACTGGTGCGTGGAGAGGCAAATTTTTTTTGATCCCAAATGCAAAAACAGATGCCAGGACGAAATTCCGGGTCGAATTCCAAACTTAAAAATGGTATTGCTTGCTGTTTTTAAAAATCAAGCTTTTTGGTGCCTGAAGAAGAAAACGCGTGATGCCGGGGTCAGAAAAACTGGTGCTTTGGGAGGCAAAATTTTTTTGATCCCAAATGCAAAAACGGATGCCAGGACGAAATTCAGGGTTGAATTCCAAACTTAAAAATGATATTGCTTGCTTTTTTAAAAAATCAAGATTTTTTGTGCCTGAAGAAGAAAATGCGTGATGCCGGGTTCAGAAAAACTGGTGCCTGGGGAGGCAAATTTTTTTTGATCCCAAATGCAAAAACGGATGCCAGGACGAAATTCCGGGTCGAATTCCAAACTTAAAAATGGTATTGCTTGCTGTTTTTAAAAATCAAGCATTTTGGTGCCTGAAGAAGAAAACACGTGATGCCGGGGTCAGAAAAACTGGTGCCTGGGGAGGCAAATTTTTTTTGATCCCAAATGCAAAAACGGATGGCAGGACAAAATTCGGGGTCGAATTCCAAACTTAAAAATGGTATTGCTTGCTGTTTTTAAAAATCAAGCTTTTTGGTGCCTGAAGAAGAAAACGCGTGATGCCGGGGTCAGAAAAACTGGTGCCTGGGGAGGTAAAAATTTTTTGATCCCAAATGCAAAAACGGATGCCAGGACGAAATTCGGGGTCGAATTCCAATCTTAAAAATGGTATTGCTTGCTGTTTTTCAAAATCAAGCTTTTTGGTGCCTAAAGAAGAAAACGCGTGATGCCGGGGTCAGAAAAAATGATGCCTGGGTAGGCAAAAATTTTTTGATCCCAAATGCAAAAACGGATGCCAGGACGAAATGCAGGGTCGAATTCCAAACTTAAAAATGGTATTGCTTGCTGTTTTTAAAAATGAAGCTTTTTCGTGCCTGAAGAAGAAAACGCGTGATGCCGGGGTCAGAAAAACTGGTGCCTGGAGAGGTAAAATTTTTTTGATCCCAAATGCAAAAACGGATGCCAGGATGAGATTCCGGGCAGAATTCCACACTTAAAAATGGTATTGCTTGCTGTTTTTAAAAATCAAGATTTTTCGTGCCTAAAAAAGAAAACGCGTGATGCCGGGGTCAGAAAAATTGGTAGCTGGTGAGGCAAATTTTTTTTGATCCCAAATGCAAAAATGGATGCCAGGATGAGATTGAGGGTAGGAAACGCGTGATGCCGGGGTCAGAAAAACTGGTGCCTGGGGAGGCAAATTTTTTTTGATCCCAAATGCAAAAACGGATGCCAGGACGAAATGCAGGGTCGAATTCCAAACTTAAAAATGGTATTGCTTGCTGTTTTTAAAAATCAAGCATTTTGGTGCCTGAAGAAGAAAACGCGTGATGCCGGGGTCAGAAAAACTGGTGCGTGGGGAGGCAAATTTTTTTGATCCCAAATGCAAAAACGGATGCCAGGACGAAATTCCGGGTCGAATTCCAAACTTAAAAATGGTATTGCTTGCTGTTTTTAAAAATCAAGCTTTTTGGTGCCTGAAGAAGAAAACGCGTGATGCCGGGGTCAGAAAAACTGGTGCTTTGGGAGGCAAAATTTTTTTGATCCCAAATGCAAAAACGGATGCCAGGACGAAATTCGGGGTTGAATTCCAAACTTAAAAATGATATTGCTTGCTTTTTTAAAAAATCAAGATTTTTTGTGCCTGAAGAAGAAAATGCGTGATGCCGGGGTCAGAAAAACTGGTGCCTGGGGAGGCAAATTTTTTTTGATCCCAAATGCAAAAACGGATGCCAGGACGAAATGCAGGGTCGAATTCCAAACTTAAAAATGGTATTGCTTGCTGTTTTTAAAAATCAAGCATTTTGGTGCCTGAAGAAGAAAACGCGTGATGCCGGGGTCAGAAAAACTGGTGCCTGGGGAGGCAAATTTTTTTTGATCCCAAATGCAAAAACGGATGGCAGGACGAAATTAGGGGTCGAATTCCAAACTTAAAAATGGTATTGCTTGCTGTTTTTAAAAATCAAGCTTTTTGGTGCCTGAAGAAGAAAACGCGTGATGCCGGGGTCAGAAAAACTGGTGCCTGGGGAGGTAAAATTTTTTTGATCCCAAATGCAAAAACGGATGCCAGGACGAAATTCGGGGTCGAATTCCAATGTTAAAAATGGTATTGCTTGCTGTTTTTAAAAATCAAGCTTTTTGGTGCCTAAAGAAGAAAACGCGTGATGCCGGGGTCAGAAAAAATGATGCCTGGGTAGGCAAAATTTTTTTGATCCCAAATGCAAAAACGGATGCCAGGACGAAATGCAGGGTTGAATTCCAAACTTAAAAATGGTATTGCTTGCTGTTTTTAAAAATGAAGCTTTTTCGTGCCTGAAGAAGAAAACGCGTGATGCCGGGGTCAGAAAAACTGGTGCCTGGAGAGGTAAAATTTTTTTGATCCCAAATGCAAAAACGGATGCCAGGATGAGATTCCGGGCAGAATTCCACACTTAAAAATGGTATTGCTTGCTGTTTTTAAAAATCAATATTTTTCGTGCCTAAAAAAGAAAACGCGTGATGCCGGGGTCAGAAAAATTGGTAGCTGGTGAGGCAAATTTTTTTTGATCCCAAATGCAAAAATGGATGCCAGGATGAGATTGAGGGTAGGAAACGCGTGATGCCGGGGTCAGAAAAACTGGTGCCTGGGGAGGCAAATTTTTTTTGATCCCAAATGCAAAAACGGATGCCAGGACGAAATTCGGGGTCGAATTCCAAACTTAAAAATGGTATTGCTTGCTGTTTTTAAAAATCAAGCTTTTTGGTGCCTGAAGAAGAAATCGCGTGATGCCGGGGTCAGAAAAACTGGTGCCTGGGGAGGCAAATTATTTTTGATCCCAAATGCAAAAACGGATGCCAGGACGAAATTCCGGGTCGAATTCCAAACTTAAAAATGGTATTGCTTGCTGTTTTTAAAAATCAAGCATTTTGGTGCCTGAATAAGAAATCGCGTGATGCCGGGGTCAGAAAAACTGGTGCCTGGGGAGGCAAATTTTTTTTGATCCCAAATGCAAAAACGGATGCCAGGACGAAATTCCGGGTCGAATTCCAAACTTAAAAATGGTATTGCTTGCTGTTTTTAAAAATCAAGCTTTTTGGTGCCTGAAGAAGAAAACACGTGATGCCGGGGTCAGAAAAACTGGTGCCTGGGGAGGCAAATTTTTTTTGATACCAAATGCAAAAACGGATGCCAGGACGAAATGCAGGGTCGATTTCCAAACTTAAAATGGTATTGCTTGCTGTTTTTAAAAATCAAGCTTTTTGGTGCCTGAAGAAGAAAACGCGTGATGCCGGGGTCAGAAAAACTGGTGCTTTGGGAGGCAAAATTTTTTTGATCCCAAATGCAAAAACGGATGCCAGGACGAAATTCGGGGTTGAATTCCAAACTTAAAAATGATATTGCTTGCTTTTTTAAAAAATCAAGATTTTTTGTGCCTGAAGAAGAAAATGCGTGATGCCGGGGTCAGAAAAACTGGTGCCTGGGGAGGCAAATTTTTTTTGATCCCAAATGCAAAAACGGATGCCAGGACGAAATGCAGGGTCGAATTCCAAACTTAAAAATGGTATTGCTTGCTGTTTTTAAAAATCAAGCATTTTGGTGCCTGAAGAAGAAAACGCGTGATGCCGGGGTCAGAAAAACTGGTGCCTGGGGAGGCAAAATTTTTTTGATCCCAAATGCAAAAACGGATGGCAGGACGAAATTCGGGGTCGAATTCCAAACTTAAAAATGGTATTGCTTGCTGTTTTTAAAAATCAAGCTTTTTGGTGCCTGAAGAAGAAAACGCGTGATGCCGGGGTCAGAAAAACTGGTGCCTGGGGAGGCAAATTTTTTTTGATCCCAAATGCAAAAACGGATGCCAGGACGAAATTCGGGGTCGAATTCCAAACTTAAAAATGGTATTGCTTGCTGTTTTTAAAAATCAAGCTTTTTGGTGCCTGAAGAAGAAAACACGTGATGCCGGGGTCAGAAAAACTGGTGCCTGGGGAGGCAAATTTTTTTTGATACCAAATGCAAAAACGGATGCCAGGACGAAATTCCGGGTCGATTTCCAAACTTAAAAATGGTATTGCTTGCTGTTTTTAAAAATCAAGCATTTTGGTGCCTGAAGAAGAAAACGCGTGATGCCGGGGTCAGAAAAACTGGTGCGTGGAGAGGCAAATTTTTTTTGATCCCAAATGCAAAAACAGATGCCAGGACGAAATTCCGGGTCGAATTCCAAACTTAAAAATGGTATTGCTTGCTGTTTTTAAAAATCAAGCTTTTTGGTGCCTGAAGAAGAAAACGCGTGATGCCGGGGTCAGAAAAACTGGTGCTTTGGGAGGCAAAATTTTTTTGATCCCAAATGCAAAAACGGATGCCAGGACGAAATTCAGGGTTGAATTCCAAACTTAAAAATGATATTGCTTGCTTTTTTAAAAAATCAAGATTTTTTGTGCCTGAAGAAGAAAATGCGTGATGCCGGGTTCAGAAAAACTGGTGCCTGGGGAGGCAAATTTTTTTTGATCCCAAATGCAAAAACGGATGCCAGGACGAAATTCCGGGTCGAATTCCAAACTTAAAAATGGTATTGCTTGCTGTTTTTAAAAATCAAGCATTTTGGTGCCTGAAGAAGAAAACACGTGATGCCGGGGTCAGAAAAACTGGTGCCTGGGGAGGCAAATTTTTTTTGATCCCAAATGCAAAAACGGATGGCAGGACAAAATTCGGGGTCGAATTCCAAACTTAAAAATGGTATTGCTTGCTGTTTTTAAAAATCAAGCTTTTTGGTGCCTGAAGAAGAAAACGCGTGATGCCGGGGTCAGAAAAACTGGTGCCTGGGGAGGTAAAAATTTTTTGATCCCAAATGCAAAAACGGATGCCAGGACGAAATTCGGGGTCGAATTCCAATCTTAAAAATGGTATTGCTTGCTGTTTTTCAAAATCAAGCTTTTTGGTGCCTAAAGAAGAAAACGCGTGATGCCGGGGTCAGAAAAAATGATGCCTGGGTAGGCAAAAATTTTTTGATCCCAAATGCAAAAACGGATGCCAGGACGAAATGCAGGGTCGAATTCCAAACTTAAAAATGGTATTGCTTGCTGTTTTTAAAAATGAAGCTTTTTCGTGCCTGAAGAAGAAAACGCGTGATGCCGGGGTCAGAAAAACTGGTGCCTGGAGAGGTAAAATTTTTTTGATCCCAAATGCAAAAACGGATGCCAGGATGAGATTCCGGGCAGAATTCCACACTTAAAAATGGTATTGCTTGCTGTTTTTAAAAATCAAGATTTTTCGTGCCTAAAAAAGAAAACGCGTGATGCCGGGGTCAGAAAAATTGGTAGCTGGTGAGGCAAATTTTTTTTGATCCCAAATGCAAAAATGGATGCCAGGATGAGATTGAGGGTAGGAAACGCGTGATGCCGGGGTCAGAAAAACTGGTGCCTGGGGAGGCAAATTTTTTTTGATCCCAAATGCAAAAACGGATGCCAGGACGAAATGCAGGGTCGAATTCCAAACTTAAAAATGGTATTGCTTGCTGTTTTTAAAAATCAAGCATTTTGGTGCCTGAAGAAGAAAACGCGTGATGCCGGGGTCAGAAAAACTGGTGCGTGGGGAGGCAAATTTTTTTGATCCCAAATGCAAAAACGGATGCCAGGACGAAATTCCGGGTCGAATTCCAAACTTAAAAATGGTATTGCTTGCTGTTTTTAAAAATCAAGCTTTTTGGTGCCTGAAGAAGAAAACGCGTGATGCCGGGGTCAGAAAAACTGGTGCTTTGGGAGGCAAAATTTTTTTGATCCCAAATGCAAAAACGGATGCCAGGACGAAATTCGGGGTTGAATTCCAAACTTAAAAATGATATTGCTTGCTTTTTTAAAAAATCAAGATTTTTTGTGCCTGAAGAAGAAAATGCGTGATGCCGGGGTCAGAAAAACTGGTGCCTGGGGAGGCAAATTTTTTTTGATCCCAAATGCAAAAACGGATGCCAGGACGAAATGCAGGGTCGAATTCCAAACTTAAAAATGGTATTGCTTGCTGTTTTTAAAAATCAAGCATTTTGGTGCCTGAAGAAGAAAACGCGTGATGCCGGGGTCAGAAAAACTGGTGCCTGGGGAGGCAAAATTTTTTTGATCCCAAATGCAAAAACGGATGGCAGGACGAAATTCGGGGTCGAATTCCAAACTTAAAAATGGTATTGCTTGCTGTTTTTAAAAATCAAGCTTTTTGGTGCCTGAAGAAGAAAACGCGTGATGCCGGGGTCAGAAAAACTGGTGCCTGGGGAGGCAAATTTTTTTTGATCCCAAATGCAAAAACAGATGCCAGGACGAAATTCCGGGTCGAATTCCAAACTTAAAAATGGTATTGCTTGCTGTTTTTAAAAATCAAGCTTTTTGGTGCCTGAAGAAGAAAACGCGTGATGCCGGGGTCAGAAAAACTGGTGCTTTGGGAGGCAAAATTTTTTTGATCCCAAATGCAAAAACGGATGCCAGGACGAAATTCAGGGTTGAATTCCAAACTTAAAAATGATATTGCTTGCTTTTTTAAAAAATCAAGATTTTTTGTGCCTGAAGAAGAAAATGCGTGATGCCGGGTTCAGAAAAACTGGTGCCTGGGGAGGCAAATTTTTTTTGATCCCAAATGCAAAAACGGATGCCAGGACGAAATGCAGGGTCGAATTCCAAACTTAAAAATGGTATTGCTTGCTGTTTTTAAAAATCAAGCATTTTGGTGCCTGAAGAAGAAAACACGTGATGCCGGGGTCAGAAAAACTGGTGCCTGGGGAGGCAAATTTTTTTTGATCCCAAATGCAAAAACGGATGGCAGGACAAAATTCGGGGTCGAATTCCAAACTTAAAAATGGTATTGCTTGCTGTTTTTAAAAATCAAGCTTTTTGGTGCCTGAAGAAGAAAACGCGTGATGCCGGGGTCAGAAAAACTGGTGCCTGGGGAGGTAAAAATTTTTTGATCCCAAATGCAAAAACGGATGCCAGGACGAAATTCGGGGTCGAATTCCAATCTTAAAAATGGTATTGCTTGCTGTTTTTCAAAATCAAGCTTTTTGGTGCCTAAAGAAGAAAACGCGTGATGCCGGGGTCAGAAAAAATGATGCCTGGGTAGGCAAAAATTTTTTGATCCCAAATGCAAAAACGGATGCCAGGACGAAATGCAGGGTCGAATTCCAAACTTAAAAATGGTATTGCTTGCTGTTTTTAAAAATGAAGCTTTTTCGTGCCTGAAGAAGAAAACGCGTGATGCCGGGGTCAGAAAAACTGGTGCCTGGAGAGGTAAAATTTTTTTGATCCCAAATGCAAAAACGGATGCCAGGATGAGATTCCGGGCAGAATTCCACACTTAAAAATGGTATTGCTTGCTGTTTTTAAAAATCAAGATTTTTCGTGCCTAAAAAAGAAAACGCGTGATGCCGGGGTCAGAAAAATTGGTAGCTGGTGAGGCAAATTTTTTTTGATCCCAAATGCAAAAATGGATGCCAGGATGAGATTGAGGGTAGGAAACGCGTGATGCCGGGGTCAGAAAAACTGGTGCCTGGGGAGGCAAATTTTTTTTGATCCCAAATGCAAAAACGGATGCCAGGACGAAATGCAGGGTCGAATTCCAAACTTAAAAATGGTATTGCTTGCTGTTTTTAAAAATCAAGCATTTTGGTGCCTGAAGAAGAAAACGCGTGATGCCGGGGTCAGAAAAACTGGTGCGTGGGGAGGCAAATTTTTTTGATCCCAAATGCAAAAACGGATGCCAGGACGAAATTCCGGGTCGAATTCCAAACTTAAAAATGGTATTGCTTGCTGTTTTTAAAAATCAAGCTTTTTGGTGCCTGAAGAAGAAAACGCGTGATGCCGGGGTCAGAAAAACTGGTGCTTTGGGAGGCAAAATTTTTTTGATCCCAAATGCAAAAACGGATGCCAGGACGAAATTCGGGGTTGAATTCCAAACTTAAAAATGATATTGCTTGCTTTTTTAAAAAATCAAGATTTTTTGTGCCTGAAGAAGAAAATGCGTGATGCCGGGGTCAGAAAAACTGGTGCCTGGGGAGGCAAATTTTTTTTGATCCCAAATGCAAAAACGGATGCCAGGACGAAATGCAGGGTCGAATTCCAAACTTAAAAATGGTATTGCTTGCTGTTTTTAAAAATCAAGCATTTTGGTGCCTGAAGAAGAAAACGCGTGATGCCGGGGTCAGAAAAACTGGTGCCTGGGGAGGCAAATTTTTTTTGATCCCAAATGCAAAAACGGATGGCAGGACGAAATTCGGGGTCGAATTCCAAACTTAAAAATGGTATTGCTTGCTGTTTTTAAAAATCAAGCTTTTTGGTGCCTGAAGAAGAAAACGCGTGATGCCGGGGTCAGAAAAACTGGTGCCTGGGGAGGCAAATTTTTTTTGATCCCAAATGCAAAAACGGATGCCAGGACGAAATTCCGGGTCGAATTCCAAACTTAAAAATGGTATTGCTTGCTGTTTTTAAAAATCAAGCTTTTTGGTGCCTGAAGAAGAAAACGCGTGATGCCGGGGTCAGAAAAACTGGTGCTTTGGGAGGCAAAATTTTTTTGATCCCAAATGCAAAAACGGATGCCAGGACGAAATTCGGGGTTGAATTCCAAACTTAAAAATGATATTGCTTGCTTTTTTAAAAAATCAAGATTTTTTGTGCCTGAAGAAGAAAATGCGTGATGCCGGGGTCAGAAAAACTGGTGCCTGGGGAGGCAAATTTTTTTTGATCCCAAATGCAAAAACGGATGCCAGGACGAAATGCAGGGTCGAATTCCAAACTTAAAAATGGTATTGCTTGCTGTTTTTAAAAATCAAGCATTTTGGTGCCTGAAGAAGAAAACGCGTGATGCCGGGGTCAGAAAAACTGGTGCCTGGGGAGGCAAATTTTTTTTGATCCCAAATGCAAAAACGGATGGCAGGACGAAATTCGGGGTCGAATTCCAAACTTAAAAATGGTATTGCTTGCTGTTTTTAAAAATCAAGCTTTTTGGTGCCTGAAGAAGAAAACGCGTGATGCCGGGGTCAGAAAAACTGGTGCCTGGGGAGGCAAATTTTTTTTGATCCCAAATGCAAAAACGGATGCCAGGACGAAATGCAGGGTCGAATTCCAAACTTAAAAATGGTATTGCTTGCTGTTTTTAAAAATCAAGCATTTTGGTGCCTGAAGAAGAAAACGCGTGATGCCGGGGTCAGAAAAACTGGTGCGTGGGGAGGCAAATTTTTTTGATCCCAAATGCAAAAACGGATGCCAGGACGAAATTCCGGGTCGAATTCCAAACTTAAAAATGGTATTGCTTGCTGTTTTTAAAAATCAAGCTTTTTGGTGCCTGAAGAAGAAAACGCGTGATGCCGGGGTCAGAAAAACTGGTGCTTTGGGAGGCAAAATTTTTTTGATCCCAAATGCAAAAACGGATGCCAGGACGAAATTCGGGGTTGAATTCCAAACTTAAAAATGATATTGCTTGCTTTTTTAAAAAATCAAGATTTTTTGTGCCTGAAGAAGAAAATGCGTGATGCCGGGGTCAGAAAAACTGGTGCCTGGGGAGGCAAATTTTTTTTGATCCCAAATGTAAAAACGGATGCCAGGACGAAATGCAGGGTCGAATTCCAAACTTAAAAATGGTATTGCTTGCTGTTTTTAAAAATCAAGCATTTTGGTGCCTGAAGAAGAAAACGCGTGATGCCGGGGTCAGAAAAACTGGTGCCTGGGGAGGCAAATTTTTTTTGATCCCAAATGCAAAAACGGATGGCAGGACGTAATTCGGGGTTGAATTCCAAACTTAAAAATGGTATTGCTTGCTGTTTTTAAAAATCAAGCTTTTTGGTGCCTGAAGAAGAAAACGCGTGATGCCGGGGTCAGAAAAACTGGTGCCTGGGGAGGCAAATTTTTTTTGATCCCAAATGCAAAAACGGATGCCAGGACGAAATTCCGGGTCGAATTCCAAACTTAAAAATGGTATTGCTTGCTGTTTTTAAAAATCAAGCTTTTTGGTGCCTGAAGAAGAAAACGCGTGATGCCGGGGTCAGAAAAACTGGTGCCTGGGGAGGCAAATTTTTTTTGATCCCAAATGCAAAAACGGATGGCAGGACGAAATTCGGGGTCGAATTCCAAACTTAAAAATGGTATTGCTTGCTGTTTTTAAAAATCAAGCTTTTTGGTGCCTGAAGAAGAAAACGCGTGATGCCGGGGTCAGAAAAACTGGTGCCTGGGGAGGTAAAATTTTTTTTATCCCAAATGCAAAAACGGATGCCAGGACGAAATTCGGGGTCGAATTCCAATCTTAAAAATGGTATTGCTTGCTGTTTTTAAAAATCAAGCTTTTTGGTGCCTAAAGAAGAAAACGCGTGATGCCGGGGTCAGAAAAAATGTTGCCTGGGTAGGAAAATTTTTTTTGATCCCAAATGCAAAAACGGATGCCAGGACGAAATGCAGGGTCGAATTCCAAACTTAAAAATGGTATTGCTTGCTGTTTTTAAAAATGAAGATTTTTCGTGCCTGAAGAAGAAAACGCGTGATGCCGGGGTCAGAAAAACTGGTGCCTGGAGAGGTAAAATTTTTTTGATCCCAAATGCAAAAACGGATGCCAGGATGAGATTCCGGGCAGAATTCCACACTTAAAAATGGTATTGCTTGCTGTTTTTAAAAATCAAGATTTTTCGTGCCTAAAAAAGAAAACGCGTGATGCCGGGGTCAGAAAAATTGGTAGCTGGTGAGGCAAATTTTTTTTGATCCCAAATGCAAAAATGGATGCCAGGATGAGATTGAGGGTAGGAAACGCGTGATGCCGGGGTCAGAAAAACTGGTGCCTGGGGAGGCAAATTTTTTTTGATCCCAAATGCAAAAACGGATGCCAGGACGAAATGCAGGGTCGAATTCCAAACTTAAAAATGGTATTGCTTGCTGTTTTTAAAAATCAAGCTTTTTGGTGCCTGAAGAAGAAAACGCGTGATGCCGGGGTCAGAAAAACTGGTGCCTGGGGAGGCAAATTTTTTTTGATCTCAAAAGCAAAAAAGGATGCCAGGACGAAATGCAGGGTCGAATTCCAAACTTAAAAATGGTATTGCTTGCTGTTTTTAAAAATCAAGCTTTTTGGTGCCTGAAGAAGAAAACGCGTGGTGCCGGGGTCAGAAAAACTGGTGCTTGGGGAGGTAAAATTTTTTTGATCGCAAATGCAAAAACGGATGCCAGGACGAAATTCGGGGTCGAATTCCAATCTTAAAAATGGTATTGCTTGCTGTTTTTAAAAATCAAGCTTTTTGGTGCCTGAAGAAGAAAACGCGTGATGCCGGGGTCAGAAATACTGGTGCCTGGGGAGGAAAATTTTTTTTGATCCCAAATGCAAAAACGGATGCCAGGACGAAATGCAGGGTCGATTTCCAAACTTAAAAATGGTATTGCTTGCTGTTTTTAAAAATCAAGCTTTTTGGTGCCTGAAGAAGAAAACGCGTGATGCCGGGGTCAGAAAAACTGGTGCCTGGGGAGGTAAAATTTTTTTGATCCCAAATGCAAAAACGGATGCCAGGACGAAATTCGGGGTCGAATTCCAATCTTAAAAATGGTATTGCTTGCTGTTTTTAAAAATCAAGCTTTTTGGTGCCTAAAGAAGAAAACGCGTGATGCCGGGGTCAGAAAAAATGATGCCTGGGTAGGCAAATTTTTTTTGATCCCAAATGCAAAAACGGATGCCAGGACGAAATTCCGGGTCGAATTCCAAACTTAAAAATGGTATTGCTTGCTGTTTTTAAAAATCAAGCTTTTTGGTGCCTGAAGAAGAAAACGCGTGATGCCGGGGTCAGAAAAACTGGTGCCTGGGGAGGCAAATTTTTTTTGATCCCAAATGCAAAAACGGATGCCAGGACGAAATTCCGGGTCGAATTCCAAACTTAAAAATGGTATTGCTTGCTGTTTTTAAAAATCAAGCTTCTTGGTGCCTGAAAAAGAAAACACGTAATGCCGGGGTCAGAAAAACTGGTGCCTGGGGAGGTAAAAATTTTTTGATCCCAAATGCAAAAACGGATGCCAGGACGAAATTCGGGGTCGAATTCCAAATTTAAAAATGGTATTGCTTGCTGTTTTTAAAAATCAAGCTTTTTGGTGCCTAAAGAAGAAAACGCATGATGCCGGGGTCAGAAAAATTGATGCCTGGGTAGGCAAAAATTTTTTCATCCCAACTGCAAAAACGGATGCCAGGACGAAATGCAGGGTCGAATTCCAAATTTAAAAATGGTATTGCTTGCTGTTTTTAAAAATCAAGCTTTTTGGTGCCTGAAGAAGAAAACGCGTGATGCCGGGGTCAGAAAAACTGGGGCCTGGGGAGGCAAATTTTTTTTGATCCCAAATGCAAAAATCCATGCCAGGATGAGTTTCGGGGTAGAATTCCATACTTAAAAATGGTATTGCTTGCTGTTTTTAAAAATCAGTCTTTTTGTGCCTGAAGAAGAAAACGCGTGATGCCGGTGTCAGAAAAAATGATGCCTGGGTAGGCAAAATTTTTTTGATCCCAAAGGCAAAAACGGATGCCAGGACGAAATTCGGGGTCGAATTCCAATCTTAAAAATGGTATTGCTTGCTGTTTTTAAAAATCAAGCTTTTTGGTGCCTGAAGAAGAAAACACGTGATGCCGGGGTCAGAAAAACTGGTGCCTGGGGAGGCAAATTTTTTTTGATCCCAAATGCAAAAACGGATGCCAGGACGAAATTCCGGGTCGAATTCCAAACTTAAAAATGGTATTGCTTGCTGTTTTTAAAAATCAAGCTTTTTGGTGCCTGAAGAAGAAAATGCGTGATGTCGGGGTCAGAAAAACTGGTGCCTGGGGAGGTAAAATTTTTTTGATCCAAAATGCAAAAACGGATGGCAGGACGAAATTCGGGGTCGAATTCCAAACTTAAAAATGGTATTGCTTGCTGTTTTTAAAAATCAAGCTTTTTGGTGCCTGAAGAAGAAAACGCGTGATGCCGGGGTCAGAAATACTGGTGCCTGGGGAGGCAAATTTTTTTTGATCCCAAATGCAAAAACGGATGCCAGGACGAAATGCAGGGTCGATTTCCAAACTTAAAAATGGTATTGCTTGCTGTTTTTAAAAATCAAGCTTTTTGGTGCCTGAAGAAGAAAACGCGTGATGCCGGGGTCAGAAAAACTGGTTCCTGGGGAGGTAAAATTTTTTTGATCCCAAATGCAAAAACGGATGCCAGGACGAAATTCGGGGTCGAATTCCAATCTTAAAAATGGTATTGCTTGCTGTTTTTAAAAATCAAGCTTTTTGGTGCCTAAAGAAGAAAACGCGTGATGCCGGGGTCAGAAAAAATGATGCCTGGGTAGGCAAATTTTTTTTGATCCCAAATGCAAAAACGGATGCCAGGACGAAATTCCGGGTCGAATTCCAAACTTAAAAATGGTATTGCTTGCTGTTTTTAAAAATCAAGCTTTTTGGTGCCTGAAGAAGAAAACGCGTGATGCCGGGGTCAGAAAAACTGGTGCCTGGGGAGGCAAATTTTTTTTGATCCCAAATGCAAAAACGGATGCCAGGACGAAATTCCGGGTCGAATTCCAAACTTAAAAATGGTATTGCTTGCTGTTTTTAAAAATCAAGCTTCTTGGTGCCTGAAAAAGAAAACACGTAATGCCGGGGTCAGAAAAACTGGTGCCTGGGGAGGTAAAATTTTTTTGATCCCAAATGCAAAAACGGATGCCAGGACGAAATTCGGGGTCGAATTCCAATCTTAAAAATGGTATTGCTTGCTGTTTTTAAAAATCAAGCTTTTTGGTGCCTAAAGAAGAAATCGCGTGATGCCGGGGTAAGAAAAACTGGTGCCTGGGGAGGCAAATTTTTTTTGATCCCAAATGCAAAAACGGATGCCAGGACGAAATGCAGGGTCGAATTCCAAACTTAAAAATGGTATTGCTTGCTGTTTTTAAAAATCAAGCATTTCGGTGCCTGAAGAAGAAAACGCGTGATGCCGGGGTCAGAAAAACTGGTGCCTGGGGAGGCAAATTTTTTTTGATCCCAAATGCAAAAACGGATGGCAGGAGGAAATTCGGGGTCGAATTCCAAACTTAAAAATGGTATTGCTTGCTGTTTTTAAAAATCAAGCTTTTTGGTGCCTAAAGAAGAAAACGCGTGATGCCGGGGTCAGAAAAAATGATGCCTGGGTAGGCAAAATTTTTTTGATCCCAAATGCAAAAACGGATGCCAGGACGAAATGCAGGGTCGAATTCCAAACTTAAAAATGGTATTGCTTGCTGTTTTTAAAAATGAAGCTTTTTCGTGCCTGAAGGAGAAAACGCGTGATGCCGGGGTCAGAAAAACTGGTGCCTGGAGAGGTAAATTTTTTTTGATCCCAAATGCAAAAACGGATGCCAGGATGAGATTCCGGGCAGAATTCCACACTTAAAAATGGTATTGCTTGCTGTTTTTAAAAATCAAGATTTTTCGTGCCTAAAAAAGAAAACGCGTGATGCCGGGGTCAGAAAAATTGGTAGCTGGTGAGGCAAATTTTTTTTGATCCCAAATGCAAAAATGGATGCCAGGATGAGATTGAGGGTAGGAAACGCGTGATGCCGGGGTCAGAAAAACTGGTGCCTGGGGAGGCAAATTTTTTTTGATCCCAAATGCAAAAACGGATGCCAGGACGAAATGCAGGGTCGATTTCCAAACTTAAAAATGGTATTGCTTGCTATTTTTAAAAATCAAGCTTTTTGGTGCCTGAAGAAGAAAACGCGTGATGCCGGTGTCAGAAAAACTGGTTCCTGGGGAGGTAAAATTTTTTTGATCCCAAATGCAAAAACGGATGCCAGGATGAGATTCCGGGCAGAATTCCACACTTAAAAATGGTATTGCTTGCTGTTTTTAAAAATCAAGATTTTTCGTGCCTAAAAAAGAAAACGCGTGATGCCGGGGTCAGAAAAATTGGTAGCTGGTGAGGCAAATTTTTTTTGATCCCAAATGCAAAAATGGATGCCAGGATGAGATTGAGGGTAGGAAACGCGTGATGCCGGGGTCAGAAAAACTGGTGCCTGGGGAGGCAAATTTTTTTTGATCCCAAATGCAAAAACGGATGCCAGGACGAAATTCCGGGTCGAATTCCAAACTTAAAAATGGTATTGCTTGCTGTTTTTAAAAATCAAGCTTCTTGGTGCCTGAAAAAGAAAACACGTAATGCCGGGGTCAGAAAAACTGGTGCCTGGGGAGGTAAATTTTTTTTGATCCCAAATGCAAAAACGGATGCCAGGACGAAATTCGGGGTCGAATTCCAATCTTAAAAATGGTATTGCTTGCTGTTTTTAAAAATCAAGCTTTTTGGTGCCTAAAGAAGAAATCGCGTGATGCCGGGGTAAGAAAAACTGGTGCCTGGGGAGGCAAATTTTTTTTGATCCCAAATGCAAAAACGGATGCCAGGACGAAATTCCGGGTCGAATTCCAAACTTAAAAATGGTATTGCTTGCTGTTTTTAAAAATCAAGCTTTTTGGTGCCTGAAGAAGAAAACACGTGATGCCGGGGTCAGAAAAACTGGTGCCTGGGGAGGCAAATTTTTTTTGATCCCAAATGCAAAAACGGATGCCAGGACGAAATTCCGGGTCGAATTCCAAACTTAAAAATGGTATTGCTTGCTGTTTTTAAAAATCAAGCTTTTTGGTGCCTGAAGAAGAAAACGCGTGATGCCGGGGTCAGAAAAACTGGTGCTTTGGGAGGCAAAATTTTTTTGATCCCAAATGCAAAAACGGATGCCAGGACGAAATTCGGGGTTGAATTCCAAACTTAAAAATGATATTGCTTGCTTTTTTAAAAAATCAAGATTTTTTGTGCCTGAAGAAGAAAATGCGTGATGCCGGGGTCAGAAAAACTGGTTCCTGGGGAGGCAAATTTTTTTTGATCCCAAATGCAAAAACGGATGCCAGGACGAAATGCAGGGTCGAATTCCAAACTTAAAAATGGTATTGCTTGCTGTTTTTAAAAATCAAGCATTTTGGTGCCTGAAGAAGAAAACGCGTGATGCCGGGGTCAGAAAAACTGGTGCCTGGGGAGGCAAATTTTTTTTGATCCCAAATGCAAAAACGGATGGCAGGACGAAATTCGGGGTCGAATTCCAATCTTAAAAATGGTATTGCTTGCTGTTTTTAAAAATCAAGCTTTTTGGTGCCTGAAGAAGAAAACGCGTGATGCCGGGGTCAGAAAAACTGGTGCCTGGGGAGGCAAATTTTTTTTGATCCCAAATGCAAAAACGGATGCCAGGACGAAATGCAGGGTCGAATTCCAAACTTAAAAATGGTATTGCTTGCTCTTTTTAAAAATCAAGCATTTCGGTGCCTGAAGAAGAAAACGCGTGATGCCGGGGTCAGAAAAACTGGTGCCTGGGGAGGCAAATTTTTTTTGATCCCAAATGCAAAAACGGATGGCAGGAGGAAATTCGGGGTCGAATTCCAAACTTAAAAATGGTATTGCTTGCTGTTTTTAAAAATCAAGCTTTTTGGTGCCTAAAGAAGAAAACGCGTGATGCCGGGGTCAGAAAAAATGATGCCTGGGTAGGCAAAATTTTTTTGATCCCAAATGCAAAAACGGATGCCAGGACGAAATGCAGGGTCGAATTCCAAACTTAAAAATGGTATTGCTTGCTGTTTTTAAAAATGAAGCTTTTTCGTGCCTGAAGGAGAAAACGCGTGATGCCGGGGTCAGAAAAACTGGTGCCTGGAGAGGTAAATTTTTTTTGATCCCAAATGCAAAAACGGATGCCAGGATGAGATTCCGGGCAGAATTCCACACTTAAAAATGGTATTGCTTGCTGTTTTTAAAAATCAAGATTTTTCGTGCCTAAAAAAGAAAACGCGTGATGCCGGGGTCAGAAAAATTGGTAGCTGGTGAGGCAAATTTTTTTTGATCCCAAATGCAAAAATGGATGCCAGGATGAGATTGAGGGTAGGAAACGCGTGATGCCGGGGTCAGAAAAACTGGTGCCTGGGGAGGCAAATTTTTTTTGATCCCAAATGCAAAAACGGATGCCAGGACGAAATGCAGGGTCGATTTCCAAACTTAAAAATGGTATTGCTTGCTATTTTTAAAAATCAAGCTTTTTGGTGCCTGAAGAAGAAAACGCGTGATGCCGGTGTCAGAAAAACTGGTTCCTGGGGAGGTAAAATTTTTTTGATTCCAAATGCAAAAACGGATGCCAGGATGAGATTCCGGGCAGAATTCCACACTTAAAAATGGTATTGCTTGCTGTTTTTAAAAATCAAGATTTTTCGTGCCTAAAAAAGAAAACGCGTGATGCCGGGGTCAGAAAAATTGGTAGCTGGTGAGGCAAATTTTTTTTGATCCCAAATGCAAAAATGGATGCCAGGATGAGATTGAGGGTAGGAAACGCGTGATGCCGGGGTCAGAAAAACTGGTGCCTGGGGAGGCAAATTTTTTTTGATCCCAAATGCAAAAACGGATGCCAGGACGAAATTCCGGGTCGAATTCCAAACTTAAAAATGGTATTGCTTGCTGTTTTTAAAAATCAAGCTTCTTGGTGCCTGAAAAAGAAAACACGTAATGCCGGGGTCAGAAAAACTGGTGCCTGGGGAGGTAAATTTTTTTTGATCCCAAATGCAAAAACGGATGCCAGGACGAAATTCGGGGTCGAATTCCAATCTTAAAAATGGTATTGCTTGCTGTTTTTAAAAATCAAGCTTTTTGGTGCCTAAAGAAGAAAACGCATGATGCCGGGGTCAGAAAAAATGAGGCCTGGGTAGGCAAAAAATTTTTGATCCCAAATGCAAAAACGGATGCCAGGACGAAATGCAGGGTCGAATTCCAAACTTAAAAATGGTATTGCTTGCTGTTTTTAAAAATCAAGCATTTTGGTGCCTGAAGAAGAAATCGCGTGATGCCGGGGTCAGAAAAACTGGTGCCTGGGGAGGCAAATTTTTTTTGATCCCAAATGCAAAAACGGATGCCAGGACGAAATTCCGGGTCGAATTCCAAACTTAAAAATGGTATTGCTTGCTGTTTTTAAAAATCAAGCTTTTTGGTGCCTGAAGAAGAAAACACGTGATGCCGGGGTCAGAAAAACTGGTGCCTGGGGAGGCAAATTTTTTTTGATACCAAATGCAAAAACGGATGCCAGGACGAAATGCAGGGTCGATTTCCAAACTTAAAAATGGTATTGCTTGCTGTTTTTAAAAATCAAGCATTTTGGTGCCTGAAGAAGAAAACGCGTGATGCCGGGGTCAGAAAAACTGGTGCTTTGGGAGGCAAAATTTTTTTGATCCCAAATGCAAAAACGGATGCCAGGACGAAATTCGGGGTTGAATTCCAAACTTAAAAATGATATTGCTTGCTTTTTTAAAAAATCAAGATTTTTTGTGCCTGAAGAAGAAAATGCGTGATGCCGGGGTCAGAAAAACTGGTGCCTGGGGAGGCAAATTTTTTTTGATCCCAAATGCAAAAACGGATGCCAGGACGAAATGCAGGGTCGAATTCCAAACTTAAAAATGGTATTGCTTGCTGTTTTTAAAAATCAAGCATTTTGGTGCCTGAAGAAGAAAACGCGTGATGCCGGGGTCAGAAAAACTGGTGCCTGGGGAGGCAAATTTTTTTTGATCCCAAATGCAAAAACGGATGGCAGGACGAAATTCGGGGTCGAATTCCAATCTTAAAAATGGTATTGCTTGCTGTTTTTAAAAATCAAGCTTTTTGGTGCCTAAAGAAGAAAACGCGTGATGCCGGGGTCAGAAAAACTGGTGCCTGGGGAGGCAAATTTTTTTTGATCCCAAATGCAAAAACGGATGGCAGGACGAAATTCGGGGTCGAATTCCAAACTTAAAAATGGTATTGCTTGCTGTTTTTAAAAATGAAGCTTTTTGGTGCCTGAAGAAGAAAACGCGTGATGCCGGGGTCAGAAAAACTGGTGCCTGGAGAGGTAAAATTTTTTTGATCCCAAATGCAAAAACGGATGCCAGGATGAGATTCCGGGCAGAATTCCACACTTAAAAATGGAATTGCTTGCTGTTTTTAAAAATCAAGATTTTTCGTGCCTAAAAAAGAAAACGCGTGATGCCGGGGTCAGAAAAATTGGTAGCTGGTGAGGCAAATTTTTTTTGATCCCAAATGCAAAAATGGATGCCAGGATGAGATTGAGGGTAGGAAACGCGTGATGCCGGGGTCAGAAAAACTGGTGCCTGGGGAGGCAAATTTTTTTTGATCCCAAATGCAAAAACGGATGCCAGGACGAAATGCAGGGTCGAATTCCAAACTTAAAAATGGTATTGCTTGCTGTTTTTAAAAATCAAGCATTTTGGTGCCTGAAGAAGAAAATGCGTGATGCCGGGGTCAGAAAAACTGGTGCCTGGGGAGGCAAATTTTTTTTGATCCCAAATGCAAAAAAGGATGCCAGGACGAAATGCAGGGTCGAATTCCAAACTTAAAAATGGTATTGCTTGCTGTTTTTAAAAATCAAGCTTTTTGGTGCCTGAAGAAGAAAACGCGTGATGCCGGGGTCAGAAAAACTGGTGCCTGGGGAGGCAAATTTTTTTTGATCCCAAATGCAAAAACGGATGCCAGGACGAAATGCAGGGTCGAATTCCAAACTTAAAAATGGTATTGCTTGCTGTTTTTAAAAATCAAGCATTTTGGTGCCTGAAGAAGAAAACGCGTGATGCCGGGGTCAGAAAAACTGGTGCCTGGGGAGGCAAATTTTTTTTGATCCCAAATGCAAAAACGGATGGCAGGACGAAATTCGGGGTCGAATTCCAAACTTAAAAATGGTATTGCTTGCTGTTTTTAAAAATCAAGCTTTTTGGTGCCTGAAGAAGAAAACGCGTGATGCCGGGGTCAGAAAAACTGGTGCCTGGGGAGGTAAAATTTTTTTGATCCCAAATGCAAAAACGGATGCCAGGACGAAATTCGGGGTCGAATTCCAATCTTAAAAATGGTATTGCTTGCTGTTTTTAAAAATCAAGCTTTTTGGTGCCTAAAGAAGAAAACGCGTGATGCCGGGGTCAGAAAAAATGATGCCTGGGTAGGAAAAATTTTTTTGATCCCAAATGCAAAAACGGATGCCAGGACGAAATGCAGGGTCGAATTCCAAACTTAAAAATGGTATTGCTTGCTGTTTTTAAAAATGAAGCTTTTTCGTGCCTGAAGAAGAAAACGCGTGATGCCGGGGTCAGAAAAACTGGTGCCTGGAGAGGTAAAATTTTTTTGATCCCAAATGCAAAAACGGATGCCAGGATGAGATTCCGGGCAGAATTCCACACTTAAAAATGGTATTGCTTGCTGTTTTTAAAAATCAAGATTTTTCGTGCCTAAAAAAGAAAACGCGTGATGCCGGGGTCAGAAAAATTGGTAGCTGGTGAGGCAAATTTTTTTTGATCCCAAATGCAAAAATGGATGCCAGGATGAGATTGAGGGTAGGAAACGCGTGATGCCGGGGTCAGAAAAACTGGTGCCTGGGGAGGCAAATTTTTTTTGATCCCAAATGCAAAAACGGATGCCAGGACGAAATTCGGGGTCGAATTCCAAACTTAAAAATGGTATTGCTTGCTGTTTTTAAAAATCAAGCTTTTTGGTGCCTGAAGAAGAAAACGCGTGATGCCGGGGTCAGAAAAACTGGTGCCTGGGGAGGCAAATTTTTTTTGATCCCAAAAGCAAAAAAGGATGCCAGGACGAAATGCAGGGTCGATTTCCAAACTTAAAAATGGTATTGCTTGCTGTTTTTAAAAATCAAGCTTTTTGGTGCCTGAAGAAGAAAACGCGTGATGCCGGGGTCAGAAAAACTGGTGCTTGGGGAGGAAAATTTTTTTTGATTCCAAATGCAAAAACGGATGCCAGGACGAAATTCGGGGTCGAATTCCAATCTTAAAAATGGTATTGCTTGCTGTTTTTAAAAATCAGTCTTTTTGTGCCTGAAGAAGAAAACGCGTGATGCCGGTGTCAGAAAAAATGATGCCTGGGTAGGCAAAAAATTTTTGATCCCAAAGGCAAAAACGGATGCCAGGACGAAATTCGGGGTCGAATTCCAATCTTAAAAATGGTATTGCTTGCTGTTTTTAAAAATCAAGCTTTTTGGTGCCTGAAGAAGAAAACACGTGATGCCGGGGTCAGAAAAACTGGTGCCTGGGGAGGCAAATTTTTTTTGATCCCAAATGCAAAAACGGATGCCAGGACGAAATTCCGGGTCGAATTCCAAACTTAAAAATGGTATTGCTTGCTGTTTTTAAAAATCAAGCTTTTTGGTGCCTGAAGAAGAAAATGCGTGATGTCGGGGTCAGAAAAACTGGTGCCTGGGGAGGTAAAATTTTTTTGATCCAAAATGCAAAAACGGATGGCAGGACGAAATTCGGGGTCGAATTCCAAACTTAAAAATGGTATTGCTTGCTGTTTTTAAAAATCAAGCTTTTTGGTGCCTGAAGAAGAAAACGCGTGATGCCGGGGTCAGAAAAACTGGTGCCTGGGGAGGCAAATTTTTTTTGATCCCAAATGCAAAAACGGATGCCAGGACGAAATGCAGGGTCGATTTCCAAACTTAAAAATGGTATTGCTTGCTGTTTTTAAAAATCAAGCTTTTTGGTGCCTGAAGAAGAAAACGCGTGATGCCGGGGTCAGAAAAACTGGTTCCAGGGGAGGTAAAATTTTTTTGATCCCAAATGCAAAAACGGATGCCAGGACGAAATTCGGGGTCGAATTCCAATCTTAAAAATGGTATTGCTTGCTGTTTTTAAAAATCAAGCTTTTTGGTGCCTAAAGAAGAAAACGCGTGATGCCGGGGTCAGAAAAAATGATGCCTGGGTAGGCAAATTTTTTTTGATCCCAAATGCAAAAACGGATGCCAGGACGAAATTCCGGGTCGAATTCCAAACTTAAAAATGGTATTGCTTGCTGTTTTTAAAAATCAAGCTTTTTGGTGCCTGAAGAAGAAAACGCGTGATGCCGGGGTCAGAAAAACTGGTGCCTGGGGAGGCAAATTTTTTTTGATCCCAAATGCAAAAACGGATGCCAGGACGAAATTCCGGGTCGAATTCCAAACTTAAAAATGGTATTGCTTGCTGTTTTTAAAAATCAAGCTTCTTGGTGCCTGAAAAAGAAAACACGTAATGCCGGGGTCAGAAAAACTGGTGCCTGGGGAGGTAAAAATTTTTTGATCCCAAATGCAAAAACGGATGCCAGGACGAAATTCGGGGTCGAATTCCAATCTTAAAAATGGTATTGCTTGCTGTTTTTAAAAATCAAGCTTTTTGGTGCCTAAAGAAGAAATCGCGTGATGCCGGGGTCAGAAAAACTGGTGCCTGGGGAGGCAAATTTTTTTTGATCCCAAATGCAAAAACGGATGCCAGGACGAAATTCCGGGTCGAATTCCAAACTTAAAAATGGTATTGCTTGCTGTTTTTAAAAATCAAGCTTTTTGGTGCCTGAAGAAGAAAACGCGTGATGCCGGGGTCAGAAAAACTGGTGCCTGGGGAGGCAAATTTTTTTTGATCCCAAATGCAAAAACGGATGCCAGGACGAAATTCCGGGTCGAATTCCAAACTTAAAAATGGTATTGCTTGCTGTTTTTAAAAATCAAGCTTCTTGGTGCCTGAAAAAGAAAACACGTAATGCCGGGGTCAGAAAAACTGGTGCCTGGGGAGGTAAAAATTTTTTGATCCCAAATGCAAAAACGGATGCCAGGACGAAATTCGGGGTCGAATTCCAAATTTAAAAATGGTATTGCTTGCTGTTTTTAAAAATCAAGCTTTTTGGTGCCTAAAGAAGAAAACGCATGATGCCGGGGTCAGAAAAATTGATGCCTGGGTAGGCAAAAATTTTTTCATCCCAACTGCAAAAACGGATGCCAGGACGAAATGCAGGGTCGAATTCCAAATTTAAAAATGGTATTGCTTGCTGTTTTTAAAAATCAAGCTTTTTGGTGCCTGAAGAAGAAAACGCGTGGTGCCGGGGTCAGAAAAACTGGTGCCTGGGGAGGCAAATTTTTTTTGATCCCAAATGCAAAAATCCATGCCAGGATGAGTTTCGGGGTAGAATTCCATACTTAAAAATGGTATTGCTTGCTGTTTTTAAAAATCAGTCTTTTTGTGCCTGAAGAAGAAAACGCGTGATGCCGGTGTCAGAAAAAATGATGCCTGGGTAGGCAAAATTTTTTTGATCCCAAAGGCAAAAACGGATGCCAGGACGAAATTCGGGGTCGAATTCCAATCTTAAAAATGGTATTGCTTGCTGTTTTTAAAAATCAAGCTTTTTGGTGCCTGAAGAAGAAAACACGTGATGCCGGGGTCAGAAAAACTGGTGCCTGGGGAGGCAAATTTTTTTTGATCCCAAATGCAAAAACGGATGCCAGGACGAAATTCCGGGTCGAATTCCAAACTTAAAAATGGTATTGCTTGCTGTTTTTAAAAATCAAGCTTTTTGGTGCCTGAAGAAGAAAATGCGTGATGTCGGGGTCAGAAAAACTGGTGCCTGGGGAGGTAAAATTTTTTTGATCCAAAATGCAAAAACGGATGGCAGGACGAAATTCGGGGTCGAATTCCAAACTTAAAAATGGTATTGCTTGCTGTTTTTAAAAATCAAGCTTTTTGGTGCCTGAAGAAGAAAACGCGTGATGCCGGGGTCAGAAAAACTGGTGCCTGGGGAGGCAAATTTTTTTTGATCCCAAATGCAAAAACGGATGCCAGGACGAAATTCCGGGTCGAATTCCAAACTTAAAAATGGTATTGCTTGCTGTTTTTAAAAATCAAGCTTCTTGGTGCCTGAAAAAGAAAACACGTAATGCCGGGGTCAGAAAAACTGGTGCCTGGGGAGGTAAAAATTTTTTGATCCCAAATGCAAAAACGGATGCCAGGACGAAATTCGGGGTCGAATTCCAAATTTAAAAATGGTATTGCTTGCTGTTTTTAAAAATCAAGCTTTTTGGTGCCTAAAGAAGAAAACGCATGATGCCGGGGTCAGAAAAATTGATGCCTGGGTAGGCAAAAAATTTTTCATCCCAACTGCAAAAACGGATGCCAGGACGAAATGCAGGGTCGAATTCCAAATTTAAAAATGGTATTGCTTGCTGTTTTTAAAAATCAAGCTTTTTGGTGCCTGAAGAAGAAAACGCGTGGTGCCGGGGTCAGAAAAACTGGTGCCTGGGGAGGCAAATTTTTTTTGATCCCAAATGCAAAAATCCATGCCAGGATGAGTTTCGGGGTAGAATTCCATACTTAAAAATAGTATTGCTTGCTGTTTTTAAAAATCAGTCTTTTTGTGCCTGAAGAAGAAAACGCGTGATGCCGGTGTCAGAAAAAATGATGCCTGGGTAGGCAAAATTTTTTTGATCCCAAAGGCAAAAACGGATGCCAGGACGAAATTCGGGGTCGAATTCCAATCTTAAAAATGGTATTGCTTGCTGTTTTTAAAAATCAAGCTTTTTGGTGCCTGAAGAAGAAAACACGTGATGCCGGGGTCAGAAAAACTGGTGCCTGGGGAGGCAAATTTTTTTTGATCCCAAATGCAAAAACGGATGCCAGGACGAAATTCCGGGTCGAATTCCAAACTTAAAAATGGTATTGCTTGCTGTTTTTAAAAATCAAGCTTTTTGGTGCCTGAAGAAGAAAATGCGTGATGTCGGGGTCAGAAAAACTGGTGCCTGGGGAGGTAAAATTTTTTTGATCCAAAATGCAAAAACGGATGGCAGGACGAAATTCGGGGTCGAATTCCAAACTTAAAAATGGTATTGCTTGCTGTTTTTAAAAATCAAGCTTTTTGGTGCCTGAAGAAGAAAACGCGTGATGCCGGGGTCAGAAATACTGGTGCCTGGGGAGGCAAATTTTTTTTGATCCCAAATGCAAAAACGGATGCCAGGACGAAATTCGGGGTCGAATTCCAAACTTAAAAATGGTATTGCTTGCTGTTTTTAAAAATCAAGCTTTTTGGTGCCTGAAGAAGAAAACGCGTGATGCCGGGGTCAGAAAAACTGGTGCCTGGGGAGGCAAATTTTTTTTGATCCCAAATGCAAAAACGGATGCCAGGACGAAATGCAGGGTCGATTTCCAAACTTAAAAATGGTATTGCTTGCTGTTTTTAAAAATCAAGCTTTTTGGTGCCTGAAGAAGAAAACGCGTGATGCCGGGGTCAGAAAAACTGGTTCCAGGGGAGGTAAAATTTTTTTGATCCCAAATGCAAAAACGGATGCCAGGACGAAATTCGGGGTCGAATTCCAATCTTAAAAATGGTATTGCTTGCTGTTTTTAAAAATCAAGCTTTTTGGTGCCTAAAGAAGAAAACGCGTGATGCCGGGGTCAGAAAAAATGATGCCTGGGTAGGCAAATTTTTTTTGATCCCAAATGCAAAAACGGATGCCAGGACGAAATTCCGGGTCGAATTCCAAACTTAAAAATGGTATTGCTTGCTGTTTTTAAAAATCAAGCTTTTTGGTGCCTGAAGAAGAAAACGCGTGATGCCGGGGTCAGAAAAACTGGTGCCTGGGGAGGCAAATTTTTTTTGATCCCAAATGCAAAAACGGATGCCAGGACGAAATTCCGGGTCGAATTCCAAACTTAAAAATGGTATTGCTTGCTGTTTTTAAAAATCAAGCTTCTTGGTGCCTGAAAAAGAAAACACGTAATGCCGGGGTCAGAAAAACTGGTGCCTGGGGAGGTAAAAATTTTTTGATCCCAAATGCAAAAACGGATGCCAGGACGAAATTCGGGGTCGAATTCCAATCTTAAAAATGGTATTGCTTGCTGTTTTTAAAAATCAAGCTTTTTGGTGCCTAAAGAAGAAATCGCGTGATGCCGGGGTCAGAAAAACTGGTGCCTGGGGAGGCAAATTTTTTTTGATCCCAAATGCAAAAACGGATGCCAGGACGAAATTCCGGGTCGAATTCCAAACTTAAAAATGGTATTGCTTGCTGTTTTTAAAAATCAAGCTTTTTGGTGCCTGAAGAAGAAAACGCGTGATGCCGGGGTCAGAAAAACTGGTGCCTGGGGAGGCAAATTTTTTTTGATCCCAAATGCAAAAACGGATGCCAGGACGAAATTCCGGGTCGAATTCCAAACTTAAAAATGGTATTGCTTGCTGTTTTTAAAAATCAAGCTTCTTGGTGCCTGAAAAAGAAAACACGTAATGCCGGGGTCAGAAAAACTGGTGCCTGGGGAGGTAAAAATTTTTTGATCCCAAATGCAAAAACGGATGCCAGGACGAAATTCGGGGTCGAATTCCAAATTTAAAAATGGTATTGCTTGCTGTTTTTAAAAATCAAGCTTTTTGGTGCCTAAAGAAGAAAACGCATGATGCCGGGGTCAGAAAAATTGATGCCTGGGTAGGCAAAAAATTTTTCATCCCAACTGCAAAAACGGATGCCAGGACGAAATGCAGGGTCGAATTCCAAATTTAAAAATGGTATTGCTTGCTGTTTTTAAAAATCAAGCTTTTTGGTGCCTGAAGAAGAAAACGCGTGGTGCCGGGGTCAGAAAAACTGGGGCCTGGGGAGGCAAATTTTTTTTGATCCCAAATGCAAAAATCCATGCCAGGATGAGTTTCGGGGTAGAATTCCATACTTAAAAATGGTATTGCTTGCTGTTTTTAAAAATCAGTCTTTTTGTGCCTGAAGAAGAAAACGCGTGATGCCGGTGTCAGAAAAAATGATGCCTGGGTAGGCAAAATTTTTTTGATCCCAAAGGCAAAAACGGATGCCAGGACGAAATTCGGGGTCGAATTCCAATCTTAAAAATGGTATTGCTTGCTGTTTTTAAAAATCAAGCTTTTTGGTGCCTGAAGAAGAAAACACGTGATGCCGGGGTCAGAAAAACTGGTGCCTGGGGAGGCAAATTTTTTTTGATCCCAAATGCAAAAACGGATGCCAGGACGAAATTCCGGGTCGAATTCCAAACTTAAAAATGGTATTGCTTGCTGTTTTTAAAAATCAAGCTTTTTGGTGCCTGAAGAAGAAAATGCGTGATGTCGGGGTCAGAAAAACTGGTGCCTGGGGAGGTAAAATTTTTTTGATCCAAAATGCAAAAACGGATGGCAGGACGAAATTCGGGGTCGAATTCCAAACTTAAAAATGGTATTGCTTGCTGTTTTTAAAAATCAAGCTTTTTGGTGCCTGAAGAAGAAAACGCGTGATGCCGGGGTCAGAAAAACTGGTGCCTGGGGAGGCAAATTTTTTTTGATCCCAAATGCAAAAACGGATGCCAGGACGAAATTCCGGGTCGAATTCCAAACTTAAAAATGGCATTGCTTGCTGTTTTTAAAAATCAAGCTTCTTGGTGCCTGAAAAAGAAAACACGTAATGCCGGGGTCAGAAAAACTGGTGCCTGGGGAGGTAAAAATTTTTTGATCCCAAATGCAAAAACGGATGCCAGGACGAAATTCGGGGTCGAATTCCAAATTTAAAAATGGTATTGCTTGCTGTTTTTAAAAATCAAGCTTTTTGGTGCCTAAAGAAGAAAACGCATGATGCCGGGGTCAGAAAAATTGATGCCTGGGTAGGCAAAAATTTTTTCATCCCAACTGCAAAAACGGATGCCAGGACGAAATGCAGGGTCGAATTCCAAATTTAAAAATGGTATTGCTTGCTGTTTTTAAAAATCAAGCTTTTTGGTGCCTGAAGAAGAAAACGCGTGGTGCCGGGGTCAGAAAAACTGGTGCCTGGGGAGGCAAATTTTTTTTGATCCCAAATGCAAAAATCCATGCCAGGATGAGTTTCGGGGTAGAATTCCATACTTAAAAATGGTATTGCTTGCTGTTTTTAAAAATCAGTCTTTTTGTGCCTGAAGAAGAAAACGCGTGATGCCGGTGTCAGAAAAAATGATGCCTGGGTAGGCAAAATTTTTTTGATCCCAAAGGCAAAAACGGATGCCAGGACGAAATTCGGGGTCGAATTCCAATCTTAAAAATGGTATTGCTTGCTGTTTTTAAAAATCAAGCTTTTTGGTGCCTGAAGAAGAAAACACGTGATGCCGGGGTCAGAAAAACTGGTGCCTGGGGAGGCAAATTTTTTTTGATCCCAAATGCAAAAACGGATGCCAGGACGAAATTCCGGGTCGAATTCCAAACTTAAAAATGGTATTGCTTGCTGTTTTTAAAAATCAAGCTTTTTGGTGCCTGAAGAAGAAAATGCGTGATGTCGGGGTCAGAAAAACTGGTGCCTGGGGAGGTAAAATTTTTTTGATCCCAAATGCAAAAACGGATGCCAGGACGAAATTCGGGGTCGAATTCCAAACTTAAAAATGGTATTGCTTGCTGTTTTTAAAAATCAAGCTTTTTGGTGCCTGAAGAAGAAAACGCGTGATGCCGGGGTCAGAAATACTGGTGCCTGGGGAGGCAAATTTTTTTTGATCCCAAATGCAAAAACGGATGCCAGGACGAAATTCGGGGTCGAATTCCAAACTTAAAAATGGTATTGCTTGCTGTTTTTAAAAATCAAGCTTTTTGGTGCCTGAAGAAGAAAACGCGTGATGCCGGGGTCAGAAAAACTGGTGCCTGGGGAGGCAAATTTTTTTTGATCCCAAATGCAAAAACGGATGCCAGGACGAAATGCAGGGTCGATTTCCAAACTTAAAAATGGTATTGCTTGCTGTTTTTAAAAATCAAGCTTTTTGGTGCCTGAAGAAGAAAACTCGTGATGCCGGGGTCAGAAAAACTGGTTCCTGGGGAGGTAAAATTTTTTTGATCCCAAATGCAAAAACGGATGCCAGGACGAAATTCGGGGTCGAATTCCAATCTTAAAAATGGTATTGCTTGCTGTTTTTAAAAATCAAGCTTTTTGGTGCCTAAAGAAGAAAACGCGTGATGCCGGGGTCAGAAAAAATGATGCCTGGGTAGGCAAATTTTTTTTGATCCCAAATGCAAAAACGGATGCCAGGACGAAATTCCGGGTCGAATTCCAAACTTAAAAATGGTATTGCTTGCTGTTTTTAAAAATCAAGCTTTTTGGTGCCTGAAGAAGAAAACGCGTGATGCCGGGGTCAGAAAAACTGGTGCCTGGGGAGGTAAAATTTTTTTGATCCCAAATGCAAAAACGGATGCCAGGACGAAATTCGGGGTCGAATTCCAATCTTAAAAATGGTATTGCTTGCTGTTTTTAAAAATCAAGCTTTTTGGTGCCTAAAGAAGAAATCGCGTGATGCCGGGGTCAGAAAAACTGGTGCCTGGGGAGGCAAATTTTTTTTGATCCCAAATGCAAAAACGGATGCCAGGACGAAATTCCGGGTCGAATTCCAAACTTAAAAATGGTATTGCTTGCTGTTTTTAAAAATCAAGCTTTTTGGTGCCTGAAGAAGAAAACACGTGATGCCGGGGTCAGAAAAACTGGTGCCTGGGGAGGCAAATTTTTTTTGATCCCAAATGCAAAAACGGATGCCAGGACGAAATTCCGGGTCGAATTCCAAACTTAAAAATGGTATTGCTTGCTGTTTTTAAAAATCAAGCTTTTTGGTGCCTGAAGAAGAAAACGCGTGATGCCGGGGTCAGAAAAACTGGTGCTTTGGGAGGCAAAATTTTTTTGATCCCAAATGCAAAAACGGATGCCAGGACGAAATTCGGGGTTGAATTCCAAACTTAAAAATGATATTGCTTGCTTTTTTAAAAAATCAAGATTTTTTGTGCCTGAAGAAGAAAATGCGTGATGCCGGGGTCAGAAAAACTGGTGCCTGGGGAGGCAAATTTTTTTTGATCCCAAATGCAAAAACGGATGCCAGGACGAAATGCAGGGTCGAATTCCAAACTTAAAAATGGTATTGCTTGCTGTTTTTAAAAATCAAGCATTTTGGTGCCTGAAGAAGAAAACGCGTGATGCCGGGGTCAGAAAAACTGGTGCCTGGGGAGGCAAATTTTTTTTGATCCCAAATGCAAAAACGGATGGCAGGACGAAATTCGGGGTCGAATTCCAATCTTAAAAATGGTATTGCTTGCTGTTTTTAAAAATCAAGCTTTTTGGTGCCTGAAGAAGAAAACGCGTGATGCCGGGGTCAGAAAAACTGGTGCCTGGGGAGGCAAATTTTTTTTGATCCCAAATGCAAAAACGGATGCCAGGACGAAATGCAGGGTCGAATTCCAAACTTAAAAATGGTATTGCTTGCTGTTTTTAAAAATCAAGCATTTTGGTGCCTGAAGAAGAAAACGCGTGATGCCGGGGTCAGAAAAACTGGTGCCTGGGGAGGCAAATTTTTTTTGATCCCAAATGCAAAAACGGATGGCAGGAGGAAATTCGGGGTCGAATTCCAAACTTAAAAATGGTATTGCTTGCTGTTTTTAAAAATCAAGCTTTTTGGTGCCTAAAGAAGAAAACGCGTGATGCCGGGGTCAGAAAAAATGATGCCTGGGTAGGCAAAATTTTTTTGATCCCAAATGCAAAAACGGATGCCAGGACGAAATGCAGGGTCGAATTCCAAACTTAAAAATGGTATTGCTTGCTGTTTTTAAAAATGAAGCTTTTTCGTGCCTGAAGGAGAAAACGCGTGATGCCGGGGTCAGAAAAACTGGTGCCTGGAGAGGTAAATTTTTTTTGATCCCAAATGCAAAAACGGTTGCCAGGATGAGATTCCGGGCAGAATTCCACACTTAAAAATGGTATTGCTTGCTGTTTTTAAAAATCAAGATTTTTCGTGCCTAAAAAAGAAAACGCGTGATGCCGGGGTCAGAAAAATTGGTAGCTGGTGAGGCAAATTTTTTTTGATCCCAAATGCAAAAATGGATGCCAGGATGAGATTGAGGGTAGGAAACGCGTGATGCCGGGGTCAGAAAAACTGGTGCCTGGGGAGGCAAATTTTTTTTGATCCCAAATGCAAAAACGGATGCCAGGACGAAATGCAGGGTCGATTTCCAAACTTAAAAATGGTATTGCTTGCTATTTTTAAAAATCAAGCTTTTTGGTGCCTGAAGAAGAAAACGCGTGATGCCGGTGTCAGAAAAACTGGTTCCTGGGGAGGTAAAATTTTTTTGATCCCAAATGCAAAAACGGATGCCAGGATGAGATTCCGGGCAGAATTCCACACTTAAAAATGGTATTGCTTGCTGTTTTTAAAAATCAAGATTTTTCGTGCCTAAAAAAGAAAACGCGTGATGCCGGGGTCAGAAAAATTGGTAGCTGGTGAGGCAAATTTTTTTTGATCCCAAATGCAAAAATGGATGCCAGGATGAGATTGAGGGTAGGAAACGCGTGATGCCGGGGTCAGAAAAACTGGTGCCTGGGGAGGCAAATTTTTTTTGATCCCAAATGCAAAAACGGATGCCAGGACGAAATTCCGGGTCGAATTCCAAACTTAAAAATGGTATTGCTTGCTGTTTTTAAAAATCAAGCTTCTTGGTGCCTGAAAAAGAAAACACGTAATGCCGGGGTCAGAAAAACTGGTGCCTGGGGAGGTAAATTTTTTTTGATCCCAAATGCAAAAACGGATGCCAGGACGAAATTCGGGGTCGAATTCCAATCTTAAAAATGGTATTGCTTGCTGTTTTTAAAAATCAAGCTTTTTGGTGCCTAAAGAAGAAAACGCATGATGCCGGGGTCAGAAAAAATGAGGCCTGGGTAGGCAAAAAATTTTTGATCCCAAATGCAAAAACGGATGCCAGGACGAAATGCAGGGTCGAATTCCAAACTTAAAAATGGTATTGCTTGCTGTTTTTAAAAATCAAGCATTTTGGTGCCTGAAGAAGAAATCGCGTGATGCCGGGGTCAGAAAAACTGGTGCCTGGGGAGGCAAATTTTTTTTGATCCCAAATGCAAAAACGGATGCCAGGACGAAATTCCGGGTCGAATTCCAAACTTAAAAATGGTATTGCTTGCTGTTTTTAAAAATCAAGCTTTTTGGTGCCTGAAGAAGAAAACACGTGATGCCGGGGTCAGAAAAACTGGTGCCTGGGGAGGCAAATTTTTTTTGATACCAAATGCAAAAACGGATGCCAGGACGAAATGCAGGGTCGATTTCCAAACTTAAAAATGGTATTGCTTGCTGTTTTTAAAAATCAAGCATTTTGGTGCCTGAAGAAGAAAACGCGTGATGCCGGGGTCAGAAAAACTGGTGCGTGGGGAGGCAAATTTTTTTTGATCCCAAATGCAAAAACGGATGCCAGGACGAAATTCCGGGTCGAATTCCAAACTTAAAAATGGTATTGCTTGCTGTTTTTAAAAATCAAGCTTTTTGGTGCCTGAAGAAGAAAACGCGTGATGCCGGGGTCAGAAAAACTGGTGCTTTGGGAGGCAAAATTTTTTTGATCCCAAATGCAAAAAAGGATTCCAGGACGAAATTCGGGGTTGAATTCCAAACTTAAAAATGATATTGCTTGCTTTTTTAAAAAATCAAGATTTTTTGTGCCTGAAGAAGAAAATGCGTGATGCCGGGGTCAGAAAAACTGGTGCCTGGGGAGGCAAATTTTTTTTGATCCCAAATGCAAAAACGGATGCCAGGACGAAATGCAGGGTCGAATTCCAAACTTAAAAATGGTATTGCTTGCTGTTTTTAAAAATCAAGCATTTTGGTGCCTGAAGAAGAAAACGCGTGATGCCGGGGTCAGAAAAACTGGTGCCTGGGGAGGCAAATTTTTTTTGATCCCAAATGCAAAATCGGATAGCAGGACGAAATTCGGGGTCGAATTCCAATCTTAAAAATGGTATTGCTTGCTGTTTTTAAAAATCAAGCTTTTTGGTGCCTAAAGAAGAAAACGCGTGATGCCGGGGTCAGAAAAACTGGTGCCTGGGGAGGCAAATTTTTTTTGATCCCAAATGCAAAAACGGATGGCAGGACGAAATTCGGGGTCGAATTCCAAACTTAAAAATGTTATTGCTTGCTGTTTTTAAAAATCAAGCTTTTTGGTGCCTGAAGAAGAAAACGCGTGATGCCGGGGTCAGAAAAACTGGTGCCTGGAGAGGTAAAATTTTTTTGATCCCAAATGCAAAAACGGATGCCAGGATGAGATTCCGGGCAGAATTCCACACTTAAAAATGGTATTGCTTGCTGTTTTTAAAAATCAAGATTTTTCGTGCCTAAAAAAGAAAACGCGTGATGCCGGGGTCAGAAAAATTGGTAGCTGGTGAGGCAAATTTTTTTTGATCCCAAATGCAAAAATGGATGCCAGGATGAGATTGAGGGTAGGAAACGCGTGATGCCGGGGTCAGAAAAACTGGTGCCTGGGGAGGCAAATTTTTTTTGATCCCAAATGCAAAAACGGATGCCAGGACGAAATGCAGGGTCGAATTCCAAACTTAAAAATGGTATAGCTTGCTGTTTTTAAAAATCAAGCATTTTGGTGCCTGAAGAAGAAAACGCGTGATGCCGGGGTCAGAAAAACTGGTGCCTGGGGAGGCAAATTTTTTTTGATCCCAAATGCAAAAACGGATGGCAGGATGAAATTCGGGGTCGAATTCCAAACTTAAAAATGGTATTGCTTGCTGTTTTTAAAAATCAAGCTTTTTGGTGCCTGAAGAAGAAAACGCGTGATGCCGGGGTCAGAAAAACTGGTGCCTGGGGAGGCAAATTTTTTTTGATCCCAAATGCAAAAACGGATGCCAGGACGAAATTCCGGGTCGAATTCCAAACTTAAAAATGGTATTGCTTGCTTTTTTAAAAAATCAAGATTTTTTGTGCCTGAAGAAGAAAATGCGTGATGCCGGGGTCAGAAAAACTGGTACCTGGGGAGGCAAATTTTTTTTGATCCCAAATGCAAAAAAGGATGCCAGGACGAAATGCAGGGTCGAATTCCAAACTTAAAAATGGTATTGCTTGCTGTTTTTAAAAATCAAGCTTTTTGGTGCCTGAAGAAGAAAACGCGTGATGCCGGGGTCAGAAAAACTGGTGCCTGGGGAGGCAAATTTTTTTTGATCCCAAATGCAAAAACGGATGCCAGGACGAAATGCAGGGTCGAATTCCAAACTTAAAAATGGTATTGCTTGCTGTTTTTAAAAATCAAGCATTTTGGTGCCTGAAGAAGAAAACGCGTGATGCCGGGGTCAGAAAAACTGGTGCCTGGGGAGGCAAATTTTTTTTGATCCCAAATGCAAAAACGGATGGCAGGACGAAATTCGGGGTCGAATTCCAAACTTAAAAATGGTATTGCTTGCTGTTTTTAAAAATCAAGCTTTTTGGTGCCTGAAGAAGAAAACGCGTGATGCCGGGGTCAGAAAAACTGGTGCCTGGGGAGGTAAAATTTTTTTGATCCCAAATGCAAAAACGGATGCCAGGACGAAATTCGGGGTCGAATTCCAATCTTAAAAATGGTATTGCTTGCTGTTTTTAAAAATCAAGCTTTTTGGTGCCTAAAGAAGAAAACGCGTGATGCCGGGGTCAGAAAAAATGATGCCTGGGTAGGAAAAATTTTTTTGATCCCAAATGCAAAAACGGATGCCAGGACGAAATGCAGGGTCGAATTCCAAACTTAAAAATGGTATTGCTTGCTGTTTTTAAAAATGAAGCTTTTTCGTGCCTGAAGAAGAAAACGCGTGATGCCGGGGTCAGAAAAACTGGTGCCTGGAGAGGTAAAATTTTTTTGATCCCAAATGCAAAAACGGATGCCAGGATGAGATTCCGGGCAGAATTCCACACTTAAAAATGGTATTGCTTGCTGTTTTTAAAAATCAAGATTTTTCGTGCCTAAAAAAGAAAACGCGTGATGCCGGGGTCACAAAAATTGGTAGCTGGTGAGGCAAATTTTTTTTGATCCCAAATGCAAAAATGGATGCCAGGATGAGATTGAGGGTAGGAAACGCGTGATGCCGGGGTCAGAAAAACTGGTGCCTGGGGAGGCAAATTTTTTTTGATCCCAAATGCAAAAACGGATGCCAGGACGAAATTCGGGGTCGAATTCCAAACTTAAAAATGGTATTGCTTGCTGTTTTTAAAAATCAAGCTTTTTGGTGCCTGAAGAAGAAAACGCGTGATGCCGGGGTCAGAAAAACTGGTGCCTGGGGAGGCAAATTTTTTTTGATCCCAAAAGCAAAAAAGGATGCCAGGACGAAATGCAGGGTCGAATTCCAAACTTAAAAATGGTATTGCTTGCTGTTTTTAAAAATCAAGCTTTTTGGTGCCTGAAGAAGAAAACGCGTGATGCCGGGGTCAGAAAAACTGGTGCTTGGGGAGGTAAAATTTTTTTGATCGCAAATGCAAAAACGGATGCCAGGACGAAATTCGGGGTCGAATTCCAATCTTAAAAATGGTATTGCTTGCTGTTTTTAAAAATCAAGCTTTTTGGTGCCTGAAGAAGAAAACGCGTGATGCCCGGGTCAGAAATACTGGTGCCTGGGGAGGAAAATTTTTTTTGATTCCAAATGCAAAAACGGATGCCAGGACGAAATGCAGGGTCGATTTCCAAACTTAAAAATGGTATTGCTTGCTGTTTTTAAAAATCAAGCTTTTTGGTGCCTGAAGAAGAAAACGCGTGATGCCGGGGTCAGAAAAACTGGTGCCTGGAGAGGTAAAATTTTTTTGATCCCAAATGCAAAAACGGATGCCAGGACGAAATTCGGGGTCGAATTCCAATCTTAAAAATGGTATTGCTTGCTGTTTTTAAAAATCAGTCTTTTTGTGCCTGAAGAAGAAAACGCGTGATGCCGGTGTCAGAAAAAATGATGCCTGGGTAGGCAAAAATTTTTTGATCCCAAAGGCAAAAACGGATGCCAGGACGAAATTCGGGGTCGAATTCCAATCTTAAAAATGGTATTGCTTGCTGTTTTTAAAAATCAAGCTTTTTGGTGCCTGAAGAAGAAAACACGTGATGCCGGGGTCAGAAAAACTGGTGCCTGGGGAGGCAAATTTTTTTTGATCCCAAATGCAAAAACGGATGCCAGGACGAAATTCCGGGTCGAATTCCAAACTTAAAAATGGTATTGCTTGCTGTTTTTAAAAATCAAGCTTTTTGGTGCCTGAAGAAGAAAATGCGTGATGTCGGGGTCAGAAAAACTGGTGCCTGGGGAGGTAAAATTTTTTTGATCCAAAATGCAAAAACGGATGGCAGGACGAAATTCGGGGTCGAATTCCAAACTTAAAAATGGTATTGCTTGCTGTTTTTAAAAATCAAGCTTTTTGGTGCCTGAAGAAGAAAACGCGTGATGCCGGGGTCAGAAATACTGGTGCCTGGGGAGGCAAATTTTTTTTGATCCCAAATGCAAAAACGGATGCCAGGACGAAATTCGGGGTCGAATTCCAAACTTAAAAATGGTATTGCTTGCTGTTTTTAAAAATCAAGCTTTTTGGTGCCTGAAGAAGAAAACGCGTGATGCCGGGGTCAGAAAAACTGGTGCCTGGGGAGGCAAATTTTTTTTGATCCCAAATGCAAAAACGGATGCCAGGACGAAATGCAGGGTCGATTTCCAAACTTAAAAATGGTATTGCTTGCTGTTTTTAAAAATCAAGCTTTTTGGTGCCTGAAGAAGAAAACGCGTGATGCCGGGGTCAGAAAAACTGGTTCCTGGGGAGGTAAAATTTTTTTGATCCCAAATGCAAAAACGGATGCCAGGATGAAATTCGGGGTCGAATTCCAATCTTAAAAATGGTATTGCTTGCTGTTTTTAAAAATCAAGCTTTTTGGTGCCTAAAGAAGAAAACGCGTGATGCCGGGGTCAGAAAAAATGATGCCTGGGTAGGCAAATTTTTTTTGATCCCAAATGCAAAAACGGATGCCAGGACGAAATTCCGGGTCGAGTTCCAAACTTAAAAATGGTATTGCTTGCTGTTTTTAAAAATCAAGCTTTTTGGTGCCTGAAGAAGAAAACGCGTGATGCCGGGGTCAGAAAAACTGGTGCCTGGGGAGGCAAATTTTTTTTGATCCCAAATGCAAAAACGGATGCCAGGACGAAATTCGGGGTCGAATTCCAAACTTAAAAATGGTATTGCTTGCTGTTTTTAAAAATCAAGCTTCTTGGTGCCTGAAAAAGAAAACACGTAATGCCGGGGTCAGAAAAACTGGTGCCTGGGGAGGTAAAATTTTTTTGATCCCAAATGCAAAAACGGATGCCAGGACGAAATTCGGGGTCGAATTCCAATCTTAAAAATGGTATTGCTTGCTGTTTTTAAAAATCAAGCTTTTTGGTGCCTAAAGAAGAAATCGCGTGATGCCGGGGTCAGAAAAACTGGTGCCTGGGGAGGCAAATTTTTTTTGATCCCAAATGCAAAAACGGATGCCAGGACGAAATTCCGGGTCGAATTCCAAACTTAAAAATGGTATTGCTTGCTGTTTTTAAAAATCAAGCTTTTTGGTGCCTGAAGAAGAAAACACGTGATGCCGGGGTCAGAAAAACTGGTGCCTGGGGAGGCAAATTTTTTTTGATCCCAAATGCAAAAACGGATGCCAGGACGAAATTCCGGGTCGAATTCCAAACTTAAAAATGGTATTGCTTGCTGTTTTTAAAAATCAAGCTTTTTGGTGCCTGAAGAAGAAAACGCGTGATGCCGGGGTCAGAAAAACTGGTGCTTTGGGAGGCAAAATTTTTTTGATCCCAAATGCAAAAACGGATGCCAGGACGAAATTCGGGGTTGAATTCCAAACTTAAAAATGATATTGCTTGCTTTTTTAAAAAATCAAGATTTTTTGTGCCTGAAGAAGAAAATGCGTGATGCCGGGGTCAGAAAAACTGGTGCCTGGGGAGGCAAATTTTTTTTGATCCCAAATGCAAAAACGGATGCCAGGACGAAATGCAGGGTCGAATTCCAAACTTAAAAATGGTATTGCTTGCTGTTTTTAAAAATCAAGCATTTTGGTGCCTGAAGAAGAAAACGCGTGATGCCGGGGTCAGAAAAACTGGTGCCTGGGGAGGCAAATTTTTTTTGATCCCAAATGCAAAAACGGATGGCAGGACGAAATTCGGGGTCGAATTCCAATCTTAAAAATGGTATTGCTTGCTGTTTTTAAAAATCAAGCTTTTTGGTGCCTGAAGAAGAAAACGCGTGATGCCGGGGTCAGAAAAACTGGTGCCTGGGGAGGCAAATTTTTTTTGATCCCAAATGCAAAAACGGATGCCAGGACGAAATGCAGGGTCGAATTCCAAACTTAAAAATGGTATTGCTTGCTGTTTTTAAAAATCAAGCATTTTGGTGCCTGAAGAAGAAAACGCGTGATGCCGGGGTCAGAAAAACTGGTGCCTGGGTAGGCAAATTTTTTTTGATCCCAAATGCAAAAACGGATGGCAGGAGGAAATTCGGGGTCGAATTCCAAACTTAAAAATGGTATTGCTTGCTGTTTTTAAAAATCAAGCTTTTTGGTGCCTGAAGAAGAAAACGCGTGATGCCGGGGTCAGAAAAACTGGTGCCTGGGGAGGTAAAATTTTTTTGATCCCAAATGCAAAAACGGATGCCAGGACAAAATTCGGGGTCGAATTCCAATCTTAAAAATGGTATTGCTTGCTGTTTTTAAAAATCAAGCTTTTTGGTGCCTAAAGAAGAAAACGCGTGATGCCGGGGTCAGAAAAAATGATGCCTGGGTAGGCAAAATTTTTTTGATCCCAAATGCAAAAACGGATGCCAGGACGAAATGCAGGGTCGAATTCCAAACTTAAAAATGGTATTGCTTGCTGTTTTTAAAAATGAAGCTTTTTCGTGCCTGAAGGAGAAAACGCGTGATGCCGGGGTCAGAAAAACTGGTGCCTGGAGAGGTAAATTTTTTTTGATCCCAAATGCAAAAACGGATGCCAGGATGAGATTCCGGGCAGAATTCCACACTTAAAAATGGTATTGCTTGCTGTTTTTAAAAATCAAGATTTTTCGTGCCTAAAAAAGAAAACGCGTGATGCCGGGGTCAGAAAAATTGGTAGCTGGTGAGGCAAATTTTTTTTGATCCCAAATGCAAAAACGGATGCCAGGACGAAATTCCGGGTCGAATTCCAAACTTAAAAATGGTATTGCTTGCTGTTTTTAAAAATCAAGCTTTTTGATGCCTGAAGAAGAAAACACGTGATGCCGGGGTCAGAAAAACTGGTGCCTGGGGAGGCAAATTTTTTTTGATACCAAATGCAAAAACGGATGCCAGGACGAAATGCAGGGTCGATTTCCAAACTTAAAAATGGTATTGCTTGCTGTTTTTAAAAATCAAGCATTTTGGTGCCTGAAGAAGAAAACGCGTGATGCTGGGGTCAGAAAAACTGGTGCGTGGGGAGGCAAATTTTTTTTGATCCCAAATGCAAAAACGGATGCCAGGACGAAATTCCGGGTCGAATTCCAAACTTAAAAATGGTATTGCTTGCTGTTTTTAAAAATCAAGCTTTTTGGTGCCTGAAGAAGAAAACGCGTGATGCCGGGGTCAGAAAAACTGGTGCTTTGGGAGGCAAAATTTTTTTGATCCCAAATGCAAAAACGGATGCCAGGACGAAATTCGGGGTTGAATTCCAAACTTAAAAATGATATTGCTTGCTTTTTTAAAAAATCAAGATTTTTTGTGCCTGAAGAAGAAAATGCGTGATGCCGGGGTCAGAAAAACTGGTGCCTGGGGAGGCAAATTTTTTTTGATCCCAAATGCAAAAACGGATGCCAGGACGAAATGCAGGGTCGAATTCCAAACTTAAAAATGGTATTGCTTGCTGTTTTTAAAAATCAAGCATTTTGGTGCCTGAAGAAGAAAACGCGTGATGCCGGGGTCAGAAAAACTGGTGCCTGGGGAGGCAAATTTTTTTTGATCCCAAATGCAAAAACGGATGGCAGGACGAAATTCGGGGTCGAATTCCAATCTTAAAAATGGTATTGCTTGCTGTTTTTAAAAATCAAGCTTTTTGGTGCCTGAAGAAGAAAACGCGTGATGCCGGGGTCAGAAAAACTGGTGCCTGGGGAGGCAAATTTTTTTTGATCCCAAATGCAAAAACGGATGCCAGGACGAAATGCAGGGTCGAATTCCAAACTTAAAAATGGTATTGCTTGCTGTTTTTAAAAATCAAGCATTTTGGTGCCTGAAGAAGAAAACGCGTGATGCCGGGGTCAGAAAAACTGGTGCCTGGGTAGGCAAATTTTTTTTGATCCCAAATGCAAAAACGGATGGCAGGAGGAAATTCGGGGTCGAATTCCAAACTTAAAAATGGTATTGCTTGCTGTTTTTAAAAATCAAGCTTTTTGGTGCCTGAAGAAGAAAACGCGTGATGCCGGGGTCAGAAAAACTGGTGCCTGGGGAGGTAAAATTTTTTTGATCCCAAATGCAAGAACGGATGGCAGGAGGAAATTCGGGGTCGAATTCCAATCTTAAAAATGGTATTGCTTGCTGTTTTTAAAAATCAAGCTTTTTGGTGCCTAAAGAAGAAAACGCGTGATGCCGGGGTCAGAAAAAATGATGCCTGGGTAGGCAAAATTTTTTTGATCCCAAATGCAAAAACGGATGCCAGGACGAAATGCAGGGTCGAATTCCAAACTTAAAAATGGTATTGCTTGCTGTTTTTAAAAATGAAGCTTTTTCGTGCCTGAAGGAGAAAACGCGTGATGCCGGGGTCAGAAAAACTGGTGCCTGGAGAGGTAAATTTTTTTTGATCCCAAATGCAAAAACGGATGCCAGGATGAGATTCCGGGCAGAATTCCACACTTAAAAATGGTATTGCTTGCTGTTTTTAAAAATCAAGATTTTTCGTGCCTAAAAAAGAAAACGCGTGATGCCGGGGTCAGAAAAATTGGTAGCTGGTGAGGCAAATTTTTTTTGATCCCAAATGCAAAAACGGATGCCAGGACGAAATTCCGGGTCGAATTCCAAACTTAAAAATGGTATTGCTTGCTGTTTTTAAAAATCAAGCTTTTTGATGCCTGAAGAAGAAAACACGTGATGCCGGGGTCAGAAAAACTGGTGCCTGGGGAGGCAAATTTTTTTTGATACCAAATGCAAAAACGGATGCCAGGACGAAATGCAGGGTCGATTTCCAAACTTAAAAATGGTATTGCTTGCTGTTTTTAAAAATCAAGCATTTTGGTGCCTGAAGAAGAAAACGCGTGATGCTGGGGTCAGAAAAACTGGTGCGTGGGGAGGCAAATTTTTTTTGATCCCAAATGCAAAAACGGATGCCAGGACGAAATTCCGGGTCGAATTCCAAACTTCAAAATGGTATTGCTTGCTGTTTTTAAAAATCAAGCATTTTGGTGCCTGAAGAAGAAAACGTGTGATGCCGGGGTCAGAAAAACTGGTGCCTGGGGAGGCAAATTTTTTTTGATCCCAAATGCAAAAACGGATGCCAGGACGAAATTCGGGGTCGAATTCCAATCTTAAAAATGGTATTGCTTGCTGTTTTTAAAAATCAAGCTTTTTGGTGCCTAAAGAAGAAAACGCGTGATGCCGGGGTCAGAAAAAATGATGCCTGGGTAGGCAAAATTTTTTTGATCCCAAATGCAAAAACGGATGCCAGGACGAAATGCAGGGTCGAATTCCAAACTTAAAAATGGTATTGCTTGCTGTTTTTAAAAATGAAGCTTTTTCGTGCCTGAAGAAGAAAACGCGTGATGCCGGGGTCAGAAAAACTGGTGCCTGGAGAGGTAAAATTTTTTTGATCCCAAATGCAAAAACGGATGCCAGGATGAGATTCCGGGCAGAATTCCACACTTAAAAATGGTATTGCTTGCTGTTTTTAAAAATCAAGATTTTTCGTGCCTAAAAAAGAAAACGCGTGATGCCGGGGTCAGAAAAATTGGTAGCTGGTGAGGCAAATTTTTTTTGATCCCAAATGCAAAAATGGATGCCAGAATGAGATTCAGGGTAGGAAACACGTGATGCCGGGGTCAGAAAAACTGGTGCCTGGGGAGGCAAATTTTTTTTGATCCCAAATGCAAAAACGGATGCCAGGACGAAATTCGGGGTCGAATTCCAATCTTAAAAATGGTATTGCTTGCTGTTTTTAAAAATCAAGCTTTTTGGTGCCTGAAGAAGAAAACGCGTGATGCCGGGGTCAGAAAAACTGGTGCTTTGGGAGGCAAAATTTTTTTGATCCCAAATGCAAAAACGGATGCCAGGACGAAATTCGGGGTTGAATTCCAAACTTAAAAATGATATTGCTTGCTTTTTTAAAAAATCAAGATTTTTTGTGCCTAAAGAAGAAAACGCGTGATGCCGGGGTCAGAAAAAATGATGCCTGGGTAGGCAAAATTTTTTTGATCCCAAATGCAAAAACGGATGCCAGGACGAAATGCAGGGTCGAATTCCAAACTTAAAAATGGTATTGCTTGCTGTTTTTAAAAATGAAGCTTTTTCGTGCCTGAAGGAGAAAACGCGTGATGCCGGGGTCAGAAAAACTGGTGCCTGGAGAGGTAAATTTTTTTTGATCCCAAATGCAAAAACGGATGCCAGGATGAGATTCCGGGCAGAATTCCACACTTAAAAATGGTATTGCTTGCTGTTTTTAAAAATCAAGATTTTTCGTGCCTAAAAAAGAAAACGCGTGATGCCGGGGTCAGAAAAATTGGTAGCTGGTGAGGCAAATTTTTTTTGATCCCAAATGCAAAAACGGATGCCAGGACGAAATTCCGGGTCGAATTCCAAACTTAAAAATGGTATTGCTTGCTGTTTTTAAAAATCAAGCTTTTTGATGCCTGAAGAAGAAAACACGTGATGCCGGGGTCAGAAAAACTGGTGCCTGGGGAGGCAAATTTTTTTTGATACCAAATGCAAAAACGGATGCCAGGACGAAATGCAGGGTCGATTTCCAAACTTAAAAATGGTATTGCTTGCTGTTTTTAAAAATCAAGCATTTTGGTGCCTGAAGAAGAAAACGCGTGATGCTGGGGTCAGAAAAACTGGTGCGTGGGGAGGCAAATTTTTTTTGATCCCAAATGCAAAAACGGATGCCAGGACGAAATTCCGGGTCGAATTCCAAACTTCAAAATGGTATTGCTTGCTGTTTTTAAAAATCAAGCATTTTGGTGCCTGAAGAAGAAAACGTGTGATGCCGGGGTCAGAAAAACTGGTGCCTGGGGAGGCAAATTTTTTTTGATCCCAAATGCAAAAACGGATGCCAGGACGAAATTCGGGGTCGAATTCCAATCTTAAAAATGGTATTGCTTGCTGTTTTTAAAAATCAAGCTTTTTGGTGCCTAAAGAAGAAAACGCGTGATGCCGGGGTCAGAAAAAATGATGCCTGGGTAGGCAAAATTTTTTTGATCCCAAATGCAAAAACGGATGCCAGGACGAAATGCAGGGTCGAATTCCAAACTTAAAAATGGTATTGCTTGCTGTTTTTAAAAATGAAGCTTTTTCGTGCCTGAAGAAGAAAACGCGTGATGCCGGGGTCAGAAAAACTGGTGCCTGGAGAGGTAAAATTTTTTTGATCCCAAATGCAAAAACGGATGCCAGGATGAGATTCCGGGCAGAATTCCACACTTAAAAATGGTATTGCTTGCTGTTTTTAAAAATCAAGATTTTTCGTGCCTAAAAAAGAAAACGCGTGATGCCGGGGTCAGAAAAATTGGTAGCTGGTGAGGCAAATTTTTTTTGATCCCAAATGCAAAAATGGATGCCAGAATGAGATTCAGGGTAGGAAACACGTGATGCCGGGGTCAGAAAAACTGGTGCCTGGGGAGGCAAATTTTTTTTGATCCCAAATGCAAAAACGGATGCCAGGACGAAATTCGGGGTCGAATTCCAATCTTAAAAATGGTATTGCTTGCTGTTTTTAAAAATCAAGCTTTTTGGTGCCTGAAGAAGAAAACGCGTGATGCCGGGGTCAGAAAAACTGGTGCTTTGGGAGGCAAAATTTTTTTGATCCCAAATGCAAAAACGGATGCCAGGACGAAATTCGGGGTTGAATTCCAAACTTAAAAATGATATTGCTTGCTTTTTTAAAAAATCAAGATTTTTTGTGCCTGAAGAAGAAAATGCGTGATGCCGGGGTCAGAAAAACTGGTGCCTGGGGAGGCAAATTTTTTTTGATCCCAAATGCAAAAACGGATGCCAGGACGAAATGCAGGGTCGAATTCCAAACTTAAAAATGGTATTGCTTGCTGTTTTTAAAAATCAAGCATTTTGGTGCCTGAAGAAGAAAACGCGTGATGCCGGGGTCAGAAAAACTGGTGCCTGGGGAGGCAAATTTTTTTTGATCCCAAATGCAAAAACGGATGGCAGGACGAAATTCGGGGTCGAATTCCAATCTTAAAAATGGTATTGCTTGCTGTTTTTAAAAATCAAGCTTTTTGGTGCCTGAAGAAGAAAACGCGTGATGCCGGGGTCAGAAAAACTGGTGCCTGGGGAGGCAAATTTTTTTTGATCCCAAATGCAAAAACGGATGCCAGGACGAAATGCAGGGTCGAATTCCAAACTTAAAAATGGTATTGCTTGCTGTTTTTAAAAATCAAGCATTTTGGTGCCTGAAGAAGAAAACGCGTGATGCCGGGGTCAGAAAAACTGGTGCCTGGGTAGGCAAATTTTTTTTGATCCCAAATGCAAAAACGGATGGCAGGAGGAAATTCGGGGTCGAATTCCAAACTTAAAAATGGTATTGCTTGCTGTTTTTAAAAATCAAGCTTTTTGGTGCCTGAAGAAGAAAACGCGTGATGCCGGGGTCAGAAAAACTGGTGCCTGGGGAGGTAAAATTTTTTTGATCCCAAATGCAAAAACGGATGCCAGGACAAAATTCGGGGTCGAATTCCAATCTTAAAAATGGTATTGCTTGCTGTTTTTAAAAATCAAGCTTTTTGGTGCCTAAAGAAGAAAACGCGTGATGCCGGGGTCAGAAAAAATGATGCCTGGGTAGGCAAAATTTTTTTGATCCCAAATGCAAAAACGGATGCCAGGACGAAATGCAGGGTCGAATTCCAAACTTAAAAATGGTATTGCTTGCTGTTTTTAAAAATGAAGCTTTTTCGTGCCTGAAGGAGAAAACGCGTGATGCCGGGGTCAGAAAAACTGGTGCCTGGAGAGGTAAATTTTTTTTGATCCCAAATGCAAAAACGGATGCCAGGATGAGATTCCGGGCAGAATTCCACACTTAAAAATGGTATTGCTTGCTGTTTTTAAAAATCAAGATTTTTCGTGCCTAAAAAAGAAAACGCGTGATGCCGGGGTCAGAAAAATTGGTAGCTGGTGAGGCAAATTTTTTTTGATCCCAAATGCAAAAACGGATGCCAGGACGAAATTCCGGGTCGAATTCCAAACTTAAAAATGGTATTGCTTGCTGTTTTTAAAAATCAAGCTTTTTGATGCCTGAAGAAGAAAACACGTGATGCCGGGGTCAGAAAAACTGGTGCCTGGGGAGGCAAATTTTTTTTGATACCAAATGCAAAAACGGATGCCAGGACGAAATGCAGGGTCGATTTCCAAACTTAAAAATGGTATTGCTTGCTGTTTTTAAAAATCAAGCATTTTGGTGCCTGAAGAAGAAAACGCGTGATGCTGGGGTCAGAAAAACTGGTGCGTGGGGAGGCAAATTTTTTTTGATCCCAAATGCAAAAACGGATGCCAGGACGAAATTCCGGGTCGAATTCCAAACTTCAAAATGGTATTGCTTGCTGTTTTTAAAAATCAAGCATTTTGGTGCCTGAAGAAGAAAACGTGTGATGGCGGGGTCAGAAAAACTGGTGCCTGGGGAGGCAAATTTTTTTTGATCCCAAATGCAAAAACGGATGCCAGGACGAAATTCGGGGTCGAATTCCAATCTTAAAAATGGTATTGCTTGCTGTTTTTAAAAATCAAGCTTTTTGGTGCCTAAAGAAGAAAACGCGTGATGCCGGGGTCAGAAAAAATGATGCCTGGGTAGGCAAAATTTTTTTGATCCCAAATGCAAAAACGGATGCCAGGACGAAATGCAGGGTCGAATTCCAAACTTAAAAATGGTATTGCTTGCTGTTTTTAAAAATGAAGCTTTTTCGTGCCTGAAGAAGAAAACGCGTGATGCCGGGGTCAGAAAAACTGGTGCCTGGAGAGGTAAAATTTTTTTGATCCCAAATGCAAAAACGGATGCCAGGATGAGATTCCGGGCAGAATTCCACACTTAAAAATGGTATTGCTTGCTGTTTTTAAAAATCAAGATTTTTCGTGCCTAAAAAAGAAAACGCGTGATGCCGGGGTCAGAAAAATTGGTAGCTGGTGAGGCAAATTTTTTTTGATCCCAAATGCAAAAATGGATGCCAGAATGAGATTGAGGGTAGGAAACACGTGATGCCGGGGTCAGAAAAACTGGTGCCTGGGGAGGCAAATTTTTTTTGATCCCAAATGCAAAAACGGATGCCAGGATGAAATTCGGGGTCGAATTCCAAACTTAAAAATGGTATTGCTTGCTGTTTTTAAAAATCAAGCTTTTTGTTGCCTGAAGAAGAAATCGCGTGATGCCGGGTTCAGAAAAACTGGTGCCTGGGGAGGCAAATTTTTTTTGATCCCAAATGCAAAAACGGATGCCAGGACGAAATTCCGGGTCGAATTCCAAACTTAAAAATGGTATTGCTTGCTGTTTTTAAAAATCAAGCATTTTGGTGCCTGAAGAAGAAATCGCGTGATGCCGGGGTCAGAAAAACTGGTGCCTGGGGAGGCAAATTTTTTTTGATCCCAAATGCAAAAACGGATGCCAGGACGAAATTCCGGGTCGAATTCCAAACTTAAAAATGGTATTGCTTGCTGTTTTTAAAAATCAAGCTTTTTGGTGCCTGAAGAAGAAAACACGTGATGCCGGGGTCAGAAAAACTGGTGCCTGGGGAGGCAAATTTTTTTTGATACCAAATGCAAAAACGGATGCCAGGACGAAATGCAGGGTCGATTTCCAAACTTAAAAATGGTATTGCTTGCTGTTTTTAAAAATCAAGCATTTTGGTGCCTGAAGAAGAAAACGCGTGATGCCGGGGTCAGAAAAACTGGTGCGTGGGGAGGCAAATTTTTTTTGATCCCAAATGCAAAAACGGATGCCAGGACGAAATTCCGGGTCGAATTCCAAACTTAAAAATGGTATTGCTTGCTGTTTTTAAAAATCAAGCTTTTTGGTGCCTGAAGAAGAAAACGCGTGATGCCGGGGTCAGAAAAACTGGTGCTTTGGGAGGCAAAATTTTTTTGATCCCAAATGCAAAAACGGATGCCAGGACGAAATTCGGGGTTGAATTCCAAACTTAAAAATGATATTGCTTGCTTTTTTAAAAAATCAAGATTTTTTGTGCCTGAAGAAGAAAATGCGTGATGCCGGGGTCAGAAAAACTGGTGCCTGGGGAGGCAAACTTTTTTTGATCCCAAATGCAAAAACGGATGCCAGGACGAAATGCAGGGTCGAATTCCAAACTTAAAAATGGTATTGCTTGCTGTTTTTAAAAATCAAGCATTTTGGTGCCTGAAGAAGAAAACGCGTGATGCCGGGGTCAGAAAAACTGGTGCCTGGGGAGGCAAATTTTTTTTGATCCCAAATGCAAAAACGGATGGCAGGACGAAATTCGGGGTCGAATTCCAAACTTAAAAATGGTATTGCTTGCTGTTTTTAAAAATCAAGCTTTTTGGTGCCTGAAGAGGAAAACGCGTGATGCCGGGGTCAGAAAAACTGGTGCCTGGGGAGGTAAAATTTTTTTGATCCCAAATGCAAAAACGGATGCCAGGACGAAATTCGGGGTCGAATTCCAATGTTAAAAATGGTATTGCTTGCTGTTTTTAAAAATCAAGCTTTTTGGTGCCTAAAGAAGAAAACGCGTGATGCCGGGGTCAGAAAAAATGATGCCTGGGTAGGCAAAATTTTTTTGATCCCAAATGCAAAAACGGATGCCAGGACGAAATGCAGGGTCGAATTCCAAACTTAAAAATGGTATTGCTTGCTGTTTTTAAAAAGGAAGCTTTTTCGTGCCTGAAGAAGAAAACGCGTGATGCCGGGATCAGAAAAACTGGTGCCTGGAGAGGTAAAATTTTTTTGATCCCAAATGCAAAAACGGATGCCAGGATGAGATTCCGGGCAGAATTCCACACTTAAAAATGGTATTGCTTGCTGTTTTTAAAAATCAATATTTTTCGTGCCTAAAAAAGAAAACGCGTGATGCCGGGGTCAAAAAAATTGGTAGCTGGTGAGGCAAATTTTTTTTGATCCCAAATGCAAAAATGGATGCCAGGATGAGATTGAGGGTAGGAAACGCGTGATGTCGGGGTCAGAAAAACTGGTGCCTGGGGAGGCAAATTTTTTTTGATCCCAAATGCAAAAACGGATGCCAGGACGAAATTCGGGGTCGAATTCCAAACTTAAAAATGGTATTGCTTGCTGTTTTTAAAAATCAAGCTTTTTGGTGCCTGAAGAAGAAATCGCGTGATGCCGGGGTCAGAAAAACTGGTGCCTGGGGAGACAAATTTTTTTTGATCCCAAATGCAAAAACGGATGCCAGGACGAAATTCCGGGTCGAATTCCAAACTTAAAAATGGTATTGCTTGCTGTTTTTAAAAATCAAGCATTTTGGTGCCTGAAGAAGAAAACGCGTGATGCCGGGGTCAGAAAAACTGGTGCCTGGGGAGGCAAATTTTTTTTGATCCCAAATGCAAAAACGGATGGCAGGACGAAATTCGGGGTCGAATTCCAAACTTAAAAATGGTATTGCTTGCTGTTTTTAAAAATCAAGCTTTTTGGTGCCTGAAGAGGAAAACGCGTGATGCCGGGGTCAGAAAAACTGGTGCCTGGGGAGGTAAAATTTTTTTGATCCCAAATGCAAAAACGGATGCCAGGACGAAATTCCGGGTCGAATTCCAAACTTAAAAATGGTATTGCTTGCTGTTTTTAAAAATCAAGCATTTTGGTGCCTGAAGAAGAAATCGCGTGATGCCGGGGTCAGAAAAACTGGTGCCTGGGGAGGCAAATTTTTTTTGATCCCAAATGCAAAAACGGATGCCAGGACGAAATTCGGGGTCGAATTCCAAACTTAAAAATGGTATTGCTTGCTGTTTTTAAAAATCAAGCTTTTTGGTGCCTGAAGAAGAAAACACGTGATGCCGGGGTCAGAAAAACTGGTGCCTGGGGAGGCAAATTTTTTTTGATACCAAATGCAAAAACGGATGCCAGGACGAAATGCAGGGTCGATTTCCAAACTTAAAATGGTATTGCTTGCTGTTTTTAAAAATCAAGCTTTTTGGTGCCTGAAGAAGAAAACGCGTGATGCCGGGGTCAGAAAAACTGGTGCTTTGGGAGGCAAAATTTTTTTGATCCCAAATGCAAAAACGGATGCCAGGACGAAATTCGGGGTTGAATTCCAAACTTAAAAATGATATTGCTTGCTTTTTTAAAAAATCAAGATTTTTTGTGCCTGAAGAAGAAAATGCGTGATGCCGGGGTCAGAAAAACTGGTGCCTGGGGAGGCAAATTTTTTTTGATCCCAAATGCAAAAACGGATGCCAGGACGAAATGCAGGGTCGAATTCCAAACTTAAAAATGGTATTGCTTGCTGTTTTTAAAAATCAAGCATTTTGGTGCCTGAAGAAGAAAACGCGTGATGCCGGGGTCAGAAAAACTGGTGCCTGGGGAGGCAAATTTTTTTTGATCCCAAATGCAAAAACGGATGGCAGGACGAAATTCGGGGTCGAATTCCAAACTTAAAAATGGTATTGCTTGCTGTTTTTAAAATTCAAGCTTTTTGGTGCCTGAAGAAGAAAACGCGTGATGCCGGGGTCAGAAAAACTGGTGCCTGGGGAGGCAAATTTTTTTTGATCCCAAATGCAAAAACGGATGCCAGGACGAAATTCGGGGTCGAATTCCAAACTTAAAAATGGTATTGCTTGCTGTTTTTAAAAATCAAGCTTTTTGGTGCCTGAAGAAGAAAACACGTGATGCCGGGGTCAGAAAAACTGGTGCCTGGGGAGGCAAATTTTTTTTGATACCAAATGCAAAAACGGATGCCAGGACGAAATTCCGGGTCGATTTCCAAACTTAAAAATGGTATTGCTTGCTGTTTTTAAAAATCAAGCATTTTGGTGCCTGAAGAAGAAAACGCGTGATGCCGGGGTCAGAAAAACTGGTGCGTGGGGAGGCAAATTTTTTTTGATCCCAAATGCAAAAACAGATGCCAGGACGAAATTCCGGGTCGAATTCCAAACTTAAAAATGGTATTGCTTGCTGTTTTTAAAAATCAAGCTTTTTCGTGCCTGAAGAAGAAAACGCGTGATGCCGGGGTCAGAAAAACTGGTGCTTTGGGAGGCAAAATTTTTTTGATCCCAAATGCAAAAACGGATGCCAGGACGAAATTCGGGGTTGAATTCCAAACTTAAAAATGATATTGCTTGCTTTTTTAAAAAATCAAGATTTTTTGTGCCTGAAGAAGAAAATGCGTGATGCCGGGGTCAGAAAAACTGGTGCCTGGGGAGGCAAATTTTTTTTGATCCCAAATGCAAAAACGGATGCCAGGACGAAATGCAGGGTCGAATTCCAAACTTAAAAATGGTATTGCTTGCTGTTTTTAAAAATCAAGCATTTTGGTGCCTGAAGAAGAAAACGCGTGATGCCGGGGTCAGAAAAACTGGTGCCTGGGGAGGCAAATTTTTTTTGATCCCAAATGCAAAAACGGATGGCAGGACGAAATTCGGGGTCGAATTCCAAACTTAAAAATGGTATTGCTTGCTGTTTTTAAAAATCAAGCTTTTTGGTGCCTGAAGAAGAAAACGCGTGATGCCGGGGTCAGAAAAACTGGTGCCTGGGGAGGTAAAATTTTTTTGATCCCAAATGCAAAAACGGATGCCAGGACGAAATTCGGGGTCGAATTCCAATCTTAAAAATGGTATTGCTTGCTGTTTTTCAAAATCAAGCTTTTTGGTGCCTAAAGAAGAAAACGCGTGATGCCGGGGTCAGAAAAAATGATGCCTGGGTAGGCAAAATTTTTTTGATCCCAAATGCAAAAACAGATGCCAGGACGAAATGCAGGGTCGAATTCCAAACTTAAAAATGGTATTGCTTGCTGTTTTTAAAAATAAAGCTTTTTCGTGCCTGAAGAAGAAAACGCGTGATGCCGGGGTCAGAAAAACTGGTGCCTGGAGAGGTAAAATTTTTTTGATCCCAAATGCAAAAACGGATGCCAGGATGAGATTCCGGGCAGAATTCCACACTTAAAAATGGTATTGCTTGCTGTTTTTAAAAATCAAGATTTTTCGTGCCTAAAAAAGAAAACGCGTGATGCCGGGGTCAGAAAAATTGGTAGCTGGTGAGGCAAATTTTTTTTGATCCCAAATGCAAAAATGGATGCCAGGATGAGATTGAGGGTAGGAAACGCGTGATGCCGGGGTCAGAAAAACTGGTGCCTGGGGAGGCAAATTTTTTTTGATCCCAAATGCAAAAACGGATGCCAGGACGAAATTCGGGGTCGAATTCCAAACTTAAAAATGGTATTGCTTGCTGTTTTTAAAAATCAAGCTTTTTGGTGCCTGAAGAAAAAATCGCGTGATGCCGGGGTCAGAAAAACTGGTCCCTGGGGAGGCAAATTTTTTTTGATCCCAAATGCAAAAACGGATGCCAGGACGAAATTCCGGGTCGAATTCCAAACTTAAAAATGGTATTGCTTGCTGTTTTTAAAAATCAAGCATTTTGGTGCCTGAAGAAGAAATGGCGTGATGCCGGGGTCAGAAAAACTGGTGCCTGGGGAGGCAAATTTTTTTTGATCCCAAATGCAAAAACGGATGCCAGGACGAAATGCAGGGTCGATTTCCAAACTTAAAAATGGTATTGCTTGCTGTTTTTAAAAATCAAGCATTTTGGTGCCTGAAGAAGAAAACGCGTGATGCCGGGGTCAGAAAAACTGGTGCGTGGGGAGGCAAATTTTTTTGATCCCAAATGCAAAAACGGATGCCAGGATGAAATTCCGGGTCGAATTCCAAACTTAAACATGGTATTGCTTGCTGTTTTTAAAAATCAAGCTTTTTGGTGCCTGAAGAAGAAAACGCGTGATGCCGGGGTCAGAAAAACTGGTGCTTTGGGAGGCAAAATTTTTTTGATCCCAAATGCAAAAACGGATGCCAGGACGAAATTCGGGGTTGAATTCCAAACTTAAAAATGATATTGCTTGCTTTTTTAAAAAATCAAGATTTTTTGTGCCTGAAGAAGAAAATGCGTGATGCCGGGGTCAGAAAAACTGGTGCCTGGGGAGGCAAATTTTTTTTGATCCCAAATGCAAAAACGGATGCCAGGACGAAATGCAGGGTCGAATTCCAAACTTAAAAATGGTATTGCTTGCTGTTTTTAAAAATCAAGCATTTTGGTGCCTGAAGAAGAAAACGCGTGATGCCGGGGTCAGAAAAACTGGTGCCTGGGGAGGCAAATTTTTTTTGATCCCAAATGCAAAAACGGATGGCAGGACGAAATTCGGGGTCGAATTCCAAACTTAAAAATGGTATTGCTTGCTGTTTTTAAAAATCAAGCTTTTTGGTGCCTGAAGAAGAAAACGCGTGATGCCGGGGTCAGAAAAACTGGTGCCTGGGGAGGCAAATTTTTTTTGATCCCAAATGCAAAAACGGATGCCAGGACGAAATTCCGGGTCGAATTCCAAACTTAAAAATGGTATTGCTTGCTGTTTTTAAAAATCAAGCTTTTTGGTGCCTGAAGAAGAAAACGCGTGATGCCGGGGTCAGAAAAACTGGTGCTTTGGGAGGCAAAATTTTTTTGATCCCAAATGCAAAAACGGATGCCAGGACGAAATTCGGGGTTGAATTCCAAACTTAAAAATGATATTGCTTGCTTTTTTAAAAAATCAAGATTTTTTGTGCCTGAAGAAGAAAATGCGTGATGCCGGGGTCAGAAAAACTGGTGCCTGGGGAGGCAAATTTTTTTTGATCCCAAATGCAAAAACGGATGCCAGGACGAAATGCAGGGTCGAATTCCAAACTTAAAAATGGTATTGCTTGCTGTTTTTAAAAATCAAGCATTTTGGTTCCTGAAGAAGAAAACGCGTGATGCCGGGGTCAGAAAAACTGGTGCCTGGGGAGGCAAATTTTTTTTGATCCCAAATGCAAAAACGGATGGCAGGACGAAATTCGGGGTCGAATTCCAAACTTAAAAATGGTATTGCTTGCTGTTTTTAAAAATCAAGCTTTTTGGTGCCTGAAGAAGAAAACGCGTGATGCCGGGGTCAGAAAAACTGGTGCCTGGGGAGGCAAATTTTTTTTGATCCCAAATGCAAAAACGGATGCCAGGACGAAATTCCGGGTCGAATTCCAAACTTAAAAATGGTATTGCTTGCTGTTTTTAAAAATCAAGCTTTTTGGTGCCTGAAGAAGAAAACGCGTGATGCCGGGGTCAGAAAAACTGGTGCTTTGGGAGGCAAAATTTTTTTGATCCCAAATGCAAAAACGGATGCCAGGACGAAATTCGGGGTTGAATTCCAAACTTAAAAATGATATTGCTTGCTTTTTTAAAAAATCAAGATTTTTTGTGCCTGAAGAAGAAAATGCGTGATGCCGGGGTCAGAAAAACTGGTGCCTGGGGAGGCAAATTTTTTTTGATCCCAAATGCAAAAACGGATGCCAGGACGAAATTCCGGGTCGAATTCCATACTTAAAAATGGTATTGCTTGCTGTTTTTAAAAATCAAGCTTTTTGGTGCCTGAAGAAGAAAACGCGTGATGCCGGGGTAAGAAAAACTGGTGCCTGGGGAGGCAAATTTTTTTTGATCCCAAATGCAAAAACGGATGCCAGGACGAAATGCAGGGTCGAATTCCAAACTTAAAAATGGTATTGCTTGCTGTTTTTAAAAATCAAGCATTTTGGTGCCTGAAGAAGAAAACGCGTGATGCCGGGGTCAGAAAAACTGGTGCCTGGGGAGGCAAATTTTTTTTGATCCCAAATGCAAAAACGGATGGCAGGACAAAATTCGGGGTCGAATTCCAAACTTAAAAATGGTATTGCTTGCTGTTTTTAAAAATCAAGCTTTTTGGTGCCTGAAGAAGAAAACGCGTGATGCCGGGGTCAGAAAAACTGGTGCCTGGGAAGGCAAATTTTTTTTGATCCCAAATGCAAAAACGGATGCCAGGACGAAATGTAGGGTCGAATTCCAAACTTAAAAATGGTATTGCTTGCTGTTTTTAAAAATCAAGCATTTTGGTGCCTGAAGAAGAAAACGCGTGATGCCGGGGTCAGAAAAACTGGTGCCTGGGGAGGCAAATTTTTTTTGATCCCAAATGCAAAAACGGATGGCAGGACGAAATTCGGGGTCGAATTCCAAACTTAAAAATGGTATTGCTTGCTGTTTTTAAAAATCAAGCTTTTTGGTGCCTGAAGAAGAAAACGCGTGATGCCGGAGTCAGAAAAACTGGTGCCTGGAGAGGTAAAATTTTTTTGATCCCAAATGCAAAAACGGATGCCAGGATGAGATTCCGGGCAGAATTCCACACTTAAAAATGGTATTGCTTGCTGTTTTTAAAAATCAAGATTTTTCGTGCCTAAAAAAGAAAACGCGTGATGCCGGGGTCAGAAAAATTGGTAGCTGGTGAGGCAAATTTTTTTTGATCCCAAATGCAAAAATGGATGCCAGGATGAGATTGAGGGTAGGAAACGCGTGATGCCGGGGTCAGAAAAACTGGTGCCTGGGGAGGCAAATTTTTTTTGATCCCAAATGCAAAAACGGATGCCAGGACGAAATTCAGGGTCGAATTCCAAACTTAAAAATGGTATTGCTTGCTGTTTTTAAAAATCAAGCTTTTTGGTGCCTGAAGAAGAAAACGCGTGATGCCGGGGTCAGAAAAACTGGTGCCTGGGGAGGCAAATTTTTTTTGATCCCAAAAGCAAAAAAGGATGCCAGGACGAAATGCAGGGTCGAATTCCAAACTTAAAAATGGTATTGCTTGCTGTTTTTAAAAATCAAGCTTTTTCGTGCCTGAAGAAGAAAACGCGTGGTGCCGGGGTCAGAAAAACTGGTGCTTGGGGAGGTAAAATTTTTTTGATCCCAAATGCAAAAACGGATGCCAGGACGAAATTCGGGGTCGAATTCCAATCTTAAAAATGGTATTGCTTGCTGTTTTTAAAAATCAAGCTTTTTGGTGCCTGAAGAAGAAAACGCGTGATGCCGGGGTCAGAAATACTGGTGCCTGGGGAGGAAAATTTTTTTTGATCCCAAATGCAAAAACGGATGCCAGGACGAAATGCAGGGTCGATTTCCAAACTTAAAAATGGTATTGCTTGCTGTTTTTAAAAATCAAGCTTTTTGGTGCCTGAAGAAGAAAACGCGTGATGCCGGGGTCAGAAAAACTGGTGCCTGGGGAGGTAAATTTTTTTTGATCCCAAATGCAAAAACGGATGCCAGGACGAAATTCGGGGTCGAATTCCAATCTTAAAAATGGTATTGCTTGCTGTTTTTAAAAATCAAGCTTTTTGGTGCCTAAAGAAGAAAACGCGTGATGCCGGGGTCAGAAAAAATGATGCCTGGGTAGGCAAATTTTTTTTGATCCCAAATGCAAAAACGGATGCCAGGACGAAATTCCGGGTCGAATTCCAAACTTAAAAATGGTATTGCTTGCTGTTTTTAAAAATCAAGCTTTTTGGTGCCTGAAGAAGAAAACGCGTGATGCCGGGGTCAGAAAAACTGGTGCCTGGGGAGGCAAATTTTTTTTGATCCCAAATGCAAAAACGGATGCCAGGACGAAATTCCGGGTCGAATTCCAAACTTAAAAATGGTATTGCTTGCTGTTTTTAAAAATCAAGCTTCTTGGTGCCTGAAAAAGAAAACACGTAATGCCGGGGTCAGAAAAACTGGTGCCTGGGGAGGTAAAAAATTTTTGATCCCAAATGCAAAAACGGATGCCAGGACGAAATTCGGGGTCGAATTCCAATCTTAAAAATGGTATTGCTTGCTGTTTTTAAAAATCAAGCTTTTGGTGCCTAAAGAAGAAAACGCATGATGCCGGGGTCAGAAAAATTGATGCCTGGGTAGGCAAAAAATTTTTCATCCCAACTGCAAAAACGGATGCCAGGACGAAATGCAGGGTCGAATTCCAAATTTAAAAATGGTATTGCTTGCTGTTTTTAAAAATCAAGCTTTTTGGTGCCTGAAGAAGAAAACGCATGGTGCCGGGGTCAGAAAAACTGGTGCCTGGGGAGGCAAATTTTTTTTGATCCCAAATGCAAAAATCCACGCCAGGATGAGTTTCGGGGTAGAATTCCATACTTAAAAATGGTATTGCTTGCTGTTTTTAAAAATCAGTCTTTTTGTGCCTGAAGAAGAAAACGCGTGATGCCGGTGTCAGAAAAAATGATGCCTGGGTAGGCAAAATTTTTTTGATCCCAAAGGCAAAAACGGATGCCAGGATGAGATTCAGGGTAGAATTCCAAACTTAAAAATGGTTTTGCTTGCTGTTTTTAAAAATCAAGCTTTTTGGTGCCTGAAGAAGAAAACGCGTGATGCCGGGGTCAGAAAAACTGGTGCCTGGGGAGGCAAATTTTTTTTGATCCCAAATGCAAAAACGGATGCCAGGACGAAATGCAGGGTCGATTTCCAAACTTAAAAATGGTATTGCTTGCTGTTTTTAAAAATCAAGCTTTTTGGTGCCTGAAGAAGAAAACGCGTGATGCCGGGGTCAGAAAAACTGGTGCCTGGGGAGGCAAATTTTTTTGATCCCAAATGCAAAAACAGATGCCAGGACGAAATTCTGGGTCGAATTCCAAACTTAAAAATGGTATTGCTTGCTGTTTTTAAAAATCAAGCTTTTTGGTGCCTGAAGAAGAAAACGCGTGATGCCGGGGTCAGAAAAACTGGTGCCTGGGGAGGCAAATTTTTTTTGATCCCAAATGCAAAAATGGATGCCAGGACGAAATGCAGGGTCGATTTCCAAACTTAAAAATGGTATTGCTTGCTGTTTTTAAAAATCAAGCTTTTTGGTTCCTGAAGAAGAAAACGCGTGATGCCGGGGTCAGAAAAACTGGTGCCTGGGGAGGTAAAAATTTTTTGATCCCAAATGCAAAAACGGATGCCAGGACGAAATTCGGGATCGAATTCCAATCTTAAAAATGGTATTGCTTGCTGTTTTTAAAAATCAAGCTTTTTGGTGCCTAAAGAAGAAAACGCGTGATGCCGGGGTCAGAAAAAATGATGCCTGGGTAGGCAAATTTTTTTTGATCCCAAATGCAAACACGGATGCCAGGACAAAATTCCGGGTCGAATTCCAAACTTAAAAATGGTATTGCTTGCTGTTTTTAAAAATCAAGCTTTTTGGTGCCTGAAGAAGAAAACGCGTGATGCCGGGGTCAGAAAAATTGATGCCTGGGTAGGCAAAAAATTTTTGATCCCAAAGGCAAAAACGGATTCCAGGATGAGATTCAGGGTAGAATTCCAAACTTAGAAATGGTATTGCTTGCTGTTTTTAAAAATCAAGCTTTTTGGTGCCTAAAGAAGAAAACGCATGATGCCGGGGTCAGAAAAAATGAGACCTGGGTAGGCAAAAATTTTTTGATCCCAAATGCAAAAACGGATGCCAGGACGAAATGCAGGGTCGAATTCCAAACTTAAAAATGGTATTGCTTGCTGTTTTTAAAAATCAAGCATTTTGGTGCCTGAAGAAGAAATCGCGTGATGCCGGGGTCAGAAAAACTGGTGCCTGGGGAGGCAAATTTTTTTTGATCCCAAATGCAAAAACGGATGCCAGGACGAAATTCCGGGTCGAATTCCAAACTTAAAAATGGTATTGCTTGCTGTTTTTAAAAATCAAGCTTTTTGGTGCCTGAAGAAGAAAACACGTGATGCCGGGGTCAGAAAAACTGGTGCCTGGGGAGGCAAATTTTTTTTGATACCAAATGCAAAAACGGATGCCAGGACGAAATTCCGGGTCGATTTCCAAACTTAAAAATGGTATTGCTTGCTGTTTTTAAAAATCAAGCATTTTGGTGCCTGAAGAAGAAAACGCGTGATGCCGGGGTCAGAAAAACTGGTGCGTGGGCAGGCAAATTTTTTTTGATCCCAAATGCAAAAACAGATGCCAGGACGAAATTCCGGGTCGAATTCCAAACTTAAAAATGGTATTGCTTGCTGTTTTTAAAAATGAAGCTTTTTCGTGCCTGAAGAAGAAAACGCGTGATGCCGGGGTCAGAAAAACTGGTGCCTGTAGAGGTAAAATTTTTTTGATCCCAAATGCAAAAACGGATGCCAGGATGAGATTCCGGGCAGAATTCCACACTTAAAAATGGTATTGCTTGCTGTTTTTAAAAATCAAGATTTTTCGTGCCTAAAAAAGAAAACGCGTGATGCCGGGGTCAGAAAAATTGGTAGCTGGTGAGGCAAATTTTTTTTGATCCCAAATGCAAAAATGGATGCCAGGATGAGATTGAGGGTAGGAAACGCGTGATGCCGGGGTCAGAAAAACTGGTGCCTGGGGAGGCAAATTTTTTTTGATCCCAAATGCAAAAACGGATGCCAGGACGAAATTCGGGGTCGAATTCCAAACTTAAAAATGGTATTGCTTGCTGTTTTTAAAAATCAAGCTTTTTGGTGCCTGAAGAAGAAATCGCGTGATGCCGGGGTCAGAAAAACTGGTGCCTGGGGAGGCAAATTTTTTTTGATCCCAAATGCAAAAACGGATGCCAGGACGAAATTCGGGGTCGAATTCCAATCTTAAAAATGGTATTGCTTGCTGTTTTTAAAAATCAAGCTTTTGGTGCCTAAAGAAAAAAACGCATGATGCCGGGGTCAGAAAAATTGATGCCTGGGTAGGCAAAAAATTTTTCATCCCAACTGCAAAAACGGATGCCAGGACGAAATGCAGGGTCGAATTCCAAATTTAAAAATGGTATTGCTTGCTGTTTTTAAAAATCAAGCTTTTTGGTGCCTGAAGAAGAAAACGCATGGTGCCGGGGTCAGAAAAACTGGTGCCTGGGGAGGCAAATTTTTTTTGATCCCAAATGCAAAAATCCACGCCAGGATGAGTTTCGGGGTAGAATTCCATACTTAAAAATGGTATTGCTTGCTGTTTTTAAAAATCAGTCTTTTTGTGCCTGAAGAAGAAAACGCGTGATGCCGGTGTCAGAAAAAATGATGCCTGGGTAGGCAAAATTTTTTTGATCCCAAAGGCAAAAACGGATGCCAGGATGAGATTCAGGGTAGAATTCCAAACTTAAAAATGGTTTTGCTTGCTGTTTTTAAAAATCAAGCTTTTTGGTGCCTGAAGAAGAAAACGCGTGATGCCGGGGTCAGAAAAACTGGTGCCTGGGGAGGCAAATTTTTTTTGATCCCAAATGCAAAAACGGATGCCAGGACGAAATGCAGGGTCGATTTCCAAACTTAAAAATGGTATTGCTTGCTGTTTTTAAAAATCAAGCTTTTTGGTGCCTGAAGAAGAAAACGCGTGATGCCGGGGTCAGAAAAACTGGTGCCTGGGGAGGCAAATTTTTTTGATCCCAAATGCAAAAACAGATGCCAGGACGAAATTCTGGGTCGAATTCCAAACTTAAAAATGGTATTGCTTGCTGTTTTTAAAAATCAAGCTTTTTGGTGCCTGAAGAAGAAAACGCGTGATGCCGGGGTCAGAAAAACTGGTGCCTGGGGAGGCAAAATTTTTTTGATCCCAAATGCAAAAATGGATGCCAGGACGAAATGCAGGGTCGATTTCCAAACTTAAAAATGGTATTGCTTGCTGTTTTTAAAAATCAAGCTTTTTGGTTCCTGAAGAAGAAAACGCGTGATGCCGGGGTCAGAAAAACTGGTGCCTGGGGAGGTAAAAATTTTTTGATCCCAAATGCAAAAACGGATGCCAGGACGAAATTCGGGATCGAATTCCAATCTTAAAAATGGTATTGCTTGCTGTTTTTAAAAATCAAGCTTTTTGGTGCCTAAAGAAGAAAACGCGTGATGCCGGGGTCAGAAAAAATGATGCCTGGGTAGGCAAATTTTTTTTGATCCCAAATGCAAACACGGATGCCAGGACAAAATTCCGGGTCGAATTCCAAACTTAAAAATGGTATTGCTTGCTGTTTTTAAAAATCAAGCTTTTTGGTGCCTGAAGAAGAAAACGCGTGATGCCGGGGTCAGAAAAATTGATGCCTGGGTAGGCAAAAAATTTTTGATCCCAAAGGCAAAAACGGATTCCAGGATGAGATTCAGGGTAGAATTCCAAACTTAGAAATGGTATTGCTTGCTGTTTTTAAAAATCAAGCTTTTTGGTGCCTAAAGAAGAAAACGCATGATGCCGGGGTCAGAAAAAATGAGACCTGGGTAGGCAAAAATTTTTTGATCCCAAATGCAAAAACGGATGCCAGGACGAAATGCAGGGTCGAATTCCAAACTTAAAAATGGTATTGCTTGCTGTTTTTAAAAATCAAGCATTTTGGTGCCTGAAGAAGAAATCGCGTGATGCCGGGGTCAGAAAAACTGGTGCCTGGGGAGGCAAATTTTTTTTGATCCCAAATGCAAAAACGGATGCCAGGACGAAATTCCGGGTCGAATTCCAAACTTAAAAATGGTATTGCTTGCTGTTTTTAAAAATCAAGCTTTTTGGTGCCTGAAGAAGAAAACACGTGACGCCGGGGTCAGAAAAACTGGTGCCTGGGGAGGCAAATTTTTTTTGATACCAAATGCAAAAACGGATGCCAGGACGAAATTCCGGGTCGATTTCCAAACTTAAAAATGGTATTGCTTGCTGTTTTTAAAAATCAAGCATTTTGGTGCCTGAAGAAGAAAACGCGTGATGCCGGGGTCAGAAAAACTGGTGCGTGGGGAGGCAAATTTTTTTTGATCCCAAATGCAAAAACAGATGCCAGGACGAAATTCCGGGTCGAATTCCAAACTTAAAAATGGTATTGCTTGCTGTTTTTAAAAATCAAGCTTTTTGGTGCCTGAAGAAGAAAACGCGTGATGCCGGGGTCAGAAAAACTGGTGCTTTGGGAGGCAAAATTTATTTGATCCCAAATGCAAAAACGGATGCCAGGACGAAATTCGGGGTTGAATTCCAAACTTAAAAATGATATTGCTTGCTTTTTTAAAAAATCAAGATTTTTTGTGCCTGAAGAAGAAAATGTGTGATGCCGGGGTCAGAAAAAATGATGCCTGGGTAGGCAAAATTTTTTTGATCCCAAATGCAAAAACGGATGCCAGGACGAAATGCAGGGTCGAATTCCAAACTTAAAAATGGTATTGCTTGCTGTTTTTAAAAATGAAGCTTTTTCGTGCCTGAAGAAGAAAACGCGTGATGCCGGGGTCAGAAAAACTGGTGCCTGGAGAGGTAAAATTTTTTTGATCCCAAATGCAAAAACGGATGCCAGGATGAGATTCCGGGCAGAATTCCACACTTAAAAATGGTATTGCTTGCTGTTTTTAAAAATCAAGATTTTTCGTGCCTAAAAAAGAAAACGCGTGATGCCGGGGTCAGAAAAATTGGTAGCTGGTGAGGCAAATTTTTTTTGATCCCAAATGCAAAAATGGATGCCAGGATGAGATTGAGGGTAGGAAACGCGTGATGCCGGGGTCAGAAAAACTGGTGCCTGGGGAGGCAAATTTTTTTTGATCCCAAATGCAAAAACGGATGCCAGGACGAAATTCGGGGTCGAATTCCAAACTTAAAAATGGTATTGCTTGCTGTTTTTAAAAATCAAGCTTTTTGGTGCCTGAAGAAGAAATCGCGTGATGCCGGGGTCAGAAAAACTGGTGCCTGGGGAGGCAAATTTTTTTTGATCCCAAATGCAAAAACGGATGCCAGGACGAAATTCCGGGTCGAATTCCAAACTTAAAAATGGTATTGCTTGCTGTTTTTAAAAATCAAGCATTTTGGTGCCTGAAGAAGAAATCGCGTGATGCCGGGGTCAGAAAAACTGGTGCCTGGGGAGGCAAATTTTTTTTGATCCCAAATGCAAAAACGGATGCCAGGACGAAATTCCGGGTCGAATCCCAAACTTAAAAATGGTATTGCTTGCTGTTTTTAAAAATCAAGCTTTTTGGTGCCTGAAGAAGAAAACACGTGATGCCGGGGTCAGAAAAACTGGTGCCTGGGGAGGCAAATTTTTTTTGATATCAAATGCAAAAACGGATGCCAGGACGAAATGCAGGGTCGATTTCCAAACTTAAAATGGTATTGCTTGCTGTTTTTAAAAATCAAGCTTTTTGGTGCCTGAAGAAGAAAACGCGTGATGCCGGGGTCAGAAAAACTGGTGCTTTGGGAGGCAAAATTTTTTTGATCCCAAATGCAAAAACGGATGCCAGGACGAAATTCGGGGTTGAATTCCAAACTTAAAAATGATATTGCTTGCTTTTTTAAAAAATCAAGATTTTTTGTGCCTGAAGAAGAAAATGCGTGATGCCGGGTCAGAAAAACTGGTGCCTGGGGAGGCAAATTTTTTTTGATCCCAAATGCAAAAACGGATGCCAGGACGAAATGCAGGGTCGAATTCCAAACTTAAAAATGGTATTGCTTGCTGTTTTTAAAAATCAAGCATTTTGGTGCCTGAAGAAGAAAACGCGTGATGCCGGGGTCAGAAAAACTGGTGCCTGGGGAGGCAAATTTTTTTTGATCCCAAATGCAAAAACAGATGGCAGGACGAAATTCGGGGTCGAATTCCAAACTTAAAAATGGTATTGCTTGCTGTTTTTAAAAATCAAGCTTTTTGGTGCCTGAAGAAGAAAACGCGTGATGCCGGGGTCAGAAAAACTGGTGCCTGGGGAGGCAAATTTTTTTTGATCCCAAATGCAAAAACGGATGCCAGGACGAAATTCGGGGTCGAATTCCAAACTTAAAAATGGTATTGCTTGCTGTTTTTAAAAATCAAGCTTTTTGGTGCCTGAAGAAGAAAACACGTGATGCCGGGGTCAGAAAAACTGGTGCCTGGGGAGGCAAATTTTTTTTGATACCAAATGCAAAAACGGATGCCAGGACGAAATTCCGGGTTGATTTCCAAACTTAAAAATGGTATTGCTTGCTGTTTTTAAAAATCAAGCATTTTGGTGCCTGAAGAAGAAAACGCGTGATGCCGGGGTCAGAAAAACTGGTGCGTGGGGAGGCAAATTTTTTTTGATCCCAAATGCAAAAACAGATGCCAGGACGAAATGCAGGGTCGAATTCCAAACTTAAAAATGGTATTGCTTGCTGTTTTTAAAAATCAAGCTTTTTCGTGCCTGAAGAAGAAAACGCGTGATGCCGGGGTCAGAAAAACTGGTGCTTTGGGAGGCAAAATTTTTTTGATCCCAAATGCAAAAACGGATGCCAGGACGAAATTCGGGGTTGAATTCCAAACTTAAAAATGATATTGCTTGCTTTTTTAAAAAATCAAGATTTTTTGTGCCTGAAGAAGAAAATGCGTGATGCCGGGGTCAGAAAAACTGGTGCCTGGGGAGGCAAATTTTTTTTGATCCCAAATGCAAAAACGGATGCCAGGACGAAATGCAGGGTCGAATTCCAAACTTAAAAATGGTATTGCTTGCTGTTTTTAAAAATCAAGCATTTTGGTGCCTGAAGAAGAAAACGCGTGATGCCGGGGTCAGAAAAACTGGTGCCTGGGGAGGCAAATTTTTTTTGATCCCAAATGCAAAAACGGATGGCAGGACGAAATTCGGGGTCGAATTCCAAACTTAAAAATGGTATTGCTTGCTGTTTTTAAAAATCAAGCTTTTTGGTGCCTGAAGAAGAAAACGCGTGATGCCGGGGTCAGAAAAATTGATGCCTGGGTAGGCAAAAAATTTTTGATCCCAAAGGCAAAAACGGATTCCAGGATGAGATTCAGGGTAGAATTCCAAACTTAGAAATGGTATTGCTTGCTGTTTTTAAAAATCAAGCTTTTTGGTGCCTAAAGAAGAAAACGCATGATGCCGGGGTCAAAAAAAATGAGGCCTGGGTAGGCAAAAATTTTTTGATCCCAAATGCAAAAACGGATGCCAGGACGAAATGCAGGGTCGAATTCCAAACTTAAAAATGGTATTGCTTGCTGTTTTTAAAAATCAAGCATTTTGGTGCCTGAAGAAGAAATCGCGTGATGCCGGGGTCAGAAAAACTGGTGCCTGGGGAGGCAAATTTTTTTTGATCCCAAATGCAAAAACGGATGCCAGGACGAAATTCCGGGTCGAATTCCAAACTTAAAAATGGTATTGCTTGCTGTTTTTAAAAATCAAGCTTTTTGGTGCCTGAAGAAGAAAACACGTGATGCCGGGGTCAGAAAAACTGGTGCGTTGGGAGGCAAATTTTTTTTGATCCCAAATGCAAAAACAGATGCCAGGACGAAATTCCGGGTCGAATTCCAAACTTAAAAATGGTATTGCTTGCTGTTTTTAAAAATCAAGCTTTTTGGTGCCTGAAGAAGAAAACGCGTGATGCCGGGGTCAGAAAAACTGGTGCTTTGGGAGGCAAAATTTATTTGATCCCAAATGCAAAAACGGATGCCAGGACGAAATTCGGGGTTGAATTCCAAACTTAAAAATGATATTGCTTGCTTTTTTAAAAAATCAAGATTTTTTGTGCCTGAAGAAGAAAATGCGTGATGCCGGGGTCAGAAAAACTGGTGCCTGGGGAGGCAAATTTTTTTTGATCCCAAATGCAAAAACGGATGCCAGGACGAAATTCCGGGTCGAATTCCAAACTTAAAAATGGTATTGCTTGCTGTTTTTAAAAATGAAGCTTTTTCGTGCCTGAAGAAGAAAACGCGTGATGCCGGGGTCAGAAAAACTGGTGCCTGGGGAGGTAAAATTTTTTTGATCCCAAATGCAAAAACGGATGCCAGGACGAAATTCGGGGTCGAATTCCAATCTTAAAAATGGTATTGCTTGCTGTTTTTAAAAATCAAGCTTTTTGGTGCCTAAAGAAGAAAACGCGTGATGCCGGGGTCAGAAAAACTGGTGCCTGGAGAGGTAAAATTTTTTTGATCCCAAATGCAAAAACGGATGCCAGGATGAGATTCCGGGCAGAATTCCACACTTAAAAATGGTATTGCTTGCTGTTTTTAAAAATCAAGATTTTTCGTGCCTAAAAAAGAAAACGCGTGATGCCGGGGTCAGAAAAATTGGTAGCTGGTGAGGCAAATTTTTTTTGATCCCAAATGCAAAAATGGATGCCAGGATGAGATTGAGGGTAGGAAACGCGTGATGCCGGGGTCAGAAAAACTGGTGCCTGGGGAGGCAAAATTTTTTTGATCCCAAATGCAAAAACGGATGCCAGGACGAAATTCGGGGTCGAATTCAAAACTTAAAAATGGTATTGCTTGCTGTTTTTAAAAATCAAGCTTTTTGGTGCCTGAAGAAGAAATCGCGTGATGCCGGGGTCAGAAAAACTGGTGCCTGGGGAGGCAAATTTTTTTTGATCCCAAATGCAAAAACGGATGCCAGGACGAAATTCCGGGTCGAATTCCAAACTTAAAAATGGTATTGCTTGCTGTTTTTAAAAATCAAGCATTTTGGTGCCTGAAGAAGAAATCGCGTGATGCCGGGGTCAGAAAAACTGGTGCCTGGGGAGGCAAATTTTTTTTGATCCCAAATGCAAAAACGGATGCCAGGACGAAATTCCGGGTCGAATTCCAAACTTAAAAATGGTATTGCTTGCTGTTTTTAAAAATCAAGCTTTTTGGTGCCTGAAGAAGAAAACACGTGATGCCGAGGTCAGAAAAACTGGTGCCTGGGGAGGCAAATTTTTTTTGATACCAAATGCAAAAACGGATGCCAGGACGAAATGCAGGGTCGATTTCCAAACTTAAAATGGTATTGCTTGCTGTTTTTAAAAATCAAGCTTTTTGGTGCCTGAAGAAGAAAACGCGTGATACCGGGGTCAGAAAAACTGGTGCTTTGGGAGGCAAAATTTTTTTGATCCCAAATGCAAAAACGGATGCCAGGACGAAATTCGGGGTTGAATTCCAAACTTAAAAATGATATTGCTTGCTTTTTTAAAAAATCAAGATTTTTTGTGCCTGAAGAAGAAAATGCGTGATGCCGGGGTCAGAAAAACTGGTGCCTGGGGAGGCAAATTTTTTTTGATCCCAAATGCAAAAACGGATGCCAGGACGAAATGCAGGGTCGAATTCCAAACTTAAAAATGGTATTGCTTGCTGTTTTTAAAAATCAAGCATTTTGGTGCCTGAAGAAGAAAACGCGTGATGCCGGGGTCAGAAAAACTGGTGCCTGGGGAGGCAAATTTTTTTTGATCCCAAATGCAAAAACGGATGGCAGGACGAAATTCGGGGTCGAATTCCAAACTTAAAAATGGTATTGCTTGCTGTTTTTAAAAATCAAGCTTTTTGGTGCCTGAAGAAGAAAACGCGTGATGCCGGGGTCAGAAAAACTGGTGCCTGGGGAGGTAAAATTTTTTTGATCCCAAATGCAAAAACGGATGCCAGGACGAAATTCGGGGTCGAATTCCAATCTTAAAAATGGTATTGCTTGCTGTTTTTCAAAATCAAGCTTTTTGGTGCCTAAAGAAGAAAACGCGTGATGCCGGGGTCAGAAAAACTGGTGCCTGGGGAGGCAAATTTTTTTTGATCCCAAATGCAAAAACGGATGCCAGGACGAAATTCGGGGTCGAATTCCAAACTTAAAAATGGTATTGCTTGCTGTTTTTAAAAATCAAGCTTTTTGGTGCCTGAAGAAAAAATCGCGTGATGCCGGGGTCAGAAAAACTGGTGCCTGGGGAGGCAAATTTTTTTTGATCCCAAATGCAAAAACGGATGCCAGGACGAAATTCCGGGTCGAATTCCAAACTTAAAAATGGTATTGCTTGCTGTTTTTAAAAATCAAGCATTTTGGTGCCTGAAGAAGAAATCGCGTGATGCCGGGGTCAGAAAAACTGGTGCCTGGGGAGGCAAAATTTTTTTGATCCCAAATGCAAAAACGGATGCCAGGACGAAATTCGGGGTTGAATTCCAAACTTAAAAATGATATTGCTTGCTTTTTTAAAAAATCAAGATTTTTTGTGCCTGAAGAAGAAAATGCGTGATGCCGGCCGGGGTCAGAAAAACTGGTTCCTGGGGAGGCAAATTTTTTTTGATCCCAAATGCAAAAACGGATGCCAGGACGAAATTCCGGGTCGAATTCCAAACTTAAAAATGGTATTGCTTGCTGTTTTTAAAAATCAAGCATTTTGGTGCCTGAAGAAGAAATCGCGTGATGCCGGGGTCAGAAAAACTGGTGCCTGGGGAGGCAAAATTTTTTTGATCCCAAATGCAAAAACGGATGCCAGGACGAAATTCGGGGTTGAATTCCAAACTTAAAAATGATATTGCTTGCTTTTTTAAAAAATCAAGATTTTTTGTGCCTGAAGAAGAAAATGCGTGATGCCGGCCGGGGTCAGAAAAACTGGTTCCTGGGGAGGCAAATTTTTTTTGATCCCAAATGCAAAAACGGATGCCAGGACGAAATGCAGGGTCGAATTCCAAACTTAAAAATGGTATTGCTTGCTGTTTTTAAAAATCAAGCATTTTGGTGCCTGAAGAGGAAAACGCGTGATGCCGGGGTCAGAAAAACTGGTGCCTGGGGAGGCAAATTTTTTTTGATCCCAAATGCAAAAACGGATGGCAGGACAAAATTCGGGGTCGAATTCCAAACTTAAAAATGGTATTGCTTGCTGTTTTTAAAAATCAAGCTTTTTGGTGCCTGAAGAAGAAAACGCGTGATGCCGGGGTCAGAAAAACTGGTGCCTGGGGAGGTAAAATTTTTTTGATCCCAAATGCAAAAACGGATGCCAGGACGAAATGTAGGGTCGAATTCCAAACTTAAAAATGGTATTGCTTGCTGTTTTTAAAAATCAAGCATTTTGGTGCCTGAAGAAGAAAACGCGTGATGCCGGAGTCAGAAAAACTGGTGCCTGGGGAGGCAAATTTTTTTTGATCCCAAATGCAAAAACGGATGCCAGGACGAAATTCGGGGTCGAATTCCAATCTTAAAAATGGTATTGCTTGCTGTTTTTAAAAATCAAGCTTTTTGGTGCCTAAAGAAGAAAACGCGTGATGCCGGGGTCAGAAAAAATGATGCCTGGGTAGGAAAAATTTTTTTGATCCCAAATGCAAAAACGGATGCCAGGACGAAATGCAGGGTCGAATTCCAAACTTAAAAATGGTATTGCTTGCTGTTTTTAAAAAGGAAGCTTTTTCGTGCCTGAAGAAGAAAACGCGTGATGCCGGGGTCAGAAAAACTGGTGCCTGGAGAGGTAAAATTTTTTTGATCCCAAATGCAAAAACGGATGCCAGGATGAGATTGAGGGTAGGAAACGCGTGATGCCGGGGTCAGAAAAACTGGTGCCTGGGGAGGCAAATTTTTTTTGATCCCAAATGCAAAAGCGGATGCCAGGACGAAATTCGGGGTCGAATTCCAAACTTAAAAATGGTATTGCTTGCTGTTTTTAAAAATCAAGCTTTTTGGTGCCTGAAGAAGAAAACGCGTGATGCCGGGGTCAGAAAAACTGGTGCCTGGGGAGGCAAATTTTTTTTGATCCCAAAAGCAAAAAAGGATGCCAGGACGAAATGCAGGGTCGAATTCCAAACTTAAAAATGGTATTGCTTGCTGTTTTTAAAAATCAAGCTTTTTGGTGCCTGAAGAAGAAAACGCGTGGTGCCGGGGTCAGAAAAACTGGTGCTTGGGGAGGTAAAATTTTTTTGATCCCAAATGCAAAAACGGATGCCAGGACGAAATTCGGGGTCGAATTCCAATCTTAAAAATGGTATTGCTTGCTGTTTTTAAAAATCAAGCTTTTTGGTGCCTGAAGAAGAAAACGCGTGATGCCGGGGTCAGAAATACTGGTGCCTGGGGAGGAAAAATTTTTTTGATCCCAAATGCAAAAACGGATGCCAGGACGAAATGCAGGGTCGATTTCCAAACTTAAAAATGGTATTGCTTGCTGTTTTTAAAAATCAAGCTTTTTGGTGCCTGAAGAAGAAAACGCGTGATGCCGGGGTCAGAAAAACTGGTGCCTGGGGAGGTAAATTTTTTTTGATCCCAAATGCAAAAACGGATGCCAGGACGAAATTCGGGGTCGAATTCCAATCTTAAAAATGGTATTGCTTGCTGTTTTTAAAAATCAAGCTTTTTGGTGCCTAAAGAAGAAAACGCGTGATGCCGGGGTCAGAAAAAATGATGCCTGGGTAGGCAAATTTTTTTTGATCCCAAATGCAAAAACGGATGCCAGGACGAAATTCCGGGTCGAATTCCAAACTTAAAAATGGTATTGCTTGCTGTTTTTAAAAATCAAGCTTTTTGGTGCCTGAAGAAGAAAACGCGTGATGCCGGGGTCAGAAAAACTGGTGCCTGGGGAGGCAAATTTTTTTTGATCCCAAATGCAAAAACGGATGCCAGGACGAAATTCGGGGTCGAATTCCAATCTTAAAAATGGTATTGCTTGCTGTTTTTAAAAATCAAGCTTTTGGTGCCTAAAGAAGAAAACGCATGATGCCGGGGTCAGAAAAATTGATGCCTGGGTAGGCAAAAATTTTTTCATCCCAACTGCAAAAACGGATGCCAGGACGAAATGCAGGGTCGAATTCCAAATTTAAAAATGGTATTGCTTGCTGTTTTTAAAAATCAAGCTTTTTGGTGCCTGAAGAAGAAAACGCATGGTGCCGGGGTCAGAAAAACTGGTGCCTGGGGAGGCAAATTTTTTTTGATCCAAAATGCAAAAATCCATGCCAGGATGAGTTTCGGGGTAGAATTCCATACTTAAAAATGGTATTGCTTGCTGTTTTTAAAAATCAGTCTTTTTGTGCCTGAAGAAGAAAACGCGTGATGCCGGTGTCAGAAAAAATGATGCCTGGGTAGGCAAAAATTTTTTGATCCCAAAGGCAAAAAGGGATGCCAGGATGATATTCAGGGTAGAATTCCAAACTTAAAAATGGTTTTGCTTGCTGTTTTTAAAAATCAAGCTTTTTGGTGCCTGAAGAAGAAAACGCGTGATGCCGGGGTCAGAAAAACTGGTGCCTGGGGAGGCAAATTTTTTTTGATCCCAAATGCAAAAACGGATGCCAGGACGAAATGCAGGGTCGATTTCCAAACTTAAAAATGGTATTGCTTGCTGTTTTTAAAAATCAAGCTTTTTGGTGCCTGAAGAAGAAAACGCGTGATGCCGGGGTCAGAAAAACTGGTGCCTGGGGAGGCAAATTTTTTTTGATCCCAAATGCAAAAATGGATGCCAGGACGAAATGCAGGGTCGATTTCCAAACTTAAAAATGGTATTGCTTGCTGTTTTTAAAAATCAAGCTTTTTGGTTCCTGAAGAAGAAAACGCGTGATGCCGGGGTCAGAAAAACTGGTGCCTGGGGAGGTAAAATTTTTTTGATCCCAAATGCAAAAACGGATGCCAGGACGAAATTCGGGATCGAATTCCAATCTTAAAAATGGTATTGCTTGCTGTTTTTAAAAATCAAGCTTTTTGGTGCCTAAAGAAGAAAACGCGTGATGCCGGAGTCAGAAAAAATGATGCCTGGGTAGGCAAATTTTTTTTGATCCCAAATGCAAACACGGATGCCAGGACAAAATTCCGGGTCGAATTCCAAACTTAAAAATGGTATTGCTTGCTGTTTTTAAAAATCAAGCTTTTTGGTGCCTGAAGAAGAAAACGCGTGATGCCGGGGTCAGAAAAATTGATGCCTGGGTAGGCAAAAAATTTTTGATCCCAAAGGCAAAAAGGGATTCCAGGATGAGATTCAGGGTAGAATTCCAAACTTAGAAATGGTATTCCTTGCTGTTTTTAAAAATCAAGCTTTTTGGTGCCTAAAGAAGAAAACGCATGATGCCGGGGTCAGAAAAAATGAGGCCTGGGTAGGCAAAAATTTTTTGATCCCAAATGCAAAAACGGATGCCAGGACGAAATGCAGGGTCGAATTCCAAACTTAAAAATGGTATTGCTTGCTGTTTTTAAAAATCAAGCATTTTGGTGCCTGAAGAAGAAATCGCGTGATGCCGGGGTCAGAAAAACTGGTGCCTGGGGAGGCAAATTTTTTTTGATCCCAAATGCAAAAACGGATGCCAGGACGAAATTCCGGGTCGAATTCCAAACTTAAAAATGGTATTGCTTGCTGTTTTTAAAAATCAAGCTTTTTGGTGCCTGAAGAAGAAAACACGTGATGCCGGGGTCAGAAAAACTGGTGCCTGGGGAGGCAAATTTTTTTTGATACCAAATGCAAAAACGGATGCCAGGACGAAATTCCGGGTCGATTTCCAAACTTAAAAATGGTATTGCTTGCTGTTTTTAAAAATCAAGCATTTTGGTGCCTGAAGAAGAAAACGCGTGATGCCGGGGTCAGAAAAACTGGTGCGTGGGGAGGCAAATTTTTTTTGATCCCAAATGCAAAAACAGATGCCAGGACGAAATTCCGGGTCGAATTCCAAACTTAAAAATGGTATTGCTTGCTGTTTTTAAAAATCAAGCTTTTTGGTGCCTGAAGAAGAAAACGCGTGATGCCGGGGTCAGAAAAACTGGTGCTTTGGGAGGCAAAATTTATTTGATCCCAAATGCAAAAACGGATGCCAGGACGAAATTCAGGGTTGAATTCCAAACTTAAAAATGATATTGCTTGCTTTTTTAAAAAATCAAGATTTTTTGTGCCTGAAGAAGAAAATGCGTGATGCCGGGGTCAGAAAAAATGATGCCTGGGTAGGCAAAATTTTTTTGATCCCAAATGCAAAAACGGATGCCAGGACGAAATGCAGGGTCGAATTCCAAACTTAAAAATGGTATTGCTTGCTGTTTTTAAAAATGAAGCTTTTTCGTGCCTGAAGAAGAAAACGCGTGATGCCGGGGTCAGAAAAACTGGTGCCTGGAGAGGTAAAATTTTTTTGATCCCAAATGCAAAAACGGATGCCAGGATGAGATTCTGGGCAGAATTCCACACTTAAAAATGGTATTGCTTGCTGTTTTTAAAAATCAAGATTTTTCGTGCCTAAAAAAGAAAACGCGTGATGCCGGGGTCAGAAAAATTGGTAGCTGGTGAGGCAAATTTTTTTTGATCCCAAATGCAAAAATGGATGCCAGGATGAGATTGAGGGTAGGAAACGCGTGATGCCGGGGTCAGAAAAACTGGTGCCTGGGGAGGCAAATTTTTTTTGATCCCAAATGCAAAAACGGATGCCAGGACGAAATTCGGGGTCGAATTCCAAACTTAAAAATGGTATTGCTTGCTGTTTTTAAAAATCAAGCTTTTTGGTGCCTGAAGAAAAAATCGCGTGATGCCGGGGTCAGAAAAACTGGTGCCTGGGGAGGCAAATTTTTTTTGATCCCAAATGCAAAAACGGATGCCAGGACGAAATTCCGGGTCGAATTCCAAACTTAAAAATGGTATTGCTTGCTGTTTTTAAAAATCAAGCATTTTGGTGCCTGAAGAAGAAATCGCGTGATGCCGGGGTCAGAAAAACTGGTGCCTGGGGAGGCAAATTTTTTTTGATCCCAAATGCAAAAACGGATGCCAGGACGAAATTCCGGGTCGAATTCCAAACTTAAAAATGGTATTGCTTGCTGTTTTTAAAAATCAAGCATTTTGGTGCCTGAAGAAGAAAACACGTGATGCCGGGGTCAGAAAAACTGGTGCCTGGGGAGGCAAATTTTTTTTGATACCAAATGCAAAAACGGATGCCAGGACGAAATGCAGGGTCGATTTCCAAACTTAAAAATGGTATTGCTTGCTGTTTTTAAAAATCAAGCATTTTGGTGCCTGAAGAAGAAAACGCGTGATGCCGGGGTCAGAAAAACTGGTGCGTGGGGAGGCAAATTTTTTTGATCCCAAATGCAAAAACGGATGCCAGGACGAAATTCCGGGTCGAATTCCAAACTTAAAAATGATATTGCTTGCTTTTTTAAAAAATCAAGATTTTTTGTGCCTGAAGAAGAAAATGCGTGATGCCGGGGTCAGAAAAACTGGTGCCTGGGGAGGCAAATTTTTTTTGATCCCAAATGCAAAAACGGATGCCAGGACGAAATGCAGGGTCGAATTCCAAACTTAAAAATGGTATTGCTTGCTGTTTTTAAATATCAAGCATTTTGGTGCCTGAAGAAGAAAACGCGTGATGCCGGGGTCAGAAAAACTGGTGCCTGGGGAGGCAAATTTTTTTTGATCCCAAATGCAAAAACGGATGGCAGGACGAAATTCGGGGTCGAATTCCAAACTTAAAAATGGTATTGCTTGCTGTTTTTAAAAATCAAGCTTTTTGGTGCCTGAAGAAGAAAACGCGTGATGCCGGGGTCAGAAAAACTGGTGCCTGGGGAGGCAAATTTTTTTTGATCCCAAATGCAAAAACGGATGCCAGGACGAAATTCCGGGTCGAATTCCAAACTTAAAAATGGTATTGCTTGCTGTTTTTAAAAATCAAGCTTTTTGGTGCCTGAAGAAGAAAACGCGTGATGCCGGGGTCAGAAAAACTGGTGCTTTGGGAGGCAAAATTTTTTTGATCCCAAATGCAAAAACGGATGCCAGGACGAAATTCGGGGTTGAATTCCAAACTTAAAAATGATATTGCTTGCTTTTTTAAAAAATCAAGATTTTTTGTGCCTGAAGAAGAAAATGCGTGATGCCGGCCGGGGTCAGAAAAACTGGTTCCTGGGGAGGCAAATTTTTTTTGATCCCAAATGCAAAAACGGATGCCAGGACGAAATGCAGGGTCGAATTCCAAACTTAAAAATGGTATTGCTTGCTGTTTTTAAAAATCAAGCATTTTGGTGCCTGAAGAAGAAAACGCGTGATGCCGGGGTCAGAAAAACTGGTGCCTGGGGAGGCAAATTTTTTTTGATCCCAAATGCAAAAACGGATGGCAGGACAAAATTCGGGGTCGAATTCCAAACTTAAAAATGGTATTGCTTGCTGTTTTTAAAAATCAAGCTTTTTGGTGCCTGAAGAAGAAAACGCGTGATGCCGGGGTCAGAAAAACTGGTGCCTGGGGAGGTAAAATTTTTTTGATCCCAAATGCAAAAACGGATGCCAGGACGAAATGTAGGGTCGAATTCCAAACTTAAAAATGGTATTGCTTGCTGTTTTTAAAAATCAAGCATTTTGGTGCCTGAAGAAGAAAACGCGTGATGCCGGGGTCAGAAAAACTGGTGCCTGGGGAGGCAAATTTTTTTTGATCCCAAATGCAAAAACGGATGCCAGGACGAAATTCGGGGTCGAATTCCAATCTTAAAAATGGTATTGCTTGCTGTTTTTAAAAATCAAGCTTTTTGGTGCCTAAAGAAGAAAACGCGTGATGCCGGGGTCAGAAAAAATGATGCCTGGGTAGGAAAAAATTTTTTGATCCCAAATGCAAAAACGGATGCCAGGACGAAATGCAGGGTCGAATTCCAAACTTAAAAATGGTATTGCTTGCTGTTTTTAAAAATGAAGCTTTTTCGTGCCTGAAGAAGAAAACGCGTGATGCCGGGGTCAGAAAAACTGGTGCCTGGAGAGGTAAAATTTTTTTGATCCCAAATGCAAAAACGGATGCCAGGATGAGATTGAGGGTAGGAAACGCGTGATGCCGGGGTCAGAAAAACTGGTGCCTGGGGAGGCAAATTTTTTTTGATCCCAAATGCAAAAGCGGATGCCAGGACGAAATTCGGGGTCGAATTCCAAACTTAAAAATGGTATTGCTTGCTGTTTTTAAAAATCAAGCTTTTTGGTGCCTGAAGAAGAAAACGCGTGATGCCGGGGTCAGAAAAACTGGTGCCTGGGGAGGCAAATTTTTTTTGATCCCAAAAGCAAAAAAGGATGCCAGGACGAAATGCAGGGTCGAATTCCAAACTTAAAAATGGTATTGCTTGCTGTTTTTAAAAATCAAGCTTTTTGGTGCCTGAAGAAGAAAACGCGTGGTGCCGGGGTCAGAAAAACTGGTGCTTGGGGAGGTAAAATTTTTTTGATCCCAAATGCAAAAACGGATGCCAGGACGAAATTCGGGGTCGAATTCCAATCTTAAAAATGGTATTGCTTGCTGTTTTTAAAAATCAAGCTTTTTGGTGCCTGAAGAAGAAAACGCGTGATGCCGGGGTCAGAAATACTGGTGCCTGGGGAGGAAAAATTTTTTTGATCCCAAATGCAAAAACGGATGCCAGGACGAAATGCAGGGTCGATTTCCAAACTTAAAAATGGTATTGCTTGCTGTTTTTAAAAATCAAGCTTTTTGGTGCCTGAAGAAGAAAACGCGTGATGCCGGGGTCAGAAAAACTGGTGCCTGGGGAGGTAAATTTTTTTTGATCCCAAATGCAAAAACGGATGCCAGGACGAAATTCGGGGTCGAATTCCAATCTTAAAAATGGTATTGCTTGCTGTTTTTAAAAATCAAGCTTTTTGGTGCCTAAAGAAGAAAACGCGTGATGCCGGGGTCAGAAAAAATGATGCCTGGGTAGGCAAATTTTTTTTGATCCCAAATGCAAAAACGGATGCCAGGACGAAATTCCGGGTCGAATTCCAAACTTAAAAATGGTATTGCTTGCTGTTTTTAAAAATCAAGCTTTTTGGTGCCTGAAGAAGAAAACGCGTGATGCCGGGGTCAGAAAAACTGGTGCCTGGGGAGGCAAATTTTTTTTGATCCCAAATGCAAAAACGGATGCCAGGACGAAATTCGGGGTCGAATTCCAATCTTAAAAATGGTATTGCTTGCTGTTTTTAAAAATCAAGCTTTTGGTGCCTAAAGAAGAAAACGCATGATGCCGGGGTCAGAAAAATTGATGCCTGGGTAGGCAAAAATTTTTTCATCCCAACTGCAAAAACGGATGCCAGGACGAAATGCAGGGTCGAATTCCAAATTTAAAAATGGTATTGCTTGCTGTTTTTAAAAATCAAGCTTTTTGGTGCCTGAAGAAGAAAACGCATGGTGCCGGGGTCAGAAAAACTGGTGCCTGGGGAGGCAAATTTTTTTTGATCCCAAATGCAAAAATCCATGCCAGGATGAGTTTCGGGGTAGAATTCCATACTTAAAAATGGTATTGCTTGCTGTTTTTAAAAATCAAGCTTTTTGGTGCCTGAAGAAGAAAACGCGTGATGCCGGGGTCAGAAAAACTGGTGCCTGGGGAGGCAAATTTTTTTTGATCCCAAATGCAAAAATGGATGCCAGGACGAAATGCAGGGTCGATTTCCAAACTTAAAAATGGTATTGCTTGCTGTTTTTAAAAATCAAGCTTTTTGGTTCCTGAAGAAGAAAACGCGTGATGCCGGGGTCAGAAAAACTGGTGCCTGGGGAGGTAAAATTTTTTTGATCCCAAATGCAAAAACGGATGCCAGGACGAAATTCGGGATCGAATTCCAATCTTAAAAATGGTATTGCTTGCTGTTTTTAAAAATCAAGCTTTTTGGTGCCTAAAGAAGAAAACGCGTGATGCCGGGGTCAGAAAAACTGGTGCCTGGGGAGGCAAATTTTTTTTGATCCCAAATGCAAACACGGATGCCAGGACAAAATTCCGGGTCGAATTCCAAACTTAAAAATGGTATTGCTTGCTGTTTTTAAAAATCAAGCTTTTTGGTGCCTGAAGAAGAAAACGCGTGATGCCGGGGTCAGAAAAATTGATGCCTGGGTAGGCAAAAAATTTTTGATCCCAAAGGCAAAAAGGGATTCCAGGATGAGATTCAGGGTAGAATTCCAAACTTAGAAATGGTATTCCTTGCTGTTTTTAAAAATCAAGCTTTTTGGTGCCTAAAGAAGAAAACGCATGATGCCGGGGTCAGAAAAAATGAGGCCTGGGTAGGCAAAAATTTTTTGATCCCAAATGCAAAAACGGATGCCAGGACGAAATGCAGGGTCGAATTCCAAACTTAAAAATGGTATTGCTTGCTGTTTTTAAAAATCAAGCATTTTGGTGCCTGAAGAAGAAATCGCGTGATGCCGGGGTCAGAAAAACTGGTGCCTGGGGAGGCAAATTTTTTTTGATCCCAAATGCAAAAACGGATGCCAGGACGAAATTCCGGGTCGAATTCCAAACTTAAAAATGGTATTGCTTGCTGTTTTTAAAAATCAAGCTTTTTGGTGCCTGAAGAAGAAAACACGTGATGCCGGGGTCAGAAAAACTGGTGCCTGGGGAGGCAAATTTTTTTTGATCCCAAATGCAAAAACGGATGCCAGGACGAAATTCCGGGTCGATTTCCAAACTTAAAAATGGTATTGCTTGCTGTTTTTAAAAATCAAGCATTTTGGTGCCTGAAGAAGAAAACGCGTGATGCCGGGGTCAGAAAAACTGGTGCGTGGGGAGGCAAATTTTTTTTGATCCCAAATGCAAAAACAGATGCCAGGACGAAATTCCGGGTCGAATTCCAAACTTAAAAATGGTATTGCTTGCTGTTTTTAAAAATCAAGCTTTTTGGTGCCTGAAGAAGAAAACGCGTGATGCCGGGGTCAGAAAAACTGGTGCTTTGGGAGGCAAAATTTATTTGATCCCAAATGCAAAAACGGATGCCAGGACGAAATTCGGGGTTGAATTCCAAACTTAAAAATGATATTGCTTGCTTTTTTAAAAAATCAAGATTTTTTGTGCCTGAAGAAGAAAATGCGTGATGCCGGGGTCAGAAAAAATGATGCCTGGGTAGGCAAAATTTTTTTGATCCCAAATGCAAAAACGGATGCCAGGACGAAATGCAGGGTCGAATTCCAAACTTAAAAATGGTATTGCTTGCTGTTTTTAAAAATGAAGCTTTTTCGTGCCTGAAGAAGAAAACGCGTGATGCCGGGGTCAGAAAAACTGGTGCCTGGAGAGGTAAAATTTTTTTGATCCCAAATGCAAAAACGGATGCCAGGATGAGATTCTGGGCAGAATTCCACACTTAAAAATGGTATTGCTTGCTGTTTTTAAAAATCAAGATTTTTCGTGCCTAAAAAAGAAAACGCGTGATGCCGGGGTCAGAAAAATTGGTAGCTGGTGAGGCAAATTTTTTTTGATCCCAAATGCAAAAATGGATGCCAGGATGAGATTGAGGGTAGGAAACGCGTGATGCCGGGGTCAGAAAAACTGGTGCCTGGGGAGGCAAATTTTTTTTGATCCCAAATGCAAAAACGGATGCCAGGACGAAATTCGGGGTCGAATTCCAAACTTAAAAATGGTATTGCTTGCTGTTTTTAAAAATCAAGCTTTTTGGTGCCTGAAGAAGAAATCGCGTGATGCCGGGGTCAGAAAAACTGGTGCCTGGGGAGGCAAATTTTTTTTGATCCCAAATGCAAAAACGGATGCCAGGACGAAATTCCGGGTCGAATTCCAAACTTAAAAATGGTATTGCTTGCTGTTTTTAAAAATCAAGCATTTTGGTGCCTGAAGAAGAAATCGCGTGATGCCGGGGTCAGAAAAACTGGTGCCTGGGGAGGCAAATTTTTTTTGATCCCAAATGCAAAAACGGATGCCAGGACGAAATTCCGGGTCGAATTCCAAACTTAAAAATGGTATTGCTTGCTGTTTTTAAAAATCAAGCTTTTTGGTGCCTGAAGAAGAAAACACGTGATGCCGGGGTCAGAAAAACTGGTGCCTGGGGAGGCAAATTTTTTTTGATACCAAATGCAAAAACGGATGCCAGGACGAAATGCAGGGTCGATTTCCAAACTTAAAATGGTATTGCTTGCTGTTTTTAAAAATCAAGCTTTTTGGTGCCTGAAGAAGAAAACGCGTGATGCCGGGGTCAGAAAAACTGGTGCTTTGGGAGGCAAAATTTTTTTGATCCCAAATGCAAAAACGGATGTCAGGACGAAATTCGGGGTTGAATTCCAAACTTAAAAATGATATTGCTTGCTTTTTTAAAAAATCAAGATTTTTTGTGCCTGAAGAAGAAAATGCGTGATGCCGGGGTCAGAAAAACTGGTGCCTGGGGAGGCAAATTTTTTTTGATCCCAAATGCAAAAACGGATGCCAGGACGAAATGCAGGGTCGAATTCCAAACTTAAAAATGGTATTGCTTGCTGTTTTTAAAAATCAAGCATTTTGGTGCCTGAAGAAGAAAACGCGTGATGCCGGGGTCAGAAAAACTGGTGCCTGGGGAGGCAAATTTTTTTTGATCCCAAATGCAAAAACGGATGGCAGGACGAAATTCGGGGTCGAATTCCAAACTTAAAAATGGTATTGCTTGCTGTTTTTAAAAATCAAGCTTTTTGGTGCCTGAAGAAGAAAACGCGTGATGCCGGGGTCAGAAAAACTGGTGCCTGGGGAGGCAAATTTTTTTTGATCCCAAATGCAAAAACGGATGCCAGGACGAAATGCAGGGTCGAATTCCAAACTTAAAAATGGTATTGCTTGCTGTTTTTAAAAATCAAGCATTTTGGTGCCTGAAGAAGAAAACGCGTGATGCCGGGGTCAGAAAAACTGGTGCCTGGGGAGGCAAATTTTTTTTGATCCCAAATGCAAAAACGGATGGCAGGACGAAATTCGGGGTCGAATTCCAAACTTAAAAATGGTATTGCTTGCTGTTTTTAAAAATCAAGCTTTTTGGTGCCTGAAGAAGAAAACGCGTGATGCCGGGGTCAGAAAAACTGGTGCCTGGGGAGGTAAAATTTTTTTGATCCCAAATGCAAAAACGGATGCCAGGACGAAATTCGGGGTCGAATTCCAATCTTAAAAATGGTATTGCTTGCTGTTTTTCAAAATCAAGCTTTTTGGTGCCTAAAGAAGAAAACGCGTGATGCCGGGGTCAGAAAAAATGATGCCTGGGTAGGCAAAATTTTTTTGATCCCAAATGCAAAAACGGATGCCAGGACGAAATGCAGGGTCGAATTCCAAACTTAAAAATGGTATTGCTTGCTGTTTTTAAAAATGAAGCTTTTTCGTGCCTGAAGAAGAAAACGCGTGATGCCGGGGTCAGAAAAACTGGTGCCTGGAGAGGTAAAATTTTTTTGATCCCAAATGCAAAAACGGATGCCAGGATGAGATTCCGGGCAGAATTCCACACTTAAAAATGGTATTGCTTGCTGTTTTTAAAAATCAAGATTTTTCGTGCCTAAAAAAGAAAACGCGTGATGCCGGGGTCAGAAAAATTGGTAGCTGGTGAGGCAAATTTTTTTTGATCCCAAATGCAAAAATGGATGCCAGGATGAGATTGAGGGTAGGAAACGCGTGATGCCGGGGTCAGAAAAACTGGTGCCTGGGGAGGCAAATTTTTTTTGATCCCAAATGCAAAAACGGATGCCAGGACGAAATTCGGGGTCGAATTCCAAACTTAAAAATGGTATTGCTTGCTGTTTTTAAAAATCAAGCTTTTTGGTGCCTGAAGAAGAAATCGCGTGATGCCGGGGTCAGAAAAACTGGTGCCTGGGGAGGCAAATTTTTTTTGATCCCAAATGCAAAAACGGATGCCAGGACGAAATTCCGGGTCAAATTCCAAACTTAAAAATGGTATTGCTTGCTGTTTTTAAAAATCAAGCATTTTGGTGCCTGAAGAAGAAATCGCGTGATGCCGGGGTCAGAAAAACTGGTGCCTGGGGAGGCAAATTTTTTTTGATCCCAAATGCAAAAACGGATGCCAGGACGAAATTCCGGGTCGAATTCCAAACTTAAAAATGGTATTGCTTGCTGTTTTTAAAAATCAAGCATTTTGGTGCCTGAAGAAGAAAACACGTGATGCCGGGGTCAGAAAAACTGGTGCCTGGGGAGGCAAATTTTTTTTGATACCAAATGCAAAAACGGATGCCAGGACGAAATGCAGGGTCGATTTCCAAACTTAAAAATGGTATTGCTTGCTGTTTTTAAAAATCAAGCATTTTGGTGCCTGAAGAAGAAAACGCGTGATGCCGGGGTCAGAAAAACTGGTGCCTGGGGAGGCAAATTTTTTTTGATCCCAAATGCAAAAACGGATGCCAGGATGAAATTCCGGGTCGAATTCCAAACTTAAAAATGGTATTGCTTGCTGTTTTTAAAAATCAAGCTTTTTGGTGCCTGAAGAAGAAAACGCGTGATGCCGGGGTCAGAAAAACTGGTGCTTTGGGAGGCAAAATTTTTTTGATCCCAAATGCAAAAACGGATGCCAGGACGAAATTCGGGGTTGAATTCCAAACTTAAAAATGATATTGCTTGCTTTTTTAAAAAATCAAGATTTTTTGTGCCTGAAGAAGAAAATGCGTGATGCCGGGGTCAGAAAAACTGGTGCCTGGGGAGGCAAATTTTTTTGATCCCAAATGCAAAAACGGATGCCAGGACGAAATGCAGGGTCGAATTCCAAACTTAAAAATGGTATTGCTTGCTGTTTTTAAAAATCAAGCATTTTGGTGCCTGAAGAAGAAAACGCGTGATGCCGGGGTCAGAAAAACTGGTGCCTGGGGAGGCAAATTTTTTTTGATCCCAAATGCAAAAACGGATGCCAGGACGAAATGCAGGGTCGATTTCCAAACTTAAAAATGGTATTGCTTGCTGTTTTTAAAAATCAAGCATTTTGGTGCCTGAAGAAGAAAACGCGTGATGCCGGGGTCAGAAAAACTGGTGCCTGGGGAGGCAAATTTTTTTTGATCCCAAATGCAAAAACGGATGCCAGGATGAAATTCCGGGTCGAATTCCAAACTTAAAAATGGTATTGCTTGCTGTTTTTAAAAATCAAGCTTTTTGGTGCCTGAAGAAGAAAACGCGTGATGCCGGGGTCAGAAAAACTGGTGCTTTGGGAGGCAAATTTTTTTTGATCCCAAATGCAAAAATGGATGCCAGGACGAAATTCGGGGTTGAATTCCAAACTTAAAAATGATATTGCTTGCTTTTTTAAAAAATCAAGATTTTTTGTGCCTGAAGAAGAAAATGCGTGATGCCGGGGTCAGAAAAACTGGTGCCTGGGGAGGCAAATTTTTTTTGATCCCAAATGCAAAAACGGATGCCAGGACGAAATGCAGGGTCGAATTCCAAACTTAAAAATGGTATTGCTTGCTGTTTTTAAAAATCAAGCATTTTGGTGCCTGAAGAAGAAAACGCGTGATGCCGGGGTCAGAAAAACTGGTGCCTGGGGAGGCAAATTTTTTTTGATCCCAAATGCAAAAACGGATGGCAGGACGAAATTCGGGGTCGAATTCCAAACTTAAAAATGGTATTGCTTGCTGTTTTTAAAAATCAAGCTTTTTGGTGCCTGAAGAAGAAAACGCGTGATGCCGGGGTCAGAAAAACTGGTGCCTGGGGAGGCAAATTTTTTTTGATCCCAAATGCAAAAACGGATGCCAGGACGAAATGCAGGGTCGAATTCCAAACTTAAAAATGGTATTGCTTGCTGTTTTTAAAAATCAAGCATTTTGGTGCCTGAAGAAGAAAACGCGTGATGCCGGGGTCAGAAAAACTGGTGCCTGGGGAGGCAAATTTTTTTTGATCCCAAATGCAAAAACGGATGGCAGGACGAAATTCGGGGTCGAATTCCAAACTTAAAAATGGTATTGCTTGCTGTTTTTAAAAATCAAGCTTTTTGGTGCCTGAAGAAGAAAACGCGTGATGCCGGGGTCAGAAAAACTGGTGCCTGGGGAGGTAAAATTTTTTTGATCCCAAATGCAAAAACGGATGGCAGGACGAAATTCGGGGTCGAATTCCAAACTTAAAAATGGTATTGCTTGCTGTTTTTAAAAATCAAGCTTTTTGGTGCCTGAAGAAGAAAACGCGTGATGCCGGGGTCAGAAAAACTGGTGCCTGGGGAGGCAAATTTTTTTTGATCCCAAATGCAAAAACGGATGCCAGGACGAAATGCAGGGTCGAATTCCAAACTTAAAAATGGTATTGCTTGCTGTTTTTAAAAATCAAGCATTTTGGTGCCTGAAGAAGAAAACGCGTGATGCCGGGGTCAGAAAAACTGGTGCCTGGGGAGGCAAATTTTTTTTGATCCCAAATGCAAAAACGGATGCCAGGACGAAATTCCGGGTCGATTTCCAAACTTAAAAATGGTATTGCTTGCTGTTTTAAAAAATCAAGCATTTTGGTGCCTGAAGAAGAAAACGCGTGATGCCGGGGTCAGAAAAACTGGTGCGTGGGGAGGCAAATTTTTTTTGATCCCAAATGCAAAAACAGATGCCAGGACGAAATTCCGGGTCGAATTCCAAACTTAAAAATGGTATTGCTTGCTGTTTTTAAAAATCAAGCTTTTTGGTGCCTGAAGAAGAAATCGCGTGATGCCGGGGTCAGAAAAACTGGTGCCTGGGGAGGCAAATTTTTTTTGATCCCAAATGCAAAAACGGATGCCAGGACGAAATTCCGGGTCAAATTCCAAACTTAAAAATGGTATTGCTTGCTGTTTTTAAAAATCAAGCATTTTGGTGCCTGAAGAAGAAATCGCGTGATGCCGGGGTCAGAAAAACTGGTGCCTGGGGAGGCAAATTTTTTTTGATCCCAAATGCAAAAACGGATGCCAGGACGAAATTCCGGGTCGAATTCCAAACTTAAAAATGGTATTGCTTGCTGTTTTTAAAAATCAAGCATTTTGGTGCCTGAAGAAGAAAACACGTGATGCCGGGGTCAGAAAAACTGGTGCCTGGGGAGGCAAATTTTTTTTGATCCCAAATGCAAAAACGGATGCCAGGATGAAATTCCGGGTCGAATTCCAAACTTAAAAATGGTATTGCTTGCTGTTTTTAAAAATCAAGCTTTTTGGTGCCTGAAGAAGAAAACGCGTGATGCCGGGGTCAGAAAAACTGGTGCTTTGGGAGGCAAAATTTTTTTGATCCCAAATGCAAAAACGGATGCCAGGACGAAATTCGGGGTTGAATTCCAAACTTAAAAATGATATTGCTTGCTTTTTTAAAAAATCAAGATTTTTTGTGCCTGAAGAAGAAAATGCGTGATGCCGGGGTCAGAAAAACTGGTGCCTGGGGAGGCAAATTTTTTTTGATCCCAAATGCAAAAACGGATGCCAGGACGAAATGCAGGGTCGAATTCCAAACTTAAAAATGGTATTGCTTGCTGTTTTTAAAAATCAAGCATTTTGGTGCCTGAAGAAGAAAACGCGTGATGCCGGGGTCAGAAAAACTGGTGCCTGGGGAGGCAAATTTTTTTTGATCCCAAATGCAAAAACGGATGCCAGGACGAAATGCAGGGTCGATTTCCAAACTTAAAAATGGTATTGCTTGCTGTTTTTAAAAATCAAGCTTTTTGGTGCCTGAAGAAGAAAACGCGTGATGCCGGGGTCAGAAAAACTGGTGCTTTGGGAGGCAAATTTTTTTTGATCCCAAATGCAAAAATGGATGCCAGGACGAAATTCGGGGTTGAATTCCAAACTTAAAAATGATATTGCTTGCTTTTTTAAAAAATCAAGATTTTTTGTGCCTGAAGAAGAAAATGCGTGATGCCGGGGTCAGAAAAACTGGTGCCTGGGGAGGCAAATTTTTTTTGATCCCAAATGCAAAAACGGATGCCAGGACGAAATGCAGGGTCGAATTCCAAACTTAAAAATGGTATTGCTTGCTGTTTTTAAAAATCAAGCATTTTGGTGCCTGAAGAAGAAAACGCGTGATGCCGGGGTCAGAAAAACTGGTGCCTGGGGAGGCAAATTTTTTTTGATCCCAAATGCAAAAACGGATGGCAGGACGAAATTCGGGGTCGAATTCCAAACTTAAAAATGGTATTGCTTGCTGTTTTTAAAAATCAAGCTTTTTGGTGCCTGAAGAAGAAAACGCGTGATGCCGGGGTCAGAAAAACTGGTGCCTGGGGAGGCAAATTTTTTTTGATCCCAAATGCAAAAACGGATGCCAGGACGAAATGCAGGGTCGAATTCCAAACTTAAAAATGGTATTGCTTGCTGTTTTTAAAAATCAAGCATTTTGGTGCCTGAAGAAGAAAACGCGTGATGCCGGGGTCAGAAAAACTGGTGCCTGGGGAGGCAAATTTTTTTTGATCCCAAATGCAAAAACGGATGGCAGGACGAAATTCGGGGTCGAATTCCAAACTTAAAAATGGTATTGCTTGCTGTTTTTAAAAATCAAGCTTTTTGGTGCCTGAAGAAGAAAACGCGTGATGCCGGGGTCAGAAAAACTGGTGCCTGGGGAGGTAAAATTTTTTTGATCCCAAATGCAAAAACGGATGCCAGGACGAAATTCGGGGTCGAATTCCAATCTTAAAAATGGTATTGCTTGCTGTTTTTAAAAATCAAGCTTTTTGGTGCCTAAAGAAGAAAACGCGTGATGCCGGGGTCAGAAAAAATGATGCCTGGGTAGGAAAAAATTTTTTGATCCCAAATGCAAAAACGGATGCCAGGACGAAATGCAGGGTCGAATTCCAAACTTAAAAATGGTATTGCTTGCTGTTTTTAAAAATGAAGCTTTTTCGTGCCTGAAGAAGAAAACGCGTGATGCCGGGGTCAGAAAAACTGGTGCCTGGAGAGGTAAAATTTTTTTGATCCCAAATGCAAAAACGGATGCCAGGATGAGATTCCGGGCAGAATTCCACACTTAAAAATGGTATTGCTTGCTGTTTTTAAAAATCAAGATTTTTCGTGCCTAAAAAAGAAAACGCGTGATGCTGGAGTCAGAAAAATTGGTAGCTGGTGAGGCAAATTTTTTTTGATCCCAAATGCAAAAATGGATGCCAGGATGATATTGAGGGTAGGAAACGCGTGATGCCGGGGTCAGAAAAACTGGTGCCTGGGGAGGCAAATTTTGTTTGATCCCAAATGCAAAAACGGATGCCAGGACGAAATTCGGGGTCGAATTCCAAACTTAAAAATGGTATTGCTTGCTGTTTTTAAAAATCAAGCTTTTTGGTGCCTGAAGAAGAAAACGCGTGATGCCGGGGTCAGAAAAACTGGTGCCTGGGGAGGCAAATTTTTTTTGATCCCAAATGCAAAAACGGATGCCAGGACGAAATGCAGGGTCGATTTCCAAACTTAAAAATGGTATTGCTTGCTGTTTTTAAAAATCAAGCTTTTTGGTGCCTGAAGAAGAAAACGCGTGATGCCGGGGTCAGAAAAACTGGTGCCTGGGGAGGTAAAATTTTTTTGATCCCAAATGCAAAAACGGATGCCAGGACGAAATTCGGGGTCGAATTCCAATCTTAAAAATGGTATTGCTTGCTGTTTTTAAAAATCAAGCTTTTTGGTGCCTAAAGAAGAAAACGCGTGATGCCGGGGTCAGAAAAAATGATGCCTGGGTAGGCAAATTTTTTTTGATCCCAAATGCAAAAACGGATGCCAGGACGAAATTCCGGGTCGAATTCCAAACTTAAAAATGGTATTGCTTGCTGTTTTTAAAAATCAAGCTTTTTGGTGCCTGAAGAAGAAAACGCGTGATGCCGGGGTCAGAAAAACTGGTGCCTGGGGAGGCAAATTTTTTTTGATCCCAAATGCAAAAACGGATGCCAGGACGAAATTCGGGGTCGAATTCCAAACTTAAAAATGGTATTGCTTGCTGTTTTTAAAAATCAAGCTTCTTGGTGCCTGAAAAAGAAAACACGTAATGCCGGGGTCAGAAAAACTGGTGCCTGGGGAGGTAAAAATTTTTTGATCCCAAATGCAAAAACGGATGCCAGGACGAAATTCGGGGTCGAATTCCAATCTTAAAAATGGTATTGCTTGCTGTTTTTAAAAATCAAGCTTTTTGGTGCCTAAAGAAGAAAACGCATGATGCCGGGGTCAGAAAAATTGATGCCTGGGTAGGCAAAAATTTTTTCATCCCAACTGCAAAAACGGATGCCAGGACGAAATGCAGGGTCGAATTCCAAATTTAAAAATGGTATTGCTTGCTGTTTTTAAAAATCAAGCTTTTTGGTGCCTGAAGAAGAAAACGCGTGGTGCCGGGGTCAGAAAAACTGGTGCCTGGGGAGGCAAATTTTTTTTGATCCCAAATGCAAAAATCCATGCCAGGATGAGTTTCGGGGTAGAATTCCATACTTAAAAATGGTATTGCTTGCTGTTTTTAAAAATCAGTCTTTTTGTGCCTGAAGAAGAAAATGCGTGATGCCGGTGTCAGAAAAAATGATGCCTGGGTAGGCAAAATTTTTTTGATCCCAAAGGCAAAAACGGATGCCAGGTTGAGATTCAGGGTAGAATTCCAAACTTAAAAATGGTTTTGCTTGCTGTTTTTAAAAATCAAGCTTTTTGGTGCCTGAAGAAGAAAACGCGTGATGCCGGGGTCAGAAAAACTGGTGCCTGGGGAGGCAAATTTTTTTTGATCCCAAATGCAAAAACGGATGCCAGGACGAAATGCAGGGTCGATTTCCAAACTTAAAAATGGTATTGCTTGCTGTTTTTAAAAATCAAGCTTTTTGGTGCCTGAAGAAGAAAACGCGTGATGCCGGGGTCAGAAGAACTGGTGCCTGGGGAGGCAAATTTTTTTGATCCCAAATGCAAAAACGGATGCCAGGACGAAATTCTGGGTCGAATTCCAAACTTAAAAATGGTATTGCTTGCTGTTTTTAAAAATCAAGCTTTTTGGTGCCTGAAGAAGAAAACGCGTGATGCCGGGGTCAGAAAAACTGGTGCCTGGGGAGGCAAATTTTTTTTAATCCCAAATGCAAAAATGGATGCCAGGACGAAATGCAGGGTCGATTTCCAAACTTAAAAATGGTATTGCTTGCTGTTTTTAAAAATCAAGCTTTTTGGTTCCTGAAGAAGAAAACGTGTGATGCCGGGGTCAGAAAAACTGGTGCCTGGGGAGGTAAAATTTTTTTGATCCCAAATGCAAAAACGGATGCCAGGACGAAATTCGGGATCGAATTCCAATCTTAAAAATGGTATTGCTTGCTGTTTTTAAAAATCAAGCTTTTTGGTGCCTAAAGAAGAAAACGCGTGATGCCGGGGTCAGAAAAAATGATGCCTGGGTAGGCAAATTTTTTTTGATCCCAAATGCAAACACGGATGCCAGGACAAAATTCCGGGTCGAATTCCAAACTTAAAAATGGTATTGCTTGCTGTTTTTAAAAATCAAGCTTTTTGGTGCCTGAAGAAGAAAACGCGTGATGCCGGGGTCAGAAAAACTGGTGCCTGGGGAGGCAAATTTTTTTTGATCCCAAATGCAAAAACGGATGCCAGGACGAAATGCAGGGTCGATTTCCAAACTTAAAAATGGTATTGCTTGCTGTTTTTAAAAATCAAGCTTTTTGGTGCCTGAAGAAGAAAACGCGTGATGCCGGGGTCAGAAAAACTGGTGCCTGGGGAGGTAAAATTTTTTTGATCCCAAATGCAAAAACGGATGCCAGGACGAAATTCGGGGTCGAATTCCAATCTTAAAAATGGTATTGCTTGCTGTTTTTAAAAATCAAGCTTTTTGGTGCCTAAAGAAGAAAACGCGTGATGCCGGGGTCAGAAAAAATGATGCCTGGGTAGGCAAATTTTTTTTGATCCCAAATGCAAAAACGGATGCCAGGACGAAATTCCGGGTCGAATTCCAAACTTAAAAATGGTATTGCTTGCTGTTTTTAAAAATCAAGCTTTTTGGTGCCTGAAGAAGAAAACGCGTGATGCCGGGGTCAGAAAAACTGGTGCCTGGGGAGGCAAATTTTTTTTGATCCCAAATGCAAAAACGGATGCCAGGACGAAATTCGGGGTCGAATTCCAAACTTAAAAATGGTATTGCTTGCTGTTTTTAAAAATCAAGCTTCTTGGTGCCTGAAAAAGAAAACACGTAATGCCGGGGTCAGAAAAACTGGTGCCTGGGGAGGTAAAAATTTTTTGATCCCAAATGCAAAAACGGATGCCAGGACGAAATTCGGGGTCGAATTCCAATCTTAAAAATGGTATTGCTTGCTGTTTTTAAAAATCAAGCTTTTTGGTGCCTAAAGAAGAAAACGCATGATGCCGGGGTCAGAAAAATTGATGCCTGGGTAGGCAAAAATTTTTTCATCCCAACTGCAAAAACGGATGCCAGGACGAAATGCAGGGTCGAATTCCAAATTTAAAAATGGTATTGCTTGCTGTTTTTAAAAATCAAGCTTTTTGGTGCCTGAAGAAGAAAACGCGTGGTGCCGGGGTCAGAAAAACTGGTGCCTGGGGAGGCAAATTTTTTTTGATCCCAAATGCAAAAATCCATGCCAGGATGAGTTTCGGGGTAGAATTCCATACTTAAAAATGGTATTGCTTGCTGTTTTTAAAAATCAGTCTTTTTGTGCCTGAAGAAGAAAATGCGTGATGCCGGTGTCAGAAAAAATGATGCCTGGGTAGGCAAAATTTTTTTGATCCCAAAGGCAAAAACGGATGCCAGGTTGAGATTCAGGGTAGAATTCCAAACTTAAAAATGGTTTTGCTTGCTGTTTTTAAAAATCAAGCTTTTTGGTGCCTGAAGAAGAAAACGCGTGATGCCGGGGTCAGAAAAACTGGTGCCTGGGGAGGCAAATTTTTTTTGATCCCAAATGCAAAAACGGATGCCAGGACGAAATGCAGGGTCGATTTCCAAACTTAAAAATGGTATTGCTTGCTGTTTTTAAAAATCAAGCTTTTTGGTGCCTGAAGAAGAAAACGCGTGATGCCGGGGTCAGAAGAACTGGTGCCTGGGGAGGCAAATTTTTTTGATCCCAAATGCAAAAACGGATGCCAGGACGAAATTCTGGGTCGAATTCCAAACTTAAAAATGGTATTGCTTGCTGTTTTTAAAAATCAAGCTTTTTGGTGCCTGAAGAAGAAAACGCGTGATGCCGGGGTCAGAAAAACTGGTGCCTGGGGAGGCAAATTTTTTTTAATCCCAAATGCAAAAATGGATGCCAGGACGAAATGCAGGGTCGATTTCCAAACTTAAAAATGGTATTGCTTGCTGTTTTTAAAAATCAAGCTTTTTGGTTCCTGAAGAAGAAAACGTGTGATGCCGGGGTCAGAAAAACTGGTGCCTGGGGAGGTAAAATTTTTTTGATCCCAAATGCAAAAACGGATGCCAGGACGAAATTCGGGATCGAATTCCAATCTTAAAAATGGTATTGCTTGCTGTTTTTAAAAATCAAGCTTTTTGGTGCCTAAAGAAGAAAACGCGTGATGCCGGGGTCAGAAAAAATGATGCCTGGGTAGGCAAATTTTTTTTGATCCCAAATGCAAACACGGATGCCAGGACAAAATTCCGGGTCGAATTCCAAACTTAAAAATGGTATTGCTTGCTGTTTTTAAAAATCAAGCTTTTTGGTGCCTGAAGAAGAAAACGCGTGATGCCGGGGTCAGAAAAATTGATGCCTGGGTAGGCAAAAAAATTTTGATCCCAAAGGCAAAAACAGATTCCAGGATGAGATTCAGGGTAGAATTCCAAACTTAGAAATGGTATTGCTTGCTGTTTTTAAAAATCAAGCTTTTTGGTGCCTAAAGAAGAAAACGCATGATGCCGGGGTCAGAAAAAATGAGGCCTGGGTAGGCAAAAATTTTTTGATCCCAAATGCAAAAACGGATGCCAGGACGAAATGCAGGGTCGAATTCCAAACTTAAAAATGGTATTGCTTGCTGTTTTTAAAAATCAAGCTTTTTGGTGCCTGAAGAAGAAAACGCGTGATGCCGGGGTCAGAAAAACTGGTGCCTGGGGAGGCAAATTTTTTTTGATCCCAAATGCAAAAACGGATGCCAGGACGAAATGCAGGGTCGATTTCCAAACTTAAAAATGGTATTGCTTGCTGTTTTTAAAAATCAAGCTTTTTGGTGCCTGAAGAAGAAAACGCGTGATGCCGGGGTCAGAAGAACTGGTGCCTGGGGAGGCAAATTTTTTTGATCCCAAATGCAAAAACGGATGCCAGGACGAAATTCTGGGTCGAATTCCAAACTTAAAAATGGTATTGCTTGCTGTTTTTAAAAATCAAGCTTTTTGGTGCCTGAAGAAGAAAACGCGTGATGCCGGGGTCAGAAAAACTGGTGCCTGGGGAGGCAAATTTTTTTTAATCCCAAATGCAAAAATGGATGCCAGGACGAAATGCAGGGTCGATTTCCAAACTTAAAAATGGTATTGCTTGCTGTTTTTAAAAATCAAGCTTTTTGGTTCCTGAAGAAGAAAACGTGTGATGCCGGGGTCAGAAAAACTGGTGCCTGGGGAGGTAAAATTTTTTTGATCCCAAATGCAAAAACGGATGCCAGGACGAAATTCGGGATCGAATTCCAATCTTAAAAATGGTATTGCTTGCTGTTTTTAAAAATCAAGCTTTTTGGTGCCTAAAGAAGAAAACGCGTGATGCCGGGGTCAGAAAAAATGATGCCTGGGTAGGCAAATTTTTTTTGATCCCAAATGCAAACACGGATGCCAGGACAAAATTCCGGGTCGAATTCCAAACTTAAAAATGGTATTGCTTGCTGTTTTTAAAAATCAAGCTTTTTGGTGCCTGAAGAAGAAAACGCGTGATGCCGGGGTCAGAAAAATTGATGCCTGGGTAGGCAAAAAAATTTTGATCCCAAAGGCAAAAACAGATTCCAGGATGAGATTCAGGGTAGAATTCCAAACTTAGAAATGGTATTGCTTGCTGTTTTTAAAAATCAAGCTTTTTGGTGCCTAAAGAAGAAAACGCATGATGCCGGGGTCAGAAAAAATGAGGCCTGGGTAGGCAAAAATTTTTTGATCCCAAATGCAAAAACGGATGCCAGGACGAAATGCAGGGTCGAATTCCAAACTTAAAAATGGTATTGCTTGCTGTTTTTAAAAATCAAGCATTTTGGTGCCTGAAGAAGAAATCGCGTGATGCCGGGGTCAGAAAAACTGGTGCCTGGGGAGGCAAATTTTTTTTGATCCCAAATGCAAAAACGGATGCCAGGACGAAATTCCGGGTCGAATTCCAAACTTAAAAATGGTATTGCTTGCTGTTTTTAAAAATCAAGCTTTTTGGTGCCTGAAGAAGAAAACACGTGATGCCGGGGTCAGAAAAACTGGTGCCTGGGGAGGCAAATTTTTTTTGATACCAAATGCAAAAACGGATGCCAGGACGAAATTCCGGGTCGATTTCCAAACTTAAAAATGGTATTGCTTGCTGTTTTAAAAAATCAAGCATTTTGGTGCCTGAAGAAGAAAACGCGTGATGCCGGGGTCAGAAAAACTGGTGCGTGGGGAGGCAAATTTTTTTTGATCCCAAATGCAAAAACAGATGCCAGGACGAAATTCCGGGTCGAATTCCAAACTTAAAAATGGTATTGCTTGCTGTTTTTAAAAATCAAGCTTTTTGGTGCCTGAAGAAGAAAACGCGTGATGCCGGGGTCAGAAAAACTGGTGCTTTGGGAGGCAAAATTTATTTGATCCCAAATGCAAAAACGGATGCCAGGACGAAATGCAGGGTCGAATTCCAAACTTAAAAATGGTATTGCTTGCTGTTTTTAAAAATCAAGCTTTTTGGTGCCTGAAGAAGAAAACGCGTGATGCCGGGGTCAGAAAAACTGGTGCCTGGGGAGGTAAAATTTTTTTGATCCCAAATGCAAAAACGGATGCCAGGACGAAATTCGGGGTCGAATTCCAATCTTAAAAATGGTATTGCTTGCTGTTTTTAAAAATCAAGCTTTTTGGTGCCTAAAGAAGAAAACGCGTGATGCCGGGGTCAGAAAAAATGATGCCTGGGTAGGCAAATTTTTTTTGATCCCAAATGCAAAAACGGATGCCAGGACGAAATTCCGGGTCGAATTCCAAACTTAAAAATGGTATTGCTTGCTGTTTTTAAAAATCAAGCTTTTTGGTGCCTGAAGAAGAAAACGCGTGATGCCGGGGTCAGAAAAACTGGTGCCTGGGGAGGCAAATTTTTTTTGATCCCAAATGCAAAAACGGATGCCAGGACGAAATTCGGGGTCGAATTCCAAACTTAAAAATGGTATTGCTTGCTGTTTTTAAAAATCAAGCTTTTTGGTGCCTGAAGAAGAAAACACGTAATGCCGGGGTCAGAAAAACTGGTGCCTGGGGAGGTAAAAATTTTTTGATCCCAAATGCAAAAACGGATGCCAGGACGAAATTCGGGGTCGAATTCCAATCTTAAAAATGGTATTGCTTGCTGTTTTTAAAAATCAAGCTTTTTGGTGCCTAAAGAAGAAAACGCATGATGCCGGGGTCAGAAAAATTGATGCCTGGGTAGGCAAAATTTTTTTCATCCCAACTGCAAAAACGGATGCCAGGACGAAATGCAGGGTCGAATTCCAAATTTAAAAATGGTATTGCTTGCTGTTTTTAAAAATCAAGCTTTTTGGTGCCTGAAGAAGAAAACGCGTGGTGCCGGGGTCAGAAAAACTGGTGCCTGGGGAGGCAAATTTTTTTTGATCCCAAATGCAAAAATCCATGCCAGGATGAGTTTCGGGGTAGAATTCCATACTTAAAAATGGTATTGCTTGCTGTTTTTAAAAATCAGTCTTTTTGTGCCTGAAGAAGAAAATGCGTGATGCCGGTGTCAGAAAAAATGATGCCTGGGTAGGCAAAATTTTTTTGATCCCAAAGGCAAAAACGGATGCCAGGTTGAGATTCAGGGTAGAATTCCAAACTTAAAAATGGTTTTGCTTGCTGTTTTTAAAAATCAAGCTTTTTGGTGCCTGAAGAAGAAAACGCGTGATGCCGGGGTCAGAAAAACTGGTGCCTGGGGAGGCAAATTTTTTTTGATCCCAAATGCAAAAACGGATGCCAGGACGAAATGCAGGGTCGATTTCCAAACTTAAAAATGGTATTGCTTGCTGTTTTTAAAAATCAAGCTTTTTGGTGCCTGAAGAAGAAAACGCGTGATGCCGGGGTCAGAAAAACTGGTGCCTGGGGAGGCAAATTTTTTTGATCCCAAATGCAAAAACGGATGCCAGGACGAAATTCTGGGTCGAATTCCAAACTTAAAAATGGTATTGCTTGCTGTTTTTAAAAATCAAGCTTTTTGGTGCCTGAAGAAGAAAACGCGTGATGCCGGGGTCAGAAAAACTGGTGCCTGGGGAGGCAAATTTTTTTTAATCCCAAATGCAAAAATGGATGCCAGGACGAAATGCAGGGTCGATTTCCAAACTTAAAAATGGTATTGCTTGCTGTTTTTAAAAATCAAGCTTTTTGGTTCCTGAAGAAGAAAACGCGTGATGCCGGGGTCAGAAAAACTGGTGCCTGGGGAGGTAAAATTTTTTTGATCCCAAATGCAAAAACGGATGCCAGGACGAAATTCGGGATCGAATTCCAATCTTAAAAATGGTATTGCTTGCTGTTTTTAAAAATCAAGCTTTTTGGTGCCTAAAGAAGAAAACGCGTGATGCCGGGGTCAGAAAAAATGATGCCTGGGTAGGCAAATTTTTTTTGATCCCAAATGCAAACACGGATGCCAGGACAAAATTCCGGGTCGAATTCCAAACTTAAAAATGGTATTGCTTGCTGTTTTTAAAAATCAAGCTTTTTGGTGCCTAAAGAAGAAAACGCGTGATGCCGGGGTCAGAAAAAATGATGCCTGGGTAGGCAAATTTTTTTTGATCCCAAATGCAAACACGGATGCCAGGACAAAATTCCGGGTCGAATTCCAAACTTAAAAATGGTATTGCTTGCTGTTTTTAAAAATCAAGCTTTTTGGTGCCTGAAGAAGAAAACGCGTGATGCCGGGGTCAGAAAAATTGATGCCTGGGTAGGCAAAAAATTTTTGATCCCAAAGGCAAAAACAGATTCCAGGATGAGATTCATGGTAGAATTCCAAACTTAGAAATGGTATTGCTTGCTGTTTTTAAAAATCAAGCTTTTTGGTGCCTAAAGAAGAAAACGCATGATGCCGGGGTCAGAAAAAATGAGGCCTGGGTAGGCAAAAATTTTTTGATCCCAAATGCAAAAACGGATGCCAGGACGAAATGCAGGGTCGAATTCCAAACTTAAAAATGGTATTGCTTGCTGTTTTTAAAAATCAAGCATTTTGGTGCCTGAAGAAGAAATCGCGTGATGCCGGGGTCAGAAAAACTGGTGCCTGGGGAGGCAAATTTTTTTTGATCCCAAATGCAAAAACGGATGCCAGGACGAAATTCCGGGTCGAATTCCAAACTTAAAAATGGTATTGCTTGCTGTTTTTAAAAATCAAGCTTTTTGGTGCCTGAAGAAGAAAACACGTGATGCCAGGGTCAGAAAAACTGGTGCCTGGGGAGGCAAATTTTTTTTGATACCAAATGCAAAAACGGATGCCAGGACAAAATTCCGGGTCGATTTCCAAACTTAAAAATGGTATTGCTTGCTGTTTTAAAAAATCAAGCATTTTGGTGCCTGAAGAAGAAACGCGTGATGCCGGGGTCAGAAAAACTGGTGCGTGGGGAGGCAAATTTTTTTTGATCCCAAATGCAAAAACAGATGCCAGGACGAAATTCCGGGTCGAATTCCAAACTTAAAAATGGTATTGCTTGCTGTTTTTAAAAATCAAGCTTTTTGGTGCCTGAAGAAGAAAACGCGTGATGCCGGGGTCAGAAAAACTGGTGCTTTGGGAGGCAAAATTTATTTGATCCCAAATGCAAAAACGGATGCCAGGACGAAATTCGGGGTTGAATTCCAAACTTAAAAATGATATTGCTTGCTTTTTTAAAAAATCAAGATTTTTTGTGCCTGAAGAAGAAAATGCGTGATGCCGGGGTCAGAAAAACTGGTGCCTGGGGAGGCAAATTTTTTTGATCCCAAATGCAAAAACGGATGCCAGGACGAAATTCGGGATCGAATTCCAATCTTAAAAATGGTATTGCTTGCTGTTTTTAAAAATCAAGCTTTTTGGTGCCTAAAGAAGAAAACGCGTGATGCCGGGGTCAGAAAAAATGATGCCTGGGTAGGCAAATTTTTTTTGATCCCAAATGCAAACACGGATGCCAGGACAAAATTCCGGGTCGAATTCCAAACTTAAAAATGGTATGGCTTGCTGTTTTTAAAAATCAAGCTTTTTGGTGCCTGAAGAAGAAAACGCGTGATGCCGGGGTCAGAAAAATTGATGCCTGGGTAGGCAAAAAATTTTTGATCCCAAAGGCAAAAACGGATTCCAGGATGAGATTCAGGGTAGAATTCCAAACTTAGAAATGGTATTGCTTGCTGTTTTTAAAAATCAAGCTTTTTGGTGCCTAAAGAAGAAAACGCATGATGCCGGGGTCAGAAAAAATGAGGCCTGGGTAGGCAAAAATTGTTTGATCCCAAATGCAAAAACGGATGCCAGGACGAAATGCAGGGTCGAATTCCAAACTTAAAAATGGTATTGCTTGCTGTTTTTAAAAATCAAGCATTTTGGTGCCTGAAGAAAAATCGCGTGATGCCGGGGTCAGAAAAACTGGTGCCTGGGGAGGCAAATTTTTTTTGATCCCAAATGCAAAAACGGATCCCAGGACGAAATTCCGGGTCGAATTCCAAACTTAAAAATGGTATTGCTTGCTGTTTTTAAAAATCAAGCTTTTTGGTGCCTGAAGAAGAAAACACGTGATGCCGGGGTCAGAAAAACTGGTGCCTGGGGAGGCAAATTTTTTTTGATACCAAATGCAAAAACGGATGCCAGGACGAAATTCCGGGTCGATTTCCAAACTTAAAAATGGTATTGCTTGCTGTTTTTAAAAATCAAGCATTTTGGTGCCTGAAGAAGAAAACGCGTGATGCCGGGGTCAGAAAAACTGGTGCGTGGGGAGGCAAATTTTTTTTGATCCCAAATGCAAAAACAGATGCCAGGACGAAATTCCGGGTCGAATTCCAAACTTAAAAATAGTATTGCTTGCTGTTTTTAAAAATCAAGCTTTTTGGTGCCTGAAGAAGAAAACGCGTGATGCCGGGGTCAGAAAAACTGGTGCTTTGGGAGGCAAAATTTATTTGATCCCAAATGCAAAAACGGATGCCAGGACGAAATTCGGGGTTGAATTCCAAACTTAAAAATGATATTGCTTGCTTTTTTAAAAAATCAAGATTTTTTGTGCCTGAAGAAGAAAATGCGTGATGCCGGGGTCAGAAAAACTGGTGCCTGGGGAGGCAAATTTTTTTTGATCCCAAATGCAAAAACGGATGCCAGGACGAAATGCAGGGTCGAATTCCAAACTTAAAAATGGTATTGCTTGCTGTTTTTAAAAATCAAGCATTTTGGTTCCTGAAGAAGAAAACGCGTGATGCCGGGGTCAGAAAAACTGGTGCCTGGGGAGGCAAATTTTTTTTGATCCCAAATGCAAAAATGGATGGCAGGACGAAATTCGGGGTCGAATTCCAAACTTAAAAATGGTATTGCTTGCTGTTTTTAAAAATCAAGCTTTTTGGTGCCTGAAGAAGAAAACGCGTGATGCCGGGGTCAGAAAAACTGGTGCCTGGGGAGGTAAAAATTTTTTGATCCCAAATGCAAAAACGGATGCCAGGACGAAATTCGGGGTCGAATTCCAATCTTAAAAATGGTATTGCTTGCTGTTTTTAAAAATCAAGCTTTTTGGTGCCTAAAGAAGAAAACGCGTGATGCCGGGGTCAGAAAAAATGATGCCTGGGTAGGCAAAATTTTTTTGATCCCAAATGCAAAAACGGATGCCAGGACGAAATGCAGGGTCGAATTCCAAACTTAAAAATGGTATTGCTTGCTGTTTTTAAAAATGAAGCTTTTTCGTGCCTGAAGAAGAAAACGCGTGATGCCGGGGTCAGAAAAACTGGTGCCTGGAGAGGTAAAATTTTTTTGATCCCAAATGCAAAAACGGATGCCAGGACGAAATGCAGGGTCGAATTCCACACTTAAAAATGGTATTGCTTGCTGTTTTTAAAAATCAAGATTTTTCGTGCCTAAAAAAGAAAACGCGTGATGCCGGGGTCAGAAAAATTGGTAGCTGGTGAGGCAAATTTTTTTTTATCCCAAATGCAAAAATGGATGCCAGGATGAGATTGAGGGTAGGAAACGCGTGATGCCGGGGTCAGAAAAACTGGTGCCTGGGGAGGCAAATTTTTTTTGATCCCAAATGCAAAAACGGATGCCAGGACGAAATTCGGGGTCGAATTCCAAACTTAAAAATGGTATTGCTTGCTGTTTTTAAAAATCAAGCTTTTTGGTGCCTGAAGAAGAAATCGCGTGATGCCGGGGTCAGAAAAACTGGTGCCTGGGGAGGCAAATTTTTTTTGATCCCAAATGCAAAAACGGATGCCAGGACGAAATTCCGGGTCGAATTCCAAACTTAAAAATGGTATTGCTTGCTGTTTTTAAAAATCAAGCATTTTGGTGCCTGAAGAAGAAATCGCGTGATGCCGGGGTCAGAAAAACTGGTGCCTGGGGAGGCAAATTTTTTTTGATCCCAAATGCAAAAACGGATGCCAGGACGAAATTCCGCGTCGAATTCCAAACTTAAAAATGGTATTGCTTGCTGTTTTTAAAAATCAAGCTTTTTGGTGCCTGAAGAAGAAAACACGTGATGCCGGGGTCAGAAAAACTGGTGCCTGGGGAGGCAAATTTTTTTTGATACCAAATGCAAAAACGGATGCCAGGACGAAATGCAGGGTCGATTTCCAAACTTAAAAATGGTATTGCTTGCTGTTTTTAAAAATCAAGCATTTTGGTGCCTGAAGAAGAAAACGCGTGATGCCGGGGTCAGAAAAACTGGTGCGTGGGGAGGCAAATTTTTTTTGATCCCAAATGCAAAAACGGATGCCAGGACGAAATTCCGGGTCGAATTCCAAACTTAAAAATGGTATTGCTTGCTGTTTTTAAAAATCAAGCTTTTTGGTGCCTGAAGAAGAAAACGCGTGATGCCGGGGTCAGAAAAACTGGTGCTTTGGGAGGCAAAATTTTTTTGATCCCAAATGCAAAAACGGATGCCAGGACGAAATTCGGGGTCGAATTCCAAACTTAAAAATGATATTGCTTGCTTTTTTAAAAAATCAAGATTTTTTGTGCCTGAAGAAGAAAATGCGTGATGCCGGGGTCAGAAAAACTGGTGCCTGGGGAGGCAAATTTTTTTTGATCCCAAATGCAAAAATGGATGCCAGGACGAAATGCAGGGTCGAATTCCAAACTTAAAAATGGTATTGCTTGCTGTTTTTAAAAATCAAGCATTTTGGTGCCTGAAGAAGAAAACGCGTGATGCCGGGGTCAGAAAAACTGGTGCCTGGGGAGGCAAATTTTTTTTGATCCCAAATGCAAAAACGGATGGCAGGACGAAATTCGGGGTCGAATTCCAAACTTAAAAATGGTATTGCTTGCTGTTTTTAAAAATCAAGCTTTTTGGTGCCTGAAGAAGAAAACGCGTGATGCCGGGGTCAGAAAAACTGGTGCCTGGGGAGGCAAATTTTTTTTGATCCCAAATGCAAAAACGGATGCAAGGACGAAATGCAGGGTCGAATTCCAAACTTAAAAATGGTATTGCTTGCTGTTTTTAAAAATCAAGCATTTTGGTGCCTGAAGAAGAAAACGCGTGATGCCGGGGTCAGAAAAACTGGTGCCTGGGGAGGCAAATTTTTTTTGATCCCAAATGCAAAAACGGATGGCAGGACGAAATTCGGGGTCGAATTCCAAACTTAAAAATGGTATTGCTTGCTGTTTTTAAAAATCAAGCTTTTTGGTGCCTGAAGAAGAAAACGCGTGATGCCGGGGTCAGAAAAACTGGTGCCAGGGGAGGTAAAATTTTTTTGATCCCAAATGCAAAAACGGATGCCAGGACGAAATTCGGGGTCGAATTCCAATCTTAAAAATGGTATTGCTTGCTGTTTTTAAAAATCAAGCTTTTTGGTGCCTAAAGAAGAAAACGCGTGATGCCGGGGTCAGAAAAAATGATGCCTGGGTAGGCAAAAATTTTTTGATCCCAAATGCAAAAACGGATGCGAGGACGAAATGCAGGGTCGAATTCCAAACTTAAAAATGGTATTGCTTGCTGTTTTTAAAAATGAAGCTTTTTCGTGCCTGAAGAAGAAAACGCGTGATGCCGGGGTCAGAAAAACTGGTGCCTGGAGAGGTAAAATTTTTTTGATCCCAAATGCAAAAACGGATGCCAGGATGAGATTCCGGGCAGAATTCCACACTTAAAAATGGTATTGCTTGCTGTTTTTAAAAATCAAGATTTTTCGTGCCTAAAAAAGAAAACGCGTGATGCCGGGGTCAGAAAAATTGGTAGCTGGTGAGGCAAATTTTTTTTGATCCCAAATGCAAAAATGGATGCCAGGATGAGATTGAGGGTAGGAAACGCGTGATGCCGGGGTCAGAAAAACTGGTGCCTGAGGAGGCAAATTTTTTTTGATCCCAAATGCAAAAACGGATGCCAGGACGAAATTCGGGGTCGAATTCCAAACTTAAAAATGGTATTGCTTGCTGTTTTTAAAAATCAAGCTTTTTGGTGCCTGAAGAAGAAAACGCGTGATGCCGGGGTCAGAAAAACTGGTGCCTGGGGAGGCAAATTTTTTTTGATCCCAAAAGCAAAAAAGGATGCCAGGACGAAATGCAGGGTCGAATTCCAAACTTAAAAATGGTATTGCTTGCTGTTTTTAAAAATCAAGCTTTTTGGTGCCTGAAGAAGAAATCGCGTGATGCCGGGGTCAGAAAAACTGGTGCCTGGGGAGGCAAATTTTTTTTGATCCCAAATGCAAAAACGGATGCCAGGACGAAATTCCGGGTCGAATTCCAAACTTAAAAATGGTATTGCTTGCTGTTTTTAAAAATCAAGCATTTTGGTGCCTGAAGAAGAAATCGCGTGATGCCGGGGTCAGAAAAACTGGTGCCTGGGGAGGCAAATTTTTTTTGATCCCAAATGCAAAAACGGATGCCAGGACGAAATTCGGGGTCGAATTCCAAACTTAAAAATGGTATTGCTTGCTGTTTTTAAAAATCAAGCTTTTTGGTGCCTGAAGAAGAAAACGCGTGATGCCGGGGTCAGAAAAACTGGTGCCTGGGGAGGCAAATTTTTTTTGATCCCAAAAGCAAAAAAGGATGCCAGGACGAAATGCAGGGTCGAATTCCAAACTTAAAAATGGTATTGCTTGCTGTTTTTAAAAATCAAGCTTTTTGGTGCCTGAAGAAGAAATCGTGTGATGCCGGGGTCAGAAAAACTGGTGCCTGGGGAGGCAAATTTTTTTTGATCCCAAATGCAAAAACGGATGCCAGGACGAAATTCCGGGTCGAATTCCAAACTTAAAAATGGTATTGCTTGCTGTTTTTAAAAATCAAGCATTTTGGTGCCTGAAGAAGAAATCGCGTGATGCCGGGGTCAGAAAAACTGGTGCCTGGGGAGGCAAATTTTTTTTTATCCCAAATGCAAAAACGGATGCCAGGACGAAATTCGGGGTCGAATTCCAAACTTAAAAATGGTATTGCTTGCTGTTTTTAAAAATCAAGCTTTTTGGTGCCTGAAGAAGAAAACACGTGATGCCGGGGTCAGAAAAACTGGTGCCTGGGGAGGCAAATTTTTTTTGATACCAAATGCAAAAACGGATGCCAGGACGAAATGCAGGGTCGATTTCCAAACTTAAAAATGGTATTGCTTGCTGTTTTTAAAAATCAAGCTTTTTGGTGCCTGAAGAAGAAAACGCGTGATGCCGGGGTCAGAAAAACTGGTGCGTGGGGAGGCAAATTTTTTTTGATCCCAAATGCAAAAACGGATGCCAGGACGAAATTCCGGGTCGAATTCCAAACTTAAAAATGGTATTGCTTGCTGTTTTTAAAAATCAAGCTTTTTGGTGCCTGAAGAAGAAAACGCGTGATGCCGGGGTCAGAAAAACTGGTGCTTTGGGAGGCAAAATTTTTTTGATCCCAAATGCAAAAACGGATGCCAGGACGAAATTCGGGGTTGAATTCCAAACTTAAAAATGATATTGCTTGCTTTTTTAAAAAATCAAGATTTTTTGTGCCTGAAGAAGAAAATGCGTGATGCCGGGGTCAGAAAAACTGGTGCCTGGGGAGGCAAATTTTTTTTGATCCCAAATGCAAAAACGGATGCCAGGACGAAATGCAGGGTCGAATTCCAAACTTAAAAATGGTATTGCTTGCTGTTTTTAAAAATCAAGCATTTTGGTGCCTGAAGAAGAAAACGCGTGATGCCGGGGTCAGAAAAACTGGTGCCTGGGGAGGCAAAATTTTTTTGATCCCAAATGCAAAAACGGATGGCAGGACGAAATTCGGGGTCGAATTCCAAACTTAAAAATGGTATTGCTTGCTGTTTTTAAAAATCAAGCATTTTGGTGCCTGAAGAAGAAAACGCGTGATGCCGGGGTCAGAAAAACTGGTGCCTGGGGAGGCAAATTTTTTTTGATCCCAAATGCAAAAACGGATGGCAGGACGAAATTCGGGGTCGAATTCCAAACTTAAAAATGGTATTGCTTGCTGTTTTTAAAAATCAAGCTTTTTGGTGCCTGAAGAAGAAAACGCGTGATGCCGGGGTCAGAAAAACTGGTGCCTGGGGAGGTAAAAATTTTTTGATCCCAAATGCAAAAACGGATGCCAGGACGAAATTCGGGGTCGAATTCCAATCTTAAAAATGGTATTGCTTGCTGTTTTTAAAAATCAAGATTTTTCGTGCCTAAAAAAGAAAACGCGTGATGCCGGGGTCCGAAAAATTGGTAGCTGGTGAGGCAAATTTTTTTTGATCCCAAATGCAAAAATGGATGCCAGGATGAGATTGAGGGTAGGAAATGCGTGATGCCGGGGTCAGAAAAACTGGTGCCTGGGGAGGCAAATTTTTTTTGATCCCAAATGCAAAAACGGATGCCAGGACGAAATTCGGGGTCGAATTCCAAACTTAAAAATGGTATTGCTTGCTGTTTTTAAAAATCAAGCTTTTTGGTGCCTGAAGAAGAAAACGCGTGATGCCGGGGTCAGAAAAACTGGTGCCTGGGGAGGCAAATTTTTTTTGATCCCAAAAGCAAAAAAGGATGCCAGGACGAAATGCAGGGTCGAATTCCAAACTTAAAAATGGTATTGCTTGCTGTTTTTAAAAATCAAGCTTTTTGGTGCCTGAAGAAGAAATCGTGTGATGCCGGGGTCAGAAAAACTGGTGCCTGGGGAGGCAAATTTTTTTTGATCCCAAATGCAAAAACGGATGCCAGGACGAAATTCCGGGTCGAATTCCAAACTTAAAAATGGTATTGCTTGCTGTTTTTAAAAATCAAGCATTTTGGTGCCTGAAGAAGAAATCGCGTGATGCCGGGGTCAGAAAAACTGGTGCCTGGGGAGGCAAATTTTTTTTGATCCCAAATGCAAAAACGGATGCCAGGACGAAATTCGGGGTCGAATTCCAAACTTAAAAATGGTATTGCTTGCTGTTTTTAAAAATCAAGCATTTTGGTGCCTGAAGAAGAAAACGCGTGATGCCGGGGTCAGAAAAACTGGTGCCTGGGGAGGCAAATTTTTTTTGATCCCAAATGCAAAAACGGATGGCAGGACGAAATTCGGGGTCGAATTCCAAACTTAAAAATGGTATTGCTTGCTGTTTTTAAAAATCAAGCTTTTTGGTGCCTGAAGAAGAAAACGCGTGATGCCGGGGTCAGAAAAACTGGTGCCTGGGGAGGTAAAATTTTTTTGATCCCAAATGCAAAAACGGATGCCAGGACGAAATTCGGGGTCGAATTCCAATCTTAAAAATGGTATTGCTTGCTGTTTTTAAAAATCAAGCTTTTTGGTGCCTAAAGAAGAAAACGCGTGATGCCGGGGTCAGAAAAAATGATGCCTGGGTAGGCAAAATTTTTTTGATCCCAAATGCAAAAACGGATGCCAGGACGAAATGCAGGGTCGAATTCCAAACTTAAAAATGGTATTGCTTGCTGTTTTTAAAAATGAAGCTTTTTCGTGCCTGAAGAAGAAAACGCGTGATGCCGGGGTCAGAAAAACTGGTGCCTGGAGAGGTAAAATTTTTTTGATCCCAAATGCAAAAACGGATGCCAGGACGAAATGCAGGGTCGAATTCCACACTTAAAAATGGTATTGCTTGCTGTTTTTAAAAATCAAGATTTTTCGTGCCTAAAAAAGAAAACGCGTGATGCCGGGGTCAGAAAAATTGGTAGCTGGTGAGGCAAATTTTTTTTTATCCCAAATGCAAAAATGGATGCCAGGATGAGATTGAGGGTAGGAAACGCGTGATGCCGGGGTCAGAAAAACTGGTGCCTGGGGAGGCAAATTTTTTTTGATCCCAAATGCAAAAACGGATGCCAGGACGAAATTCGGGGTCGAATTCCAAACTTAAAAATGGTATTGCTTGCTGTTTTTAAAAATCAAGCTTTTTGGTGCCTGAAGAAGAAATCGCGTGATGCCGGGGTCAGAAAAACTGGTGCCTGGGGAGGCAAATTTTTTTTGATCCCAAATGCAAAAACGGATGCCAGGACGAAATTCCGGGTCGAATTCCAAACTTAAATATGGTATTGCTTGCTGTTTTTAAAAATCAAGCATTTTGGTGCCTGAAGAAGAAATCGCGTGATGCCGGGGTCAGAAAAACTGGTGCCTGGGGAGGCAAATTTTTTTTGATCCCAAATGCAAAAACGGATGCCAGGACGAAATTCCGCGTCGAATTCCAAACTTAAAAATGGTATTGCTTGCTGTTTTTAAAAATCAAGCTTTTTGGTGCCTGAAGAAGAAAACACGTGATGCCGGGGTCAGAAAAACTGGTGCCTGGGGAGGCAAATTTTTTTTGATACCAAATGCAAAAACGGATGCCAGGACGAAATGCAGGGTCGATTTCCAAACTTAAAAATGGTATTGCTTGCTGTTTTTAAAAATCAAGCATTTTGGTGCCTGAAGAAGAAAACGCGTGATGCCGGGGTCAGAAAAACTGGTGCGTGGGGAGGCAAATTTTTTTTGATCCCAAATGCAAAAACGGATGCCAGGACGAAATTCCGGGTCGAATTCCAAACTTAAAAATGGTATTGCTTGCTGTTTTTAAAAATCAAGCTTTTTGGTGCCTGAAGAAGAAAACGCGTGATGCCGGGGTCAGAAAAACTGGTGCTTTGGGAGGCAAAATTTTTTTGATCCCAAATGCAAAAACGGATGCCAGGACGAAATTCGGGGTCGAATTCCAAACTTAAAAATGATATTGCTTGCTTTTTTAAAAAATCAAGATTTTTTGTGCCTGAAGAAGAAAATGCGTGATGCCGGGGTCAGAAAAACTGGTGCCTGGGGAGGCAAATTTTTTTTGATCCCAAATGCAAAAATGGATGCCAGGACGAAATGCAGGGTCGAATTCCAAACTTAAAAATGGTATTGCTTGCTGTTTTTAAAAATCAAGCATTTTGGTGCCTGAAGAAGAAAACGCGTGATGCCGGGGTCAGAAAAACTGGTGCCTGGGGAGGCAAATTTTTTTTGATCCCAAATGCAAAAACGGATGGCAGGACGAAATTCGGGGTCGAATTCCAAACTTAAAAATGGTATTGCTTGCTGTTTTTAAAAATCAAGCTTTTTGGTGCCTGAAGAAGAAAACGCGTGATGCCGGGGTCAGAAAAACTGGTGCCTGGGGAGGCAAATTTTTTTTGATCCCAAATGCAAAAACGGATGCAAGGACGAAATGCAGGGTCGAATTCCAAACTTAAAAATGGTATTGCTTGCTGTTTTTAAAAATCAAGCATTTTGGTGCCTGAAGAAGAAAACGCGTGATGCCGGGGTCAGAAAAACTGGTGCCTGGGGAGGCAAATTTTTTTTGATCCCAAATGCAAAAACGGATGGCAGGACGAAATTCGGGGTCGAATTCCAAACTTAAAAATGGTATTGCTTGCTGTTTTTAAAAATCAAGCTTTTTGGTGCCTGAAGAAGAAAACGCGTGATGCCGGGGTCAGAAAAACTGGTGCCAGGGGAGGTAAAAATTTTTTGATCCCAAATGCAAAAACGGATGCCAGGACGAAATTCGGGGTCGAATTCCAATCTTAAAAATGGTATTGCTTGCTGTTTTTAAAAATCAAGCTTTTTGGTGCCTAAAGAAGAAAACGCGTGATGCCGGGGTCAGAAAAAATGATGCCTGGGTAGGCAAAAATTTTTTGATCCCAAATGCAAAAACGGATGCGAGGACGAAATGCAGGGTCGAATTCCAAACTTAAAAATGGTATTGCTTGCTGTTTTTAAAAATGAAGCTTTTTCGTGCCTGAAGAAGAAAACGCGTGATGCCGGGGTCAGAAAAACTGGTGCCTGGAGAGGTAAAATTTTTTTGATCCCAAATGCAAAAACGGATGCCAGGATGAGATTCCGGGCAGAATTCCACACTTAAAAATGGTATTGCTTGCTGTTTTTAAAAATCAAGATTTTTCGTGCCTTAAAAAGAAAACGCGTGATGCCGGGGTCAGAAAAATTGGTAGCTGGTGAGGCAAATTTTTTTTGATCCCAAATGCAAAAATGGATGCCAGGATGAGATTGAGGGTAGGAAACGCGTGATGCCGGGGTCAGAAAAACTGGTGCCTGAGGAGGCAAATTTTTTTTGATCCCAAATGCAAAAACGGATGCCAGGACGAAATTCGGGGTCGAATTCCAAACTTAAAAATGGTATTGCTTGCTGTTTTTAAAAATCAAGCTTTTTGGTGCCTGAAGAAGAAAACGCGTGATGCCGGGGTCAGAAAAACTGGTGCCTGGGGAGGCAAATTTTTTTTGATCCCAAAAGCAAAAAAGGATGCCAGGACGAAATGCAGGGTCGAATTCCAAACTTAAAAATGGTATTGCTTGCTGTTTTTAAAAATCAAGCTTTTTCGTGCCTGAAGAAGAAATCGCGTGATGCCGGGGTCAGAAAAACTGGTGCCTGGGGAGGCAAATTTTTTTTGATCCCAAATGCAAAAACGGATGCCAGGACGAAATTCCGGGTCGAATTCCAAACTTAAAAATGGTATCGCTTGCTGTTTTTAAAAATCAAGCATTTTGGTGCCTGAAGAAGAAATCGCGTGATGCCGGGGTCAGAAAAACTGGTGCCTGGGGAGGCAAATTTTTTTTGATCCCAAATGCAAAAACGGATGCCAGGACGAAATTCGGGGTCGAATTCCAAACTTAAAAATGGTATTGCTTGCTGTTTTTAAAAATCAAGCTTTTTGGTGCCTGAAGAAGAAAACGCGTGATGCCGGGGTCAGAAAAACTGGTGCCTGGGGAGGCAAATTTTTTTTGATCCCAAAAGCAAAAAAGGATGCCAGGACGAAATGCAGGGTCGAATTCCAAACTTAAAAATGGTATTGCTTGCTGTTTTTAAAAATCAAGCTTTTTGGTGCCTGAAGAAGAAATCGTGTGATGCCGGGGTCAGAAAAACTGGTGCCTGGGGAGGCAAATTTTTTTTGATCCCAAATGCAAAAACGGATGCCAGGACGAAATTCCGGGTCGAATTCCAAACTTAAAAATGGTATTGCTTGCTGTTTTTAAAAATCAAGCATTTTGGTGCCTGAAGAAGAAATCGCGTGATGCCGGGGTCAGAAAAACTGGTGCCTGGGGAGGCAAATTTTTTTTTATCCCAAATGCAAAAACGGATGCCAGGACGAAATTCGGGGTCGAATTCCAAACTTAAAAATGGTATTGCTTGCTGTTTTTAAAAATCAAGCTTTTTGGTGCCTGAAGAAGAAAACACGTGATGCCGGGGTCAGAAAAACTGGTGCCTGGGGAGGCAAATTTTTTTTGATACCAAATGCAAAAACGGATGCCAGGACGAAATGCAGGGTCGATTTCCAAACTTAAAAATGGTATTGCTTGCTGTTTTTAAAAATCAAGCTTTTTGGTGCCTGAAGAAGAAAACGCGTGATGCCGGGGTCAGAAAAACTGGTGCGTGGGGAGGCAAATTTTTTTTGATCCCAAATGCAAAAACGGATGCCAGGACGAAATGCAGGGTCGAATTCCAAACTTAAAAATGGTATTGCTTGCTGTTTTTAAAAATCAAGCTTTTTGGTGCCTGAAGAAGAAATCGTGTGATGCCGGGGTCAGAAAAACTGGTGCCTGGGGAGGCAAATTTTTTTTGATCCCAAATGCAAAAACGGATGCCAGGACGAAATTCCGGGTCGAATTCCAAACTTAAAAATGGTATTGCTTGCTGTTTTTAAAAATCAAGCATTTTGGTGCCTGAAGAAGAAATCGCGTGATGCCGGGGTCAGAAAAACTGGTGCCTGGGGAGGCAAATTTTTTTTTATCCCAAATGCAAAAACGGATGCCAGGACGAAATTCGGGGTCGAATTCCAAACTTAAAAATGGTATTGCTTGCTGTTTTTAAAAATCAAGCTTTTTGGTGCCTGAAGAAGAAAACACGTGATGCCGGGGTCAGAAAAACTGGTGCCTGGGGAGGCAAATTTTTTTTGATACCAAATGCAAAAACGGATGCCAGGACGAAATGCAGGGTCGATTTCCAAACTTAAAAATGGTATTGCTTGCTGTTTTTAAAAATCAAGCTTTTTGGTGCCTGAAGAAGAAAACGCGTGATGCCGGGGTCAGAAAAACTGGTGCGTGGGGAGGCAAATTTTTTTTGATCCCAAATGCAAAAACGGATGCCAGGACGAAATTCCGGGTCGAATTCCAAACTTAAAAATGGTATTGCTTGCTGTTTTTAAAAATCAAGCTTTTTGGTGCCTGAAGAAGAAAACGCGTGATGCCGGGGTCAGAAAAACTGGTGCTTTGGGAGGCAAAATTTTTTTGATCCCAAATGCAAAAACGGATGCCAGGACGAAATTCGGGGTTGAATTCCAAACTTAAAAATGATATTGCTTGCTTTTTTAAAAAATCAAGATTTTTTGTGCCTGAAGAAGAAAATGCGTGATGCCGGGGTCAGAAAAACTGGTGCCTGGGGAGGCAAATTTTTTTTGATCCCAAATGCAAAAACGGATGCCAGGACGAAATGCAGGGTCGAATTCCAAACTTAAAAATGGTATTGCTTGCTGTTTTTAAAAATCAAGCATTTTGGTGCCTGAAGAAGAAAACGCGTGATGCCGGGGTCAGAAAAACTGGTGCCTGGGGAGGCAAAATTTTTTTGATCCCAAATGCAAAAACGGATGGCAGGACGAAATTCGGGGTCGAATTCCAAACTTAAAAATGGTATTGCTTGCTGTTTTTAAAAATCAAGCATTTTGGTGCCTGAAGAAGAAAACGCGTGATGCCGGGGTCAGAAAAACTGGTGCCTGGGGAGGCAAATTTTTTTTGATCCCAAATGCAAAAACGGATGGCAGGACGAAATTCGGGGTCGAATTCCAAACTTAAAAATGGTATTGCTTGCTGTTTTTAAAAATCAAGCTTTTTGGTGCCTGAAGAAGAAAACGCGTGATGCCGGGGTCAGAAAAACTGGTGCCTGGGGAGGTAACAATTTTTTGATCCCAAATGCAAAAACGGATGCCAGGACGAAATTCGGGGTCGAATTCCAATCTTAAAAATGGTATTGCTTGCTGTTTTTAAAAATCAAGCTTTTTGGTGCCTAAAGAAGAAAACGCGTGATGCCGGGGTCAGAAAAAATGATGCCTGGATAGGCAAAATTTTTTTGATCCCAAATGCAAAAACGGATGCCAGGACGAAATGCAGGGTCGAATTCCAAACTTAAAAATGGTATTGCTTGCTGTTTTTAAAAATGAAGCTTTTTCGTGCCTGAAGAAGAAAACGCGTGATGCCGGGGTCAGAAAAACTGGTGCCTGGAGAGGTAAAATTTTTTTGATCCCAAATGCAAAAACGGATGCCAGGATGAGATTCCGGGCAGAATTCCACACTTAAAAATGGTATTGCTTGCTGTTTTTAAAAATCAAGATTTTTCGTGCCTAAAAAAGAAAACGCGTGATGCCGGGGTCCGAAAAATTGGTAGCTGGTGAGGCAAATTTTTTTTGATCCCAAATGCAAAAATGGATGCCAGGATGAGATTGAGGGTAGGAAATGCGTGATGCCGGGGTCAGAAAAACTGGTGCCTGGGGAGGCAAATTTTTTTTGATCCCAAATGCAAAAACGGATGCCAGGACGAAATTCGGGGTCGAATTCCAAACTTAAAAATGGTATTGCTTGCTGTTTTTAAAAATCAAGCTTTTTGGTGCCTGAAGAAGAAAACGCGTGATGCCGGGGTCAGAAAAACTGGTGCCTGGGGAGGCAAATTTTTTTTGATCCCAAAAGCAAAAAAGGATGCCAGGACGAAATGCAGGGTCGAATTCCAAACTTAAAAATGGTATTGCTTGCTGTTTTTAAAAATCAAGCTTTTTGGTGCCTGAAGAAGAAATCGTGTGATGCCGGGGTCAGAAAAACTGGTGCCTGGGGAGGCAAATTTTTTTTGATCCCAAATGCAAAAACGGATGCCAGGACGAAATTCCGGGTCGAATTCCAAACTTAAAAATGGTATTGCTTGCTGTTTTTAAAAATCAAGCATTTTGGTGCCTGAAGAAGAAATCGCGTGATGCCGGGGTCAGAAAAACTGGTGCCTGGGGAGGCAAATTTTTTTTGATCCCAAATGCAAAAACGGATGCCAGGACGAAATTCGGGGTCGAATTCCAAACTTAAAAATGGTATTGCTTGCTGTTTTTAAAAATCAAGCTTTTTGGTGCCTGAAGAAGAAAACACGTGATGCCGGGGTCAGAAAAACTGGTGCCTGGGGAGGCAAATTTTTTTTGATACCAAATGCAAAAACGGATGCCAGGACGAAATTCCGGGTCGAATTCCAAACTTAAAAATGGTATTGCTTGCTGTTTTTAAAAATCAAGCTTTTTGGTGCCTGAAGAAGAAATCGCGTGATGCCGGGGTCAAAAAAACTGGTGCCTGGGGAGGCAAACTTTTTTTGATCCCAAATGCAAAAACGGATGCCAGGACGAAATTCCGGGTCGAATTCCAAACTTAAAAATGGTATTGCTTGCTGTTTTTAAAAATCAAGCATTTTGGTGCCTGAAGAAGAAATCGCGTGATGCCGGGGTCAGAAAAACTGGTGCCTGGGGAGGCAAATTTTTTTTGATCCCAAATGCAAAAACGGATGCCAGGACGAAATTCCGGGTCGAATTCCAAACTTAAAAATGGTATTGCTTGCTGTTTTTAAAAATCAAGCTTTTTGGTGCCTGAAGAAGAAAACACGTGATGCCGGGGTCAGAAAAACTGGTGCCTGGGGAGGCAAATTTTTTTTGATACCAAATGCAAAAACGGATGCCAGGACGAAATGCAGGGTCGATTTCCAAACTTAAAAATGGTATTGCTTGCTGTTTTTAAAAATCAAGCTTTTTGGTGCCTGAAGAAGAAAACGCGTGATGCCGGGGTCAGAAAAACTGGTGCGTGGGGAGGCAAATTTTTTTTGATCCCAAATGCAAAAACGGATGCCAGGACGAAATTCCGGGTCGAATTCCAAACTTAAAAATGGTATTGCTTGCTGTTTTTAAAAATCAAGCTTTTTGGTGCCTGAAGAAGAAAACGCGTGATGCCGGGGTCAGAAAAACTGGTGCTTTGGGAGGCAAATTTTTTTTGATCCCAAATGCAAAAACGGATGCCAGGACGAAATTCGGGGTTGAATTCCAAACTTAAAAATGATATTGCTTGCTTTTTTAAAAAATCAAGATTTTTTGTGCCTGAAGAAGAAAATGCGTGATGCCGGGGTCAGAAAAACTGGTGCCTGGGGAGGCAAATTTTTTTTGATCCCAAATGCAAAAACGGATGCCAGGAAGAAATGCAGGGTCGAATTCCAAACTTAAAAATGGTATTGCTTGCTGTTTTTAAAAATCAAGCATTTTGGTGCCTGAAGAAGAAAACGCGTGATGCCGGGGTCAGAAAAACTGGTGCCTGGGGAGGCAAATTTTTTTTGATCCCAAATGCAAAAACGGATGGCAGGACGAAATTCGGGGTCGAATTCCAAACTTAAAAATGGTATTGCTTGCTGTTTTTAAAAATCAAGCTTTTTGGTGCCTGAAGAAGAAAACGCGTGATGCCGGGGTCAGAAAAACTGGTGCCTGGGGAGGCAAATTTTTTTTGATCCCAAATGCAAAAACGGATGCCAGGACGAAATGCAGGGTCGAATTCCAAACTTAAAAATGGTATTGCTTGCTGTTTTTAAAAATCAAGCATTTTGGTGCCTGAAGAAGAAAACGCGTGATGCCGGGGTCAGAAAAACTGGTGCCTGGGGAGGCAAATTTTTTTTGATCCCAAATGCAAAAACGGATGGCAGGACGAAATTCGGGGTCGAATTCCAAACTTAAAAATGGTATTGCTTGCTGTTTTTAAAAATCAAGCTTTTTGGTGCCTGAAGAAGAAAACGCGTGATGCCGGGGTCAGAAAAACTGGTGCCTGGGGAGGTAAAATTTTTTTGATCCCAAATGCAAAAACGGATGCCAGGACGAAATTCGGGGTCGAATTCCAATCTTAAAAATGGTATTGCTTGCTGTTTTTAAAAATCAAGCTTTTTGGTGCCTAAAGAAGAAAACGCGTGATGCCGGGGTCAGAAAAAATGATGCCTGGATAGGCAAAATTTTTTTGATCCCAAATGCAAAAACGGATGCCAGGACGAAATGCAGGGTCGAATTCCAAACTTAAAAATGGTATTGCTTGCTGTTTTTAAAAATGAAGCTTTTTCGTGCCTGAAGAAGAAAACGCGTGATGCCGGGGTCAGAAAAACTGGTGCCTGGAGAGGTAAAATTTTTTTGATCCCAAATGCAAAAACGGATGCCAGGATGAGATTCCGGGCAGAATTCCACACTTAAAAATGGTATTGCTTGCTGTTTTTAAAAATCAAGATTTTTCGTGCCTAAAAAAGAAAACGCGTGATGCCGGGGTCAGAAAAATTGGTAGCTGGTGAGGCAAATTTTTTTTGATCCCAAATGCAAAAATGGATGCCAGGATGAGATTGAGGGTAGGAAACGCGTGATGCCGGGGTCAGAAAAACTGGTGCCTGGGGAGGCAAATTTTTTTTGATCCCAAATGCAAAAACGGATGCCAGGACGAAATTCGGGGTCGAATTCCAAACTTAAAAATGGTATTGCTTGCTGTTTTTAAAAATCAAGCTTTTTGGTGCCTGAAGAAGAAAACGCGTGATGCCGGGGTCAGAAAAACTGGTGCCTGGGGAGCAAATTTTTTTTGATCCCAAAAGCAAAAACGGATGCCAGGACGAAATGCAGGGTCGATTTCCAAACTTAAAAATGGTATTGCTTGCTGTTTTTAAAAATCAAGCTTTTTGGTGCCTGAAGAAGAAAACGCGTGATGCCGGGGTCAGAAAAACTGGTGCCTGGGGAGGTAAAATTTTTTTGATCCCAAATGCAAAAACGGATGCCAGGACGAAATTCGGGGTCGAATTCCAATCTTAAAAATGGTATTGCTTGCTGTTTTTAAAAATCAAGCTTTTTGGTGCCTAAAGAAGAAAACGCGTGATGCCGGGGTCAGAAAAAATGATGCCTGGGTAGGCAAATTTTTTTTGATCCCAAATGCAAAAACGGATGCCAGGACGAAATTCCGGGTCGAATTCCAAACTTAAAAATGGTATTGCTTGCTGTTTTTAAAAATGAAGCTTTTTCGTGCCTGAAGAAGAAAACGCGTGATGCCGGGGTCAGAAAAACTGGTGCCTGGAGAGGTAAAATTTTTTTGATCCCAAATGCAAAAACGGATGCCAGGATGAGATTCCGGGCAGAATTCCACATTTAAAAATGGTATTGCTTGCTGTTTTTAAAAATCAAGATTTTTCGTGCCTAAAAAAGAAAACGCGTGATGCCGGGGTCAGAAAAACTGGTGCCTGGGGAGGCAAATTTTTTTTGATCCCAAAAGCAAAAAAGGATGCCAGGACGAAATGCAGGGTCGAATTCCAAACTTAAAAATGGTATTGCTTGCTGTTTTTAAAAATCAAGCTTTTTGGTGCCTAAAGAAGAAAACGCGTGATGCCGGGGTCAGAAAAAATGATGCCTGGATAGGCAAAATTTTTTTGATCCCAAATGCAAAAACGGATGCCAGGACGAAATGCAGGGTCGAATTCCAAACTTAAAAATGGTATTGCTTGCTGTTTTTAAAAATGAAGCTTTTTCGTGCCTGAAGAAGAAAACGCGTGATGCCGGGGTCAGAAAAACTGGTGCCTGGAGAGGTAAAATTTTTTTGATCCCAAATGCAAAAACGGATGCCAGGATGAGATTCCGGGCAGAATTCCACACTTAAAAATGGTATTGCTTGCTGTTTTTAAAAATCAAGATTTTTCGTGCCTAAAAAAGAAAACGCGTGATGCCGGGGTCCGAAAAATTGGTAGCTGGTGAGGCAAATTTTTTTTGATCCCAAATGCAAAAATGGATGCCAGGATGAGATTGAGGGTAGGAAATGCGTGATGCCGGGGTCAGAAAAACTGGTGCCTGGGGAGGCAAATTTTTTTTGATCCCAAATGCAAAAACGGATGCCAGGACGAAATTCGGGGTCGAATTCCAAACTTAAAAATGGTATTGCTTGCTGTTTTTAAAAATCAAGCTTTTTGGTGCCTGAAGAAGAAAACGCGTGATGCCGGGGTCAGAAAAACTGGTGCCTGGGGAGGCAAATTTTTTTTGATCCCAAAAGCAAAAAAGGATGCCAGGACGAAATGCAGGGTCGAATTCCAAACTTAAAAATGGTATTGCTTGCTGTTTTTAAAAATCAAGCTTTTTGGTGCCTGAAGAAGAAATCGTGTGATGCCGGGGTCAGAAAAACTGGTGCCTGGGGAGGCAAATTTTTTTTGATCCCAAATGCAAAAACGGATGCCAGGACGAAATTCCGGGTCGAATTCCAAACTTAAAAATGGTATTGCTTGCTGTTTTTAAAAATCAAGCATTTTGGTGCCTGAAGAAGAAATCGCGTGATGCCGGGGTCAGAAAAACTGGTGCCTGGGGAGGCAAATTTTTTTTGATCCCAAATGCAAAAACGGATGCCAGGACGAAATTCGGGGTCGAATTCCAAACTTAAAAATGGTATTGCTTGCTGTTTTTAAAAATCAAGCTTTTTGGTGCCTGAAGAAGAAAACACGTGATGCCGGGGTCAGAAAAACTGGTGCCTGGGGAGGCAAATTTTTTTTGATACCAAATGCAAAAACGGATGCCAGGACGAAATTCCGGGTCGAATTCCAAACTTAAAAATGGTATTGCTTGCTGTTTTTAAAAATCAAGCTTTTTGGTGCCTGAAGAAGAAATCGCGTGATGCCGGGGTCAAAAAAACTGGTGCCTGGGGAGGCAAATTTTTTTTGATCCCAAATGCAAAAACGGATGCCAGGACGAAATTCCGGGTCGAATTCCAAACTTAAAAATGGTATTGCTTGCTGTTTTTAAAAATCAAGCATTTTGGTGCCTGAAGAAGAAATCGCGTGATGCCGGGGTCAGAAAAACTGGTGCCTGGGGAGGCAAATTTTTTTTGATCCCAAATGCAAAAACGGATGCCAGGACGAAATTCCGGGTCGAATTCCAAACTTAAAAATGGTATTGCTTGCTGTTTTTAAAAATCAAGCTTTTTGGTGCCTGAAGAAGAAAACACGTGATGCCGGGGTCAGAAAAACTGGTGCCTGGGGAGGCAAATTTTTTTTGATACCAAATGCAAAAACGGATGCCAGGACGAAATGCAGGGTCGATTTCCAAACTTAAAAATGGTATTGCTTGCTGTTTTTAAAAATCAAGCTTTTTGGTGCCTGAAGAAGAAAACGCGTGATGCCGGGGTCAGAAAAACTGGTGCGTGGGGAGGCAAATTTTTTTTGATCCCAAATGCAAAAACGGATGCCAGGACGAAATTCCGGGTCGAATTCCAAACTTAAAAATGGTATTGCTTGCTGTTTTTAAAAATCAAGCTTTTTGGTGCCTGAAGAAGAAAACGCGTGATGCCGGGGTCAGAAAAACTGGTGCTTTGGGAGGCAAATTTTTTTTGATCCCAAATGCAAAAACGGATGCCAGGACGAAATTCGGGGTTGAATTCCAAACTTAAAAATGATATTGCTTGCTTTTTTAAAAAATCAAGATTTTTTGTGCCTGAAGAAGAAAATGCGTGATGCCGGGGTCAGAAAAACTGGTGCCTGGGGAGGCAAATTTTTTTTGATCCCAAATGCAAAAACGGATGCCAGGAAGAAATGCAGGGTCGAATTCCAAACTTAAAAATGGTATTGCTTGCTGTTTTTAAAAATCAAGCATTTTGGTGCCTGAAGAAGAAAACGCGTGATGCCGGGGTCAGAAAAACTGGTGCCTGGGGAGGCAAATTTTTTTTGATCCCAAATGCAAAAACGGATGGCAGGACGAAATTCGGGGTCGAATTCCAAACTTAAAAATGGTATTGCTTGCTGTTTTTAAAAATCAAGCTTTTTGGTGCCTGAAGAAGAAAACGCGTGATGCCGGGGTCAGAAAAACTGGTGCCTGGGGAGGCAAATTTTTTTTGATCCCAAATGCAAAAACGGATGCCAGGACGAAATGCAGGGTCGAATTCCAAACTTAAAAATGGTATTGCTTGCTGTTTTTAAAAATCAAGCATTTTGGTGCCTGAAGAAGAAAACGCGTGATGCCGGGGTCAGAAAAACTGGTGCCTGGGGAGGCAAATTTTTTTTGATCCCAAATGCAAAAACGGATGGCAGGACGAAATTCGGGGTCGAATTCCAAACTTAAAAATGGTATTGCTTGCTGTTTTTAAAAATCAAGCTTTTTGGTGCCTGAAGAAGAAAACGCGTGATGCCGGGGTCAGAAAAACTGGTGCCTGGGGAGGTAAAATTTTTTTGATCCCAAATGCAAAAACGGATGCCAGGACGAAATTCGGGGTCGAATTCCAATCTTAAAAATGGTATTGCTTGCTGTTTTTAAAAATCAAGCTTTTTGGTGCCTAAAGAAGAAAACGCGTGATGCCGGGGTCAGAAAAAATGATGCCTGGATAGGCAAAATTTTTTTGATCCCAAATGCAAAAACGGATGCCAGGACGAAATGCAGGGTCGAATTCCAAACTTAAAAATGGTATTGCTTGCTGTTTTTAAAAATGAAGCTTTTTCGTGCCTGAAGAAGAAAACGCGTGATGCCGGGGTCAGAAAAACTGGTGCCTGGAGAGGTAAAATTTTTTTGATCCCAAATGCAAAAACGGATGCCAGGATGAGATTCCGGGCAGAATTCCACACTTAAAAATGGTATTGCTTGCTGTTTTTAAAAATCAAGATTTTTCGTGCCTAAAAAAGAAAACGCGTGATGCCGGGGTCAGAAAAATTGGTAGCTGGTGAGGCAAATTTTTTTTGATCCCAAATGCAAAAATGGATGCCAGGATGAGATTGAGGGTAGGAAACGCGTGATGCCGGGGTCAGAAAAACTGGTGCCTGGGGAGGCAAATTTTTTTTGATCCCAAATGCAAAAACGGATGCCAGGACGAAATTCGGGGTCGAATTCCAAACTTAAAAATGGTATTGCTTGCTGTTTTTAAAAATCAAGCTTTTTGGTGCCTGAAGAAGAAAACGCGTGATGCCGGGGTCAGAAAAACTGGTGCCTGGGGAGCAAATTTTTTTTGATCCCAAAAGCAAAAACGGATGCCAGGACGAAATGCAGGGTCGATTTCCAAACTTAAAAATGGTATTGCTTGCTGTTTTTAAAAATCAAGCTTTTTGGTGCCTGAAGAAGAAAACGCGTGATGCCGGGGTCAGAAAAACTGGTGCCTGGGGAGGTAAAATTTTTTTGATCCCAAATGCAAAAACGGATGCCAGGACGAAATTCGGGGTCGAATTCCAATCTTAAAAATGGTATTGCTTGCTGTTTTTAAAAATCAAGCTTTTTGGTGCCTAAAGAAGAAAACGCGTGATGCCGGGGTCAGAAAAAATGATGCCTGGGTAGGCAAATTTTTTTTGATCCCAAATGCAAAAACGGATGCCAGGACGAAATTCCGGGTCGAATTCCAAACTTAAAAATGGTATTGCTTGCTGTTTTTAAAAATGAAGCTTTTTCGTGCCTGAAGAAGAAAACGCGTGATGCCGGGGTCAGAAAAACTGGTGCCTGGAGAGGTAAAATTTTTTTGATCCCAAATGCAAAAACGGATGCCAGGATGAGATTCCGGGCAGAATTCCACATTTAAAAATGGTATTGCTTGCTGTTTTTAAAAATCAAGATTTTTCGTGCCTAAAAAAGAAAACGCGTGATGCCGGGGTCAGAAAAACTGGTGCCTGGGGAGGCAAATTTTTTTTGATCCCAAAAGCAAAAAAGGATGCCAGGACGAAATGCAGGGTCGAATTCCAAACTTAAAAATGGTATTGCTTGCTGTTTTTAAAAATCAAGCTTCTTGGTGCCTGAAGAAGAAAACGCGTGGTGCCGGGGTCAGAAAAACTGGTGCCTGGGGAGGTAAAATTTTTTTGATCCCAAATGCAAAAACGGATGCCAGGACGAAATTCGGGGTCGAATTCCAATCTTAAAAATGGTATTGCTTGCTGTTTTTAAAAATCAAGCTTTTTGGTGCCTGAAGAAGAAAACGCGTGATGCCGGGGTCAGAAATACTGGTGCCTGGGGAGGCAAATTTTTTTTGATCCCAAATGCAAAAACGGATGCCAGGACGAAATGCAGGGTCGAATTCCAAACTTAAAAATGGTATTGCATGCTGTTTTTAAAAATCAAGCTTTTTGGTGCCTGAAGAAGAAAACGCGTGATGCCGGGGTCAGAAAAACTGGTGCCTGGGGAGGCAAATTTTTTTTGATCCCAAATGCAAAAACGGATGCCAGGACGAAATTCCGGGTCGAATTCCAAACTTAAAAATGGTATTGCTTGCTGTTTTTAAAAATCAAGCTTCTTGGTGCCTGAAAAAGAAAACACGTAATGCCGGGGTCAGAAAAACTGGTGCCTGGAGAGGTAAAATTTTTTTGATCCCAAATGCAAAAACGGATGCCAGGACGAAATTCGGGGTTGAATTCCATACTTAAAAATGGTATTACTTGCTGTTTTTAAAAATGAAGCTTTTTCGTGCCTGAAGAAGAAAACGCGTGATGCCGGGGTCAGAAAAACTGGTGCCTGGGGAGGCAAATTTTTTTGATCCCAAATGCAAAAACGGATGCCAGGACGAAATTCTGGGTCGAATTCCAAACTTAAAAATGGTATTGCTTGCTGTTTTTAAAAATCAAGCTTTTTGGTGCCTGAAGAAGAAAACGCGTGATGCCGGGGTCAGAAAAACTGGTGCCTGGGGAGGCAAATTTTTTTTGAATCCAAATGCAAAAACGGATGCCAGGACGAAATGCAGGGTCGATTTCCAAACTTAAAAATGGTATTGCTTGCTGTTTTTAAAAATCAAGCTTTTTGGTGCCTGAAGAAGAAAACGCGTGATGCCGGGGTCAGAAAAACTGGTGCCTGGGGAGGTAAAATTTTTTTGATCCCAAATGCAAAAACGGATGCCAGGACGAAATTCGGGATCGAATTCCAATCTTAAAAATGGTATTGCTTGCTGTTTTTAAAAATCAAGCTTTTTGGTGCCTAAAGAAGAAAACGCGTGATGCCGGGGTCAGAAAAAATGATGCCTGGGTAAGCAAATTTTTTTTGATCCCAAATGCAAACACGGATGCCAGGACAAAATTCCGGGTCGAATTCCAAACTTAAAAATGGTATTGCTTGCTGTTTTTAAAAATCAAGCTTTTTGGTGCCTGAAGAAGAAAACGCGTGATGCCGGGGTCAGAAAAATTGATGCCTGGGTAGGCAAAAAATTTTTGATCCCAAAGGCAAAAACGGATGCCAGGATGAGATTCAGGGTAGAATTCCAAACTTAGAAATGGTATTGCTTGCTGTTTTTAAAAATCAAGCTTTTTGGTGCCTAAAGAAGAAAACGCATGATGCCGGGGTCAGAAAAAATGAGGCCTGGGTAGGCAAAAATTTTTTGATCCCAAATGCAAAAACGGATGCCAGGACGAAATGCAGGGTCGAATTCGAAACTTAAAAATGGTATTGCTTGCTGTTTTTAAAAATCAAGCATTTTGGTGCCTGAAGAAGAAATCGCGTGATGCCGGGGTCAGAAAAACTGGTGCCTGGGGAGGCAAATTTTTTTTGATCCCAAATGCAAAAACGGATGCCAGGACGAAATTCCGGGTCGAATTCCAAACTTAAAAATGGTATTGCTTGCTGTTTTTAAAAATCAAGCTTTTTGGTGCCTGAAGAAGAAAACACGTGATGCCGGGGTCAGAAAAATTGGTAGCTGGTGAGGCAAATTTTTTTTGATCCCAAATGCAAAAATGGATGCCAGGATGAGATTGAGGGTAGGAAACGCGTGATGCCGGGGTCAGAAAAACTGGTGCCTGGGGAGGCAAATTTTTTTTGATCCCAAATGCAAAAACGGATGCCAGGACGAAATTCCGGGTCGAATTCCAAACTTAAAAATGGTATTGCTTGCTGTTTTTAAAAATCAAACTTTTTGGTGCCTGAAGAAGAAATCGCGTGATGCCGGGGTCAGAAAAACTGGTGCCTGGGGAGGCAAATTTTTTTTGATCCCAAATGCAAAAACGGATGCCAGGACGAAATTCTGGGTCGAATTCCAAACTTAAAAATGGTATTGCTTGCTGTTTTTAAAAATCAAGCATTTTGGTGCCTGAAGAAGAAATCGCGTGATGCCGGGGTCAGAAAAACTGGTGCCTGGGGAGGCAAATTTTTTTTGATCCCAAATGCAAAAACGGATGCCAGGACGAAATTCCGGGTCGAATTCCAAACTTAAAAATGGTATTGCTTGCTGTTTTTAAAAATCAAGCTTTTTGGTGCCTGAAGAAGAAAACACGTGATGCCGGGGTCAGAAAAACTGGTGCCTGGGGAGGCAAATTTTTTTTGATACCAAATGCAAAAACGGATGCCAGGACGAAATGCAGGGTCGATTTCCAAACTTAAAAATGGTATTGCTTGCTGTTTTTAAAAATCAAGCTTTTTGGTGCCTGAAGAAGAAAACGCGTGATGCCGGGGTCAGAAAAACTGGTGCTTTGGGAGGCAAAATTTTTTTGATCCCAAATGCAAAAACGGATGCCAGGACGAAATTCGGGGTTGAATTCCAAACTTAAAAATGATATTGCTTGCTTTTTTAAAAAATCAAGATTTTTTGTGCCTGAAGAAGAAAATGCGTGATGCCGGGGTCAGAAAAACTGGTGCCTGGGGAGGCAAATTTTTTTTGATCCCAAATGCAAAAACGGATGCCAGGACGAAATGCAGGGTCGAATTCCAAACTTAAAAATGGTATTGCTTGCTGTTTTTAAAAATCAAGCATTTTGGTGCCTGAAGAAGAAAACGCGTGATGCCGGGGTCAGAAAAACTGGTGCCTGGGGAGGCAAATTTTTTTTGATCCCAAATGCAAAAACGGATGGCAGGACGAAATTCGGGGTCGAATTCCACACTTAAAAATGGTATTGCTTGCTGTTTTTAAAAATCAAGCTTTTTGGTGCCTGAAGAAGAAAACGCGTGATGCCGGGGTCAGAAAAACTGGTGCCTGGGGAGGCAAATTTTTTTTGATCCCAAATGCAAAAACGGATGCCAGGACGAAATGCAGGGTCGAATTCCAAACTTAAAAATGGTATTGCTTGCTGTTTCTAAAAATCAAGCATTTTGGTGCCTGAAGAAGAAAACGCATGATGCCGGGGTCAGAAAAACTGGTGCCTGGGGAGGCAAATTTTTTTTGATCCCAAATGCAAAAACGGATGGCAGGACGAAATTCGGGGACGAATTCCAAACTTAAAAATGGTATTGCTTGCTGTTTTTAAAAATCAAGCTTTTTGGTGCCTGAAGAAGAAAACGCGTGATGCCGGGGTCAGAAAAACTGGTGCCTGGGGAGGTAAAATTTTTTTGATCCCAAATGCAAAAAGGGATGCCAGGACGAAATTCGGGGTCGAATTCCAATCTTAAAAATGGTATTGCTTGCTGTTTTTAAAAATCAAGCTTTTTGGTGCCTAAAGAAGAAAACGCGTGATGCCGGGGTCAGAAAAAATGATGCCTGGGTAGGCAAAAATTTTTTGATCCCAAATGCAAAAACGGATGCCAGGACGAAATGCAGGGTCGAATTCCAAACTTAAAAATGGTATTGCTTGCTGTTTTTAAAAATGAAGCTTTTTCGTGCCTGAAGAAGAAAACGCGTGATGCCGGGGTCAGAAAAACTGGTGCCTGGAGAGGTAAAAATTTTTTGATCCCAAATGCAAAAACGGATGCCAGGATGAGATTCCGGGCAGAATTCCACACTTAAAAATGGTATTGCTTGCTGTTTTTAAAAATCAAGATTTTTCGTGCCTAAAAAAGAAAACGCGTGATGCCGGGGTCAGAAAAATTGGTAGCTGGTGAGGCAAATTTTTTTTGATCCCAAATGCAAAAATGGATGCCAGGATGAGATTGAGGGTAGGAAACGCGTGATGCCGGGGTCAGAAAAACTGGTGCCTGGGGAGGCAAATTTTTTTTGATCCCAAATGCAAAAACGGATGCCAGGACGAAATTCGGGGTCGAATTCCAAACTTAAAAATGGTATTGCTTGCTGTTTTTAAAAATCAAGCTTTTTGGTGCCTAAAGAAGAAAACGCGTGATGCCGGGGTCAGAAATACTGGTGCCTGGGGAGGCAAATTTTTTTTGATCCCAAATGCAAAAACGGATGCCAGGACGAAATGCAGGGTCGATTTCCAAACTTAAAAATGGTATTGCTTGCTGTTTTTAAAAATCAAGCTTTTTGGTGCCTGAAGAAGAAAACGCGTGATGCCGGGGTCAGAAAAACTGGTGCCTGGGGAGGTAAAATTTTTTTGATCCCAAATGCAAAAACGGATGCCAGGACGAAATTCGGGGTCGAATTCCAATCTTAAAAATGGTATTGCTTGCTGTTTTTAAAAATCAAGCTTTTTGGTGCCTAAAGAAGAAAACGCGTGATGCCGGGGTCAGAAAAAATGATGCCTGGGTAGGCAAATTTTTTTTGATCCCAAATGCAAAAACGGATGCCAGGACGAAATTCCGGGTCGAATTCCAAACTTAAAAATGGTATTGCTTGCTGTTTTTAAAAATGAAGCTTTTTCGTGCCTGAAGAAGAAAACGCGTGATGCCGGGGTCAGAAAAACTGGTGCCTGGAGAGGTAAAATTTTTTTGATCCCAAATGCAAAAACGGATGCCAGGATGAGATTCCGGGCAGAATTCCACACTTAAAAATGGTATTGCTTGCTGTTTTTAAAAATCAAGATTTTTCGTGCCTAAAAAAGAAAACGCGTGATGCCGGGGTCAGAAAAATTGGTAGCTGGTGAGGCAAATTTTTTTTGATCCCAAATGCAAAAATGGATGCCAGGATGAGATTGAGGGTAGGAAACGCGTGATGCCGGGGTCAGAAAAACTGGTGCCTGGGGAGGCAAATTTTTTTTGATCCCAAATGCAAAAACGGATGCCAGGACGAAATTCGGGGTCGAATTCCAAACTTAAAAATGGTATTGCTTGCTGTTTTTAAAAATCAAGCTTTTTGGTGCCTGAAGAAGAAAACGCGTGATGCCGGGGTCAGAAAAACTGGTGCCTGGGGAGGCAAATTTTTTTTGATCCCAAAAGCAAAAAAGGATGCCAGGACGAAATGCAGGGTCGAATTCCAAACTTAAAAATGGTATTGCTTGCTGTTTTTAAAAATCAACCTTTTTGGTGCCTGAAGAAGAAAACGCGTGGTGCCGGGGTCAGAAAAACTGGTGCCTGGGGAGGGAAATTTTTTTTGATCCCAAATGCAAAAACGGATGCCAGGACGAAATGCAGGGTCGAATTCCAAACTTAAAAATGGTATTGCTTGCTGTTTTTAAAAATCAAGCATTTTGGTGCCTGAAGAAGAAAACGCGTGATGCCGGGGTCAGAAAAACTGGTGCCTGGGGAGGCAAATTTTTTTTGATCCCAAATGCAAAAACGGATGGCAGGACGAAATTCGGGGTCGAATTCCAAACTTAAAAATGGTATTGCTTGCTGTTTTTAAAAATCAAGCTTTTTGGTGCCTGAAGAAGAAAACGCGTGATGCCGGGGTCAGAAAAACTGGTGCCTGGGGAGGCAAATTTTTTTTGATCCCAAATGCAAAAACGGATGCCAGGACGAAATTCCGGGTCGAATTCCAAACTTAAAAATGGTATTGCTTGCTGTTTTTAAAAATCAAGCATTTTGGTGCCTGAAGAAGAAAACGCGTGATGCCGGGGTCAGAAAAACTGGTACTTGGGGAGGCAAATTTTTTTTGATCCCAAATGCAAAAACGGATGGCAGGATGAAATTCGGGGTCGAATTCCAAACTTAAAAATGGTATTGCTTGCTGTTTTTAAAAATCAAGCTTTTTGGTGCCTGAAGAAGAAAACGCGTGATGCCGGGGTCAGAAAAACTGGTGCCTGGGGAGGTAAAATTTTTTTGATCCCAAATGCAAAAACGGATGCCAGGACGAAATTCGGGGTCGAATTCCAATCTTAAAAATGGTATTGCTTGCTGTTTTTAAAAATCAAGCTTTTTGGTGCCTAAAGAAGAAAACGTGTGATGCCGGGGTCAGAAAAAATGATGCCTGGGTAGGCAAAAATTTTTTGATCCCAAATGCAAAAACGGATGCCAGGACGAAATGCAGGGTCGAATTCCAAACTTAAAAATGGTATTGCTTGCTGTTTTTAAAAATGAAGCTTTTTCGTGCCTGAAGAAGAAAACGCGTGATGCCGGGGTCAGAAAAACTGGTGCCTGGAGAGGTAAAATTTTTTTGATCCCAAATGCAAAAACGGATGCCAGGATGAGATTCCGGGCAGAATTCCACACTTAAAAATGGTATTGCTTGCTGTTTTTAAAAATCAAGATTTTTCGTGCCTAAAAAAGAAAACGCGTGATGCCGGGGTCAGAAAAATTGGTAGCTGGTGAGGCAAATTTTTTTTGATCCCAAATGCAAAAATGGATGCCAGGATGAGATTGAGGGTAGGAAACGCGTGATGCCGGGGTCAGAAAAACTGGTGCCTGGGGAGGCAAATTTTTTTTGATCCCAAATGCAAAAACGGATGCCAGGACGAAATTCGGGGTCGAATTCCAAACTTAAAAATGGTATTGCTTGCTGTTTTTAAAAATCAAGCTTTTTGGTGCCTGAAGAAGAAAACGCGTGATGCCGGGGTCAGAAAAACTGGTGCCTGGGGAGGCAAATTTTTTTTGATCCCAAAAGCAAAAAAGGATGCCAGGACGAAATGCAGGGTCGAATTCCAAACTTAAAAATGGTATTGCTTGCTGTTTTTAAAAATCAACCTTTTTGGTGCCTGAAGAAGAAATCGCGTGATGCCGGGGTCAGAAAAACTGGTGCCTGGGGAGGCAAATTTTTTTTGATCCCAAATGCAAAAACGGATGCCAGGACGAAATTCCGGGTCGAATTCCAAACTTAAAAATGGTATTGCTTGCTGTTTTTAAAAATCAAGCATTTTGGTGCCTGAAGAAGAAATCGCGTGATGCCGGGGTCAGAAAAACTGGTGCCTGGGGAGGCAAATTTTTTTTGATCCCAAATGCAAAAACGGATGCCAGGACGAAATTCCGGGTCAAATTCCAAACTTAAAAATGGTATTGCTTGCTGTTTTTAAAAATCAAGCTTTTTGGTGCCTGAAGAAGAAAACACGTGATGCCGGGGTCAGAAAAACTGGTGCCTGGGGAGGCAAATTTTTTTTGATACCAAATGCAAAAACGGATGCCAGGACGAAATGCAGGGTCGATTTCCAAACTTAAAAATAGTATTGCTTGCTGTTTTTAAAAATCAAGCATTTTGGTGCCTGAAGAAGAAAACGCGTGATGCCGGGGTCAGAAAAACTGGTGCGTGGGGAGGCAAATTTTTTTTGATCCCAAATGCAAAAACGGATGCCAGGACGAAATTCGGGGTTGAATTCCAAACTTAAAAATGATATTGCTTGCTTTTTTAAAAAATCAAGATTTTTTGTGCCTGAAGAAGAAAATGCGTGATGCCGGGGTCAGAAAAACTGGTGCCTGGGGAGGCAAATTTTTTTTGATCCCAAATGCAAAAACGGATGCCAGGACGAAATGCAGGGTCGAATTCCAAACTTAAAAATGGTATTGCTTGCTGTTTTTAAAAATCAAGCATTTTGGTGCCTGAAGAAGAAAACGCGTGATGCCGGGGTCAGAAAAACTGGTGCCTGGGGAGGCAAATTTTTTTTGATCCCAAATGCAAAAACGGATGCCAGGACGAAATGCAGGGTAGAATTCCAAACTTAAAAATGGTATTGCTTGCTGTTTTTAAAAATCAAGCATTTTGGTGCCTGAAGAAGAAAACGCATGATGCCGGGGTCAGAAAAACTGGTGCCTGGGGAGGCAAATTTTTTTTGATCCCAAATGCAAAAACGGATGGCAGGACGAAATTCGGGGTCGAATTCCAAACTTAAAAATGGTATTGCTTGCTGTTTTTAAAAATCAAGCTTTTTGGTGCCTGAAGAAGAAAACGCGTGATGCCGGGGTCAGAAAAACTGGTGCCTGGGGAGGTAAAATTTTTTTGATCCCAAATGCAAAAACGGATGCCAGGACGAAATTCGGGGTCGAATTCCAATCTTAAAAATGGTATTGCTTGCTGTTTTTAAAAATCAAGCTTTTTGGTGCCTAAAGAAGAAAACGCGTGATGCCGGGGTCAGAAAAAATGATGCCTGGGTAGGCAAAATTTTTTTGATCCCAAATGCAAAAACGGATGCCAGGACGAAATGCAGGGTCGAATTCCAAACTTAAAAATGGTATTGCTTGCTGTTTTTAAAAATGAAGCTTTTTCGTGCCTGAAGAAGAAAACGCGTGATGCCGGGGTCAGAAAAACTGGTGCCTGGAGAGGTAAAAAATTTTTGATCCCAAATGCAAAAACGGATGCCAGGATGAGATTCCGGGCAGAATTCCACACTTAAAAATGGTATTGCTTGCTGTTTTTAAAAATCAAGATTTTTCGTGCCTAAAAAAGAAAACGCGTGATGCCGGGGTCAGAAAAATTGGTAGCTGGTGAGGCAAATTTTTTTTGATCCCAAATGCAAAAATGGATGCCAGGATGAGATTGAGGGTAGGAAACGCGTGATGCCGGGGTCAGAAAAACTGGTGCCTGGGGAGGCAAATTTTTTTTGATCCCAAATGCAAAAACGGATGCCAGGACGAAATTCGGGGTCGAATTCCAAACTTAAAAATGGTATTGCTTGCTGTTTTTAAAAATCAAGCTTTTTGGTGCCTGAAGAAGAAAACGCGTGATGCCGGGGTCAGAAAAACTGGTGCCTGGGGAGGCAAATTTTTTTGGATCCCAAAAGCAAAAAAGGATGCCAGGACGAAATGCAGGGTCGAATTCCAAACTTAAAAATGGTATTGCTTGCTGTTTTTAAAAATCAAGCTTTTTGGTGCCTGAAGAAGAAAACGCGTGGTGCCGGGGTGAGAAAAACTGGTGCCTGGGGAGGTAAAATTTTTTTGATCCCAAATGCAAAAACGGATGCCAGGACGAAATTCGGGGTCGAATTCCAATCTTAAAAATGGTATTGCTTGCTGTTTTTAAAAATCAAGCTTTTTGGTGCCTGAAGAAGAAAACGCGTGATGCCGGGGTCAGAAATACTGGTGCCTGGGGAGGCAAATTTTTTTTGATCCCAAATGCAAAAACGGATGCCAGGACGAAATGCAGGGTCGATTTCCAAACTTAAAAATGGTATTGCTTGCTGTTTTTAAAAATCAAGCTTTTTGGTGCCTGAAGAAGAAAACGCGTGATGCCGGGGTCAGAAAAACTGGTGCCTGGGGAGGTAAAAATTTTTTGATCCCAAATGCAAAAACGGATGCCAGGACGAAATTCGGGGTCGAATTCCAATCTTAAAAATGGTATTGCTTGCTGTTTTTAAAAATCAAGCTTTTTGGTGCCTAAAGAAGAAAACGCGTGATGCCGGGGTCAGAAAAAATGATGCCTGGGTAGGCAAATTTTTTTTGATCCCAAATGCAAAAACGGATGCCAGGACGAAATTCCGGGTCGAATTCCAAACTTAAAAATGGTATTGCTTGCTGTTTTTAAAAATGAAGCTTTTTCGTGCCTGAAGAAGAAAACGCGTGATGCCGGGGTCAGAAAAACTGGTGCCTGGAGAGGTAAAATTTTTTTGATCCCAAATGCAAAAACGGATGCCAGGATGAGATTCCGGGCAGAATTCCACACTTAAAAATGGTATTGCTTGCTGTTTTTAAAAATCAAGATTTTTCGTGCCTAAAAAAGAAAACGCGTGATGCCGGGGTCAGAAAAATTGGTAGCTGGTGAGGCAAATTTTTTTTGATCCCAAATGCAAAAATGGATGCCAGGATGAGATTGAGGGTAGGAAACGCGTGATGCCGGGGTCAGAAAAACTGGTGCCTGGGGAGGCAAATTTTTTTTGATCCCAAATGCAAAAACGGATGCCAGGACGAAATTCGGGGTCGAATTCCAAACTTAAAAATGGTATTGCTTGCTGTTTTTAAAAATCAAGCTTTTTGGTGCCTGAAGAAGAAAACGCGTGATGCCGGGGTCAGAAAAACTGGTGCCTGGGGAGGCAAATTTTTTTTGATCCCAAAAGCAAAAAAGGATGCCAGGACGAAATGCAGGGTCGAATTCCAAACTTAAAAATGGTATTGCTTGCTGTTTTTAAAAATCAAGCTTTTTGGTGCCTGAAGAAGAAAACGCGTGGTGCCGGGGTCAGAAAAACTGGTGCCTGGGGAGGTAAAATTTTTTTGATCCCAAATGCAAAAACGGATGCCAGGACGAAATTCGGGGTCAAATTCCAATCTTAAAAATGGTATTGCTTGCTGTTTTTAAAAATCAAGCTTTTTGGTGCCTGAAGAAGAAAACGCGTGATGCCGGGGTCAGAAATACTGGTGCCTGGGGAGGCAAATTTTTTTTGATCCCAAATGCAAAAACGGATGCCAGGACGAAATGCAGGGTCGATTTCCAAACTTAAAAATGGTATTGCTTGCTGTTTTTAAAAATCAAGCTTTTTGGTGCCTAAAGAAGAAAACGCGTGGTGCCGGGGTCAGAAAAAATGATGCCTGGGTAGGCAAAATTTTTTTGATCCCAAATGCAAAAACGGATGCCAGGACGAAATGCAGGGTCGAATTCCAAACTTAAAAATGGTATTGCTTGCTGTTTTTAAAAATGAAGCTTTTTCGTGCCTGAAGAAGAAAACGCGTGATGCCGGGGTCAGAAAAACTGGTGCCTGGAGAGGTAAAATTTTTTTGATCCCAAATGCAAAAACGGATGCCAGGATGAGATTCCGGGCAGAATTCCACACTTAAAAATGGTATTGCTTGCTGTTTTTAAAAATCAAGATTTTTCGTGCCTAAAAAAGAAAACGCGTGATGCCGGGGTCAGAAAAATTGGTAGCTGGTGAGGCAAATTTTTTTTGATCCCAAATGCAAAAATGGATGCCAGGATGAGATTGAGGGTAGGAAACGCGTGATGCCGGGGTCAGAAAAACTGGTGCCTGGGGAGGCAAATTTTTTTTGATCCCAAATGCAAAAACGGATGCCAGGACGAAATTCGGGGTCGAATTCCAAACTTAAAAATGGTATTGCTTGCTGTTTTTAAAAATCAAGCTTTTTGGTGCCTGAAGAAGAAAACGCGTGATGCCGGGGTCAGAAAAACTGGTGCCTGGGGAGGCAAATTTTTTTGGATCCCAAAAGCAAAAAAGGATGCCAGGACGAAATGCAGGGTCGAATTCCAAACTTAAAAATGGTATTGCTTGCTGTTTTTAAAAATCAAGCTTTTTGGTGCCTGAAGAAGAAAACGCGTGGTGCCGGGGTCAGAAAAACTGGTGCCTGGGGAGGTAAAATTTTTTTGATCCCAAATGCAAAAACGGATGCCAGGACGAAATTCGGGGTCGAATTGCAATCTTAAAAATGGTATTACTTGCTGTTTTTAAAAATCAAGCTTTTTGGTGCCTGAAGAAGAAAACGCGTGATGCCGGGGTCAGAAATACTGGTGCCTGGGGAGGTAAAATTTTTTTGATCCCAAATGCAAAAACGGATGCCAGGACGAAATTCGGGGTCGAATTGCAATCTTAAAAATGGTATTACTTGCTGTTTTTAAAAATCAAGCTTTTTGGTGCCTGAAGAAGAAAACGCGTGGTGCCGGGGTCAGAAAAACTGGTGCCTGGGGAGGTAAAATTTTTTTGATCCCAAATGCAAAAACGGATGCCAGGACGAAATTCGGGGTCGAATTCCAATCTTAAAAATGGTATTGCTTGCTGTTTTTAAAAATCAAGCTTTTTGGTGCCTAAAGAAGAAAACGCGTGATGCCGGGGTCAGAAAAAATGATGCCTGGGTAGGCAAATTTTTTTTGATCCCAAATGCAAAAACGGATGCCAGGACGAAATTCCGGGTCGAATTCCAAACTTAAAAATGGTATTGCTTGCTGTTTTTAAAAATGAAGCTTTTTCGTGCCTGAAGAAGAAAACGCGTGATGCCGGGGTCAGAAAAACTGGTGCCTGGAGAGGTAAAAATTTTTTGATCCCAAATGCAAAAACGGATGCCAGGATGAGATTCCGGGCAGAATTCCACACTTAAAAATGGTATTGCTTGCTGTTTTTAAAAATCAAGATTTTTGGTGCCTGAAGAAGAAAACTTGTGATGCCGGGGTCAGAAAAACTGGTGCCTGGGGAGGCAAAATTTTTTTGATCCAAAATGCAAAAATGGATGGCAGGATGAGTTTCGGGGTAGAATTCCATACTTAAAAATGGTATTGCTTGCTGTTTTTAAAAATCAGTCTTTTTGTGCCTGAAGAAGAAAACGCGTGATACCGGGGTCAGAAAAAATGATGCCTGGGGAGGCAAATTTTTTTTGATCCCAAATGCAAAAACGGATGCCAGGACGAAATTCCGGGTCGAGTTCCAAACTTAAAAATGGTATTGCTTGCTGTTTTTAAAAATCAAGCTTTTTGGTGCCTGAAGAAGAAAACATGTGATGCCGGGGTCAGAAAAACTGGTGCCTGGGTAGGCAAAATTTTTTTGATCCCAAATGCAAAAACGGATGCCAGGACGAAATGCAGGGTCGAATTCCAAACTTAAAAATGGTATTGCTTGCTGTTTTTAAAAATCAAGCTTTTTGATGCCTAAAGAAGAAAACTTGTGATGCCGGGGTCAGAAAAACTGGTGCCTGGGGAGGCAAATTTTTTTTGATCCCAAATGCAAAAACGGATGCCAGGACGAAATTCCGGGTCGAATTCCAAACTTAAAAATGGTATTGCTTGCTGTTTTTAAAAATCAAGCTTTTTGGTGCCTGAAGAAGAAAACTTGTGATGCCGGGGTCAGAAAAACTGGTGCCTGGGGAGGCAAAATTTTTTTGATCCAAAATGCAAAAATGGATGGCAGGACGAAATTCGGGGTCGAATTCCAAACTTAAATATGGTATTGCTTGCTGTTTTTAAAAATCAAGCTTTTTGGTGCCTGAAGAAGAAAACGCGTGATGCCGGGGTCAGAAATACTGGTGCCTGGGGAAGCAAATTTTTTTTGATCCCAAATGCAAAAACGGATGCCAGGACGAAATTCGGGGTCGAATTCGAAACTTAAAAATGGTATTGCTTGCTGTTTTTAAAAATCAAGCTTTTTGGTGCCTGAAGAAGAAAACGCGTGATGCCGGGGTCAGAAAAACTGGTGCCTGGGGAGGCAAATTTTTTTTGATCCCAAATGCAAAAACGGATGCCAGGACGAAATGCAGGGTCGAATTCCAAACTTAAAAATGGTATTGCTTGCTGTTTTTAAAAATCAAGCATTTTGGTGCCTGAAGAAGAAAACGCGTGATGCCGGGGTCAGAAAAACTGGTGCCTGGGGAGGCAAATTTTTTTTGATCCCAAATGCAAAAACGGATGGCAGGACGAAATTCGGGGTCGAATTCCAAACTTAAAAATGGTATTGCTTGCTGTTTTTAAAAATCAAGCTTTTTGGTGCCTGAAGAAGAAAACGCGTGATGCCGGGGTCAGAAAAAATGATGCCTGGGTAGGCAAAATTTTTTTGATCCCAAATGCAAAAACGGATGCCAAGATGAGATTCACAGTAAAATTCCATGCTTAAAAAGTTTATTGATTGCTGTTTTTAAAAATCAAGCTTTTTGTGCCTGAAGAAGAAAACGCATGATGCCGGGGTCAGAAAAAGTGATGCTTGGGGAGGCAAATTTTTTTTGATCCCAAATACAGAAATGGATGCCACGGCGAGATTCGGGGTAGAATTCCATAGTTAAAAATGGTATTTCTTGCTGTTTTTAAAAATCAAGCTTTTTTTGCCTGAAGAAGAAAAGGCATGATGCCGGGGTCAGAAAAATTGGTGCCTGGGGAGGCAAATTTTTTTTTGTCCCAAATGCAAAAATGGATGCCAAGATGAGATTCGGGGTAGAATTCCATTCTTAAAAATGGTATTGCTTGCTGATTTTCAAAATTCCATACTTTAAGAATTCCATACTTAAAAATGGTACTGCTTGCTGTTTTTAAAAATCAAGCTTTTTGGTGCCTGAAGAAGAAAACGCGTGATGCCGGGGTCAGAAAAACTGGTGCCTGGGGAGGTAAAATTTTTTTGATCCCAAATGCAAAAACGGATGCCAGGACGAAATTCGGGGTCGAATTCCAATCTTAAAAATGGTATTGCTTGCTGTTTTTAAAAATCAAGCTTTTTGGTGCCTGAAGAAGAAAATGCGTGATACCGGGGTCAGAAAAACTGGTGCCTGGAGAGGTAAAATTTTTTTGATCCCAAATGCAAAAACGGATGCCAGGACGAAATTCGGGGTTGAATTCCATACTTAAAAATGGTATTGCTTGCTGTTTTTAAAAATGAAGCTTTTTCGTGCCTGAAGAAGAAAACGCGTGATGCCGGGGTCAGAAAAACTGGTGCCTGGGGAGGCAAATTTTTTTTGATCCCAAATGCAAAAATCCATGTCAGGATGAGTTTCGGGGTAGAATTCCATACTTAAAAATGGTATTGCTTGCTGTTTTTAAAAATCAGTCTTTTTGTGCCTGAAGAAGAAAACACGTGATACCGGGGTCAGAAAAAATGATGCCTGGGGAGGCAAATATTTTTTGATCCCAAATGCAAAAACGGATGCCAGGACGAAATTCCGGGTCGAATTCCAAACTTAAAAATGGTATTGCTTGCTGTTTTTAAAAATCAAGCTTTTTGGTGCCTGAAGAAGAAAACGCGTGATGCCGGGGTCAGAAAAACTGGTGCCTGGGGAGGCAAATTTTTTTTGATCCCAAATGCAAAAACGGATGCCAGGACGAAATTCCGGGTCGAATTCCAAACTTAAAAATGGTATTGCTTGCTGTTTTTAAAAATCAAGCTTTTTGGTGCCTGAAGAAGAAAACTTGTGATGCCGGGGTCAGAAAAACTGGTGCCTGGGGAGGCAAAAATTTTTTGATCCAAAATGCAAAAACGGATGGCAGGAAGAAATTCGGGGTCGAATTCCAAACTTAAAAATGGTATTGCTTGCTGTTTTTAAAAATCAAGCTTTTTGGTGCCTGAAGAAGAAAACGCGTGATGCCGGGGTCAGAAAAAATGATGCCTGGGTAGGCAAAATTTTTTTGATCCCAAATGCAAAAACGGATGCCAAGATGAGATTCACAGTAAAATTCCATGCTTAAAAAGTTTATTGATTGCTGTTTTTAAAAATCAAGCTTTTTGTGCCTGAAGAAGAAAACGCATGATGCCGGGGTCAGAAAAAGTGATGCTTGGGGAGGCAAATTTTTTTTGATCCCAAATACAGAAATGGATGCCACGGCGAGATTCGGGGTAGAATTCCATAGTTAAAAATGGTATTTCTTGCTGTTTTTAAAAATCAAGCTTTTTTTGCCTGAAGAAGAAAAGGCATGATGCCGGGGTCAGAAAAATTGGTGCCTGGGGAGGCAAATTTTTTTTTGTCCCAAATGCAAAAATGGATGCCAAGATGAGATTCGGGGTAGAATTCCATTCTTAAAAATGGTATTGCTTGCTGATTTTCAAAATTCCATACTTTAAGAATTCCATACTTAAAAATGGTACTGCTTGCTGTTTTTAAAAATCAAGCTTTTTGGTGCCTGAAGAAGAAAACGCGTGATGCCGGGGTCAGAAAAACTGGTGCCTGGGGAGGTAAAATTTTTTTGATCCCAAATGCAAAAACGGATGCCAGGACGAAATTCGGGGTCGAATTCCAATCTTAAAAATGGTATTGCTTGCTGTTTTTAAAAATCAAGCTTTTTGGTGCCTGAAGAAGAAAATGCGTGATACCGGGGTCAGAAAAACTGGTGCCTGGAGAGGTAAAATTTTTTTGATCCCAAATGCAAAAACGGATGCCAGGACGAAATTCGGGGTTGAATTCCATACTTAAAAATGGTATTGCTTGCTGTTTTTAAAAATGAAGCTTTTTCGTGCCTGAAGAAGAAAACGCGTGATGCCGGGGTCAGAAAAACTGGTGCCTGGGGAGGCAAATTTTTTTTGATCCCAAATGCAAAAATCCATGTCAGGATGAGTTTCGGGGTAGAATTCCATACTTAAAAATGGTATTGCTTGCTGTTTTTAAAAATCAGTCTTTTTGTGCCTGAAGAAGAAAACACGTGATACCGGGGTCAGAAAAAATGATGCCTGGGGAGGCAAATATTTTTTGATCCCAAATGCAAAAACGGATGCCAGGACGAAATTCCGGGTGGAATTCCAAACTTAAAAATGGTATTGCTTGCTGTTTTTAAAAATCAAGCTTTTTGGTGCCTGAAGAAGAAAACGCGTGATGCCGGGGTCAGAAAAACTGGTGCCTGGGGAAGCAAATTTTTTTTGATCCCAAATGCAAAAACGGATGCCAGGACGAAATTCCGGGTCGAATTCCAAACTTAAAAATGGTATTGCTTGCTGTTTTTAAAAATCAAGCTTTTTGGTGCCTGAAGAAGAAAACTTGTGATGCCGGGGTCAGAAAAACTGGTGCCTGGGGAGGCAAAATTTTTTTGATCCAAAATGCAAAAACGGATGGCAGGAAGAAATTCGGGGTCGAATTCCAAACTTAAAAATGGTATTGCTTGCTGTTTTTAAAAATCAAGCTTTTTGGTGCCTGAAGAAGAAAACGCGTGATGCCGGGGTCAGAAATACTGGTGCCTGGGGAGGCAAATTTTTTTTGATCCCAAATGCAAAAACGGATGCCAGGACGAAATTCGGGGTCGAATTCGAAACTTAAAAATGGTATTGCTTGCTGTTTTTAAAAATCAAGCTTTTTGGTGCCTGAAGAAGAAAACGCGTGATGCCGGGGTCAGAAAAACTGGTGCCTGGGGAGGCAAATTTTTTTTGATCCCAAAAGCAAAAAAGGATGCCAGGACGAAATGCAGGGTCGATTTCCAAACTTAAAAATGGTATTGCTTGCTGTTTTTAAAAATCAAGCATTTTGGTGCCTGAAGAAGAAAACGCGTGATGCCGGGGTCAGAAAAACTGGTGCCTGGGGAGGTAAAATTTTTTTGATCCCAAATGCAAAAACGGATGCCAGGACGAAATTCGGGGTCGAATTCCAATCTTAAAAATGGTATTGCTTGCTGTTTTTAAAAATCAAGCTTTTTGGTGCCTAAAGAAGAAAACGCGTGATGCCGGGGTCAGAAAAAATGATGCCTGGGTAGGCAAAAATTTTTTGATCCCAAATGCAAAAACGGATGCCAGGACGAAATGCAGGGTCGAATTCCAAACTTAAAAATGGTATTGCTTGCTGTTTTTAAAAATGAAGCTTTTTCGTGCCTGAAGAAGAAAACGCGTGATGCCGGGGTCAGAAAAACTGGTGCCTGGAGAGGTAAAATTTTTTTGATCCCAAATGCAAAAACGGATGCCAGGATGAGATTCCGGGCAGAATTCCACACTTAAAAATGGTATTGCTTGCTGTTTTTAAAAATCAAGATTTTTCGTGCCTAAAAAAGAAAACGCGTGATGCCGGGGTCAGAAAAATTGGTGCCTGCGGAGGCAAATTTTTTTTTATGCCAAATGCAAAAATGGATGCCAAGATGAGATTCTGGGTAGAATTCCATACTTAAAAATGGTATTGCTTGCTGATTTTCAAAATTCCATACTTTAAGAATTCCATACTTAAAAATGGTATTGCTTGCTGTTTTTAAAAATGAAGCTTTTTGGTGCCTATAGAAGAAAATGCGTGATGCCGGGGTCAGAAAAAGTGATGTTTGGGGAGGCAAATTTTTTTTGATTCCAAATGGAAAAATGGATGCCAGGATGAGATTCGGGGTTGAATTCCATACTTAAAAATGGTATTGCTTGCTGTTTTTAAAAATCAAGCTTTTTGGTGCCTAAAGAAGAAAACGCGTGATGCCGGGGTCAGAAAAAGTGATGTCTGGGGAGGCAATTTCTTTTGATCCCAAATGAAAAATGGATGCCAGGATGAGATTGAGGGAAGGAAATGCGTGATGCCGGGGTCAGAAAAAGTGGTTTCTGGGGAGGCAAAAATTTTTTGATACCAAATGCAAAAATGGATGCCAGGATGAGATTCGGGGTAGAATTCCATCCTTAAAAATGATATTGCTTGCTGTTTTTAAAAATCAAGCTTTTTCGTGCCTAAAAAAGAATACGCGTGATGCCGGGCTCAGAAAAATTGGTGCCTGGGGAGGCATTTTTTTTTATCCCAAATGCAAAAATGGATACCAAGATGAGATTTAGGGTAGAATTCCATACTTAAAAATGGTATTGGTTGCTGTTTTTAAAAATCAAGCTTTTTGGTGCCTGAAGAAGAAAACGGTGATGCCGGGGTCAGAAAAACTGGTGCTTTGGGAGGCAAAATTTTTTTGATCCCAAATGCAAAAACGGATGCCAGGACGAAATGCAGGGTCGAATTCCAAACTTAAAAATGGTATTGCTTGCTGTTTTTAAAAATCAAGCATTTTGGTGCCTGAAGAAGAAAACGCGTGATGCCGGGGTCAGAAAAACTGGTGCCTGGGTAGGCAAATTTTTTTTGATCCCAAATGCAAAAACGGATGGCAGGACGAAATTCGGGGTCGAATTCCACACTTAAAAATGGTATTGCTTGCTGTTTTTAAAAATCAAGCTTTTTGGTTCCTGAAGAAGAAAACGCGTGATGCCGGGGTCAGAAAAACTGGTGCCTGGGGAGGCAAATTTTTTTTGATCCCAAATGCAAAAACGGATGCCAGGACGAAATGCAGGGTCGAATTCCAAACTTAAAAATGGTATTGCTTGCTGTTTTTAAAAATCAAGCATTTTGGTGCCTGAAGAAGAAAACGCATGATGCCGGGGTCAGAAAAACTGGTGCCTGGGGAGGCAAATTTTTTTTGATCCCAAATGCAAAAACGGATGGCAGGACGAAATTCGGGGTCGAATTCCAAACTTAAAAATGGTATTGCTTGCTGTTTTTAAAAATCAAGCTTTTTGGTGCCTGAAGAAGAAAACGCGTGATGCCGGGGTCAGAAAAACTGGTGCCTGGGGATGTAAAATTTTTTTGATCCCAAATGCAAAAACGGATGCCAGGACGAAATTCGGGGTCGAATTCCAATCTTAAAAATGGTATTGCTTGCTGTTTTTAAAAATCAAGCTTTTTGGTGCCTAAAGAAGAAAACGCGTGATGCCGGGGTCAGAAAAAATGATGCCTGGGTAGGCAAAATTTTTTTGATCCCAAATGCAAAAACGGATGCCAGGACGAAATGCAGGGTCGAATTCCAAACTTAAAAATGGTATTGCTTGCTGTTTTTAAAAATGAAGCTTTTTCGTGCCTGAAGAAGAAAACGCGTGATGCCGGGGTCAGAAAAACTGGTGCCTGGAGAGGTAAAATTTTTTTGATCCCAAATGCAAAAACGGATGCCAGGATGAGATTCCGGGCAGAATTCCACACTTAAAAATGGTATTGCTTGCTGTTTTTAAAAATCAAGATTTTTCGTGCCTAAAAAAGAAAACGCGTGATGCCGGGGTCAGAAAAATTGGTAGCTGGTGAGGCAAATTTTTTTTGATCCCAAATGCAAAAATGGATGACAGGATGAGATTGAGGGTAGGAAACGCGTGATGCCGGGGTCAGAAAAACTGGTGCCTGGGGAGGCAAATTTTTTTTGATCCCAAATGCAAAAACGGATGCCAGGACGAAATTCGGGGTCGAATTCCAAACTTAAAAATGGTATTGCTTGCTGTTTTTAAAAATCAAGCTTTTTGGTGCCTGAAGAAGAAAACGCGTGATGCCGGGGTCAGAAAAACTGGTGCCTGGGGAGGCAAATTTTTTTGGATCCCAAAAGCAAAAAAGGATGCCAGGACGAAATGCAGGGTCGAATTCCAAACTTAAAAATGGTATTGCTTGCTGTTTTTAAAAATCAAGCTTTTTGGTGCCTGAAGAAGAAAACGCGTGGTGCCGGGGTCAGAAAAACTGGTGCCTGGGGAGGTAAAATTTTTTTGATCCCAAATGCAAAAACGGATGCCAGGACGAAATTCGGGGTCGAATTCCAATCTTAAAAATGGTATTGCTTGCTGTTTTTAAAAATCAAGCTTTTTGGTGCCTGAAGAAGAAAACGCGTGATGCCGGGGTCAGAAATACTGGTGCCTGGGGAGGCAAATTTTTTTTGATCCCAAATGCAAAAACGGATGCCAGGACGAAATGCAGGGTCGATTTCCAAACTTAAAAATGGTATTGCTTGCTGTTTTTAAAAATCAAGCTTTTTGGTGCCTGAAGAAGAAAACGCGTGATGCCGGGGTCAGAAAAACTGGTGCCTGGGGAGGTAAAATTTTTTTGATCCCAAATGCAAAAACGGATGCCAGGACGAAATTCGGGGTCGAATTCCAATCTTAAAAATGGTATTGCTTGCTGTTTTTAAAAATCAAGCTTTTTGGTGCCTAAAGAAGAAAACGCGTGATGCCGGGGTCAGAAAAAATGATGCCTGGGTAGGCAAATTTTTTTTGATCCCAAATGCAAAAACGGATGCCAGGACGAAATTCCGGGTCGAATTCCAAACTTAAAAATGGTATTGCTTGCTGTTTTTAAAAATGAAGCTTTTTCGTGCCTGAAGAAGAAAACGCGTGATGCCGGGGTCAGAAAAACTGGTGCCTGGAGAGGTAAAATTTTTTTGATCCCAAATGCAAAAACGGATGCCAGGATGAGATTCCGGGCAGAATTCCACACTTAAAAATGGTATTGCTTGCTGTTTTTAAAAATCAAGATTTTTCGTGCCTAAAAAAGAAAACGCGTGATGCCGGGGTCAGAAAAATTGGTAGCTGGTGAGGCAAATTTTTTTTGATCCCAAATGCAAAAATGGATGCCAGGATGAGATTGAGGGTAGGAAACGCGTGATGCCGGGGTCAGAAAAACTGGTGCCTGGGGAGGCAAATTTTTTTTGATCCCAAATGCAAAAACGGATGCCAGGACGAAATTCGGGGTCGAATTCCAAACTTAAAAATGGTATTGCTTGCTGTTTTTAAAAATCAAGCTTTTTGGTGCCTGAAGAAGAAAACGCGTGATGCCGGGGTCAGAAAAACTGGTGCCTGGGGAGGCAAATTTTTTTTGATCCCAAAAGCAAAAAAGGATGCCAGGACGAAATTCCGGGTCGAATTCCAAACTTAAAAATGGTATTGCTTGCTGTTTTTAAAAATCAAGCTTTTTGGTTCCTGAAGAAGAAAACGCGTGGTGCCGGGGTCAGAAAAACTGGTGCCTGGGGAGGCAAATTTTTTTTGATCCCAAATGCAAAAACGGATGCCAGGACGAAATGCAGGGTCGAATTCCAAACTTAAAAATGGTATTGCTTGCTGTTTTTAAAAATCAAGCATTTTGGTGCCTGAAGAAGAAAACGCGTGATGCCGGGGTCAGAAAAACTGGTGCCTGGGGAGGCAAATTTTTTTTGATCCCAAATGCAAAAACGGATGGCAGGACGAAATTCGGGGTCGAATTCCAAACTTAAAAATGGTATTGCTTGCTGTTTTTAAAAATCAAGCTTTTTGGTGCCTGAAGAAGAAAACGCGTGATGCCGGGGTCAGAAAAACTGGTGCCTGGGGAGGCAAATTTTTTTTGATCCCAAATGCAAAAACGGATGCCAGGACGAAATTCCGGGTCGAATTCCAAACTTAAAAATGGTATTGCTTGCTGTTTTTAAAAATCAAGCATTTTGGTGCCTGAAGAAGAAAACGCGTGATGCCGGGGTCAGAAAAACTGGTGCCTGGGGAGGCAAATTTTTTTTGATCCCAAATGCAAAAACGGATGGCAGGACGAAATTCGGGGTCGAATTCCAAACTTAAAAATGGTATTGCTTGCTGTTTTTAAAAATCAAGCTTTTTGGTGCCTGAAGAAGAAAACGCGTGATGCCGGGGTCAGAAAAACTGGTGCCTGGGGAGGTAAAATTTTTTTGATCCCAAATGCAAAAACGGATGCCAGGACGAAATTCGGGGTCGAATTCCAATCTTAAAAATGGTATTGCTTGCTGTTTTTAAAAATCAAGCTTTTTGGTGCCTAAAGAAGAAAACGCGTGATGCCGGGGTCAGAAAAAATGATGCCTGGGTAGGCAAAAAATTTTTGATCCCAAATGCAAAAACGGATGCCAGGACGAAATGCAGGGTCGAATTCCAAACTTAAAAATGGTATTGCTTGCTGTTTTTAAAAATGAAGCTTTTTCGTGCCTGAAGAAGAAAACGCGTGATGCCGGGGTCAGAAAAACTGGTGCCTGGGGAGGCAAATTTTTTTTGATCCCAAATGCAAAAACGGATGCCAGGATGAAATTCCGGGTCGAATTCCAAACTTAAAAATGGTATTGCTTGCTGTTTTTAAAAATCAAGCTTTTTGGTGCCTGAAGAAGAAAACGCGTGATGCCGGGGTCAGAAAAACTGGTGCCTGGGGAGGTAAAATTTTTTTGATCCCAAATGCAAAAACGGATGCCAGGACGAAATTCGGGGTCGAATTCCAATCTTAAAAATGGTATTGCTTGCTGTTTTTAAAAATCAAGCTTTTTGGTGCCTAAAGAAGAAAACGCGTGATGCCGGGGTCAGAAAAAATGATGCCTGGGTAGGCAAATTTTTTTTGATCCCAAATGCAAAAACGGATGCCAGGACGAAATTCCGGGTCGAATTCCAAACTTAAAAATGGTATTGCTTGCTGTTTTTAAAAATGAAGCTTTTTCGTGCCTGAAGAAGAAAACGCGTGATGCCGGGGTCAGAAAAACTGGTGCCTGGAGAGGTAAAATTTTTTTGATCCCAAATGCAAAAACGGATGCCAGGATGAGATTCCGGGCAGAATTCCACACTTAAAAATGGTATTGCTTGCTGTTTTTAAAAATCAAGATTTTTCGTGCCTAAAAAAGAAAACGCGTGATGCCGGGGTCAGAAAAATTGGTAGCTGGTGAGGCAAATTTTTTTTGATCCCAAATGCAAAAATGGATGCCAGGATGAGATTGAGGGTAGGAAACGCGTGATGCCGGGGTCAGAAAAACTGGTGCCTGGGGAGGCAAATTTTTTTTGATCCCAAATGCAAAAACGGATGCCAGGACGAAATTCGGGGTCGAATTCCAAACTTAAAAATGGTATTGCTTGCTGTTTTTAAAAATCAAGCTTTTTGGTGCCTGAAGAAGAAAACGCGTGATGCCGGGGTCAGAAAAACTGGTGCCTGGGGAGGCAAATTTTTTTTGATCCCAAAAGCAAAAAAGGATGCCAGGACGAAATGCAGGGTCGAATTCCAAACTTAAAAATGGTATTGCTTGCTGTTTTTAAAAATCAAGCTTTTTGGTGCCTGAAGAAGAAAACGCGTGGTGCCGGGGTCAGAAAAACTGGTGCCTGGGGAGGCAAATTTTTTTTGATCCCAAATGCAAAAACGGATGCCAGGACGAAATGCAGGGTCGAATTCCAAACTTAAAAATGGTATTGCTTGCTGTTTTTAAAAATCAAGCATTTTGGTGCCTGAAGAAGAAAACGCGTGATGCCGGGGTCAGAAAAACTGGTGCCTGGGGAGGCAAATTTTTTTTGATCCCAAATGCAAAAACGGATGGCAGGACGAAATTCGGGGTCGAATTCCAAACTTAAAAATGGTATTGCTTGCTGTTTTTAAAAATCAAGCTTTTTGGTGCCTGAAGAAGAAAACGCGTGATGCCGGGGTCAGAAAAACTGGTGCCTGGGGAGGCAAATTTTTTTTGATCCCAAATGCAAAAACGGATGCCAGGACGAAATTCCGGGTCGAATTCCAAACTTAAAAATGGTATTGCTTGCTGTTTTTAAAAATCAAGCATTTTGGTGCCTGAAGAAGAAAACGCGTGATGCCGGGGTCAGAAAAACTGGTGCCTGGGGAGGCAAATTTTTTTTGATCCCAAATGCAAAAACGGATGGCAGGACGAAATTCGGGGTCGAATTCCAAACTTAAAAATGGTATTGCTTGCTGTTTTTAAAAATCAAGCTTTTTGGTGCCTTAAAAAGAAAACGCGTGATGCCGGGGTCAGAAAAACTGGTGCCTGGGGAGGTAAAATTTTTTTGATCCCAAATGCAAAAACGGATGCCAGGACGAAATTCGGGGTCGAATTCCAATCTTAAAAATGGTATTGCTTGCTGTTTTTAAAAATCAAGCTTTTTGGTGCCTAAAGAAGAAAACGCGTGATGCCGGGGTCAGAAAAAATGATGCCTGGGTAGGCAAAAAATTTTTGATCCCAAATGCAAAAACGGATGCCAGGACGAAATGCAGGGTCGAATTCCAAACTTAAAAATGGTATTGCTTGCTGTTTTTAAAAATGAAGCTTTTTCGTGCCTGAAGAAGAAAACGCGTGATGCCGGGGTCAGAAAAACTGGTGCCTGGGGAGGCAAATTTTTTTTGATCCCAAATGCAAAAACGGATGCCAGGACGAAATTCCGGGTCGAATTCCAAACTTAAAAATGGTATTGCTTGCTGTTTTTAAAAATCAAGCTTTTTGGTGCCTGAAGAAGCAAACACGTGATGCCGGGGTCAGAAAAACTGGTGCCTGGGGAGGCAAATTTTTTTTGATACCAAATGCAGAAACGGATGCCAGGACGAAATGCAGGGTCGATTTCCAAACTTAAAAATGGTATTGCTTGCTGTTTTTAAAAATCAAGCATTTTGGTGCCTGAAGAAGAAAACGCGTGATGCCTGGGTCAGAAAAACTGGTGCGTGGGGAGGCAAATTTTTTTTGATCCCAAATGCAAAAACGGATGCCAGGACGAAATTCGGGGTTGAATTCCAAACTTAAAAATGATATTGCTTGCTTTTTTAAAAAATCAAGATTTTTTGTGCCTGAAGAAGAAAATGCGTGATGCCGGGGTCAGAAAAACTGGTGCCTGGGGAGGCAAATTTTTTTGATCCCAAATGCAAAAACGGATGCCAGGACGAAATGCAGGGTCGAATTCCAAACTTAAAAATGGTATTGCTTGCTGTTTTTAAAAATCAAGCATTTTGGTGCCTGAAGAAGAAAACGCGTGATGCCGGGGTCAGAAAAACTGGTGCCTGGGGAGGCAAATTTTTTTTGATCCCAAATGCAAAAACGGATGGCAGGACGAAATTCGGGTTCGAATTCCAAACTTAAAAATGGTATTGCTTGCTGTTTTTAAAAATCAAGCTTTTTGGTGCCTGAAGAAGAAAACGCGTGATGCCGGGGTCAGAAAAACTGGTGCCTGGGGAGGCAAATTTTTTTTGATCCCAAATGCAAAAACGGATGCCAGGACGAAATGCAGGGTCGAATTCCAAACTTAAAAATGGTATTGCTTGCTGTTTTTAAAAATCAAGCATTTTGGTGCCTGAAGAAGAAAACGCATGATGCCGGGGTCAGAAAAACTGGTGCCTGGGGAGGCAAATTTTTTTTGATCCCAAATGCAAAAACGGATGGCAGGACGAAATTCGGGGTCGAATTCCAAACTTAAAAATGGTATTGCTTGCTGTTTTTAAAAATCAAGCTTTTTGGTGCCTGAAGAAGAAAACGCGTGATGCCGGGGTCAGAAAAACTGGTGCCTGGGGAGGTAAAATTTTTTTGATCCCAAATGCAAAAACGGATGCCAGGACGAAATTCGGGGTCGAATTCCAATCTTAAAAATGGTATTGCTTGCTGTTTTTAAAAATCAAGCTTTTTGGTGCCTAAAGAAGAAAACGCGTGATGCCGGGGTCAGAAAAAATGATGCCTGGGTAGGCAAAATTTTTTTGATCCCAAATGCAAAAACGGATGCCAGGACGAAATGCAGGGTCGAATTCCAAACTTAAAAATGGTATTGCTTGCTGTTTTTAAAAATGAAGCTTTTTCGTGCCTGAAGAAGAAAACGCGTGATGCCGGGGTCAGAAAAACTGGTGCCTGGAGAGGTAAAAAAATTTTGATCCCAAATGCAAAAACGGATGCCAGGATGAGATTCCGGGCAGAATTCCACACTTAAAAATGGTATTGCTTGCTGTTTTTAAAAATCAAGATTTTTCGTGCCTAAAAAAGAAAACGCGTGATGCCGGGGTCAGAAAAATTGGTAGCTGGTGAGGCAAATTTTTTTTGATCCCAAATGCAAAAATGGATGCCAGGATGAGATTGAGGGTAGGAAACGCGTGATGCCGGGGTCAGAAAAACTGGTGCCTGGGGAGGCAAATTTTTTTTGATCCCAAATGCAAAAACGGATGCCAGGACGAAATTCGGGGTCGAATTCCAAACTTAAAAATGGTATTGCTTGCTGTTTTTAAAAATCAAGCTTTTTGGTGCCTGAAGAAGAAAACGCGTGATGCCGGGGTCAGAAAAACTGGTGCCTGGGGAGGCAAATTTTTTTGGATCCCAAAAGCAAAAAAGGATGCCAGGACGAAATGCAGGGTCGAATTCCAAACTTAAAAATGGTATTGCTTGCTGTTTTTAAAAATCAAGCTTTTTGGTGCCTGAAGAAGAAAACGCGTGGTGCCGGGGTCAGAAAAACTGGTGCCTGGGGAGGTAAAATTTGTTTGATCCCAAATGCAAAAACGGATGCCAGGACGAAATTCGGGGTCGAATTCCAATCTTAAAAATGGTATTGCTTGCTGTTTTTAAAAATCAAGCTTTTTGGTGCCTGAAGAAGAAAACGCGTGATGCCGGGGTCAGAAATACTGGTGCCTGGGGAGGCAAATTTTTTTTGATCCCAAATGCAAAAACGGATGCCAGGACGAAATGCAGGGTCGATTTCCAAACTTAAAAATGGTATTGCTTGCTGTTTTTAAAAATCAAGCTTTTTGGTGCCTGAAGAAGAAAACGCGTGATGCCGGGGTCAGAAAAACTGGTGCCTGGGGAGGTAAAATTTTTTTGATCCCAAATGCAAAAACGGATGCCAGGACGAAATTCGGGGTCGAATTCCAATCTTAAAAATGGTATTGCTTGCTGTTTTTAAAAATCAAGCTTTTTGGTGCCTAAAGAAGAAAACGCGTGATGCCGGGGTCAGAAAAAATGATGCCTGGGTAGGCAAATTTTTTTTGATCCCAAATGCAAAAACGGATGCCAGGACGAAATTCCGGGTCGAATTCCAAACTTAAAAATGGTATTGCTTGCTGTTTTTAAAAATGAAGCTTTTTCGTGCCTGAAGAAGAAAACGCGTGATGCCGGGGTCAGAAAAACTGGTGCCTGGAGAGGTAAAATTTTTTTGATCCCAAATGCAAAAACGGATGCCAGGATGAGATTCCGGGCAGAATTCCACACTTAAAAATGGTATTGCTTGCTGTTTTTAAAAATCAAGATTTTTCGTGCCTAAAAAAGAAAACGCGTGATGCCGGGGTCAGAAAAATTGGTAGCTGGTGAGGCAAATTTTTTTTGATCCCAAATGCAAAAATGGATGCCAGGATGAGATTGAGGGTAGGAAACGCGTGATGCCGGGGTCAGAAAAACTGGTGCCTGGGGAGGCAAATTTTTTTTGATCCCAAATGCAAAAACGGATGCCAGGACGAAATTCGGGGTCGAATTCCAAACTTAAAAATGGTATTGCTTGCTGTTTTTAAAAATCAAGCTTTTTGGTGCCTGAAGAAGAAAACGCGTGATGCCGGGGTCAGAAAAACTGGTGCCTGGGGAGGCAAATTTTTTTGGATCCCAAAAGCAAAAAAGGATGCCAGGACGAAATGCAGGGTCGAATTCCAAACTTAAAAATGGTATTGCTTGCTGTTTTTAAAAATCAAGCTTTTTGGTGCCTGAAGAAGAAAACGCGTGGTGCCGGGGTCAGAAAAACTGGTGCCTGGGGAGGTAAAATTTGTTTGATCCCAAATGCAAAAACGGATGCCAGGACGAAATTCGGGGTCGAATTCCAATCTTAAAAATGGTATTGCTTGCTGTTTTTAAAAATCAAGCTTTTTGGTGCCTGAAGAAGAAAACGCGTGATGCCGGGGTCAGAAATACTGGTGCCTGGGGAGGCAAATTTTTTTTGATCCCAAATGCAAAAACGGATGCCAGGACGAAATGCAGGGTCGATTTCCAAACTTAAAAATGGTATTGCTTGCTGTTTTTAAAAATCAAGCTTTTTGGTGCCTGAAGAAGAAAACGCGTGATGCCGGGGTCAGAAAAACTGGTGCCTGGGGAGGTAAAATTTTTTTGATCCCAAATGCAAAAACGGATGCCAGGACGAAATTCGGGGTCGAATTCCAATCTTAAAAATGGTATTGCTTGCTGTTTTTAAAAATCAAGCTTTTTGGTGCCTAAAGAAGAAAACGCGTGATGCCGGGGTCAGAAAAAATGATGCCTGGGTAGGCAAATTTTTTTTGATCCCAAATGCAAAAACGGATGCCAGGACGAAATTCCGGGTCGAATTCCAAACTTAAAAATGGTATTGCTTGCTGTTTTTAAAAATGAAGCTTTTTCGTGCCTGAAGAAGAAAACGCGTGATGCCGGGGTCAGAAAAACTGGTGCCTGGAGAGGTAAAATTTTTTTGATCCCAAATGCAAAAACGGATGCCAGGATGAGATTCCGGGCAGAATTCCACACTTAAAAATGGTATTGCTTGCTGTTTTTAAAAATCAAGATTTTTCGTGCCTAAAAAAGAAAACGCGTGATGCCGGGGTCAGAAAAATTGGTAGCTGGTGAGGCAAATTTTTTTTGATCCCAAATGCAAAAATGGATGCCAGGATGAGATTGAGGGTAGGAAACGCGTGATGCCGGGGTCAGAAAAACTGGTGCCTGGGGAGGCAAATTTTTTTTGATCCCAAATGCAAAAACGGATGCCAGGACGAAATTCGGGGTCGAATTCCAAACTTAAAAATGGTATTGCTTGCTGTTTTTAAAAATCAAGCTTTTTGGTGCCTGAAGAAGAAAACGCGTGATGCCGGGGTCAGAAAAACTGGTGCCTGGGGAGGCAAATTTTTTTTGATCCCAAATGCAAAAACGGATGCCAGGACGAAATGCAGGGTCGAATTCCAAACTTAAAAATGGTATTGCTTGCTGTTTTTAAAAATCAAGCATTTTGGTGCCTGAAGAAGAAAACGCGTGATGCCTGGGTCAGAAAAACTGGTGCGTGGGGAGGCAAATTTTTTTTGATCCCAAATGCAAAAACGGATGCCAGGACGAAATTCGGGGTTGAATTCCAAACTTAAAAATGATATTGCTTGCTTTTTTAAAAAATCAAGATTTTTTGTGCCTGAAGAAGAAAATGCGTGATGCCGGGGTCAGAAAAACTGGTGCCTGGGGAGGCAAATTTTTTTGATCCCAAATGCAAAAACGGATGCCAGGACGAAATGCAGGGTCGAATTCCAAACTTAAAAATGGTATTGCTTGCTGTTTTTAAAAATCAAGCATTTTGGTGCCTGAAGAAGAAAACGCGTGATGCCGGGGTCAGAAAAACTGGTGCCTGGGGAGGCAAATTTTTTTTGATCCCAAATGCAAAAACGGATGGCAGGACGAAATTCGGGTTCGAATTCCAAACTTAAAAATGGTATTGCTTGCTGTTTTTAAAAATCAAGCTTTTTGGTGCCTGAAGAAGAAAACGCGTGATGCCGGGGTCAGAAAAACTGGTGCCTGGGGAGGCAAATTTTTTTTGATCCCAAATGCAAAAACGGATGCCAGGACGAAATGCAGGGTCGAATTCCAAACTTAAAAATGGTATTGCTTGCTGTTTTTAAAAATCTAGCATTTTGGTGCCTGAAGAAGAAAACGCATGATGCCGGGGTCAGAAAAACTGGTGCCTGGGGAGGCAAATTTTTTTTGATCCCAAATGCAAAAACGGATGGCAGGACGAAATTCGGGGTCGAATTCCAAACTTAAAAATGGTATTGCTTGCTGTTTTTAAAAATCAAGCTTTTTGGTGCCTGAAGAAGAAAACGCGTGATGCCGGGGTCAGAAAAACTGGTGCCTGGGGAGGTAAAATTTTTTTGATCCCAAATGCAAAAACGGATGCCAGGACGAAATTCGGGGTCGAATTCCAATCTTAAAAATGGTATTGCTTGCTGTTTTTAAAAATCAAGCTTTTTGGTGCCTAAAGAAGAAAACGCGTGATGCCGGGGTCAGAAAAAATGATGCCTGGGTAGGCAAAATTTTTTTGATCCCAAATGCAAAAACGGATGCCAGGACGAAATGCAGGGTCGAATTCCAAACTTAAAAATGGTATTGCTTGCTGTTTTTAAAAATGAAGCTTTTTCGTGCCTGAAGAAGAAAACGCGTGATGCCGGGGTCAGAAAAACTGGTGCCTGGAGAGGTAAAAAATTTTTGATCCCAAATGCAAAAACGGATGCCAGGATGAGATTCCGGGCAGAATTCCACACTTAAAAATGGTATTGCTTGCTGTTTTTAAAAATCAAGATTTTTCGTGCCTAAAAAAGAAAACGCGTGATGCCGGGGTCAGAAAAATTGGTAGCTGGTGAGGCAAATTTTTTTTGATCCCAAATGCAAAAATGGATGCCAGGATGAGATTGAGGGTAGGAAACGCGTGATGCCGGGGTCAGAAAAACTGGTGCCTGGGGAGGCAAATTTTTTTTGATCCCAAATGCAAAAACGGATGCCAGGACGAAATTCGGGGTCGAATTCCAAACTTAAAAATGGTATTGCTTGCTGTTTTTAAAAATCAAGCTTTTTGGTGCCTGAAGAAGAAAACGCGTGATGCCGGGGTCAGAAAAACTGGTGCCTGGGGAGGCAAATTTTTTTGGATCCCAAAAGCAAAAAAGGATGCCAGGACGAAATGCAGGGTCGAATTCCAAACTTAAAAATGGTATTGCTTGCTGTTTTTAAAAATCAAGCTTTTTGGTGCCTGAAGAAGAAAACGCGTGGTGCCGGGGTCAGAAAAACTGGTGCCTGGGGAGGTAAAATTTGTTTGATCCCAAATGCAAAAACGGATGCCAGGACGAAATTCGGGGTCGAATTCCAATCTTAAAAATGGTATTGCTTGCTGTTTTTAAAAATCAAGCTTTTTGGTGCCTGAAGAAGAAAACGCGTGATGCCGGGGTCAGAAATACTGGTGCCTGGGGAGGCAAATTTTTTTTGATCCCAAATGCAAAAACGGATGCCAGGACGAAATGCAGGGTCGATTTCCAAACTTAAAAATGGTATTGCTTGCTGTTTTTAAAAATCAAGCTTTTTGGTGCCTGAAGAAGAAAACGCGTGATGCCGGGGTCAGAAAAACTGGTGCCTGGGGAGGTAAAATTTTTTTGATCCCAAATGCAAAAACGGATGCCAGGACGAAATTCGGGGTCGAATTCCAATCTTAAAAATGGTATTGCTTGCTGTTTTTAAAAATCAAGCTTTTTGGTGCCTAAAGAAGAAAACGCGTGATGCCGGGGTCAGAAAAAATGATGCCTGGGTAGGCAAATTTTTTTTGATCCCAAATGCAAAAACGGATGCCAGGACGAAATTCCGGGTCGAATTCCAAACTTAAAAATGGTATTGCTTGCTGTTTTTAAAAATGAAGCTTTTTCGTGCCTGAAGAAGAAAACGCGTGATGCCGGGGTCAGAAAAACTGGTGCCTGGAGAGGTAAAATTTTTTTGATCCCAAATGCAAAAACGGATGCCAGGATGAGATTCCGGGCAGAATTCCACACTTAAAAATGGTATTGCTTGCTGTTTTTAAAAATCAAGATTTTTCGTGCCTAAAAAAGAAAACGCGTGATGCCGGGGTCAGAAAAATTGGTAGCTGGTGAGGCAAATTTTTTTTGATCCCAAATGCAAAAATGGATGCCAGGATGAGATTGAGGGTAGGAAACGCGTGATGCCGGGGTCAGAAAAACTGGTGCCTGGGGAGGCAAATTTTTTTTGATCCCAAATGCAAAAACGGATGCCAGGACGAAATTCGGGGTCGAATTCCAAACTTAAAAATGGTATTGCTTGCTGTTTTTAAAAATCAAGCTTTTTGGTGCCTGAAGAAGAAAACGCGTGATGCCGGGGTCAGAAAAACTGGTGCCTGGGGAGGCAAATTTTTTTGGATCCCAAAAGCAAAAAAGGATGCCAGGACGAAATGCAGGGTCGAATTCCAAACTTAAAAATGGTATTGCTTGCTGTTTTTAAAAATCAAGCTTTTTGGTGCCTGAAGAAGAAAACGCGTGGTGCCGGGGTCAGAAAAACTGGTGCCTGGGGAGGTAAAATTTGTTTGATCCCAAATGCAAAAACGGATGCCAGGACGAAATTCGGGGTCGAATTCCAATCTTAAAAATGGTATTGCTTGCTGTTTTTAAAAATCAAGCTTTTTGGTGCCTGAAGAAGAAAACGCGTGATGCCGGGGTCAGAAATACTGGTGCCTGGGGAGGCAAATTTTTTTTGATCCCAAATGCAAAAACGGATGCCAGGACGAAATGCAGGGTCGATTTCCAAACTTAAAAATGGTATTGCTTGCTGTTTTTAAAAATCAAGCTTTTTGGTGCCTGAAGAAGAAAACGCGTGATGCCGGGGTCAGAAAAACTGGTGCCTGGGGAGGTAAAATTTTTTTGATCCCAAATGCAAAAACGGATGCCAGGACGAAATTCGGGGTCGAATTCCAATCTTAAAAATGGTATTGCTTGCTGTTTTTAAAAATCAAGCTTTTTGGTGCCTAAAGAAGAAAACGCGTGATGCCGGGGTCAGAAAAAATGATGCCTGGGTAGGCAAATTTTTTTTGATCCCAAATGCAAAAACGGATGCCAGGACGAAATTCCGGGTCGAATTCCAAACTTAAAAATGGTATTGCTTGCTGTTTTTAAAAATGAAGCTTTTTCGTGCCTGAAGAAGAAAACGCGTGATGCCGGGGTCAGAAAAACTGGTGCCTGGAGAGGTAAAATTTTTTTGATCCCAAATGCAAAAACGGATGCCAGGATGAGATTCCGGGCAGAATTCCACACTTAAAAATGGTATTGCTTGCTGTTTTTAAAAATCAAGATTTTTCGTGCCTAAAAAAGAAAACGCGTGATGCCGGGGTCAGAAAAATTGGTAGCTGGTGAGGCAAATTTTTTTTGATCCCAAATGCAAAAATGGATGCCAGGATGAGATTGAGGGTAGGAAACGCGTGATGCCGGGGTCAGAAAAACTGGTGCCTGGGGAGGCAAATTTTTTTTGATCCCAAATGCAAAAACGGATGCCAGGACGAAATTCGGGGTCGAATTCCAAACTTAAAAATGGTATTGCTTGCTGTTTTTAAAAATCAAGCTTTTTGGTGCCTGAAGAAGAAAACGCGTGATGCCGGGGTCAGAAAAACTGGTGCCTGGGGAGGCAAATTTTTTTTGATCCCAAAAGCAAAAAAGGATGCCAGGACGAAATGCAGGGTCGAATTCCAAACTTAAAAATGGTATTGCTTGCTGTTTTTAAAAATCAAGCTTTTTGGTGCCTGAAGAAGAAAACGCGTGGTGCCGGGGTCAGAAAAACTGGTGCCTGGGGAGGTAAAATTTTTTTGATCCCAAATGCAAAAACGGATGCCAGGACGAAATTCGGGGTCGAATTCCAATCTTAAAAATGGTATTGCTTGCTGTTTTTAAAAATCAAGCTTTTTGGTGCCTGAAGAAGAAAACGCGTGATGCCGGGGTCAGAAATACTGGTGCCTGGGGAGGCAAATTTTTTTTGATCCCAAATGCAAAAACGGATGCCAGGACGAAATGCAGGGTCGATTTCCAAACTTAAAAATGGTATTGCTTGCTGTTTTTAAAAATCAAGCTTTTTGGTGCCTAAAGAAGAAAACGCGTGATGCCGGGGTCAGAAAAAATGATGCCTGGGTAGGCAAAATTTTTTTGATCCCAAATGCAAAAACGGATGCCAGGACGAAATGCAGGGTCGAATTCCAAACTTAAAAATGGTATTGCTTGCTGTTTTTAAAAATGAAGCTTTTTCGTGCCTGAAGAAGAAAACGCGTGATGCCGGGGTCAGAAAAACTGGTGCCTGGAGAGGTAAAAAATTTTTGATCCCAAATGCAAAAACGGATGCCAGGATGAGATTCCGGGCAGAATTCCACACTTAAAAATGGTATTGCTTGCTGTTTTTAAAAATCAAGATTTTTCGTGCCTAAAAAAGAAAACGCGTGATGCCGGGGTCAGAAAAATTGGTAGCTGGTGAGGCAAATTTTTTTTGATCCCAAATGCAAAAATGGATGCCAGGATGAGATTGAGGGTAGGAAACGCGTGATGCCGGGGTCAGAAAAACTGGTGCCTGGGGAGGCAAATTTTTTTTGATCCCAAATGCAAAAACGGATGCCAGGACGAAATTCGGGGTCGAATTCCAAACTTAAAAATGGTATTGCTTGCTGTTTTTAAAAATCAAGCTTTTTGGTGCCTAAAGAAGAAAACGCGTGATGCCGGGGTCAGAAAAAATGATGCCTGGGTAGGCAAATTTTTTTTGATCCCAAATGCAAAAACGGATGCCAGGACGAAATTCCGGGTCGAATTCCAAACTTAAAAATGGTATTGCTTGCTGTTTTTAAAAATGAAGCTTTTTCGTGCCTGAAGAAGAAAACGCGTGATGCCGGGGTCAGAAAAACTGGTGCCTGGAGAGGTAAAATTTTTTTGATCCCAAATGCAAAAACGGATGCCAGGATGAGATTCCGGGCAGAATTCCACACTTAAAAATGGTATTGCTTGCTGTTTTTAAAAATCAAGATTTTTCGTGCCTAAAAAAGAAAACGCGTGATGCCGGGGTCAGAAAAATTGGTAGCTGGTGAGGCAAATTTTTTTTGATCCCAAATGCAAAAATGGATGCCAGGATGAGATTGAGGGTAGGAAACGCGTGATGCCGGGGTCAGAAAAACTGGTGCCTGGGGAGGCAAATTTTTTTTGATCCCAAATGCAAAAACGGATGCCAGGACGAAATTCGGGGTCGAATTCCAAACTTAAAAATGGTATTGCTTGCTGTTTTTAAAAATCAAGCTTTTTGGTGCCTGAAGAAGAAAACGCGTGATGCCGGGGTCAGAAAAACTGGTGCCTGGGGAGGCAAATTTTTTTTGATCCCAAAAGCAAAAAAGGATGCCAGGACGAAATGCAGGGTCGAATTCCAAACTTAAAAATGGTATTGCTTGCTGTTTTTAAAAATCAAGCTTTTTGGTGCCTGAAGAAGAAAACGCGTGGTGCCGGGGTCAGAAAAACTGGTGCCTGGGGAGGTAAAATTTTTTTGATCCCAAATGCAAAAACGGATGCCAGGACGAAATTCGGGGTCGAATTCCAATCTTAAAAATGGTATTGCTTGCTGTTTTTAAAAATCAAGCTTTTTGGTGCCTGAAGAAGAAAACGCGTGATGCCGGGGTCAGAAATACTGGTGCCTGGGGAGGCAAATTTTTTTTGATCCCAAATGCAAAAACGGATGCCAGGACGAAATGCAGGGTCGATTTCCAAACTTAAAAATGGTATTGCTTGCTGTTTTTAAAAATCAAGCTTTTTGGTGCCTAAAGAAGAAAACGCGTGATGCCGGGGTCAGAAAAAATGATGCCTGGGTAGGCAAAATTTTTTTGATCCCAAATGCAAAAACGGATGCCAGGACGAAATGCAGGGTCGAATTCCAAACTTAAAAATGGTATTGCTTGCTGTTTTTAAAAATGAAGCTTTTTCGTGCCTGAAGAAGAAAACGCGTGATGCCGGGGTCAGAAAAACTGGTGCCTGGAGAGGTAAAAAATTTTTGATCCCAAATGCAAAAACGGATGCCAGGATGAGATTCCGGGCAGAATTCCACACTTAAAAATGGTATTGCTTGCTGTTTTTAAAAATCAAGATTTTTCGTGCCTAAAAAAGAAAACGCGTGATGCCGGGGTCAGAAAAATTGGTAGCTGGTGAGGCAAATTTTTTTTGATCCCAAATGCAAAAATGGATGCCAGGATGAGATTGAGGGTAGGAAACGCGTGATGCCGGGGTCAGAAAAACTGGTGCCTGGGGAGGCAAATTTTTTTTGATCCCAAATGCAAAAACGGATGCCAGGACGAAATTCGGGGTCGAATTCCAAACTTAAAAATGGTATTGCTTGCTGTTTTTAAAAATCAAGCTTTTTGGTGCCTGAAGAAGAAAACGCGTGATGCCGGGGTCAGAAAAACTGGTGCCTGGGGAGGCAAATTTTTTTGGATCCCAAAAGCAAAAAAGGATGCCAGGACGAAATGCAGGGTCGAATTCCAAACTTAAAAATGGTATTGCTTGCTGTTTTTAAAAATCAAGCTTTTTGGTGCCTGAAGAAGAAAACGCGTGGTGCCGGGGTCAGAAAAACTGGTGCCTGGGGAGGTAAAATTTGTTTGATCCCAAATGCAAAAACGGATGCCAGGACGAAATTCGGGGTCGAATTCCAATCTTAAAAATGGTATTGCTTGCTGTTTTTAAAAATCAAGCTTTTTGGTGCCTGAAGAAGAAAACGCGTGATGCCGGGGTCAGAAATACTGGTGCCTGGGGAGGCAAATTTTTTTTGATCCCAAATGCAAAAACGGATGCCAGGATGAAATGCAGGGTCGATTTCCAAACTTAAAAATGGTATTGCTTACTGTTTTTAAAAATCAAGCTTTTTGGTGCCTGAAGAAGAAAACGCGTGATGCCGGGGTCAGAAAAACTGGTGCCTGGGGAGGTAAAATTTTTTTGATCCCAAATGCAAAAACGGATGCCAGGACGAAATTCGGGGTCGAATTCCAATCTTAAAAATGGTATTGCTTGCTGTTTTTAAAAATCAAGCTTTTTGGTGCCTAAAGAAGAAAACGCGTGATGCCGGGGTCAGAAAAAATGATGCCTGGGTAGGCAAATTTTTTTTGATCCCAAATGCAAAAACGGATGCCAGGACGAAATGCAGGGTCGAATTCCAAACTTAAAAATGGTATTGCTTGCTGTTTTTAAAAATGAAGCTTTTTCGTGCCTGAAGAAGAAAACGCGTGATGCCGGGGTCAGAAAAACTGGTGCCTGGAGAGGTAAAATTTTTTTGATCCCAAATGCAAAAACGGATGCCAGGATGAGATTCCGGGCAGAATTCCACACTTAAAAATGGTATTGCTTGCTGTTTTTAAAAATCAAGATTTTTCGTGCCTAAAAAAGAAAACGCGTGATGCCGGGGTCAGAAAAATTGGTAGCTGGTGAGGCAAATTTTTTTTGATCCCAAATGCAAAAATGGATGCCAGGATGAGATTGAGGGTAGGAAACGCGTGATGCCGGGGTCAGAAAAACTGGTGCCTGGGGAGGCAAATTTTTTTTGATCCCAAATGCAAAAACGGATGCCAGGACGAAATTCGGGGTCGAATTCCAAACTTAAAAATGGTATTGCTTGCTGTTTTTAAAAATCAAGCTTTTTGGTGCCTGAAGAAGAAAACGCGTGATGCCGGGGTCAGAAAAACTGGTGCCTGGGGAGGCAAATTTTTTTTGATCCCAAAAGCAAAAAAGGATGCCAGGACGAAATGCAGGGTCGAATTCCAAACTTAAAAATGGTATTGCTTGCTGTTTTTAAAAATCAAGCTTTTTGGTGCCTGAAGAAGAAAACGCGTGGTGCCGGGGTCAGAAAAACTGGTGCCTGGGGAGGTAAAATTTTTTTGATCCCAAATGCAAAAACGGATGCCAGGACGAAATTCGGGGTCGAATTGCAATCTTAAAAATGGTATTGCTTGCTGTTTTTAAAAATCAAGCTTTTTGGTGCCTGAAGAAGAAAACGCGTGATGCCGGGGTCAGAAATACTGGTGCCTGGGGAGGCAAATTTTTTTTGATCCCAAATGCAAAAACGGATGCCAGGACGAAATGCAGGGTCGATTTCCAAACTTAAAAATGGTATTGCTTGCTGTTTTTAAAAATCAAGCTTTTTGGTGCCTGAAGAAGAAAACGCGTGATGCCGGGGTCAGAAAAACTGGTGCCTGGGGAGGTAACATTTTTTTGATCCCAAATGCAAAAACGGATGCCAGGACGAAATTCGGGGTCGAATTCCAATCTTAAAAATGGTATTGCTTGCTGTTTTTAAAAATCAAGCTTTTTGGTGCCTAAAGAAGAAAACGCGTGATGCCGGGGTCAGAAAAAATGATGCCTGGGTAGGCAAATTTTTTTTGATCCCAAATGCAAAAACGGATGCCAGGACGAAATTCCGGGTCGAATTCCAAACTTAAAAATGGTATTGCTTGCTGTTTTTAAAAATGAAGCTTTTTCGTGCCTGAAGAAGAAAACGCGTGATGCCGGGGTCAGAGAAACTGGTGCCTGGAGAGGTAAAAATTTTTTGATCCCAAATGCAAAAACGGATGCCAGGATGAGATTCCGGGCAGAATTCCACACTTAAAAATGGTATTGCTTGCTGTTTTTAAAAATCAAGATTTTTGGTGCCTGAAGAAGAAAACTTGTGATGCCGGGGTCAGAAAAACTGGTGCCTGGGGAGGCAAAATTTTTTTGATCCAAAATGCAAAAATGGATGGCAGGATGAGTTTCGGGGTAGAATTCCATACTTAAAAATGGTATTGCTTGCTGTTTTTAAAAATCAGTCTTTTTGTGCCTGAAGAAGAAAACGCGTGATACCGGGGTCAGAAAAAATGATGCCTGGGGAGGCAAATTTTTTTTGATCCCAAATGCAAAAACGGATGCCAGGACGAAATTCCGGGTCGAGTTCCAAACTTAAAAATGGTATTGCTTGCTGTTTTTAAAAATCAAGCTTTTTGGTGCCTGAAGAAGAAAACATGTGATGCCGGGGTCAGAAAAACTGGTGCCTGGGTAGGCAAAATTTTTTTGATCCCAAATGCAAAAACGGATGCCAGGACGAAATGCAGGGTCGAATTCCAAACTTAAAAATGGTATTGCTTGCTGTTTTTAAAAATCAAGCTTTTTGATGCCTAAAGAAGAAAACTTGTGATGCCGGGGTCAGAAAAACTGGTGCCTGGGGAGGCAAATTTTTTTTGATCCCAAATGCAAAAACGGATGCCAGGACGAAATTCGGGGTCGAATTCCAAACTTAAAAATGGTATTGCTTGCTGTTTTTAAAAATCAAGCTTTTTGGTGCCTGAAGAAGAAAACGCGTGATGCCGGGGTCAGAAAAACTGGTGCCTGGGGAGGCAAATTTTTTTTGATCCCAAATGCAAAAACGGATGGCAGGACGAAATTCGGGGTCGAATTCCAAACTTAAAAATGGTATTGCTTGCTGTTTTTAAAAATCAAGCTTTTTGGTGCCTGAAGAAGAAAACGCGTGATGCCGGGGTCAGAAAAAATGATGCCTGGGTAGGCAAAATTTTTTTGATCCCAAATGCAAAAACGGATGCCAAGATGAGATTCACAGTAAAATTCCATGCTTAAAAAGTTTATTGATTGCTGTTTTTAAAAATCAAGCTTTTTGTGCCTGAAGAAGAAAACGCATGATGCCGGGGTCAGAAAAAGTGATGCTTGGGGAGGCAAATTTTTTTTGATCCCAAATACAGAAATGGATGCCACGGCGAGATTCGGGGTAGAATTCCATAGTTAAAAATGGTATTTCTTGCTGTTTTTAAAAATCAAGCTTTTTTTGCCTGAAGAAGAAAAGGCATGATGCCGGGGTCAGAAAAATTGGTGCCTGGGGAGGCAAATTTTTTTTTGTCCCAAATGCAAAAATGGATGCCAAGATGAGATTCGGGGTAGAATTCCATTCTTAAAAATGGTATTGCTTGCTGATTTTCAAAATTCCATACTTTAAGAATTCCATACTTAAAAATGGTACTGCTTGCTGTTTTTAAAAATCAAGCTTTTTGGTGCCTGAAGAAGAAAACGCGTGATGCCGGGGTCAGAAAAACTGGTGCCTGGGGAGGTAAAATTTTTTTGATCCCAAATGCAAAAACGGATGCCAGGACGAAATTCGGGGTCGAATTCCAATCTTAAAAATGGTATTGCTTGCTGTTTTTAAAAATCAAGCTTTTTGGTGCCTGAAGAAGAAAACGCGTGATACCGGGGTCAGAAAAACTGGTGCCTGGAGAGGTAAAATTTTTTTGATCCCAAATGCAAAAACGGATGCCAGGACGAAATTCGGGGTTGAATTCCATACTTAAAAATGGTATTGCTTGCTGTTTTTAAAAATGAAGCTTTTTCGTGCCTGAAGAAGAAAACGCGTGATGCCGGGGTCAGAAAAACTGGTGCCTGGGGAGGTAAAATTTTTTTGATCCCAAATGCAAAAACGGATGCCAGGACGAAATGCAGGGTCGAATTCCAAACTTAAAAATGGTATTGCTTGCTGTTTTTAAAAATCAAGCTTTTTGGTGCCTGAAGAAGAAAACGCGTGGTGCCGGGGTCAGAAAAACTGGTGCCTGGGGAGGTAAAATTTTTTTGATCCCAAATGCAAAAACGGATGCCAGGACGAAATTCGGGGTCGAATTGCAATCTTAAAAATGGTATTGCTTGCTGTTTTTAAAAATCAAGCTTTTTGGTGCCTGAAGAAGAAAACGCGTGGTGCCGGGGTCAGAAAAACTGGTGCCTGGGGAGGTAAAATTTTTTTGATCCCAAATGCAAAAACGGATGCCAGGACGAAATTCGGGGTCGAATTGCAATCTTAAAAATGGTATTGCTTGCTGTTTTTAAAAATCAAGCTTTTTGGTGCCTGAAGAAGAAAACGCGTGATGCCGGGGTCAGAAATACTGGTGCCTGGGGAGGCAAATTTTTTTTGATCCCAAATGCAAAAACGGATGCCAGGACGAAATGCAGGGTCGATTTCCAAACTTAAAAATGGTATTGCTTGCTGTTTTTAAAAATCAAGCTTTTTGGTGCCTGAAGAAGAAAACGCGTGATGCCGGGGTCAGAAAAACTGGTGCCTGGGGAGGTAACATTTTTTTGATCCCAAATGCAAAAACGGATGCCAGGACGAAATTCGGGGTCGAATTCCAATCTTAAAAATGGTATTGCTTGCTGTTTTTAAAAATCAAGCTTTTTGGTGCCTAAAGAAGAAAACGCGTGATGCCGGGGTCAGAAAAAATGATGCCTGGGTAGGCAAATTTTTTTTGATCCCAAATGCAAAAACGGATGCCAGGACGAAATTCCGGGTCGAATTCCAAACTTAAAAATGGTATTGCTTGCTGTTTTTAAAAATGAAGCTTTTTCGTGCCTGAAGAAGAAAACGCGTGATGCCGGGGTCAGAGAAACTGGTGCCTGGAGAGGTAAAAATTTTTTGATCCCAAATGCAAAAACGGATGCCAGGATGAGATTCCGGGCAGAATTCCACACTTAAAAATGGTATTGCTTGCTGTTTTTAAAAATCAAGATTTTTGGTGCCTGAAGAAGAAAACTTGTGATGCCGGGGTCAGAAAAACTGGTGCCTGGGGAGGCAAAATTTTTTTGATCCAAAATGCAAAAATGGATGGCAGGATGAGTTTCGGGGTAGAATTCCATACTTAAAAATGGTATTGCTTGCTGTTTTTAAAAATCAGTCTTTTTGTGCCTGAAGAAGAAAACGCGTGATACCGGGGTCAGAAAAAATGATGCCTGGGGAGGCAAATTTTTTTTGATCCCAAATGCAAAAACGGATGCCAGGACGAAATTCCGGGTCGAGTTCCAAACTTAAAAATGGTATTGCTTGCTGTTTTTAAAAATCAAGCTTTTTGGTGCCTGAAGAAGAAAACATGTGATGCCGGGGTCAGAAAAACTGGTGCCTGGGTAGGCAAAATTTTTTTGATCCCAAATGCAAAAACGGATGCCAGGACGAAATGCAGGGTCGAATTCCAAACTTAAAAATGGTATTGCTTGCTGTTTTTAAAAATCAAGCTTTTTGATGCCTAAAGAAGAAAACTTGTGATGCCGGGGTCAGAAAAACTGGTGCCTGGGGAGGCAAATTTTTTTTGATCCCAAATGCAAAAACGGATGCCAGGACGAAATTCGGGGTCGAATTCCAAACTTAAAAATGGTATTGCTTGCTGTTTTTAAAAATCAAGCTTTTTGGTGCCTGAAGAAGAAAACGCGTGATGCCGGGGTCAGAAAAACTGGTGCCTGGGGAGGCAAATTTTTTTTGATCCCAAATGCAAAAACGGATGGCAGGACGAAATTCGGGGTCGAATTCCAAACTTAAAAATGGTATTGCTTGCTGTTTTTAAAAATCAAGCTTTTTGGTGCCTGAAGAAGAAAACGCGTGATGCCGGGGTCAGAAAAAATGATGCCTGGGTAGGCAAAATTTTTTTGATCCCAAATGCAAAAACGGATGCCAAGATGAGATTCACAGTAAAATTCCATGCTTAAAAAGTTTATTGATTGCTGTTTTTAAAAATCAAGCTTTTTGTGCCTGAAGAAGAAAACGCATGATGCCGGGGTCAGAAAAAGTGATGCTTGGGGAGGCAAATTTTTTTTGATCCCAAATACAGAAATGGATGCCACGGCGAGATTCGGGGTAGAATTCCATAGTTAAAAATGGTATTTCTTGCTGTTTTTAAAAATCAAGCTTTTTTTGCCTGAAGAAGAAAAGGCATGATGCCGGGGTCAGAAAAATTGGTGCCTGGGGAGGCAAATTTTTTTTTGTCCCAAATGCAAAAATGGATGCCAAGATGAGATTCGGGGTAGAATTCCATTCTTAAAAATGGTATTGCTTGCTGATTTTCAAAATTCCATACTTTAAGAATTCCATACTTAAAAATGGTACTGCTTGCTGTTTTTAAAAATCAAGCTTTTTGGTGCCTGAAGAAGAAAACGCGTGATGCCGGGGTCAGAAAAACTGGTGCCTGGGGAGGTAAAATTTTTTTGATCCCAAATGCAAAAACGGATGCCAGGACGAAATTCGGGGTCGAATTCCAATCTTAAAAATGGTATTGCTTGCTGTTTTTAAAAATCAAGCTTTTTGGTGCCTGAAGAAGAAAACGCGTGATACCGGGGTCAGAAAAACTGGTGCCTGGAGAGGTAAAATTTTTTTGATCCCAAATGCAAAAACGGATGCCAGGACGAAATTCGGGGTTGAATTCCATACTTAAAAATGGTATTGCTTGCTGTTTTTAAAAATGAAGCTTTTTCGTGCCTGAAGAAGAAAACGCGTGATGCCGGGGTCAGAAAAACTGGTGCCTGGGGAGGCAAATTTTTTTTGATCCCAAATGCAAAAATCCATGTCAGGATGAGTTTCGGGGTAGAATTCCATACTTAAAAATGGTATTGCTTGCTGTTTTTAAAAATCAGTCTTTTTGTGCCTGAAGAAGAAAACACGTGATACCGGGGTCAGAAAAAATGATGCCTGGGGAGGCAAATATTTTTTGATCCCAAATGCAAAAACGGATGCCAGGACGAAATTCCGGGTCGAGTTCCAAACTTAAAAATGGTATTGCTTGCTGTTTTTAAAAATCAAGCTTTTTGGTGCCTGAAGAAGAAAACATGTGATGCCGGGGTCAGAAAAACTGGTGCCTGGGTAGGCAAAATTTTTTTGATCCCAAATGCAAAAACGGATGCCAGGACGAAATGCAGGGTCGAATTCCAAACTTAAAAATGGTATTGCTTGCTGTTTTTAAAAATCAAGCTTTTTGATGCCTAAAGAAGAAAACTTGTGATGCCGGGGTCAGAAAAACTGGTGCCTGGGGAGGCAAATTTTTTTTGATCCCAAATGCAAAAACGGATGCCAGGACGAAATTCGGGGTCGAATTCCAAACTTAAAAATGGTATTGCTTGCTGTTTTTAAAAATCAAGCTTTTTGGTGCCTGAAGAAGAAAACGCGTGATGCCGGGGTCAGAAAAACTGGTGCCTGGGGAGGCAAATTTTTTTTGATCCCAAATGCAAAAACGGATGGCAGGACGAAATTCGGGGTCGAATTCCAAACTTAAAAATGGTATTGCTTGCTGTTTTTAAAAATCAAGCTTTTTGGTGCCTGAAGAAGAAAACGCGTGATGCCGGGGTCAGAAAAAATGATGCCTGGGTAGGCAAAATTTTTTTGATCCCAAATGCAAAAACGGATGCCAAGATGAGATTCACAGTAAAATTCCATGCTTAAAAAGTTTATTGATTGCTGTTTTTAAAAATCAAGCTTTTTGTGCCTGAAGAAGAAAACGCATGATGCCGGGGTCAGAAAAAGTGATGCTTGGGGAGGCAAATTTTTTTTGATCCCAAATACAGAAATGGATGCCACGGCGAGATTCGGGGTAGAATTCCATAGTTAAAAATGGTATTTCTTGCTGTTTTTAAAAATCAAGCTTTTTTTGCCTGAAGAAGAAAAGGCATGATGCCGGGGTCAGAAAAATTGGTGCCTGGGGAGGCAAATTTTTTTTTGTCCCAAATGCAAAAATGGATGCCAAGATGAGATTCGGGGTAGAATTCCATTCTTAAAAATGGTATTGCTTGCTGATTTTCAAAATTCCATACTTTAAGAATTCCATACTTAAAAATGGTACTGCTTGCTGTTTTTAAAAATCAAGCTTTTTGGTGCCTGAAGAAGAAAACGCGTGATGCCGGGGTCAGAAAAACTGGTGCCTGGGGAGGTAAAATTTTTTTGATCCCAAATGCAAAAACGGATGCCAGGACGAAATTCGGGGTCGAATTCCAATCTTAAAAATGGTATTGCTTGCTGTTTTTAAAAATCAAGCTTTTTGGTGCCTGAAGAAGAAAACGCGTGATACCGGGGTCAGAAAAACTGGTGCCTGGAGAGGTAAAATTTTTTTGATCCCAAATGCAAAAACGGATGCCAGGACGAAATTCGGGGTTGAATTCCATACTTAAAAATGGTATTGCTTGCTGTTTTTAAAAATGAAGCTTTTTCGTGCCTGAAGAAGAAAACGCGTGATGCCGGGGTCAGAAAAACTGGTGCCTGGGGAGGCAAATTTTTTTTGATCCCAAATGCAAAAATCCATGTCAGGATGAGTTTCGGGGTAGAATTCCATACTTAAAAATGGTATTGCTTGCTGTTTTTAAAAATCAGTCTTTTTGTGCCTGAAGAAGAAAACACGTGATACCGGGGTCAGAAAAAATGATGCCTGGGGAGGCAAATATTTTTTGATCCCAAATGCAAAAACGGATGCCAGGACGAAATTCCGGGTCGAATTCCAAACTTAAAAATGGTATTGCTTGCTGTTTTTAAAAATCAAGCTTTTTGGTGCCTGAAGAAGAAAACGCGTGATGCCGGGGTCAGAAAAACTGGTGCCTGGGGAGGCAAATTTTTTTTGATCCCAAATGCAAAAACGGATGCCAGGACGAAATTCCGGGTCGAATTCCAAACTTAAAAATGGTATTGCTTGCTGTTTTTAAAAATCAAGCTTTTTGGTGCCTGAAGAAGAAAACTTGTGATGCCGGGGTCAGAAAAACTGGTGCCTGGGGAGGCAAAATTTTTTTGATCCAAAATGCAAAAACGGATGGCAGGAAGAAATTCGGGGTCGAATTCCAAACTTAAAAATGGTATTGCTTGCTGTTTTTAAAAATCAAGCTTTTTGGTGCCTGAAGAAGAAAACGCGTGATGCCGGGGTCAGAAAAAATGATGCCTGGGTAGGCAAAATTTTTTTGATCCCAAATGCAAAAACGGATGCCAAGATGAGATTCACAGTAAAATTCCATGCTTAAAAAGTTTATTGATTGCTGTTTTTAAAAATCAAGCTTTTTGTGCCTGAAGAAGAAAACGCATGATGCCGGGGTCAGAAAAAGTGATGCTTGGGGAGGCAAATTTTTTTTGATCCCAAATACAGAAATGGATGCCACGGCGAGATTCGGGGTAGAATTCCATAGTTAAAAATGGTATTTCTTGCTGTTTTTAAAAATCAAGCTTTTTTTGCCTGAAGAAGAAAAGGCATGATGCCAGGGTCAGAAAAATTGGTGCCTGGGGAGGCAAATTTTTTTTTGTCCCAAATGCAAAAATGGATGCCAAGATGAGATTCGGGGTAGAATTCCATTCTTAAAAATGGTATTGCTTGCTGATTTTCAAAATTCCATACTTTAAGAATTCCATACTTAAAAATGGTACTGCTTGCTGTTTTTAAAAATCAAGCTTTTTGGTGCCTGAAGAAGAAAACGCGTGATGCCGGGGTCAGAAAAACTGGTGCCTGGGGAGGTAAAATTTTTTTGATCCCAAATGCAAAAACGGATGCCAGGACGAAATTCGGGGTCGAATTCCAATCTTAAAAATGGTATTGCTTGCTGTTTTTAAAAATCAAGCTTTTTGGTGCCTGAAGAAGAAAATGCGTGATGCCGGGGTCAGAAAAACTGGTGCCTGGGGAGGCAAATTTTTTTTGATCCCAAAAGTAAAAAAGGATGCCAGGACGAAATGCAGGGTCGATTTCCAAACTTAAAAATGGTATTGCTTGCTGTTTTTAAAAATCAAGCATTTTGGTGCCTAAAGAAGAAAACGCGTGATGCCGGGGTCAGAAAAACTGGTGCCTGGGGAGGTAAAATTTTTTTGATCCCAAATGCAAAAACGGATGCCAGGACGAAATTCGGGGTCGAATTCCAATCTTAAAAATGGTATTGCTTGCTGCTTTTAAAAATCAAGCTTTTTGGTGCCTAAAGAAGAAAACGCGTGATGCCGGGGTCAGAAAAAATGATGCCTGGGTAGGCAAAAATTTTTTGATCCCAAATGCAAAAACGGATGCCAGGACGAAATGCAGGGTCGAATTCCAAACTTAAAAATGGTATTGCTTGCTGTTTTTAAAAATGAAGCTTTTTCGTGCCTGAAGAAGAAAACGCGTGATGCCGGGGTCAGAAAAACTGGTGCCTGGAGAGGTAAAATTTTTTTGATCCCAAATGCAAAAACGGATGCCAGGATGAGATTCCGGGCAGAATTCCACACTTAAAAATGGTATTGCTTGCTGTTTTTAAAAATCAAGATTTTTCGTGCCTAAAAAAGAAAACGCGTGATGCCGGGGTCAGAAAAATTGGTGCCTGCGGAGGCAAATTTTTTTTTATGCCAAATGCAAAAATGGATGCCAAGATGAGATTCTGGGTAGAATTCCATACTTAAAAATGGTATTGCTTGCTGATTTTCAAAATTCCATACTTTAAGAATTCCATACTTAAAAATGGTATTGCTTGCTGTTTTTAAAAATGAAGCTTTTTGGTGCCTATAGAAGAAAATGCGTGATGCCGGGGTCAGAAAAAGTGATGTTTGGGGAGGCAAATTTTTTTTGATTCCAAATGGAAAAATGGATGCCAGGATGAGATTCGGGGTTGAATTCCATACTTAAAAATGGTATTGCTTGCTGTTTTTAAAAATCAAGCTTTTTGGTGCCTAAAGAAGAAAACGCGTGATGCCGGGGTCAGAAAAAGTGATGTCTGGGGAGGCAATTTCTTTTGATCCCAAATGAAAAATGGATGCCAGGATGAGATTGAGGGAAGGAAATGCGTGATGCCGGGGTCAGAAAAAGTGGTTTCTGGGGAGGCAAAAATTTTTTGATACCAAATGCAAAAATGGATGCCAGGATGAGATTCGGGGTAGAATTCCATCCTTAAAAATGATATTGCTTGCTGTTTTTAAAAATCAAGCTTTTTCGTGCCTAAAAAAGAATACGCGTGATGCCGGGCTCAGAAAAATTGGTGCCTGGGGAGGCATTTTTTTTTATCCCAAATGCAAAAATGGATACCAAGATGAGATTTAGGGTAGAATTCCATACTTAAAAATGGTATTGGTTGCTGTTTTTAAAAATCAAGCTTTTTGGTGCCTAAAGAAGAAAACGCGTGATGCCGGGGTCAGAAAAAGTGATGTTTGGGGAGGCAAATTTTTTTTGATTCCAAATGGAAAAATGGATGCCAGGATGAGATTCGGGGTAGAATTCCATACTTAAAAATGGGATTGCTTTCTGTTGTTAAAAATCAAGCTTTTTTTGCCTGAAGAAGAAAACGCCTGATGCCGGGGTCAGAAAAATTGGTACCTGGGGAGGCAAATTTTTTTTGATCCCAAATGCAAAAATGGATGCCAGGACGAGATTCGGGGTAGAATATCCTACTTAAAAATGGTATTGCTTGCTGTTTTTAAAAATCAAGATTTTTCGTGCCTAAAAAAGAAAACGCGTGATGCCGGTGTCAGAAAAATTGGTAGCTGGTGAGGCAAATTTTTTTTGATCCCAAATGCAAAAATGGATGCCAGGATGAGATTCGCGGCAGAATTCCATACTTAAAAATGGTATTGCTTGCTGTTTTTAAAAATCATGCTTTTTCGTGCCTAAAAAAGCATACGCGTGATGCCGGGGTCAGAAAAATTGGTAGCTGGTGAGGCAAATTTTTTTTGATCCCAAATGCAAAAATGGATGCCAGGATGAGATTCGCGGCAGAATTCCATACTTAAAAATGGTATTGCTTGCTGTTTTTAAAAATCAAGCTTTTTGTGCCTGAAGAAGAAAACGCATGATGCCGGGGTCAGAAAAATTGGTGCCTGGGGAGGCAAAAAATTTTTGATCCCAAATGCAAAAATGGATGCCAAGATGAGATTCACAGTAGAATTCCATACTTAAAAAGTTTATTGCTTGCTGTTTTTAAAAATCAAGCTTTTTGGTGCCTAAAGAAGAAAACGCGTGATGCCGGGGTCAGAAAAAGTGATGTTTGGGGAGGCAAATTTTTTTTGATTCCAAATGCAAAAATGGATGCCAGGATGAGATTCGGGGTAGAATTCCATACTTAAAAATGGGATTGCTATCTGTTGTTAAAAATCAAGCTTTTTTTGCCTGAAGAAGAAAACGCCTGATGCCGGGGTCAGAAAAAGTGATGTCTGGGGAGGCAATTTCTTTTGATCCCAAATGAAAAATGGATGCCAGGATGAGATTGAGGGAAGGAAATGCGTGATGCCGGGCTCAGAAAAAGTGGTTTCTGGGGAGGCAAATTTTTTTTGATACCAAATGCAAAAATGGATGCCAGGATGAGATTCGGGGTAGAATTCCATCCTTAAAAATGATATTGCTTGCTGTTTTTAAAAATCAAGCTTTTTCGTGCCTAAAAAAGAATACGCGTGATGCCGGGGTCAGAAAAATTGGTGCCTGGGGAGGCCAATTTTTTTTGATCCAAAACACAAAAATGGATGCCAGGATGAGATTCGGGGTAGAATTCCATACTTAAAAATGGTATTGCTTGCTGTTTTTAAAAATCAAGCTTTTTGTGCCTGAAGAAGAAAACGCATGATGCCGGGGTCAGAAAAATTGGTAACTGGGGAGGCAATTTTTTTTTGATCCCAAATGCAAAAATGGATGCCAGGACGAGATTCGGGGTAGAATATCCTACTTAAAAATGGTATTGCTTGCTGTTTTTAAAAATCAAGATTTTTCGTGCCTAAAAAAGAAAACGCGTGATGCCGGTGTCAGAAAAATTGGTAGCTGGTGAGGCAAATTTTTTTTGATCCCAAATGCAAAAATGGATGCCAGGATGAGATTCGCGGCAGAATTCCATACTTAAAAATGGTATTGCTTGCTGTTTTTAAAAATCAAGCTTTTTCGTGCCTAAAAAAGAATACGCGTGATGCCGGGTCAGAAAAATTGGTGCCTGGGGAGGCCAATTTTTTTTGATCCAAAACACAAAAATGGATGCCAGGATGAGATTCCGGGTAGAATTCCATACTTAAAAATGGTATTGCTTGCTGTTTTTAAAAATCAAGCTTTTTGTGCCTGAAGAAGAAAACGCATGATGCCGGGGTCAGAAAAATTGGTGCCTGGGGAGGCAAAATTTTTTTGATCCCAAATGCAAAAACGGATGCCAAGATGAGATTCACAGTAGAATTCCATACTTAAAAAGTTTATTGCTTGCTGTTTTTAAAAATCAAGCTTTTTGGTGCCTAAAGAAGAAAACGCGTGATGCCGGGGTCAGAAAAAGTGATGTTTGGGGAGTCAAATTTTTTTTTATTCCAAATGGAAAAATGGATGCCAGGATGAGATTCGGGGTAGAATTCCATACTTAAAAATGGGATTGCTTTCTGTTGTTAAAAATCAAGCTTTTTTTGCCTGAAGAAGAAAACGCCTGATGCCGGGGTCAGAAAAATTGGTACCTGGGGAGGCAAATTTTTTTTGATCCCAAATGCAAAAATGGATGCCAGGACGAGATTCGGGGTAGAATATCCTCCTTAAAAATGGTATTGCTTGCTGTTTTTAAAAATCAAGATTTTTCGTGCCTAAAAAAGAAAACGCGTGATGCCGGTGTCAGAAAAATTGGTAGCTGGTGAGGCAAATTTTTTTTGATCCCAAATGCAAAAATGGATGCCAGGATGAGATTCGCGGCAGAATTCCATACTTAAAAATGGTATTGCTTGCTGTTTTTAAAAATCAAGCTTTTTCGTGCCTAAAAAAGAATACGCGTGATGCCGGGGTCAGAAAAATTGGTTCCTGGGGAGGCCAATTTTTTTTGATCCAAAACACAAAAATGGATGCCAGGATGAGATTCGGGGTAGAATTCCATACTTAAAAATGGTATTGCTTGCTGTTTTTAAAAATCAAGCTTTTTGTGCCTGAAGAAGAAAACGCATGATGCCGGGGTCAGAAAAATTGATACCTGGGGAGGCAAATTTTTTTTGATCCCAAATGCAAAAATGGATGCCAGGACGAGATTCGGGGTAGAATATCCTACTTAAAAATGGTATTGCTTGCTGTTTTTAAAAATCAAGATTTTTCGTGCCTAAAAAAGAAAACGCGTGATGCCGGTGTCAGAAAAATTGGTAGCTGGTGAGGCAAATTTTTTTTGATCCCAAATGCAAAAATGGATGCCAGGATGAGATTCGCGGCAGAATTCCATACTTAAAAATGGTATTGCTTGCTGTTTTTAAAAATCAAGCTTTTTCGTGCCTAAAAAAGAATACGCGTGATGCCGGGGTCAGAAAAATTGGTGCCTGGGGAGGCCAATTTTTTTTGATCCAAAACACAAAAATGGATGCCAGGATGAGATTCAGGGTAGAATTCCATACTTAAAAATGGTATTGCTTGCTGTTTTTAAAAATCAAGCTTTTTGTGCCTGAAGAAGAAAACGCATGATGCAGAGTGGGGTTTTTTCCCCCCAAATTTGGCAACTTTAAGATGTATGGTGTTCAGCTCCAGAGGTGATATTCAGCAGGTTCTGACCATTTCTGGAGAACCGGAAGTAGAAATTTTGAGTAGTCTGGAGAACCAGCAAATACCACCTCTGATTGGCCCCGCCCCATCTCTGCTCTGCCTCCCATTGAGTCCCAGCTGATTGGCTGGGTCTTCTTTGGTTGCCCTGCACAGGAGAACGGAGCTGGAAAGCAGGTTAGTGGGGTGAAGAGGGAATGGGGATTTTACAGTATCCTTCCCCTGCCATGCCTATCAAGCCATGCCACGCCCACCACAGAACCGGTAGTAAAAAAGTTTGAATCCCACCACTGTTCAGCTCCCAGAATTTGCAACTTGCATGCTGCTGGGATTCTGGGAGATGAAATCCACACATCTTGAAGTTGCCACACTTTTAAAAATTGCCGACCTAATACACAAATATTTGAGATGACATAACTTTCCAGTACAATAATAAAGCAAATACCAGTATGCCACAATTTCCACCACTCCAATGGATTTGAAATGGAGCGATTACAAACAAAACAAAAATGCCAAAGTCAACTCAGTACTTAGGGCTTCCCAGTTGAAATTTTGGCACGAGATAGGAGATTTTATGGCAAATTTATCAGTCTCTGAGAAAAAAAAATATGGAAGTGAACAGTCTTTTTGATGTGGAATAGTAAATTTATGCTATCGTTGGTTCCGCTGTGATCTGGAATATCAAAAGCAAGGGAAAAAAAAGATGGTTGTGAAAAAGTCTTAAAGGTAACTCGGGAATCCCATGAACAAAAAATTCAATAAATGAGACATAAACTGGATAGAATTAGCATAAATAAACAGTCTGAAATATGGCTCTAATGAACAAGGTAAAGAATATTTGTCTTTTTCTGTTTTACTGCTCAAACTTTCTTTGTTGTCTTTGGTTGTCTTCTACTGTTCATTTTGTACTGAGGATAAAGAACGTGCTCAGATAAAACTATGTGTCTTTGCTTTTTGCAATGGTTTTGAGGATTATGGCATTGCCATCAGCTAAACAAGGCTAACTCTTGTTAAGCTTTTTCTCACTGGATTTTAGGAGAGCCTTTAACAAGAGCTTTCCCAAGCAAACAAATATAGCATGCTTGAAGGGAGCAATTCTGCAGAGCTGTGCATCTTGCTTATGTGGCTGAAAGGGATACTGTACACCCAAGGTTACATGTGAATAACACTGAGCCTTGAAATACACCTGTCTTTTACCTGCAAAAGTGCTGTGCACAAATGGAACCCCGTATGGGAGTCACATTGCAAGATATTATGGAATGATGAATCAAGAGCGACAGTGCCCAGTGCTTGAAGTTGTAGGACCACACAATCACACACACGTAGTCCTCAATTTACAACAGTTCATTTTAGTGAACGTCTGGATTTATAACGGCACTGAAAAAAATGACATATGATCAATTTTTCACACTATTCCCCCATTGCAGCATCCCCAGGGTTCATGTGATTTGCATTCAGACACCTGACACCTGACTCTGTCATGCCCCTGTCGGGGTCTGAATTCAAGGAGGAAGACAAACAGCTGATAGGGAGTGGGAGTGTGGCTCTGTTGATTGTGGAGGAAACTGTGGAAGGGCAAAGTCCGGCTGGGCAGAGTAGGAGAGAGGTAGAATAACGGTGAGGGAGTTCAGAAGAAGACCCAGGCCCACCCCCTCTTCATCCTAGGGCACGCAGGTAGGAATGGAGAAGAGAGCAACATGGATTGCGTGGCTTACGGGGGAGGAAAGGGCCCTGATTCCCTTCATTAGCCACAGCTGGGAATGAGAGATTAAAAGAAATGCATGCTGAGTGCAGCAGCTGCTGGGAGCAAACGTGAGTTTATCTTGTGTTGACTTTGCTTATCTGTGTTCCTAGCATCTTCCCAACTGTGTTGCGTTATTGCCGTGCCTTCACGTCTGGAATTCTTGCTTTTGTCCTGCTGGACTAATTACTTCATTTTGCCTTGATTGGACTTATAGTTACAGTTTTTGTTGACCATGTTTTGGACTTGATTCTCTGCAGCCAAAGACTGTTCCTGGGACAGTTTTTCTTCAGTCCAGAAGCCAACCAGGACATTGAAGGCAAAGTTGGAGCTAATAAAGGGACTCCTAGTGATTATCTGACTGTGTTGCCTTTGTGCCACGCCCCTTTGGGTCATCACAGACTCACATGTTTGACAGTTGAAGTGTCATCATGTGTTCCCCTTTTGCGACTGTCCGACAAGCAACGGGGAAGCCAGATTTACACAGCAATCGTGTTCCTAATTTAAGAACTGCAGTGACTCACTTAACAAGCACGGCCAGAAAAGTCGTAAAACGGGGGCAAGGCTCATTTAACAAATGTCTCACTTAGCAACATACATTTTGGGCTCCATAGTGGCTGTTAAGTTGAGGACTACCTGTAATAGTTGATCTTGAGACAGGACATCAAACTCATGCTTCGTTTTATTCAAAAAAACCCAGTTTCAACCTCCTCCCCGTTATGGGAAGTAAGAGGGGAGATCTGATAGATCTTAAAAAGGATTCCTGCAAAGCAATCTTGCTGAATCCTTTGCAGCTGACCTTACATGAACTTCAGCAGAGCACACTGTGGGGAAGAGGATCAGGTTATAAACCTTTTTTGCCTTGTAAATAATTGAGCAGCACAATAAAGATTCAGCTACAATCCATCAACGAAGGGACCGGAATAGTTGGCTTGGCTTTTTTCAAGCAGAAAATTAAGGCCTCCTTTGAGAAAAATGTTTTTTTTTTTTTTTTTAAAGGATAAAGAAAGAAAGAAAGAAAATCACTGAATTAATAAATGGGGGGAAATTCTGTATTTTACGAGGGATTTCTATCACTCCAGTTATGGAGTGTAATTTAAAGCTTGCCGCTCTCGAAATGTAGACAGCAATGAATTTAGAGTCACAAGGGCATAACAATATTGCAAATTGGCTCTTTCAATGGGGAAATGTGTAGATTTCAGGGAAGGGTCTGGTGAATTATTGTAATCCTTAAAAGTGCTCCTTGCAGTCTGTTGTTCTGCAGTCTTGCTTCCTTCTTTTTGGAGTCCTGTTGAGAAAGTTTGGCTTCCTTAAAGCCGAAAGAATATCCTTCGAATAAAATCTCTTAGGAAATTTGGGCAGGAACTCCCTAAGCACCTGGCAAAAATTTCCATCCTAAATTGGGAATTATTTTTTTTAAAAAAAAAATCCAATGAATTACAGTTCCCATAAGGCCTGGCCAGCAAGTTATGAAATGCCGGCAGTCCTCAACTTAATAATTGAGCCCCACATTTCTGATGCTAAGTGAGACGGCGATTCAGTGAATTTTGACCCCATTTTACAACCCTTCTTGCCACAGTGAAGTGAATCCCTGCAGTTGCTAAACCAGTGACAAGGTTTGTAAATGGATCTGGCTTCCCCATTCTGCTTGTCAGAAGGTTGCTAAAAGGGGATCGCATGACTTGTGCGACAGTGAGGCCATTGCAAATATGAATCAGTTGTCCGGTGTCTGGATTTTAATCATGTGACCATGGGGAGTTCTGCAAACGGATGTTTGAAAAACAGTCATAAGTCGCCTTTTTCAGGGCCTGGTTGACTAGATGATGGGTTGGAGCTGAAGAAGCTCCTTGGATGAGAAGTGAAACCTCTGCAAACCCCCCCCCCCAAAAAAAAAAAGTCTAGTTGCCTCCTGAAAAAGGGATGATTGAGAATCTGAGGTGGAGACCCTTTGAGAGCTGTATGCAACAAAATTTCATTTTAATGTATGCCAATTAGCGTACATTCAAAGTGACAGTAAATTCTGTTCTGTTCTGTTCTGTTCTGTTCTGTTCTGTTCTGTTCTGTTCTGTTCTACTCTACTCTACTCTACTCTACTCTACTCTACCCTACCTACCCTACCCTACCCTATTCCTATTCTATCCTAATTCCTATCCCTATCCCTATCCTAATTTCTGTCCTATCCTAACCCATCCTATCCTATCCCATCCCATTTCTATCCTATTTTTATTCTATTCTATTTTATTCCATTCCATTCCATTCTAATTCCTACCCTATCCTATCCTAATTCCTATTCTATTCTATTCTATTCTAATTCCTATCCTATCCTATTGTTATTATATTCTATTCCATTCCATTCTGTTCTAACTCCTATCCAATCCTATTCTAATTCCTATTCTATTCTATTCTAATTCTAATTCTTATCCTATCCTAATTTCTATTCTATTCTATTCCTGTTCTATTGTATTCTAATTCATATCCTATCCCACTGTTATTCTATTCTATTCCATTCTGCTCTAATTCCTATCCAATCCTATCCTAATTCCTATTCTACTCTATTCTAATTCCTATCCTATCCTAATTTCTCTTCTCTTTTCTTCTCTTCTCATTAGACTCATTTCCAAATGTGGTCAGGCAATCCCCCCTGCTTGTCAGCCCCCAAAGGTTTTTGCCTTACTCTCCCTTTGGGCGAACTCTGTACATGCCCAGAGACTCTCACCGTTCAGAAAAACATCCCGAGAACAGAAGCCGAGAGGAATCAACGACCCAGCCACGGCGAAAGCGCATCGCGCGTGGTCTTCGCAAAGGGCAACGCCAACTTCTCTTTCCCCCGTGGAGAAGCACCCCCGGCTCTCGTCCCTCTCGCTCCTTCCCGGCGGCGGGGCCGCGGATTCTCCACCCCCAACTTCTGCTCCGGCAGGTAGCCCCGGGGGACGCGGCAAGAAACTCGGGGCATGCTCAGAGACACGCGTGTTCGCCATCCTCCGGGGCACGCACGCCTGCCTGCCTGCCTGCCTTTTTCTTTGCAACGCTGCGCCTCTTGCAAGACTCGCAAGCATCCTCTTCCAGCGCCCCGGGGTGCGCGGAGACGCGGCGGCCGGGCAGGGGAAGCGCGGGGCGGAGCCGGGCGAGGAGGAGGAGGCGGCGGCCCGCCGGGCGAATTGCCTACTGTCGACCTGCCCCTCCGAGCCTTCGCGTCACGCGGGGCTGGGTCTCAGATCGCGGTGGCGGCGGCGGCGGCGGCGGCGGCCTCCCAGCTCAGCCGTCGCCAGCGGGCTAAGCGAGGCGAGGCGAGGCGAGGGCCATGGAGCCCGGACGGGATGCTGCTCCCCGCTTGCCCGCGACGCTGTGATCCTCGCCCGCTCGGGCGGCCAAGGCGCAGCGCGAAGAGCGGCCCGCCATGGAAGCGGCGTCTGCAGAGCCGCGGTCCCCGGGCGCGCTGGGACCGCTGGCTGCGCTCTGCTTGGGTAAGTCGAGGCCAGCCCGATCCGACGCGGAATTCGGACCCTGGACCTTTGGGGAGGGGGTTCTTCCAGGTGCCCCGGGTGGGTGGGGGCGGGAGGAGAAGATAGAGGAACCCCAGGTGTAGGGCAGGTGGAGATCAGCCCTCCCCCCCCCAGGTTGGACAGGTAGGGGCATCTAGTCATGGGACCCGCAGGAAGCCGGGCGAAGAGGGCGTCTGGAGTCCTTGCGCGCACTTTCCCACCCGGGTCCGCTCGATCTGGGCGCCTGGGAGCGCTTCCTGCGCGGGGAGAGCCGCAGACGCCCCGCGGGACATCCTCGGGGACTCCTAAGGTCACACAATTCCCCCCCCCCCCCAATACACACACACGCACACACCGGGGAAATCCAGGATCCACTCAACTGAAGGTGCACCTTGGAAAGGAAAAGCGTTTTTACGCTTTTGCGCAGGTTCACCTGGATAGGGTTTTGCGCTGTTGGCGGGTCCCGAGTGGGGAGAGCGGGAGTCGTGCATGGCTGCAGTCTTCAGCAGGCGAGCACGCGTGTTTTTCCTCGTGCAAGGGCACTGCGGGATTGAAGTGACATCAGCTTTGTTTGCTGGAGTGAAGGCGGGGGTGATGGTTCCAGCTGCCACACCAGGGGTTGGTGTAAGTTCCGCAGTCGGAGTGGGGCCTGTGGTTTTTAAGGTGGGGTGCGTGGAGGGAAGGTGGAGTTGGTTTTCTCTCTCTCTCTCTCTCTCTCTCTGGAGCGGCTTTGGCTAAGTTGGTAGGCAAGAGTGAGGAAGGCAAGAAGCCACGATTCCATTTTGCAACAAGTTTGGGCAGTTTGGGTTAAGGAGGGCTTGATTTGTTGCTGATGACATCATAGAAATTCTATCGCGTTCGGGACATTTAAAACAACAACAACACTTTTATTAATGCAATCCATTGAAAATGTCCAGATATGAATAATACATAGAAAAAGCAATCTTTCTTTTAAAAAAAATGAAGAACCACATTTTAGAATAGATTTTTAGTTAGCTCAAAGGCAGGAAATGCACTTATAAAAGCCATTATGAGATAATAATGCAACTATAAAGTCGGTTATAAGCTTACCTGGGAAGCCCATTTAGTTCACTCAGGCTTATTTCTAAACAGCTGCATCAATCTGGACTGTAAGGCAAACATTAAGTTGTGACTCTTGTCGTAGGATAGAAAAGGAATGTAATGATTTCCTGGCCCAGGAAGTCAAATAGTCTGCAAAATTTCACTGCATAAGCCGGAACATAGCAATAACTTTCCGGTCCTTATAATTATGACTCTTTGTGCTAACCTGTTCTTTTGGCACCCCTTTAATGTCTCTGCTCAATTAAAAAATTCTGGAACTTGTAATATTTTGTTATTGAGGTATATTTATTTTATGTAGTAGCCTATTTGGTCTGATACCGATTTCAGAAAAGCTTGCAATGTTATGTTCATAGGCTTTATGGCAGGGGTGTCCAACCTTGGCAACTTTAAGACTTGGGGACTTCAACTCCCAGAATTCCTCAGCCAGCAAAACTACTACAGAAGCCTGATGATGGCAGATGAGATTCTGCTGAAACGTTGCTACAACTTTAAAAGCACCACTACTATGACCTGGGAAAATACCCGAACAAAGCTGAATGCCATACATACATACATACATACATACATACATACATATATATATATATATATATATATATATATATATACACACACACATATATATACATACATACATACATACATACATACATACATACATACATACATATAAATGAGCCTTGCCATTTATGCTTAATTTAGGGGCAGTGGTCCACAAATATTTTGGTTTCAGGACCCTTTTACATCCTTAAGAATAACCGAGGACCTCAAAGAACATTGTTGGATAGGAATTGTATCTATCAGCATTTGCTGCATTAGAAATTAAAACGGAGACATTTAAAAATATTTGTTGATTTGGCTTTGTGGATCCCCAGAGGTCCATAGCTGTAGTAGAAGGACAGGCTGAGCCTGGGGATGGCAGAGTCAAGTAAGTAATCAGCCTGGAGTCTTTAAGCTCCTAATCTAAGATCAGTGGAAGTCATTGATACTAGATACAATTTGGAGCCAGGAGCCTGAGGGAATTGAAAGTGAGGATGTATAAATGTACAGATTTTTAGTTTTGGTGGATAAACATTGAGTGGGGAAAAAACAACAACACCAGGGATGTAAGCAGCTGCCTCCCCCTCTTCCCCTCCCCCAGGTCTATTTTCTCCTTTCTGCCATCAACAGGAATGCTATTAATAGAAATAACATAAAAAAGCCAGAGTCTTTGGGAATACTGTGATGTAGTTTTAATGAAAGGTGCCAGTGCTCTAGGCTATCGGCACCAAGGCTGAATTTTAAAGGCCTTTTCAGGTCACATCAAGCATTCCGCCTATTCAGCGGAGCAAGCCAGTTGTAGCTTCTTCAGGAAGACCTGTTTAAACAGCCTGTCTAGGTTGGGACTCTATGGAGATTCTGAGTCATTCACGTCAGGATTGTTCCAAAGGTGCTTTTTCAAGAAGCAACTGGACTTTCAGGTTTTTCTTTGAAGGCGTTTTGCTTCTCATCCAAGAAGCTACTAGACTAGACACAAGAACAATTTTTCCCCCAATGCCATCACTGCTAAACAAATAATTCCCTCAACACTGTCCAACTATTTACAAAGTCTGCACTACTATTACTATTAATCTTCTCATCACTCCTTATCGCCCATCCCCTCCCACTTGTGACTGTATGACTGTAACTTTGTCACTTGTATCCTAACGATCAGGGGTGGGATTCAATTTTTTTAACAACCGGTTCTGTGGGCATGGCTTTGGTGGTGGGCATGGCTTTGTAGTCATGTGACTGGGTGGGTGTAGCTTGGTGGTCATGTGACTGGCTGGGTGTGACCAACTCAACATCACTCACATAAAGGCACACATCTCCTCGCCTGGCCTCTCATGACTGTGGGGATGCTACAACAGTCATAAGTGCGAAAAACGGTCATAAGTCACTTTTTTCAGTGCCATTGTAGCTTTGAATGGTCACTCCACACAAGCAAAGTACCAGCAAAGGACAGGAAAAAAACTCCAGAGACGTTCCTGAGACAGGAAGTCCAGTCCTGCCAAGAATGTAATAAGGGTTAATGGAGAGGCAGTTTCTGTAAGCAACACCAGAATGTTTCCTTCCTGCCTTCCTTACAGGATTAGGCCAGTAATTTTTTCTAACAACCGGTTCTCCGAACTGCTTAGAATGTTAACAACCAATTCTAGCGAATAGGTATGAACTGGTAGAATCCCACCCTTGCTAACGATCTATATTGACTGTTTCCTAGTATGATTTGATTGCTTATTGTACCCTATGACTATTATTAACTCAAGAATGTATCTTTTTTTTTTATGTACATTGAGAGCATTTGCACCAAGACAAATTCCAATCACACTTGGTCAATAAAGAATTCTAAATTCTAAAAAAAACCTTCAGAGCTGAAGAAGCTTCTTGGATGAGAAGCGAAATACCTTCAAAGAAAAACCAGAAAGTCCAATTGCCTTTTGAAAAAGCACCCTGGGCACTTAGAATGGAGTATTTTAAGAAAAGTGTTTTTCCTTTACCCAGGGGAGTAAGGCTCCTGCTGAGATTGGACACTCCCAGCCTGTTCTCATTGCAAATATTTTTTTTTCTCCCAAGTCATGGGCTACTTGGGCTAGCATGGTTGGAGCCCCCTCCTCTGGATGTGAGATTACAATAACAGAACAATAACAGAGTCTTCTAGCCCCACCCACTGCCTAGGCAGGAAACCCTACACCACTTCAGACAAATCCAACATATTTTTAAAAACTTCCAGTGTTGAAGAATTACAACTTCTGGAGGCAAGTTGTTCCACTGATTAATTGTTCTAACTGTTGCTTCTCTCCTTGATTCGTTGCCATCCATGGTTTCTTCTCTTCTCTTTTGGTGTTTTGGAAAATAGGTTGACCCTCCTCCTCTTTGGGACAGTCCCTCAAATATTGGAACACTGCTATCATGTCATCCCTTTTTTCACTAGACTAGACATACCCAATTCCTGTGTCGTTGTTTTAGCTTCCCCTAATCTTTGGTTGTTGCTCTTCTCTGCACTTAAAAAGTCTTCCAACTTTCAGCTTCTCTCGCCTTCTTTCTCTTTGTTGTGTTGGCTTGGTTGCTGGTTGTTTCCTGTTATGGTGTCATTATATTCTTGGATGCAGGGGTCTCCAACCTTGGCAATGTTAACCCTGGCAGAGTTCAACCCCCAGAATTCGGGGAGTTGAAATCCGCCAGTCTTAAAGTTGCCAAGGTTGGAGGCCCCTGCTCTGAGCTGCCTAGAGCGATTTGGAGTCAGGACTCATCAAATCCATAAAGGAAATCAAAGGACAGACATGGTGACATGTTGTCATTGCAGCTTGTACTGACCGCCTAAGTGTGAGTCTTCTGGAGCTGTGTTTGGGATGTTGCACATGCCTCCCTGCTAAGCTGTGGTTTGCATAGGCAGGGACTTTGGAATAGATTGCATTGGACTGGTTGGCGCCATGCGTTGAAATCTCAGTTTTACACATTGTATTACAACGACCCGCTGGGTCATCAAGGAGCTAAAGTGTTAGCAGGAAAGGACTAGAAGGCGCTTGGAGGAGACCAAACCTGGGAGGTGCTGGGAAGTGTCTGAAAAGGTTGGGGAAGTCAGAGAGGGAAAAGCAGGGTTTAAAAGTCACCATGTTTGCAAAGGGCATGGACATGTAACAGACGCCAGGGTGGAAGAGAACATTCACCCATCTTAAAGTTGCCAAGTTTGAAAAATACTGGTATAACATGTCACAACACGGGAGTTAACTGTAGCTTATAAAAGGTAAAAGTAAAGGTTCCCCTCACGCATACCTGCTAGTCGTTTCCGGCTCTAAGGGTGGTGCTCATCTCTGTTACAAAGCCGAAGAGCCAGCACTGTCCAAAGACGTCTCCATGGCCATGTGGCAGGCATGACTCAACGTCGAAGGCGCACAGGATGCTGTTCCCTTCCCACCAAAGGGGTCCCTATTTTTCTACTTGCATTTTTGTTACCTGCTTTGGAACTGCTAGGTTGGTAGAAGCTGGGACAAGGAACGAGAGCTCACTCCCTTACGCGATGCTAGGGATTCGAACCGCCGAACTGCCGACCTTTCTGATCGACAAGCTCAGCGTCTTAGCCACTGAGCTACCCGTAGCTTATACAGACTACAATTAAGCAAATCATACTTCATCATGGTTAACACCTCCTTGGTATAGATCAGGGGTTTTTCAAACTTGGCAACTTTAAGACTGGTGGATTTCGGCTCCCAGATATTCTTAAGCCAGCCAAAATCCTATTTTTTTCCCATCAGATTTCCCACTTCACAAAATTTTGCCGGTATATGCCTCATTATTTTATTCATCGTTCTTTTACTTCAGACATCGTGAAAAGTTAAGCCCAGGCTGCCTTGTAAGCAACACTTTCTAAACATATCTGATATAGGTATGTTTTTGATCAATATCTTAGCATAAATGCCACCATTGTAACATCTAATTTGTGTTTTTGGATTTTCAAAACAGTGAATCTCTTCCTGACTGGGAAAATTGAGAGTGCAGTCCCTTCCTTAGGTAAGATAAATTTCCTTTTCATTATAATGTAAGTTTCATCATCTCCTTGGGGACTCATCAGCCCGGATAAGTATCATGTGAAGAAAAAGATGGGCCCTTTCAAAATACGTGAAAACGTATCGCATCAAAGCATTGATCACAAGAGGATGCTTGAGATGTTCCCTGCATGACTTCCTTAACCATTTGCTCATCAGATAGATGGTCAATAGCATCTTGTTACTATCTCTGGGGTCCAGAAACAACACCAGGACAACAAATTTAGAACTTTGCCCTGCCTCTAAAACTAATTTTGAAAGTAAAATGTGTATTGGTTTAGGAGAAAAATATTTTTTAAAAAAAAAAATCAATCGCTTCTCTGAATCAGCTAATCTCTTTTCTTTTTTCTTTTAATGGTACTTAGTTTTGCTTCGGAATTCTACCTGACAATGAGGAGATTTCTTAACCGGTTTTGCACATCATGTTTATTTCTTTGGCTCGCTTTGTGCAAAAAAAGGAAAAAAAATCCTTTTCTTTTGGCAGGCCTATTTAGGGTATTGATCCTCTGCTAGAAAAAAAAAGCCAGTTCCAGGGCATTTTAGCCAGGTGAGCAAAGAGTTTAGTAAAATAGAAGGAAGAGGAATTGATAAGGCAAAGATCAACCTAACGGTGTTTTTCTCTGAAAGGTGAAAAATGCTGTGGAGTTTTAACCTTCTGTTTCTGATGCTACCTCCAACAGCCGCTTGTAGTGGAAAACCAGAGCAGCATACAGAACGGCGTGGGGTCATTTACAGCCCTTCCTGGCCACTCAACTATCTTCCGGCCATGAACTGCAGCTGGTACATTCAAGGAGATCGTGGCGATGTCATCACTATTAGGTGAGTTGTATGATTATTATTTTTTAAAATTCCTTGTTGAGTTTCAGGTGTAGTTGAGGCTCACCTGTGACGGAGGTGTCTTCTATTGTAGGGGTCGCCAAACTTTTGGATCTCAGGGACCAGGAAACTCATAATTTTAAATCTTGTGGACCAGAGACCCTGGGAAACTCCCAAGAAAAGTCTGCGGGAAAATTCCCCACCCTATTTTCCTACCGATCAATTATTCTTTATTTGGGATCGCAAGATACTGTCTCCAGCTCCGTTCTCAGGGGAAAAGAGAGAGAGAGACTTTTGGTTTCATGCAAGGAAAGCAGCAGAAGCAGCAGAAGTCTTTCTTTCTCTTCCCCAAACTCTGCCAGAAATGAGTCTTTGTGAGACTTGTCGTGCCAGCGCAGCGTCTTAGAGCAGGAGGCCTTGCAGGGTCCCAAAGACTCATTTCTGGCACAGTTTGGGGGAGAGAAAGAAAGACTTTGGCTGCTTTCCTTGTATGCAGCCAAAAGCAGAAGAAGAAAGAAGCGGAAAGAAGCAGCCCGATGGCCAGGCCAGGCGTGTGGGGCAAGTTCCCCCACTCTCCCCTTTTCCCCCTCCCCTCACTACCTCATGTTGTTCACAATGCGAGTGATTCAAGCCTTGTGTTCCCACAGGCCATGTGGCCGGTACAGCCTTGTGTTCCCATGCAGCCTGGATTAATTGCTTTGGGGATGACATTTCTCTGCAGACCACCCAAATTTTCTCGCAGAGCACCAGTGGTTTCCGGCCCACTGGTTGGCGACCACTGTTCTATAGGGCTTTTCCTGGAGTTAAAACGTGGTTTTAGCTTCAGATGGAGTACACGATCAAAGTTAGGGTGAGTGTGCGGCGCGGACTGTGCTCACACATTGCACTAGGCCATGGTCTACTTTAAGCATGGTTTGATTGACCTGGTTGCGTTTACAGGTAGTCCTTGACTTACAATCACAATGTGAGCCCCAAATTTCAGTTGCTAAGGGAGACAGTAGTGAATCTTGCCCATTTGACGAGCTTTGTGACCACGGTTGTTAAGTGACTCACTGCAACTGTCTACTAACACGGTCTTAAGTGAATCTGGCTTCCCCATTGACTTGGCTTGTCAGAAGGTCGCAAAAAGGGATCACGTGATCCCAGGATCCTGCAATTGTCATAAATGCATGCCAGTTATCCATTTTGATCACTTGACCGGATGCAGCAATGGTTGTAAATGTGCAAAATGGTCATAAGTCACTTTTTGCAGTGCCGTCGTAACTTTGAATGGTCATTAAACAAATGGTTCTAAGTTAAGGGCTACCTGTACTGTATGGTAGAGGTAGTCCTTTGCTGCTGTATCATATCGTATGCTGTATGGCCCAGAATATTCCTAGGGTGTCCTCAACCCTAAATATAACGGTTGTGTTCATGCAATTGGCTGTGCTTGAAGAAGTCAACAAAATTTTGACTTAAGATGGAGGCAGAGTTCACACAGCAGCCTGAGCCACAAAGTACACAACCTTTTGTAGCCCACTTTAGTGTGTTGGGACTACCCTAGCCAGTAAATAGTTTGACCCGAGATGGCCAAAACAGTAACACAGGATTCAATATTTTATATTGGAATGTATACAAATAAAAATGCATTTGATTAAACAATTTTTTTGTTGAAAGAACTACAGACATTGTTACACAGTGGTGACACCTCAATTCAACAGACTCCAGATTTTACAGACATCCCACCAAAATAATCTGGAAGTGTAATTACGTCAGCAATTTACATCACTGAGTAATGATATATATGTCATTATGCAAATGATATACCTCACTCGGAGCTGTTTGTGCCATTTGGCTATTGCTGCCATTGATCTAATTGATGTGAATGATGTCATATGTGATCTAATGCACATTCAAGATTAATGGGGATCCTTCCCCTCCACCTGGTCTAATGAATTAACATTTCACTCTACCTTCAGTTACACTAACAAAAGGAATCTTGTTTGTAGCTCTTAAGCTACAGCTTATAAAAATGCTTTTGCCGATTAGTCATTGTGGCTTTGTTATAAGCTATCAGAATCACTCTGCCTGAATCATGTAAAAATAATGACAAAATTATTTACATATTAACAAATTATCTATCATATATCTCTTTTTCTATCTGTCTGTCTGTCTGTCTGTATATGTATATCTATCATCTATCATTCCTCCATCCATTAGCTATCATCTATCCATCCATCCATCCATCCATCATCTATCTATCTATCATCTGTCTGTCTGTTTGCCTATCTCTATTTTTCTATCCATCTTTTCTAACCGTATCTATCTTTCTCTAAATCTCTCTCTCTCTCTCTCTCTCTCATCTGTCTGTCTATCTATCTCTATTTTTCTATCCATCTTTTCTAACTATATCTATCTTTCTCTAAATCTATCTATCTATTATCTATCTATATGTATATCATCTATCTATCTATCTATCTATCTATCTATCTATCTATCTATCTATCTATCTTCTCTCTTCTGTCTCTTTCAATCAATTTATCTATCATCTATCTATCTGTATGTATGTATGTATATCTATCATCTATGATCCATAATCCATAATCTATAATCCATCCATCCATCCATCTTCTATCTTCTATCTTCTATCTTCTCTCTCTCTCTCTCTCTCCCTTCCTCCCTCCCTCTCTCTCTTTCTCTCTCTCAAATACAGGTAGTCCTCGATTTACGACCATTTGCTTAATCATCATTCAAAGTTACAGTGATGCTGAAAAAATACCTTACGACTGGTCCCCATACTTACGACAGGATCCTGGCAGGATCCTCCTTTCCGTGCCCAAAAATAACAACAAAACATACATCTCTGAAGTTCTTGAGAAGGTCAGGAGGCCAAGTGCCATCCCTCCCAAAGGACACCAATCTCTGATGGAAAGCAAGGTGTGAACCAGGTTGCCTTTCCTTCATTTGTATGTCATCTTCTTTTTTTTTTTTCTCCATCTTTTTGTCTTGGTAGTTTTAAGAACTTTGATGTGGAGGACTCTCCCAAATGCTCCATAGACTGGTTGATGATGGGTCCTTCTTCCAAAGGGGAGGAGTACAAAGTGTGTGGATCTTTTATCCCTCCTTCGTTCATCTCTGCCAGGGACCACATCTGGATTTTTTTCCACTCAGATCCATCAAGTTCAGCGCAGGCTCAGGGATTTCGCCTTTCTTACATTCGAGGTAAAATCTGCTCTTTTGCTTCATTCCATTTCTGGATATCATGTCTGTGTGAGAAATTAATTCCATTTCATTCTTGCAAGGATACTGGGGTGGCTTTCCGATAAAGAGAAGACAACGAACTGGAATAAGCTAACAGGGCTTAAGAGTAAATCAGAAATAAACTCACATCTCTCGGGTCCACGTCCAACACAATTTTCACTGTGACCTAGTTCACACCACAATGTGCATATGTCTTGATTTTGGCTCAGCATGTTGTATGAATATAGGTAGCCAGGAAGGTTTGCCAACTACATTTTATGGCGTGCTCCGCTATATGAACTCCACCCATCGTTTTTGTGCAACAAACAATATCGACTGATCATGGCTTAATGTGTTGTGTGAATCCAGCCATACTCCTGTTGTCAACTCATAAAATATTTCTATGGTCTTTCTAGAGTTGCCAACAGGAGGCTTGTGCAGCAGCTTGCAAAATCGAAACTGCATTCCATAAATGTTTTTCAAAGATAGTAGCTAGGTGACTGAAGTTTCTGCCTTGCAAATATCTAACTGGAGAGCATGATTGATGACTCTGGGCTATGGATGCGTCCCATTGGAGAATATGAATTATGATACACCCAGGGGGTGTGGGGAAAACCAGGGTCAAAGGTGACAATGAATGATGTGTCTCAGAGTCGGCTACACCCAGGCAGTGCCAGACATTTTAACTCCCAATAAATCCTTTTTAAGTTTTGGAAGTTTGGCTCGAGACTCATGATTTAAATGGGGGTAACTGCCGGAATCGTGACTCCTGTCTTCTCTCATGCCTTTTGTGAAGTCCTGCGGGCAAGGTCCTGCAGGAGAAAAGTGTAAAGTGATTTATGAGTAGAACGTTGCCCAGTTTAAGAGACAGAACTGTGGGGAGAATATTTTGCTTGGGAGCAGAAAGTTGTGTTTGCCAAGATAGAATTTCAGTGTTGTGTGGTGTTATGTTGCTGTTTGGTGAGTCTGACCCTCGTTTGTCTCTTCCCAAAGATTCGGCTAGTGGAGAGACCAGCAGACAATATTGAGCTATAGTTTAGTTGTGGAAGTTTTTAAAAAAAATGAAAGAAGGCAACAGTAAACTTGGTTTTGTTGGCAAGAAACCTGCCTAGATGTGTCTATCAAGTAGCACTTAGTTCAGTGAAACGTTATCTTTAATATCAGGATAGCAACCAGAGGCCACTCCAAACTTCATATAATCCATATACTCTATAGCTCTAATCCCAGTTTATTCATGAAAGCCTACTGGGTGAGTTTGGGCCAATCTCCAGGAGGCTGGGAGTTCTAGTCCTGCTTTGGGCATGAAATCCCTCTGGGTGACTTTGGGCCAGTCATCCCAACCACTTCACAGGTTTGCTGTAGGAAAAAGAGAAAGAGGAAAGAGTATTAGATGCTGCCTTAAGTTACTTACAAAGTAAGAAAGGTAGGATAAAAATCTAACACTGACATAAATCACTAATGCTTGCAGTAGAAGTTTCTAACTCCTCTCCCTGTCTTCGCAGGAAAGGTTGGCCAAGCCAGCTGCCAACCAGACGAATTCCACTGTCTCAATGGCAAATGCATCCCTATCACTTGGAAGTGCAACTCCATGGACGAATGTGGGGATAACTCGGACGAGAAAAACTGCAGCCTCCCCCCGACGGAGCCCCAATCCAACCTCTGTCCTTCAGGGACGTTCCAGTGCAACGTTGCCCATTCCATAAAGTGCTTGCTGAACGAGCTGAAATGCAACACTGTGAAAGACTGCAGCGATGGCTCCGATGAAGAAAATTGCCCCGATCTCTCTTGCGGCAAGAAATTGAGCAATTTCTACGGGTCATTTGCCTCGCCGGATTTGTACCGCCTGGACCGGAGTCGGGCCGACCTCTGTTGCACGTGGCAGGTGGACACGCAAGATAACCGCCACGTTCTTCTGCAGCTCAGTTTGCAGCTGGGCTACAAGGATTATGTGAAGGTGTACGACGGCTTAGAGGAGAAAGCCGACAGGCTGATCGAGATGCTCTCGTATCGGAATAACAAGCACATGGTCAGCCTGGAGTCCTCCAAGGGGCAGATGACCATCTTGTACTACGCCTGGTCGAAAAGCACCGGCCACGGGTTCAACGCAACCTATCAAGTCAAAGGGTATTGCCTCCCCTGGGAGCACCCGTGTGGGGATGATGAGGAGTGTTACTCCGATAAGCAGCACTGTGATGGGTGGTGGCATTGCGCCAACGGCAAGGACGAGGAGAACTGCCCCGCCTGTCAGAAGAACGAGTACCCCTGCGAGGGGAACAGCGGGCTGTGCTACTCCTTGCTCGACCGGTGCAACAACCAGAAGAACTGCCCCAACGGGTCAGATGAGAAGAACTGCTTTGTGTGCCAGCCAGGGAACTTCCACTGCGGCACCAACCTCTGCATTTTTGAGACCTGGCGTTGTGACGGCCAGGAGGATTGCCAGGATGGCAGCGATGAGCACAACTGCTTGGTGATCGTGCCGCGGAAGGTCATCACAGCTGCTCTGATCGGGAGCCTGGTCTGTGGGCTGCTGTTGGTGATCGCCTTGGGTTGTGCCTTCAAGCTCTACTCTCTGAGGAGCAGGGAATACCGGTGAGGAGACGAGGATGCTGTTGGGACTGTGTTCTGACCCAGCTCTTCAAACATGACAAACCCTGTGAAGTGAACTCAAAGATTCCTTTAATAAGGAGCGTCGGCAGCCCCAGCAAACCTCTCTCACTGCAGGCTAACAAATCCCTCCAGCCGGAAGATGAATAGTTATCTACCACATCTATTCATTTCCGTCCCCTGCCCTTTATCCCCAGAGCTAGGGTCGGGCTTTGCTAGCAGCAGTGGCTCTTTTATCCCAAGGACCAGCCCATAGATTTCCACTGCTCTCCTCTCCTCTGCCTTCTGTGCATCTGCATGTCAGGACTGGACCCAGCTGTTCCTCCTCTTCCTCATCAGCCACCTCCGGACCTGGGAGCTATTGATTCTCCATTTGAGGGCTGATAGACAGTCCAGGCTCCCTCCCTCCCTCCCTCCCTCTCTCATATATACATACATACATATAAAATAAAAAACAATATAAAACACAATAAAACTAGTAAAAGAATAGTAAATGAATGAAATAACATAATAAAATAGCACACACACCCTCCGCTCCAACGACAACATATCACATGAGCCCTTTAATGGGCTCCATCCCGCTCTGGGTTCCTCAGGCCCACTGGCAGAACCAGGTCCTCAGCAACTTCCAGAAGAGTATTAAGGTGGGGACCTTTCTAATCTCTGAGAGTGGGGTTTCAAGAGTTTGCAAAGGTCTATCACGTGTATCAGCCCAGAAGCATGTACAGCCAACAATGGTCTATATCAAATAGCGGTTTTTATCGACAATCGGGATATAGGGATACTATACATACACATCACTGGTGGGATTCAATTTTTTTTACGACCGGTTCTGTGGGGGTGGCTTGGTGGGCAGGGCAGGGGAAGGATACTGTACAATCTCCAGTCAGAACTATTCAAAATTTCTGCTACAGGCTTTTCAGAACTGGTCAGAACCTGCTGAATGCCACCTCTGATACACGTGCTACAAACAGTGTCTGCAATTACAACAGGGAAGAAACTCGAGGGACCAACAAACAAACACTCTAGCAGGGCCTCCTCTTATAATTCAGGCTCTTAAAGGGATAACAGACAAAGACCTTCTGACTCATTCCCATCATTGCATCAGCCGATCAGCTCTTAAATTATCACCTTGACAGGGAATGAGGTTCCAGAGAGAGGGAACAATCCAGTGGTGGGATTCATTTATTTTTTTTACTACCCGTTCTGTGGGCATGGCTTGGTGGGCATGGCAGGGAAAGATACTGCAAAATCCCCATTCCTTCCCCACCCCACTAACCTGCTTTCCAGCTCTGTTCTCCTGTGCAGGGCAACCAAAGGAGACCCAGCTGATCAGCTGGGACTTGGGAGGTGGAGACTAGATGGGGGCGGAGCCGGTCAGAGGTGGGATTTACCGGTTCTCCGAACTACTCAACATTTCCGCTACCGTTTCTCCAGAACTGGTCAGAACCTGTGGAATACCACCTCTGGAGCAAACAACCACCTCCATTGCTCTGTTCCCCCACTGGGACTCGAAGGCGACTGACATGGCTACGTCTTTAGACCCTTAGGAAAAGATAGGGAGAGTTAGGGCCAATCTCGGGTCAGCGGGCAAGATGTTTCCAGCGGGCTGGAGCCACAGCAGAGAAGTCACTCCTCCTGGACCCCACCCGGTGGAATAATCGTGGCCATAGCACACCTTCTCTGCCGGCACGAGCAGTACCAGCTAATCCCAGTGGGACAAAAAGGTCCCTCAAGTAAACTGGACCCAGGCCATGCGATCATGTGACCCTGGGATGCCACAAGCATTGCAAATACATAACTGTTGCCTGAATTTTGATCATGTGATTGTTGTGGGAATGCAGTGGCCATCATAAGGGTGAGGACCAGTCGGAAGCTACCTTTTAAAGTGACCTTGTAACTTTAAATGCTCACTAAGCAAAATAGTTGTAAGTCAAGGACTTCCTGTCGATGGAAAGAAGCAGGAAGCGACCCATCTGTCCACAGTGAGGTTACCTGATCAATTTCTCTCTTCTGTCCCTCATTTCTTCCTTTGATCCCGTTTCCAGGGCATTTGAAACCCAGATGACTCGCCTGGAGGCGGAGTTCGTCAGGCGTGAAGCTCCTCCTTCGTACGGGCAGCTGATCGCACAAGGACTCATTCCACCTGTGGAAGATTTCCCTGTTTATAATGCATCTCAGGTAAGGCCTTGAATAGAATTGGAATTGGAATGGAATGGAATGGAATGGAACGGAACGGAACAGAACAGAACAGGAAAATAGAATAGAAAATAGAATAAAGGGATGTTGGAGGTCTTCTAGTCCAGCCACCTGCTCAAGCAGGAGAACCTATACCATGTTAGACAAGTGGTTGTCCAGTCTTTTCTTAAAAACCTCCAGTGATGGAGCACCTACAACAGTGGTGGCTAACCTTTTTGGGCTCTTGTGCCAAAAACTGCACGTGTGCCAGCGCACCCACATGCCCACACTCGTTTGCCAGCACCCAGAATGCATTGCGCACGCCCCTCCCCACACCCTCTGCGTATAAGCATGCAATTACCCTCCACCTGCACTGCACCTCACAGCTGATTTTTCAGCTGGTTTGAGGCCTTTTTCGGCCTCCCAGAGGCTTGGAAAAAGCCTCTGCAAGACTTTTCAAGCCGAATTGTAGGCCCGTTTCGTCACTTCCGGCATTACAGGAAATGACCAAACGGGCCTATAATTCCACCTGAGAAGCCTTGCAGAGGCTTTTTCCAAGCCTCTGGGAGGCCGAAAAAGGCCTCAAACCACCACCACTCAAAAAAAAATCAGCTGTGATGCGCACGCATGCGCAGTGAGTTAGTTTGCCTGCGGCTCACATGACAGCACAAATGGCCATAGGTTCGCCATCACGGACCTACAATGTCTGAAGGCCAGCTGTTCCACTGGCCTCACTGTTAGGAAGTTTCTCCTCAGTTCCAGGTTGTTTCTCTCTCGTTGATTAGTTTCCATCCATTGTTTCTTGTCTTGCCTTCTGGTGCTGTGGAGAATAATTTGACTCCCTCTTCTTTGCAGCAGTCTCTCAAATACTGAAATACTGCCTACCTGTAAGATGTAGATGTTTGCAAAGCCTTCGATTAACAGATCAACAGAGTTGGAAAGGACTTGGTGGGTCATCTAGTCCAACCCCACCGCCCATTTCTGAGAAATGGCTGTCCAATCTCTTCTTGAAAGCTTCCAGTGAGGAAGCTCCCACAACTTCCGAAGGCAACTTCTGTTCCATGGGTTGATTGCTCTCCCTGTCAGGAAATTTCTCCTTATTTCCAGATTGAATCAGAATTAGAGTTTGGACAAAACTCACCAGGAGAAATAGTTGATTTTTTAAAAATTTATACATATATATATATATCTTTGCAGGCTTCTGTGCTGCAGAACATCCGAACGGCCATGAGGCGGCAAATGAGGCGCCATTCCTCTAGGCGCAGCTCTTCCCGCCAACGTTTGGGCAGACTCTGGAACAGATTCTTTCACAGGCCACGAGCGAGAGGCCAGGTTCCCCTTTTGCACCCTACATGCACTTCCCAGACGGTTCTGGGGGATGGGATCCTGAACCGCGCAGACGGTGCACCTGTGGAGAGTCTCCGGGCCTCTCCGGAAGAGGCTTGTGGCCCATCTGGAGGGGTTTCTGAACCTGGCAACAGCCCCTCGGCCTTGGAGGCCGAAGCAGCGGAAGTCCCGTCCACCGAGAGTGTGCCAAGTCCCTGCCCGGTGGCTCTGCCGGACGCTGAGGGCCAGCACAGCTGCGTGGCTGAAGATGCCCCCGAAGGCCAACTCACACAAGCCGGCAAGGCAGATTCAGGGAGAACATTTAGGGACCCTTTGCTGGAAAGAGTGACAGAAATTCACCAATTCACCAGGTCACATGGCAGGACAGCTGGAGACGGCAGACATTCTCAGCTGCTGAGGGAAGAACTGCCTCACCCAAGGCCCTTAAAAAACTGGGAGTCCAAGTACCCTGAAACCTACAGAGCCGCCCTCCCTCTTCGGGGGGAGCAGCCGCCCAATGGTGACTCACACTCGTGCCATGAAGAACCTTTTGGCATTCACCCTCCTTGTTGCCATTCCATGGAAGTGCCAATAGCCGCCTGCCCACTCCCAATCCCCGAAAGGAGTCCCAGTGATGACGAGTCTTTGTTGGTGTGCTGAAGGGTCATGTTCGCAAGGCAGAAGGTCAATCCTGAGCTTGCGTGTGCCACGGCTGTGAGCAAATGGCACAGGTCTCATAATCCACGTCCTAGGTGCAATGACACCATGGGGCGCCTCACCTCGCTTAGCTCCCCCATGCGCCTGCCGCAGTAGGACACCCCACCCTCTGCCTACACCCCCTCACACACAGGGGTGGGCTTCAAAAAATGCTAGCAAACGGTTCTTTGCCCAGTTGCTGGATGAGCGTGGCCACTAGTGTGGCCTAGCTGGCCTCCTGCACCATGGGGGAGGTGTTTTTTGCCCTCCTCAGGCTCCGGAGGCTTTCTTCAAGCCTCCAGGAAGGTAAAAACGGCCTCCCCGGACTCCGGAGGCTCTCTGGAAGCCGGAAATGGGCCCATTTCCAGCCTTCCTGAATTTCTGGGAGGCCTGTTGTTGGCCCTCCCTGAGTTTCCACACTCACCCTGCACTTACCTGCATCCCAAATGGGCCATGTTGGGGCTCCTGGGAGGGATGAGGTGGGGTGGGTGGGGCCAGCCAGGAGTGGGAATCTTAGCGAGGGACCCCCTGCCAGCTCCCAGCAGCCCAGTCCTGCCCCCAAGTCTCCTTTGTCTCTCTCTTTACAGCAGGGGTCCCCAAACTTGGCAACTTTAAGATTTGTGGACTTCAACTCCCAGAATTCTCCAGCCAGCAGAGAATTCTGGGAGTTGAAGTCCACAAGTCATAAAGTTGCCAAGTTTAGAGACCCCTGCTTCAGGGCCACAACATGGCTGTCGTGCTGGCTGGAGAATTCTGAGAGTTGAAGTCCACAAGTCTTAAAAGTTGCCAAATTTGGAGACCCCTGCTTCAGGGCCACAACATGGCTGTCGTGCTGGCTGGAGAATTCTGGGAGTTGAAGTCCACAAGTCTTAAAAGTTGCCAAGTTTGGAGAACACTGCTTCAGGGCCACAACATGGCTGTCGTGCTGGCTGGAGAATTCTGGGAGTTGAAGTCCACAAGTCTTAAAGTTGCCAAGTTTGGAGACCTCTGCTTTACAGCATGTCTGTCTGCACGGAGAATAGCTTATAGACAGCCAGGGAAGAAAGAGCGTTCACAGCCTCTCTTTCTCTCTTCCCCTCTTTCATGGAGAGAGAGGATAGATGCAATGGTTGCCTGACTCTAAAAAGTAAAGAGGGTGACCTTGACAGAGGTAGACTGGATCTGTTACCAAAGCAACGGGAGGAGAGAAGCACAGATTAAGTCCAAAACAAGCAGGGAGAAATGCAGAAGTGGCTCAGACGCTTCCCTAATTCTCCTGGGTATAAGAAGGGGAGGGGAAGTCCAGATTTGCGAGATTCCATAATTACAGCCAATCTCAATGAAAATAGTTTTAGCGTTGCCATGGAGTTGATTCCTGGTCTGGACTTTCTGATGGGTTTGACCGGTGGTGGGATTCGAAATTTTTTACAACCGGTTCTGTGGGTGTGGCTTGGTGGTTATAGAGGGGACGGTTATTCCCTCCTCACCGCACTAACCTACTTTCCAGCTCCTTTCTCCCGTGCAGGGCCAAAAGAAGACCCAGCCAATCAGCTAGGACTCAATGGGAGGCAGAGAAGAGATGGGATTGGTGGAGCCAGTCAGAGGTGGGATTGGCCAGTTCTCCAAACTACTCAAAATTTCCGCTACCGGTTCTTCAGAACTGGTCAGAACCTGTGGAATACCACTTCTGGGTTTGACGCTGCCTGAGTGGCTTCATGTGCTGTGAGAAAGCAGTTGAGACCAACGCTTTGATTTTGATGGGAGGATCATGTATGAATCTAAGTCAGTTGTGGTTTATTCAATAGACCGTGCTTAAGCCATGGAGGAAGGTCAGATTTAAATATTAGAGCTGGAAGCTTGACAATCCCACCTGCGCTCCTCTTGATGATTTTACTGCATATTTGTGTCTAAAGAGTGGACATGTTCAAAGTTTACCGAAGTCCTTTGGCACTTTGGTTGCTTGAATGTAAGGCTGGGTTTGAACCCTCGAATAAGTAATTCTATCCATGGGTAAAGAGAAACCATACGTGGCCCACGTTGACATGTTTCTTGTTGTAAAGAAAGAGGTCACTTACGATAGTAGTGATGTCTGTCTTCTTTCTTGATCAGAGGTCTCCAACCTTGGCAACTTTAAGACTTGTGGACATCAAGTCCCAGAATTGATGAGAAGTTGCCAAGGTTGGAGATCCCTGATCTACATCAGCAGAATATAAGCAATGACTTCTTGGCTTGGACCCCCTAGTCCATCTAGTTGAGCAGTTGTGGTCACAATGACCAGCACAACTGCCCAGGAAAGTCCACTAATGTCCTAGCAGATGGTCTTCAGAGGTGTCCCCGCTGCCATCAAGGTCCTCCAACACTTCCATGAAGGGATCCAATCCCTTTGTGGAGCCACCTGAGCCTCACTGCTTCTGACAGTTGCTGCAATTCTTCCATTATTATTTTCATTATTACCCCCGTGGTGATAACTTTCTTGTCCCTTGACTTTCCAATCTGCAACCAGGGAAAAGACTAGAGTGGTTCATAGTGATTCCCTCTGCAGATTCACAGAAGTAATCCCAACCCAACCCAGTTCACCTGCCTTTGGCCTCCTGGATACATGGATGCAATGTATGAAATCACTGCTGTGAATTAGCTCTCTTTTTGTTGGTACCTGTCTGTAAAATTGGTTCCCTCTGCTTCTAGAAATGCGAGCTTTTTCTACATCCCAGTCAGAAGCTGTACGAGACACGGCTGGCTGACCAAGCTAGCACAGAGCCTGCGCTGTTATTCCCGGGACTGCTTAAATGAAAAACCCAATTATTGCCAGTTTATAACATTGATCTATACTGGGTAAAATACGTGATGGGAAAAACAAGCCCTTGGAGCTGCACTTCTTTTATTTCTTTAAAAAAATAATAATAATAAATCTTCACCAACTCGCTTGTTTGTTCCTTTTGTGATAAAAATCAAGAAATGCCCAAGACTGTCAGCGGTTCTGTCTGGTACATAAACAGAAGAATATTATTTTTATTAGCTGCTAAGCCACTGTAATAACAAGCCAACTTTTTGAGATAGTGGGTTGGATCAAATATTCACATTCATTAACACTCCTAATGTTGGGTATGATGCTTCAATTTCTCTGTTTTAGTCTTGTATCTTACATCCCCTCTCATCTCTGGTTTTGGGAGAAGAGGCCAATTTAAAATGTCGACCATTTCTAGTTTTGCATTTGAGTTCTGTCAACTGTCTTAGGAGGTTTTCCTGGTGTTTGTTGGAGAAAAAAAAACTCAGCAAATGCAGGAATGCTGGTCTTTAAAGAATGGCCAAACTTTTGGTTCTATAAATTGGGTTAGGTTAATCTTGGAAATGTGTGCTCTCTCTCTCTCTGACTTTTTCATTCACCAATGGACCAAACTGTCACTTCTGCCTTCCTACCCAAGATACAAAATTGGAGGCTTCAGAAGAGTATACTGCATTTAAAAACCTTGGATGCAACCCCCAGAGATCTTCAAACATAATTTTGAACGTAAAGAGATGGAGAAAATTCTTAACTACACAAAAGGAGAAACGGTTTAGCAAAGTTTTTCAGGTACTGGATAGATTGTACGATTTTGCATGAAGACAGGGGCCTATTATGTAATGATGATTGATTATGGTAATTTAAAAATTGCCAGAAGCTGGCAAGAGGACAATTGTGCAATCCTTCTCTTTGTTAGACTTAGCCATACCCAGTTCCTGCAACCATTCATCCTATGATTTAGCCTCCAGCCCCCTCATCATCTTAGCAGCTCTTCTCTGCACTCTTTCTACTTTTTTTAAAAAAAATCATCATGCTCACAATTGGATACAATATTAACAGATGAACAGAGTTGGAAGGGACCTTGTAGGTCATCTAGTCCAACCCCCCCCCCCGCCCAAGCAGGAGACCCTGCACCATTTCTGACAGATGGCAGTGCAGTCTCCAAGTGTGATCTCATGACTGCAGTTTAAAGCAGTACTTTGTGCTTTTATTAACACTTCGTGTGATCTTAAATTCTATTCTTCTGTTTATGCAGCCTTAACTATGTTGGCTTTTTGGGCAGCTGCAGCACACTCTCCTGGCTCATATTTAAATGATTATCCACTAGGACTCCAAGATTCCTCTCACAGGTACTATTGTGGCGTAAAGTACTGCAGTGCAGGGATGGAATTCGACCGGTTCGGACCGGTTCAAGTGAACTGGATGTTAAATTTGCATCTGGTTCACCCAAAGCGGTATTTGAACTGACCGGCTGGCTCTGCCCAACCCCAGCCCCTCCCAGGAATCTCTACTTGGCCCATTTTCAATGGGCTCTGGGAGGGGGGAAAATGGGTCTTCTGGAAGTCCAGAAACGGGCCTGTTTCCAGATTCCGGAAGGCCTCCAGAGGTCAGGGGCAGGCTGTTTTCGCTCTCCCAGAGGCCCAAGGGAAGCCTCTGGACCCTCAGGAAGGGGGAAAATGGCCCCGCCAGAAGTTCCGGTAGGCCAAGCCTACCCAGCAACCAGGCAGTGAACCGGTTACTGGGATCATCCCATCTCTGCTGCATTGATTCTCAACCTGTTGTCTGCAGACCCTGGGTGGGGGCACAATGTCATCACGGGGTCCACGAAGGGTTGAAGAAATGTTATGGCTTAAATTGTGAGTTAATTGTGAGTCTTGATGGTTTGTGGCCACAAAAGGTATTTAAAGGGGGTCCATGGTGAAAAAAAAAAAAAAAGGCTGAGAACTACTGAAGTACTGAATAAAAGACTGTAATAACCAGCCATGGTGTTTCCTTAAAGATGTGTTCGATTTCCAGAGAAGAGCCAGAGGAGAGTTCCTCCTTTGGGGAATTTTCAGATACTTTACAAAAGCTTTGCTGTCTTTCATAACAGGTGGCTGGTAGCAATATTTTTTTATACCTGGCCATTTCAACTTACATGTAAAATGCATTGTAAAAAAAACAACCCACTAGCCTCATTTTATTTTTATTTTCTTCCTTTTCAGGATAAAGAGCTAAACACTTTTAGGGTGTCTCCTAGAGTTGTCCAAATGACGGTCCTCATTTCTTTAAAAAAAAAAAATACTTTTTTTTAAAAACCCAAATCAAGGTTCTTTCCTTTCCCCAGTCACCCCCCCCCCCAAAAAAAATGCCATAGTGTAAACAAAATCTACTTATTCTGTAAAAAGTATCATTGTTTTTTTTTAAGGTCTTTTGACTTCTTGAGAGGGATAATCGGTGAAAGGTAGATCATCTTCAGGAGATCCGTTCTGAGGATAGACAACAAAACAGATCTTCTGGCCCCAGTGTGTTAAAGATTCTGAAAAAAAGATCAAAGAGCTAGGTTATGCTAGTTTTGAGACTAGAGTGGGCATTATTAACTGGGAAGGCATATGAACTCAATGGAAGAATAAGAACATACCAGTTGGGAGGGACCTTGGCGGTCTTCTAGTCCAGGGGTCACCAATCTTTTGGACCTCAAGGACCACCAAACTCATAATTTTAAATCCCGCGAACCAGAGACCCTGGGAAAATCCCCAAAAAGTCTGCAGGAAAATTCCCCACCCTGTTTTCCTACCGATCGATCATTCTTTATTTGGGATCACAGAATCCCGTCTCCAGCTCCATTCTCAAGGGAGGGGGAGAGAAAGAGAGAGAGAGACTTTTGGCTTCATGCAAGGAAAGCAGCAGAAGCAGCAGAAGTCTTTCTTTCTCTCACCCAAACTCTGCCAGAAATGAGTCTTTGCCAGTGCAGCCTCTTGGAGCAGGAGGCCTTACAGAGTCCCAAAACATCACTTCTGATGGTGTTTGTTCGCAATGCAAGCGATGCAAGCCTTGTGTTCCTGTGGGCCCTGTGGGCAGCGCAGCCCTGTGTTCCCGCTCATCCTGGATTAATTGCTTTGGGGGTGATGTTTCTCTGTGGACCACCCAAATTTTCTCGTGGTCCCCGGCCCACTAGTTGGCGACCACTGTTCTAGTCCAACCCCCTGCCCAAGCAGGAAGACCTTATACCATTTCAGACAAATGGCTATCCAATCTCTTCTTAAAAACCTCCATTGTTGGAGGATCCACAACTTTGGGGAGCAGAGTGTTCCACTGATTAATTGTTCTTACTGTCAAGAAATTTCTTCTTAATTCTAGGATGGATCTATCCTTGATTAGATTCCCATCCCATTGCTTCTTGTCCTGCCCTCAGGTGCTTTGGAGAATAGATTGGCCACCTCTTCTGTGTGGCAGCCCTTCAAATATTGGAACACTGCTATCTTATCAAGCCTAGTCCTCCTTTTCAACATTTGCTTTGCATACAGAAGATCCAAGAGTCCAGTCCCATGGCTGGAATGTAAGATTAGACATTTGGGCCTGGCCCAAATTTTAATCCAGCATTTTGTTTTTTCCCAGATTCATCTGGATTACGCAAGAAATGGAGACCTCTCTCTCTTTTCCACTGGCTTTTGGACAGATGTTGACACAAATGTGAACATGAACTTTGAAGGCCCATAAGTCTAAATAAGTAGGTTGTTCATCAATTTAGAAACTTCTCTGATTAGGATAGCCAGGTAATGAGATGGGTCTTTCTAACCTTGTCTAAGGCAGATTTCTGTACATCTGTAATAATGTAAGTCACATAAGGAAGTACTTGGCAACCAATCTTGAGTTAATGAATGGATTATTTTCTAATCAATAGATATACTCGATGCTGCCTCCATGGCTGTTTTCTTTTTTGTTTCTTACCTGTTATTCTATTTACACACTTTGGTTTGTTTTGCCAGTATACGCCAAGAAAAAACACTGGCACTCCAGTTAAGATGATAATCAGTCCAATGCCACAGACCACTGGCTCAGAATAAAAACTGAAGATTAAGAGAAAGGCCCAAAAGATCAGGTAAGTGATTGGAACCAGGAGGTTTACCTAAGAGGAAAGAAAATATTGGAAGGGTACAGAGACTTGTTGTTTCTGCCCCAATTCCCTTTGTGCTGATAGACAACATTGGACCATCGCTCAGACAGATCACCAGGACCTTCTGCCTTGGCTAATCCCAATGTGTCATGCCCTTGTTGGAGTCTGATTCTGAGGAGGAGATTGAGCAGATGACAGGGAGTGTGAGTGTGGCTCCGGTGGCTGTGGAGGAAACAGGAGAAGGGCACAGTCCAGCTGGGATTCAGAGAAAGACTCAGAGCCATCCCCGCTTCATCCTAGGGCATACAGGGAGGAACGGAGAAGGGAGCAATGTAGCTTGCGAGAGAGAAGAAGGCCCTGATCCCTTTCATTGGTTGCAGTTGGGAGAACAGGATATAAGTGAGGCGTTCGCACACAGCTCCTTGCTGGAAGCAAAGCGTGCATTATCTTGGTCAAGCCTTATCTGGGTTTTGGCATACTCCCAACTCTGGGTGCTGCGTTATCCTCTGCAATTTATCATCCTGGCCTGCCATGTTAATTACTTCAGTGTGGTTTGTGTTGGTTTTTTTTATTTCTAATTATCTTTACTTTGGGTTCAGACTGCATTTCTGCCCTTCGTAGACTGTTTTTGGAAGAGTTTGTTATCCAGCCAAGAATAATTGAACATTGGGGCCAAGTTGGAGGCATTAAAGGGAATTTATTCTACTTTTGTGACTTTGTTATTTTTGTGTCATGCCCCGGGTCATCACACAATGCCACACTTCTGGATGACACCACCGCAGATTGGTATCCTTGACCAACATGACCATGGGAATTATGTAGATTTGGAGATCATGGAGACTGTAGTCCTGATTGTTTAAAGCTCACCAAGATCAGGATCATCTCTATCTTTTCTTAATTCATGGGTGTACCTAACGATCTGGCAGGTAAAGGTGGAGTAATTTGACACCAGAGCCTCCAAGCTGTTTAACAAGTGGGGTTATAAACATGACTGGTTGCAAGTCACTTTTTGGAATGCCATTTTAATTTCAAACAGTTGCTAAATGAATGTTTGTAAGTCAAGGACAACCAGCAGAGGCCAAAGAGCGGGCGAAACATCAGACTGCCCCACTATTTTTCACCTTGATGGGTCTGAAGATCTGAGGCTGTTTCCACCGTAGCACAAGCAGGCCTACTATTGTCACTCCGTAGCAGAGGTAGTTGATGAAGGACACGTAGTTAATTAACGTGTAGGTGTCTCCAACCAGCATGATGACCACAGTAGACAGGCACTGGGGGGTGGGGGAGAGAAAAAGGAAGGGGTGTATTTTTTAAATTGAGAATTTCTAGAAGAAACAAAGGCAAAAACTTCCCCAGGTTAAAAATGCAGACTTCAAAGGAAGAGTGGGCACATGATACAAGGATCAAGTGACATGAAGAAGCTCTCCCATTCAAATAGCTTAAGCCAGGGGTTTCCAATCTTGGGACTTGTGGACTTCAACTCCCAGAATTCCCCAGCCAGCCACATGTGGCTGGGGGATTCTGGGAGTTGAAGTCCACACGTGGCTGGCTGGAAAATTCTAGGAGTTGAAGTCCACAAGTCTTAAAAGTTGCCAAGGTTGGAAACCCCTGGCTTAAGCTATTGCAAGGATGACAGAGCTATAGCTAGGACAGGCTAAGGAGACCCTACAGATGAAAAGAGAGGGAGGGAGGGAGAGGAGAGGAGAGGAGAGAGAGAGAGGGAGAGAGAGAGAGAGAGAGGGGGAGGATGCATAGCAGATGAAAGGGAAAGTAAAAAGTTGAGGCTGTAATGTTATTACTTATTCTATTTTGCTAAAAAGAATTGGAAGTCAATGTTTTTCTTTTCTTTCCCCCCGCTTTAACCTACACTTCTTTCTCTTCCCCTTCCTCTTCTCAATTTTCCCAACTGGTTTCACTTTCTTTTGTATTTTATATCTTGATAATGAAATTAATAAAAGAAACCAAACCGTGAGCAGCATACAATAACAAATGGCTGTTTGCAAGATTAGCTGCCAATGGAGTCATAACGCTATTTCATGATGGTTTGTGTTCACGCTCTCTTTCATTCTTTTCATGGCTTCTTCAGGATCACTCAGCTTCCAATATCTGCCAACTGAATCCGTCTCTTCATTCTATCTAGTGACTGTGGCTGCACTTGAGTAATACCAGGACATTTTATTTTTAGCGTGGCTGATTTTACAAAATGTATTTGATTGGTATTCAATTAAACCAAGAGTCTTCCCGATTATCTATGTCAATCAATTCTACAGGAATAGAAACACCTACGCAGATAAGGAGAGCAGGGATTGGGGTGCAATTTTTGACATGGATCATGGCCAGAAGACTCGGTAAATGACCTTCTCGGGCACCAGCAAAACACAGCCTAAAAAAAAGAGAAGAAAAACATTCTCCTAAGCTTGTTTTATTTTAATCCCTTTCAGCAAACACATAGTTTAACTTTCTTCTGATGGCGGACAATACGGAAACCCAATGAGGAATATTTAACACTTGGGGAAAAAAAAGATTCAGTTTGTTACTTAAGAGTGGCAAGTGACAAAACTAGATATTTCACACCTCCAGTGTTCTGTTTAGAGAGACATTGTCTTCCCACATTCTGATACTTTCCAGGTGTGATGGATTTCAGCTTTGGATGGCCACTCCACTGTTTCATGGATAAAGTGGAAGAGGAGAACATAGATGTTGGCTTCATATACTTTAAAACATTAGGGTGAGTTAGGAGGAGAAGAAAAATCAATGGTCTCTGGATGCTTCTCAATTATGGGACATTTCTCCCAAGTTGTTGAATTCCTTGGTGCCTTCCCCTGTCTTCACAAACTCCCTGATACAATATCTACTGAGAATGGTTAGTCCAAAATTCAAGCTCCCCAAGAATGAATGGGAGTTGAATATACAGTCATGGGCATTGATTAAAAACCACAATGATGTCACATCATGCGACTGACATACAGTAAAACCCACATAATTGGTGACATGATATGATGCACATGGCCTGATCTGGATGCCCATAAGATTAATATTCTGACTGTGACACTAAGTGTTTTCAAAAGAAGCGGATCCAAATAAAACTAACATCTAATTAAACATATCTATGGAGATTCTCAGTCCCGAAGGGGCTTTTTCAAGAGGCAACTGGACTTTCTGGTTTTCTCTTTTGAAGACATTTCGCTTCTCCTCCAAGAAGCTTCTTCAGCTCTGACTGGAGGGTGGGGAATAGAGGGATTTATACTCCTTGCAGACAGCTGGTCATTTGCATCCTTTTAGAGGGTCGTTGAGGCCACTTGGAGATTTATTTGTGTCCTCAGATAAATGGGAACTTCCACGCCCATTTACACTACTCAGGTGACCCTGAGGACACTGTCAAACCTCAAAGTGGACTCAACAACTCTCTCAAAGAATGCAAAATGACCAGCTGTCTGCAAAGGAGTATAAATCCTTCCATTCCCCACCATCCAGCCAGAGTTACTTCCTGGATGAGAAGCAAAACGTCTTCAAATAAAAACCAGGAAGTCCAGTTGCCTTTTGAAAAAGCACCTTTGGGACTAATCAAACATGCTGATCCAACAGTTGCCCCCAAAATTTTGCTCTGAAAGGCAGGAACAGTTCACACAAACAGTACCACTGTCCTGATCATATTAACCCAGTTACAGCCAACTGGTAATATATATTATCTCTGATACTAAATATTTTGCGATTCTCAACCTGCTTACACTGTGATGATTACTTGCTGATGACAATCTTATCTGCCATAAATTTGTCAAATTTCTTTCTAAAATGGCTCAAAACCTTTGGCATCCCCCTATCAGGACAGCACATCCAATCTTACATTCATCTTGCCCTAACATCTCAACTGCAGAATTAGCTCCACGGAGACTCCTTGCAACTTGCATGGCCAACTAAGTATATTAAGAGTGCCATGTCCCAAAATGTTGTTTAGCATGAAACACACCAGAACATTCCCACTAAGAAAGCAATGATGTCTCTCTTCCCAAAGTAAAGAAATTTTTAAAAAGTGCTCATGAAAAATAAGCAAATAAATAAATAAATAAATCGTACTTTATCTAACCTTGAGGAGGTAAAAAGGTATCCATTTATTCCTCCAAATGTAGACAATGCCACAGACACTGGCATAACCCAGGAAAAATAGCCCAGTAACTTCTCACCAAATGTCTAAAGCAACAAAAGGCAGGAGGAGGGATGGAAACGAAACATAAATTGCAACGCACCAAACAGAAAGCAAAAATGAATCATTTCAATGAATCCCAAATGCAAAGTCAAATTCCGGGGTATATTTTACTTACGACCGCCACAGCATTGGAAGACAGGAGTTCTTGGGGTGACATAGCCATGAAATATGCAATATTGGTGAAGGTGTATACAAAAGTCACCAGGGGAATGGAGATAAATATGGCACGGGGTAGATTCCTAATTTCCAAAACAAAAATGAGGGCGGGGGATTCGATAAGCATTGAGAACCAAGGCCCGAGAAGCAAAACCCAACATGGACATGGACTATGGTCAACAAGCAAATTAGGTAGAATGTGAATGAAATGTTGCGTGAATGTTAGGCCAAATCACATCCATGCATGTACATGCAAAAAAAGATGAATAGCCACAGCACAGATTGGCCTTCTTATAGAACCATTTCTATGTCTTCTTTCTAATGCTGCTGTGGCTTAGTGGATGGCTAAAATCAGTAAACATTTTACCATAGTTGATCATATTCCCTAGAACAGAGGTCTCCAAACTTGACAACTTTAAGACTTGTGGATTTCAACTCCCAGAATGTTGAAGTCCGCAAGTCTTAAAGTTGCCAAGTTTGGGGAGCCCTGCCCTAGAAGTTTGAAAATTGGACAGTTTTAAGGTGCTAATCTCATTAAGTACAACGAAGATTGAAAACTCAGATGCTGAACATTTGCCTAGGCTTTTCTGAGCAGTGCAATTTCCTATCCAACTATTCTTCTAAGCCAGGGATGTCCAACCTTGGCAACTTTAAGAACTGTGGACTTCAACTCCCAGAATTCCCCAGCCAGTCATGTTGCCAAGGTTGGACACTCCTGTTCTAAGTCTTCCCATTTTGTCTACCTCTTCTCTCTCTTCCTATTGGTATCATCTTCTTTTCTCAAGCAGTAAAAAAACTGATCACTGTGATCCAGTGGGGCTGTAGAACAACAGCTTGATCTCCCTCCAAACCTTGGCCAAAGTGCACAGGAACACTTACCTGCGTGGATCAACCAGTTCTTCTGTCACGTAATTTAAGAAATTCCAACCACTGAATGCAAAGGAACCTTGGAGAAATGCTAGCGCCAAATGTCCCACAGATGGGGTCATCCAGAAGCTGAATGCATTGCTTGGTATTAATGCTTCATAGTTTTCTACAACGAGAGCAGACCTCAGTGAGGGCATCATCAGTTCACACAAACACATCATGTACTGTAGTCAAGATGGCAGCTGGTCCTGCGTGAGTGAAATCCCGTCCCTTTTTAATGTGTATCACGTGAAAAAAAAAAAGGCTAGGATTCACATGATGGAGCTTCAGCTATCTTGTTGAGTTTCGATTCAAGCATACAGAGAAGTGAGGGAATGACTACCAGAAAAAGCTCCATTCTTGTTATCTGGACACAACCATTCTTGATCTCCCCTTGAAGGGCCTTTCTCACCGCTGAGGAAAGAAAAGGAGAAACACCTGGAGAAGCACCACAAACGAAGGGAGATGGCTTGCTTTCTCCAATGAGGAAAAGCACTGCTCACTTTTTATAATCTCCCTGTTTTTTTTCTAGAGCAAAATTCTCTGGAATCACATCATTGCGGGGGGGCGTGTGTGTGTGTGTGGAGGAACCCCTGTAGAACAGTTCAATCCATTTTTTAAAATAAAACTTCCCTGCCCTGTGACTGATTCAATCTCTTGGCAGTCCTAGTTGAATGATGACACCTGCTTCTTCCCTTTATTCTTTCCTCTACCCTCAATTTTACTCTTGTTGAGCCAAATTAAACCCAGGATGAGTTGATGGACACACAACCATGTTCTTTGCAACACGTTGGTGACAATACACAAGTGGTTTGCCTCTTTTTAATTCCTAGTCTAGCCTATCACCCTGGGATTGAGGGTGAGATCCCAATGAGCAACAGTCTTAGATCCAACTTAGCTCCTTCCAAGACCAGCTAAGGAGATGCTGTTATATTCTCCCCCACCCCCAAAAGTGGGAATTCTCAGTCATGCAGGTCATATCCCAAAGGTGTTTTTCACCCCAAAAAGTAACTGGACTTTGTTTTTCCTTGAAGAAGTTTTGCTTCTCACCCAAGAAGCTTCTTCACATAATTGAAGTAGAGAAACATCTTCAAGGGAAAAGAAAGTCCTTTTGAAAAAAGCACTTTTAAGACAGCCTCCAAAAAACTAATTTACCAAACTATGAGCTTTTCCATCACACAGTTGTCCTGTTCCTTTTATGGGAATGGAGGTAGAATGATCAGCAGAGCATTGGGGATGTCAACTCATAAAATATTGCTATAGTCTTTTTAGAGTTGCCAACAGGAAAGAAGGAGCAGTGCGGCAGCTTGCAAACCGAAAGTGCATTCCATGAATGTTTTCAAAGATAGTAACAAGGTGACTGAAGTTTCTGCCATGCAAAATTCTAACTGGAGAGCATGATTGATGACTCTTGGCTATGGATGTGTCCCATTGGAGAATATGAATCACAATACACTCAGGGGATGGGGGGGGAACCAGGGTCAAGGGTGACAATGAATTATATGTCTCAGGGTTGGCTACACCCAAGCAGTACTGGCATGTTAATTCCCAATAAATCCTTTTCAAGTTTTGGAAGTTTGGTTCGGGGCTCATGATTTAAATGGAGGTAACAGCTAGAATCCTGACAGGGGACATAAATTGCTCCCAATTGTTGATCACACTTGACGTTCACAGCCCAAGGTAAGTCTTGGAGCCTACCATGAAGCTTATCATAGATGTCTTCAAATATCACTCACTTGAAAAACAGTGGGATGCGAGAGTTTTCTAAAAAGTGTTGGATTTCATGCAGAAGACCATTTAAACACTGTGGGGTTTTGTATCGGTACCTTTGAAGATTTGCACAAAGCCAACAGTTATGATAAGACCCAAAGCCAAGAGTTTTCCTCCTGTGAAGATGTCCTGGATTCGTGTGACCCACCGAACACTGGAGCTGTTCACCCAAGTCAACAGTGCTAGAGATGAGAAAGCAGAGTTCAGTTCCTCAAAATGGAAAGCAAAAACAGGGGTATCTATAGAGAGGAGTAAAAAAAGTCAAGGTGGCAGCCCCAACTACATGCTTGAAACTCTGCCCTTTTAGCTAAATACATGTAAATAGGGAGTGGAGTTTGGGGGATATTGATTGGACCATGTGCCTGACTGTTTGGAAATGGGGAAAACTTTTAATTAGGTGAAAACCGCGGGAATATTCAGAGTCGGTTTTCACCAGATCTGTGCCAATATGATGTATCCAATAAACCTGTTCTTTGAGGAACCTTCTTGCCTTGGAACTCTCTTTATTATGGACGTATTACTTGGAACACTCACAATAACACCAGAGCTCACTGCAACAGCATTGCCAAAAAGAGTTGTAAATCTAATCTTACAAAGCTTCTCCTCCGGTAATACTGATTTGCAAACTAGAGCATACAAAACCTTTGCTAGACCAACACTTGAATACAGCTCCACTGTCTGGAATCCGCACTGTATATCAGACATTAATACAATTGAGTGAGTCCAGAAGTATTTTACAAGAAGAGCACTACACTCCTCTGTTCACAACAGAATACCCTACACCACCAGACTTGAGATTCTAGGCTTAGACAACCTTGAACTATGCCAGCTAAGATCGGCATAGTACATAAAATTATATGTTACAATGTCTTACCAGTTAATGAATATTTCAGCTTTAACCACAACAACACAAGTGCACACAACAGATATAAACTTTATGTAAACAACTCCAAGTGTCAACTCATAAAATATTTCTATGGTCTTTTTAGAGTTGCCAGAAGAAAGGAGGAGGGAGCAGTGGGAAGCTTGCATTCCATAAATGTTTTCAAAGATAGTTTCTAGGTGACCGAAGTTTCTGCTGCAGAAAATTCTAACTGGAGAGCATGATTGATGACTCTTGGCTATGGATGTGTCCCATTGGAGAATATGAATTAGGATACACCCAGGGGGTGTGGGGAAAACCAGGGTCAAGGGTGACAATGAATGATGTGTCTCAGAGTCGGCTACATCCAGGCAGTGCTGGCATGTTTACTCTTAATAAATCTTAAAACTTCAGAAGTTGTCTTGAGACTCATGATTTAAATGGGGTAACTGCCAGAACCCTGACACCAAACTTGATTGCAGGAAACACAATTTCAGCAAGAGTGGTCAATATCTGGAACTTGCTACCTTACTCTGTTGTCACCTGCTCAAACCCCCAACTCCTTTACCCTCAAACTAACCTCGATTGACCTCTTCCCATTCCTAAGAGGTCTGTAAGGGGCATGCATAAGCGCACAATCGTGCCTACCATCCCTGTCCTATTGTCCCCAATTATTAGTTCCTATTTCATGTATTTAAACTTATGTTTATTCTTATTTCTATTACATTGTAAATGTTTGACAAATAAAATTAATTAATTAAATAAATAAAATAAACTGACTCAGAGGCAAGTAGGTTCCTTTGATAGCTCTGAGTCCAATCATAACCTTACGGGATAAAGAAAACCAATGATAGAATTCTTTATTGGCCAAGTGTCATTGGACACACAAGGAATTTGTCTTGGTGCAAATGATAAATCCATACTTACATAAACACACTATGGAAAGGACTCGTGAAGCTTTGTAGGGCGGGATGCAATTGGGAAACATTGGTTGTAGCACATAGTTAGAAAAAGTCAAAGCAATAACAGCCAGGCTAGTTGGGTACATGATAAGGACTGCGGTCCATAGCAGCAGAAATCTGCAACCAATAGAAACAATTCAAGATATCTCGTTCAGGCTAGTCTGCTGGGCAGAACAAGCATGTGTAGGCCAAGTATTGTAGAGAAAGATTTGAGAGGAAAGGAGTAGAGGGGGGTCCTGCTTCTCATTTGATTTCAACCCACTGTTTGAAGGCGAAGGGCAGTCAAAACCAGGCGGCAGAGTTAAGCGAGTCAGCAGCCAAGAACCCTTGAATTCCCACAAAGATTCTAAGTCTAACCCCTCTTGAATTCCACCAACTCTTTATTTAGCATCAATTTAGTGTTGAATTTAGATGACTAATTTTTTACATATAGGATTGAGCAATAAATCTTAACAGCAACTTGGCACTGTATTGTCCTGATCCTTCACACCTGATTACTGTCCTTCCCACCAGCATGATTAAATGGGGACTCTGAACGCTCCATAAGCCTACTGAAAAACAACACAGCAGAGCAACATGTGAGGGACATGTTCTCAAAAGACATCAGAAAAGATCATTTGCTAGGACTGAGTAACAGGGGTTAGCCACTGGAGACCACTGAACTGGGGAGCCAATGGGAGAGGTAATGTAGTGTTGCAACTATACAGTCAATTAGCCATCTGCCCCACTTTTTTGCACATGCCACAATGCTCATAAAAAAGGGTAGGACTTTGAACCTATTGTTATTGTTGTTGTTGTTGTTGTCATTACTATTCATCGCACAGTTCAGACTGGGTTTGGTATTTTGGTCTACCTATCAAGTCCTTACCAAGGACCTGGGATAGGTAAATCTGGATGTTTGATGGTGTTTACAGATATCACCGCAGAATGGAAGCTGTTCCAAGTAAAGCTGCCTTCTGCAATTGACTGAGGGCAAATTTGTCAATGCCTATGGTGTTCAAATGGTGCTCCAGTTGTTTTGGGACTCCACCCCATTACAATTGGTATTGTTTTATTATTGTTGTTGTTGTTGTTGTTATTATTTTGTATATGTTGGCCATCCAACTCACAGAATTCTGCAGCAACCCTCTGTCGGTGCCCGCTGTTGCAATTGGATCATTTCTCTGGATCAGTTACATACCTGTGGTTATTGATAAGAAATCCCTACATTTCCTATTGTTGCCATATTTTCTCTACTGGTCACCTGAAAGATGGACAATGGTTGAATTATTCCTTCCACTGTCCATCACAGGGGGAGCAGAAATTTGCACTTCACTTTGTGAATTTGCTATTGCAAGATTGTCTGAAATGGTATAGGGTTTCTTGCTTGGACTGGTAGACCTCCAAGGTCCCTTTCAACTCTGTTATTCTGCAGGAGCCAATCTGGGTCGGTCACCTGGACCAGAGGTTTTGTCTTCCAAGCTTTTGGACTTGTGCTGGAGCCCATCTTCACAGAATATCTTGACAAGTGGCTAGACAGAAGTTCTCTAAGGGTTGTGATTAGCCAGCAGCAGGTGTGGACGGCTGAGGAGAGCGAGGACTCAGATGAGGGGTCAGGACCATTACGGAGTGGACTGCGGCCTTCAGAGATTTTGGGGGCTGGCAGCAGCGAGGAAGAAGCTCCTGAGGCGCCTGTGCCAAGTGCACGCGGGTGCAGGTTTGCTCGCAGGAAAGAGCAGCTGCAAGCAGCACAGGTGACTCGGGAGTAAGGCTGCAAGTTAATGGCCCCTCCTTCAAGAGGATAAAAGCCAGTTGTGAAACTAACCTTCTTTGCAGAAGACAAAGACGTTTTGAAACTCCAGCCTCGTGGACATTCCATTATCCTGAGTTTGTATTTGAAGATTCTTATTTTGCAAATTGTTCCTTGTCTGTTACCTTTTGGTAAGTCTCGCACAGTTTGGCAAGGCTTGTGCTTATCACAATTATTATTTTGTAAATAATTATTTTGTAAAAGCATGACAAGATTTCTGTTCCTTTTGAATTGTGTTTGATTTATTGGAAAAGGGCGTGGGTCAGAACACTAAGAGTGGGCTGCTGCAAGAGTTTGAAAGAAGATAAAACTTTTGGTCCCAGTTTAGATCCTGCAACAATCCTGGGACACATATTTGCCTTCATTCGTATATTATTCTGTTGTTCTGTCAGGTGTGATGGTGAAGGCCAGGAACTTAGTAGGCTAGTAACAACCACAACAAAAACATTAGACCTTTTCACAGAGAATAAATCTGTTAATATTAGTGGAATGTTCTTATTCAGAGGCAGTAACCAATGAATAATCAATAAATCACCAGGTTTTCTCATTTATTATTCCTTGAATCTGGACCGAGTCTCCTAAGATTAACATAGTTGCCTCCAAGTTACACATTTTCTGAGCTCATTTACAAACCAAATGGAAAAGTTTCCCCCTTTTATTAGGCCCCCTGTTTCTCTGTATTACTTCTTTCAAGTTTTGAAAAGATGATTGATATTTCTGAAGCGTTTAAAACCCTGCAAAGCCCATTTGACTAGGAGAAAATGCTTGCCTCTCCCAAGAGCAACTATAGCTCTTGTTGAAAATAGATTTGAATCTTGCACTGCAATAAAAACACAGCCTTGTAAAGAAAGGCAAGATTAAGGGATCTCCCACTTGAATTATGTTTGGCTGAAGGATGGGAGTTAATTCCTCCATAAAGCTGAATTTCAATGCCGCAGATTTCAGTTTTTATATCTCCATTTAAAACTTTAGATTCGGTCCCTTCCTTTGCTGCAATAAACATTGATTTCTAGACAAGTCTGAGCCTTGGAATTTATCAGATGTTGCAGGAATAAAACTTTCCTTTTGGTTGCATTTTGTCATTTAATCCCGAAGCTCACAAGCAATCTTCCCAAAAAGCAATCTAGCTCATTGTGCCCCTAAAAATACAAGTTAGGTCCTGCTTATCTATCAGCACAGACCTGCTCTCCCTTCCTCCCAAAATCCAATTTTTATGCAGATGTTTTATGCTTCTCTGCACAAAACCAGCATTCCGACTCTGCTGTAGCAATCTTGCACAGTCCATCAGATAGCAATTCAATAAATGCTCTTATTTTAAAAATGGGTAGCTGGAGGATGCTACTGAACCATGGGCCATAAAAAGTTAGGTTTAAAGTCTGGGTCCTCAGCTGTGAGAGCCCTGATCCTGGGGTCCCTCAAAAAGTTGCTGTGAAATTGGAATTTAAATTTGAAAGAAGTGGGGAATGGTTCAAATACCACTAGTTCAAATGCCCCTTACAGATGCCTCTATTCAGAGTAACAGTTAGCCAGGTTTTTGCCATATTGTCAGGCATAAAGACTCACGACCACACGTTAAATTGTAGTTCAGAAGATATATTGCTCAAGCGTATACCCTAGAATATAGTCAACTAAAATTCAGTAGTAAATTTTTGCCAGAAAAGGTCAATGGAATTCAAGAGGACTTGGACCATTTGTGGGAATGTAATGACTCCAGGCTCATGATTCACTTAATTCCACCTCTCCCCAGCTCTGCCAGTTTTTCTCCTACATATATGGATCTTTTAAGAAAAGCAACAGATTATAGGGGGAATGTTGTTATACATATATCTTTGCACAATGCAGTTAAAGAGAATGTTAGAGGTTAAAATCAGATTTTGAAAAAGGATGTTATCAGGTATGCTCAAGAATAATGTTATTACTATTAGAAGGTTGTGGCAAATATTGAATCATTAAAAAAGAAGGATTATGTGCTGATATAAATATGTATAATAACATTAGAAGTTATATAAGTTTGATGAATGTAGTGATTTTCATTTGTATCAATTCTGTTTTCCTATCAAAATGAATGACACACTGTCCATGCAATGATATTGATGTATGATTAAAAATTAAAAAAAAAAACTTTACAAAAAAAGAAAGAAAAGAAAAGCAACAGAGGATACAAAAAAAAGACACTGCAATGTATTTATTTCATCTCCACCTTGCCTTTTTTAATGAAAACCTAAGTTGTGTTTGTGGGGGTCTTCCTTAATTTCGTTCCTATGACCATAACCCCATGAAAGAGATTGTTTTGGGAGCGGATGTTTGAAGCAACCAGTGAGTTCCAAGGTCAAATAAGGACTCCATCCCAAGTCAGTTGCTAGTTCTCTATGAGAAATATTACACTTCGCGGGCATGTTAGGGCTCAGACCTCCTCTGTGGGAAGAACGGATGAAATAAAACACACGGCTGTGATTTTAAACCCTCGTGCAAAATTGCTATCCACCCTAATCCTGAAGTCATACTTACCCAGCTAATCCACCGAAAATCTCAGTGACGTAGGAGTAGTCTCCTCCTGATTTAGGGATGGTAACTCCCAATTCAGCGTAACAGAGGGACCCAAGCGCTGAGATCCCACCTCCAAGTATCCATATTATGAGTGCGAGTCCCACTGACCCAGAATGCTCAAGAACTCCTTTGGGTGAAATAAAAATGCCCGAACCTATAATATTACCTAAAAGAGACAAAAGGTGAAAAGATATGGTGATAATATTCACAGTTCCCTCCTTACCCCACTAACCTGCTTTCCAGTTCCATTCTCCTGTGCAGGGCAACCAAAGAATATCCAGTCAATCAGCTGGGACTCGGGAGGCAGAGCATAGATGGGGATGGGGCCAGTCAGTCAGAGGTGCTACTTGCTGATTCTCCAAACTACTCGAAGTATCTGCTACCGGTTCTCCAGAACTGGTCAGAGCCTGCTGAATACCCCCTCTGGTCTACATCAAGTAGACCTTGGCTGACCTTGAAAAATCTTGGCACTACTTGGACAGAAGATCATTTTGGGAACGTGACAATGGCTTCTCTATTGCAGCTGAGGAAACACTAACGGATGAAGAACAGATGCAGGAATTGGGCATGTCTAGTTAAAGATGGAGTAGGGGTGACATGATAGATGTGTTCCAATATTTGAGGGGCTGCCACAATGAAGAAAGGGAAGGTCAACCTATTTGCCAAAGCATCAGAAGGCAAGTCAAGAAAAAATGGGTGGAAACTACTTAAGGAGGGAAGCAACTTAGAACTAAGGGGAAATTTCAAAGAGTGAGAATAATTAACCAGTGGAACGGCTTCCCTTCAGAAGTAATAAGTACTCCACCACTGGAGGTTTTTAAAAAGAGACTTGGCAAATTCCCTTCCAACTCCGTTATTCTGTTAATTCTGTGTTGCATCATTGTCAGCACTTGAGTTGGACTCAAGGAAGGCTTGACTTCCAATTTCACTTCTTTATAGGATTTTGTTGGCCAAATTTACACATAATGGCAGGCCAGATTAGTTAAAAAAAAACCCCTAGTGGCATGCTCTACCATCCTGTGTCAAAAAGAAATAAACCCCCTGTGGGTATAACTATCAAAAGGTTGTCTGCCTCTTAGTGTAATGTGTAACCTATTATGTTTATCTCATTTTTACGGCTGCGTCTGTTCCTGGTCATCATTTGTGCCAACAACAGCCTTCTGAAACTTGGCAAATTCAGATGCCTTAGACATTATCCCAAGCCAATAAAGCATTCTGCTCATTTGCTTGCATGCTCCATGTAAGACCCTTATATGCAAGTGTTAGACTGAATTATTTCCCCTTCAACGTGTTAGAGATGAAAATAGGATTATGCTGGCAACCTATTTGTCTTTTACTCAGTGCAAGTAAAGAACTGGTGGTTCCAAAACCCATTTTTCCTAAACTATTTGAAGAAGAATAAACAAATATTGTAGGGGACCACTAAGCCATCAGCCCCTAAAACTTGAATCCATAAAACTAAAATGTCTAAGAAATCAAAATTATTAAAGTAATAATTAACCTCAAAACCCAGGAGTACAGTTATTTAAAGACAATTTAAGCCATGGTAAGAATACCATTTAGAAATAAGTTGAGGGTTATCTCATTCTTTCAATCCAAACCTCTTGTAAACTGGGTTTCCAAGTCTTAGCGCCACAGCTAAGGAATGAAACCTCTTTGAGGCCACCATGGAAAAGTCCATGTCAACTCATAAAATATTTCTATGGTCTTTTTAGAGTTGCCAATGGAAAGGGAGCGGGGGGAGGGGTTTGAAAGAGCAGTGTGGCAGCTTGGAAATCAAAAGTGCATTCCATAAATAATTTTTCAGAGGTAGTAACTGGGTGACTGAAGTTTCTGCCATGCAAATATCTAACTGGAGAACATGATTCATGACTCCTGGCTATGGATGTGCCCCATTGGAGAATATGAATTATGATATACTCAGGGGTGTGGAGAAAACCAGGGTCAAGGGTGGCAATGAATGATGTGTCTCAGAGTCGGCTGCACCCAGGCAGTGCCAGACATGTAGGCAGTGCCAGACATGTAAACTCCCAATAAATCCTTTGGAAGTTTTGGAATTTTGGCTCAAGACTCATGATTTAATTGGGGGAACTGCTGGAATCCTGACAAATGCCCCTAAATGGATTTGGGTAACAGATGTTACAGCTCAAATTCATAAAAATACAGCTGATTCTTAAATGTACACATTCTTGATACCACTGTCTGTGAAGTACAACTGATGGCCATTGTAAATGACCGATAACCACTGATACTTTTTGAAGGGAAATCCCAGGTCAGCAATAAATAAAATACTGTACATAATAAATTTTTCCTGCTCTCGCCAAGGACAAAACAATGTACAGTCAGAAATACATCAGGGAGACCATAAAAAAGTGTTCTAAAGAGAATTTTAATCTTGTAGCTAAATGACTTCTTTGGCCAAGACTTTAGACCCGGCCAAAGGAGAATCTAATTAACATTCAGAAGAACTTTCTCAAAGGAAGACGATCATCTTGGTCAGAATGCTAAACTAGTCTAAGAAAACCTGACATTTCCAAAGCGTAGGGTAACAGCAGCAATGCAAAATAAGTGGGATTCTGAAAACAGAAATATGAGATGGACCAACTGGTTTGGATGTTTCTTTGCAAGGTCATGGGTTATGTAAGGAGATGCTAAGGAAGCATGAGAAAACTTGTCTAACCCAACAACAGCCTTTTAGTAAAAACATACCGTGTTGAAGCAAAGGAAAAAAATATGGAATCTCTTTTTCTAATTTTATTTGTAACCTGTTGATTGCTCCTACGGCAGGAACTCCTAATTGGAGGGAGAAAAAAAAAACTAGCTGAGAGTCACTCAACAGGAGAAAGTCAAATGGCAAAGACAGCCAAAAGACAAGCAGAAAAGCTATCATGATTCTGAGTCTTTACAATGAAAACCTGACATGTTCACCATCTTTCATGTAAATTCCCTCACTTGTTAAAGAGATAGCACTAGGTCAAAAGAATAAAGCATATTTGACCATCTTGTAGCGGCTGATTGACATGATTTCATTAACCATGATTATTGAACAAGCCACACTTGGTTTACATGCTAAGCCAGGGCTGTTCAAAGTGCCATCCTGTGGGCCAGATATGTCACACACTGGCCACACCCACACTTGATTTAGCGAAGGGGGGAAAGTCATGATACATCACGTGATACTGGCGTGACGAAGTGAGTTTGACACCCCTGTTCTAAGCCATTTATCATGGGTAGCCACAAAGAAACTTGCTATGACTTAGCAGAATATATGGCTATATTACAATAAAAAGGTTAGTATTTTTTTGAGGAACATCGTTGAACAACGAAGCTTTTGAACAATGGCAAGGAGACCCATAGTCCATATAAAACTGAGAGATATTTGAGGCTAAGTTTCCATCTTCTAAATAAGATTGATTAATTGATTGACTGATTGATTGATTGATTGATTGATTGATTGTGTGCCATCAAGATGGTGTTAACTATTACCAACCATAAATAAGCCTTAGGAAAATGCAATCTAATGTTTGTTATGGCTTGATGTTGATTAAAAATTTAGTTGACATAAGCTGATAAGCTAGCATCCAAAACCATAATATCCAAAACTATGTTTGTCCCAAGCCACTCTTTACCATGACAAACCATAGATTTATCTTACATATTCAAAAATTTTGAGCAGGCAACAAATGTGTCAGACATAAAGCCTATAGCTTTAGACACATGTGTTCATTTATTTTAACCAGAATTTAACTTTGTATCCCCAACAGTCTTCGTCATTGATTATAACCAACCAAACAAACAAAAATAAAGCAAAAATCTTTTTGTTGCTCAAAAATACTTTGTTAATATTCTCCAAAGCCAAAATGGGTGGGTATGGGTAGAATTGGCAAACACAGCAGTTGGACATAGTTGACCTTAAAGAAAGCCCTTTTTGTTCCCAATGATTTTGAGAAATTCCGCCGTAAATCATTCCAGACCCAGTCACTCATCTGACAGCATGACCCCCTGTAACACTGCCAAGGTGAAAAAAATCTTAGCTGATCTCCCACAGAATGCCTGATTGTCCAATATAATATAGCCATTTACAATAAATACAAGATGGTTCAGCGAGTGATAATTTATTGAGGAAAAGAGAACATACTGTAAGTAGCTTGAGTTTAGTGGTGCTCTTGTTCTTTGTTTCAAATATTACGCATGTTTTTTTTTTAAATTAAAACATCATTCTCTACAGCTTGGAATGATAGCCTTTGCCCTGGTGAATTCTGAAGCATTTTCACCACAGTATTTAAAATGTAACTATACCATATCACACAGCTAAATGGCTTGTCTTTTCTGTCAGAAAAAAAACCCCCCGTTAATGAGCAATCCTATTCACATGCTAAAGTTTGGGACACAAGACAATGATTGATGGCAGAGGAGGACGAGAGTCTGATCATTATGGAGATTCAAGAATAATTAATATTTAATAAGTACATTCAAAATTATGGCCTGGTCAGTTGTGAGGAAAACTATGAACTGTAGTGCAATAAATCTGGTAGACTGAATTTTGCTGTTCCTACATCTATAAACTTCTTTGGAGAAATTGATTCTGGCTGACCTTCATCCAGCCAGAACTTTGGTTCTGCTAATATCCAATTTTCATGTCTTTCAAATGCAGACACACACAAAAAAATCAACCTCAACAACCATAGCTGGACTGGATTCAAAATATGAGGGGCATGCCATGACCAGCGTATGGTCCTCAATGTACCAATGACAACAATGACCATGAAGATTATCTGCAGGTTTGAGATAGCACCAAGCTTAGCAACAATACAGAGATGCTTTAGGGCAGGAGGTCTAACCTGGGCAACTTTAAGCCTGGTGGACTCCGAATCCCAGAATTCAACATCCAGCATGGACACCTTTGCTTTAGGAAGAATGTCAGATAAGGTCCACTGGGAGCTAACACTCCCAAGCCATTCTGATTTGCAACAAATTACTTCCTTTCCCCTGATTGATTCTTATCCATGAGCGTCATCTTTGTGTTGACAAGCAGGCAGGCTTTTGACTCAATTCCTTGTCCTACTTGGGAAAACTCTCAGCATTCGAGTACATTAGGATTCCAGCCTTAAAATATTATCTACCATTCAATTACTTTCTTTGATATGAGCAGTCACATTTTTTGGAAGATACACATCTGCTTTAAAGACTGTCTCTAGAACTGTATGTGGTACAACCTGCTTTGTAGTATTTTGTGTGCACACATCCATATGGAAGTCTTCCCAAAAATATGCTTTAATTCTTGGAGGAGGGAAGGTTCATTCAGACCAACATAGACATCCCCCTCAAAGGTTTTTGCACAGCTCTAAACCTCTTTTGAATTTAGCAATGTGGAGTCTCCACTTTATTTACAGGCAGAAGAAATATGCATCATCCCGAGTACAATCTAATTTTAACTTATCTTCTGCCCATTTTGTTTATACACAGTTTTTAAATAGTTCCTTCCTTCTGCTATGGGCCATCCTTCTTTCTTCTGTTAGAAACATGTATGTTCTGGGATGTGTTTTTTAAGCTTCTTCTGTAATCCTCTGCCTTTTCTTCTGTGTTTCTGACATCCTGCTGCTCACTTCTTGCCAACGTTGGGTGATGCGGCTTGCATTTTATTAGGAAGTTAAAAAAAGAGTTGCACAGCTAGTCAAGGTGGGATACAGTCTGGACAGTTATGCAAGGGAGTTTCTTGAGTTCAACTGGGAAAAGCAATCACTAAGTCAGGTCTGGCAAACCCAAACAGAATGACCTTTTCAGCAAGATACAAATGAGAGTGAACAAATTTATTGTCAATGCCCCCCCACCCCCACCCTTTAAAAAAATTTATTTGTCAAATCAGTGGTAATCTCCCTGGAATCGACCCTTCCCTGTTTAATTATTTTGCAATTTATTTTAAAACACTGCTTTTACGAAAAAGGACTTGTGATGTAAATACTGGGAAAAGAAACACGACTACACAAAACTGAATCCTTCTTCCAGAGTGTTTCAAAATTCTTAAAACTAGCAAGGTATAAAAGAGGAGATTGTAGGCTATCCCCCGCCCTCCCCAAATAGAACACTATTGTTTAGCTTCTGGAAAATTACCAGCCTTGAAACATTAGAGGACTTTCTATGCTTGCTAAATGGTAAACTAATCATCATCATCATTTTTTTAAAAAAAGAATTAAGTTAAAGGATCTCTTAGCTACTTATTTGAGCTGGAAGAAAATAGAGCAGAGATTTGTTGAACTTGGGGAGTGGCAGGACCACTTGAAAGTTCTCAAAATGTTGCATGACAACTGCTAGCATCCTTCTCTATGGATTGCTGAGAGTTGTAGGGCAGTAATGCCTAAGAGGATACTGGTTTGCCATTCCTGCTTTACACTAAAGATGTATTGCCTCTTTTGGATTGAGACTCAGTTGCTTTCATTCTATTTAGTGTGATGGATGCACCCAAAACCATACTTTGAAAACTACGTTTTGTGGGCTGATGTAATGTAACTTGTTCAGCAGAGATTGGTCAAAACAAAACCTGCACAGAAGTAATTAATCATTTTTGGGAAGCTAATGATGCAATATAGGTAAGGATGCACCTTGATTTTGGGGGGAGGTGGGTAAAGGGAACCATAAGTTAATTTTAACTCCTGGTGACTTCCTGGAGATGTCCCTGCACTATTTTTGGACAAGATTTCAGAAGTGGTTTGTCATTGTCTCCTTTCTAGGGTGGAGAGAGACAACTAGCCCAAAGTCACACAGCTGCCTTCAACCCTAAAGTGGAACTAGAACTCACAATCTCCCAGTTTCTAGCCTAAGAAGTTCTAATCATTATAACCAGGGATGGGATTTTAACAACCGGTTCTGTGGGCATGGCTTGGTGGTCATGTGACTGGCTGGGCATGGCCAACTCAACATCCCTCACATCGAGGCACGCTTCTCCTTGCCTGGCCTCTTGTGACTGTGGGGATGCTGCAACAGTCGTAAGTGTGAAAAACGGTCATAAGTCACTTTTTTCAGAACCATCGTAACTTTGAATTGTCACTCCACACAAGCAAAGTACCAGCAAAGGAGGAAAACAAACTCCAGAGAAGTTCCTGAGACAGGAAGTCTAGTCCTGCCAAGAATGTAACAAGGATTAGCGGAGAGGCAGTTTCTGTAAGCAACACCAGAATGTTTCCTTCCTGCCTTCCTTACAGGATTAGGCCAGTCATTTTTTCCAACAACCGGTTCTCCAAACTGCTTAGAATGTTAACAACCGGTTCTAGCGAATAGGTGTGAACTTGTAGAATCCCACCCCTGACTATAACCGTAATGGCGAACCTATGGCATGCGTGCCAGAGGTGGCACACAGAGCCCTCTCTGTGGGCATGCAAACTGTCGCCCCAGCTTCGCTCTGCTGCGCATGCGTGCGAGCATTTTCCGCCAGCCAGCTTTGGGTGTCTGCCATGCAGGCATGGGGGGTTGCATGCAGGGGGTGGAATGCATGCTCAGGGGTTTGGGGTGCATGCACAGGAAATGCATATCCATGCAAGGAGGCTGGGCGCATGCACAGGGGATGCGCATGTATTGCATTTTGGGGATGTGCGTGCGCATGCTTTGGGTACTCAGTGCTGAAAAGGTTAGCCATCGCTGCATTATAAGAACGAAGATGGGGAAAAAATAGTGCTGATAGAAGAGAATATTTATAGCCCAGGATTAAGCTGTGGGCTCCTTGGTGGTCCCTGAGCTTGGTGGTTTTCTTGCAGATGTTACATTGCCCAGTTAGGTAACACCAGTGCATTGATGATGTTACCTAGTTTGGTAATGAAACGTCTGCCAGAAAACTATCAAGCTCAGAGAGCACCACAGATCAGTCCTTTCAAAAATAAGCCCCCTAAATGGGTCCCCAGAACTTCTCCCTTTGTACCTGCTTCAATTCAAAGGGGCTGCCAAAGAAACACCCTCCTCCCAAGGACCTCAGGTAGGAAATTGTAAAATCCTTGGGCTTCACACAAAGTTCTGCTGGATGGTCTGATTTCTGAAAGTTCAAGTTCAACTTTCAAGCACTGAGCTAGAAAGCCAAAATACTGCCAGCTGCTGCTGTGCTTTTCAATCACATGGGCAACATGAGATTAATTAGTCTTAAGTCCAAATTTATTAATTTCCTCCAAGGCTTCACCCAGGGCCAACTGGCTTAGATTCCTTTCCAGTTGCAGTGCCATTTGAGGGCACTCTAAAGAGTTCTTCCCAAGTTTTTTTTTTTAAACTGGGGATCTAACCCTGGAACCAAGATAGAATATAGAATTCTTTATTGGCCAAGTGTGATTGGACACACAAGGAATTTGTCTTGGTGCTTGTGCTCTCAGTGTACATAAAAGAAAAGACACATTCGTCAAGAATCATCAGGTATGACGCTTAATGATAGCCATAAGGTACATTAAGCAGTCAAATCCTACTAGGAAACAGTCCATATAAATTGTAAGGATACAAGCGACAAAGTTACAGTCATACAGTCACAAGAGGGAGGGGATGGGTGATAAGGAATGATGAGAAGATTAAGAGTAATAGTAGTGCAGACTTTGTAAATAGTTGGACATTGTCGAGGGAATTATTTGTTTAGCAGAGTGAGGGCTTTCAGGAAAAAACTGTCCTTGTGTCTAGTTGTTCTGGTGTGCAGGGCTCTATGGCGTCGTTTTGAGGGAAGGAAAGGAGTTGAAATAGTTTTGTCCGGGATGTGAGGGTTCTGTAGATATTTTGTAATGAGGGATCTGTAATGAGGCAAGGGGGAAATTGTATTTTCTAACGGTGTGCCTGGAATGTTTGTACCAAATATTTCCACCTAGAGCACAAACAAGCTGTTCTTACGAGAACCCAAAATGTTTAAGGCCTACCAGGCAAGATGAAGTCTGCACATTCAGACAAGATGCACCACATTTTTCTAAAGTATGCAATGGATTTGTTCCTTTGAGAGTAATGGACTTCATGTTGGCTAGGAATTTGGAATTGAAATGCAACTGTCTGGTTTGGGATGATGGTGATGGCATTGCCAATACACCCACTGGCCCTGGCTGGAAGTATAGATAGTCCTCGACTTATGACCACAATCGAGCCCAAGATTTCTGTCGCTAAGTGAAACATTTGTGAAGTGAATTTTGCTGCATTTTACGACCTTTCCTACCACTGTTGTTACAAGTGAATCGCTGTAGTTGTTAAATTAGCCCAACTTGTTAAGGGAATTGGGCTTCCCTATTGACTTTGCTTGTCAGAAGGGATCACATGACCTTGAGACACAGCAACGGTCATAAATATGAGTCAATCAATTGCATAAATAGTGAGTCAATTGCACAGATACGAGTCAATTGCATAGATATGAGTCAATTGCCAAGCATCTGAATTTCGGTCACATGGTCACGGGGATGCTACAATGGTCGTAAGTGTGAAAACTGGTTCTAAGTCACAGTGCTGTTGTAGCTTTAAACGGTCACTAAACGAACTGTTATAAGTCAAGGTTGACCTGTATGTGATTCTGCCAAGCCATAAAGGACCAGGGTTATAAGTCCCTGCTTTGAACTCAAAAACCTAATGCAGGCATTCACTTGCTTCTGAAACACAGGGAAACTGAGAATGTGGCTACAACCAGCCTTTGTGCTCTTTGCCAGAAGAACTGAACGAGAGATTTAAATGGCACAGATTCGCCGTAGATACTCCTAGTTGTCAGCAAGGAGCTGGGAGGATGGAGGGAAGAGTAATTGAAAAAAGATATTTGAATGTGCAGAAATGAATAGATTAACATTAGAAATGAAAGAAAAAGAAGAATCTGGATATTACACGGTACGGGATTTGTTGGGTAGAAAAATAAAAAAAATTATTTTATTTAGAAAAATAAGATAAACTAAAAGGGATGAGATGTATTTATAAAGTAATAGATATATTGGCTATTACTTATATGGGAATGTAATTATTGTTATATTGATAAGGAGAGTATTGATTATTAATCATAAGCCCATGAGATATGTACCTAATTGACACACAATTGAAATGGAATGTTTATTATATGTAAAAATAAAAAAAATATTTTGAAAAAGGAGCTGGCAGGACCTCTGTTGCCTTTCCAATTGTCTTCATGCTGTTGATGGACACCATCATAAAGCTAGTTTAAAAAATATTAAAAAGGGTGGGGGGGATTTTGGGTTGGAGTGTGGCAGCACTAAACACTGTGATTCTTTACTTAAAGATAGGAATGCTGAAAGCATGAACAATGTGGACACACAAGAGCTCCAAGGGAACCGTGCACGTTGAGAAATCTGGGCCACCATTCGATTTATTGTTCTAAATCTACTAGATCTGGTAGCGTTTGTGGCAATTTAAGGAAATAATAAGCATTCAACGATGATGTTAAGAGAAAACTGGACTTTTAAGAAAGTCAGACAAAGAGCAAGACTCTCATCTCTAAAAACACCTTGGCACAACAAATGATGATTCACGTTCCGTAACAATTTGGTGACAAAAAAGCAAGCAAGCATCAAACTTAGAACTCTTAGAATTCTGCGGGGGCAGAAAAGAGGGTTAAGATTAGTAGTAATAGTAGCAGTAGCAGTATTAGCAGTAGTAGTAAGCTATCTGTTTCTTAGTGGAACATCCATCCAACTCAACAGATGTGGCTTTTGTAACAACTGTGTTTTTTCCAAACAATAGTAAGAAGCATGAACCTGGCTGAAAATTTAGGGTGCAAGTTTTCTTTCATGTCTTGTTTCCTAGCTATTAAGGATGATACTTTTCTCTTTGGACACACATGTATATATCCTAACTCTGTTGTGGGTATATTTCAACACATACCCAAGATGGCAATTCAGTAATAACAGCCAACCATGCATGAATTGTGGGATCCTTGGTGCTTTTTTAGCTTGGTGGTTTTCTTAGCAGATGTTTCATTACCAAACTAGGAACGTCATCTGTACTGCATCGGTGCACTGAAGATATAAACTAGTTTGGTAATGAATTGTCTGCAAGAAAACCACCAAGCTCAGAGAACACCAAGAGCCCAGAGTTCAACGCTGAGCTACAAATATTCCACACGCACCCAAATCGATTGAAAGAGGTTGTAACTGATATTCTCTAAAGGAAACACTAGTCTACATTCCTCCACTGAAAACAAAGGGGAGAAAACATGAACAGTTCAATGCAAAAATTTCTTCTCCTTCAGGACTGGCACTCTTTTTACTCCCAAATATGTCACTGGGGCTCTGCGACTGCTTGTTTTGTATTTAGGATGAAGGTTTAATTGATGTGAGGTGAAGATTGGCAATGGCAGGTAGACCCAGGAGTGGATTAACAAAATTGTTTTGTGTACCCCACAAAAGCTCAATTAGGAACACTGTGGTGTATGTTGGTCCGTTCTCCTCTTTCCTTTTGCCAAGAAAATTCTAATGAGAGCTCGTTATTATTTTTCACATGGATTTGTTTTATTTTTGACTTTTTGGAACAAGTGAGCTAGTGAAGAGAACTTTGAGAACTTCCCATAGGAAGGGAAGATGGAGATCTTTTGATAGATGAGATACTTTGCAACCAACATCCAATCAAGGCCTGAGGTAGAATCATCCTTCCCAAAAGGAGTACTCTCCAAATTTTGGAATGGCAACTCCCATAATGCCCAGCCATCTCAAGAAAAAATGAACCAGGTAGTGGAACATCGAGAGGAATGGGAGTTAAATAGGCAGATGAAGAACTGCACTAAGCTTTAACAGGGAAGCCAAGCCATGCTTTAAAACTGGCATCCATAGACGAATCAAACATTTAATATGGTGGCTATAAACTGTGGGGGTAAAGCTCCACCTTTTTTTTTAAATTTTGTATCCGTCATCAGATAAGTAAACAAAAATGGTGAATTTGATCATGCAGGTGGGACTAACAACATAACTTCCTTGATCCTTCTGCAGATGTTCCTGGCTCCAACCCTAATATTGTCTTTATCTTAACACAAATATGACGGGGGAGATTTCGTATTAGATTATTGATCCTACCTTTATTGCTTTTATAAATAAGTCAAGTGAGAGAATACTTATAGTTTTCCTTCAACCTCCAATTTTACCCAGAACAACTAGGTGGGTTGGGCTGGGCTGAGAGAATGGAAGTGGCCCAAAGTCACTCCCCCAGTTTTTATGTATAAGATGGGACTGGCGGACATTCTCCTAGTGTACAGACCAGAGGTGGTATTCAGCAGGTTCTGATCAGTTCTGGAGAACCAGTAGTAGGAATTTTGAGTAGTTTGGAGAACTGGCCAATCCCACCTCTGACTGGCCCCGCCAATCCCATCTCTTCTCTGCCTCCCAAGTCCTAGCTGATTGGCCGGGTCTTCTTTGGTTGCCCTGCATAGGAGAACAGAGCTGGAAAGCAGGTTGGTGGGGTGGGGAGGGAATGAAGGTTTTGCAGTATCCTTCCCCTGCCAGGCGCACCAAGCCATGCCCACAGAACCAGTAGTAAAAAAAAATTGAATCCATCACTGGTCCAGACCAGTTCCTTAACTGCGACACTAAACTGGCTCTGTACGGTAAACTATCTGAAGAATGTATCCCTTAATCCTAACTGAAGCAACCTGTCAGCTTAATCATTTTTCTTCCAAGTCAACTCCATCCCTTATGAAATTTTAGAGCTGCTGGAATCTACCTAATGAAGATTTTTGGCTACATTAGAAGAAGCAATGCATCAAATACATGTGAACTCTCCACTCTCCTCTTTATAACATCCTTTTAAACCCCCCCTTCCTGAGAAACCTGCCTTCAATATAGCCCACATTCTCAAAAGAAAGATGAAGAGAAGAGCAACAGAGATGATCAGTGGACTGGGGGCTGAAACATATGAAGAACAGTTGCAGGGACTGGGTAGGTCTAGCCTAATGAAAAGAAGAACTAGGTACTATTAAAGAATATAAAATATCAGCATCTTCTGTCTATGAATCTAATCAAAACTACTATCATTAGAATTAAATAAATTAATAAAATACAAAAAAGAAAAGAAGGACATGATAGCAATGTTCTAGTATCTCGGGGCTGCCCCAAAGAAGAGGGAGTCAAGCTATTTTCCAAACAGTTGACGGGCAGAACAGGAAGCAATGGGTTGAAACTAATCCAGGAGACAAGCAACTAGAACTAAGGAGAAATTTCCTGACAGTTAGAACAATTAATCAGTGGAACGACTTGCCTCCAGAAGTCGTGAATGCTCCAACACTGGAGGTTTTTAAGAAGAGATTGGACAAACATTTGTTTGAAATGATAGCGCGTCTCCTGCTTGAACAAGGAGTTGGACTGGAAGACGTCCAAGGTCCCTTCCAACTCTATTATTCTGTTAATACCTGATGCCAAGTTCCTGGCTGGTCATATTTGATGGTAGCATCTGAGATCTGACTTACCAGAGACTATAAATGAAATCTGGGTGTAATCCTGAAATCAAAGTGAGGATCTATGATCTCCAAATCTTACAGAAATAAGCCTACACCGTATCTCTATTTTTGGCAGGGCAGCAGTACAAAACTCCAGCAGGCATACAGTAGCTTTTTCTGGCTCAAAATTATAACAATTGGGAGAAAAATATTATAAAAATAATCTTCACAATGAGAATGAAAGGGGATACTTAGGCCTGTAATATCAATAAATTCTAACCAATGCATTTGGAAATAATGGCAATGACTCTAATAGAAATACAATCATCCATTTTATTGTAGTCAGTGTAACTATTCTGCTTCCTGTCCAAATACAAAATCCTGATTAGTAATATAAATTTTCTTCCATCCTAGTGCCAGGGATAGTGTCAAGGTAGAAGTGGTAAAGGGATAGTGTAAAGGTAGAAAATTGCAATGGTGCAATCAAAACTCCACCTGCTTTTTATGTCCATCCTATCTGTGGGTGGAACCTCATTTGTTCTATCATTGTTGCTATCTTGACATTTTTGAACAAACCCTGTGGATACTCCTGCCTAGTGCTTCCTTTTTAGTTTTTTTAAATAAAAATTTGCTTTTTCTCACACAACCATGGACATTGGTCATCTTTCTTCCTAGTTTCACATTATCTTTATTGATGAACTAGCTCGATACCAACGCTTCGCTATGAAACTATGTGGTTGGGCTTAGTTTTGGGGGAGAAAAATAAGGAGGGGGGGAATCTGCCTTTGCCTACCAGCATCCATCGGTATTCATCTGGCTAACATCCTGTCAGTGGGTGAGAGAGAGCTGAGGACTGTTTGGAAACTGAAACAATATTTGCTGTGTGAGCAAGAAGGAGACAACAAGGAGCCTGGGCAGGGCTTAGCTCAACTGTTCTGTACTAAAGCTGCTTGCTGCTGTGAAACTAAAACTGAAACTGAAATTCCTCTCCTCTGCTTGTGTTTTGCATTTGGAACAGATTTCTTTTCAGGTGGGGAGGGGGAGTAGAACTCCTCAACATCAGAGCGTGTTAATAATAATAATACAGGAAATACTAATGCTCTGATGGTCATTTCGAAAAATCCTTTCTTAGTGAGCACCTAGAAACCAAGAGGAACATAGGTGCCAAATTTCAAGTTGGTAGGCTTTACGGTTTTGAAGATTTTGTGACGATGCATGAATGGTATTTTGCTTTTAGATAGATAGATAGATAGATAGATAGATAGATAGATAGATAGATAGATAGATGGATGGATGGATGGATGGATGGATGGATGGATGGATGGATGGATAGATAGATAGATAGATAGATAGATAGATAGATAGATAGATAGATAGATAGATAGATAGATAGATAGATAGATAGATAGATAGATGATGCTTTCATTTTCATATTGCACAGTTCATATTGTAAACATTGATGTTCTTCTTCAAGTTCCACAGCTTAAAGACTTTCTCCGTCATGGAAAACAGAACCATAACAGACCAAGCATAGTTCAGCAATCACAACGAAAAGACCACCATAGCAGATTGGGTCTCCCATCTCTGTTCACCTGTCCCCAGTAGGCCTGGAACGAAGAGGGAAACCAGGTGTCTAAACTGCCCGACTACTTTTGCACTCAGATCTTCAAAACTGAAAGCAAGAGGAGTGCCGTGGATTTTCTACCAACTTCTATCAACCAAGTTCTCTAGATGTATGTACCAAGTCTAAAACTCCCAACAGCGCATGATATCATGGTGTGGATAATAGAACCTGTCCTTCAATGTACCTGGGGGACAGGATGAGCTTAACCGAGGGGTCTTCAAACTTGAGAGCTTTAAGACTGGTGGACTTCAACTCCCAGAATTCCTCCTCCACTCATGTTAGCTCAGGAATCCTGGGAGTTGAAGTCCACAAGTCTTAAACTTGCCAAGTTTGAAGATTCTTGCCTTAAAGGTTCATTGCACAGTCAGAAGACCTGGGTTCAAATCTTTAAGGGGGCTTGCTTTTAAAACTGATCTTGGGATCCTCTCTCTTCCTCCTCTCCTAATCTACTTGAGAGGACATTAGGCGGACAAGACAGAAAGAAGAGGGAAGAAGCACTACCAAACATGCTATGCTGAACTTTTTGGGAAAAGAGTAGGCTTAAGATTTACTCAGTAAAAACTGCATCATAATGAATTCACAGGCACATATGTCTATCTATTTCCCTGGGGCTGAAAATAACAGCCTAGTTTTCTGCAGAACCTTACCCAAAGACCATTAAAACGTTCCCCGTGTTGGCAAAAGCCCTAAATAGGCAACTGCAAAGCTGCTGTCATGAAAATCCAGTGCCCCCAGGCTGGCAAAGACGTTGTTGGTGGCATTTACATCATTGGAAGGATAAATCAAAGCGGGGCTCTCTCCCAAAAGTGCCCTCTGAAGGAGCTGCTCTTTTCCAGAAGGCTCCCAAGATTTTTTTTTTTTTTTAAAAAGCAAAGCAACTCTTAATTTGCCCCCTTTGGAGGTCATCGTCACATGGAGGGGGATTCTCCTCCAACCGGCCTCCCCCCTCCCCCTCCTCTTTTAAAGGACCGCGCGGGCACCCGAGAGCAGCTTTTCAAGCCATGGGGGGGGGGGTTGGACTAGATGACCTCCAAGGCCCCTTCCAACTTTGTATCAAGAGAAAAGGGGAGGGGGATTTTCCTCCAAACAGCCTCCCCCTCCCCCTCCCCCTCCTCTTTTCAAGGACCGCCTGGGACCGAGAGCAGCTTTCCAGCTGTGGAGGGGGAAGGTTGGAGTAGATGACCTCCAAGGCCCCTTCCAACTTTGTATCAAGAGAAAAGGGGAGGGGGGGATTTTCCTCCAAACAGCCTCCCCCTCCTCTTTGAAAGGACCGCGCGGCACCGAGAGCAGCTTTTCAAGCCATGGGAGGGGGGGGGAGGTTGGAGTAGATGACCTCCAAGGCCCCTTCCAACTTTGTATCAAGAGAAAAGGGGATGGGGGGGGGAATTCTCCTTCCCCTCCCCTCCCTCTTTGAAAGCTTTCCAAGCCTGCGGGGTGGGGTGGGAGAGGCTTTTCGCCCTGCCTGGGGAGTGGGCTGGTGGCCCCCTTCCTCTCCTCTCCTCTCCCCTGCCCAGACCGACGGGGGCTTCTGCCCCTCCTCACCTACGATGATGGCACAGGCGCTGACTAAGCCGATCTCCTTCTTGAGCGCCACCCGCTCCGTGTCGCCGCTCTCCGGGCTGGGCGCTTGCGGGGCGCTGGGGCTGTTGGCGAGCGGAGGAGGAGGAGGCGGCGGCGGCTGCTGCTGCTGCTGCTGCGCCGCGAGGCTCTTCTTCCGGAGGGTCCGCCGCTGCTGCTGGTGCTGCTGGTGCTGCTGGTGGTGGTTCTCGCCAGCCATCGCCCCCTGGCCCGGCCGCCGGTGCGGATCTTTGCCTTGGCTGTCGGCGCTTTGGCTTTGTCCGCTTCAGCTGGAGAGCTGGCGGCGGGGGGGGGGGGGAGCGGAGGCGCATGCGCGGCTCTGACCCCCCCATTGCCCGGGCCAGGAACTTTTCTGGACTTTGGGGGTGCTGGGGGGGGGTGCTGGCGCGGGGTGGGAGACGGAGGGACGGGACGGGCGGGGGTCCCGTCTCTTGGCATGGGGAGCTTCGGGGACGAGAGGGGGCTGGTGGAAGAGGGACCCTCCTCCTTTTCCCCTCGCCCCCCAAGGGAAGCCGTCCTGCAGGGTCCAACACCAGCCTGCCTCTTTGCCAAAGGAGACAAGGCTTTGGGATGTTCCGGTCCAAAAGGGCCGGGTTGTGGGGGAGGGGGGAAGAGGAGGAGGAGGAGGAGGAGAGGAAGGGGGAGAGGAGCTCCGGCCCCTCACCTCCACCGGGGAGGGGGCGGTGTTTGCAAGGTGGGTCGGGCAGGACTGCTTCAGGATCCATCCCAAAGGAATGGGCAAGTTTTGGAGATTCCCCCTCCCGCCAGAGTTCTTCCTCAGGCAAAGAGCAGCAGAGAAGAAGAAGAAGAGGAGGCTTGAGAGAAGGAGCAGAGAGCCAGATTCATCATTCCATTTCTTTTTTTCCTTGGGTCTTTCCTCCAAAGCTACCTGGGCTGATGCCTACCCAGATTTATTTACAAAGTCCCTTCCAGCTCGATTCTGACGATTATTATCTCAAGAAGGCATTTTGCAGAGGAGCCCCTGGAAACAGAACCAAACACTTTTCTGGATTAGGACTTGTCTCTTTTTTTAACTGTCCCTCCCACACAACTTAACAGATAATCAAAGTTGGAAGGGACCTTGTAGGTCATCTAGTCCAACCTCCCCCTCTCCCCGCCCAAGCGGGAGACCCTACACCATTTCTGACAAATGGCAGTCTAATCTCTTCTTGAAAGTCTCAAGTGATGGTGCTCCCACAACCTCTGAAGGCAGGTTTATTGTTCTCCCTGTCAGAAAGTTTCTCCTTATTTCCAGGTTGAATTTCTCCTTGGTCGGTTTCCATCCATTGTTCCTTGTCTGGCCTACAGGTGCTTTATCTCTGTGGAAGCCCCTCAAATATTGGAACACTACTATTGTCTCCTCTGGTCCTTCCCTTCACTGGACTAGCCAGGCCCAGTTCCTGCAACCGTTCTTCATATGTTTTAGTCTCCAACCCTCTAATCATGCTGGTTGCTGTTCTCTGCACCTTTTCTAGAGTCTCAACATCTTTTTATAATGTGACCGATGGAGTATTCTTGGTGTGGTCTTACTAAGGCTTTATAGAGTGGTATTACTACCTCCCTTAATCTTGATTGTATCCAACTTAGTATTGCATTAGCTTTTTTGGCTACTGCTGCACACTTTTTTGGCTCATATTTACCATTAAGACTCCAAGATTCCTCTCCCAGTTCCTGCTATTGAGCCTGGTTTCACCCAGTCTATATGTGTCCTTTTTGTTTTTCTTGCTGTGAGTTATCAACTCCTGTGTTCTGGGCACATATTTGCATCACCAAACTTGATTGCAGGAAATACGCCTTCAGCAACAGAGCGGTCAATGTCTGGAATACTCTACCTGACTCTGTGGTTTCTTCCCCAAACCCCAATAACTTTAACCATAGACTGTCTCCTATTGACCTCACCCCTTTCCTAAGAGGCCTGTAGGGGGCGTGCATAAGCGCACCAATGTGCCTACGGACCCTGTCCTATTGTTTCTTTTTTCTTATTCGTATCCATTTCATATATTCATAACCATGTTTATAGTAACCATGTTATCTAGTAATTGCTTGACAAAATAAAATAAATAAATAAATAAAATAAAAACATGGTATCACACATGTAAAACATGTAAAAACATGGTCTTGCACCCCTTTCCTAAGAGGCCTGTAGGGGGCGTGCATAAGCGTACCAATCATGCCTACAGTCCCTGTCCTATTGTTTCTTTTTCTTTTTTCTTATATGTATCCATGTATTCATAACTATGTTTTTACTCATACCTATTATCTTGTAAGCAATTGAAAAAATAAATAAATAAATAAAAATAAATCTTCCCTCAGGGTGCCCCCGCTGCCCAGGAGATTGGGAATTTTCAGTCTCACCTCTTTGCCCTCTTGTTCTGTTTTGTCCAATATAGAAATATGCGCTGGATGGCAATCAATTCCTTCATTATTTGCAGAAAAATTAAGATCTTAAGGGGTTTAGCTTGATTATTAAGCATTGTTGGTAGGCAGCTGCAAGCCACTGTGAACTAGCAAGAGGTTGTGGTAAAGGGGTTTAATTTATTCAGCCCCTTTTCAGAGTTCAGGATTTAAATGTTCTTGCTCTTGGCTGGATTTATTTTAATCTTCTGCTTTAATCTTTTTTTTTAAGCAGTCTTTGGATAGCTTTTTATGGTTTTTGAGTTTTCAAAAATGACTTCCTTTTTCATTTCCTGTTAAAATAGTTTTGCTGCGACTTTTACACTCAGGTGCTGAAGGATGTCCAGTTGAAATCAGTGAAACCTTGTTAATCATATAAAAATAGACACAGTTCTTTATTTCCCCTTCTGAACAGCAAAGCATAGTGTGCCATCCAGCTATGAAAAATCCCTTTAAAAAAATATAATAAAATACACTTTCTTGATGCCGACCAGGACATTCTGTTTTGAGAAGGACATGGAAAAACTGGAGAATAATAACAAGAAACTGGATAATAAGGTTGTCGCAGACCAAATTCTATGAGGAACAGTTGTAAGATAGTGGTTTGATTGACCCAGGAAAAGGTCATAACCTTCAGAAGGAATATTTTATTTATTTGTATCCTGCTTTTATGATTTTTTTTTTTTGCCACAGAAAAGATAGAATGGGTGCATCTGTTGCACTCACAGTGAACCAGGCTGGAATCCAGGGATAGATCATCTTTTAATGTCCCCATAATTCCTTGCGGGGTGGAGTCTGGGAAACTGAATGGAGCTGAGTGTTTATTGGCCGGATGCCTTTCCTGTTGCCAATGCGGAGTTTTGTTCAGCAGATACATTCTCAGGGTGCCCAGAGAGAGAAATCCTGATTGTGAGGTGAGAGCGCCACCTCTAGGCCACCGCACCACTACAATCCAAGGATAGATGCAGGATGAAAATAGACAAGGTTAAAACTTCTTCACAGTCCTTGACTTATTACTACAGAGGAAAAGCAGGATTTTCATTGCTATGTGAGGTGATTGTGAAACGAAATACGCCTCATTTTATGACTTTTTGCCATGGCTGTTAAGTGAATCACATGGTCATTAAATTAATCTGGCTCCCCTGTTGACTTTGTTTATCAGAAGCTAGCTGTGGAGGTCACACATGGTGATCATGTGATGCTGAAACCATCATCGTGCCAGTCACCATGATTATGGGACTGTTCTGCAACAGTTGTAAGAGCAAGGACCTATCATAAGTCACCTTTTTTCCAGTGCTGTTGTAATTTCAAGCAGTTGCTAAACCAATGCTTGTAAGATAGGTGCTTGTAAGTCAAGGAGCACCTGTGGGCCAAGAGAGCAGATGTGCCTAAAGAGAAGGTGAATCAAGGTGACCTCTAAAAGACCTCAAATTCTATGACTATCTGCTCTTAGGGGTACTCTTACCATTTTTACTTATTATAAATACTTTTATAAGCTTGGGGTGTTCCAAGCAACCCCTCATCTCACGGGGTTTTGTTATAAGGAAAATAGAAATTAGCTAGTAATTTACAAAAGTAATAAATGTGAGTAAAGAATAGGAATAGAGTAGAATAGAGTAGTGTAGAATTAAAGTAGAGTAGATTAGGGTGAAAGAGGAGAGGATTGGAGTGGAATAGAGTAGAATAACAGTAGATTAGACCAGCGATCATCAACTGGTGATCTATAGACCACTCGTGGTCCGTGAGAAAATTTTGGTGGTCCGTAGAAAAATTATTTGCATGTTTTATATTGCACTGAATACTATTTATCTTTTTTAAAAATTCATATTAGTGGTCTATGGAATTTAAAATTATGAATTTAGTGGTCCCTGAGGTCCAAAAGGTTGGTGACCCCTGGACTAGAGGAGAGGAGAGTAGACTAGAATTATAATCAGAATCAGAATTAGAACAGAACAGAATAGAAAATAGAACAGAAATAGAATAGAATAGAATTAGAATCGAATCAAATCGAATATAAATAGAATAGGAATAGAATAGAATAGAATAGAATAGAATATAAATAGAATAGGAATAGAATAGAATCAACCTTCTTGGAACATCTTCCCTAAAAGAAGGCCTCCCTTGGCAAGCTATTATGATAATCACTCTATTGCTGCTACCATAGTTCAAATTTACTCAGAACAAAACTTGTGACTTCAGTTTTGCATGCCCCCAAATTTGCAGCAAAGCACCAGTGTGTGTGCTCCTTGGCCCCCCTTCACCGTTCATTCACTCCCCCATTAATTGGAGCTCACTTGCAAGTTGGTGTGGTTAAGAAAGGAAGAGTAAAGGATACTTTGAAGTGGGGGGAAAAAAAAACCCATTGTAAAAAAAAAGGCAGGGGTTAAGAAAAAGCTGGTCAGAAGGATGACCCATCCTGAATGCCAAAGAAATGGCAATTCTCTCTCTTTCTTTTCTTCTTCTTCTTTTAAAGTTAAAACAAAAAAAACAAAAAAAAAAACACAACAACCCCAGAACTTGATGCCTGCTGACACTGCGGCGTGCATTAAGATGAACCAGGCCTTTGTGTTTCGCCTTTGCAAAGTTGCATCCTTCGTCCACCACCGTACATAATTATCTCCTTCTGGGGGAGGGGGCCCCACGAGGCATTCAAGCGACACCCCCCTGCCAGCGAGCGTCTCCCCAAAGTCAACTCACAGAAGTAATGACTTCCTTTGGGCAGGCAGCTCTGAACATGCTGTGTTCCCTTGAATGACGGAAAGTTGGGAAGCCAAAGATGGCTTTGGAAAGGAAGGGAAGGAAAGTTCTTCGCAGGAGAAGAGACGCCTCGTAGCAACTGGGCAGGGAAAAGGGGGAAAAAAAAAAAAAGGCCAGCCAGGTGCTTTTTTTAAAAAAGAGCGCTTGCAATCTTTGGCCTGTTTTTCTCCTCCCTGCCTTTGAAATATTTTTTAATAGAAATGTGAGTATATATATGTATGTATGTGTATATATGAATATCTATATGTATATCTATCTACCTATCTATCTATCTATCTCTACAATGTCTCTATCTATCTATCTATCTATCTATCTATCTATCTATCTATCTATCTATCTCTACAGTGTTTCTATCTATCTATCTATCTATCTATCTATCTCTACAGTGTTTCTATCTATCTATCTATCTCTACAATGTCTCTATCTATCTATCTATCTATCTATCTATCTATCTATCTATCTATCTATCTACCTATCTATCTATCTATCTATCTCTACAGTGTTTCTATCTATCTATCTATCTATCTATCTATCTATCTATCTATCTATCTATCTATCTATCTCTACAGTGTTTCTATCTATCTATCTATCTATCTATCTATCTCTACAGTGTTTCTATCTATCTATCTATCTCTACAATGTCTCTATCTATCTATCTATCTATCTATCTATCTATCTATCTATCTATCTATCTACCTATCTATCTATCTATCTATCTCTACAGTGTTTCTATCTATCTATCTATCTATCTATCTATCTATCTATCTATCTATCTATCTATCTATCTATCTATCTCTACAGTGTTTCTATCTATCTATCTATCTATCTATCTATCTATCTATCTATCTATCTATCTATCTATCTATCTATCTATCTATCTCTACAATGTCTCTATCTATCTATCTATCTATCTATCTATCTATCTATCTATCTATCTATCTATCTATCTATCTATCTATCTATCTATCTCTACAGTGTTTCTATCTATCTATCTATCTATCTATCTATCTATCTATCTATCTATCTATCTATCTATCTATCTCTCTATCTCTCTCTATCTATCTATCTATCTATCTCTCTATCTCTATCTATCTATCTATCTATCTATCTATCTATCTATCTATCTACCTATCTATCTATCTATCTCTACAGTGTTTCTATCTATCTATCTATCTATCTATCTATCTATCTATCTATCTATCTATCTATCTATCTATCTCTACAATGTCTCTATCTATCTATCTATCTATCTATCTATCTATCTATCTATCTATCTATCTATCTATCTATCTATCTATCTATCTATCTCTACAGTGTTTCTATCTATCTATCTATCTATCTATCTATCTATCTATCTATCTATCTATCTATCTATCTCTCTATCTCTCTCTATCTATCTATCTATCTATCTCTCTATCTCTATCTATCTATCTATCTATCTATCTATCTATCTATCTATCTATCTCTACAGTGTTTCTATCTATCTATCTATCTCTACAGTGTTTCTATCTATCTATCTACCTATCTATCTATCTATCTCTACAATGTCTCTATCTATCTATCTATCTATCTATCTATCTACCTATCTATCTATCTATCTCTACAATGTCTCTATCTATCTATCTATCTATCTATCTATCTATCTATCTATCTATCTATCTATCTATCTATCTCTACAGTGTTTCTATCTATCTATCTATCTATCTATCTATCTATCTATCTATCTATCTATCTATCTATCTATCTATCTATCTATCTATCTATCTATCTCTACAGTGTTTCTATCTATCTATCTATCTATCTATCTATCTATCTATCTATCTATCTATCTATCTATCTCTCTATCTCTCTCTCTCTATCTATCTATCTATCTATCTATCTATCTATCTATCTATCTATCTATCTATTGTCTGCCTGCCTGCCTACCTGCCTGCCTATCTATCTATCTGCCTGCCTGCCTGTCTGCCTGCCTACCTACCTACCTATAATATTTCTATCTACCTTCCTACCCCCCCCCCCATCTAGCCACAGTGTTTGCGTTTTTTTCCAATATAGAAAAATAAAATCCCATTTCTTCACAGACATTTTAAATATTTATGAAACTGTTACGTGGCTATTACCCCAAATTTCTTGAGATTTTTGGGTGGTGACCTTTCTTTTCTTTTTCATTTCTAGCAGGAAAAAAAGTGTGTGTGGACAGTCAGCTATCCATAGTGGGTTTTTTCAATATAATTACTATGAAATCTTATGTTTTCCATGTGTAAATTTGCATATCCCTAATGCCTTTGCTAGTTTTTAATGTTAAGAACCTTCTCAAGGGTGGAAGGAATGAAATAGTCACAAAATATATTTTAGTTGGTGGCATCTATTCTACTGCCTGAACTAATCCCTACACATATTCAGAGTTTTATCCGCAATTGGATTCTTTTGCCTTACCCTCAGTATAAAAGAAAATTAATCCCCGGCCTCCCAACGCCATCTCCTGGAATTAGAAGGGTAATGCTATGGTGCAAAACCTTTCTAAAAATTGTTCCGGTTTAAAAAGATTGTTGTAGTTTGTTTCCTTGAAATCAGGAACACATTGAAGCAATGAGAAGAGTATTTGAAGATTACATATCTTAAAGTTGCAAAGGTTGAGAAACACAATTCTAGGCAGTATCTTAGCCATGTGTACAGTAACATGATGTTTATTAGATGTTGTGTATACAATAATCCGATTTTTATTACTTAGGTCCATCTAGAACAGCAGTTGCCAACTGGTGGGCCACGACCCACTGTTGGGCCGTGAGAAAATTTGGTGGGCTGCAGAGAAACCTTAACTGCAGAGCACCACCCTCCCCTAATCCAGGCTGCGCAGAAACACAAGGATGTGCAGCCCACATGGCCCACAGGAACCCTCCCTGCCCACTTACTCCTTACCCGGCAACTTTGCCTGCTAAATTGCTATTTTTCCTTTTTCCGACCATCATCCGTTCTGCTGTGCCGGGAGATTTAGACTGGCTAGGAAGTAGGAATTGGTTGGATTTCTTGCTTTCTAGCTAGTCTTTAGATCTTCGGCTCTGCTTTTAAGCAGACTTAAATAAACTTCTATTATTCAGTGCAGACTCACGGCAAGCAAGTTTCAGAGACTGAGCTAGCTGATGGCAAATCGATAGATCACTGAATGATTCTGCGAGCAACTCAATCTGTCTGCCTGCTTTGCTGGATTTTGGGTAAAAGTTGCTCTCTTTTTTTATAACAAAATCAATATTTACCTACATGGTGTGTTGTGAGTTAATTTTGTGGGTTTGCTTGCTAGCAAATTTTATGAGTTTGCTTGCAAGCAAATTTTATGTGACAGACAGAGCTAGCCAATGGCAGATAGGTAGATCACTGGATGAATCTGTGATTCTGTGAGCAACTAAATCTGCCTGCCTGCTTTGCCTGATTTGGGTAAAAGTTCTTCTTTTTTTAAATAAAAAAATTCAATATTTACATAAATAATTATAATATTTACATACAAGCCATGCCCAGCCAGTCACATGACCACCAAACCACACCCACAAATTTGGCTACGCCCACAGAACCGTTTAATGGTCCCTGGGATTTAAAATGATGAGCTTGGTGGTCCCTGAGGCCCAAAAGGTTGGTGACCCCAATCTAGTACTTTGCAACTCTTAAGTCTCGGACAGTAAGTCTGATGTGCTAAACTGGGGTTGTCCAACCTTGGCAACTTGAAGACTCGTAGACTTCCAGTTCCAATTCTGGGAGTTGAAGTGGGAGTTGCACACAAATGTGCAAGTTTCCAAGGTTGGACAACCCCAGTTTAGCACATCGGATGGACACAGATTGGAGAAAATTGGGAAGCACCACTTCAGAAGCTGGAGCCAGCACATCCCTGTAGGGCACCAGACTGCAGAAAACTCAGGATTTTTTTTCCTGAGCATCTTCTCTCCGCCTTACCCCAAAGGTGAGAAATAGCGAGCTTGAGAGAAGCTCTCTCCGCTGGATCTCCTACCTCCCCAGATACTTGTCAGAAGACCCCGGCCTAAATCAGCCTCCACCCAAAATAATGAGGAGCTGCTCCTCACGATGGAAGCTATAGGCTGTAAAAATCCCCCTGCCCATAATGTGGAGATGGTTTGCTTTGCCTGACCCCTCCCCCTTTCTGTCTAGCATCCGCCGCCCCCCCCCTCACAATGCCAGTTGGTACATTCCTCTGGTACAGTATTCAGGCTGGAGATCCATTCGTTCCATGAAGGAGGAGGGGTGGGTGGGAGAATTGCTGCCCACCAACCTTGCTGGGGGCTTGGAGAGAAGACTGATAGACTCCGGTAACTTGGCACCGGATCTTCCTTTCCTCCCCTTCTCTCTCTCTCTCTCTCTCTCTCTCTCTTGGGTGGCATGACACTTTTTGGCCGCAGAGAAGGGTGCTGGAGATGTGAGTAACCCTATTTTGTTCACTGGGTTGGACGTAGGGCTTCACCTTCCCACCCACCACCCACCACGCCGCAAGACAAGGTGGCACAAATTTGGCTGCCAAGGCCGAGGCAACCAGGGGAAAAACAGGCAAGGAAGAGACAGGAGGGAGGGAGAGAATTAAGCCTTGGAGAGGGGAGAGAGGGAGGGTTGCTCCCACATTTAACCAGCCTCGTCCTTCTTCTGGATACATAGCCATTTGGAAAAAATGCAACACAAACTGATCCTATCACACTTTGCTACGAAGAATAACCAGGCAGGGGGTGGCATGTATTTTTTGGAGGGGGGGGTTGCTCCTCTCTAGAACACTAAAAAACCCCACAGACTGTTCTCATCCTGGACACTCATATTTCGAAGTGTTACCACCAGGGAGGCCGTTATAAGTATCTTAAAATGAGGACTAATAGATTGAGAAACAGTTTCTTTTCCAAGGCAGTAATTGTCTTGAATCAAACAGTGCATTTGTGATTAATTATTATTATTATTATTATTATTATTATTATTATTATTATTATTATTATTATTAAATACTCTGTAGCGTGATTGTGATGTGGTGTTTGGGGCACTGTGCTAGAGTAGCTTTCAAATTTCATTGTATTCGTGGAATGCAATGACAATAAAGGTATTCTATTCTATTCTATTCTCTTTCCTTCCCTATTCTATTCTACTCTACTCTACTCTATTCTATTCTAATCCTATTCCATTCTATTCTATTCTATTCTATTCTATTCTCTTTCCTTCCCTATTCTATTCTATTCTATTCTATTCTATTCTATTCTATTCTATTCTATTCTACTCTATTCTAATCCTATTCCATTCTATTCTATTCTATTCTATTCTATTCTATTCTATTCTATTCTTGCTTGGAAACAAAGCATGCCATTTGCTCATCTTTCTTTCCGTTTTCTTCTCTGTATAACCAGTTCTTTGGTTTGAAAGAAAGTTAGATCAAAGAGGCAATGAAAATGGACATGGTTGCTCGATAGATCTTGCCAGGGAAGGTTGTTAAGGCATCCAAGGCAATACACATGACCTACTGAATCGTAGTCAGAAAGCAATCAGCATCTTTGCAACCAAGGCATGTATGGGCACGAGGGTGTGAATGAGTGTGTGTGGTTTGGGGAAATTAAGCCTTTTTACTTTCCTACGCTTCTGCCTAGCATTCCATTATATCTTGAAGTTCTGCCTTTGTCCGTGGCTTGGTTTGCGTGGCAAAGTATATTTTAACTAAGAGGCCATTGGATCCAGCTTGGTGATCTACTTCATGTGTGACCATTATACAGAGGGAGGATTGGGCTGGATCAGCAAGCCATGGGCAGAAAAACACATTTGGGCACAGTAGCTTTGTCCGAAACAACGGACGAAGACAAGATAGCCATCTTTGACCTGGGGGGCACGAATACTTTAACAGATTAGGATTCTACCTATGGTTAGAGCAACTTCCTTGATATAAAAGGACTCTGAGTGTAGTTTGTAATTGTCGACTGTGAAATCCTCTTCCCATAGCTAAAAAAAAATAAAAGCAGAGAACCCATTTCTGAAGTGATGGTAGCTAGAGCTTGATAGCACCCCAGGAAGCAGTCGATGGGTATATCTTGAGAATGTTCCAAGCAGAAAAATATATTCTAGGGGTGCCATTATTGGCTGGAGGTGGGTGGGAATCCATCTGAGTGGACAAAAACAAAAGATAGAAGTAGATTTTGGAAGGACAAACTTTGTCTCAGGTATTTAGTCTTCCCACGTTCCCACGAATGCTCAGCTCTAAGACGCAAGTCTTACTGATTTCTATAGGATTCTCATTGCTCGAGGTTAAGTATAGGAAGGAGCCCCAAATTACAGTTCCTAGTTAAGGAAGTACTTCATCTTTGAAATGCATTTTGGATTTTTAGTGCAGCTGAAGAAACAGGGCTCTTTTCTCTCGCCACCAAACTGAAAACAATAATTCTGCATCAGAAAAAATAATAATCTTGACTCATCCTTTGCTAGCTAGATGGGAAAGAAGCAAGCTGGTCTTTTTTTTTTTCTTTTTCTTTCCAGAAAGAGCATCTTTGCTTTCCCCAGGAGGTGAAATGGTGCTTAAAATTGCATCTATGCTACCAGTCCCCTTGAGTGAAGAATCTAATTCTGTCTTCAGACAATTTCAAAGCTGATAAATAGCATAGATAGGTTGAAAAAGATGCCCATGCCTTGTTTCCTTCTAAATTTTAGTGTCAACTTTCTTCTTCATCTGGGTGACAAAAGGGTCATGAGCTGTAGTGGCGCAGTGGCTATAATGCAGTATTGCAGGTTAATTCTGCCAACTGCCAGCAGTTCGATCCTGACTGGCTCCAAGTTGATTCAGCTTTCCATCCTTCCGAGGTTGGTAAAAGGAGGACCCAGAATGTTGGGGGCCATAGGCTGACTCTGTAAACCAGGGGTGTCCAACCTTGGCAACTTTAAGACTTGTGGACTTCAACTCCCAGAATTCCTCAGCCAGGCTGAGGAATTCTGGGAGTTGAAGTCCACAAGTCTTAAAGTTGTCAAGGTTGGACACCCTTGCTGTAAACCATTTAGAGGGGGCTGTAAAGCACTGTGAAGTGGTCCATAAATCTAAGTGCTATTTCTTTTGCCATATCTGTCCTCTCCTACTTGTGCTCCAGTTTGGCTCTACTCTTTCTCTTTAGTTGCCAATTTTTTTCTTTTCCTCTAGATATAAACATGGCCCAAGAGCCTAAATTGAGCCATACCAGGCCTGGTCAGAAGAGGCAGCAGACCGTGAGCTTGTATCCGTGAGTCCACCCCATCACTGTTGTTTCTCTCCTCACCCCCATTGCTGTTGTTCTCCCCAAACCTAACCTTTGGCTTCTAGTTTAAATTGCTTGGGATGGTTCCGCTAATCTCCAGATTGGCTCAAACCCAGATAGGGTTGTAATCAAAATCAAATCTCCTCGGAGACTGGATTAGAATACCAAATTATAGATATTTCAGAGATGAGCATGCAATTAGGCAAGATAAGATCGGTAGATTGATTTTAGAAGGTGGGAATTGTTTGAGGCGCAGAATATCCAGTTCTTACCTTCCTCCTTCATTGTCCGTTCTAACTGCGGAATCACTCCTTTCAGTACGTCTTGCTCATTGTGTATTCATGTCCACAACTGAGGCTGGATGCTGAAGGAAGATATCACTTTCCCCAATGATCCTTGGTAGCAATGTAGAAAGATAGCAGCAAATTTGGAAGTAGAGAAATGGGATTTTGGGGGGCCAGATATATTTCCTTCTATTTCCATCTAAGCAAGGTGGTTTCTCCTTGTCTCCTCACCACTACCCAGAGGTGGTATTCAGCAGGCTCTGACCAGTTCTGGAGAACCAGGAGTGGCAATTTTGAGTAGTTAGGAGAACCAGCAAATCTCACCTCTGACTAGCCCCACCTCCATCTATTCTCTGCCTCCCATTGAGTCCCAGCGGATTGGCTGGATCTTCTGTTGTTGCCCTGCACAGGAGAACTGGAGCTGGAAAGCAGGTGAGTGGGGAGGGAATGGGGATTTTGCAGTAATCTTCCCCTGCCACATCCACCAAGCCACGCCCACAGAACCAGTAATAAAACAGTTTGAATCCCACCACTGCAACTACCCGATGAAATTGGATAACAATTTTCTTCAGGGACCAGTTCAAAAATTGGCAACTCTGGAGAGAAGAAGAAGGCATCTGGGTTGCCAAACTTGTGTTCAGAGCTAGTTTTGATCCAGGATTACTTTTTGGGCTTAGTAACCTAAAACAGATTTACTTAGAGGAAATCAAATGCTTGTAGGGTAGAGAAATCCTCCATTTCCCCCCTCTAGTCATCCTCATTCACTTTGACAGGAGAGAATAGTTACCTTGGAGACCTTCTCATGGACGGTGCATGATGCTTGTCCTTCATTAAGAACATGTGAATATTCCCTACTTTTCATAGGGAAAGAAACAAAATAAAAAGGAGGTGAAATCCACAGTAATGGTGAAGTAATGGCTGGCCTAGAAACCAGGCGACTGAGTTCTAGGCACCCCTTAGGCTTGAAACCACCTTGCTTAGCGATCAAAATTGTAGTTCTGTTGTGGTAGTAGACCCTAATCCTATTTTCTCTTTGCTTCTGAGCGCCACTAGGGTAAGCATGCAAGTTCTTTCTGAGCAGAGAAGGCCAAAGCAGGAAGCTGCTTGTTGTACTATGAAATTGACTAGATTGATTATGTGTATACTGATGATTATGTACCCTAACACTAACCTATCCATCCATCCATCCACCCATCATCTCTCTCTCTCTCTCTCTCTCCCTCACTCACTCTCTCTCTACACACACACATACACACAATCTATTCCTTGTGACCCCATAGATAGATAGATTTTTATCAGGACAATTTCTCCATGAAATTAACTAGAAGCAATGCTGAAATGGACTACATCAAGAGTTCAGAGAGGTTCACTTGTCAAGTTAACCAGAAAATAGACAAAGCAATTAAAGAACAATGGAAGAGTGTAGGCCAGAAAAATAGCAGTGTCTTTTAAAAAAAGCTACATCACAAATGCAGGAAATAAGGATGGATCTTTCAAAAGCTCAACTGAAAATTGAAAAACAACAAAACCTGACAGCTTATAACAGCTGGATCAAAAACAACGAGACTAGAGGCTGAAACCTTCAACTCCCACACTTATGAGTGGTGTGTCTAGCCTGTCTTCTAAACACAGCAGACCTCGTGTTGTGCTCTTTGTCATGTGCCTATTGAGCTGTGACCTTTTTTTTGGAAACTAACACCACTAAAGTGCTGCATATAATTTGATAAGTTCTCCAGTGTCAGTCCAGCTTTGCTTTGTATCTTGGAAGTCACTTCTACAACCAACACAGTTGATGGCCAAAGGAGTCCTCCATCACCCAAGAATATTCACTGACTAATAGAGAATGTGGAAGTGTTAGAGCCACAAAGGATCACTTGGTGGAGGTCAACCTTGAATTCCATCTGTTGGGGTTCTGGGCTCTTGAAAGGCTCAAAGGGATCTGCTTTAGGTTCATTTGTACATTCTGATGTTTTTGTCTAATATAGGTCCAACTTTGGTAACCTTAAGACCTGTGAACTTCAAACTCCCAGAATCCCCCATCCAGTCAGTCCACCAGTCTTAAAGTTGCCACGGCTAGACACCCTTAATTTAATAGGATACTTTCTCTATATGTCTGGAGTTTCCAATAATGGAAACATTTGTCCTGTGGGAGAAGAAACCAGAAGTCATGAACTTTTGGAGTGCATCAAATGCTATCAAGTGTGCACAACATTTTGTAATAATTACCTATAACACACAAGGTGCTAATGTAACAGGAAGGTGCAAACATGGGCATGGCAGGCAGTGAGAATTGTAATAATATTATTAAGCTTTTAACTCAAATGATAATAATGTATGGCAGTGGTCTCCAATCTTGGCAACTTTAAGACTTGTGGACTTCAACTCCCAGAATTCTCCAGCAGCTGGCTGGAGAATTCTGGAAGTTGAAGTCCACAAGTCTTAAAGTTGCCGAGTTTGGGGACCCCTGATGTATGGTGTTAAGGGGTTGGCTAGGAATGAAATTTGGGTGGTTGAATTTGAGCCATTGAGTGTCTCTCGGACTAATCTATGTCCAGGGCTGTTGCAGTGTTTCAAATTAATGGGATCCTTCCATCTTGAAGCCCTCAGGGGAAAAGCAGGATAAAAACGTTATGAATAAATAATTCATATCAAAGGATAGGACCAGCAGAACAGATGAGGTAGTGTCTGGTGAAGTACTCACGTGAAGTATTAGTGCCACTTTATAAAACCTTGATAGGACCACACCTGGAAGACTGCATCCAGTTTTGGTCACCACATTACAACAAAGATATTGAGACTTTGGGAAAAAATGCCAATTAAGATGATTAAAGGCCTGGGGGCTAAAACATGGGAAGAACTGGGTATGACTAGTCTTATGAAAAAGAAGGACTAGGAGTGACATGATAGCAGTGTTCCAACAATATTAAGAGCCTCTGGGGTGCAGTGGTTAGAGTGCTGTACTGCAGGCCGCTTCTGCTGGCTATCGGCTGTTCAACTCCCACCAGGCTCAAGGTTGACTCAGCCTTCCATCCTTCCGAGGTGGGTAAAATGAGGACCCAGATTGTTGGGGGCAAGGGGCTGACTCTGTAACCCGCTTAGAGAGGGCTGTAAAGCACTATGAAGCAGTGTATAAGTCTAAGTGCTACTGCTATTTGAGGGGCTGCCCCAAAGAAGAGGGAGTCAAGCTATTCTCCAAAGCACCTGAAGGCAGGACAAGAACCAACGGGTGGAAACTAGTCAAGGAGAGAAGCAACCTGGGATTGTGGAGGAACTTCTTCATAGTGAGGACAATTAATCAGTGGAACAGCTTTGCCTTCACATGTTGGGGGTGTTTCCTCACTGGAGGTTTTTACGAAGAGACCGGACAGCCGCTTGTCTGAAATGGGATAGGGTTTCCTGCTTGAGCTGGGGGTTGGACTAGAAGACCTCCAGGGTCCCTTCCAGCTCTATTCTGATTGACATAATATCCATTGTATTTAGGAAGTCTCCACTCCTGTTTCAGCTTCAAGCATATTAAACTAGGCAGAGAGAGAGAGAGAGAGAGAGAGAGAGAGATTATCCTTTGGGTCAACTCCACTTTCATGCTAAATAAAATATTGGTCCATCAGCAAGTAGACAATTTTCTCTGACAGCCATTTGCTTTCAGAAATGGCTGCAGGTAAACAGAGCAAACTTTGTGATCTTTTCTCACACATAGATTTCCTCTTGCGGTTTGATCCTCTTAAAGGACTTCTTTTCGTTGTCAATAAAAGAGATTGGAAGGGAGTTGATGGCATAGAACAGGGGCTTTGATGGCGTTTATCTGTTTATGTATGTATTTATTTAGGGCTTGGGAGGAAAAACGACTCGGTTGCAAACAGTATTTCAGTGAGAAGTCAAAGGGGAGGGTGGAATAAAATGCGGGGGGAAAGAGAGAGAGAGAGAAAGTAGTTGCTGGAGGCTGGTTTTCCATCTCCCTGGATTCTAGTGGCATCTGGGAATCATTTGCTAGGAGAAACCTTGGGATGACCTCTCAGTGCCAAGGGACACAGCTGGGAAGAGACCTTGGCAAAGCAAAGGAGGAACAGGGTACAATAGTTCCCAACCTTGGCAGCTTAAAGTTGCGTGGATTTCAACTCCCAGCTGGCTGGGGAATTCTGGGAGTTGGAAGTCCACCCATCTTAAAACTGATAAAGTTTTAAGCCCAACAGCATCAAGATCAGCTGAGGGCCCTTCCAGGATAGACTTTGGAGACAATTCAGATGACCAGGTTTTCGCAACACTTTGCATCACAAAAGAACAAATGGATTGTCGCTATGCGTTAAGCTTAACCAAGCATGAATCTAACCAAGCTTTAGGGCGTGATCTGAATTAACTCACAAAGGTAGTTTAGTCTCCAACCTTTGGGGCACCAGGGACCATTTCCATGGAGAGAGGGTTTTGCGTGGACCGGAGGGGACGTGGTTTCACTCTTGCTGCCTGCATCCCACGGATGGGGGTTGGGTTTCTTTGCGTGGCATTTCTGACCCCCCTCCCCTAGTTTACCTGGCTAAGTCGGTTGTGTGAATATAGCCAGAGCACACTAACATGAATTTAAAGGAGGCTGCAGGGAGGAGATTACATGGCTCAGAATCTGGAGGAATTTAGAAAACCCCTCCCCGCAGTTCCTGATCCTAGGATAGTGATGGCAAACCTCTTTGGCACTGAGTGCCCAAACCGGAACGTGTGTGCAGGTTGCATGCATGTGTATGTGCCGGAGCGCCATAAACCTGAAGACCAGCTGGTCGGTGCCCGCATGCCTGTTTTGTGGCTAGTTTTTTTTTTTTTTTGCTGTTTAGAGGCTGGTTTTTCAGACCATTTTCAGACTGTTTTCTGGGCTGTTTTTCAGATTGTTTCTCGGGCTGTTTTTGGGGCTGTTTTCAGATCATTTTTGGACCATTCCCAGCCATTTTCCGGCTGTTTTTCAGACTGTTTTCTGGGCCATTTTTCAGGTTGTTTCTCAGGCTGTTTTTTGGGCTGTTTTCAGGTCATTTGGGGGCCATTTCCAGCCATTTTCCAGGCCATTTTCAGGCTGTTTTTCAGCCATTTTCAGGTTGTTTTGGGGCCATTTCTGGCTGTTTTTTGAGCCATTTTCAGGCCATTTTCTGGACCATTTTCCAGACGTTTTTCAGGCCATTTTCCAGCATTCTGGCACCCACAAAGACCAGCTGGTGACATCACAGGTTTGCCATCATGTTCCTAGGATATAAACAAAACCGCAATCTAGGTGCCTTTGAGAGAACATGTCAAGCAGGCCTCATTTCAGTCACAAATCAGTCCCTCTGGACCAGTGGAGCAGCCAACAGATGGAAGCTTGGAAAACAAAAGGCCTTAACAAAGAACCCAAAAATAACTTCCAGGGGAAAACAATAGCTTCTTTGCACAACCTTTCTGGAATTCCTGGCTTGGTCCATCCTCATGGTTGCCAGCAGGCTGCCTCTCTGTGCCTTTAAAAGGAGGAGGGCTGCTTTTTATTAGCTGTTGTGAGGGGTTCGTAAATCCCTCCTGGATGCCTGACTTTTCATTCTGCTCCATTTCAGGGTTAGACATCCTTGGAATTAGCAAAACACGTCCCTTGTTTTTGGGTCTCGGTCTTTGGGTATGGCATATGAGTTGGCACCAATTGATCTGAGTGTGCTACTCCAAGGATAGAAAGAGGTGAAAAAGCCAAAGAGAAGGGGAAGAAAACCTCAAAACGCACCCAGAAACAACTCTTTAGAATGTACAGAATTACAGAAAAGCAGAGTTGTAAGGGACCTTGGAGGTCTTCTCGTCCAACCCCCTGCTCAAACAGGAGACCATATACTCTTTCACATTACACCATTCCGGAGAAATGGGTGTCCAATCTCTTCTTGAAAACTTCCAGTGTCAGAGCACCCACCACTTCTGGAGGCACCTTGTTCCACTGATCAATTGTTCTCACCATCAGAAAATTTCTCCTTAGTTCTGTTGTGGTTCACCAGTAGCCTGTGCAGATGGCAGCGGAAGAACGAGACCAGTCAGGGAGTCCGGAGAGGACTTGGTCCTGTGTCCGATGCAGAGATGGGGCCAGGACCATCTGGGAGTGGGGTGCTGCCTCTGGAGCCTTTGGAGTCTGGCAGCAGCAAGGCAGAGGACCCAGGGGAGCCTGTTCCCAGGGCACATTTGCACAGAGCTGCTAGAAGGCAAGACCAGCTGAAACAAAAGGGGCGAATCGGAAGTAAGGCTTGGAGGTGATTGCCCCTCCCATAAGGTATAAAAGTCAGGCCAAGGTGATGAAACATTTGCAGGAAGCAAAGTAGTTCAATCGGTTCAGAGTCATCCTTGAAGCTCTTTATACTTCAGTAGATTTTCTTTCTAGTTCATTTGACACTTCTGTTCTTGGCAGCACTTCCCAGGAAAGAAAGGTGGGTGCTTATCTCGAGGGACTGTTTGAGATTCATTACCCACTGGGAATAAAAATAATTCCCAGCGTTGTAATAAAACAAGGCTTGTTTTTAAAACAAGCATGTGTGTAATTACGGTCTCGGAAGCCTTGGTCAGAACAAGTTCTTAGATTGCTTCTCTCCCTGATTGCTTTCCACCAGCCACTTCTTGTCCTGCCCTCGGGTGCTTTGGAGAATAGCTCGAACCCCTCTTCTTTCTTACAACCTCCCCAATACCATGGTACTCAGCTGCTTTGAAACTCATCAGATTTGGTACTCCATGCATTGTGATGCAAACATTTTGTCCAGGTACTTGTCGTTTGTTTGCTACTCAATGCACAAGCTAGAACTTGTCAATGTCAGCTGCTTTGTGACTCACAACATTGTTCTTTATGGGGACCATTGGTTTGGTATACAACACGCCTTCCAGAACCAATTCACAAGGAGTCCAAGGTACCACTCTATCAGAAGCCTGCTATCGTGTCTTAATTTATTATGTCATCATTTAATATGGCAACCAGCATCTCCAAACGAAAGCCTGGCCCAGCGGATGTCCTCTTCTGGTTTAGAGGTCCTGTTGATCAGCATGTTCTGCTCCAAAGCCCTTGTGTTGGCTTTTCTGCTTGTTTGCAACACTGAAAACCTGATGCAGCTGTTCTTCCTGGAATGGCTTGGAGATCTCTGAGCCGAACCAGAAAAGTGGAGCTGCGGGGAAAAAACACCCGCTTCCCAGGAACTAAGGAGAAACTTCCTAACAGTGAAGACAATTAAGCAGTGGAACAACTTGCCTTCAGAAATTGTGGGTACTCCATCACTGGAGGCTTTGAAGAAGAGACTGGATAACCATTTGTCTGGAATGGTATACGTTGCTTGAACAGGGGGCTGGACTAGAAGACCTCCAAGGTCCCTTCCAGCTCGATCCTGATTGTTTCAAATGCCTCTGTGAGTTATTGGGAAGTGTTGCCTATTAGTAGAAGAGTTGCAAATTAAGCTTTTGTGCTTTCATCAAGTACTTTCCACTTCCACTTTCAATTTTAAGGCTAGAAACCTATTTTTGTATTGTTCCCCTGAAATATGCACATTATTGAGTGTCAGGTAGCATGTACGTTTAGTACATTATTATCATCATAGCAATATTCCCATTCTGCATCCATTCCCTGGTGCAATCACAGCGTATAGCGCTGGCAATAATACATCCTGAAGTAGAATATTAGTTCCACTTGCTCAGCGTGCTTCCTCTTAGTTTCTAGCAGAGTGCCCAAGTGAATGGCTCTAAAAGCCACTGTTTGCAAAAGCCTGCGTGCTCTGCACAAGCACAGAGGTTTCTTCTGTTCAAATAGGATCTCTAAAGGGCCCTTCAATCGCTGTTGCTCTCTAGGGCCATGCAGAAAACAAGCGAAAGAGCAGGAAAAACAAGGGAAATATTGGCATATCAAAACTGAAACATGCATATTCATGACAGGGTTCCTTCCAGAACGGCAAGGCAATTTCCTGCTTCTAGGAAGAGAAAAACCAAAGGAAGAAGTGGAAAATTGGAAACGTAATTCCACAGTTGTGGTTAGCAGTTGAGACATCAACACTCTCGAAGAACAGCAAAATATTGGGAAGGGGCTTCTCGATTCAATTTTGAAGAAATGGGTCATTTTTCCCCTCTTCCTCTTAAAGGCATTTTACACCTTGAAAGCAAAGGAAGATAGAACAGCTTAAATTCCAAAGTGGAACCATATTAAAAGCTTACCATGTCTGCCATTTTGCGGTATCTGTTGGTTAAAAGAGTAGATTTATCCTTTAACACGTTCCAGTCTCCCTTCGTTCAAACGTGCCTGGATATGAATGATTTTTCAGTGGGTTTTTTTTTTTTTTAGCAAAGTCCTTCTTGGATTTTTGGGGATGATAATTAGACTGGCTAAAAAACGAAAGATGGAGAATGGAATCAAGATTAAGGAGATGCTGGTTCAAATCTGTTGAGGAGGTGGTCGGTTATCCGCTCTTGAATATATATATTCCTAAGCCTTTCTTCTCCTTTGCAGGAGCAACTGTGATCTGGACTATGAGCTTTACAAAGATGATTTGCCATACAGGTGAGTTTAGTGCTTTAATCTCATCTCTTTGCTTTGTGTTTCAACCATAGAGAGGGCAGCTTCCTTAGCTTTTATTGCAGGGGTAAGGAACGTTGGCTCTTTTATCACTTACGGACTTCAACTCCCAGAATTCCTGAGGGAGCCATAAAAGGTTCCCCATCCCTGGCCTACTGGTTTTTTCAGTTGTGAGGGAAATCAATTTTTGACTTGAATGGGACTGTTTAATATACAAATGTAGGACATACAAAGAATATATATAAAAATATGTCCTACATTTGTATATTAAAAAGTCCCATTCAAGTCAAAAATTGATTTCCCTCACAACTGAAAAAACCAGTAGGCCAGGGATGGAGAACCTTTTATGGCTCACTCAGGAATTCTGGGAGTTGAAGTCCGTAAGTGATAAAAGAGCCAACGTTCCTTACCCCTGTTTTATTGTGTTCTAAATTTCTACACTACTCTATCTTGAATGTAGGCTTTAAAAAGGAACTAATAAATCAAATAGGGACGCGGGTGGCTCAGTGGCTAAGATACGGAACTTGTCGATCAGAAAGGTCGGCAGTTCGGCGGTTCAAATCCCTAGCGCCGCGTAACGGAGTGAGCTCCTGTTACTTGTCCCAGCTTCTGCCAACCTAGCAGTTTGAAAGCATGTTAAAAATGCAAGTAGAAAAATAGGAACCACTTTGGTGGGAAGGTAACAGCATTCCATGCGCCTTCAGCAATTTAGTCATGCTGGCCACATGACCACGGAGGCGTCTTCAGACAGCGCTGGCCCTTCAGCTTTGTAATGGAGATGAGCTTGCTGGTCATGTGACTAGCTGACATGGCTTGCTGGCTGGGCATGGCTTGCTGGTCACATGACCGGGTAGGTGTGGTTTGGTGGTCATGTGAGTGGGTGGGCGTGGCTAGGTAACTGGCAAACCAAATACAAGTGGTCCTCACTTAATGTCCAGTTGTTTAGCAAGTGTTCTAATTTATGACTGGCCTCTCCAGAGCTACTTGACCTGTTTTGGGAGTTTTGATAGCCATGCACACACACACACAAACACAAACACACTCCCTTCTAACCCTGCTGGAGCAGGTGATTGCACTAGAATCTGCAAAGCATCTCTGATTAGATTCTAGTAGTGAATAGAATCTAATCAGAGATGCTTTGCTGATTCTTCTTGATTTGTTTTATTTGTATTTCTTTATTTTATGCTGCTGAATTGCACTGACATGTGTGTCCCTTCTTGTGCACAGCCCAGAAGTTTTGTGATTCTTTGCAGCAAAAAATTACTGGCTTTGCTCTTTTTCAAACGTGCCACCACTGCCCTGTTCTAGGTGCTGGCCCCGCAGGTCCATCCCATTGAGCCCGCTGCACCAGAGGGACCTGCCCAAGCAAGTCCGAGCGAAGCGGTGCACCAAGTCAGTGGGGTGAGCCTGAGAGAGGGAAAGAGAGAGAGAGAGAGAAAAGAAAGAGAAAGAGAGAAGGAAGAAAAGTTCTGGCCTCCTAGAGCCAGAAACAACTAGCACGTATATTAGGAAACCTTTACTGTTACCTTAGTAAATCAATTTCTTCTGCCCACCTTTCCTGCAGGATTTATGAATACCAGAAGATCCCTCCTCTTATTGGACACATTCCTATCAAGATCAGAAGAAGCCATCTCGGCACAGAAAGCAAAATCAGACTGAGCCCACACAGAGACTTGAGAAGCAACAGCAATCCCACAACAGGACGTACAAAATGTGAGTGTTTGGCTTTGGAGAGGCACTTCGGTGGCAAGAGGGTCTATTGAGCCATCTTGTAGTATAAGAACCATGTTAGTTTAGGGCAGGGTTTCTCAACTTCTACTTACAGGTTTCTCCAGCCAGAAATTCTGAGAGTTGAAGTCCACATATCTTCAAGTTGTCAAGATTGAGCAGCACTGGTTTTGGGTAGCATCTTTTCGAACTCATCTGTTTTATTCAAAGGCAAAAGCTTTCATGAGTTATAGCTCATTACATCAGATGCAGAGACTTGGACATCTAGTCCAGGTTAAATATTCCTTTGCGCATCTGTTTTCAAGCAGTCGATTCTGGTTGGCTGAGCAGCTGTGTGGAGCACAGAGCAAAATCTTTAGGATGCTCAGCAGGGCTGGTGACCTGCTTGCAGTTCATCTTTTTTAGGGGACAAAAAAAAAAAAGGAAATCAGGAAAAAAAGCATTTGTGGCCAAGTAGAAGTCAGGAGGAGGTCTTCAAATATGGCAGAAACCATGAAGACAGAGAAAGCAGAATTTTGGTTGCTGTAAGGGAAAAGACAAAACAGGAAACATAACCTAGAGAAACGAGGGTGGAAATTTAGAAAGTAAATAAGCATTTCATATTGATCTGAAACCATCTAGCTAGCCGATTCAACAAACAGCCAGAAAAACCAGGAATAAACTACAAGCTGTTCCTATACAATTCTGCTTCTTTGGAAAGACGGGATTTCTGCGTTTAAACAAACGACACTCAATATGCACCAATTTGTGTGTGGCTGGGCTAGCAGATGTGCACAGGGAAACAATTCTCCTGATCTTTATTGCCGTGTCTTTTTGCAGCAGCTGTTTTTCAGATTTCAGTTGTGTGCAAAAGCTGGGAAATTATCCCGTTCATTAGCACAGATGCAAATGGCTGCCGGCAATAAAAGCTAGAATGAACTCCGTCCCCAGCCCACGTTTCCCCGGTTCAATTTCTGCAGGGGGTCTTTTAAAAGGAAGGTAGCTCATTATTCCGTCTCTCTCCCCTCCCCTCCTCCCTGCAGTGCGGGCTGAAGAATTGCACTCCATCAAAGGGGAATTAAGCCAGATCAAAGCACAGGTGGACAACTTGCTGGAAAGCCTCAACAGGATGGATCAACAGCGGGAACACCCCACAGGTGAGGGAGAGAAGGGTCTCTTTAGAATCAAAGGCACCTTGGAGATAGTCTAGTCCAACCCCCTGCCTAAGGCAGGAGATATTATACCATCCTGGATAAATGGCTGTCTAATCTTTCCTTGAAAACCTCCAGCAATGGAGCACCCAGAATGCTGGGAGATAAGCGGTTCCATCACCAGTTCTTCTCACTGTGAGAAATTTTCTCCTCAGTTCTAGGTTGGATTTCTTTTAAACAAACTTCCACCCTTTGCTTCTTGTCCCGCCCTCTGGTGCTTTGGAGCAGGGGTCACCAAGTGGTGGTTGGTGGACCACTGGTGGTCTGCGAGAAAATTTTGGTGGTCTGCAGAAAAAATATTTGCATTTTGCACTAAATCAGGGATCCTCAAACTACGGCCCCTGGGCTAGAGACGTGCAATGAATGTTTGTCTTGCTGCAAAATCTCCCCCTTTTGGGGTCTTTTCGTGCAGATCGGAGAAGAAATTCCGACTTGGGGTCTGCTTCAGCCTCCTGGGGCGAGGCTTTGGGCGAAGGCTGGAGGGAAGGGTCGCTGGAGGTAAAAAGCCAGAGGGCCTCGTTCCAGTGGGACTGCATCATGGCCTGGAACTGGCTGACCATCTCAGCCTGCTGATCTTCCAGGTGCCAGTAGCAATAGCACTTATATACCACTTTATAATGCTTTAACAGCCCTAAGTGGCATCTTGCCCCGAACAATGTGGGTCCTCCTTTTACCCACCTCGGAAGGATGGAAAGCTGAGTCAACCTTGAGCCTGGTGAGATTCGAACTGCCAAATTGCAGGCAGCTGGCTGTAGCAGAAGTAGCCTGCAGTACTGTACTCTAACCGCTGTGCCACCGTAGCTCTATAAGTACCTGGCCTTGCACTCCTGCAGATCTTCCCTCTGCTTGGAAAGCCTATGCTCCTAGTCCTCAGTGAGGTGCTTCTGCTGAGCCTCCTTCTCGGTCAGATCCAATGTGAACGGAGCCAGGTGTTTTGCCAACTCTTTCTCCTGGTGGCTGCTTAGCTCCAACAACTGCTTCCTGTTGGGGCCCTAAGAAACCCAGGCAGGTAGGCGAGGAGTGACTGGGAGGGGAGGGGCGAGATGAGGCTGGCAAGGCGCCCCTCGACGTGAGTGACATCGAGTTAGCCACACCCACCCAGTCACATGACCACCTAGCCACGTCCACCCAGCCAGTCATTAGGCAGATCATATTAGAGGTCCACAGGATTTAAAATTCCATTTTGCCCCATTTTACGACCTTCCTTGCCATGGGAGAACCCCAACGCGCCCTGGCTCCTTGTTGGAATGGGAGAATCCCAACGGTGAGCATTTCTGATCTCGCAGGTGCCAAGGAGAGGGAGAGAAAACCGTTTGCTGGCATGGATGCTTCCTACCCGGCAGGAGAACTGACCAGGATGAAGGGAAGTGTCCGAAATGAGGGTCAGGCCCCTCAGCAAGAGGTTAATAGTGCAGAGGAGAGCACAGACACCGAAGAAGCTGCGGTAAGTGGGCCTCTGAGATTTATGCCAAGGGAGCAGCAGCGTTTATCCCACCAGATGGGATTTTACTGCATTTCCTTCACACATCAGAGCATCCATCCTCATTTGCCTCAATGGCGTGTTTACGCTGCTGTTTTTCCTCCTCCTCCTCCTCCTATTATCAGATGGCTCAGAAGCCTTGAGAGGGGGAGAAAGGCATAGAGAAGGGAAGGGAGGGCAGAAGCTCAGGGTGGAAGTGTTTTGATACCATTCTAGAGGTCTTTGCTGTGGAAGGTAGGTTAGCTGGAAAACACAGAGCTGAGAAGATTTGGTCCCTGGATTAACGTCTGGGTGGAATCTGCTGAGGTTCTTTATTCGCCAAGAGGGTCTATGGAGATTCTCAAGTCATTCAGGCCGCAGCTGTTTGAAAGGCAACTGGACTTTGTTTTTCCTTGAAGACGTGTCACTTCTCCTCCAAGAAGCTCCTTCAGTTCTTCAGAAGAATTGAACTGAAGGAGAATAGAATAGAATAACAGAATTGAAAGGGATCTTGGAGGTCTTCTAGTCCAACCTCCTGCCTAGGCAGGAAACCCTACACGTCAGACAAATGGTTGTCCAATCTCTTCTTAAAAACGTCCCATGTTGGAGCATTTACAATGTCTGGAGGCAAGTTGTTCCACTGGTTAATTGTTCTAATTGTCAGGAAATTTCTCCTTAGTTCTAAGTTGCTTCTCTCCTTGATTAGTTTCCACCCATTTTTCTTCTTGTCCTGCCCTCAGGGGCTTTGGAGAATAGCTTGACTCCCTCTTCTTTGGGGCAGCCCCTGAGATATTGGAACACTGCTATCATGTCTCCCCTAATCCTTCTTTTCATCCATGCCCAGTTCCAGCAACCATTCTTCGTATGTTTTAGCCTCCAGTCCTCTAATCATCTCTGTTGCTCTTCTCTGAACTCTTTCTAGAGTCTCAAACATATTTTTTTTTCACATTGTGGAGACCAAAACTGAATGCAGTATTCCAAGTGTGGCCTTACCAAGGCCTTATAAAGTGGTATGAACACTTCACGTGATCTTGATTCTATCCCTCTGTTTATGCAGCTTCTTGGATGAGAAGCAAAATATCTTCAAGGAGTTGCCTTTTGAAAAAGCACCACGGGGATATTTTTCAAGAGATTGATGAGGGACAATCAGGGGCCCTGTAATATAGGGCAGGGGGTCCCAATTTATTTTAGACTTAAGGACTACACAAGAGTGAGAAGGTGCTTCCAAAGGGCAAGACCACAAAAAGGGAAGCAGAACCAAGAAAATAAGGCAATTGATTTAACTGCAATTAAATTCAACTTAGGCATTCTGGAAAAAAGGCCTGGGTTCCCTGCCCTGGTTCCCTGGCAGAACAAGCTGCGTTGTTTGCGAAAGGCTCAGAATCCAATGGGGAAATCAGCAGATTCATGAGATTTGCCAGATGATGAACTTGGGATCAACACTGACCTGACTCAGCCTGTGTAGCTTCTTATGCTAGGATCTCCAACCTTGGCAACTTTTAAGACTTGTGGACTTCTGGGAGTTGAATTCCACAAGTCTTATTAAAATTGCCAAGGTTGGAGACCTCTGTGCTAGGAAACACATTGATGACTGCAGCCTTTAGAAGTATACACTGCCCACGTTGGATTGTTACTGCAATAAATCTATACTGAGGCTACGTATTTAAACCGTATCAAATGCTCTCCCAAATAATTCTGAAGATACATTGAGCACTGAAAGGATTTTTTTTTTCTTCCAGCTTCTGATGGCTCTCTCCACAGCATCCAACATTCGGGAACTATGAAATATAATTTTTTTTACAGCTCTAGATATGGGGACTTGGTTCGGATGCCATTGGAAGCCACGGTTGACTTCAATCAAGCACTGTTGACCGCCAATCTGCTTTGAAAACAGAGAAGCTACAATTGGACAAGCTCAGAGTTACCATATGAATATTTTCTTCCCTTGCAGGTGAAAAATCACACACCGGATCCCGAAGGAAGCAAGTAAGGAGGGCTACCTTGCTGGGATCCCTCTCCAAGCACCTCCTTTCTTCTGTGTTGCGTTTCCTCCCCATGACTTCAGCTTGTGCAGCCTCCGACGTCGCTTCCTTGCAATCCGTGGTGGCATAGAGAACAGAGGTCCAGCTACAGCTTTGCTGCTGCCCCTAAGCTGGTGGAAGAGCTTCCTCTTGTCAATTTAAGGATCTTGTGTGTTCTTGTTAGAAAGCAACCTTAAACACAGGTCCAGGATGGGAGAAAGAGGGGAGGAAAGGCAAGCACCGTGACTGCACATTTGAACCAATCATTGTGGCTCCGAAATAAACAGTAGCGATGTGCTACAGATCAAACCTGTTCTTATTCTTTTATGGGTACCCAAAGAGCAATTGCAGGTCAGGTCTAAGATGCTTCGAGTCCAGGTTAATCTTATCTCCAGGCATCAAAGGATGTCGTTCTGGGACTTGTGTTGCACACATTGTTCTAAGCAAGGCAGGATGAAGATTTTTATGGGGTTGTTGGAAGAAATAACCTTCTGGGTTCAGTTCCAAGTGGGGAAGAAAGACATTGGAAAAATGATGATTGCTTGGAAAGATGATTTAATGGTGGACAGGACCACATGGCTTGGAGCTTCAAAGTGAATTCACATGCTTCAAGATGTTGGGTGAAGGAAAAGAAGGGGCAAGATGCTGGGAGTGCAATTATTTTATACTCTCTGTTGGGCCCCAGTAGAGAAATGTATTCCGTTGGCTGTCAGACTCCCCGGGGCAGGAGGGTCTTAGCTAATTTTGTAGACTTTGTCTGGATCACCTGAGTGCTGACTGATGCAATCTTTCCAGGCCAGGTGATGAGATGGGTAGAGGCCTTTGTTATGTAGAATACTCTGGCCCAGGCCTTAATAGCCTGCCCATTAACAAAGGTGGGGTGAGTTGAGCTTCTGCTTCTGAGATGAGTTTCTGCTTCTGAATTACTACTTTTCTTTTTAGGGGAAATATTCTGCCCTTTTAGTATATCCTAAAATATTTCATTTTCCCAGGAGAGGGGTGGATTTTAACTTCCAACAGCGTGAAAAAATGATATTTCGTATTTTTAAACCACCCATCTCTCTCAAAGGGGGGGGCTCTTGGGTGATTAATGATAAATGCCATGGGTGTCTTTGGTGCAAATTCCTCTAGTCCAGGGCTGTCAAACTCACAGCCCTCAGGCCAGGTGTGTCATGTGCTGGCCACGCCCATGCCCAGTTTACCGAAGGGGAAAAAAGTCGCGATACGTCACCTGATGATACAAGTTTGACACCCCTGCTCTAGTCCCTCACAAGAAAGACTGGATCTGTGTGGTTTAAGGGGTAAAAGTTATCCAAGAAAGTCCATCAAAACTGTACATACTGTACACATTTTTTGCTCTGCTTACTCCGGGAATGTTTTGAAAACCACGTACCATAGATGGCTGCATAATGCTCGTTTGTCGTTGTACTCACCATAGCTTATTTTAACCATAGTTTACTGAATTAACTACAATGGCTGGGGTTACCGAATATACTAAATTAGCGTTTTTGAAATTTAACAACTTCAAAATGTGCGGACTTCAACTCCCAGAATTCCCCAGTCAGTCAAACTGGGTTGAGAATTCTGGGAGTTGATGTCCACACATCTTAAAATTTGCTGAGGTTTGAAAATCCATTAGACTTGTAATAGCCAGAGAATAAAAACAGGAATAGAATAGGAATGGGAATGGGAATAGACTGTAACCTGCTCCACATCACCATCTGGATTTACACAACACGCAGAATGAATTCATGTTCTGACTTAATGCACTTTAACAAATTTATCATGAGAATCAATCTTACTAGATCAGATATAATATGACCAATTAGAAGTTTCTGCAAAATTCACAAAGTTGTTCACCAAATGGTAATAGATCTGGACTATGGACGTACGATGTAGCCATGCAATAACTGCAGACCACTAAGTGCCCCCTTTTACCTTGTCACTCAAAATGCCACATCTTAGTCATTTGCCATATGAATATGTTTCCTTTAGTTTCTCTGCCCATTGGTTTTAGAGAGTAACTTTATTCTCAGAATGGGTATCAGCACACTAGTTAAGTCAGACCAAGAAATCAACTCCACACAAGGTTTAAAATTACTTTGATTGAAATAGGCTATTGTTGGAAGTTAAAACCCACTCCTCTCTCCTAGATAAATGAAATATTTTAGGATATATTAAAAAGGCAGAATATTTTCCCTAAGAGAGAAGCAGAAACTCAAGAGGCAGAAACTCAACCTTTGCTAATGGGCCATTAAGGCCTGGGTCAGTCTATTTTACATAACAAAGATCTACCTTCTTCAGGCAGACCCACAATAGGAATTGCCCAAAGCCCTTTCATTACATCATCATCCAGCAAGGCTCAACCAAGCCTGGGACTCAGGACAACCTACAGAGTTGCCCCTGCATGGCCTCATGGGAGTCTGACAACCAATCAGAATACAAGCTCCAATTCAAATCCCAACAGAGGGCATAAAACCCAGGGACTCTCAGCATCTCTGCCCTTCCTTCTTCACCCAAGGCACGTGATCCTGTCCACCATTAAACCATCTTTCCAAGAAGTCACCTTGTTTCCAGTGTCTTTTCTCCACTTGGAATTGAATACAGATGGACTTTTCTTCTAACACTATAATAACAGATTCTTTCCCAATCTGACTGAACTGATTTCTTCCTTCCTTCCTCCTCCTAATACGAATTGTGGGGAAGGTTTCTGCCCGACTCCTTTCTGAATGTTATCTCATCTCTCTGGACTTAAAAGTTTCACACTCATCCCTTCAGCTAAGTAAGAGTTTTTGCTTATTTTCATTAAAATAATGTTCTTTATTCTCTACAACGGGAGGAAGTCAATGTTTCAATACAAAGCAACCTATAGAAAAAAAAAAACAAAGCTTTACAAGAGAGGTTTTAATTATAAACAAGACAACCAGCCTGTTGAACAAATAACAATCAGAAAAGCAAATTCCAGTGAATGATCATCAAAGGAAAAATCACATTCAATCAAAGCCAGGAGAATGCCAAAGGAGATTCAAGAAGAGAGAGAAAAAATGTACTAACAAGGATTTAGTCAATTTAGGATAAAAAAAAAACAAGAAATAAAAGATAACAATGTGGCTTATTTCCGAGACAGAAGAAGGCAGGAAAAACAAAACTGGTGGTTCCCCCCGCCTCCCATTTTTGCACAAAAATGGAAAAAATGGTATCAAAATTAATGTGACTTTTAAAAACATCCATTTACACCAGCTACTGGCTGCATCTGTCCAAAGCATCAAATAAATTATGGTTAACCACTGGATTATACTGGGTTCTTAATGAACAAAACAAGCTATGATATTGCTTAACGGTCATAACCTGATTCTCCGCAGCCTTCTGAAGACATTATCTTTATTTTGTTTCAGCTGAATCATTCTTAAAATAGATAGATAGATAGATAGATAGATAGATAGATAGATAGATAGATAGATAGATAGATAGATAGATAGACAGATAGAGAGATACAGATAGAGATATAGAGATATAAAGATAGATATAGAATATAAATATAGATAAAAGATGATAGATAGATAGATAGATAGATAGATAGATAGATAGATAGATAGATAGATAAAAGATAGATAAAAGATAGATAGATAGATAGATAAAAGATAGATAGATAGATAGATAGATAGATAGATAGATAGATAGATAGATAGATAGATAGATAGATAGATAAAGGTAGACAGACAGACAGATAGTGGTTTCTGGTGAAAACTCAGCCATCACTTCAACCTAACCTAACTTTGCAAGAAACTCCTGTGAAACCAAGTCTTCATCCAAAGGACCCACATTAACAAACAGGTCAGGGGCCGCCTCCAACAAAGTTCAACACTAAAATAGGGCAGCAGTTGTAGGTTCAAGAAGAGTTTTTTGAGTTACACAACTAAAAAAAAAAAGAGAGAGAGACAACGGTGCAAACTTGGAAGTCAAAAAGTCACAACTTCTTGGAGGGGGAGGGAGAGGTTGCAGCAAAGTTACCCCAAAGCAGGGTGGTGGGTGGTGGGCACAAAGTGTCCAAATTTAAGTCCTATTTAGGGATCAGGCAGGTGTCTCGCTCCGCATCCGTCTATCCTTCAGGTGCTTTCCTACATCGAGGTCCCGACGTGCGCCCTTGTCCCCCGGCTGTCCCGATCCTGAGCAAAACGCCGCCAGGCGTGGGGGGAAAAAAAACAAACAACCCCGAGGGCGATTTTCAGGCCGTCCCCGCGGGAGGAGGAGGAGGCTCCTCCGTGTCCATCTCCGCGGGCTCCTGTGGATCGGGCGCCTGGCGCTTGGCGGCGCGCAAGAGGCTCTGGCGCAGCAGCGGGTAAAGGCGCTGGCAGCCGTCGAGCCCCAGGCGGAGCGCTTGAGCCCAGCTGTCGGCCTGCCCGCCGTCGCCGCTGCCCAGCAGGCCGGCCACTTGGTTGAGGGAAGGCAGGAGCGCCACGGTGAGGCGGGCGGCGGCGGCGCGCTCCTCGGGCTCGGTGGGTTGCAGCCGCCACTCGCCCCCCGACGACGGGCCGGCCGCCCGGCTGAGCGCGCAAGCCGCCACCAGGTCGTAGAGCTCGATGCCGGCGTTGGCCAGCGCCAGCCCGGCGGCGCACAGGGCGGCGGCCAAGGCAGAGCCGCCGTCTTGCAGGAGCAGCGCGCTCACCTCCAGCTGCGCCCGCGGGTAGCGCGCCAGCCGCACGGCCGGTTCCAGCGCTTCCTGCAGCGCCAAAGTCAACTCGGGTTCCTTCTCGCCCGGCCGGCTGCGGGCGCCGCGGCCGGAGAAAGGCGCCCGGCGGAACTCGCACACCAGCCGGCCCCGCTGTTCGGTCGGGGGAGCGCCGATCCCGCCGCCGCCGCCACCACCGGCTTCGCGCGGCCCGGCGACGGAGCAAAGCACTTTGGTCCCTCCGTCCAGCTCCACGTAGGCCGAGCCTTTGGCTTGGCTCAGCAGCCCCACGCGGGCGAAGAGCGGCTGCAGCGCCGACGGGTCCCGGCTGCCTTCGCCAGCCTCGCTCGCCTTCGGATCGGCGGGCACGTACAGCAGCGGCGACTGGGACTCTTCCGGGCCCGGCACACGCCGGTGATCCAGCGGCATGGCCCCAGGTTTGGCGCGCCTGGCTCCGTCCGGAAAGGGAAGGGCGGCGGAGGAAGGCGGCCACAAGTTTCCCCGGGAGCTCCCCCTGCCGGCTTTGGCTCTCCAAGGCGGCCGCGGCGGCCGCTGCTGCTGCTGCTGCTGCTTCTCGGAGGTGGTTTCCGGGAGCCCGGCTGGAGCCTCTCCGCCCGCGCTGGAGCGTTTTGGCGGCAGGCTTGCATTGCAGGGGCCGCTCCGTTTGCGGGCACCGTCCGTGGAGATGAATGGTTGTCCCAAAGGTGCTTTTTCTTTGAATAATATTTTTATTAAACAATTTCCCTCATTTTATAACACCATTTTCATTCTTTGCAACTGTTCGGTATCTCTGTGTGTGTCTGTGTCTACATCTATCTATTTCTATATTTAGTTTACATACATTTTAATTATACACACACACACACACATTTTAATTGTTTTCTTAAGTTTTCACAGGTATTTATATATATGGTATTCAGCTTTGTTCGGGTATTTTCCCACTTGTGCAACGTTTGGGCAGAATCTCATCTGCCATCATCAGGCTTCTATATTGTGTCTGTACTGTATTCTGTATTGTGCCTGATTCACAAACACAATACAGAAGCCTGATAATGGCAGATGAGATTCTGCCCAAACGTTGCTACAACTTTAAAAAGCACCACTACTATGACATGGGAAAATACCCAAACAAAGCTGAATACCAGACATTTTTAATTCTATATACCTATACACACACATATGCTTTACATACATTTTAATTCTATATACATATACACGTGTGTGCACATATGTATACAGACACACACATACACTTCATCCAATGAAGAGTACCAAAAATGCTTTTGCAAGAGGCAGCTTGACTTCCTGGTTTTTCTTTGAAGACCTTTTGCTTCTCATCCAGGAAGCTTCTTCAACTCTTGACTGGATGGTGGGGAATGGAAGGACAGCTGGCCATTTGCATTCTCTCTCTAAAAGGATGCAAATGACCTAAGGAATATAAATCCTTCCATTCCCCACCATCCAGCCAGAGCTGAAGTCCAGTTGCCTCTTGAAAAAACACCTTTGGGACAACCATGACCTGGAGTCTTTCCCCCCCCCCCCAAAAAAACCACCAATAAGTTACACAGAGTAACTTCAGGGTGACTTTAGGTAGCCAGTAATGAGTTTAATGATGCACTGGATGAGTAGGTGTCTGTTTGAGAGCAGAAAACTCTACCCCCAACTTTGCTGGAGTGGTGAATTTAGAAATCATGCAGGCTGCTTATTTCAAAAGCAGGGAAATTAATTCACAGTGAAAAACCTCATGATGTTCTGTTCGTTATAAAATTTACCCGCAATAGCAATAGTTTTATTAGTCTCATTTTATTACTCTACAAATGATGGGCAAGCTTTCAAGAACTCTCCCTCAAGCAGAATGCCATCACTAAATGGTGCGGTCACTTCCTTTTCCTTTTTAAGTGCTTCTCCTGTAAATTACATGTAGCTGTGAACTAACTAGGACCCAGGAGGACAGTGTGCAAATATTTCACACTGATGTCGTTGCCTAGTTTGGTAATAAAATGTCTGCAAGAGAACTATCAAACTCGAGAGCACCAGGGACCCCACAATGTTTTCACTGCCTGTTATCTGCCGGTATTTTTGAAATGGCCAATATAACCATACAAGGTCCATTCATTTAGAAATGCAAAAAAACCCAACAAGGATAGTTGCCCTACTTCTAATAGTACTGGTTCTCCTGGCCTCAATTTAAGGTCGCAACTTCTACCATTTCTTAACCGCCCGATGCTATGCAGCTACAAGATGGAGGTAAACATTAAGGTGAGTGGACTTTATGATCAGTCCTTCTCCAGAGCTAAGCAGGATCAACCAAGCTTAGTACTTACATGGGAGAATTCGAAGCTCTGCACGCAACGCGCCATAAAATGACACACGTGTTATTTCCACTGTGCGATACACAGAGTCTGCTTGTTTTATTCAGCACTGGCCCTATCTGACCCCCAATTTTTCAGAGGGAGGGCAGGCTTGTTCTAACGGAGGTTAATACAATGAAGGGAGGGAGGTTTCTACAGTTAGAAAGAAGAAATGTGATGATGGCAGGTCAGGCTCATCCCTGCGTATTTTCACATTATAATACCCCGAACTTAGTGCTAAATCACATATGAAAAGGAAATTGCACAATTCCCTTTAAACTGCACAGTGGCATTGAAAGGAAGGATACACTTATGTGACAACTGGAGGGTCAGTTCCTTAACATCAGGCGTCCTGAGAGGGCATGGCTATTCTCAGGAGATGGGGCTGAAGTAACACAGCTCTGGCTTCATGGCCAAGTATCCAGATAATCGACTTTTCCAACCCTCTCTCTTGAGTTCATGCCGGAGGAATATATACGTAGGGTCCAGTCCTCCGCCGATGGGGCTAAAAGAAAACATCTAAGCTATTGGCCTGCAGGCCAGGAATATCCTTCCCGAGTTTAATCCCAGGTGGGCTTCAGTTCTTCAACTCGCTGAGCTTCAGCTTGGCAAATTCGGTGGCCACTTGCAGGGCTTCCTCGAGGCAATCGGTGTTTTTGCCCGTCGCTTGGGCCGAGAGGTCTTTCCCTCCCCCCTTGCCGTCCATCAGCACGGAGACCTGCTGTACCCACTCGCTGGCCTTCAGCCCTTTGCTGGCAACTTCCTGAAACCGAGAGAAGGGAGTGTTTGTAGCCCCGGGTTGAACTGTGAGGTCCCTTGGGGCTCCCCTGAGCTTGGATGTTTTCTTGCAGACGTTTCGTGATCGAATTTGTTATCTAGTGTGGGGATGAAACGCCTGCAAGGAAAGTGCTGTGGCCCTCCGGCGGCTAGCGGAGGCGGCAGCAGAGTCGGACAGTGAGAAGGTTGGGGAGGAACCTGGGCCAGACCTGGAGTCTGGGGAAGGCTCGGGCGAGGGCTCTGCGTCAGAGGCAGAGATGGGGCCAGGGGCAGTCTGGCAGTCATCAGCCGCCTTCAGAAGTCGGGCAGCAGTGAGGCAGGGGAGCAGCTGGAGCCGGTTCCCAGCCTGCGCAAGCGCAGAGCTGCCAAAAGAAAAGAAAATGACGAACTAAGAGTCAACATGGGAGTAAGGCCACAGGTGGACGCCGAATGGCCCCTCCCATAGGGATTAAAAGAGGAGCAAAAGGGGAGGGGCCTTTTGCAGGAAACAGTTCATTGCAGTGTGAAGATCTGTCTTTGCATCTCAAGAGAGGCTGTGCCGAGCCCTTCCTTGTCAGCACTGCGTTTGGAAATATTTACCAAGCAGCTTTCCAAGCTAGAGAAGGCCTGTGCTCCTAATTACACCCTTGTAAGACTGTTTTTGCCAGGCCTTTGGCTGACGGTGAATACACAAAAGTCACCTTCATTTCATAAAAGAGGTTTTGCTGGGACAAAGAGTCTGCCTTAGTGCTTCTGGGGAAAGCCTAGGTCAGAACAGAAACCACCAAGCCCAGAGAGCACCAAGAACGCCACAACTTCCTGAAAGACAAAACACTTGTAAATCTGCAACGAAACAAACCATGATGAACAAAAGTCGGATGCAATCCCTAGCAACCTCCATCAATGGCCGGATAGGCTGAGCCTATTGGGAGTTAAGATTCAAGTCACATCTGGGGAATTCTTACGGGCTTTTCATCATTGCTCTAGATCATTGCTCTAGCAAAGCTGGCTGGGGAATTCTGGGAGTTGAAGTCCGCCAGGCTTCAAGTTGCCAAGGTTGGAGACCCCTGCTCTAGATCTATACCTTTAAAAAAAAGAAGGGAAATTCTGCTTCTTGAATTATCCATATTCTACCCAGATTCAGAGGTGCTCCCAATCTTACTCACCGGAGGAACCTGGCATAAGCAGGTAATTTTGCCTGCTTCATTATCCACGCTGAAAAGCATCGCAGCTGTCTCAGAAGAATGCATCTTCAAGAGCTTCAGGGATTCATTCAAGGCCTGTAGAGGAAGAACATGCCGTGAACTGTCATTTTGAAGCTAGACCAGGAAAGAACTGGTTTGTTTGCACGCAACCACTTCTTGTCCTCCAGATGGGAACCAAACCTGCAACCTTCTCTCTGTCCTTTGTTGTTGTTCAGCAGTTAAATCAATCTCTGCAACCCCATCAGCCATAATCTCTCTGTGCACCTCTGCCCATTTCCCAATAGCATGAGACTTATATACTGCTTCACAGTGCTTCACAGTCCTCTGTAAGTGGTTTATAGAGCCAGCCTCTTGCCTGCAACAATCTGGGTCTACATTTTATCGTCCTCGGAAGAATGGAAGGCTGAGTCAACCTTGGGTCAGGATCGAACTGCTGGCAGCTGGCAGAATTAGCCTGCAATGCTGCATTCTAATCACTGCGCCATCACAGCCTCACAAAGGATGGCTGCGCTGGAAAAAGGAAAGTACCTTTGCAGAAGCCCCGTTCTCCATTTCCAGAATGACCAGAGGCTGGTTGGGATAAGCTTCAATGAGTTGCTTCATCTTTTCCAGCACCTTGGAGAAGAAAGAAGCATGAGACAAACATGTGAGATGGAACATTGCAGATGTCTCCTTGCAGAGACATAGAGAGTCCTTACTCTACATGTTTTACTTAGCTACGTAGTGTGCCAGGTGCAAAGGCACATGCACGAGAAAACAAATAAATGTGCCAACTTCTCAGCCAAGTCTGGCTTGCTAAAATTAAGATTCAAGACAGAAAGTGGGACGAGTTATGACAAGCCTTTGCCAGTGTGAGGTTCTCCCAGATGTTTTAAGAGTTGCACATCGCCAGAATTTCTATCCAGTGTGGCAACAGTTAGGAATTCTGGGAAGTTTTAGTCTATGCACACTCAAAACCTCCCAGATTGGGAATTGTTCTTTTAGGATTTTGTTTCTAAAGACGACCAAGTTAAAGGTCCAGAATCAGAAAGAAGACGACACCACATGATAAAAGGGACACTACATGCTGCTCTTTATGATACAAGTAGTAGCAGCAGCAGTTCTTTGCAATTCGTCATCTGCCTAGATTTCAAAGGGAAAATACAGAGAATCCTCAGCTTAGGGCCTGCCCATCAGGGTCACCATTTGTGATGGTCATAAAACAGGACACCAGCATGACTAACCTGAGCTTAGGATTTTTTGTGCAGCGGTTCATTAAGCAAAAACTGCAGTAATAAAGCAACCTACAGGGTTATTAACTGGGCTGGTTTTTCTGCAAAACCAGAAATGCCAATTTTCACCGAAAACCTTGTGAAAGACGGTCCATGAACTGTGGGACACTGCAAAGGGCCATAAATTTAGTCTGGAATGCCAAGCAGCTACAGTGCTTTCACATGAGGATGGGGTGAGGGTAGAGTTGGAACTTCAGAACCAGGTTAAATACCTCCAGGGAGATCCGCCATTAACTCTGAATGGTTGCTAGTCATAAGTCAAGGACTACTTTAGAACCATTTCTAAGCTCTTCACGAGTAACAGCGTGGGGAAAAATAATCAGGAGATGAGCTCACTCGTTTCTGGATGTCGGCTTTGCTGGCCCGATCCAAATCATCCATAATCTTCTTCAGTGCTTTGAGGGCCTCTCTGAGTTCATCCTTTTGCCACTGGGGAATGATGGCTGCAGCCAGGGCCTGCAAAAGGAGTAACATCTTGATGTTACAACTTCAGATGTGGTGGGCTCCCATCAGTAAAATCAAAGTTCTTTCATTTGGGACTGGAACGTTCAAGAAAGTAAGCCCTCTGCTATTAGCCAAACACATACCACCCCAGCATATAGCAATAGCACTTGGGCTTATATGTGAAAATATTTACAGACCCTTCACATCCTGGAAATAAATTGTTTCAACTTCTACCCTCAAAACAACGCTATAGAGTCCTGCACACCAGAACAACTAGACACAAGGACAGTTTTTCCCTGAACGTCATCACTCTGCTAATAATAATTCCCTCAACACAGTCCAACTATTTACAAAGTCTGCACTACTATTATTAATCCTCCCATCCTTCCTTTCACCTATCTCCTCCAACTTATGACTATATGACTGTGACTTTGTTGCTTGTATCCTGACTATTTTTATTGACTGTTTCCTAGTATGCCTATTTGTACCCTATGATTATATTAAGTATTGTACCTTCTGATTCTTGATGAATGTACTTTTATGTATCCTGAGAGTATTTGCACCAAGACAAATTCCTTGTGTGTCCAACCACACTTGGCCAATAAAGAATTGAATTCTATTCTATTCTATTCTATTCCTATTCTATTTTGCTTCATAGTGCATCACAGCAGTTTCTGAGCAGTTTACAGAGTCAGCCTCTTGCCCCCAACAATCTGGGTCCTCTTTTTACCGACCTTGGAAGGATGGAAAGCTGAGTCAACCTTGAGCTGGACAGGACTGAACTCCTGGCAGTGGGTAAAGTCAGCCTGCAATACTTCATTCTAACCGCTGTACCACCAGGACTCCAAATATGACAGTTACTGAATTTGCATTTGCTATGCACAGACCCGCAAGTTACTTAGGTACCGATATGTAAAGTCTTTCATATATTTATATATATGATATCATATACAGCAAAGTGTAAACTGCAACTCTTTAGCTAGCTTGGAGATGACTAGCCTTACTAGAGGATCCAAGGAGAGAGGAGCTACAAAGTCCTTTTCTTTCCTCTTTCCTTACCTCGCCAACATCCACAATCTCACGTTGGACGTCTTTGTTGGGTGTAGTTTGGATCTTCACTTTGGTTTCTAGGTCAGCCAGCTGTTTGTTCAGACCTTCTGATTTCCTCAAGGCCTGGAGGAAAGAAAAGAAAAGAAAAGAAGGAAGGAAGGAAGGAAGGAAGGAAGGAAGGAAGGAAGGAAGGAAGGAAGGAAGGAAGGAGAAAGAAAGAAAGAAAGAAAGAAAGAAAGAAAGAAAGAAAGAAAGAAAGAAAGAAAGAAAGAAAGAAAGAAAGAAAGAAAAGAAAAGAAAAGAAAAGAAAAGAAAAGAAAGAATGAAGGAAGGAAGGAAGGAAGGAAGGAAGGAAGGAAAGAGAAAGAAAGAAAGAAAGAAAGAAAGAAAGAAAGAAAGAAAGAAAGAAAGAAAGAAAGAAAGAAAGAAAGAAAGAAAGAAAGAAAAGAAAGAAAAAAGAAAAGAAAATAAAAGAAAATAAAAGAAAAGAAAAGAAAAGAAAAGAAAAGAAAAGAAAAGAAAGGAAGGAAGGAAGGAAGGAAGGAAGGAAGGAAGGAAGGAAGGAAAGAGAAAGAAAGAAAGAAAGAAAGAAAGAAAGAAAGAAAGAAAGAAAGAAAGAAAGAAAGAAAGAAAGAAAGAAAAGAAAAGAAAAGAAAAGAAAAGAAAAGAAAAGGAATGTGGTTAGGTTTACAGAAGAGAGACCATTTGAGACCCCAGCACTTCTAAAGGGAAAACAATCAGGTTGAGGAGAGCAAGGACTGGTCTCTTCACTTAAAATTAAACAGGTGTCCAATGGATCAGCAGTCCTGGTGTTATCTAAACAGGTCAGGTTCTCAATTAGCTCAGCTTCCCCAGAGCATCTGTCTCTCTTTCCTTCTCCACTGACCTTCTGTGCTTCGGCCCCAGTGATGGCCACTATCCTCCGGATGCCCTTCGCTATGGCTTCTTCTGACACAATGACGAAGTGTCCAGCGTGACTCGAGTTCTGCAAATGCCTGTAAAAACATGGCAAGTTCAGTCCCAAAGGTGCTTTCCCCCCCCCCCCGGACTTTCTTGTTTTTCCTTCTTTAAAGACATTTCACTTCTCATCCAAGAAGCTTCTTCGGCTCTTGACAGGAGGGTGGGGAAGGGAAGCATTTATATTCCTTGCAGACAGCCGGTCATCTGCATCCTTTTAGAGTAGGGGTGTCAAACTCGATTTCACTGAGGGCTGCATCAGGGTTGTTTGACCTCGGGAGGCCAGGGTGGGCAGGGCCAGCTCAACGTCACTCGTGTTGGGGAGAGGGGCTGTGATGGCCCAAGCACTCTGCCAGAAAAAACAGGCTCCTGAGCTCGCTTTTCGCCTGCAAAGGGCTCCTGCAACTTTCTGCCAACTAAAATGGAGCTCTGTTTTTGCTAGCAGAGGCACCACGGGCCAGTCCTTTGCTGTTCCAAGGACAGCCCTGTTCTAAGCATCCCGTGAGCTACATCCGGCTGTGTTTGACACTCCTGTTTTAGAAAGTCATTGAAGCACTTGGGGGTTTATCTGTATCCTCAGGGTCACCTGAGTTGGTGCTCCTGGTTCCTGAAGTCTGCAATTTTTCCTCTGGAAATCCATTCCTACTGCCACACCAGAGGTGGTAATTCAGCAGGTTCTAGCAGAAATGTTGAGTCGTTCGGAGAACCAGCAAATCCCACCCCCGCCTGGCCCCGCCCCATCTAGTCTCCACCTCCCGAGTCCCAGCTCATTGGCTGGGTCTTCCTTGGTTGCCCTGCGCAGGAGAATGGAGCTGGAAAGCAGGTTAGTGGGGTGGACAGGGGATGGGGATTTTGCAGTATCCTTCCTCTGCCACGCCCACCGAGCCAGGCCCACGGAATCGGGAGTAAAAGTTTTTGAATCCCACCACTGACTGTCCCACACCATTCAGGTTGCCTCCTGAAAAAAACACCTTGGGATAACTATGACCTGGATGACTGAGAATCTCTGCAGGTGAAAAGTTCAGAGGCCGACGGCGAGTTTTTAATACCTCTCATCTCAGCAGCTGCATCAATGTCTGGATTTGAAGACCTAATCTGCTAGGTAATGCATGATTTGTAGTTTTGGTTTCCCGAGGCAGGGCTTCCCCCGCCTCCCGTCGCGACCCAGATGTACTCACGTGCCCCCGCAGAATTCAACTGATGTGACGGCACCTGCTGCGCTGGAAGGATCGTTCAGCATGTCCTCAACAGGTATGCCAATGGAGACAACACGTACAGGATCAGGATAAGTCTCATCGAATACGGCTCGGAGGCCTTGGATGGCCTTGGCAGCCGCCAGTGGACAGTCCTTGGCATACACAACCTGGGAAATTGATCACAGGGACACCAAAGATTAGCAGTGTCAGAGTGTGGCCAGCTTTACTATGCGAGACAACCCAGGAGCAATAACAGCAAACAGAGGTTTGTAATAAAAAGTGGTTTTATCTACAAAAGAATATATACTATACATACATATGCTATAGGCAGAGGTCAAACAAGCAGCAGTTATAGCGGGGAAGAAAACATAGCGTGCGAGAGAGAAACATGCCCTAACAGGGCCTCTTCTTATTATACAGACTCTTAAAGGGATAACAGCCAAAAATCTTGCTGACTCATTTCCATCATTACATCATTGCAGCAGTTGGTCAGCTCTTAAACCACTACCCTGACAAATAAATTCCAGCAGAGGGGATCCAGTTGCTGTACCTGGTGTTTCTTAGTGCAACAATCTCAAGATCGTTCTGTTTTTCTGCCAAGGCATAAGGCCCCAGTATAAGTGAGCCAAATTTGGCCCCCTAATTATACCAGAAGAGGCCAACCCAAGCTTCAGTTTGATTTCCTTTAGGCAGGCGAGCAGCTTCTTCATCTCAACTCTACATAATCAGGCTGAGAAAAGTTAGGATCAGGCCAAAAATCAAGCAGCTGTGTCCATGCAATAAATGGACTTGGTTGGTTTTAATAAATAAAAGAAGGGGGAAAAAATTAGGTGTTAAGAGCCATGGGGACGCAGTGGTTAGAATGCAGCATTGCAGGCTAATTCTCCTGACTGCCAGCAGTTCGAATCTTAGAATAGAATTGGAAGGGACCTTGGAGGTCTTCTAGTCCAACCCCCTGCTTAGGCAGGAAACTCTACACCACTTCAGACAAATGGTTATCCAATCTCTTCTTAAAAACCTCCAATTTTGGAGAATTTACAACTTCTGGAGGCAAGTCGTTGACGTTGTAACAGTCAGGACATTTCTCCTTAGTTCTAACTGTCTTCTCTCCTTGATGAGTTTCCACCCTTTGCTTCTTGTCCTACCCTCAAGTGCTTTGGAGAATAGCTAGACTCCCTCTTCTTTGGGGCAGCCCCTGAGATATTGGAAGGCTGCTATCATGTCTCCCCTGGTCCTTCTTTTCATCAAACTAGACAAAATAGAATCTCAGCAGGCTCAAAGTTGACTCAACCTTCCATCCTTTCGAGGCTGGTAAAATGAGGACCCAGATTGTTGGGGGCAATAGGCTGACTCTGTAAACTACCGTAAAAGCAATGAAGCAGTATATAAGTCTATTGCTAAAGCCAATCAGTAGGGAAAGTAGGGACTGACCTGTCTTCTATATACCCTGATATGCATCTGGATAGAGAAATCCACTTGGGCAAGTAATTATATTCCAAAGGGACTCAACGCAAGGATACTGGCCCTCTGTCTCACTTTACCTTGGCTTCTTGAATCATTCCATTAACAATCTCTTCCACTTTCTTGATTTCCTGCGTAGACATGGCTCCCTTGGCGGTGAAGTCAAACCGTAATCGGTCCGGAGCCACCAAGGATCCTCGCTGGTCGGCTTCGCCCAGCACAGAACGTAAAGCGAAGTTGAGGATGTGGGTGGCAGTGTGGTTACTCATGACGGGCCTTCGCCTTGGCTGAAAGGTAAGAGAGACGTGACTGGAGATGAGAGGATCTGCAAGGGAAGGGAGGATCCAGTCTCATCAAGGACCCCAAAAAGCCAGGATCAATTCTAGACAGCCAGCTGGGGATCATATGTTTTGACCCAAACCTTGTTCCAAGGAAATGAACACCAGAGATAAAAGCAAAACCTTTGAATGCTTCTCTGCGAATTCCGTTCACTCACGGTTAAAAGGCTATTAAAACTAATTGTCTCCGATAAGAACGAGCCTTGCCAAGGTTGTGCAAGGCGGCCAAAAACACCTGATAAAGTTACCAAGAAATATTCCAAACACAAAGTCTTCAAACACCAACCAAGATAATCCGAACTTCCACAAGGCTTGAAGTGGAAGAATTTCTTGGCTTCCTGCAAAGAATCCCGGTCTCTCAGGCTGGCTTTTATCCCTTAAGGGAGGGGCCATTACCTTACAGCATTACTCCCGAGTCACCTGTGCTGCGGCAGCTGCTCTTTCCTTCAAGCAGCCCTGCGTACACGCGCACTGGGCTCAGGCTCCTCGGGAACCTCTTCATCACTGCTGCCAGCCTGCACAATCTCCAAAGGCAACACTCCACTCCCTGATGGCCCTGGCCCCATCCCTGCATCCCACGCAGGCCCCTCGTCTGAGTCCTTGCTCTCCGAGGCCTCAACCATCTGCACCTGCTGCCGGCGAACCACAACACCATAAGCGATCCAGGCAATAGGTTAGTTGCAGGGTTGCAGCCGACTACTGGGCTGTGAGCTATCTGGAACCGAGCTGCAGAAGCGGTCAATAAGCATCCCTACTTTATGCGAGCAGCCGGCGAGAGCGTGCGTGAGCACTCAATTTTGTTGTGGCCTGTCCAGCAGCCGAATCAGAGGAGGAGGCGGCAGCTTAGGAGTCAGGGTCAGCATCAAAGCAACCCGAGATCTCCAAGAGGGAAGGAAGCTGTCGGAGAGAGAGACAGAGGGGCAACCTGGGCCATCCATCAGCCCTCAGGAGAGTCAACAGCTGCCAGGACTGGAGGTGACTGATGAAGAAGGAGGAGGAGCAGCTTGGTCCAGTGCCTGACCTGCAGATGCTCAGAAGGCAGAGGAGAGGAGAGCAGTGGAAATCTATGGGCTGGTCCTTGGGATGGAAGAGCCACCGCTGCTAGCGAAGCCCGACCCTAGCTCTGGGATAAAAGGCAGGGGGATGAAGATGAATCGGTGTGGCAGAAAATGGATGGACTTGTTAGACTGAGTTAAGAGAGAAACTTTTTGTCGGGGCTGCTGGTGCTCCTAACAAAGGAATCTCTGGGTTAATTTCAGGGGGTTTGTTGTGTTTGGGGAGCTGAGTCAGAACAAATTTGCACCAGCAATGAGCATGTATGCCTGCCACTCATGCAAATGGAGATACACATGCACACTTGCTGGCCGCTGGCATGGAACCATACCCTCTCCTGTCCCTCACAGCTGGAAAGATTGGGAATTCTGGGCGAGTGCATCGGATTTTAATCCTGGTTTGACCCATAAAAAAAGGATGAGATGGAAGAACCCAAGTCAAATTTCTTTTACCTTCTTCCCTCCGCGAGCCACTCACCTCATCAATAAACAAGCGCACAAAATCTCCCACCTTGAGGCTCCCATAGACTGTGCCCACGTGGAGCACATAACCTCCTCGGACTTGTACGTTTTTCACCGTAAATTCCGTCTTCTGCAAAGCAAAGGGCAGAGTCAGCGGACGCGGTTCATCGCATCAACCAAGGAGATTGATAACAAGACCGATCGCAACGAACCGAGAGCATGCTAGATCCTAGAACTGGTTCTGATTGTTTCTTCCTAGACCAAAGAGCCGGTTGTGATCCTCCAACTTGCTAGTCAGCAGGCATTAAGGGGGAAGAGGATGGCGCATTTGTCCACCAAGCCCCTCTCCATCCTGAAAGGGATGCTGTCAGGATTCCAGCAATCGCTCTAATTAAATCATGATTCTCGAGCCAAACTTCAAAAAACTTCAAAGGATTCATTAGAGGCGACATGCTGGCACTGCCCTGTATGAAGCCAACTCTGGCATTCATAATTTACAGTCACCTCTTACCCTGTTTCCCCCCTCCCCCCTGGGTGTGTCATCAATCAGATTCCCAATTAAGGACGTTCAAGGGCTGGGTATCATCATTCATGTTCTCCAATTAAATATATTCGTGGGCAAAAGCTCTGGTATTTTAGTTACAATCTTTTAAAGATAAGTGTTGGAATGTACTTTCGATTTCAAAACTGCTGCACTGCTCTTCCAGGTTTCCTTCCCCCTCCCCCACTTTTTAATGGCAACTACTAAAACAGGCAAAGGAATGTTTTATGAGTTGACATCAAGGTTCCCACCAAATCTACTCGGCCAACCTACATCTTCAGCGCCATCGTCTTCTTTAATGAAGTAGCCTTCATCGTAGATCTGTCCACCCTGCTCAGCATAGAAGCAGGTCTGGTCCAGTACAACCCCACACTCTTGGCCTGTATGGACTTCCTCCACAAAGGTGTTTTCCCGTCGGAGAGCTTTCACCGTGGCCCCAGGGTTACCAAATTCTGTAGGTCAAAACGAAACATCCCCAATAGGGTAAAAAAAAAAAAAAGACAGGTGAACTTCGTATCCCATCAGGAAACAACAAGGACCATGTAAAAGATGAGCAAGGACAGCCTTGACCCCAGCAGAAGAGACCATTCAGGGCCAGCCTTCCTGAACTCAACGTGTTGGGACACAACCCCCAGAATTTATTGCCTGCAAGTCCTTACTCATTTGAAGGTGTATTAGATACCTAGGAAAACATGCTGGGACAGGCAGAAGATGCTGCACTAAAGGAACAGCCTGGAACTCACCGTAGAAGCCTTCTGGATCCGACCGATAGTTGTATTTTGGGGAGTCGTCGGTGGGCTCCAGACCTCTGTCACGGAGACTTTCAATAGCATAGATGTCCAACATGATGAGATCTTCATCACCACCTCCCTTGCCCTGGGACTTCAGCTGGGAATGTAACAAACCTAAGCGTGAAGGCTGGATTAAGGGACTAAGTTGAGGTTTGATGCTATTATCTTATTCTTCTGCACCAAAGGAAGTCGGAAGTCAACACCTTTTCTTCTCCTTTTTCCCTTTTGCCCCCTCCCTTATTTTCCCACTATTTTCTTTTGTATTTTATATTATAAACGAATAAAAAGCCACCTTTTTCACTTTTTGACTGGTCACTAAACGAATATTTGTAAGTCAAGGACCACCTACCATGTTTCCCTGAAAATAAGACCATCTTATATATTTTTTTCCACCCAAAAAGGCACCAGGTCTTATTTTGGGGGGATGTCATCCACTGATTAACCTCAGTTGTACATGTCGCCCCCGGTTTCCTTTTCGCTGTCAGAGGAGCTTCTTCTGCGGCTGGCAAGGCTTTCCGAAGGCTTCTGTAGCCGCTAACAGAGATCTGGATCAATTCAGAGCTTTGTTATCAGCTACAGCGGCCTTCGGGAAGCCTGGCCAGCCTTACTGGCTGCAGAAGAAGTGGGCTGGCAAGACAAGTGTAGGAGTGTGCAAGGCCTGGCTACAACTGCCCAAAGCTTGGTTTTTACCTGTCCACTCTGAAGTGGGTGGGATTTTAATTTGGGCTTATTTTGGGGGTAGGGCTTATATTGGGTACACATGTAAAATCAAGCTAGAACTTACTTTCCAGGATAGGTTGCATATTTTCAGGGAAACAGATGCCCTATAAGATTGAGATTGGGTTGGCAATAGCACGGCCCTACCTGAGCGGTCTTCTTTTCTTCCTCAAAGGCCTCCATGTCAACTCTTAAACCCTTCTCTTCTGCAATTAGCCCGGTTAGATCCACAGGGAAACCATACGTGTCATATAGCAGCCAGGCTGTGTCTCCTGGACAGGGACCAGAAAGAAAGAACCAACGGTCAAAGCGCCACGAAAACATCTCGATCTGCAAAAGGAACACTCTTTGTTGAGTCATCCTGTCTCACAGCTGAGTTTTCCTTTCTCTTCATGCTCTCTATGCAAGAGGAGAAGGAAAAGGAAGGACCTTACACAGAACCAGTTCGTGCCAGGCACCTTCAAGGTTGATTATTACCCTGAGTGTGGAAAGTTATCAGTCTAAACTCCTCAGCGTTCCCCAAACACCTCAGCGGCCCTGCATTCTTTGGATTTGGACTGGTCACAGCGGAAGAGATGGGGAGTGAAGGAAAACAGTTCTGTATTGATGCCCAAGAAACTCAGATTCCACCTGATTTTACTGCCACTAGCATCTTTTAGTAAAAATACCTTTCACTTCAATCAAATGGGAGTCGAGGGTTTTTCTTTCCTAAGGGATCAGACTGGGGTGGGTCTGACAGATTCCTATCCAGCCCTATCGTATGTTCTACTAACCTAATGACCTTTTAAGAGAATTAAGATTATCCTGAGGGATGTATGACTTCCCATGATCTTCTGAGTTAATAGGGACCATTAATAGGAAGGGTAACAAGTTACATACCAGGGATTATTTTATTGTCTCCCAAGCTCTGTATCTTCCTGTCGAGAATGCGGCGTCCTCGGTTGAGTGTCTTCAAGAACTGCACCTCCTCCTCGTTGATAATATCCTTCACCATGTCTGGATCTTTTGTCAGTTCGGGGAAGGCTCCACCCTGAGAGGAACAGGATTCAGGGAAGGAAGGCCATCCATGCATCACAGAGAAGGGTGAGTAGCAGCCTTCCCTGATGCTTTTAAGTTTAGTTTAATTTACTTTATTGTCACTGCACCTTGTACAACAAAATCAAACACCATCTTCAGTGCACATCGTGACCATGAAAATAAAACACAAACACACATCCTTCCCATTCCACACATTGAACCGAAAACCCCCAACACCGCACCGACACTGCACTATACAGCAAAATTCAAAAGAGCTACTGTCCTGGGATAGAAGCTGTTTTTCAGCCTATTTGTCCTTGTTTTTATTATTCTGTACCGTCTGCCAGATGGTAATAGTTCAAAAAAAGGGTGCCCAGGATGAGATGGATCTTTGAGAATGTTTTGAACTTTCTTAAGGCAGCGGGAGATATAAAACTCTTCCAAAGAGGAGAGAGGGTAACCAATGATCTTCTGGGCAATGATGCTAACCCTCTGGAGTGCTTTCTAGTTAATGTGGAGACTACAACTCCCAGAATTCCAGTGGCCCTGGATGATTCTATTTTAATTACAGGCCAGAACATTGGGCAGAATCACTTGAGAGCAAAATGCAAGAGTAGGATTACCAGGGACTGAATCACCACATCGACCAGGGTGGCAAAGAATCCCTTGGGAGCATTGAGCTTCTCATGAGCATAGCGCACAGCACGTCGGAGGATGCGCCTCAGAACATACCTGCAGGAAGGAACAGGAGGTAAACAAACATCTGTTTTACATTCTGACCAGTCATAATTCTGAAAACATTTGAGACGCAGAGAGAACTGACGAGGAGTGTATTAGGGCAGAGGTTCCCAATCCAGGGGCTACAGTCCAATACTAGGCTGTGGCTCATTCGGAACTGGGCCACGAAAGGCAAAGTGTGTGTGTGTGTGTGTGTGTGTGTTGTGTGCAGCTCCCTTTGCATAAATGGCAGGAGCTTGACACTTACATGAACCGCTGTTTGTGCGAGCAGCGTGCCCGCTGGCCACAAAAATGGAGCTTATTCTGTCTTACGATTCACTTGCTGAATATAAAGACAGATAGAATAACTCTACAAATTCTTCCATGCAAAGTTTCTTTTATTGGATTATATTAGGTATCCTCAAGACGACTCAGTTATGTTGAGATGAATTTAACGTCCAATTGTTTGCAAAGTTGAAATCGTAGCGTAAATGACATTAATCTTTCTATCCCATAGTCGTAGAGGCAGGGGGGGTAGAGCTGCTACGAGGCTGTGTTCAGGCGAAGAGAGGGGGGCCTCCCCCAACCCAACAAGGGTCAACTTAGTGACCAATCAGGATTACAGATGTGGCCACTAGACATGGACTACATTTTTCAGGATACCTAAACTACATTTACCATGAAGCGTTCCCTTAAGGGGACAGCTCACAATTCCTAACTAATGAGCCCAAATCCCATTAACTCTAAACTGTCTGGGCAGCACAGAGCTGTTTGCTCTTTGCTTGACCCTTGCATGGAACCACCCCTTCTCTTCCTCCCCCACTAGGCTGCCAAGCTGGAAAGGTTGGGGATCACTGCATTAGGGGGAAAAAAAACTTCAGTGCCCTTTCAAGGAATTCCCTTTGGTTTTATCCAGGCTTCACCCTGGGGAATTAAGGGGAAGCCTCACCCTCTGCCGGTGTTATCGGGTCTCCCCCCGTCTGAAAGGGCTATGGTGATAGTTCGGGCGTGGTCAGCCAGGACTCGGTAAGCCATATCTATGCCATCGACATCTTCCTCACCAACCTGCCCGGTGTATGGTCGGCAGCCAGTCCCCTACAAAAAAAAAAAAAAAGAAAGAAACGAAAACAGGAATGCATTGCACGCAGGCCCCTCATCCGAGTCCTCGCTCTCTGAGACCTCAGCCATCCGCACTTGCTGCCGGCGGACCGCAACAAGCCCGGGGGTTGGACTAGTAGATCTCCAAGGTCCCTTCCAAGTCTGTTATTCTGTTACACTCCCATTTTTTCCAAAAGGCTTTCAGGGCAGCCCGAGCTAAGCTGTCCAGAGACTGAACCATGTATTGACAAACTGACCTACCCTCAACTTGGGGGCCTACCTTCTGAATAGCCTCAAAATAAGGCACAAAAAGATCGGTGTCATAGTTGGACATTTTGTTCTGCAACACGGACACCAGCCGTTCCAGCCCCAACCCAGTGTCGATGCTTTTCTTCGGCAGTGGTTTCAAGGTCCCATCAGCCTCTCTGGCCCAAGAAGAAGAAAAATAATAATAATAATAACAACAACAATAATAATAATAGGGGTTAGGAAACATGAGCAGAAGTCCAGTCCTTCCCTTTCATCCCAACTTCATGCAAACTAGAAACTCCAATTTCAAACCATGTATTTAAAAGCGAATTAAAAGAGCAATGAAATACAGGTAATCCTTGACTTACAACATGGTTCTTTTTGTGACCGCTCGAAGTTACAACAGCACTGAAAAGTGACTTATGACTGTTTTTCACACTTATGACCACTGCAGGATCCCTATGTTCAAATAATCTTTGAAAGATTTTTTTTTTTTAACCTGTCTTTGGAAGAGCTTTAGAGCTCCCACTGCCTTAAGAAAGTTTAAAACATTCTCAAAGATCCATCTCATCCTGGGAACCCTTTTTTTGAACGATTACCATCTGGCAAACGGTACAGGATAATAATAAAAACAAGGACAAACAGGCTGAAAAACAGCTTCTATCCCAGGGTAGCAGCCAGTGGTAGTATTCAAATAAAGTTGCCACTGGTTCAGTGGGCGTGGCTTTGTGCACATGCAGACTTTGCCTGCACCCGCCAAACATGCACTTTGCGCCGGCGCGGAGGCGTTCTAACTTGCCTCCTGCAAGCCTGCATGATGGTGGTCGCGGCAGCAGCTGCCGTGCGGCGCTATTCTGCGCGGCGCAAAACAGCTACCCTTTGAATTCTGGCCATAAGAGTATGGGAGAGCCCGGGAGGGCGGGCGGGCCAACCACAGAGCAGCAAAGAGAACCAGTTCGGTCTCCAGTGCTCATCGCTGCTACCAGCTCTCCAGAACCGGGCAGAACCGGGCAAATACCACCACTGGCGGCAGCTCTGTTGCATTCTACTGTATAGTTCGATATTAATGCAGTATCAGGGGTTTTCCATTCAACGTATAGAACCGTGATGGCTAACCTTTTTGTGTGCCGAAAGTGCGTATGTAAGCCTGCACCCATAATGCAATGCATGCCCGCGCCCCTGGGATGCTTCTTTCCGCTTCTTTCTTCCTCTGCTTTTGGCTGCATGCAAAGAAAGCAGCCAAAATTTTTCTTTCTCTCCTCCAAACTCTGCCAGAAATGAGTCTTTGGGACTCTGCAAGGCCTCCTGCTCCAAGAGGCTGTGACCAATCTCACAAAGACTCCTTTCTGGTGGAGTTTGAGAGAGAGAAAGAAAGACTTCTGCTGCTTTCCTTGCAGGAAGCCAAAAGTCTCTCTCTTTCTCGCGCGTGTCAGCCGTGGGAGACACAAGGAGCGTGCAAGAGGCAAGTAGGGAAGCCACTGCATGTGCTCAAAGCATGCATTTGGCGCATGCGTTCAAAGTGCATGCTCTGAAACCCACCACTGGTCCCAGGGTCACGGGATTGCCTTTTGTGGCTTTTGATAAGACAGATTCACTTAATAACCGTTTTCCTAACTTAACAATTGTTAACTTCACTTAACAACAGCGGGCAGAAAGGTCGCAAAATGGGGCAAATGTTTCACTTGGCAACAGAAATTTTGGGCTCAATTGTGGACAAAAGTCAAGGACTAGCTGTACATAGATAGAACAAATATATCATGCACATATATGCATCAATGTAAAAGCGGGGTTGGAATTCTTCAATGCTTTTCCTCCAGCTGACTGGAAAGCCCACAGCTAGATGTCAAGGCAAAGGAAACCAATTCCTGCATCACCTGTTGAACTGTATAAACACCAAATTCCAGATCTCGAGCACGTTGGGATCATCTTGATTGACAAGGTGGGAAGCGTCTCGGTCCCCAATCCGGTCGTAATGCATCTCGCTGCAGGGGCCACAGGGCCCAGTGTCTCCCATTTCCCAAAAGTTGTCCTTCATGCTACCTGGAAGAACCTTGCTTGCTGCCAGACTGAAGGAGAAAAAAACTCCATGAGTAGCAAGCATGAGGAAAGAGCTCACAAGTCATAACTTCAGTGCTCTGTGTTCTAACCTTGGCTTCCCCAAAAAGCACTAAGCAGACTCTTTGTCCCAGCAAAACCCCGTTTGTTAAACAAAGGTTAATTTCTTGCACTCACATTCAGCCAAAGGCCTGGCAAACAGTCTTTCAAGGTGTAATTAGGAGCACAGACTTTATCTAACTTGAAGAGCTGCCAAGTGAATATTTCCAAACGCAGTACTGACAAGGAAGGACTCGGCACAGAGTCTCTGAGATGCAGACAGATCTTCACACTGCTGCAACAAACGAATTGCTTCCTGCAAAAGCCCCCTCTCCTTTGGCTCCTCTTTTAATCCCTATGGGAGGGGTCATTCACTGTCCACCTGTGGCTTTACTCCCACGTTGACCCTTAGTTCGTAATTGTGCTTGTCTTTTGGCAGCTCTGCACATGTGTAGACTGGGAAATGGCTCCAGCTGCTCCCCTGCCCCATTGCAGTCTGACTCTGAAGGCAGCTCATAACTGCCAGACTGCCCTGGCCCTGTCTCTGACACAGAGGCCTCGTCTGAGCCTTCCTCAGCCTCCAGGACTGGCCCAGGTTCCTCCCCAACCATCTCACTGACTTTGCGGCCAGCTCCGCTAGCCTCCAGTGGGCCACAACACTCTGGATTAATTAGGTGATCACAATATTTTCAAATAGCTTTTAAATCATTCAATAGCTGGTAAGCAGCTTCTTGATCTCAATTCTACATAATCATGCTGAGAAAAGCTATAACCAGACCAAATATCTAGCAGGTATGTCCATGCAATAAATGGACTTGGTTGCTTTTAATAAATAAAAGAATGGGATGAAATTCCAGGCATAAGAGCCATGGTGGTGCAGTGGTTAGAAGACTGTACTGCAGGCTAACCCAACTGCTCGCTGCCAGGCATTCGATTCTGACTAGCTCAAGGTTGACTCAGCTTTCCATCCTTACGAGGTCTGTAAAATGAGGATCCAGATCTTTGGAGGAAATATGCTGACTCTGTAAACTGCTGAGAGGGCTGTAAAACAGTATATAAGTCTAAGTGCTATTGCTATTTACCCCCCACTTTTGTGCTCTCCAGATGTGACCCTGGGAACATATAAAATTCCAAGAACAGTAGTCCCATCACAAATAGACGGTGTAAGCTTAGGAGTCTGTAGTCCACCTAGCAATTTTTTTAAAAAAAAAATATTGTTATTACACTAGCAAATCTAAGGTAGTGCTATTTCAAAACTATAAATACTGACAAGCAACACCCTATCAGCTGGGATAATGCTCCCTTCTTTTTATTTTGTACAGCCAAACTATAAACCACTTTGGAAGATTCTTGATAAAAATGGTGGTTTAAAACATCCAATATGAGAAGCAAGCCAGAAGATTGAGATGTGGTTTCTGAATGGCCTGCTTTCCACTAAACCAAAACTTCTTAAGATTTCTTTCTTTCTTTCTTTCTTTCTTTCTTTCTTTCTTTCTTTCTTTCTTTCTTTCTTTCTTTCTTTCTTCCTTCCTTTCCTTCCTTCCTTTCTTTTTCTTTCTTTCTTTCTTCCTTTCTTTTTCTTTCTTTTTCTTTCTTTCTTTCTTTCTTTTTCTTTCTTCCTTTCTTTTTCTTTCTTTCTTTCTTTCTTTCTTTCTTTCTTTCTTTCTTTCTTTCTTTTTCTTTCTTTCTTTCTTCCTTTCTTTTTCTTTCTTTCTTTCTCTTTCTTTCTTTCTTTCTTTCTTTCTTTCTTTCTTTCTTTCTTTCTTTTTCTTTCTTCCTTTCTCTTTCTTTCTTCCTTCCTTCCTTCCTTCCTTCCTTCCTTCCTTCCTTCCTTCCTTCCTTCCTTCCTTTTTCTTTCTTTCTTGAACCCTTCCCACTTTCAAAAATTTCAGAGAACTCTAAAAACAGTGATGGGATTTTAAGGCACTATTATTTTTAAACATAGCAAATAATTTCAATTTCACAGACCCTTTTTGGAGGTCCTGGGAATACACTTTAAGAAGCACTGTACTAAAGTAAGCTTGTTTCTAAATCACAATTCTTAATTCAAAAGTAAGAACAAACCTGGAATCCGTTAAATTTATTCCATGTTTATTTTTTTCTTAGAGCACAAGAGATTTTTGCATGATGCAAAGAAAGGGGGGATTTAAAGCACAGACTAGTTTGGAAAGACTAAGACAATTGGTTTCTCTTACACCTCCTTGCTTGGTCTTTAACCCCCCCTTCGCTTCTTTGGGGAGGGATGGGGGGGGTTGCTTTCTGACAGTTAAGGAAGAATTTCTTGGGTAACCCCAACTCACCCGAGATCCAGCCAAATTTGTTTGCAATCTAAGTCAGGCTCCAAACCGGCTGCCTTGTTGCCACCAAAATAAGTCACATAGAGCCTTTCGATGGGGATGCCAAATTTTTCGGTGAGCAAGTCCAGGGCAAGCTTGCAAGCCAGTTCCTGAGTGGACAGAGAGAAAACAGGGCTGTGAAAGTCTTGCCAGACAGATCGATCTACCGCCTTCCTTTTCACACGTCACCTTTTTCTAAAGGCGGCAATAATACCAAGCCACGTAGCGACAGGTAGCCAGGGATGGGATTCAAACATTTTACCAACAGGTTCTCTGCCTGGTTGCTGGGTGGGTGTGGCCTCCTGCACCACGGTGGGTTTTTTGACCTCCCTGGCCTCCAGAGGCTTTCCTCAAGCCTCCGGGAGGGTGAAAATGGCCTCCACTGGGCTCCGGAGACTCTCTGGAAGACGGAAATAGGCCCATTTCCAGCCTTCCTGAACTTCTGGGAGGCCCGTTTTTCACCCTCCCCAAGCCTCCACTCACCCTGCACTAACCTGCATCCAAAACGGGCCGTGTGAGGACTCCTGGGAGGGAAGGCGTGGGCAGGACCAGCCAGGAGTGGGATTTGTGGGTTCTCTGAACTGCACACAGCTAGAGGCTCTCCCAAACTCCCAGCAGCCCACCCTTGCCAGTATGCCCACAATCGGGGCCAGAATATCCGCCAAGCAAGGCCGTTGTTAAATGAGTCCTATCCGATTTTATGACCTTTATAGCCATAGATTGTTCAGCAAATTGCTGCACTGAATTACAGGGTTTTTAAAATGAACCCAGCTTCTTGTTTACCTGTCAGAAGCCAGCTTGGGAAAGTGGCTGATAGCGATCATGTGACTCCAAGTTGTGACCAACCGCTGTCAATACCCGCCAGTGCCAAGCCCCCGAATTCTGATCACCTGACCATGGAGATGCTGCGGTGCTCAGGACCATCGTTAAGTCCCTTTTTTCAGTGCCATTGTGAGTTTGCATGGTCCCTAAACAAATGGCTGTAAGTCAAGGACTTCCTGTGCAACCTCCGATTAATCGTGTGTACAGTTCGAAAGGTGCAGTAAACAATTTTGAATCCCATCACTGACTTAACCCTTGCGTTACTAATTTAATAATTCGCTTTAACAAGTGGCAGGAAGAGTTGTAAAATGGGGCAAAGCTGACTTAACCAACGTTTCACTTGGCAACATAGTTTGGGTTCAATTGTGGTCATTAAGTCAAGGACTACCTGCATTTGATGGGTCTGGAAATAGGAATAGGCTGCCTCCTCTGTTCTTTTGGATGATTGAGCAGTAACCAAACCAGCATCCCAAACATACAAGATAAGGGAACTGTTCCATTTGGGCTAGCGCTGACTATGATTTCAGAGAATTCTCCTCGATTTACACAAGAGAATTCCCAACCTTGTTTGAAGAGGCCGACGACGCAGGAATTCTGTGTGCCACAAGCAAAAATAACTCCCCCCCCCCCACAAACCCAACCCACCCTACATCCTATCCCCGAGTTGAGAGCTTCCTGCTGGGCTCCCGCCATACCTTGAAGTAATCGCCAAAAGACCAGGAGCCCAGCATCTCAAAGAAAGTGTGATGATACACATCCTTGCCCACATCGTCCAAATCGTTGTGTTTGCCACCAGCTCGAATGCACTTCTGGGTGTTGACGGCCCGTGTCAGTTTGGCCATGGGATGGGAAGGGTCAATCGTGTTGAGGAAGATAGGCTTGAACTGGGATAATAAAGAAGGAAACAATTCTCAGTTCTGGAATTCCGTGCAAAGTAGGCTGAGAGCTTTTAAGAAACATTTTTAAAACATGAGCCACGGTGGCGCCGTGGTTAGAGTGCAGTACTGCAGGCTACTTCTGCTGACTGCCGGCTGCAATTTGGCAGTTCAAATCTCACCAGGCTCAAGGCTGACTCAGCCTTCTGTCCTTCTGAGGTGGGTAAAATGAGACCCAGATTGTTGGGTCCAATAGGCTGACTCTGTAAGCTGCTTAGAGAGGCCCGCCAACGGCCATTGGAGCTGGCAGCAGATTCAGACGGTGAGGAAGTTGGGGAGGGACATGGTCCAGTCCTAGAGTCTGGGGAAGGCTCTGACAAGTGATCTGCATTGAAGGCAGAGATGGGGCCAGGAATGTCCGACAGTTATCAACTGCCTTCAGAGTCAGAGATCAGTGGGGCAGAAGAACAGCTGGCGACTCTCCAAGCCTGATAAGGTCTGTGATTGCAATTCACCCTTGAAAGACTGTTTGCCTGGGCTTTGCTGGATGTGAATGATAGGAATTCACATGAGCCAAATAAAAAGGGGTTTCGTCGGGACAAGGAGTCGTTTTGATTTTGTGAAGCTTAAGTCAGAACAGGTATATAAGCCTAAGTGCTATTGCTATTTTCTTTTTGTCGGCACCAAATTCCTGGAATATGAAAAAGAGAGTACAATTCCCTCCGACTGATAGGCATCTGTTATCACTGACCTGGTTCATGCCAGCATTGGCAAAGAGGAGTGTAGGGTCATCCAGGGGGATGGTAGAAGACGAGTGTACGTAACGGTGCTGGTTGTCCACAAAGAAATTGATGAAGCATTGACGGATCTCACTGGCTGTCAGGGTCTCCATTGCAAGATCTCCGCTCAGCACTGGAGAGAGAGAGAGAGAGAGAGGGACAGAGGGAGAGGGAGAGAGAGATGGGAAAAAGAAACACCAGATTGAAGAAAGTAAGGAAAAGTTATCCAATGTCGGTCCCACCTGAAAGCTGGCTTGGTGATCTGGGGTTGGTTACTTTCCCTTAGCCCATCCTACCTCGCAAGGTTGTTTTTGTGAAGAAAATAGGATGAGGAGGGAGCATTAGATACACAGGTAGTCCTTGACTTACAACCACAATTGAGCCCAAAATTTCTGTTGTTAGGTGAGACACACGCAAAGTGAATTTTGCTCCATTTTACAACCTTTCTTGCCGCAGTTGTTAAGTGAAATCACTGCACTTGATAAATTCGTAACTTGGTTGTTAAGTAAATCTGGTTTCTTTCCCCATTGTCTTTGCTCGTAAGACGGTCGCAAAAGGGGATCTCTAAAATATCATAACAGTCATAAATATGAACCAATTGCCAAGCTTCGGAATTATGATCACATCACCATGAGGATGCTGCAGATGTCATAACCGTGTAAAATGCTAGTCACATTTTTCAGTGCCATTGTAACTTTGAACGGTCACCAAATGAACTGTTGCAAGTCAAGGACTACCTGTACTTGCCACCTTGAGTTGTCAATGGCTGCTGGCCTTGTGATCAAATTTAAGCCGACACTGACTGAAATCAGAACTCCTACGGTAATTGATATTAACGGGTCAAGCAGAAAAAAAAACCCTTTATCAACCACCTGCTTAGGGTTGCACAAAATCATTAATAGACGAATTAAAAGATTTGGCAGCTGCACATTCAAGTTCATTGTGCGCAATGTCATCCCTCTCCTTCCAATGGTGCGCTAAGAGATAGAATATTGTGCAGATGGTTTTGAGAGGGGAATTAGTTAATTGATTAGTTTTAGGCAAACCACAAATGGATCCACAGCCAGTCTCCAAGTTAAGGGCGTTGTAGGAACGCAACCTATGAATTTCAGAGGGAAGGTTAAAAACTTGTGGTAAAACACTCTCTTCCCTACACAGCAGGCCAAAGCAAATGATCAGTTTGCCAACAGCTTACGCAAATGCAGTTTCCAAAATAACAGGCCAAAGAAGAGAAATGTCCAATTGGCTGAAGTGGATTGCAGCCAGCATTTTCCACAACCTAGTGTTCTTCAGAAATATTGTAATCCTCTGGGTTTCAGATCCGTCCTTCTGCTCAAGGCAAGGGTGTTCCCTTGTTCTGGCTTTTTTTGTACAATGCCATCTAGGAGCCTCTGACATGCTCACAAATCTCCCACCATTGTTCCATTCACCACCCAGAGGATATTTAAGACTTACCAACTCTGATATGTTTTTATTCCTCTCAGAAACGTAGACCACCCAGCTTCAGAAATTAACTCACCATCCATACCAAATTTTACATAAACCTAAAACTCGTTTTTTCTAATCAATCTTAGAACAAAAGCCAAAGCCCTTTAACACATAACTGTCAACAACTGAGGATTTGTCCCTCCGTAACATAGCAAGAGATGATACCCCTTAAACTATTTGCAAACCACAACGGCAAAGTTACCAGGACAGGCTAAGAAGAAGCCATGATTCCACTTTAGGACAAGGGGTCCTTAATGGGTCTTAAGATACAGTATGTCACTTTGACCCATGGCTGCAGTGCTGCTGGCCAAATTCACCTTGAACACCCTGAGCCTCAGGGTTGGAGTTACAAAAAGGTGGTTTTTTTCCTTCTTTCTTTTCAAAAGGTAACTGGGCTCTCTTGTTTGTTTTCCTTTGACAACGTTTCTCTTCTTATCCAAGGAGTTTCTTCTGTTATCAATGACCACTGGAGAATGGAAAGATTTATATCCTTTGCAGTCATTTGTTTGTTAAACAGAATTCTTTATTGGCTGTGTGATTAGACACACAAGGAATTTGTCTTGGTGCATACGCTCTCAGTGTACATAAAAGAAAAGATACATTCATCAAAAATCATCAGGACAACACTTAATGATAGTCAGAGGGTACAATAAGCAATCAAATCATATTAGGAAACAGTCCACATAAATCGTAAGGATACAAGCAACAAAGTTGCAGTCCTACAGTCACAAGTGAGAGAGGATGGGTGATAAAGAGTGATGAGAAGAGTAATAGTAATAGTAATGCACGCTTAGTCAATAGTCAGACAGTGTTGAGGGAATTATTTGTTTAGCAGAGTGATGCCGTTCGGGGGAAAACTGTTCTTGTGTCTAGTTGTTCTGTGTGCAGCGCCCTATAGCGTTGTTTTGAGGGTGGGAGTTGAAACAGTTTATGTCCGGGATGTGAGGGTGTGACACTCAATGAGTCTTTCCATTCCCCACCGGTCAGTGAGAAACGAAGAAGCTTCTTGGATGATAAGTGAAATGTTTTCAAAGGAGGGCGAAAAAACAAACAAATTTGATTGCTGGAAGTATGATTTCAGCAACAGAGTGGTCAATGTTGTGCTCCTATTGTTCCCAATTATTAGTTCCTATTTCTTATATTTAAACTTATGCTTATTCTTATTTCTATTGTATTGCAAGCTTTTGACAAAATAAATAAATAAAAAACCCAAGAAAGTCCAATCTTATCTTTTTGGGAAAAAGTGCAACTTTTGGGAAAATCGTGACCTGGATTATTGAGAAGCTCTGTAAACATACAAGGCTGGACACACATACACACACACCCAGCATGGGGTATTTAAGCAACTGACCACCCCAAACCAGCAACCTAAGCCCAGCTCCTTTTCACAGGCGGGAAGCTAGTTTAGCCAAGGGGCAAAAATGCAAAGGAGGCTCCATCGTCCAACATGCACACAACATACAAGCAGCTGTCTCGTCACCCCTTTTATTGCGCGCTTGAGGACTCAGAGCCGGTTTTTCTCCGCCCAGCCTACCTTGTAGGGTTGTTGTACCAGGTTGTACTGGAAGGGAGGAGGAGAGAACCACCGAGGAGAAGGACGCCGCCTTTTGAGCCTGGAAAATAGTCAAGAAGAGATGCCGGAGTGGAAGAAACGCGTTTATTTCATTTATTCCCGTTCACACGACCCCTCCAACACCTTACCTACCTTCGTCCGCCGCTCCCCACAAACCCGCGAGGTCGCTTCGGCGGCGCTCTCACTACGCAGCCGAATCAAAGGGCGGACCTTTCTTTAGCTCGCACGTCCTATTGGCCTGGAGGCTGAAAGGTGGGTGGCGATTGGTGCCAAGTCTTGTCTATCATCTTAAAAAAGAAAGTGCCCGCATTTACGCACCGCACGCTGAGATTTGATGCTTTGGGCCGGCTGATGCAATGGCTGCGAAACGGAGATCACGTGGTCTACCAAAGGGCGTGAAGGCGGCGAGGGGGCCGCCATTAAGAGAAGGGGCTGGCACGGGAGGCGTGGAAGGGAAGATCTAATTACAGAGAATAGTTAATAATTCGAGATTGGTTGGATGGGATAATATATGATGGGGGAAGGACTATGTCTTTAAAATGCACCATCTTTATATATTCATATATAAAGAATGGTGCATTTATAAATATTTATATATTTATATTATATATTTGTTATATATGTGTGTGTGTGTGTGTGTAAAAATAAGTCCTTTGAATATTTTGAATACAATTTTGCTTCCTGGAACATTCTGCTCCGTGATTTGTGAATGTGGATTTGTGTGTGTGTGTAGGACTCTTCAAGCATGGTGGTACAAACAGCACCCCATTGCATAAAATAAGAAAAAAAAGCCATAATAAGAAATTATGAGGGATAATCACCTCTGAAGATCACATAAACATTGAATGAATATTTTCATAAAACTGCTCTGAAGTGGCATGTTGTACACAAAAATAGGACTAAGGGTCTCTAAGTCCTGATAATCAGCTAAACGAGGCAAAATAGCGTAAGTAAGGATGCCCAATTGTATGTGGTTAAAAAAACAACAACACCCAAGATGCTGCCTGATAGGGTGGGATTGTTGGAAATGAATCCAAATGACAAAAAACTTGGACAGGTGAAAACACAGAGATTTTATTTTGTTAATCTGTTTGCAAAGAGTGGGGTATCTTAGCTGACTTCAACATGAAGTTTGAGCCAAGGACCCACACCTAAGATTTCAATCCATTACATGTTATAGTTCTTCTATCCCGACACTCCCCCACGTCCCTCCTACATTGACCCAGTGACCAAGAACAGCTAATCCGAGATGCCTTATGGAGACCACATCATCTCCTTTGATACGTCCCAATGACCTCCCATCACATCTTATCTTTCCTGGCATTAAAGAATGTCCCTTCAGCAGGGCCCCTTTACTAACTGTCTGAGAACAAAGAAATATCTATTCCTAACACCACACTTGTTACATATTGTTACATTTAGCACTTCTTCTTATATGCATTTCTAACATCTATGCAAAGTAAAAGTAAGCTGGTGTTTTGAAAAACAAAATCTAACTTCATTTGATTAAACAAAGTTAGGGCAATGGTTTATTTCTTCTCACATTATCCTCCTAAGTGCTCTTTTGTTATGTCAAATGTGTATGTGAATTGCCTTGACAGTTTGAGATACCGATTCATGGAGGAAATAGGGGTTGGCATTACTTGATACAGGAGGATGTAATAGATTGCGGGTACATGTTTAACAATGAGTAAATGTATTATTAAATATATTTACAGGTTACATCAAGATAGTAAATGTCTATAGAGCAACTGTCTTCTTAATACTATAATATACTATTCTATTCACCTACATTTTATTTTTGAATTTTCTTATTTCTAACAGGATCAAAGCTCAATTATTTTTTTTTAGGTGTACTAATTCATATAAAAATGGATGGAGCTTCAATTATATGGTCCTATGTGGACTTTTTTTGATCACACCCTGCAGTCTTTCTAATTGTAACTTGTAATGACGAGGCAGTCAAGGTGTTTGATCATGATCAACTGATTCATGATGAACTTTATTGGAATCTAGTCTTGCATTTATATACATTTTTAGTAATCTTCCAACATTGGTTTCTGCTTGACTTTCATTATTGTTCAGCATAGTAACTAACACAATTAATGATCTCTTGCCAAAGTCCAACATATGTTTACTTCCTCTCTCTAATCTTCCTTTAGATGAGTAACTTTATTTGCCTGAGTTGTATCTGCTTTGGAACCATTCTTTTCTCTTGAGGTTTGCCATCAAAGATAGAGAATTCCTGCAATTACAACTCTACAGTAACTATCTCCATAGAACGGTGTCTTGAAATCTAAGCCACTTTAAGATGGATGGACATCAACACCCAGAATTCCCCAGCCAGCTCCCGTGTTGGAACACCCACAACTTCTGAAGGGCAAGATGTTTCACTGATTAATTGCTCACGCTGTCAGGAAATTTCTCCTTAGGATCTCTCTTTGCTAAGCTTCCATCCATGGTTGCTGGTCTTGCCCTCAGCGGCAGTTCAGCAACCACCATAAAGGTCTCCAAATTTTCCATTTCATGATAAAATCAACACTGTGATGGCACAGTGGTTAGAGGGCAGTACTAAAAGCGTCCAGTGTTGACAATCCACAACTTCTGAAGGGCAAGATGTTCCACTGATTAATTGTTCTCATTGTCAGGAAATTTCCCTTAGGATCTCTCTTTGTTTTTGTTTTTTTTTATTGTATATGTTTTATTTGTAGTTTCCCTTTAACAACCAACATTTTTTGTGGACAGTGTAATCTCTCGTTGTTAAGCTTCCACCTATATTCATGACCTTGCCCACAGGTGCAGTTCAGTAAGCATCACAAAAATATCCAAATTTTCCATTTGAAGTTAAAGCCAACATTTATTTATTTAGCGTATGGCACATCATCTATGGACCAGCAATATATATGAATACCTCACAAAATCAGCAGAGGTCCAGTGAATGAAACTGCAGGCAATCATAACCTTAGGAACAGAGAAATGATGTCATAATAGTCATGCAGTCAGTGAGGAAAGTATTTTTGTCCTTACAGCTGCTGAAATAGTTTTGGGTATGAAAGGCATAATTTTAAATGAAGGGCAAAGAAACACAGAGATGGTGCTATAGGGAAAGGAGGAGGTGAAAAGTGTTATATAATACTGCTTTGGTGGGGTGTAGAACAGTCATAGATTGCAACAAATAAAACTCTTTCTCTCCCTTGGTCTAAATTGCCCAGGACAATCTCTTTGGAACTCTTCCATTTGCTTCAGGTAAGATACCTGGAAGGTAGCCTGATTAGATAAGGAATAGCAAAGCCAATCTTCAAGTTTGTGACTCTGCAGGAACTTTCTAATCTGCTTTTACTACACAGTCTAAGCCGTGAGTAATGATAGAAATATTATATGTATACAAGTAATTCAGAATAGAGCTGGAAGGGATGTTGGAGGCCTTCTAATCCAACTCTTTGCTACCATTTTAGACAAGTGACTGTCCAGTCTCTTCTTAAAGACCTCCAGTGATGGAGCACCACAACTTCTGAAGGCAAGCTGTTCCACTGATTAATGGTCTTCACTGTTAGGAAGTCCTTGTTTTATCTAGTCAAACCCAAATCCTGTAAACATTCTTATACAAGGACACATACATGTCCTAGGTTTAGCTTAATTTAATCCTAGTTATGTCTTGGTCTATCTTTCTAACATAGACAGGAAGAGCATACACACTCATGAATCCACAACAATGAAGCCTATAGATACAGTACATAACATATGTGTTAGAAATTCTGCTTTATTCTGTAAAAAGGATAGTGGAGGATTATTATATTGCCCTACAGATGTGTAGCAGAAATGGTTACATAGCCATACACATCAAATAAAATGTACAGCGTGTAGTCACCATGTTCTTCGCTCCTTAATGGTTTTGTGCCACAGGAAACTGGTCCTCACACTTAATGACTGTCACAGCATGATCACATGATCAAAATTTGGGCTTTTGTACAACTGACGATAGTTGCAGCCACCCAGAGTCATGTGATGGCCATTTTTAGACCTTCCCAACCAGCTTCTGACAAAGTCAACGGAGGAAGCCAGATTCCCTTAATGACTATGTGATTCACTTAACAACCATGGCACAAAAGGTCATACAACCAGGAGCGACTCTCTTTAACAACCGCCTTGCTTAGCAATGGAAATTCTGGTTCCAATTCCAGTTGTAAGTCAAGGATTATCTGTTATTGTATTTATACTTCCAAGAGAATCCACTTCAGGCTAGTCTAATAATGGTAACCTCTTCTTATTTGGAGATGCAGGTGTCACCACCTGCCCAAAGGTGAACAGGGTTGAAGAGCAAAAGTTAAGGGTCAGGATGTTTCAAATAGCTCAGAATATCTTGGTGACGGGCACCAACCAGGGAATTGGATTTGGACTGGTGAAAGAGCTGGTGAAAACGAATCCTTTTCCAGGCCATATTTTTGCAACTTTTATGAACCCTCATGGACTTGAATCAAAGGTATGTAGAAGATCAACCATCATTCAACATCTTTAAGATACGAGCTGGGGCAATGTGCTGATGTGGGCTTCCACTGCAGGCATCAATGAACTGAGGCATTTGAGACAAAAGATTAAGCCAGGATTTTTTGAATCACAATCCACTGAGTAATGCAACGTGACTTGGGTATGTCATGCTAAGACATACCAAGCCAGAAATCTCACCTGGTTTATGCACCACCCGGATTGTTTTAAATGAATTTAACACAAAGAACAACAATACCAACATAGAAATAAAAAAAATAATATAATATAAACAAAAAAAAAAAAGATATATGAACAGCTAGTTCTAGTTAAGAAAATACAGTCTGCAAATAAAAATACCTGCTGATAAAAACAAATCCATTGAGATATTCTGCTGTAAAGGAATTGAAGAATGGTGTGGTGGGTTAGAGGTGAAGATGCTTGCCTCCCACTCGGAAGGTTGAGAGTTCAATCCCTGCAGCAGATGTCAGATATCAGGGCAGAAAGTCGTAAAACAGGGCTAACTTCCCTTAACAACTGTCTGGCTTAGCCATGGAAATGTTGGGGTCAATTGCAGTTAAAAGTTGAGGATTGCCTGTTGTCCTGTTGTGCTTTTTGTCTATACTACCTCACAAAAAATGTCCAACTTGGTACAGCAACCAAACAGAGCAGATATTCCAACGGATAGTTAGAACTGCAGAAAATACCACCTGCCTGCCTTCCATTGAGGACCTGTATACAGCAGGGGTCAGAAAGAGGGCTGAGAAAATATCTACTGACCCCTCACATCCTGGACATTTTCAACTGCTCCCCTCTGGATGCCACTAAATATCATTCCATGCCAAAACAACTAGACATAGGGACAGTTTTTTCCTACAACATTGTTTTATGTCTAAGGATACTTACCCATGTTGTATGGCTGTAGAATTATTATTATTCTTTCACCTTCTTTACTTCCACCTCTTACTGGCATCATATTATGATTATTATTACTCTGTCGCTTTGCATGTACATTGAGACCTTCTGCACCAGAGACAAATTCCTTGTGTGTCTAATCACACTTGGCCAAATTATTCTGTTCTGTTATCATGGTTCCAGTCTTCCCCTATTCTATTCTTCTCTTCTACTCTACTATTCTACTCTACTCTACTCTACTCTACTCTATCCTACCCTACCCTACCCTACCCTACCCTCTCTATTGTCTACATTCTATTCTATTCTATTCTATTCTACTCTACTCTACTCTACTCTACTCTACTCTACTCTACTCTACCCTACTCTACCCTACCCTACCAATGCTCCCCCGGAGGCTTCCCTGAGGTCCAGGAAGACCCCCTGCCCACACACACTCCTGTGCTCCATTTTTTGCCTTCCTGGGCCCCAGGGGAGCATCTGGGGAGCAAAAATACCTCCCTAGAAGGCTTCCCTGAGGCTCAGGATGCCCAAAAATGCAGGGGGGGTGCTGCAAAAAAAGAAGAAGACACCACACTCACCCAGTCACATGGCCATGCCCACCTAGCCGCACCCACATAACCAGTTGTTAAAAAATTTGAATCCCATCCCTGTTACCTATTTATCTATTTGCATGCTTTCCAACTGCTAGGTGGGCAAATTTCATTTCTGAGATCATTATCTAGGCTGCAGGGTTTCCCCCCCTGTCTCCAAATGTCTTTTCTTTTCCATTACACATTACCTGCATGCATCAAACTAGGAACCAAGTCATTTTTACTGATACCTGCCCTGTTTGTGGTAGATGTGACAGACCTTTCCAGTATAAAGCAGGCTGCATCAGAAGTGGAATCCCATCTGAAAGGACAAGGGCTCAATCTGCTAATCAACAATGCTGGCAGAAATTCCCAAGCCTTTTTTCTGGAAAACGTCGATCAGGAAGATATGTTGTTGTCATACAAGATCAATACAGTGGGACCTCTCCTTGTTGTCAAGGTAAGTTTGGTGTAGGGGCCTGGGGGCTGCATAGGTAGTCCAAGAAGGTCCACCATGACCCAATGGGATTAGAAATGGCACCAAGGAAAAGCCATGACTTGGAAATTAAAAAAGCCAGTGAGAATAAAACAAGGATCTCAGTGAGATCCAGGAAGAAGAAAAACGTAACATTTCGTTCTACTGTTTCCTATCTATTTTAGGAATTCCTGCCTCTCCTGAAGAAGGCTGCCAAGGAGACCACAAAAGAAAACATGGGAGGCCACACCGCAGTTGTGGTCAATATATCTTCTCTCATTAGCTCCATTGGGCAGGGTTTTAAAACTGAAATAGAATTTCCTCCATTGTACCAATATCGTGCCAGCAAGGTAATTCAGAAATTTTGTTATTTTGAACATAACTGACGAGATAGTCCAAGGTGCCCGTAGCCCCTCTTGTGTCAGTCTCTGGCTCCAGTAGCCTCTGATCAAGGTGAAGTCTTTGTAAAGTGAAACTGGACTAGGACCAAGGTTCAGAAGATGTGTGACCACCAGGGAAAGACTAGTCAAAATGATGATGAAAATTCAGGTCCGCAACATGCAGGTTCACCAATATTGATTTATTGAGGGTGGAGGGTTTCATTTTGTTACCGGCCTAGGTAGCATCTTCAGTGGAGCTTAGGGGAGGATAGTCTTGGTGTTCTTCTGCTTGTAAGAGCTTTGTGTGATCAGTAGGTCTTGTGATTGGGAGGTCACATGAGGGCGAGGGTCTTACGATGGGATTTCTGATGGGTAGGTTTGAGTCGCATCAAGTGAGGGTCTTCTCTTCTGGTGGGTCTTGTGTTTTTTTTTAGTTAATTTTTTATTTTTATGTACGATAAATCCATTCCATTTCAATCGTGTGCCAATTAGGTACATATTTCAGTTGCTTAACAATTAGTAATAATATTCTTTTTATCAATATATCAATATAACAATAATCACATTCCCATATATATATAGATATCATATAAATGATATCCAATATATCTATTACACTAGTTTCTCTTATAGAATTTTTTATTGACCAAGTGTGATTGGACACACAAGGAATTTGTCTTGGCGCAAATGCTCTCAGAGTACATAAAAGAAAAGATACCTTCATCAAGAATCATAAGGTACAACACTTAATAATAGTCGTAGGGTACAATAAGCAATCAAATCATACTAGGAAACAGTCAATTATTGCTTTATAAATGCATCTAGTTCCTTTTAATTTAGTTTATTTTTCCACCCATTGGTAAAACAAATCCCATGCCATGTAGTATTCAGATTCTTCTTTTTCTTCAATTTCTAATGTTAATCTATTCACTTCTGCACCGTCAAATATTTTTTTCAATTACTCTTCCGTCTTATTGGTATCTTATCCTTCTTCCAATTTTGAGCAAATACAATTTTAGCTGCTGTTAATACATCTAAAATTAAATAAATCTTTTCTTTATTATCACCCTCAGGAACCATTCCTAATAGAAATATTTCAGGTTCTTCTGATGGGTCTTGGGATGGGTCAGGTGTGGGTCATTTTTGGGTCGTCAGATCCAATACAAAACCCATCACAAATCAAGCCCCATCACGAGACCCTTGCCTGACATGAGCCTCACCTGATGTGACCTCCAATCACAGACCTATTGACCACTTGGCCTTATAAGCAGAACACCTACCTGGACATCCCCTAAACTCTGCTGAAGATATTACCTAGTTTGGTAATGAAACGTTAGGAAACCAACCCACAAGCTCGGAGAACGAACCTTCACTCTCATCCTACACCCGAGTTACAGATATTCTCCACTATCGCAAACTGATTTATTACTAAATGCCTACAGAGCCTTGGTGATGCAGTGGTTAGAGTGCAGTACTGCAGGCTACTTCTGTTGACTGCCAGCTGCCTGCACTTTGGCAATTTGAATCCTACCAGGCTCAGGGTTGACTCAGCCTTCCGTCCTTCTGAGGTGGGTAAAATGAGGACCCAGATTGTTGGGGGCAAGAAGCTGACTCTGTAAAAACTGCTCAGAGAGGGCTGTAAAGTCTAAGTGCTAGTGCTATTGTCCCAATAATTTAACGTTATTAACTGGTGTGATGTACATACACTGTAGGAGAAAAGCAGGCAGCACTGGAGGATGGAGTGAAAGACGTCATTAGGTTAGAGGTATATAAGTCTAAGTACTATTGCTATTGCTACGCCCAGGAATCTTTTCAACAGGAATCTTTTCATCTCTTGAGACTTTCAAGAAGAGATTGGACTGCCTTTTGTCAAAAATGGTGTAGGGTCTGCTGCTTGGGTGGGAGGTTGGACTAGATGACCTGCAAGGACGCTTCCAACTCTGTTAATCTAAAAAAAACTTACTCTAAAAAACCCCCCTAAGGTTAATACCTGCTTGGATCTAAATAGGGGTCCATAGCACTCAAGAAGGGTTGCTTAATTCACTTGTGGCTATGTAGGGATTCTAGGCTGATCCCTCTTTTTATCCTCCCTCTCAGGTTCTAACATTCATTCTCTCATGTTTTGTTTTAATAGACAGCACTGAACATGGTCAATGCCTGCCTTGCGGTGGAACTGAAAAAAGACAGAATTACATGTATTCTGCTCCATCCTGGATGGGTGAACACTGAAATGGGGACAGACCTGGTACTATAAGGTGGCGCGCGCGGGGGGGGGGTTAATAAATATTCTCAAAAAATTGAAAATGTAGTAAATGAGAGCCAGTTAGAACTCACTGTCTCCTGGTGATTGGCCCAAAGTCACCAACTGCCTTTTGTGCCTAAGGCAGGACTAGAACTCACTATCTCCTGGTGATTGGCCCAAGGTCACCCAAGGGACTTTTGTGCCTAAGGCGGGACTAGAACTCACTATCTCCTGGTGATTGGCCCAAGGTCACCCAAGGGACTTTTGTGCCTAAGGCGGGACTAGAACTCACTATCTCCTGGTGATTGGCCCAAGGTCACCCAAGGGACTTTTGTGCCTAAGGCGGGACTAGAACTCACTATCTCCTGGTGATTGGCCCAAGGTCACCCAAGGGACTTTTGTGCCTAAGGTGGGACTAGAACTCACAGTCTCCTGGTGATTGGCCCAAGGTCACCCAAGGGACTTTTGTGCCTAAGGCGGGACTAGAACTCACTATCTCCTGGTGATTGGCCCAAGGTCACCCAAGGGACTATTGTGCCTAAGGCGGGACTAGAACTCACTATCTCCTGGTGATTGGCCCAAGGTCACCCAATAGGAACTGAAAAAAGGTGGAATTGCATGTGTTCTGCTCCATCCTGGATGGGTGAAAACTGACATGGGATCAGAACAGGTGCTATAAAGTGGTGGGAGGGAATAATGACTATTCTCAAAAAATTGGAAATGTAGTAATTGAGAACCAGTTTGATTTAGTCACCCAAGTGGCTTTTATGCCCAAGGCAGGACTAGATCTCAGCATCTCCCGATGATTGGCCAAAGGCCACCCAACTACTTTTGTGCCTAAGGGAGGACTAGAACTCACCATCTCCTGATGATTGGCCCAAAGTCATCCAACCAGGTTCCTAATCCCAGAGTGTGAATCGAATTGAAAATTAAATCTTAAATAACAACAACAAGAATAAGAATAAGAAGGTCAACCAATTTGCAGAACCACAATCCAGCTTCTCCCTTTCCCACAGGCCCCTGTGACAGTGGAGACCAGTACTAAAGGTTTGGTGAAGGTCATTGCTGGCTTAGATTCATCATCATCTGGCACTTTTCTGGATTACGAGGGGAGAAACATCGTCTGGTGAACAGAATAAGCCTCCCTGAGTTTCTCGCTGGGGAAAAGAATCCGATCTTTGTGAACTGAAAGGAGAAATCTTCCCTCTGGTTTCTGTTGCAGGAAGAACCTTGTCTCCAAACACAGAATGACGGCTTCGCTGTTGTTCATTATCAATAAATACACCATGGTCATGGAAAATCTTGCCATCACCTTTCATCCCAAGTGCCACATGTGGTGTGAGGACCCAGGGCATGGCACAAAAGCAACCAAGTCACAAAAATAGGTAAAATCCCTTTAATACCTCCAACTTGGCCCTCAAGGTCCAGTTATCATCAACTGGAGGAAAAAAAAAAAACTCTTCCACAAACATTTTTCAAAAGGAAGAAATTCCATCTGAATTCAAAGTATATATAAATTATAAGTAAAAACCAACACAAACCGCACTGTAGCAATTAAGGAGACAGGGCAGGATAAGGGATTGAAGATGTCAAAAGATAACGAACCACACACACTTGGGAGGACGCCAGAACTCAGATAAGACGTGACAAACCAGAATAATTTCATGCTTTGCTTCCATCAACTTTGCCATGCACAGTTTGCCCTTTTAAACAGTCTTCCCAGCTGCAGCCAATGAAGGGGATTAGGGCCCTTTCCTCCCCTGTAAACCACGCAACTCACGTTGCTCCCTTATCTGTTCCTCCCTACATGCCCTAGGATGGAGAGGCGGTGGACTTGGGTCTTCCTCTGAATGCCCAGTCAGACTGTGCCCTTCCCCAGTTTCCTCCAGGACCACCGGAGCCACACTCCCACTCCCTGTCAGCTGTTCCACCTCTCAGAAACAGACTCCAACAAGGCCATGACATATGGAAAAATTTGTCTCCCATGGAGTGGTTGCTGTTGCCATTTATTTCTGTGATTTATTTGTGCGAATCCAGACCTAAGGGGGAAGGTTCAGAACAGAGGTGGTGTATTCAGCAGGTTCTGACCAGTTCTGGAGAACCGGTAGTGGAAATTTTGAGTAGTTCAGAGAATGGGCAAATACCACCTTTGATTGGATTTTACAGTATCCTCCCCCTGCCATGCCCACCAAGCCACACCCAAAGAACCAGTCAGTAACAAAATTTTGAATCCCATCACTGGTTCAGAAGCATCCCAAAGGATGTGCAAATTGGGTGGACAGGAGACAGGAGGAGCATTATATTTCTTCTCATCCTTGGAGATGCTTTTCCCAAAGGCTACAAACTTTGACAAGTGTCAAGGATTGGCCCCAAAACATGCCAGGCATGTTTTCCCCAGCAATTCTTCCTGCTGTGCTCTTGAAACCCCCATCGAAGGATCTGTCACCGAAACAATGCCTTAAGACCTGCTCTTCCCAGGGAAATATTTGCATGCCATAGCCTCAGGCAAATGAAGAGTTTATTTCAGGAGACACACCTCTTCCCTGAGTCCTAACACGACAGTTACTAAACCACTGGACAAAGTCCAGGCAGTAGGAAAAAGTAAAAGTTCAGGGGAAAGGATGGCTCCGTTAGCTCGTAGCATATTGGTGACCGGTTCCAATCGGGGAATCGGACTTGAACTGATCCAACAACTGGTGAAGATGGCTGAGCCTCCAGAACATATCTTTGCAACTTGCCGGACCCCAACTGGATCTCCAGGGAAGGTTTGTAGAAAATTATCGTGATTGAACAGCAGGGAGAATGGCTTCCTACTGCTCTCTAAGCAGCTTCATGAGGTAGCTTACCTTAATATTGCTGGAGGAGTAAAGCTACAGAAGTTAGCAGAACCTACAGACCAACTTTTCACTCCAAAGAAGTAAGGTATAAAGCTTAATAAAAAAAGAAAAGAAAAGAAAACTTCTTAAAAATCCAGAGAAGAAAGAAACAAGGCATTTACCTAGCTTTTAATCTAGAGCAGTAATATTTTTAGGAGCCACCTTATAGTGATAATTCTGCAAGGTGCATTCATCTACCGTATGTGTGGGAAGTGCTGTCTTGCTGGCAGTTACTGTGGAACAGACACCTGAAGAGATGGAAATAGCAAAACAATTAACCAAACTACAGCTCTAAAATGGATTACTTTTTGGTGACTCAGACGGGGCAATGTTGCACAGGAAATAAGATCAGATCCAAAACTTGGGCAGAATAAAAATTTGTTCACTGGCTATTGGAAGACAACCTAATTTCACTGTCATTATTTTTGAAGCATTGCTTTTGGTGTGTTTGCTATCTTGAGATGATGGGTTGCAATGAGCAAATGTGATCCAGGGAGGTCTACGCCCACAGAAACAGGGAATCCCATCCAGCTGCCAGCCACACCTTACCTAGAAGGGAGACATAACCCAGAAAGCAAAATTAGAAGCTTTGCCACTCTTCAAAGCTTGCCTGTCTTGACTTGTTTTAAAATCACTGACATGAGATACAGAACAGGACAAGAAAGAGAAAATCTAGATAAAACTTTTTTTGCACAATTTTAATAGTAATCCAGAATGAATTATTTTCAGAAATACAGTTCCGCTTTAAACTTTTTAATACTTTTTCCTGAACAAAGAAAAGAAAAAGAAATGAACTGGTAATTTATGGATTTGAATAAAAAGGATAAAAAGGATAGTTTATGAAAAGAAGGAAATTGCGATGTAATCTTTTTAGAAGGTAAAATAAAAGTGTGCGAAAAGCTGCTGTTAAGATCAGATGCCACTTCTTGGTTATGTTTTGCATTTTCTTTTCAACTTCTTTTACTTTATTTCTTTCTTACTTTCTCATTCTTTTCCCTGTTCCACTTTATCTTCAGTTCAAAATTTATTTTTTTGCTGAAAACCCTTTTCATGAAAATTATTTTTTAAAAAACAGTCCTGTTTAAGTAAAAGAGATCAAAGAACAATTAGAGTGGCTTGGGAGAAAGTTCCATAGGACCCAAGGCAGTGCTGGGATTCACATTTTTTTACTACTGGTTTGCTGGCCATGGCAGGGAAAGGATACTGTAAAATCTCCAGTCAAAGGTGATGTTATGAATTAATAAAAGTGCTTAAATAAAGATTATTAAAACCTTTAGAAAACTGCAGGGTTCTAGCCCTGCACTTCTGATTGGCCAATAATAGCAATATCGGATTGGTCCATTCAGGAGAATCTGATTGGCTATTAGCGGGCCTCTTTCATTGGTTATGGAAGCTAACGCTTCACGTTTCTTATTGGTTACTAGATCAGCAGCTTGCCTATAAAAGGGCTGTTGCTGCCTTAGACATTTGCTCTGTTCCACAATGATTAATAAAGAGTTGAAGTTCACTGTTCATCGTCTCCGTTCCTTGCGCCCATGCGCAGAACTTAACAGGTGGTATTTGCCGTTCTCCAAACTACTCAAAATTTTCGTTACTGGTTCTCCAGAACTGGTTAGAACCTGCTGAATACCCCTCACATCCCAGACATAAACTGTTTCAACTCCTTCCCTCAAAACAACGCTATAGAGCCCTGCACACCAGAACAACTAGACAAAAGGATAGTTTTTCCCCAAACGCCATCACTCTGCTAAACAAATAATTCCCTCAACACTGTTCAACTATTTACAAAGTGTGCACTACTATTACTGTTAATTTTCTCATCATTCCTTATCACCCATCCCCTCCCTCTTGTGTCTGTAGGACTGTAACTTTGTTGCTTGTATCCTTACGATTTATATTGACTGTTTCCTAGTATTATTTGATTGTTGATTGTACCCTATGACTATCATTAAGTGTTGTACGTTATGATTCTTCTTAACGAATGTATCTTTTTTTTGTACACTGAGAGCAGTTGCACCAAGACAAATTTCTTGTGTGTCCAATCACACTTGGCCAATAAAAGTATTCTATTCTATTCTATTCTATTCTATTCTATTCTATTCTATTCTATTCTATTCTATTCTTATTCTGTTCTATTCTACTCTACTCTACTCTACTCTGTTCTTATTCTATTCTATTTTATTCTATTCTTTATTCTATTCTATTCTATTCTATTCTATTCTTATTCTTATTCTATTCTATTCTTATTCTTATTCTTATTCTTATTCTTATTCTTATTCTTATTCTTATTCTTATTCTTATTCTATTCTATTCTTATTCTATTCTTATTCTATTCTATTCTATTCTATTCTATTCTATTCTTATTCTATTCTATTCTTATTCTTATTCTATTCTATTCTTATTCTATTCTTATTCTATTCTATTCTTATTCTATTCTTATTCTATTCTATTCTATTCTATTCTATTCTATTCTATTCTTATTCTATTCTATTCTACTCTACTCTACTCTACTCTGTTCTTATTCTATTCTATTCTATTCTATTCTATTCTATTCTATTCTTATTCTTTTCTATTCTATTCTTATTCTATTCTTATTCTATTCTATTCTATTCTATTCTTTATTCTATTCTTATTCTATTCTTATTCTTATTCTTATTCTATTCTATTCTATTCTATTCTTATTCTTATTCTTATTCTTATTCTATTCTATTCTTATTCTATTCTATTCTTATTCTATTCTTATTCTATTCTATTTTATTCTATTCTATTCTATTCTATTCTATTCTTATTCTATTCTATTCTACTCTACTCTACTCTACTCTTTTCTTATTCTATTCTATTTTATTCTATTCTTTATTCTATTCTATTCTATTCTATTCTATTCTTTATTCTATTCTATTCTATTCTTATTCTTATTCTTATTCTTATTCTTATTCTTATTCTTATTCTTATTCTATTCTATTCTTATTCTATTCTTATTCTATTCTATTCTATTCTTATTCTATTCTTATTCTTATTCTTATTCTTATTCTTATTCTTATTCTTATTCTTATTCCTATTCTATTCTATTTTATTCTATTCTATTCTATTCTATTCTATTCTATTCTTATTCTATTCTATTCTATTCTTATTCTTATTCTTATTCTTATTCTTATTCTTATTCTTATTCTTATTCTTATTCTTATTCTTATTCTATTCTTATTCTATTCTTATTCTATTCTTATTCTATTCTATTTTATTCTATTCTATTCTATCCTAATACCACATCTGACCCAAGAATAGGAAGCAAATGTTTTCCATTGTTCCTTGGATCATCTTCTCTTCTCTTGACTTCTTCTTTTTAATTCCAGACCTTGAATGATCTCGCTAGCAAGCATTCCAACATTCACATCATCCAGCTGGGTATGAGAGCCACCTGCCTTTTTTTTTTCTGTTAAAATTTTAAAATCCATTGGGAAATCTGCATGGACTATGGACAGTTTGACCATGCCGTATGTGTATTTTAGCTTTTAAATGTTTGTATCTCAATAAAGGTAATCTTTGCAAGCCTAAAATTTCCATTGCTAATCAAGATAGTTGTTAAGTCAGTTTTGCCCCATTCTATGACCATTCTTAACATGGTTGTTGAGGGAATAACTGCAGTTGTTAAGTGGGTAACACGGTTGTTAAATGAATCTGGTTTTCCCATTGACTGCTTGTCAGAAGTCTGCAAAAAGTGAACACATGACCCCAGGACATTGCAACTGTCATAACTATGAGTCAGTTGGCAAGCATCTGAATGTTGATCAAGTGACCATGTGGATGCCATAATGGTCACAAGTGTGAAAAATGGTCCTAAGTTACTTTTTTCGGTGCTGTTGTAGCTTTGAATGGCCACTAATGGCTGTAAGTTGAGGACCGCCTGTACAAAATGTCATGTAGGTACCAGCTAGAGCAACTGAAATTTGGTTCCTTCCCAATTGCTGACCCACAATCCACTAGGCCCCACATCCGCTTTTGGCTTGTCTGATAAGGATCTCATTTTTTTCATATGTCCCTGGAAGAGGTGGAGGATCAATCCAGTGTGAAGGCAGCTGCTTCGGCGGTTGAGTTGCTTCTACATGGTGAAGGCTTAAACCTGCTGATTAATAATGCCGGTGTGAACTCCTATGCCACTCTGGAAACTGTGGAGCAGCAAGAGATGCTGTCTGCTTTCAACACCAATGTGGTAGGCCCCATCCTTGTGGTTAAGGTAAGAGAATGGCTGACTTCTTCTCTCATTCTCAAACAAGAGAATGACAATTTGATCTCATGTATTATGAAACATGGTAGACTAAACCAACAGGGGGGAACCTATGGCCCTCTAAGAGGTGTTGCATCACAGCTCCCAATATTTATTACCACTGACCACACAGGTGGTTGGAGTTATTTAGAATAGAATAGAATAGAATAGAATAGAATAGAATAGAATAGAATAGAACAGAATAGAATAGAATAGAATAGAATAGAATTCTTTATTGGCCAAGTGTGATTGGACACATGAGGAATTTGCCTTTGGTGCAAATGCTCTCAGTGTACATAAAAGAAAAGATACATTTGTCAAGAGTCAAAAATCATCAGGTACAACACTTAATGATAATCATAGAGTACAATAAGCAATCAATCATACTAAGAAACAGTCAATATAAATTGTAAGGATACAAGTGACAAAGTTACAGACATACAGTCACAAGTGGGAGGGGATGGGTGATAAGGAGTGATGAGAAAATTAATAGTGATAGTAGTGCAGACTTTGTAAATAGTTGGACAGTGTTGAGGGAGTGATGGCTTTCGGGGAAAAACTGTCCTTGTCTCTAGTTGTTCTGGTGTGCAGTGGTTTATAGCGTCATTTTGAGGGTAGGAGTTGGGACAGTTTATATCCAGGATATGAGGGGTCTGTAAATATTTTCACAGCCGTTGTGTAGTATACAGGTCCTTGATGGAAGGCAGGTTGGTAGTAATTGTTTTTTCTGAAATCCTAATCACTCTCTGAAGTCTCTGTCTGTCCAGTTGGATTGCAGAACCAAACCAGACAGTTATAGAGGTGCAGATGACAGACTCCATCATTCCTCCTCTGTAGAACTGGATCAGCAGCTCCTTGGGCAGTTTGAGCTTCCTGAGTTGGCGCAGAAAGAACATTCTTTGTTGGGCTTTTTTAGCAATGCATGATGGATTACTGATCCACATCCTATCATACATCCCACTTATCATGTCCTATTTATTTTATTTATTATTTAGCATATGGCAAATACATGGACTTACCAGGCATTGGGCTGGTCTAAGCTCTTGATGGACATTTGGACACAGACACACTGAGGGGTATCGTATGCTACAGTAAAGTCGATGAACACAGTTGTGGTTTTTATGCCTTGCTGGAAACCAGCCTCAATAGGTCCTGTTAGCCCCTATCTGTCTTGTATTTGTTGCCATGTATTTAGAGAGCCAGGAATTCTACAAAGATGTCTGGCTGCCAACTGTCATTAACTGCCAAAGCTTCAATGTAGTCTGGCTGCCAGTTGTTGCTAATCATTTGATTCACACTTCTGTGCTATGCAGGGTGCACCACGAGGAGGCGAACTAGCATCACACCCCAACATGTTCTACAGTATTATGAATGAATGAATTAATTAATTAATTCTTTAATGGCCAAGTGTGATTAGACACACAAGGAATTTGTCTTGGTGCATGTGCTCGCAGTGTGCATAACAAGAAAAGATACATTCTTCAAGAATCAGAAGGTAAAACACTTAATTATAGTCATAGGGTACAATAAAGCAATCAAATCATAGTAGGAAACAGTTAATATAAATCATAAGGATGCAAGCAACAAGGTTACAGTCATACAATCATAAGTGGGAGGGGATGGGTGATGAGTGATGAGAAGATTAATAGTAATAGTAGTACAGACTTTGTAAATAGTGGAACAGTGTTGAGGAAATTATTTTATTTGGCAGAGTGATGGTGTTGGGGAAAAACTGTCCTTGTGTCTAGTTGTTCAGGTGTGCAGTGCTCTATAGCATCATTTTGAGGGAAGGAGTTGGAACAGTTTATGTCCTGGATGTGAGGGGTCTGTAAATATTTTCACCACCCTCTTTTTGACTTGTGCAGTATACAGGTCCTTGGTGGTTTATGATCTATAACCATGCTGTTTGTGTGTATACTGAAAGCTTATGCCCCAGAGATAAATTCCTTGTGTGCAATGACACTCAGCCAATAAAGAATTCCATCCTGTTATGTATTAAAATGGACTACTCGAAATCCCTGCGCCTTGATTGGCTAAGGCGCAGGGATTTCTGATTGGCCAGGCAAGCCGCGCCGATTGGCCCGATTGAAGTCTCCCGCGATTGGTTCAAACCAAGAGCGGGAGACTTGAATCGCTGTCATTGGCCGCGGCTGCCGCGGCAAAAGGTATAAAAGCCGGAGGCTTTTTGCCTTTTGCCGGTTCGGTTCAATGATTGAAATAAAGAGCTGTTAATGATAAGTCACCGACTCAGAACCTTTTTTCGCGGACACGACACTGGCGACGAGGATGGGATCTCGCCCCTGAACCGAACCCCGTGTCCATAAACGAACTAGCGACAACATAATGGCGAAAATAGCACCGCCCGCCCCCTTCAACCCTGCCGCCGAAGACTGGGAATCATACTCAGACAGATTCCGTATGTACCTAGAATGCGCCGGCATGAAGGACGCCCCGGGCCCGCTAAAGCGCGCCGTCTTCCTGACGCATTGTGGACCAGAGGTTTTCCAGATGGCCAAGGCATTGGCCAAACCGGCAGACGCGACTGCCATGGATTGGGACGTCCTCGAACCCATATTGAGGCGCCATTACGCCCCCGAGGTCCCCATCCTAATACGGCGAAATGAATTTTACCGAAGAAGCCAGAGACCAGACGAAAAGCTGAGCGACTTCGTCGCTGAATTAAGGCGCCTGGGCGGACTCTGTGAGTTCGAAGGATTGAACAGTCTCATAAGAGACCGTTTCGTGCTCGGACTATGGGATCCGACACTCCAGAGCCGACTTATGGCCAAAGGCGACATCAGCCTGGCCGACGCCCTCACCGCAGCCGCAGCCGCAGAAGCAACCCGCACGTCAGCAGACACCATGCGAAGGTCCGAGGCAAAGAGCGCAAACAACAACCCCGCGAGGTCGGCCGACGCACGAAACGAAGCGACCGCACACTACGGCGACTACCAGTCAACCTCCAGCACGTCAGATGATGAGGAGGACATACATCGCGTGCAGACGGGACGCGGAAACCAACGGGGCCAGTATAGTCGTAGGTCGAGGACTAATTGCGCCGGGTGCGGCGGCGACCACCCCAGGTCGGAATGCCATTTCTTCAACGCTGTCTGTAGGCATTGTGACCGAAGGGGCCACATCGCCCGAGTTTGCCGCCAAAAAAAGACCCGCAGCCCGCCAAAATGGGAACAGCAGGATAGAAGGAGAGAGAACTCCCCGCCCAGAGCCAGAGAGCGCCAGCCAACAGGCAGATGGGACCAGAAGCAACGACCCCAAAGAAGCGGCGACGGTCGGCGGAAAGAAGAAACCCACCAGACGGTGACAATCGGCCACGCCATCTCCGACGGCGCCAGAAAGGTCCACGTAGAAGTCCACATCGAAGGCCGGCCATGCAAGATGGAAGTGGACTCCGGGTCCTACCTTTCCATGATTGCATGGCACGAAATAAAAAAACTAGTGCCTACTCTGCAAAGAAAAGACGTGGCCGCCCAGAGAATCATCATAAAAGACTACCAAGGTAATCGCGTTCCAGTAGTGGGCACCAAGAACTTTAACATAACCTACAAAGGCCACACCGAACAACTACCACTCACAATAGTCGATCGTAACCGCCCGAGCCTGTTGGGACTGCAATGGTTCGCCCCGCTAAACATCGCACTGACAGGTGTCAACCAAGTCTCCATTGAAGCCTGGGAACAGCGGCTAGTCCAGGAGTTCCAGGAAGTCTTCGATGGAGGATTGGGCAAGTACAAGGGGCCCCCTATTTCATTTGACTTAGACCCAAGGGTTTCCCCCAAGCGGCTTAAACCTAGGAGGGTGCCCTTTGCTTTAAAACCAAAAATTGACGAGCAGATCAACAAACTCGTCAAACAAGGGGTATTAAAACCGATAGACCACGCCAGATGGGAGACCCCGATAGTGACCCCAGTAAAGCCAGACGGGTCCGTGAGAATTTGCGGGGACTACAAGGCCACCCTAAACAGCGCGCTACAGCAAAGCGCCTACCCAGTGCCTATAGTGCAACATTTACTGCACTCATTAGGAGGGGGAAAAATTTTTGCCAAGCTCGACCTCGCCCAGGCATACCAGCAATTGCCTGTGGACGAAGAAACGGCAGAAGCCCAGACAATTGTAACACACCGGGGGGCTTTCAAGTGTAACAGACTCCAATTTGGAGTCAGCGTGGCACCAGGCATTTTCCAGAGCCTGATGGAACGTTTACTACAGGGCATCAAGGGGGTGGTGCCCTATTTTGATGACGTATTAATAGCGGCGCCAAACGAAGCCGAATTAGAGAACCGCTTAAGACAAGTCTTAACAAAATTTAAAGAAACAGGACTTAAAGTCAAACGCGAAAAATGCCAACTTTGTACAAAACAAATAGAATTTCTGGGTTACCTCCTAGACAGACAGGGCATCCACCCTACAACTAAAAAAGTTAAAGCCATCAAGGAAGCCCCCACCCCGAAGTCCAAAACAGAACTACAGGCATTCCTAGGCTTACTAAATTTTTATAATGTCTTCCTACCTCAGAAGGCAACGGCGGCGGAGCCCTTGCATAGACTCCTAGATAAGAAGGCAGCATGGACTTGGGGGAGCCGAGAACAGGCCGCTTTTCAGAAAACCAAAGACCTCCTCACCTCCGACGCCGTCCTAATGCAGTTCAGTGAGACTTTGCCCTTAGCTGTCACTTGCGACGCATCGCCCTACGGCGTCGGCGCTGTCCTCAGCCATACCCTCCCAGACCAGAGAGAAGCGCCTATTGCATTTTTTTCCAGAACACTGACAAAACCGGAACGGAACTATAGCCAGCTGGACAAAGAAGCTTTGGCTATAGTTGCCGCCATAAAGCGTTTCCACGAGTACCTGTACGGCCGCCCTTTCAAAATAATCACTGACCATAAGCCACTGCTGGGCATCCTCGCTGGAAACCGGGCTACGCCAAACATCTTGTCACCACGCATGACTAGATGGTCTGAATTCCTGGCAGCCTACAGCTACGAACTATTACACAAGCCAGGTAAGAAAATCTCGCACGCGGACGCTTTAAGCCGTTCGCCCTTGCCGGACTCTGAACCTGACCCCGCACCAACAACAAACACCCTGAGTATCGAAAGCCTGCCCATAACCGCGTCTGATATTGCCAGAGAAACCATTAGGGACAAACAATTGGCGCAAGTCTTACATTGGTTAGAAAAAGGTTGGCCGGAAAAAGACATTGACGAGACTTTTAAAAAATTCCGGCAGCGCCAGACTGAACTTTCACTGTTAAGGGGTTGCATCCTGTGGGGAGATCGGGTGGTAATTCCGTGCAAATTGCAAAACAGGGTCCTAGAGATGTTGCATGAGGGGCATCCTGGCATCGTCAGGACAAAAGCCCTGGCCAGGAGTTACGCTTGGTGGCCAGGGATGGATAAACAAATTGAAGCATGGGTCGCCAAATGCCACCGGTGCCAGGAAACCAGGTCCAGCCCACCCGCAGCGCCCATCCGAGACTGGGAAATACCACGGGGACCCTGGTCCAGAATCCACTTAGACTTTGCCGGCCCCACAAATGGACACACTTTTCTAATCACAGTAGATGCATACTCAAACTGGTTAGAGGTGGCTGACATGAAATCCACCACCACAGAAGCTGTCATTAAAGAGTTGTGTAAACTGTTCGCCACACATGGCCTCCCAGACGTCGTTGTCTCAGACAATGGGCCCCAATTCACATCCATCGAATTCGAACGTTTCCTGGCCGAGAAAGGTATCCGCCACGCATTGACAGCACCGGCGCATCCGGCGGCGAACGGTAGGGCGGAACGGATGGTCCAGTTTACAAAAAAGACTCTCCGGAAAATGGACCACGAGGAGATCAACGAAAAAATCAATAAACTGCTTTTCATACAGCACATCACACCCAATACCACGACCAACAAAAGCCCTGCAGAGCTCCTGATGGGCAGGAAGCTGAGGTCCCCACTCGATCGTCTGCACCCCACCTACAACCCGGAGCGACCCCCAGACTCAAGCTCCAGGTACCGAACCTTCGAACCAGGCGACTGGGTTTACGCAAAAAACATGACGGGGGACCCCCTATGGATCCCAGCCGTCATAACTCAAATCACGGGCCCACGGTCGTACCGGCTCCAAACCATCGATGGGCGAGCCTGGAAACGACACATCGACCAACTCCGGTCGCGAGCAAAGACTAACCTCAACCCCCAAGACACGAACCAAGGGGGGAGGGAATACCCGATAAGAGAAACGCAGGAAAAAATTAAATTCAAAAACTCACCAGAACGCAGCCCCCGCGAGTCCCATCCGGAGAAGAGCCGTCCAGCCAACTCTACCGACTCGGAGAAGCCAAGCGGGAGCGGCAAAATCCGTGACTCAGCCGACCCGGTGGGCCCAGGCGGGAGCCACGGCGAGAGAACCGGCCCGACCATCCAGCCGGTTCTCACAGAGCCAGGAGCAGCCAAAAAGATGACCGCTCCGGCCGAGTTACAACAAGGAAGTGAGCTGCGCAGGTCAACTAGGACCCGACGGAGCCCCGCCTACCTGCGTGATTACACCACGTGAAAGACCGTACCAAGAGGGGAGGGGTGTTATGTATTAAAATGGACTACTCGAAATCCCTGCGCCTTGATTGGCTAAGGCGCAGGGATTTCTGATTGGCCAGGCAAGCCGCGCCGATTGGCCCGATTGAAGTCTCCCGCGATTGGTTCAAACCAAGAGCGGGAGACTTGAATCGCTGCCATTGGCCGCGGCTGCCGCGGCAAAAGGTATAAAAGCCGGAGGCTTTTTGCCTTTTGCCGGTTCGGTTCAATAATTGAAATAAAGAGCTGTTAATGATAAGTCACCGACTCAGAACCTTTTTTCGCGGACACGACACATCCCATCTATTGTAAAGTGTTATTAACATGTAGAAGCTTCAGAGTTAAAACTGAAGTGGGTTCAGTGATCACAGAAAGTTGTAAAGATTGTTAGGATGTTGAATTGGATATGAGATGGAAGTGTGACAACTAAGGAGATGTGAAAGAGAGTAATGAAGAAATAGGGTTGCTGAGACAAAGAAAATGGGAAGCAAAGATAGCATTAGTCAACAAAAACAAGGGGTAATATCTTAGAGACAAGTACATGATTCTGATACCAGCCATTCAGTTTCTGGGTCATCATGGCCTCATTTCACAACTTACTGTATCTTGTTCCCCTCAGGAATTTCTACCTCTGCTGAAGAAAGCAGCTCGGGAGGCAGCTATAGAGGAGATGAGCTGCCAGAGGGCAGCCATCATAAATATAACCTCCAAGTTGGCCTCCATTGAAAGGGGCTTTGAAGTCATGAAGGCACCGATGTACCCTTATCGTGCAAGCAAGGTAGGTTTTCCTTGGAGGATCTGATTATTCCTTTCATTCAGAATTAGCTGGTGAGACAGCAGAACATATCTATGTGTCCAGTCTATCAGATCTTGTCTGCTTTTAGGAACAATTCATTCATTCATTCATTCATTCATTCATTCATTCATTCATTCATTCATTCATTCATTCATCTTATATCCCACCCATTTTCCTTCACTTACAATCACAGGCCACCCTTTAAAAAATGTGTTGCAGATGTGACACATCTAAAAAAGAGGCAGAATTTTCTTTGCGTGAACATTGTGCTGTTTTGGGGGGGGGGGGATTCTGCTGCAGATTATCCTGGTCCTATGTCGCTTAAGTCTTTGGCCCTCTCCAGAAGTTGTAAATGCTCCAACACTGGAAGTTTTAAAGAAGAGATTAGATAATAATTTGTCTGAAGTGGTGTAGGTATAGGGTTCAATCAATCAATCAATCAAATGTTTATTGTCAATGCACAACACGTGCACAATGAAATTGAAATTGTTTCTTGCCAAAGCAGGGGGTTGGACTAGAAGATCTCCAAGGTCCCTTCCAACTCTGTTATTCTATTCTATTCTATTCTATTCTATTCTATTCTATTCTATTCTATTCTATTCTATTCTATTCTATTCTATTCTATTCTATTCTTTCTGTTTCTGTTTCTCTTCTCTTTTCTCCTCTACATTCTATTCTATTCTATTCTGTTTCTGTTTTCTCTGCTATTTTCTCCTCTACATTCTATTCTATTCTATTCTATTCTATTCTATTCTATTCTATTCTTTCTGTTTCTGTTTCTGTTTCTCTTCTCTTTTCTCCTCTACATTCTATTCTATTCTATTCTGTTTCTGTTTTCTCTGCTATTTTCTCCTCTACATTCTATTCTATTCTATTCTATTCTATTCTATTCTATTCTATTCTATTCTATTCTATTCTATTCTATTCTCCTTTAAGCCTTTAATCCTGTATAATCTTTATAACCTTTTAAGCAGTTCGAGTTCTTTGAGATTACAGTTCATATAAACCCTGCCAATGTAGCCAGAGGTTAGGGAGTCATAGCCCAGAATATTTGAATGGGGTAAAACCTGCCCTTCTTGCGTTCAATCATGCCAACGCTTTGATAGCAATGGATTGTGTGATTGGGTCAGGGCATCAGAGCAGAGAGGTTTCAAATGAAAGAAAAGGATGAGGAGCTGATCTTAAGAGTTTAATTTTCTTCGCAGGCTGCTTTGAACATGGTGACGGTCTGCTTCGCTTTGGAACTAAAAGAGGAAGGGATCTTGTGTAGTCTAATCCATCCCGGCTGGGTGAAAACAGACATGGGAACACAGCAGGTACCATAAAGGATGAAAGAGGGAGAGCCAGGGTTTACGACAGAGACAGCAGTGGTCCCATGTTGGTGCTGAGATGGGGCAGTGTATCCATCTCATTGCTCTTTGATCTTCAATAACTTTTCATCCTGTGGACCATAATATCCTTTTGAATCAACTTCAGGAGGTGGAGGTGGAGGGGGCATCATTCTGTTATGGTTTTTGTTTTTGACTGGTGACATCTACATGTTATATAAGATCATGTATCAGTTTGGGGCCAGGTACCATCAGTGTACCTCTCAACCCTGGGCCAGTTCTGAGTTGGGCTGGAGAATTCTAGGACTTAAATGCTATGCTATACGGTGGTTGTAGCAGCCATTCTTGTGTTGCTGTGGTTTCAGCCAGAGAGGGAGAATGAATGGGCAAGAGTCCAAGGTTCAAGCTTTCTTCCCTGAGGATAGTAATTCTGCCTCTCTTTCTCTCCCAGGCTCCTGTGACTGTGCAGAACAGTGTGCGAGGCATCCTCAATGTGCTGGCGAATTTATCATCGGCCTCCAATGGGGCCTTTCTCGACTGGGAAGGCAACACACTCCCTTGGTGAGATATGTTTGTCCTATCCACCAAGAAAAAAAGGTGTTGGGTATATTGATCTTTTTAAAAATTGTATTTTTGTAGCACTGTTGTGTTTTTTGTGTTTGTATCATGTATGGTTTATAATGCATTTGCTGTAAGTTACCAGGGTAGTTCTGATTTTGATGGTATAGAAATATGTTTAATCAACCACCCAACCAACCATCCATCCATTCATCCATCCATCCATCCATCCAACCAACCAACCAACCAACCAACCAACCATCCAATTAACCAACCATCCAATTAACCAACCAACCAACCAACCATCCATCCAATCAACCAACCAACCAACCATCCATCCAATCAACCAACCAATCAATCAAGATGGAAATTTTCACTAGGGAGTGACCTCCAATTTTTAACTTGTTTGTATTATAGATAAAGTCCTTGACTGGAATCAATTTCAATTCTAAATTAGTTGTGGGTTTGTCATCCATAAATCTGATTTACCTCTGCTGGAAATCATGCAACATAAAGTATTCTCCAGCTCTTTTCTGTGATTCTTAGTTGCTATATTGTTATTATACTTGGTTGCATAATCTACCAAATATTTAGACTGGATTTGGCATTTTTGTCTCCCTATCGAGCCTTTCTCAAGGACTTGAGATAGGCAGATGTTGTTGTTTGATGGTGTTAGAGGTTGCCATGGGATGTAAGTAAGTAAAACTGCCTTTGCAATTGTCGATGTTGATGGTGTTCAAGTGATGTTCCAGATGTTTTGGAACTGAACCCAAGGCACCACCACTATTGTTACTATTATTATAATCATGATTGGTCACACAACCAGTCAGATGTTTAGACTGGGTTTGGCAATTTTATCTACCAATTGCGTTGGTTCTGCAGTCAGCCAGATGTTTAGATTGAGTTCAGTTATTTTTATCACACAGCAAGTTATTATTATTATTAGGCTTATTTTGGTTTTCTTTTGTGAAGCACCCATCTAAAGTCTAAGTCATCCATACATGAGTCCAGTTGCTTAAACTACCTGCTGTTCAACAGTTAGGCCAGGAAGTCATATTTTAAGACTTTAAATATTAAAACATGGATGTGTGACCAAGTGTTTATTGTCTATAGATATATGGCGGTGAGGGAATAGATTCGAAAACATTTTAGGAAATATGATGAAGGATGTTCCGTTTCCAAAGACTGCAGTTAAAAACAGTAGAAATGCCTTAGACTCCTTTTTCAGCTCTCTTCCACAGGACGGATGGTCTAACATGACATGTTTCATGATGTAGTTCAAAATATCTCCTGTTCCTTCCATTCATAGACAGGCAGAAATGAAATATATATATATATCAAATTGCTACAATCTATTGTTAAAATTCAAAATTCAAGTTCTCCCTGTTGCAGTGCCAGGTTCTGAAGACTTCCCAAGATCATGGTCCGTGGAACGCTCACCAAGAGATCCTGTTAACTTCCCAGTCCAGAAAGGTTCCCATAGATCAGGGGTATCAAACTCAATTTCATTGAGGAGGCCGCATCAGGGTGGTGACCTCGGAGGGCCAGGATGGGCATGGCCAGTTCAAGGTCACGTGTTGTGGGGGGCCTGAGCGTTCTGCCACTGAAAACGGGCTCCCGAGCTCCATTTCGTCAGCTTTGGAAGCCATATTAGCGGGATGGACTGATGGGCGCAGAGGATGGATTTGTGTTTGTGTTTTGAATTACGGTGGGGAAACCTGGAACGCTCAGATTTGGGGTTTCCCAGATGTGCCATTATGACTACTCTAATAAAATGGAGCTTTGAGAAAATACCTGCCTCGGAGTTTTGGTGTTGGCGTTTACTTTACTTTACTTTATTGTCACTGCACCTCACACAACGAAATCAAACACCATCTTCAGTGCACATCATGACCATGACCATGACCATGAAACTAAACACACACATCCTTTACCCTCCACACATTGAATCTAAAACCTCCGACACTGCACCATTTGGTTTTTCTGGAAGGCTGATACGTTTTCGGCTGGGATGCCTCCTGCAACCCTCTGCCAAGGAAAATGGAGCTCAGGACAGCGTCCCGTGGATCCTCCCAAGCGGTTTTTGTTTGCAGAGGCACTGCAGGCACTGCGGTCCTTCACTGTTTCCAGGGCAGCCCCATGGGCCAGATCCGGCCCCCAGCAGAAGTGGTATTTAGCAGGTTCTGACCATTTCTGGAGAACCGGTAGTGGAAATTTTGAGTTGTTTGGAGAACCAGCAAATACCACCTCTGACTGGCCCCGCCCCCATCTATTCTCTGCCTCCTGAGTCCCAGTTGATCTTCGGCTGGGTCTTCCTTGGTTGCCCTGCGCAGGAGAATGGAGCTGGAAAGCAGGTTAGTGGGGTGGGGAAGGAATGGGGATTTTGCAGTATCCTTCCCCTGCCACGCCAACCAAGCCACGCCCACAGAAATGGTAGTAAAAAAATTTTTGAATCCCACCACTGGCCCCTGAGCTGTGAGTTTGGCATCCCTGACATAGATGATGATGATGATAAACCAGCCAACACTTTAAGAATACCGTGCATGCTCTTATTAGGTCAAGGATGCCTTTGAGAAGAAAAAAACAGGACAGAGGTTTACCATCCAGAAAGGACACCATTTTGAGGAGCTCCTGATATATGTGTTTGTGTGAGAGAAGTGGGTGCGAGAGAAGAGGGAGAGAGCTGGCTTTATTTTTATTTTTATTTTTAAATGACTCACACCTTCATTACAGCCAAACGTAAACCTCTAAGGAGTAGTCTGAAACAGTAAATGTTTAACATTAACACACACAAAGCATTGGGAAGCTTGAATTCATCTAGAAGTTGGATTCCTTTTCCAATTGATATGATTTGTCCCTCATTGGACAAATGTACAACTGACGATTCACAAGAAGACAGACAGACTCCTCATCTGCAATGTTATTTGCTTATTTCAGGCATCAGCCCCAAAACAAGTTTAGAAGCAGTTGAGGGAATATCCAACTATATGAATCTAGAAGGTGCGTTTTTGATCACCATAATGTCAGTTTTGGTTGCCACAATGTAAAAAAAGATGTTGAGACTCTAGAAAAAGTGCAGAGAAGAGCAACCAGAATGATTAGGGCCTAGAAGGTAGAACATTTGAAGAACAGTTGCAGGAATTGGTCATGTCTAGTCTAGTGAAAAGAAGGACCAGGCGGTGACATGATAGCAGTGTTCCAATATCTCAGGAGTTGCCATGAAGAAAAAGGAGTCAAGCTATTCTCCAAAGCACCTGAAGGCAGGACAAGAAGCAATGGGTGGAAATTAATCAAGGAGAAGCAACTTAGAACTCAGGAGAAATTCCCTGATAGTTAGAACAATTAACCAGTGGGACAACTTGCCTCCAGAAGTTATGAATGCTCCATCACTTGAAATTTTTAAGAAGAGGTTGGATAGCCATTTGTCTGAAGTGATGTAGGGTTGCCTGCCTAAGCAGGGGGTTGGACTAGAAGACCTCCAAGGTCCCTTCCAACTCTGTTATTCTATATTTCTAAATCAGGATGAGTAACCTTTCATGGTTCTGAAGACAAAAACTCTCTCCAGGTTATGCAAGTTTGTTTCTGCAAGTAGAAATATTTTATATAGTTGTAGGGCAGTGGTGGGATTCAATTTTTTTTTTTTTTACTACCGGTTCTGTGGGTGTGGCTTGGTGGGTGTGGCAGGAGAAGGATACTGTAAATTCTCCAGTCAGAGGTGGGATTTGCTGGTTCTCCAAACTATTCAAAATTTCCGCTACCGGTTCTCCAGAACTGGTCAGAACCTGTTGAATACCACCTCTGGTGTAGAGCCTACAAATTGAGCCCCACCTATTGTGATTGGTTATTTTATCTCAGCCTGGTTGATTTTCCCAATCTTATTGTCCCTTCAGCGATAATCCCTGAGTTTTTGACATGCTGCAACATCCTTAACTGCATGGTGGATGATTATTTCTCTCCTGCAACTATTTCTGAATGGTGACTGTACGTGCACAGTTCCCACATCAGTTTTCACCTAGCCAGGATGGATCAAAGTGCAGAAAATTCCATCTTTTTTCAGTTCCCAGACAAGGCAGGCAGCGGCCATTTTCAGAATAGCTTATAAAACAAAATTAATCTTTGTTAAAGTCAGGAGCTAAATTTCTGATTCTTTGGTCCAAAGAGCAAAGAATCAAAATTTTAGTTAGTGAGTCAAGGGTTACTGGAATTAAAAAGAAACCTGTGATCCAATTGAATAAATTCTGGTGTTCTTGTTGTCCTAGCTCTAGCTTTGGAACAACAGTCAAGTTTTTAGTAATTTATGGACATGGGAGCTACATGAATTTCTGGGCGATATCATTCCAATGAGTCTAGGACAATTCACTGCAGCCAACTCACCATGGCCAATTATTTATTTTAAATAATGAAATAGAATTGTTATATTGTCCTGCAATGAATTGTCTTGTGGCAAGCTGGCCATGGTGATGTTATCCCATGGCAAGTTGGCCATGGCAAGTTGGCTTTGACAAGTTGTCCCATTCCCAACACCGTAGCACAGGAAGCATGTTTCATGAATCTTGTAAGGTGATGCTTTTGGATGGACACTTGAAATACGAATGAAGGGGAACGTGCTTGATTATAGTTTTACATGTTTTATGTGGATCTATTATCTCTCCTCATTTACACCAACACGTATGTGGAGTTCATGAAAGTCATGGGGGGATAGACAGGCAAGGAGCATGTTTCATACTCAGTTGAATCACATGAATGTTGGCATGCTTGTTGGACAATGCTTCCAGAGCCTGGAATTGGACACAGGAAAAAAGTAAAGTAAATAAGAGATTGAATCGACAGGGGAGAAATGAAGTTTTGCAAAACTTCTTTGATTAGAGAAAGGAAAAAAGCTACATTTATTAGTGATTGGAAGCCCCTTATGGGCTTTTTGCTGAAATGAGAAATAAATGAATGTGTGGTTTACGGCTTTGATGATATAAAAGGGTAGATTTTGTACCTTTAGGAGTAAAATATAAAAGTACTGTATTTGTAAATGTCATGATGAAGATCAGAAGTCACTTTTTATTGCTTCTTGTCTCATCCCCTTCCCTTCCCTTTCTGGCAGCCCAGCAGTTCAAATTACCTTTCCCCCAAAATTATAATCCGACAAGATCAAATACATGGTGCAACTTGAAATCAAAGATTATCCGTTTCCAAAGACATGGGAGTTAACCATCTATTTCCAATCATTTGTAAATTGGAAACAGGGCACTGGTTCACATTCCCAGGTTGGAGGGTTCATAGAAAAGAACACAGTGTGATAAACAGCAACAGTGAGTTACCAAAACAGCAATTTAAGAGGCTTGTTTTCATTTGCTAACAGACTTCTATCCTTCTCTCAAACCAACGGCTTGATGTAGAAAGTCTGCACACATATTTATGGGCAGATCTGAGTGATAACTTTACGGAATTGGGAAGGAGGAATCAGTTGAATGTTTAATGACGATCAGTTGAATCTATGTCAAGTGCCAATGAAGGCACTGTGAGTTCCTCTATTTGATCAACTGAAGCAGTAAAGTCCAAATTAACATCACCAAGTTCCAGGTCTCTCCTGGGTCATTTGTAAGAAAGAGGACATGGCCACGGGCAGGAAAGTAAGACCATCAGATCTGTACATCCAGTTTTCTGATGTTTTTCTCAGGCTGCAAGCCCACACCTGCAAGAACTAACTTGTTCACAACCAGCCAAACTCCTTAATCAAAGGACTGGTCCAAATGGGGTGAAGATCCTGAGTATCTTGGGTCCTGATCTTGAACATCTATTCATCAACCCCCGCACCCCACCCAAAAATCTTCCATCTCGAGTTGTTACCTGCGTCTCATACCTATATGTCCAGTCTTCAACCATGTATCAAGATATTATCCACTTGGGGGACACCCATATATTAATTCCTCCCACACTTGATGGTTTCATAAACTTCCCAACCACCCTTCCATCTTCAAGTCAGAACTTGAAGAAGCTTTTTGGATGAGAAGCAAAACGTCTTCAAGGAAAATCAAAGTCCAGCTGCCTTTTTGAAAAAGCACCTTTGGAACAACCATGACTTGGATGACCAAGAATCTCCATAGACATTCCCAACCACCCATACAACATTAAGATCAAAACAAGATAAAAAAAGCTGCGGTGGCACAGTGGTTAGAGTGCAGTACTTCAGGCTACTTCTGCTGACTGCTGGCTGCCAGCAGTTTGGCAGTTTGAATTTTACCAGGCTCAAGGTTAACTCAGCCTTCTATCCTTCCGAGGTGGGTAAAATGAGGATCCAGATTGTTGGGGGCGATAGGCTGATTCTGTAAACTGCCTAGAGAGGAATGTAAAACACTGCAAACCAGTACATAAGTCTGAGTGCTATTGCTATCTGATAGGAGATGGGACACTAATGAATCTCTGCCGAGGATTATGTGGTGCAGTGATTAGAGTGCAGTACTGCAAGCGACTTCTGCTGCACCCAGCTGCCTACAATTTGGCAGTTGAAATCCCACCAGGCTCAAGGTTGATTCAGCCTTCCATCCCAGTGGGTAAAATGAGGACCCAAATTGTTGGGGGCAATAGGCTGACTCTGTGAACTGCTTAGAGAGGGCTATAAAGCACTATAAATTGGTATATAAGTCTAAGTACTATTGCTATTGCTATTCTACATCAGCAAAAGAAAATACTAACAGTGTCACCCATATTCAGAACCATTGGAAAAGATATAACTGCTCCGGACTCCAGACTGCAGGAAAGTCCAAACCATTCAAGATGGGCAACAAAATTGCATATTTATAGCCTCAGCCCTGTGGTCTGCATTGGACATGCAATTTAAATAAGCAAGGAGACAAGATTGGTCATGCAACCTTGATTGCCATCTTGATTTTTTTTTCCCTCTCCCCACAAAATGGTTTCAGATCTCTCTTCCCACCCACAAGAATCCACCGACCAAGCTTCTGAATTCTTTGAAAGAGATCTATGGACCGATTCCTTTCCTTCAAGGCAGCAAAGCCTACTTTGGTTAAAATATAATTGAAACCAGACTGGTTTTTTTTTTAAAAAAAACCCCATCATTTTAACATCTGGGATTTCTCACATTACTTCTGTTACATGAAGTCCTAGCTTCACTGTGGGAGAAAAAAATGTGTATACTCTCTTACTGAATCATATATATATATATATATATATATATGATTCAGTAAGAGAAAAATTAGCATTCTAGTCCAGAAGAGGGGAGGAAACCTGGGTCTTTCCATTTCAGACCTTCCCTAGAGGTTAGAGCTCATTAGAAATCTAGTCTTGAGAAGGACATTCATGTTTGTGAAGTAACTTCAGGTTGAAATTTCCCTTCTAAAGCCAAAACCCCATTTCGATCTCTTTTTCCCTCCTTTTGCCACTGCTCATGAAGTAGCAAGATCTCTCCTCCCTGCTCTACTCAAAATGGAAATCCAGGTAATCCTCGTTTAGCGACCGTGGCGAAGATGGCGATGAAAACACCTTTCCAACTGGTTCTCATTCACATTGTGGCCTTCGCAGGTCTGTGAAGCACAGGAAAAAATGATGCTGAGATCATCAAAATGTGTAATGCTTCTTTTCGCGACGGCTTCATTTTACAACTGAGTTGCTGGTCCCAACACATTCGGTCTGCCTTTCACAATATGCATTTTGGAGACTTTCCCTGGGGTGTTGCAAGATGTCTACAAAAAACAATAACAACGCAACTTCCCCATCAGGGGAGGCAGTGAAAGGAGCTATAAAATCAAATTATAAGAATTGAGTTATGCAATGGAAACGTCAGCAAAAAGTGATTTTCTAAACAGGGTTTATGTTGCTATGACAGCTGGATGAGGTGAAGGCAGTGAGCAAGGTGGCATGTATTTTTATGGCACGGAGGGAAAGGTTTATGGCTGGCTGCAGCACCAACATTGCAAGGCAGGATGAGGCCAGATTTCCTTCCAGGGGAAAATGGATCGGCCCCACTCCAGGTTTGCAATGCCAGACAGTTTAAGCAATTCCAAGAGAAAATACTGCCTTGGTAGCTGCCATTTCAAACAATCTGGAGCAGATGTGACGTTACAGACATGCACCGATGATGTTATCTAGTTTGGGTAAATGGAACATCTGCAAGACAACAAGCAAGCTCAACCCCTGAGCTTACAGATTAACAGAGTTGGAAGGGATCTTGTAGGTCATCTAGTCCAACCCCCAGGAGACCCTACATCATTTCTGACAGATGGCAGTCCGGTCTCTTTTTGAAAGCTTCCAGTGACGAAGCTCCCACAACTTCTGAAGGCAAAAGCTGTTCCATCCAGGGGTGGGATGCAAATATTTTTACAAGCGGTTCTGTGGGCATGGCTAGGTGAGCGTGGTTAGGTGGGTGTGGCCCTGTGACTGGATGGGTGTGGCTTCTTTTTTTGTGTGCAGCACCTTCTCCCCCTTGCTCCGTTTTTGGGTGCTCCTGGGCCTCAGGGAAGCCTCTTTGGGGGTGGGGGCAAAAAAACGATAGCAGCTCCTTCGGCTAAAGAGAAGAAGGAAGAAGGAAGGAATCAGCAGTGATTCTCACCTCTCTACCTGTCTTTGTTTGGAAAGTGTGTGACAAAAATCTGGCAGTGATCCAGTCAGTGCTGTCCTCCCTCACCCTCCAGCGAATATGAGGTCTTTGAAAAGAATACACAATTGGTCCAAGTTATATTTGAAGATCATCCCTTCCTATCTTTCTCTCCCTTTCTTTTCCTTCCTTCCTTCTATACTTTCTCTCTTTCTTTCATTCATTCTGTCTCTTTTCCTCCCTTACTTCCCTCTCCCTCCCTTTCTTCTTCCCTCCCATATTTTCTTTCTTTCTTTCTTTCTTTCTTTCTTTCTTTCTTTCTTTCTTTCTTTCTTTCTTTCTTTCTTTCTTTCTTTCTTTTTCTTCCTTTCCTTTCTCCCATTCTCTCTCTTTCTTTCATTCTGTCTCTTTTCCTCCCTTACTTCCCTCTCCCTCTCTTTCTTCTTCCCTCCCATATTTTCTTTCTTTCTTTCTTTCTTTCTTTCTTTCTTTCTTTCTTTCTTTCTTTCTTTCTTTCTTTCTTTCTTTCTTTCTTTTTCTTTTTTCTTCCTTTCCTTTCTCCCATTCTCTCTCTTTCTTTCATTCTGTCTCTTTTCCTTCTTTACTTCCCCTCTCTCTTTTTCTTCTTCCCTCCCATATTCTTTTCTTTCTTTCTTTCTTTTTTTCATTTCCTTCCATTTTTATCTATCTTTTCCTTCCTTACTTCTTCCCTCTCTGCCTCCCTTTCTCTCTCTCTCTTTCTTTCTTTCTCTCTCTCTCTCTCTTTGCTTTTTTTCCTTTTCCTGTTCTGTTTCTCTCTTTCTCTCCCTTTCTTCTTTCCTTTCCATACATATACATACAAACACACACACACACACACACACAACACCTTCCCTCCAATGTCCTCCCTCACTAAGCAACCAGCAGTTTTAAAAACCACTTCTCTTTATTTGCATATTGGGTGTGGGCAATTACGTTCAAAGCTTCTGAACGCTTGCCCAATGTAGTGCAGAAACAGTTTCTGGGAGCCAAGGCAGATGAAAGGGGACAGAAACCTGATTTATTGAAGTCAAGTTGCATAATTTTTCCAGCTGGACTTTAGCTACCGAAGGAGATGGAAGGGCTGAATCCACGCAGTGTCCTGGTGACAGGATCGAATCGGGGTATCGGCCTGGAGCTGGTGAAGCAACTGGTGGGGAAAAGTGACCCACCAGAATGGATCTTTGCCACTTGCCGTGACCCAGAGGGACCAGGTGCAAAGGTCAGCCCTGGAAGGAATCAATTGGGGATTAATAACTTTGCTCTAGTGACAGGCAAAGCCTGTGTTGCTTGGGAAAGGGAATGAGGTGGAAAACTCTTACAAACATTCTCTTCTCTTCTTCTGCAAATAATTTAACGGCCATCTGCTTTCCTTTCTGTTCAGCCACACATTCTTCACCAGCCTCAAAACAGCTTCCAAAGCCTCTCGCATTTGTGTCTTTCAGAGCTTGAAGAATCTGGCTGCCCAACACCAGCACCAAATAGAAATCATCCAGCTTGGTGAGTTCCGGGCTCCTGCCCTTGCGTTCAAACCAAGCAACCTGCAGTCCTTTCCGATATTGCTGGCTCCTAACTCTCAGCATGTATTAATATTGTCCTTCTTCTGGGGTCTGAGAGCCAGCCACCGGTGGCCCAGCAGTTGCCCCCTTTTCCTGATGGGCCAAGAGCTGGCTTGCAGGGGGGATTTTTCTGTGAGATGGGAGTGGAGGTAGCCTTTGATGTACGACCACACCTGAGCCCAAAATTTCTTTTGCTAAGTGAAACATTTGTTCAGTCAGCTTGCCCCGCAGTTAAAGGAATCACTGTAGTTGTGAAATTACAGTTGTTCGGTCAATCTGGCTTCCCCACTGACTTTGTTTGTCAGAAGGTCGCAAAAAGTGAACATGGGACATTGCAACAGTCATATATACGAATCAATTGCCAAGCATCTGAATTTTGATCACGTGGCCGTGGGGATGCTACTCCGGTCATTAAGTGTGAAAACTGGTCATCAGTCTTTTTTTCATTTTTTACTTATTTAGTTATTTTGTCAAACAATTATTAAATAACAGATATAAGTATAAACATGGTTATAAATACATGAAATGGATACAAATAAGAAAAAAATAAATAAACAATAGGACAGGGACGGTAAGCACAACGATGTGCTTATGCACGCCCCCTACAGACCTTTTAGGAAAGGGGTAAGGTCAATGCTAGACAGTCTAAGGTTAAAGTTTTTGGGGTTTGGGGAAGAAACCACAGAGTCAGGTAGAGTATTGCAGACATTGACCACTCTGTTGCTGAAGTCGTATTTCCTGCAATCAAGGTTGGTGCAGTTTATCTTGAGTTTATATCTATTGTGTGCTCTTGTATTGTTTTGGTTGAAGCTGTCTTACTGCAGGAATTTGTCACACCTGCATCATAGGTCTGTTGCTCCAATAACAGTCCTCATAAAAGGGATTGTCCAAACAAAAATCTGCTGTTTTCTCCTTTAGTTCGTTCCCTTTGTCTCCCAAAGGGTGAATGAATAGCCAGACCTGTGGCTGCCAAAAAAAAAAAAAAGTGTAAAAACCAAGGCATTTATTTGTTCTCTGTTATTCTGAGATTTTAAGCTAGATAGAATTGTACACACGCAGTTAGCAATTGCATAATAACATTTAAAGACCAAAAAGAACACAGGCTGATAGGATAGGCAATGAACCTGGAGGCCAAAGGATCTTAGGGTATATTGTATGGTGTGTGTGTGTGTGTGTGTGTGTGTGTGTGTGTGTGATATTCAGCTTTGTTCGGGTATTTTCCCATGTTGTGCTTTTAAAGTTGTAGCGACCTTTCAGCAGAATCTCATTTGCCATCATCAGGCTCATGTGTTGGGTTCATCTTCGTCGTTCATCTTCATCTTCAACTTTAAAAGCACAACTATAATAACGTGGGAAAATACCCGAACAAAGCTGAATACCATACATGTAAGTACCCACGAAAACTTAAGAAAACGTATACATACATACATACATACACACACACACACACACACATTTATGATATATATATATATATTTTTAAGTTTTCGCGGGTGCTTACATGCATGGCATTCAGCTTTGTTCGTGTATTTTCCCACGTCATTGTAGTTGTGCTTTTAAAGTTGTAGCAACATTTCGGCAGAATCTCATCTGCCATCATCAGGCTTCTGTATTGTGTTCATCTGTGATAGTGTTCATCTGTGATAGTGTTCATCTCTATAGTGCTCATCTGATGGCACATGAGATTCTGCCGAAACGTTGCTTCAACTTTAAAAGCATAACTACAATGACGTGGGAAAATACCCGAAAAAAGCTGAATGCCATACATACATGTGTATATGTGTGTGTGTGTGTGTGTGTGTGTGTGTGTGTGCAACAATAACAATCATGCTTTTGTATTGTAGTGGCTAGTTTTAGAATTTGAATTGGTCTTCATGCTGGATTATAAAAAATTTGCTGCCTCTTCAACCATAATTCATTTTCACAACCACCTAAGCAAATATATATTTCAGTAAGCCCGAAATGCAAAAACAGAAACAAAAAAAACCCCCAAATAACAAAAAAAAAAAAAAAAACAAGAGAGAGAATGAGAAATGCAGTGACGTGAACATTTGGGGGTTAGTTCTTCAATCATAGCATCCTTTTGGAAAGCATACATGGATACACTTTCATAAAAGTTCCCCAAAACTATTGTTTTGATTCTCCTGCTTTGCATTTTGCAACTATCCCTCACAATTCTGCAAGTTACAGCATCTTCTTGGGAGTTGCCATTGATCCAGCCTTGGGTTGGAATTGCCAGAATCTCTCGATGAGATTGAGGACAACTTTTCTAATATAGAGAGCTCCAATATATAAAACGCAGTCAGGTGTCTTGTTGGGTTGCTTCCTGGCTAGGGATCTGCACCCATTACAAAACCTTTCTTGTTTCTGTTTTAGATACTTCTGATCCATCCAGCATCAATGCTGCTGCAGTCAAAATTACTGGATGTCTACACGGAGCTGGGCTGAATCTGTTGTTCAACAATGCTGGAATAGTAAAGCCATCCAATCTGGAATCAGAAACACCAGAAAACATGCTAGAAGTGTACAATACCAATGTCGTTGGTCCTATGGTGATGGGCCAGGTAGGAATGTCCTTCAGATCTCTGCTTTTGACTAGGTCTCACTTAGCAATAGTACTTATTGCGTACTACAGGGTCCTTTTATAGCATTCTCAAACCAGTTTACAGAGTCAGGATCTTGCCTCCCAACAACCAGGGTCCTCATTTTGTTGACCTCAGAGGAATGGAAGGCAGAATCAATTTTGAGCTGATCAGAATCAAACTTCTGGCAGCGGGCACAGTTAGCCTGCAATATTGCTTTCTAATCATTGCGTCACCTCTTCCGGAAGGCGCTGAAGACCTGATTTCACCAGCAGGCCTGGGGAACCCAGAGCAGGATGGATCCCATCAAATAGCTCATTGTGTGAGTTGCTGTCATTGGGGTGGGGGTGGGGGGGAGTTGGGAGGTGACCCCCCCCCAGATTTTGTTCTAATGTACTTTATGAATTTATTTGATTCTTTTTGTTAGAAAAGGATTGTTTTTTCAAATATAGTGTTAACATTCTGTAAGCCGCCTCAAGTCACCATGGGCGAATAGGGGGCAATATGAATTCTATAAACAAACAAACAAATACATACATACAACACACTTACTTTTGTTTCTACTTGGAAACTGCTTCTGGACTTTATGCTTGAGGTGTGGTGGAGAGGAAATGAAACTTTGATTTTGGGTATTACCGATTAGATAGGTTTGTTGTATAGAAATGGCTTATTTATACTATTACATAAAAGCAAAAAGTTGAGGTTTGATGCTATTATCTTATTCTACCATACTAAAGGAAATCAGAAGTGAATGCCTTATCTCTTTTTTCCCCCTTTTTCCTACACTTCTCCCTTCCTGTTGTCCTCCCCTGTTTTTCCTACTTCTTTTTACATTGTTGTGTTTTGAATTATAAAATAATAATAATAATAATAATAATAATAATAATAATAATAATAAGAAGAAGAAGAAGAAGAAGAAGAAGAAGAAGAAGAAGAAGAAGAAATGTGTTTCATCAAGTATAGCTTTCTCAATTAGGAAAGGGCAGGTTTGCACCAGGTTTATAAAACCACAAGACAGCCTTTGATGAATAATTTCTGGATTATCATTTGCAGTCAGGATGGTGACATAGTGATTAGAGTGCAGTACTGCAGGCTACTTCTGCTGATTGCCGGCTGCCTGAAATTGGGCAGTTTGAATCCCACCAGGCTCAAGGTTGACTTAGCCTTCCATCTGTCCGAGATAGGTAAAAGGAGGACCCAGATTGTTGGGGGCAAGAGGCTGACTCTGTAAAAGTGCTTAGAGAGGGCTGTAAAGCATCGTGAAGCTGCACATAAGCCTAAGTGCTATTGCAAATGCAGGTTCCCCTGGTGACTTTTCCATACCCAGCCCTAGTGTGCTGCTGTTTTTAATTCCCTTCCCCCACTTTTTCTTCAGGTCTTCCTACCTTTGCTGAGGAAGGCATCCAAGGAAAGTCTTCTGAAAGGAATGAGCTGCAGCAAAGCTGCAATTATTAATGTATCCAGTGACTGCGGCTCCATCACCAATATTCTGGCCTGGGATATTGGACAAATCCCCAACTATCGTTGCAGCAAGGTTTGGAGAAGACTTGGCGACTGCCCACACGGTCATATAAATATCAGATTTATAGATCTTATATGTATAGATTTTTCATATAAAATCTCAGACAATACAGGGAGTGCTGAACTAACGATCACCATGGAGCTCAAACATTTCTGTAGCTAAGCAAGACAGTGGGTGAGCGAGTTTTTGCCCCATTGCCCCACCTTCCTGGCCACAGTTGTTAAGTGAATCACTGCAGCTGTTAAGTGAATCATACAGCTGTTAAGTGAATCTGGCTTCCCCAATTGACTTCGCTTGTCAGAAGGTCAACAGAGTTAATCATATGACTTCTGCAACCGTCATAAATATGAACCGGCTGCCAAAGCTTCTGAATTTTTTGATCACACGACCATGGGGATGCTGCAACGGTCATAAGTGTGAAAAAAGTCATTTTTTCAATGCTGTTGTAACTTTGAATGGCCACTAAAAGAATTGTGGTAAGTCGAGGACTACCTGTGTTCCAAGAGTGGTCTTACAAGGCTATAAAGTGGTACTATTAAGAGCTGTGGTGGCGCAGTGGTTAGAGTGCAGTACTGCAGGCTACTTCTGCTGACTGCTGGTTGCATGCAAGAGGGATCCTTGTTTTTTAAAAAAAATTATAAAAATTGCAAGTGTACACAGGATGGGAGCAACATAATTGTTATTGTGCTGGTGGTTATTCTCAAAAGTCAACATACAGGGATCTCCTTTCCAAAACCCATCCTGGTTCTCCTGCAGAAATATCTGTTCTCTCATATAACATCATGTTGGGGAAATACACACACACACACACAGACACACACACACCATATGAAACTATTGAGCCATGGTGGCACAGTGGTTAGAGTGCAGTACTGCAGGCTGACTGCCAGCTGCCTGCACTTTGCCAGTTCGAGTCTCACTGGCTCAAGGCTGACTCAGCCTTCTGTCTTCCAAGACGGGTAAAATGAGGACCCAGATTGTTGGGGGCAAGAGGCTGACTCTGTAAACCACTTAGAGAGGGCTGTAAAGCACCGTGAAGCAGTATATAGATTTAAATGCTATTGCTATTGCTACTAACATTTCACGTTATCTTGATTCTACTCCTCTGCTCATGCAGCCTAAGATTGCATTGGCTTTTGGGGCAGCTGCAGAATAACTTACAATATTCTTTGCATAACTAGGATGTGCCATTCATCTTCCTCTTTTTACAATGCCTCTCTTCTAGACTGCTTTAAACATGCTCACCCGATGCCAGTCCCTGCAATATGCCCAAGATGAGATCCTGTGTGTTGCATTGCACCCTGGATGGTTGCAGACAGATATGGGAAATGAATGCAAAACAGTAAGTGGCTTGTAGCAGAATTTCTCTCCCCATAAAATTAATACATCTACTACAGGGATTTCCAACTTGGCAACTTTTAAGGCTTGTGGATTTCAACTTCCAGAATTCCTCAATTGGCCTGAGGAATTCTGGGAGTTGAAGCCCATAAGTCTTAAGCTGGAGATCCCTGATCTATTATATATATGAACTGCTACATTAGCATGCTATTACATTAATTCCCTTTCTGGCCTTTCAAAATTATATTCAGGCAAAAAAAAAAATCATGTTTGTACAATTCTTCTTTTTCTAAGTCAGTAGACAGGAAAACGTTTTGTGGCAATACGTTTTGTCCTCTGTTCATTAGACTTGGTTGGGATTTTTTTTGTAAATGAAAGATGTTGAATAGACTTTTAGTCCATTAAGTATCCCAATGCATCAGATAAAAATGAAAAAAGAATGAAAAAGAAAGTTATTAAACGTTTACAACAACAATAAGAGAAATGGATTATGCAAAATTTTAAAAAATGAATTCACAAATAAATTAAGGGAAAACTTGGCCTATTTCATTACGTTTATTCTTTTTTCTCTTTTTTGTTTCTTTTCCTTCCTTCCTTTTTCTTTCTTTCTTCCTTTCTTTCTTTCCAGTTTAAAGCCCCAACTACAGTTGAGGATGGTGTACAAAATATTCTTAAAACACTTGCTCAACTCTCTGAGAAAGAAACTGGCACTTTTGTGAACTGGGATGGAAAATCTCTTCCTTGGTAATCCAGCAACTTTCAATCAGCCTGCCTTTTAAGAAGAAGATACGAAGAGCCCTGAAGACTGTATAATAACAGGGTTTTGATTTGTAACTTTCCTTAAATCTTCAAACCTTGGCTCTGCTAACTAGCTTTGGGCCTTGACAAGGGTCTGGAGGTGTAAGAGAGAAGATCCCATGTCGTATATCTGGCTATTAGTTTTATATCATTCCTGTTCCTTGTCAATGTTTTTGTATTTCTGCTTCTATTGTATTTCAAGCTGTCCAGAGTCATTTTGCATAGGGATATGGGTGGCGTATAGAGGTAGTCCTCAACTTACAACAGTTCATTTAGTGACCGTTTGAAGTTCCATACTTAACCATTGCAAGCATTGTCCGTGTTCCATACTTAACCATTGCAACCATTGTCCGTGTTCCATACTTAACCATTGCAACCATTGTCTGTGTTCCATACTTAACCATTGCAACCATTGTCCGTGTTCCAAACTTAACCATGGTCACGTGATTAAAATTCAGGCACTTGGCAACTGACTCATATTTATGACAGTTGCTGGGATTGTGTGATTCCCCTTTTGCAACCTTCTGACAAGCGAAGTGTCAACTGTGGTCTTTTAAAGTTGCCAGCAGTTTTATTTTTGCAGCTTGCCAAAACAAAACTGCATTCCATAAATGTTTTCAAAGATAGTTTCTAGGTGATTGAAGTTTCTGCCTCACAAATATCTAACTGGAGAACATGATTGATACTCTTGGCTATGGATGTGTCCCATTGGAGAATATGAATTATGATACACTCAGAGGGTGGGGAAAAACCAGGGTCAAGGGTGACTATGAATGATGTATCTCGGAGTCTGCTACACCCAGGCAGTGCTTTCATGCTTACTCCTAATAAATCTTCTTTAAGTCTTGAAAATTCAGCAAGAGACTCATGAGTTAAATGGGGGTAACTACCGGAGCCCTGACACAACATCAGTGGAGAAGCCAGATTCATATCACAACCTTGGGACTAGCTCAACAACTGCATAGATTCACTTAACAACCATGCCAAGAAAGGTTTTAAAATGAGGCAAAATTCACTTGACAACTGTCTCGTTTAGCCACAGAAATGTTGGACTCAGTTGTGGTCATTAAGTCAAGGATTACTTGTATATTGAATTAATAAATGAAATAAATAAAACAGTATGACGGAGGAGATTTAAGAATGGCACCTGAGGGCAAGCCATCATGTTTTTTGTGGATAACGGAAAGTGAATTATTGTTCTGATGCAAAACTAGCAGTTTATATCACTCAAGAAAACTGACCGGCTAGAGATTTAGGAAGGACCAAAAGAAATATCTTACAGCCCTAACTTGCAACAAATATCAATTTCCCTTGAATGAACTGTTGTTGACTGTGATTTAAAGAGGGGCTCACACAATTAAGTGATTTGTGGTTTTAAACCAAAACTGTTGTTACCTGTTCAGTTTCACACCAGGATTCTAAATCGTTCTTTTTAAAAAAAAGTTATCAAATTTAGAATATCTGCAGCTGAACTAATCCTAAGTTTCCCTCTTTGAAAAGGAATTCCTTTATCAAACAAGTACTATGCCATTAGCATAGCAATAGCACTTAGACTTATATATCGCTTTACAGTGCTTTACAGGCCTCTCTAAGCAGTTTACAGATTCAGTGGATTGACCCCAGCAATTTGGGTCCTCATTTTACCCACCTGGGAAGGATGGAAGGCTAAATCAACCTTGAGCCTGCTGAGATTCAAACTGCCAAATTGCAGGCAGCCGGCAGTCAATAGAAGTAGCCTGCAGTACTGCACTCTAACCACTGCACCACCAAGGCTCATTAACTGCTAAACTGGCTTTAAAATGACACCTTCAAGAAAGTTAAACCCACCCACCAACTGCTCTAAGTCATAGCTAGGGTTATAGCTCTTCCTGTGCAGATACAACATATATTTGGAAGTGTGTCACATAGGACGAACATGAGTTAAATGTGCCATTTCTTCGTTTTTATGACCATCTGCTTGGGCAAAGCTTTGAATCCAGCTAAAATTTCTACAGCCAGCTGGAATTTTTTTTTTTAAATGAAATTATTAGTACCTATCTTGTTGCTAAACATGTGGCTATTTAGGTAGATGCGAGTCTGTTGCTAAATGGATAAACAGACTAATGGCCACCTGCTATTGCTATTATATTTATTGTAAGGCACGTATCTTACCATTAAATCATCCATTCAGACTCTTACACAGAGCAAAATGCTTAATCACGTGGGGCACAATGGCTCTGCAGTTAAAGACGCTGAGCTTCTCAGCTGCAGAGCTGATAGCCCAAGTTTGAGACCCGAGTGCTCCTTACACAGTGAGCTCCCATTACTTGCTCCAGCTCCTGCCATTCAAAAGCATGCAAATGCAAGTTGATAAATCGGCACCACTTTGCTGGGAATGGAACAGTGTTCTGTTCAGCTTTAGATTATAGCCATGTTGGCCACATGACCACGGAAATTGTCTTTGGAAAACACTGGCTCCTTCGGCCAAGAAGCAGAGGTGAGCACCGTCCCCCCGAGTCAGAAATGTCTGCAGCAGGAAAAAAACAAATAAAGGTAGGTTATTCCATATCTGATTTTGCATACTACACAGTGTTCCAATAAATTTACTTCTGTTCTGTGGATATTGCGTTTGTTTTCTTTCTTTCTTTCTTTCTTTCTTTCTTTCTTTCTTTCTTTCTTTATTTATTTATTTATTTATTTATTTTATAAAATGACTTTCCTGGGATTAGTTTTAAGACTGTAGAAACATGTGAGCCACTGATAGTTTTGAAGTATGCAAGTCTTCTTCATGAAGCCAGTAAAGACAAGACAATATTTGATGTCATATGTTTTATTAAACTAGGGGATGGGATAAAGCAAGGCAAGAAATTAGAAAAAAAATGCACTCTGATGGTGGTGTTCTTCTGACAGAGAAAGTGACAGTAATATTGATTGCATTTCTGTTTTATGGGTAACCTCCAATTTGCAGCTTAGCGTATGATGCAGACCCATCGAATTTTGATTCAGCCAATCAATCAGTATCAAACAAGCATGAGATATTGTGCTATGAGAACCACACCAATTTCTAACACAAAGGTTGTAAGCAGGGGTCTCAAACTCGCAGCCCGTGGGCCAATTGCAGCCTGCAGGACAATATCCTATGGCCCCCACCGTGATATGAAAGTATAATATTAGTGCGGCCCGCAGGGGAAATGGACCTCTGAAGGAAGTCCCACCTGCCGTTCCTCATCGTGGCTTCTTCTCTACTCTGAACTTTAACAAGTCCAAGTACAGGTCCAGACTTACTGATGATCATCTTCAAGCCATACTGAGGGTCTCAAGTGCCTCCTCTCTCAAGCCAAATGTGGCTCAGATATGTGAGAGGAAGCGTTGTCAAGTCTCTAGCAGCAAGGAGTAAGCTGGAGAAGCTTGATCTTCATTCAATGTTCTATTCATGTGTTCAGGACAGTTCATGTATTGGAGAAATCATTAACTGTTGATGACATTTGAGGATATATTTTTAGCAATGTTTTTTGTGGAATCCCTTATGCGGCCCAGCCTCACCCAGACTCTGCCTCCAACGGCCCCCAGGTAAATTGAGTTTGACAGCAGGAAGATGCTGTTAAGGTTTGTTTGCTTATTTATTAAATGTATATGCTGCCAATCTCACTGTCAAGCCACAGAGGGATTAGATGGAGTGCTACAGTGAATGGACTGCTATGAGGGTATGTTGTATCGTAAATGAAAACATGTCATGGTAAATGTTTTTTTTTTTATTTAAAACAAATTTTATTGATTTTAAAGACAAACAAACCATCATTAACCATTAAATACATAAAACCTCTTTCCATTATTAATTTTACAAGTCAAGTAAAATATTATTTTATGCAACATAATTCTATTTTACACCATTTCAATATAAACATATAAATATCTCTTAACAAATTTCTCATTATTTCTCTTTTCGTATTCAATTTTATTGTTATTATTATTATTTTCTATATTTATCCAGTTTATAATCATCATCTTCATTCCTCTCTGACTTGATTACCATTATTCTCATCCAACATTTCTCCAAGGTTTTATTAATTCCCAAACAAGACATAGACACACAAAACACAAAAATATAAAACTTCTTTTAAGAAAGTAGTTTGGCCCCAGATTACCTCTCTTTGTATGGACTTCAATTAAATTCGTGCTCATCTTGTATACCATTACCTATCTTATTTACCATTCTATATCTTCTATATAACTTCTCCCCGCTTTTCGTTCTTCTTATTTCTATTTTGTTTAATTCATTTTAATTTAAATCATTATATTTGTATTTTTTGTCCATTCTTTCCAGATTATCCATTTATCTCATTCCCTATAGTAAAAAAAAAAAAAAAAAAATTTATCCTGAAGTCACTAATCAGAGTATGATGCCTTTCTATCCTCCCCTTAAATTAATATTTAAAATAACACCTGATACCCAATCTGATTCTGCTTAGTACATTCTACCTCCTAACCTTTAAAGAGAAAAAATAATAAATTCATAATAATTAATATAATTAGACAATAAATCTAAATATTAAATCTTATAACATTCCGATTGTCTATTTCAAAAAACAAGTGCTACAATTTTATTAAATTTTAAAATCTATCATTACTAAACATTTCAATATTTTAATCTTTTATCAATTCTTATAACATTCTAATTTTCTATTTCTAATACATAATACCATCTTATGTACCTTGCAGAATCTTCTTTTTTAAAAGAAATTATACCTTACCCTTTATCCCTAAAAAAAAATCCTTTTTTCCCATCTTGTTTCATACCTTTGTGGCTTTTCCCTCCCTTTTCTCTTCCTTTCTTATCCCCCCTGGCCTTTTTACCACCCCCACCCCCACTAACCTTCGCCTTTTTAGCTTTCCCTCTCTGTTGTAATCCTTTCTCCTTTTGCTCAGTAACATTGAGTTGGTTTTGCATCTTATTTTTTCCTTTCTTAAGTGTTTTTTTAAGTCTTAAGTCCTTCATTTTCCTTCCTTTCTTTCTCCTTTCTCTCTTAGTTAATTTTTTAGATTCACTGAAGATGGCGTCTTCTTCTTAATTCTTTTTCTTCTTCTCCTTCTATTTTCTCCATCTGTTGTGTTTGTTGATAAATAGCAAGCACCATTTCTAAAGAAAGGAAAGCTTCTTTCACAGCATCTTTACTTTCTTGATATTCTTTTCTAAGCTTATCATCAGATAAAGCCATTCTTTGTTCTTCTTAGAGCAACTAAAATGTTTCAAAAGTTAAAACAATTCCTCAAAGTCCTAGAGACATCAATCAGTCCAAACAACGCACAAAGTTCTCACTTTCTCTTCCTGGGGTGGTATCAGTAAAAGGGAAAAGAAAAAAAGCCCAATCTGTATTTTACAGCCTTGTTCCAATCAATTTTTAGTCTCAAGATCTTCAAGGCATCTCCTCCAGCAAAATCTTAATATATTTTCCTTTTGTCCTCTCCTTTCCCACTTATAACAGGAAGCCAAGTTTTTACCTTTTATAAAAAACAACAGGTTTCTCAATGGCCATTTGTTGATTCCATAGGGAAGGAGGGTAAACCTTCCTTTCAGCACCTCAATTTTGCCGCTTTAAATCCTCCTCTGGAAACCAAGTATTTTTCAAAAAGTCATAGTTCTCAGGATTAAACGCCTCTTAAAGTCCTGGATCAGCCAAAAAACTTTCTCTTGAAAACTTTCTCCCCTCTTCCTCCTGCTCAGTCTTACCCAGCTGCCGGCTTCTTTGTGGCAGCCATTACAGATGCCGCTTGACCGCCTTGAGAAAAGTGAGTTTTGCCAGCTGGGGAGGGGGTCTGCAACACCCCCAAACCCCTCACCAGCTCCCCCCTATATTCGGCTGCCTCTGTGGGGCAGCCTTAGCCTCCAAACCCGTCCAGATCGGAGGCACCAAAACAGCTAACGCGGCAGGAATCACGCAGGATCGCGGAACCCTGCCGCTAGCGAAGCCGACAAACCGGAAGTCCTCAAACATGTTATGGTAAATGTTAAATAGACACAAGAGGAATTGGAATTAAAATTGCTCAAAGAGATCTCAGTCATCTTAGACATATGCTGATGTCTGGAAGTTAGGAATTCCTTCTTGAATTAATAGCTGGTTCCTGCTAAGTATTGAAGATTGTTTCAAGAGGCAATGAAATTTATTTTCTTGGACACAAGAATCCAGAGATTCTGACTGTAGCCATAACTGTAAAGATGTGTCTGCTCCCTTGGGAAAGACTATGACGGACGTTGGCAAATATTAACATGGAAACCATTATACTCACAAACACCAACAACAATAATAAGACTGTCTTTTCAATAAATTTGCATGACTGTGAATTGTGTGGACTGTGGACAGTCAGACGGCTGAACAAAAGGTCAAAAGGTCAAAGGTCAAAGGTCAAAAGCAAGGGTCAGAGGTCAGGGAGCTAAACCCTAACCCCAAACCCTAAACCCCAAACCCCAGACCCCAAAGTCTAAACCCGACCCCTGACCCCTGACCTTTTGACCTTTGACCTTTTGGCATTTTAACCTTTTGACCTTGACCTTTGACCTTTTGACCTTGACCTTTGACCTTTTGACCCCTGACCCCTCAACCCTGAGGCCAACCTCTAACCTCTAACCCAACCCAGGAAAATAGGTCAATCTGGGGAGGACTCGGAAGAGGGTCCTGCATCCGACACAGAGATGGGGCCAGGGGCCAGGTTAGGGTCAAAGGTCAGGGGATCAGAGGTCAAGGGTCAAGGGTCAGGGGATGAAAGGTCAGAGGTCAAGGGTCAGAGGTCGGGGGGCTAAACCCTAACCCCAAACCCGAAACCCTAAACCCCAAACCCCAGACTCCAAAGCCTAAACCCGACCCCAAACCCTAAACCCCAAACCCCAGACCCCAAAGTCTAAACCCGATCCCTGACCCCTGACCCCTGACCTTTTGACCTTTTGACCTCTGATCTTGACCTTGACCTTTGACCTTTTTACCTTGACCTTTGACCCCTGACCTTTTGAATTTACAACCAATAAGCAATTAGCATGCCCAGTTCTTGCATTTCTACTTTGGTTGTTAACAATTGCATCTGCAACCGAGAATCTACATCTGCTTCTGACAAACTTCCCCTCAGTATCCTGGCCAGTGGTGGGATTCAAATTTTTTTACTACTGGTTCTGTGGGCGTGGCTTGGTGGGCATGGCAGGGGAACGATATTGCAAAATCCCCATTCCCTCCCCACCCCACTAACCTGCTTTCCAGCTCCATTCTCCTGTGCAGGGCAACAAAAGAAGACCCAGCCAATCAGCTGGGACTCAATGGGAGGCAGAGAAGAGATGGGGCAGGACCAGTCAGAGGTGGGGTTTGCTGGTTCTCTGAACTACTCAACATTTCTGCTACTGGTTCTCTAGAACTGGTCAGAGCCTACTGAATACCACCTCTGATCCTGGCCTATTTCACCAATGTGGTTTGTGCCTTTTCTTTTTGCAGTCTGGATTGATTCAATGGCCTTGTGCTATTCCAGTTGAAATGATTAATACAGATGAGATGATTCCAGTCCAGTCTCATGACTTTAGCCTCCAGGGCAGCTAAAAAAGAAGAGAAACCAGCCATAACAATTTGGGGACTGTTAAGTACTGAGTGTGGGCGCGAAGAATGGAGACGAGCCAGTGAAACCGTGAACTTCAAAACTCTTTATTAACATGGTGTGACAGCTCAGCTCAATGGCTGCAACGGGCCTCCTTATATAGGCAACTTATTAAATATTCAACCAATGAAAACCTGGGAGCACTAGCTCCGTTAACCAATGGGAGAGGCTCGTTAATGGCCAATCAGATTCACCTGAATGGACCAATCTGATGTCGCCATTAACGGCCAATCAGAAGTGCAGGGCCAGAACCCTGCACTTGACTTCAAGCTCTTGATAACTTTATTAACACATTTATTCATTCACAACAGGGACAAAAGTCCATTTAATCAACAAATAACACCAGATAAATATTCACATTGGCCCAAGTGAGAAGTTTGTCCTGTTCCTCAAACAAGAAGCCTGTTGTTGTTCACCATGGAAGGATTTTCCCTTCCCAGCTCAGAAAAGTGCCACTGTCCTTCTCACAAAGATGAGCCAAAAGTTTTAGCATGGCTGCTACACTTGAATCCGCTGTTATTGGAGCCTAGAGAAACAAGAATGATATTTACACTGAGTAAAAACAAAATGAGACAGGTGGCCTCTTTAAGAACATTTCTCATTATGCACAACTAAACTCTTCTAGATGCTCTCTGTTTTATTTATTTGGTTGTTTGTTTGTCAAACATGTACAAGATAGCAGGTATAGGTGTGAACATAAACATGAACAAAGGGAGTAACTGCAGATACATGGAGAGAATAAGAGAGGGACGGTAGGCATGCTGGTGCGCTGATGCATGCCGCCTTTAAGGACTTCTTAGGAATAGGGTGAGGTCCATGGTGGAGGTGGAGGTTGAAGCTGTGAGGGTTTGAGGCTGTAACAATAAAGGCAGGTAGAGCATTCCAGGAAGGGGTAGGATTCAAATTTCTTAACAACCGGTTCTGGGGGCATGGCCTAATTTGTGGGTGTGGTCATGTGATTGGCTGGGTGTGGCTTGTATGTAAATATTATAAATATTTATGTAAATATTGAATTTTTTATTAAAAAAAGAGCAACTTTTACCCAAAATCAGGCAAAGCAGGCAGGCAGATTGAGTTGCTTGCAGAATCACAGATTCACTCAGAGAGCTATGTTTCTGCAATCGGCTACCTGAGTCTGCACTGAAAAATAGAACTCTGCTTTTAGATTAGCTAGAAAGCAAGAAATCCAATGATTTCCTGCTTTCTAGCTAATCTAAATCCCCTGGCACAGCAGAACAGTTGATGGCGGGGGGAAAAAAAAGGAAAAATAGCAACTTACCAAACGTAGGCAAGTTTGATGGCGTGCATGCCAGGTAAGGAGGGAGTGGGTGGGGAGAGGAGAGGCCAGCCAGTGGCGCGATTTGCCAGTTCTTCAAACTGCACAGAATCGTAACAACCGGTTCTATAGAACTGGTCTGACCAGGTAGAATCCCACCCCTGATTCCAGGTGTTGACCAGTCTGTTGCTAAAGTCGTATTTTCTGCAACTGAGTTTGAAGCGGTTTTCCTTGAGTTTGTATCGATTGTTTGCCCGTGTATTATTGTGGTTGAGGCTGAAGAAGTATTCTGGTGTCTTGCCTGTCCGTGTGGGTGGGACCAGTCTGAGAGATTCTTTGGTTGGACTATTTGTTAATGGCTCTTTGGTAGTTTCCTGACTGGGGTATTGCTTACTTGGTCTGAAATTAACCCTGAAGTTCATCTGAGAGCTGATTACTGGTGGAGAAGAAGTGCTGTAGCGTTTTTCTCTTTGGGGCTGGTTGATGATCTCTTTTGTTGTTAATGGCTGATTTATCAGAGCGCCAGGCTTCTAGAAATTCCCTGGCATTTTTGGATTTGACCTGGTCTAGGATTGTCCCATTTTTCCCACCACTCAGATCAGCATAGATTGACTCCAAGGTCAACTCCAGACCAATAATCAAATAAGCAATACCCCAATCAGGAAACTGCCAAAGAGCCATCAGTAAACAGCCCAACCAAAGAACCTCTAAGGCTGCCCTCATCCACGCAGACAGGCAAGACACCAGAATAAAAACTGACAGCAAACTGTACTCCTTCTCACCAGCAAAGTCCACAGGGGTAAACCAGAATAATTTAATCACCGTGTTACTAATTTAAGAACTTTGGTGATTCACTTAACAATGGTGGCATGGAAAGTCGTAAAATGCGGTGAAACTCACTTAACAAATTTCTCACTTAGCAACATAAATGCTGAGCTCAATTGTGTCCGTAAGTTCAGGGCTACCTGCATGAAGAATAATCCCTCTTTCTATATTTGAGCATCGGATGGAGAAACCAGATGAGATTGGACATCTGATGGGGTAGCCAAAGCAGGAGTTTTAATATTGGAGTTTTTAGAACTTCAAATGTTCAGCTTTGTCCCATTTTGAACACCTGCAAACTAGGATGTGATATGAAGCATGAAGGGAAATTAAACTCCAAACTATGGACAATAGGTCTTTGGCAGCTGTCATCCACAAAAACAGTGTCCATGCCCAAACAAATCACCACCAAATTGTTCAGTGCTGGAGGCAAACAGATAACAGATAATCAGAGTTGGAAGGGATCTTGTAGGTCATCTAGTCCAACCCTCTGCCCAAGCGGGAGATCCTACACCATTTCTGACAAATGGCAGTCCAATCTTTTCTTGAAAGTCTCAAGTGATGGCACTCCCACAACTTCCCAGGGCAACTTCTGTTCCATTGGTTGATTGTCCTCACTGTCAGAAAATTTCTCCTTATTTCCAGGTTGAATCTCTCCTTGTTCCGTTTCCATCCATTGTTCCTTGTCTACCCCTTCCTCTCTATGGCAGCCCCTCAAATATTGGAACAACTTTCCTTCACTTCTTCTAAATTTTTCAGGAGATCCAGCTATAGTTCCACCCAAGTGAAAACTTATAAGTGAATTAAACAGGCTTATGGTACTTCTCTTTTGGATTTGGGCCAATTTATATTATATGCTCTGGGTTATGTTTGGTCATCAACCCCAAATATCCCCCTCCAAAGGTAGGAATGAGTTTCCAGAACACACACACACACAAAAAAACCTACCATGTTGCCTCCCATGTCTGTGAGGACCCATCCTGGATGCAGTGAGACGCATAGAATTTCGTCATTGCTGAATGCCAATGATTGGCACCGTGTCAGCATATTAAGAGCAGCCTAGAACAGAGATATGCCAGGAGCAGGGAATTGCATCAAGCAGACTCCACGAGCAAGAGAGAAATGCATTTTTTAAAATCATTTGAACGCCAGAAAAATCTTTGTATTTTATTCCATGTCAGATTGGAGTTTGATTTTGGATAGAGGGCAGGGAAGGTAAGGGAAGGGCAGGAATGGAAAGGGAAGGGAAGGAAAGGAAAGGAAAGGAGAGGAGAGGAAAGGAAAAGGAAAAGGAAAGGAAGAAAGAAAGAAAAGAAATGATGAGAGGAGAGAAATTCCATAAATAAATGGAACATGAGACAGGAAAGTGACAGGTATTACATTAACATAATAATCCCTGGATTCTCTTTTTGAAAATGAATGTTGGCTTCTTCAGGATTCAATAACATACCTCTGAATTCTTTTATGTTTGCCAATATATGCTAATGCATCATTTACCCCGTAAACGCCATTTCTAAAAACAGGATCAGTACCCTAAAGTACAGGTACATTTATGGACCATTCAGTGATGTTGGTGAATGAAAAGTAACTTCATAACCAATCTTTGCATTGATGAATCCTTGTGGCCTGTAAAACTAAGGAGAGCCGAACTAAAATCACAGATCTGGTCACGGTTTTAACTTAGCAACTGCTTCACTTAACAGACGAGTTGTTGGTCTCAACTTGCTGGTCAGTAACTGAGGGTTTACCTATACAGAGTTATTTTAATTATTTTCCACGCCTTGCACCAATGTGTATTTACTACCTTGCTACAACGGTAAGGAAGAAGCTGCCCGTACTTCCACAGGTAAACGTCCGTGATGGAGCCTGCATAACTGGACATGTTGACAATGCAGGCTTTGCTGCAGCTCATACCTTTTGAGGGACTGTCCTGAGATGCTTTCCTCAGCAAAGGCAGAAATGCCTAGAAAAAAACAAGACAGAACATAGGGCAACCACCTTATTCATAGGCTTGGAAGCCAGGGACCCCTAAATTGTTGCTAAATATCCATTCCCAGCATCTATCAGCATTAGGGATTGTCATTTTGCAGTATCCAGGTAGACTTAGCCTTCCATCCTTCTGAGGTTGTAAAACGAGGACCCAGATTGTTGGGGGTAAGAGAGAGGGATGTAAAAGCACCCTGAAGCGGTATAGAACAGTGATGGTATTCTACCGGTTCAGCCCGGTTCTGCAGAACTGGTAGCAGCGATGAGTAGCGGAGACCAAACCTGTTCTCTCCATCGCTCTGCTGTTGGGCCCACCTGCCCACCCGGGCTGCCATACTCACTTTTATCTGCTGAATTTGAAGTGCAGCTGCTTTAGACGGCACAGAAGAGTGCCGCGTGGCAGCTGCTGAAGTGACCGGGATTGTGCATGTTAAGTACTGAGTGTGGGCGCGAAGAATGGAGACGAGCCAGTAAAATAGTGAACTTCAAAACTCTTTATTAACTTGGTGTGACAGCTCAGCTCAATGGCTGCAACGGGCCTCCTTATTAACTATTCAACCAATGAAAACTTGGGAGTGCTAGCTCCATTAACCAATGGGAGAGGCTCGTTAATGGCCAATCAGATTCACCTGAACGGACCAATCTGATGTCGCCATTAACGGCCAATCAGAAGTGCAGGGCCAGAACCCTGCACTTGACTTCAAGCTCTTGATAACTTTATTAACACATTTATTCATTCACAACAGTGCAGGCTTGCAGGAGGTGAGTTGGAATGCCTCTATGCCTGTGCAAAGTGTACGTTTGGCATGCTCATGCACCCACCAAGTCACACCCACCGAACCAGTGGTGAAAATATTTGAATCCCACCACTGGTATAGAACTCTCAGAATAGAATAGAACTCCTTATTGGCCAAGTGTGATTGGACACACAAGGAATTTGTCTCCGGTGCATAAAGCTCTCAGTGTACATACAAGCAATAAGGGATAAATCATGATCAAGTCAGGGGTGTCCAACTCAAGGCCCACGGGATGGATCCAGCCCAAGGGGGTGCTTAGGACTGGCCCACGGGACCACCCTGGAAACGGCAAAGCTACAGCCCACGATGCCTCTGCCAGTGAAAACAGAGGTCCCATGTGATTCTCCCAAGCTCCTTTTTCGCTGACAGAGAGTTCCAGAGAGCATTGCAGCTGAAAATGGAGTTCGGGAGCCCATTTTCTCGGCCACAGCGCTTGGGCCACCCCTGACACAAGTGACATCGAGCTGGCCATTCCCACCTTGGACCCTGCCCCCCCCTCACTCCAAGATCAAACACAAGCCTGATGCGGCCCTCAATGAAATCGGGTTTGACACCCCTGGTCTAAGTCATAAGTGCCATTGCTAGTGCTCTATCTGCAGAACTAAGGATTCACCCTAGGAAATCGATGGCCATCTCCTCCCATTGCAAAATCTATGGTCTAAAAACAAACCAGAGTCCAACAATGACTCAGAAAAGATCTGGGTATTTTTTTAATTTTCATTTGATGGTTTCAGTAACGGCAATTCCCCACGCTTAAAAGCTGTATCTTTGGAAGTTCTTCCTCTTAATATTTGGCCCTGTACCTTCTTTGGCTGGAAAAGGCACACTGTTATTCTCTCTCCCCCTGCCCCCCCCCAGAAAGCCCTGTCGATCAATGATATTCTGTTTCTGAATGTCGGCAGTAGGAAGAAATGGTTCGAAGAGAAAAAGAGTGGGAGGACCAAGAGGTGCTTCCACTAGCAACAGCAATAGCCCTTAGATTTATATACCGCTTCACAATACTTTCCAGCCCTCTCTAAGTGGTTTACAGAGTCAGCCTCTTGCCCCCAACAATCTGGGACCTCATTTTACCCACCTTGGAAGGATGGAAGGATGAGTCAACCTTGAGTCTGGTGGGATTTAAACTGCCCAATTGCAGGCAGCCTGCAGGCAGCAGAAGTAGCCTGCAGTATCTCACTCTAACCACTTGCCACCATAGCTCATGACTACCTGGCTAATCAACATGGGCCCAATGACGTTGGTTTTGTAGACCTCAGCCATGTCTTCAGGTGTTTGAGAGTTGACTTTGGAACCATGGGCGGCAATTGCTGCATTGTTGATCAGCAGGTTCAGCCCAGTTCCATTCAGCCGCTCCGTGACCATCGCTACAGCCGCCTCAATACTGGATGGATCAGTAATGTCTATGGGAACAAGGAGAAGGTCCAGGTGATGCCTTGATTGACAGCTGAAGCTTTCTGCTGCTGACATTTCATAAGTGAGTTTTGCCCCATTTTGGGGACCTTTCTTGCGACTGTTGTTAAGCGAATCACCACAGCTGCTGTATTAGTCACACAGTTGTTAAGTGAATCTGGCTTCCCCATTGACTAATGGTTGTAAGTGTGAAAAAAATGGTCATAATTCACTTTTTTCAATGTATTCTGGCAGTTACTCCAATTAAATCATGAGCCTTGAGTCACACTCCCAAAACTAAAGATTTACTTGAAGGTAACATTCTACATCCGCCATTTACCTGGGCGTAGCCAACTCCGAGATACATAATTTGCTGTCACCCTTGATCCTGCTTTCCCCGCCACCCCTCTGGGTGTATAGCCAAGAGTCATCAATCATAGCCAAGAGTCATCGATCATGCCCTCCAACTAGATTTTTGCACCGGCAGAAGCTTCAGTCATCTAATCAGTGTTTGAAGAAAATAGGAATGGAATGTACTTTCAAATTCCACACTGCCACCTGCTCTTTGAAACTCCCCCCTTTCTTTCTGTTATCAACTATAAAATGTATATACAAAATGTTTTATGAGTTGACAGCCATTGTAATTTTGAACAGTCACTAAATGAACTGCTGTAAGCCGAGGAGTATTTAAGGAAGTTATAAGTCGAGGACTACCTGTATAGTAAGAGACATATTATATCGGTTTCCAGGATTAAATATTTCATTGCTACTAGTTCAACAAATGATTCAAATCCTTCTCTGGAAATTGAACTCAATGGCGGAAATGAAGTTTGCATGGATAGTGATAGGGCCCTGGCATCTTTCCCTGGATATCGTCAGGGTCAGTCACTTACTCAGTGGGATGATCACAATTTCCTGGTGCTGAGCAGCCAAATTCCTCAAATCCTGAAAGATAGGAAAACCAGAGATAAAGGAAACACCTCTCAGCTGATGGTCTGATTTCTACATCTGACTACCCTTGGCATTCAGACAGTGGTAAGATTCAAAAAAATTTACTCCCGGTTCTGTGCGTGTGGCTTGGTGGGCATAGCAGGGGAAGGTTACTGCAAAATCCCATTCCCTCCACACCCCACTAATCTGCTTTCCAGCTCCGTTCTCCTGTGCAGGGCAACCCAAGAAGACCCAGCCGATCAGTTGGGACTCAGGAGGCAGAGAGGTGATATTTGCCGGCTCTCTGAACTACTCCAAATTTCCACTACCGGTTCTCCAGAACTGGTTAGAACCGGCTGAATACCACCTCTGCATTCAGACATCTCTCAAACTATTTTTAAATGCTGCACTTTGCTCATCCTTGGCTCGCTGCAGAAACCCTCTCAATTTGAGTTGTCTCAGTTCTGAAGTAGTGGGTTTTTTTCTTCTTCTTTTTCCCAAGGAAGGTTTTTGCCATATTAACAATCTGCAACACCTAATTAATGATGATGATGGAGATGACACAGCCCTGAGCAAGGATTTTCCCGGTTCCTGTTGTACCCTTCTTAAATGCTGCAGTCTGTATTTCCATTTTATTTTGGATTGCAGGAGAAATTGAAATCTTGGCTTTTGCAGAAGGGAATGGACACATCATACCCGGCTGACACTTTTGAAGTGTGGGCCAAGTCTCACTCTTTTGAAGAAGCCCTAGAGAGGCTTCTCACTCTTTTGAAGAAGCCCTCTTTAGCAACTTTAAGACTTGTGGATTCTGGGAGTTGAAGTTCACAAGTCTTAAAGTTGCCAGGTTTGGAGACCCCTGCTTCAGGGCCACAACATGGCTGTCATGCTGGCTGGAGAATTCTGGGAGTTGAAGTCCACAAGTCTTAAAGTTGCCAAGTTTGGGGACCCCTGCTTCAGGGCCACAACATGGCTGTCGTGCTGGCTGGAGAATTCTGGGAGTTGAAGTCCACAAGTCTTAAAGTTGCCAAGGTTGGAGACCCCTGCCATGGAGCACTGGGTTTACCCGCCTTTTGGAAAGAGTTTGGCCACTTTTCTCATCTACCCTGAATAAGACATTACTCTATAGTGGCCTTCTGAAAGGCACTATATCGAGCTTCTGAAACACCGGTAAACCCATGTTCAAAAAACAGTTTGACTAACGAGTCAGTGGAATGGTGGACTGATGGAGGATGAAGCAGGAGAAAAATTAAAAACAAAATAAAGTGAAGATGCATTTAAAAAGTATACATAATTGTGGGAGAGGAGAATTCCTAATGGCTCTTAAGAAGGAAAGATCCATATCCTATAAATGTATTACTAGCTCAAGCATTTAATATTTTAGTCAAATCCTGAGTTTGCACCATATAGATATAGCCTGTTCCATTTTATTTCTACAATATAAGGATAATTTAAAAATCAATAGCAAACACAGCTCCTGAATCTTATTCTTTGATGTGTGGGCTTTGTTTTCAATAAGGAAGAATGATTCTCTCAGGTATCTCAAGGTCTTCAATGGAGCTGTTTGTCATCAAATGACAACCTCCCCCCCCTTTTTTTAAAAAAAACTGTATTTGTCATCACATTTCCATCTTTAGTAACTATCACCAAATCTTCATTATGGTCATAGGCCAGTGGGGTAAAGTTAATGTTGAACAACTATGTTTCCCCACAAAGTTATATAATCTATTAAACTATTCATATTTATTAAATTTAAAACAGAGATACACATACACACACACAAGATCTTTATGGGAACATGATCAAATGCTATGAATCAAATTTCTTACATTGTCAATACAGAAGATAAAGTCTAATATCCGATATTCATTTCCAATTTTCTAGCACCCCTCGAGGCATCCAAAGGCAAACTTAATCTTGGAACTAATTGGCTGGATCAATACTTTGGATTAAAGGCAATAAAACTCATGTGTGAAAACGTGACTCCCAAGAATTATGCAAGTATTTGGCTTCCTGCCTGCGGCTCTGATTTCAATGTTAAACAATTGCTAAAGATTGTGAGTCAACTTCTCTCTCATAACTGACCTCACCCTAAGACCTACCTGGGTACGTGGTCCCTCTGGATCCCTGCACGTTGCAAAGATCCATTGTGGTGGGTTGCTTTTCTTGGCCAATTGTTTGATCATCTCCAGACCAATGCCTCGATTAGATCCTGTCACCAGGACACTGCATAGATTCAGCCCTTCCATATTTCCTTGCTAGCCAGCCAATCTAGAACAACTCTGTAATCTACACCTTTACAAACTACTTGTCTCTCTCTCACAGTTCCAAGTATTTGCAAACATCTAATCTTATATAATGCTCATGGTACAGTGAAGAGGAAGAGATGACCAATTAAGTTGGTGCAACGTCTGGATTTAATAAATGGGTGACCTTTGGACATTTCAGAGTTCCTCCTACAGGCTTGCAAATTTCCTGACTGAGCAATAGTATCTGAGACCTCCCTACTTTCCATGCGCCCTTTTAAAAGTTGCCACAAAAGATAAACATGGAATTGGGGACAAAAAGGAGGAGATGCAAACACAGAGACAAATGCAAGCAACAGTTATTCGATGTGAATACCTGAACTAAAGAATAAGCCTTGGTTACCAACCACAACACTGGGATCATCTTAAAAAAGTGAAAAGTAAACCAATTCTGTTATGGTGTAAGGTGATATATGTATATAACGAGGGAAAACCTCCCCCTAAACTCAGGGTGGAAAAGTTTGAAACAAAAGATTCAGTTACTCAGTTGCACAATATTTGCTCAGCGTGCAGATCTTTAAGGTTCAAGTATTGCTATTCAAGTTCTCTATTAAAGCTAGAGAAGGAGTCACAGCATAGTACCTGCCCAGTGTCATTTTTTAAATTTTTTTATTTCCATATAAACATTCCAACTTCCATTCAACAATGTGTCATCTGATTACAAGTATTTCTGTGCAGTAACCATCAACATTTACAACAATATACATTACTTTGACATTGACTTTTTAATCTCACAACCGTCATATTGCAAATAGTAAAACTTTCCATTCCTCCCTCTTAACCTATCTTCTAGTAAAAACATAGTGATAATATTAAACACGGTGAGCTTAATAATCATATCAATTACAATCATCATATTGCTTACATCTCTATCTTAACGTATTTTCTAGCATTCACTTGTCTCCTTCTTTTATTTCTAACTTCCATTTTTCTCCTCTAACCATCGATAGAGTAATTCCCATATTATTCAGTTTTCATCATCATCATCATCCCTAGCCACTGTTTATCCACTTTCTCTTCAGGGGTGGGATTGCAAAATCTAGATATGTCTCCATGAACAATTAGATCTCACAAGGAACATGCTGTCTGTTTATTGATTGATTGATTGATTTGATTTGTCAAATGCTTACAATATAAAAGAAATAAGAATAAGCATAAGTATAAGTATAAATACATGAAACAGGTATGAATAATTGGAGACAATAGGACAGGGACGGAAGGCACGATTGTGTGCTTATGCATGTCTGTTGTTCGGGCTGCATCATGAATCCTATAAGAGCTAACAGCAACTGCTTCTAGTTTTTTTTCCCCATCCTAAATGTAATTACTGTAATTTTTTTTATTAGATATGGGCCTTGAGTTCTCCTGGACAATGCCCTGGTGCTAAAACAACAACAGGAAAACAGCAACTGCTGAAATACACGTGAGATTTTCAGCATGCTTCAAGATCTTTACAGACTCCAGAATCTCCCCTGAGACTGTGGTATTCTGCTTCAAGGTAACGGCGAATGTGTCTGTGAACTTGCAAGATGTTACATGATCTCACCTCCATCTTGCAGAACAAAATCTGTAGGATTTTAATCAGTGTTGCAAAGGCATTTATTGTTCTAGCTTCACAATTGGGTTGGGGAGAAAACTGCTTTGGAGATTCAGTCTATTGTGTTTGCTTTGAGGACCTGTCCTAGGTCTCATATAAAATGAAAACTCAGCCAGGAATTCACAAGAAAAACAAACGCTAACATGATCAAGGTCCAGTTCAACAACTTAGGCAAAGGGTATGAGGCGCACTGGCAACAATAGGTGTTGTTTGGCTATCAGTCTACACCAGCCGAATCCTATTTGATTTTGTGCCTTTATCTGGTGGATGAACTTACATTCTGTCCTTGGCAATAATTCACAGTGGAAATACAATACAGAGAAACAGGTCTCTCCTGAATTTGCACCAAAGAGTATATTGTTGTGTTTGGAAAGGGAGCTGTGAAGGGGAAGACATTTGACACTTAACTTAGAAAAGGGAGAGAGAAAGTGAGCTTGGTAGTTGTAGATTTGTACAACTTTCTGGGTGTGTTGTGGATGGAAAACCCACATCTTCCTATGCCTCTTTGTGGCATCTTAGAATTGGCAATGCAAAGGGAGCCAGCCAGGGAGGATGATCCAAATTTTAAAAAAAGAAAACTGCCCTTTTTTATTATCCTGTAATCCTTTAATCTGGAATAGAGTCAGGATAAGCAGATGGAATTGAGTGTTTATTAGCTGGATGCCCTTCCTAACACCAAGCGGAGTTAGCAGCAAATACTTTTTTTCTATGTGCTCTCGGAGAGAAACTGCTCTACCGCTACCGAGGTTTGAACTCTCCATTCAGATGTTTTTATTAGTTTTAAACTACACAAATGCAAAGAAAATTGAAGATGATGGGAAAATAAGAGAGGAAAAGGGAAAGAGAGAAAAGTGTAGGGGAAAGGGGGAAAAAAGAAAAGCACTGACATCCAACTCCTTTTGGTGCAATAGAATAAGATAGCAACATAAAACCTTGACTTCTCTGAAATTGCAAGTGTGTAAAAAGACTTGGATAGATCCAGGCTTGGATGTAGACATGAGGGCAGTGGATAACCATAGCACTTATATCCCACTTCACAGTGCTTTTACAGCCCTCTCTAAGCAGTTTACAGAGTCAGCCTCTTGCCCCCAACAATCTGGGTCCTCCTTTTATTCAGAAGGATGGAAGGCTGAGTCAACCTTGAGCTGGTCAGGATCAAACTGCTGACAGTTGGCAGAATTAGTGTGCAATACCACATTCTGTGCTTCGTTTTATGAGATGGGGCTTGATAATGTAGGTTGTGCAAGTGTTCACAGAGAAGAAGATTGAGGAACACCCAAACATGCCAATACTCATAACATACACATGATGGAATAGGGAAGGGCCATTTCTCTAGCTGGGATTCATTTACATTGAAACAAAGTTGATGTTAGGTAATAAGGATCATGTGAGCCAGACAAAGGTCATAATTTTATGGAAACCTTTGCATAATGATTTTATAACAAAATGGCAAAAAAAAAATTAAGCCCTCTGAATTTTTTCAAGGTCCCTTGAAATTGTGAGGCCCTAGGCTGCAAGTTGCTTAGCTTCTGTCTCAGTTTAGCTGTCATGCCCTTGTTGGAATCTGATTCTGAGGGGGAGGCCAAGCAGCTGACAGGGAGTGAGAGTCTGGCTTCGGTGGCTTGGAAGAAATGGGGGAAGGGCACAGGCTGGGCATTCAGAGGAAGACCCAGGGCCACCCCCTCTTCATCCTAGGGCACGCAGGGCAGAACGGAGAAGGGAGCAATGTGGTTTATGGGGGAGGAAAGGGCCCTGATCTCTTTTATTAGTTTCAGCAGGGAAAACAGCATATAAGCATATAAAACAGCATACAAAACAGCATATAAGGGCACATAACACCTTGCTGGAAGCAAAGCGTGCATTATCTCTGTCGAGGCTTATCTGGGTTTTAGCATCCTCCCAACTATGTGTGCTTCATTATCTTTTTGGAAGTCTGCAATTTATTATCCTGACCTGTCGTGTTAATTACTTCAGCATGGTTTGTGTTGTTTTCTTTATTTCTAATTTATCTGTATTTTGGGTTGGGACTGCATTTCTTCCTTTTGTAGACTGTTTTTGGAACAGTTTGATCTCCAGCCGAGGATATCTGGGCATTGGGGGTCAAGTTGGAGATATTAAAGGGACTTTACCTATTTTTGTGACTTTGTTGCTTTTGTGTCATACCCTGGGTCATCACAGGCTCTGGAGGAAACAAAGAACCATATGGGCTTCTTGCCCAGAATATATTTTTGAAGAGTGTTCCTAGAACAAACTTCTTGGAAAGCTAGAGAATTGCCTCTTGGTTGACATTATTCTTCATTGGACTTTATTCCAATGTTCCTCCTTGTTGTTTAATGTTTGAAAGTTATATCTATTGCTCCAAGTTCCTTGAACTGGTAAAGTCAATAAATATACCAGAGCATAGCTACCATGCAAGACTTTAATGAAAATCCAGGCTTGGATTTTTCCCATGAGCTTAGCAAATTTTTACAGCATCTGGGCAAGCAATAAGTTGGTTCTTGTTTCAGCTTGTGCAATCATTTCACAAGAAGAGTTCTCCACTCTCTACTCATTGCAGAATACCTTATGCCACCAGACTTGAAATTCTAGACCTAGCAAACCTAGAACTACGCCGCCTTCAGTCCGATCTAAGAATAGTATATAAAATCATACACTGCAATGTCCTACCAGTCAATGAATACTTCAGCTTCAACCACAACAATACAAGAGCACATGATAGATACAAACTCAAGGTTAACCGCACCAAACTTGATTGCAGGAAATACGACTTCAGCAACAGAGTGGTCAATATCTGGAATACTCTACCTGACTCTCTGGTTTCTTCCCCAAACCCCAAAAACTTTAACCTCAGACTGTCTACTCTTGACCTCACCCCTTTCCTAAGAGGTCTGTAGGGGACGTGCATAAGTGCACCAATCGTGCCTACCGTCCCTATCCTATTGTTTCTTTTATTTTTCTTATATGTATCCATGTATTCATAACTATGTTTTTTTTACTTATATCTAATATCTTGTAAGCAATTGACAAAAATAAATAAATAAATAAATAAATATTCTTGATGCAGTTCCATCTTTTGGTTTTGTTATGAAAATCTGCCTCCTTGTGGTCTCTTTAGGGATCTACTGGTATTTTGCTTTCCTTACTTTCTGTATGAGATAGTTCTCAATTGGACGGTCACAATTCAGCCCAAAATTTCTGTTGTCGTGAGCAGGGGTGGACTTCAAAAATTTTAGCAATGGGTTCCCTGGGTGGGTGTGGCCTAGTCAGCCTCCTGCACCATGGTGTGTGGGGGGGGGGTGTTTTCCCCTCCCTGGGCTCTGGAGGCTTTTTTTGGGCCTCCGGAGTCTGGGGAGGCCATTTTTGCCCTTCCCAGACTCCGGAGGCTCTCTGGAAGCCAGAAATGGGCCCATTTCCAGTCTTCCCAAACTTCTGGGAGGCCCATTTTTTGCCCTCCCCAAGCCTTCGTGCGTACCCTGCACTTACCCCAAAATGGGCCACATGGGGACTCCTGGGAGAGGAGGGGAGGGTGTAGCCGGCCAGGAATTGGATTTGGGGGTTGTCTGAACTGTACGGAATCTTATCTAAGGGGCTCTCCTGAACCCCTGCAAACCCAAAGCTGCCCAGCCCTGGTTGTGAGGCATTTGTTAAGTGAGTTTTGTCCCATTTTATGACCTTCCTTGACACAGTTGTTAAGTGAGTCACCACGGTTGATACATTAGCCCCCCAGTTGTTAAGTGAATCTGGTTTCCCCATTGACTTTGCACGTCAAAAAGGTTGCAAAAGGGGATCATGCGCCCCCCCGCCCAAGACGCTGCAACCCATTATAAGTATGAACCGGTTGCCAAGCGTCTGAATTTTGATCACATGACCCTCATGAGGGATGCTGCAGAGGTCGTAACTGTGAAAAATGGCCGTAAGTCACTTTTTTTCTGGTGCCGTTGTAAATTTGAACGATCACTAAATGAACGGGTATAAGTCGAGGACTACCTGCGGGGGAGAACAGTAGCAGAGAGAGTTTCTTGGCTGCATCAGAGAAGTAGAGGTAGTCCTCAGCTTATAACAGTTTGTTTACTGACCGTTCGAAGTTACAACGGCACCAAAAAAGGTGACTTACGACTGCTTTTCACAGTTACGACCTTTGCAGCAGTAGTGGTATTCTACTGGTTCGGCCCGGTTCTGCAGAGCCGGTAGCAGCGATGAGTAGCGGAGACCAAACCGGTTCTCTCCATTGCTCTGCTGTTGGGCCCACCTGCCCACCCGGGCTGCCAGACTCACTTTTATCCGCTGAATTTGAAGTGCAGCTGCTTTGCAGGGCACAAAAGAGTGCCGCGTGGCAGCTGCTGAAGTGACCGGGATTGTGCAGGCTTGCAGGAGGTGAGTTGGAATGCCTCTGTGCCTGTGCAAAGTGCGTGTTTGGCATGCACATTCATACAAAGTGTGTGCACACGACCAAGCCATGCCCACCGAACCAGTGGTAAAAGTTTTCGAATCCCACCACTGCTTTGTAGCATCCCCATAGTCACATGACCAAAACTCAGGTGCTTTGCAGCTGATTCATAGTTACGACAGTGGCTGTGTCCCAAGGTCACATGATCCCCTTCTGCGACCTTCTCACAAGCAAAGTCAATGGGGAAGACAGATTCGCTTAACAACCGGATGACTAGCTTATCAACAGCGGTGATTCACTGAACGGCGATGGCAAGAAAAGTCGTAAAATGGGATAAGCTCACTCAACCCTGAACAACAGAAATGTTGGGCTCAGTTGGGGGTCGCTCCTGCAAGCCTGAGTTGTTTGTCCTGGGAAAAAGTAGAGTGGAATAAATAAAATATAGGTGGTGTGACCTGTTGGCCTCCGGCCCCTCCAGCAGCCGAATGAGAAAAGGAGGAGGAAGTATGGCAGTCAGGGCCAGCCATCTTGGCAGTCTGAGAGCTCCGAGGGGGAAGACAGAATGGATCTGGTAGAGAGAGAGAAAGAGAGAGGTAGAGCCTGAGCCATCCGTCAGCCCTCAGATGGAGAAACAGCTGGGTCCAGTGCCTGACGCGCAACTGTGCAGAAGGCAGAGGAGAGGAGAGCAGTGGAAATCTATGGGCTGGTCCTTGGGAGAGAAGAGCCACCACTGTTAGCGAGGCCACACCCTAGCTCTGGGGATAAAAGGCAGGGGGTGGAAATGAATAGATGTGGCAGACAACTATTCATCTCCCTGCCGGACAAACTTGTTAGCCTGCAGTGAGAGAGAAACCCTTTGCTGGGGCTGCCGGCACTCCTAATAAAGGAATATTTTGAGAACAGGGTTTGTTTGGGAGCTGGGTCAGAACAATAGGCAAACAAGGCAGGGGAACAGCAGCAGGTGGTTCCCCCATTCATGCTGTGGATGGTAAAGTCCATGCTCACCAACCAGAGTTTGAGTCTGTTTTGCCAAGTGAACTGATTACCCATGGCCTGCATTAATCCTGAGATGACGGGGCATGCACTGCTGACTGTTTGCAGCTGGTTCTGACCAGTTCTGGACAAACCAGTAGCGGACATTTTGAGTAGTTCGGAGAACCGGCAAATCCTACCTCTGACTGGCCTCGCCCCCATTTATTCTTTGCCTCCTGAGTCCCAGCTGATCGGCTGGGTTTTCTTTGGTTGCCCTGCACAGGAGAACGGAGCTGGAAAGCAGGCTAGTGGGGTGGGGAGAGAATGGGGATTTTGCAGTATCCTTCCCGCAGGACTGGAGAGGGAATGGAGATTTTATGGTATCCTTTCCCTGCCACGCCTACCAAGTCATGCCCTGCCAAACCACAGCCACAGAACCGATAGTAAACATTTTTGAATTCCACCATTGCTTGAAAGGGCATCTTTGATGGAGCTTGGAACTGGGCAAAACTTTTTGGTACAGAATGGGTAGTTCCAAGTTTGGGCAAATCCTGGGACATTTGGGTTTTGGAAAATACATTCTGCGATCCGTACATTCAAAATAAATAGATGATCAAATCCTAAACCTAGAACCGTAGGAGAAAAACAGGATTCCTGAATTCAAACCATCAATAGAGAAGGTTAATCATTAAGGAACAGATTTAATCAGCCAGGCCCCAACTAGGAGGATTAGAATCTGACTACAGGATGGGCCCATTTTTAAGTGTGACGATGCAGCACCCAGGAGGTGAGGGGGAAAAAAGATGTCTATTTTGTTGTCACCCCTTCCTGCTTATCTCTGATGGGCCGACTAGAATGGTGGGCCTTCTCTGGATGTTTCCCAAATTCAGTGGCAGCACACTAAAACGTTTATGAACTGGAATAGACAGAAGCAACGAAAGACTGAAAATTGCAGCCCCTGTTGTAACAGAATTCAGCCCTGAAGGTGATGCCATTTCAAAATAGACAACCTGCAGTTTTGTCCCTTACTTCACTCTGGCATTCCTGTTGGCTGAAAAAGCTGGCTACGCTCCAGGGTAATTCTGATTAGCTTTCTTTCCTGCCAGGAATACCTTGTGAAAATTTCTCATTTTGAAAGAAGTGAAGAAGTTGGTAGCAGTGCATTGTGAAATTCTTCATTGTTGACTTAAGTTTCACATAAAGTCTACAATCCTGACTTTTGTATTGAATTATGGTGGAGTTAGTTAAATATAAAACAAAGCTCTCTCTGATTATTTCTATTGGCTGCTCTTCTTATGTTTGATACTGGAAGGAAATCTTGGAATTAAAAAACATAACATTAATAAGAGTTGGAAAAAACCTTGGAGGTAGTCCAACCCCTTGCTCTCGTCAGGGGAGACCTATACTATTTCTGATAGATGGTGTCCAGTGCCTTCTTAAAAGCCTCCAGTATTGGAACACTCACACTGGTTAAAGACATTCAGGCTGTGAATGCAAAACAACCCTATTGGGTTTGATTTTTCTAAACCATGGTAAATTAAGCCCTGGCTTGAAACCACTTCTGCCTTCAAATATTTTAGTGCCCTACTGTACTTCAATTCCCAGCGTTCTTCATTATATGGACCTGCTGCTGGCTGGCATTGGACAACCACAATTCTCTCCTTGGTAAGTTTTAAACAGGTTGTGATCAAACTGATGTTGGAGAACAGCCACATGGTGGCCCCAAAAACTCTCTTCTTAAATCCAGAGAAGGAAACACACTACATTGGTGGGGAAATTGTGGTAAAGGAATTCTCCAGATGGCGTTTCCTGTCGACTTCCTAATGGAAGAGGAAACCTACAGCTTAAGTCTCGGCAGGTGTAAGGAATAAGGAGAAATCTGGCATTTTCCGTAGGTTCAGAAGCCATAGGAAATTTGAGGTGCATCACTTTTGCGAGAATGGGAGATGGTGCCGTTTTGTAAGGGCTGAAGATGAGAACTCTTCCCAGCCACATTTTGAAACGCATACGCATCCCAACAGCCTGAAAGTGCAGTGCCAAAATTTAGGGGGAAGATGCTTTCCAAGGTATTTTTTTTATTTCAGAGTGAGAAATAAAGATGGTACGCTTCTGAGTCACAATGAATTTGGAGATATTTTTGGGGGTGGAATTTGGAGACTTGAAAGCTCATAAGACCTGCAGATTGGCCATCCCTATCCTAAATGTGGTTTCTCTGCAATTAGCCTACTGACCTAAGCCAAGTCGCCATCGTCATCTCATCTTCTTTTAAGGGCCCCATAATTCCTTGCAGGTTGGAGCCTGGGCAACTGAATGGAGCTAGCAGAGTGTTTACTGGCCGGAGGCCCTTCCTGTCACCAATGTGGAGTTTTGTTTAGCAGATACACTCTTCATTGTACCCAGAGAAAGAAACATCTGCCTCTACCTAGGATCAAACTCACAGCCTCCTGACTGGGAGGCAAGAGGTCCAACTCTAGGCCACCACACCACTCCACTAACCTGAGCCAAGTGTAGCTTATAAATAACGTTTTAGAGCAGGGATCCCCAATCCACAGGCCAATTGGTTGTTAAGTGAGTTGCACCCAGTTTTATCACCCTTTTTTTGCCACATTTATTAAACAGATCACCGCAGTTGTTAAGTGAGCCATGCTGTTGTTAATCGAATCCGGCTTCCCCCGTTAACTCTGCTTGTCAGAAGGGAGATCACATAACCTCAGGATATTGCAAGCATCATAAATACAAGTGTCAGCGTTCCAGTAAATCTCCATTCCAATCAGTAACTCCAAGACAAGCATAATCTCAAAAGTACCTTGATTAGAATCACACCTGGCACATCTGCGGAATCTCGAAACTAAAAGTTTCCCGGACTTCCCACAATGTCCCAAACTACAATTCATCCCCTTTTCTCCCATCATCACATCACATGGACCAATCACGATCCATCCAAGAATAAGATCCTTTTTCCCTCCTGTGCCACACTTAATAACCTTGAACTAAGAAAAGAATTTTATTTTGTCTACTTAGAACTACTCCATTGAAATCACTCCCACTTTCTCAGGCTATGTGGCAGCGTGGAATATGGCTTCCAAAGCTGACAGACGTCCTACTTTGAGACAAGCTCTCAAATTTTAATCACGTGACTGTGTGGGGGAATGCTACAACAGTTGTAAGTATGAGGACTGGTCGTAAATCACTTTTTAATTTGGAGCACCCAGAAAATGAATCATTGCTAAACAAATGGTTGTAAATCAAGGACTACTTGTACAGATAGATCTCAATCTACAATGGTTCATATAGTGACCATTCAATAGTTACAACAGCACTGAAAAAAGCAATCTATGACCGTTTTTCACACTTATGACCATCATTGCCAAGGTCATGTAATCAAAATTCGGACGCTTAGCAACTGACTCATATTTATGACAGTGGCAGTGTCCCAAGGTCCCAGGATCCCCTTTCATGACCTCCAGACAAGCAAAGCTGTCACTTAACAACCTTGTTACCTTCATGGTGGTAATTCACTTAACGATGGTGGCAGCAAAACTCATACAATGGGGCAAAACTTCCTTAACAAACATCTTGTTCAGCAACAGGAATTCTGGGCTCAGTTCTGGTCGTAGGTCGATCAGTTGTATCCCATTGATCGCAATCAAATCAAGTTTGTTCCAGTCAAAGACCAGAAACCATCGATCGCAATCAGAGGAGAACCCATTGGCAGCCAGAGTTAGGTCCAACATAATGACCGAGACCAGAAGAACCGACATATCTTGCAGCATCCAGTTTTGGACACCACATTATAAAAAAAGATGTTGAGACTCTAGAGCAGGGATCTTCCAACTTGGCAAGTTTAAGACTTGTGGACTTCAACTCCCAGAATTCCTGAGCTAACATGACTGGAGGAGGAATTCTGGGAGTTGAAGTCCACAAGTCTTAAAGCGGTCAAGTTTGAAGGCCCCTGGACTAGAAAAAGTGCAAAGAGCAACCAGGATGATTAGGGGACTGGAGAGTAAAACATACAATGAACGGTTGCGGAAACTGGGCCTGGCTAGTCTAGGGAAGAGAAGGACCAAGGGGAGACAGAAGAGCGGTCTTCCAATATTTGAGGGGCTGCCATAAAGAGGAGGAAGGGGTCAAGCTATTTTCCAAAGTGCCTGTAGGCCAGACAAGGAACAATGGATGGAAACTGACCAAGGAGAGATTCAATCTGGAAATAAGGAGAAACTTTCTGACAGGGAGGGCAATCAACCGATGGAACAGCTTTTGCCTTCAGAAGTTGTGGAAACTTCATCACTTGATACTTTCAAGAAGAGACCGGACTGCCACCTGTCAGAAATGGCATAGGATCTCTTGCTTAGGCAGGGGGGGTTGGACTAGATGACCCACAAGGTCTCTTCCAACTCTGTTCAAAAAAGCAAAGAGCCTTTTGAGATGGACTTTCCAACTCATTTGTGAAGAACAAATCCTTCCGCCGGGATTGCATTTTCCTTGCCATTTCTTGTCATGGGAGGTTTCCCTGTTCTAAACTGGTTGGGCCACCTGTGCAGTCATGCGCAGCTTCCATTGTTGTTGCTGGATCTTCTTCATACTAGAGAACGGAAACATCTGCATTGTTTCTAAAAGAGGGGATCTGCTTCCTGCTGGCTTCACACTCAGCCTATTCATCCTCGGTGTTTCAAGGGGAAGTGGGGGGGGGTAGGCAGAGGGGATGCGTGGCTCTCTTTGGCTCTTTCTTCCCTTCCAACTTTCTTTGGATGAAGTAATGGTGAGATCAGAGCCTGTGATAACATGAAGAAAACCAGGGTTTCCACCGGTTTGTGTCAGTATTTAAGCATTCTCTGGAAGATTCTGAAATCATCGGCTTCTGACAAAATCAGGAGGCTGGAAGCACGCTTTCTGACGATAACAAGCTCATGAAAAGGCATAAGCTTTTGTGAGCCGCAATTTATTTTGTCAGTTGCATATATTTTTGTGTGTTTTGCCACCCCAGACTAACACGGTTTTCTCCTATAAACGGTTTCAGTGCTGTGCTGTACTTCTGCTCTGCCAAAGTCCTGGATCTAATTTAAGAGATGGTTTGGGTGCTTGTGTGTTTTCAAGACCTTCCTTTCCTTTCTTTTCCTTTCCTTTCCTTTCCTTTCCTTTCCTTTCCTTCCTTCCTTCCTTCCTTCCTTCCTTCCTTCCTTCCTTCCTTCCTTCTTTCCTTTCTTTCTTTCCTTTCCTTCCATCCTTCCTTCCTTCCTTCCTTCCTTCCTTTCCTTTCCTTTCCTTTCCTTTCCTTTCCTTTCCTTTCCTTTCCTTTCCTTTCCTTCCTTCCTTCCTTCCTTCCTTCCTTTCCTTTCCTTTCCTTTCCTTTCCTTTCCTTTCCTTTCCTTTCCTTCCTTCCTTCCTTCCTTCCTTCCTTCCTTCCTTCCTTCCTTCTTTCCTTTCTTTCTTTCCTTTCCTTCCATCCTTCCTTCCTTCCTTCCTTCCTTCCTTTCCTTTCCTTTCCTTTCCTTTCCTTTCCTTTCCTTTCCTTTCCTTCCTTCCTTCCTTCCTTCCTTCTTTCCTTCCTTCCTTCCTTCCTTCTTTCCTTCCTTTCCTTTCCTTTCCTTTCCTTTCCTTTCTTTCCTTCCTTCCTTCCTTCCTTCCTTCCTTCCTTCCTTCCTTCCTTCCTTCCTTCTTTCCTTTCCTTTCCTTTCCTTTCCTTCCTTCCTTTCCTCCTCCCCCACCTTCTCTTCCTCCTCCTCTTCTTCCCTCCCTCCCTTTCTCTTCCCCCCACCCAAATGATTAGTGAATAAAACTACTCTAAATCTTGTTATTAAGGGTCCTAAGGAAGCATTTAGACAACTGTGCATTATTGGCTTTCTTTTCTTTTCTTTATGAACCAGGATGGGGAAAACTTAGCCTTCTCTACTGCAACAACAACGAAATATCTATTTGTTTGCAGAAATCAATGCCGCAATCTTTTTGCAATTGTTTCATCCCTCCTGGCACATTGTTTCACTTAGTTACTCTACCACTATTCTCCAACATTTCCATAGGCTGGAATAAGAACATAATATCTGCTTTGCTTGCTAAAGCAATCTTGGGGTTGATAGGGCAGCCATCAAGCACAAAATGAAGCTGCTCCCCCATCACTGGATATTTGGGGCTATTATTTTATCTTGGTTTTTTCCTAGCTTGCTGAATTTCCTAGTGCAGTTTACAACAATATCGAAACAAGAGGGCTGAACCTTCATTGCATGTGAACCAGTATGTAACTAACTATATTATACAAACTCAACCTGTGTGGTTAGTTTATTGTTTGGTATGATGTGCAAATGCAGGAAACCTATTTATGCAATCATGAATAAGCAAAGGACAAGTAAACATGTTGCTCAAATATAACCAACAGCTTTAAAAAATATAAACAGTACAGCAACATATAACCCAGTTTCCAAAAAGAGAAAAGGAACTGAGAAGGATTATAACGAGACATCAGGACTGTTCAATAAGAGGTCCACAACATGGATAGTGCTATGTTCTTTTACCACCATTGACCAAGATCAGCACTGATCATGGCCCACTTAAAGATGCCTCTTAATTCTCTCTCTATAGATTGATGCAGAACAAGGCAAGCCTTTAGCAACTTAGAACTGTAAAAATTATACATGTAGAGAGAACTTTCATAGATTAAATGAAAAAAAAAGAAACCATCCAGTCTTCAAAACTATACTTATATTCATAGAAACGTATATCTGTTTAAAAGTTCTACACAGAGAGGTCAAGTAAGAGCAAGAATGGATGCACAACCCCCATCCCATCTTCACCAGAGATCATCCAAAGCTGTTTCTATCCAATACATGGATCAGAAACTTGATGGAAATAGATCCATATCCAGAATAGAATAGAATAGAATAGAATAGAATAGAATAGAATAGAATAGAATAGAATAGAATAGAATAGAATAGAATAGAATACTTTATTGGCCAAGTGTGATTGGAAGGAATTTGTCATGGTGTAAATACTCTCAGTATACATAAAAGAAAAGATACATTTGTTTCATCCAAGGTACTCTGATGCTGTTGGACAGCCATCTTCTCAACCCATTTCTCCCAAAAGTGTGAGTTAGATACCAGATAAAAATTATCCAGTATTCTGGGGTCCACTGATGACATTGGAAAAAGTGCAAAGAAGAGCAACTAAGATGATTAAAGAGGCCTGGAGGCTAAAACATATGAAGAACAGTTGGAAGATTTGGGTTTGGCTAGTCCAAAGAAAAGGAGGACTAGGGGAAACATGATAGAAGTATTCCAGTATTTGAGAGGCTGCCACAAAGAAGAGGAGCTCAATTTATTTTCCAAAGCATCAAAGGGCAGGACAAGAAATAATGGATGGAAACTGACCAAGGAGAGAAGCAACCTGGGATTGAAGAGACACTTCCTATCAGTGAGGACAATTAACCAGTGGAACAGCTGGCCTTCAGAAGTTGTGGTGCTCCATCACTGAAGGTTTTTAAGAAGAGACTGGACAGTCACTTGTCTGAAATGGTATAGGATTTCCTGCTTAAGCAGGAGCCTGGTCTGGAAGCTCTCCAAGATCTTTCTAGTTCTATTCTGATTCTGATGACTTCTTGATGAAGAAGCAAACCAAGACCTCTTTAAGAAGTCAAGGAATAATCCCCTCGTTCAAAGAAGAATTCATTTCTTCTTCTTCTTCTTCCTCCTCCTCCTCCTCTCTGGGACTGGCTGAAGGGAAAGCAAAATGTCCAGGAAGGTTGGAAAGATCCATTGTCATCTGCCATCTACTGTTATCCCACACACACATCTACCCACCATCAGCACTTCCAAAGTCCCAACGTATTGGTTGGCTTTGGATGGAAAACTGCTGGAGCTTTCCATGAAACCCTTGGTATAAATAATTGGTACAATTCAAGCTGTCAATAAGTTGATGGATCCCAAATGGGTCCATTCTCTCTATCCCATTCTAAGGAAGCGATTCAATTTTTTTGTTTCTATGATTGTTGATCTATGAAGTCATTTACTGGTCTGCTTCAGGCACCAGACTACGTCTCCAGAGTCATGACTTGTGGTCCTGGCAGTTGACTAATAGTTGTGGATTCCAGATGTCGCTTCCCACTTCCTCATCTGCTCCTTGTCTTCTTCTAATTGTCTAAAAGACTTTCAAATGGCTGTTATCAACAATTAAATCATTCTTTTTCCTGTTCTCTGACCTTCCCCATACGAAAATACAATCTTCCCCTTTCCACACATTTCCCATTCATTGATGATCATGTTTTTATAATTGATACGGGTTGATTGTATTTATGAGCTTTGATCCCAAGATATAGAACAGATTTATACTTAGGATCCCATTCCAGCAGCTCATGGATGCAAATGTTTTGAGGTTAGTAGAACTATTAAGTCAACAAACCAAATTCTGAAAATAGGAGGTGGCTGCTTTAATGAACTCCAGTAATGCAGTGAGGTGCGTGATACTTTTACTGAATCATTTTTTAATGTATGCACGGCATACATTAGTCCATTAAATCCATTAAACAAATATATTACGTTGGGGATGGAAACAGGACCAAAAAAAAAAAAAAAGATATGAATAATGCAAAGATTTTTTTTGTTTGTTTCAGGATATAATGGTGCAACGTCATGTTTAATTGTTGTGCAATGGAATAAGGGCAGAAACAAGGCTACAGATTGTATAGCAGTGTGGTGTTTTTAATGCATGTTCTTACCAGGAAATACCCCTTTGATTTTTTTTAAAAAATATTTTAGAAACTGAAATACTTCAGGGGAAGGTGGAGCATTCAAGTGCGAGAGGAGATCAGCAGTGTCCAGAGTGAAAGGAAATTTTTTCAGCCTGCCCTGTTTTAACCGGAGGGAAAGGAATGCATCACGAACACATCCAGATCAGGAAAGAAGACTTAACGCACTGGTCAGTCAAGCCCTAACTGAACTCAAGAATACATTGGATTTTCAGCCCTTGGAATAAATCCCTGGGATTGGTGAGTACTTGATTTAAGAGCCCCTCTGGGGAGGCCAAACCAAATTTCTGAAATGCTGGATTATAGGAGAGAGAACCCGGGTTCTCAGCGGATTTCCATCCAGAGTTTGATGACCGGAATGGGGCAGGAAGGCTGGGATAAGATGGACTGAAGTGCGATAGCCTAAGTTGATGTTCATTGGAACTTAGTGCACAATTGCCTCTTAGTGTGGCATTGCAGAATGGTCATTCCTGAATCTGAAGTCTGGTTTCTCAGACCTCCCCCATGTTTTCCTTGTAAAACACCATTTGCTTATCTTTGAAGGGGCACCCAACACTCCACCAGATTTAGCTTATTATACTGCCTTCTTCTAAACTGTCAGCAGCTATCAATGCACCTGAGAACAATATTCATCCAGGATCCCTTTTTTTCTCTCCCTCTTATCTTTTGGTGTCGATGCGGGTTTCTCCTTTTTTTCAGCTATAGATTATCCATATCTTTTGGACCCAAATGTCTATTGGCTAGTATTGGGTTATGGGACACATTTGGGAACTGAAATGTTGCAATTGATCAGATCTATAATCAACGTTATCAAACTGAGCCATAGGATTTGGTGCCAGTGGGATCTGCTGGGTGTGGCTTTTAAAAAAAAAATGATGATGGGCAAAACTAGAATTGTGGCTTGCAAGAAAACATGTACCCAAATGTTGGTCCATTGAAGTGGGGTTCCCTTTCCCTTTAGTTCAATAGGTGTTCCACAGAGCAATCTTACCCAGTTTGGCATCTGTGCATGCAATGGACTCTTTATTTCCATCTTCTGCATTTAGCAGACAATTTGCTGGGCACTGTTGGGAAGGCAGAAGATTGTGGTCAAAGACAAACTGGAAGATCTCGTGCAGTCGAACAGACTAGAATGAGGTTCTCACACAACATAGGAAGCTATCATGTGGGCTGTTTAGTGTGGCTTAGTGTACTGCACCAAACGAACTCAGCTAATTGTAATTAATTCAATAAAACCCAATCAGATCTTAAGATATGAGCACGAGTAATAATGTACCCAAGAAAAATGAGTTATCTGGGCATCTTAATACTACTACAGGTATCCCAACTCTGATTTACTGTATATAGGTTTATTTCTTAGGAGGACCCAAGACCAGTGCAGGGGCTTTTTTGAAAACATCCATGATCTATAAAGTTCCTCACGTCTCTTTTATATTGCAGAATAGAATAGAAATAGAAATGGAAATAAATAGGAATAGGAATAGGAATAGGAATCGGAATCGGAATCGGAATAGGAATAGGAATAGGAATAGGAATAGGAATAGGAATAGGAATAGGAATAGGAATAGGAATAGGAATAGGAATAGGAATAGGAATAGGAATAGGAATAGGGTAGGGTAGGGTAGGGTAGAGTAGAGTAGAGTAGAATAGAATAGAATAGAATAGGCAGAGTTGAAAGGGACCTTGGAGGTCTTCTAGTCCAACCCCCTTCTCAGGCAGGAATCGCTATACCATTTCAGAAGTGGTTGTCCAATCTCTGAAAAACTTCTAGTGTTGGAGCACCTGCAACTTCTGGAGGCAAGTTGTTCCCCTGATTGTTCTAATAGTCAGGAAATTTCTCCTTAGTCCTCGGTTGCTTCTCTCCTTGATTAGATTCCCGTCCAATGCTTCTTGTCCTGCCCTCAGGTGCTTTGGAGAACAACTTGTCTCCCTCTTCTTTGTGGCGATTCATCCCCTTAAACTCACTCGTGTCCTGTCCAACACTGCCATCATGGAGTTAATGGACTTGCTGGCAACTTAGATGGAGTTTTCCCCAACTTTAACCCCAGACCAACAATCCTGAGGAATAGTTCCACTCTCAAGTGTGGGACGCCAGCCCTGTGATGTTTGACACAAATCCCTCTTGCTCAACCCGCCGAGTGCCTTGAACCTCTCATGGCCTGGGTCCTGCCATTCAGAGGTAAATGGCTTTGCAAGCAGCTTTCCTGGGAAAGCAAGCAAGCGTGTGTGTGAACCAGTGTCCATCTGGCATCCTGCCTTACACAGCATCTGTGTACGGAAAAACTGGGGTGGGGGAGGTGTTGGGATAGAGAAGAGATGGTTGCCATGGCAGAGACAGGCCTTGGGGAGAGCCGGCCTTGTTTGGAAGGAAGCACATCTTGATTTCTGCAGCCGTTGCAAAAGCCCAGCCTGCCAAGGAGACCAAATGTGAACGGCAGATAATGCGAGAGGCTTCCTCTTGGCCTGCCCTGGGTCAGCCAGCCTGTATCCACAGCCCAGATCCCACGTGGGCCCTTCCTTGTGGGCTGATTTATTATTGTTAGCTGAAAGGAAGTGGCTCAGCAGATAACAAATTCCTCATCCTTTCAGAAATTAACTCTGCCCTGCCCTGCTGCCTGAAGGAGCCCAAGTGTCTCTGAGCCCAACCTGCTACATGTCCAGAATAACAATTGGCAGAGGCTGCAGACCGGCATCTAGCCATGGCAGCTTAAGAGGTTACAAAATCTTGGCTAGTTTAACCTCAGTCAGAAATAGCCCCCACCTATTCGCCTAAAGTGATTGATTTATTCTCCAAAGCACTTGAGGGCATGAGAGGAAGTAATGGGTGGACGTCCCAAAAGGTGCTTTTTCAGGAGACAACTGGACCGCCTTGTTTTTTTCTTCTTTAAAGATGTTCTCATCCCAGAAGTTTCTTCAGCTCTGACAGGATAATGGGGCATGGGAGGATTTATATTCCTTGCAGACAGCTGGTCATTTGCATCCTTTTAGAGAGTTGTTGAGGCCACTTGGAGGTTTATCTGACTGAGAATCTCTACAGACTGATGGGTGGAAGCTTGTTCAAGGGAGATCCAGTCTAAGGCTGCGAAGACATTTCACGACAGAACAACTAATCTGTGGAACCCCTTGCCTTCTGGGGTTGCCTTCTGGGGTTTGGGGTGGTTCCATCATGGGAGATTTTCAAAAATAGACTGGAGAACCATTTGACTGGGATGCTATTATGCTCCTGCCTTGAGTAGGGGGTTCAATTAGAAGACTTTTGAGGACCTTCTTAGTTCTATGATTCGTGGTGGTGTAGTGGTTAGAGTCAGTGATGGGACTCAAATTGTTTTACCACTGGTTTGGTGGGCGTGGCTTGGTGGGCATGCTTTGCCTAATGTGCGCGTGCAACTTTGCTCACACCAGCTGAGGCGTGCAGCACCAATCAGCTAAGACAGGAGTCCCCAACCACCGGGCCCTGGACCGGTACCGGTCTGTGGATCATTTTGTACCAGGCCGCAAAGAATGAAAGTTTGGGCGCCGCCATCTTGTTCCGGCGGCGCTTGAGAAAGTGCTTCCGGGTGACTTGTCGGTCGTCGATTGGAAAGTGGCGTTTGGGTGCTGAAGGAATCCTCGTGCCTCAGTTTCGTCGAAGAGGGGGGGCGGCTTCGAACGAAGAGCCGTCCCGATGGCGGTGGAGTCTCACGTTACTCAGGAGGAGATTAAGAAAGAGCCCGAAAAGCCCATTGACCACGAGAAAGTACAAAGGAGGAGTTGAAGGTGGCGGGGAGAAGCGAGCGACGGCTGGCTGGCCGGTCGCTCGGCTCACCTTGCCTTGGTCGTGCATACTGATGCCGGTACTGGTCCATGGATTATTTTGTACTGGGCCACAAAGAATGAATAATCATGAAATTGGTCCCTGGTACAAAAAAGGTTGGGGACCACTGAGCTAAGAGGATAAAGAAAGGAAAAGTGCAGGGGCCAGTGAGAGGGCCAATCCTGCGCTTTCTTTTCTTTATCCTCTCAGCTGATCGTTGGAGGCTTTTTTTTTTTTAATACCAGGTCAGCTAAACCGGTCGAAACCGGTAGCATACCACCACTGGTTAGAATGCAGTATTGCAGACAAACTTTGCCCACAGTCTGGAGTTCAATCCTGGCTAGCTCTAGGTCGACTCAGCCTTCCATCCTTCCGAGGTGGGTAAAATGAGGACCCAGATTGTTAGGGGCAATAGGCTGACTCTGTAAACCGCTTAGTGAGGGCTGTGGAGCACAACGAAGCAGTATATAAGTGCTATTGCTATTGCTACTCAACTTCAGAGTGAGCAGTCCTCATGAGCAAAATGCATAGCCAGAGAGTCCCAGCCACTTTTGGGGACCAATGACCAGCAGGCATCAAATTGCTGACTGTTGTGTGATTAAGGCAGCATTTTGCCCCAAGCCATGTGCAGAGAAATACTCCCTTATTGGGGCACACTGACACATCCTCTCTTCCTGTTGGAGAGTGAGCTGTACAAGTGTGTTACTGGGGCACATGTGATTTGTGTTTATTGTTCCCATTTATTTTTGAGTTATCTTTGTTTTCCTGAAGCTAGGGAGGGGACAGACATTGGATTAGCTAAACAAATGCAACTAAATGAATAAGTTCTGGCCTAGATTTTATGCCCTGTGGTATGTGATGTTTTGCCCAATAACCTGGAAAGTATAAAACAGTCTGGAATGAAGTATTACAGACATCTTAGTCATCTCTAAACTCAATCCATCAAAGCATTTATTTATAGATAACATAAAAACCATGTTCAGAATCATAATTATTTGGGCAAATTTATATTTATGGACTACTGAATATTGCTGCTTGGTAATAGATACTGGATCTGAAGCTAACTCTTGGACTTATTTTCCACCGCAAGAGTTTCCATCACATGAAACATTCATTGCTACAAGAAAATAACAGAATACTTCGCATCAATTGCATACAATCAATGAATTGTGCAATTCTATTTCTACAATTAATTGTACGATTTGTACAATTAATTTGAGGAACTGTAGACCCGTTCAAAATGATTCTAATTTCTTAAACCCTGGCAGAATTATTGAAATAGATGTTTTTCTAAGCCAGCGTCCATTTTATCAAATGCTACATCCTTTATTTAAAAAAATATTGATCTCAGTATAATAATACTGTCAGAAATCAGCAGATGGCAGCAACTTCAAGACAAACATTGACAGCTCATTTCCTGATGGTGTTTTTCTTTTTTCCTACAAAAGCTTGTGTCTACAATAGATTCCCCCCTGCCTTAATGGAGGCGAAAAATCATTTTTGCTGCAAAAGCCCAATTTGACAGGCTTGTTGGAAATCTTGTTCAAGTCACTGCCTCATCCAGACATACCCTATATTTGTGAAGAATGCTTTCCCAGGTTTGTTAACCTGTTGGTTTATTTTGAATTGACCCAATTGCCTCAATTAGGACTGCTTAATATCACACACATTCACAAACCCTGCTTAATATATTGCATAAATTGTAGCTGGTGGCTACACTTATTTATTCAAGGAAAAAAGGGAGTCTGGAAAAGGGATCTGAAAGTCTTTTCCAACAGAGTTTGAGGGTCATAGCTTTCCCTACTAATTTTTATCCTCTGTGCTGGTTGTCTTTGACTTACGACCGCATCTGAGCTCAAAATTTAGGCTGCTAAGCAAGACAGTAAAGGGAAATTTGCCGTATTTTGTTGCTAAAGTCAAGTGAATCACTGCAGTTGATGGTGAATTGCTTGTTAAGTGAATCTGACTGCCCAGTGACTTTGTCAGAAGGTCGCAACAGGTGCTCGCATGGCCTCTGGACAATTCAACTGTCATAAATACATGCCAGTTGTCAAGCATCTGAATGTTGTGACCACGGGGATGCCATAACGATCTTGGGCAGGGGGTTGGACTAGATGACCTACAAGGTGCCTTCCAACTTTGTTATTATGTTGAGTGTGAAAAATGGTCATAAGCAGAGGTGGGCTTCAAAAATTTAGCAATGGGTTCTCTGCCCGGTTGCTGGATGGGCGTAGCCTAGTCAGTCTCCTGCACCACAGGGAGGGCCTTTTTACCCTCCCTGGGCTCCGGAGGCCCCTGTGAACCCCCAGCCCCCCAGCCCTGGACATAAGTCCCTTTTTTCCCAGTGCCATTGTAACTTTGAATGGTCACTAAATGAAAGGTGTAAGTCGGGGACTACCTATGTACCCAGAAATGTATCTAAAATATGAAGGATACCTCTGGACACGTTGAGTTGGGTCCATCTTAACCTGTAGGAAAAACAATGTAGTCTCTGCCCTCGATGTATAGACATTGCAATCGGCATGTCAATGTCAATGCTGCAATTTCATTATCTACTGCAATTGGGGTAGGTTGTAGGGGTGACACCGAAATATAATTTTATCATATTTTACCTATATCTTAAATGATTCCATTTTATTCCATTTTCACCTTAGATTGTATTTTATTCCAATTCCATTTTAAATCGTGTTTTATTCCAGTTCCATGTTAAATCGCATTTTATTCCAATTTCATGTTAAATCGTGTTTTATTGCAATTTCCATTTTAAATTGCTTTGATGAAATTTCAGTAATAATTTGTTTCTGGAATTCTGCACTTTTAAATGGCCCAAGGGCTAATCAATTATTATTATTATTATTGTTGTTATCATTACTACTACTACTACTATCTACTACTACTATCTACTGCAGGATTCTCAGTCCCCAGCCTGGGCCCTATTTAGAATCAGGCCATGTGAGAGGCAGCTCCACATGCATGAGTTGTGGCCAACATGCCTGTACACATGCATGCAGCTCAATTTGTGCAAATCAAGTGCCAGCCAGTGTTAGGATTCAAAAAAAAATTACTACTGGTTCTGTGGGCGTGGCTTGGTGGGCGTGGTGTGGTGGCGTGGCAGGGGTAGGTTACTGCAAAATCCCCCTTCCCTCCCCACCTCACTAACCTGCTTTCCAGCTCTGTTCTCCTGCACAGGGCAACCAAAGGAGAGCCAGCTGATCATCAGGGAGGCAGAGAAGAGATGGGGTTGGCGGGGCCAGTCAGAGGTGGTGTTTGCCAGTTCTTCGGACTACTCAAAATTTTCACTACCAGTTCTCCAGAACTGGTCAGAACCTGCTAAAGACCACCTCTGGTGTCAGCCTGCTGCTTGCATGGCTCACTTCCACTCTCTCCCTCCATCCAAGCCACAAAGGTTGGGGACCACTGATCTACTGTACCATCAGTACAAGCATTCAAAAAAAAGGGGGATTGGACTGAGTTCTGTACTGGGTAATGATCCATACCAAGTGTGCAATTTGGGGCCTGCCATTTGAACCCAGTCATGTCACATATAAATCCAGGGATCTTCAAACTTGGCAAGTTTAAGACTGGTAGACTTCAACTCCCAGAATTCCTGAGCTAACATGACTGGAGGAGGAATTCTGGGAGTTTGAAGACCACAAGTCTCCAAGCTTCTGCTGAGTTTGAAGATCCCGGGTATAAACCACCTGCATGGCCGAACATGTTTGAACCCAAGGGCTGATGGAGAGTTGAAAAGGTCGTACACAGGCATTACCTGGCTTAGCAGAGTTGTAGAAGTGTCCTTCGGAGGCCATTCATGGCTGTTTAAGGTTACCCTGCTTCCCCTCTTTTTTTTTTTTTAAGATAAGGCTTCTGTGTGTTCCAAGGGCAGGATATAAATAAAACTGGGTTCCAAAAGGAAGTATGTCTTCAGCAGGAAAGGCAGAAAACAAGCATGTGATTAAATAAGTCACTGGATGATAAACTGGCTTTGGAAAAGGACTTTTATCTCAGTAATTGCAAACAGAAGGAAGGGACCAGAGTCACCAATAGGCTAAAAGTAACACCCAGCTTATAACTGCCTAGGGTTAATCTACAAATATGGAGATATCTCTGTGGCTGTTGTCGGGTATCACAATTCCCTGTAGTTAATGGAATCGGGGTTTACTCGATCTACACAATTTTGTGCATTCGCAGAATACGGGGAGCCCTCGACGCACAACCACAATTAAGCTCAAAATTTCTGCCGCTAAGCAAGACAGTTGATAAATGAATTTTTTTTGTCTCATTTTACAACATTTCTGGCCACAGCTTTAAATGAATCACTTAGTTAGGGTTAGAGTGGTCGGGCTTAGTTTTTGGGGAGGAAAATAAAGGGGGAAAAATTCTGGCTCTGCCTACCAGCATCCATCCGTATTCATCTGGCTAGCATCCTGTCAGAGTGTGAGAGAGTTGAGGGATGTTTGGAAACTGAAACAGTATTTGCTGTGTGAGCAAGGAGGAAACAGCAAGGAGCCTGGGCGTGGCTTAGCTGAACTGTTTTGTACTAAACCTGCTTGGTGTTGTGAAACTAAAACTGAAACTGAAACCCCTCTCCTCTGCTTGTGTTTTGCATTTGGAACAGATTTCTTTTCAGGTGGGGAGGGGGAGTAGAACTCCTTAGCATCAGAGCATGTTAATACTAATAGTATAGGAAATACTAAGGCTGTGATGGTCATTTTGAAAAAATCCTTTCTTAGTGAGCACCTAGAAGCCAAGAGGAACATAGGTGCCAAATTTCAAGGTTGTAGGCTTTACGGTTCTGGAGATTTTGTGATGATGTGTGAGTGGTATTTCGCTTTTATATATATAGAAGATAAACTAACCAGATAGGCTTGGGCCAATTAACATATTAATATAAAAGGGGTTTTTACTCATTTGTGGTTGTGCTAGATAGATTCCTAAACTGGGGATGGATAAACAAGGAAGCTTCAGGGTTGAAACTTAAAATGAAAACCCCTGAACTTGAATGTCGAATCTTTTGGTAGCATTAAAACTCATTCAAGCCACTCCAGAAGAGTAACCTTAAAAAGTTGCCTTTCATATGTTTCCCCCCCAGTGTAGCTACTTATCAATTAACATCACCCCAGGCTGTTACAAAGCATTGCAAACTGAAGAGGAAGCAAACAGAGTTGCTCTTAGGCAATGGGAATGGCACCGTTATTTGTATAGTAATCAAGAAAGCAAAAAAGAGAAATGGTCAGACTGATGCTGTCGTGTCCGAAAAGAAGGCTCTGAGGCAGTGACTATCAGTAACAGCTCTTTTATTGAAGACGTGAACCGAACCGGCAAAAGAGAAAAAGCCTCCGGCTTTTATACTCTTTTGCCGCGGCGGCCGCGGCCAATGGCAGCGATTCAAGTCTCCCGCTCTTGGTTTCAGCCAATCGCGGGAGACTTCAATCGGGCCAATCGGCGCGGCTCGCCTGGCCAATTAGAAATCCCTGCGCCTTAGCCAATCAAGGCGCAGGGATTTCGAGCAGTCCATTTTTAGTACATAACACCCCTCCCCTCTTGGTAGGGTCTTTCACGTGGTGTAATCACGCAGGTAGGCGGGGCTACGTCGGGTCCTAGTTGACCTGCGCAGCTCATTCTTCTGTTGTAACTCGGCCGGAGCGGTCATCTTTTTGGCTGCTCCTGGCTCTGTGGGTACCGGCTGGATGGTCGGGCCGGTGCTCTCGCCGTGGCTCCCGCCTGGGCCTACCGGGTCGGTTGAGTCACGGATTTTGCCGCTCCCGCTTGGCTTTTCCGAGTCGGTAGAGTTGGCTGGACGGCTCCTCTCCGGATGGGATTCGCGGAGGCAGCGATCTGGTGAGTCTTTACTTTTTTTCTGCGTTTCTTTTGTCGGGTCTTCCCTCCCCCCTTGGTTCGTGTCTTGGGGGTTGAGGTTAGTTATTGCCCGTGACCGGAGTTGGTCGATGTGTCGCTTCCAGGCTCGCCCATCGACGGTTTGGAGCCGGTACGACCGTGGGCCTGTGGTTTGTGTTATGACGGCTGGGATCCATAGGGGTTCCCCTGTCATATTTTTAGCGTAAACCCAGTCGCCCGGTTGAAAAGTCCGGTACCTGGAGCTTGAGTCCGGGGGTCGCTCCGGGTTATATGTGGGGTGTAGACGATCGAGTGGTGACCGCAGCTTCCTGCCCATCAGGAGCTCTGCAGGGCTTTTGTTTGTTGTGGTGTTAGGTGTGATGTGTTGTATGAAAAGTAGTTTATTAATTTTTTCGTTGATCTCCCCGTGGTCCATTTTCCGGAGGGTCTTTTTTGTAAATTGGACCATCCGTTCCGCCCTACCGTTCGCCGCCGGATGCGCCGGTGCTGTCAATGCGTGGCGGATACCTTTCTCAGCCAGGAAGCGTTCAAATTCGATTGATGTGAATTGGGGCCCGTTGTCTGAGACAACTACGTCTGGGAGGCCATGTGTCGAGAATAGTTTACAAAGTTCTTTAATGACAGCCTCCGTGGTGGTGGATTTCATGTCAGCCACCTCTAACCAGTTCGAGTATGCATCTACTGTGATTAAAAAAGTGTGTCCATTTGTGGGGCCAGCAAAATCTAAATGGATTCTGGACCAGGGTCCCCGTGGTATTTCCCAGTCCCGGGTGGGTGCTGCGGGTGGGCTGGATCTGGTTTCTTGGCACCGGTGGCACCTTGCAACCCATGTTTCAATTTGCTTATCCATCCCTGGCCACCAAGCGTAACTCCTGGCCAGGGCTTTTGTCCTGACGATGCCAGGATGCCCCTCATGTAACATTTCCAGAACTCTGCTTTGTAATTTGCACGGAATTACCACCCGATCTCCCCACAGGATGCAACCCCTTAACAGAGACAGTTCAGTCTGGCGCTGCCGGAATTTCTTAAAAGTCTCGTCAATGTCCTTTTCCGGCCAACCTTTCTCTAACCAATGCAAGACTTTCGCCAATTGTCTGTCCCTACTGGTTTCCCTGGCAATATCGGATGCGGTTATGGGCAGGCTTTCTATGCTCAGGGTGTTAGTTGTAGGAGCGGGGTCAGGTTCAGAGTCCGGCAAGGGCGAGCGGCTCAAAGCGTCCGCGTGTGAAATTTTCTTTCCTGGCTTGTGGAACAGTTCGTAGTTGTAGGCTGCCAGGAATTCAGACCACCTAGTCATGCGTGGTGACAAGATGTTTGGTGTGGCCCGATCCCCGGCGAGGATGCCCAGCAGTGGCTTATGGTCGGTGACTATCTTGAATGGGCGGCCGTACAGGTACTCATGGAAACGCTTGACGGCGGCAACTATAGCCAAAGCTTCTTTGTCCAGCTGGCTATAGTTCCGTTCTGGTTTTGTTAGCGTTCTGGAAAAAAATGCAATAGGCGCTTCTCTCTGGTCTGGGAGGGTATGGCTGAGGACAGCGCCGACGCCGTAGGGCGATGCGTCGCAAGTGACAGCTAAGGGTAAAGTCTCACTGAACTGTATTAGGACGGCGTCGGAGGTGAGGAGGTCTTTGGTTCTCTGAAAGGCGGCTTGTTCTCGTTTCCCCCAAGTCCATGCTGCCCTCTTGTCTAGGAGTCTATGCAAAGGCTCCGCCACCGTTGCCTTCTGAGGTAGGAAGACATTATAAAAATTTAGTAAACCTAGGAATGCTTGTAGTTCTGTTTTGGACCTCGGGGTGGGGGCTTCCTTGATGGCTTTAACCTTTTTAGTTGTAGGGTGGATGCCCTGTCTGTCTAGGAGGTAACCCAGAAATTCTATTTGCTGCGTACACAGTTGGCATTTTTCGCGTTTGACTTTAAGTCCTGTCTCTTTAAATTTTGTCAAGACTTGTCTTAAACGGTTCTCTAATTCGGCTTCGTTTGGCGCCGCGATTAACACGTCATCGAAATAGGGCACCACCCCCTTGATGCCCTGTAGTAAACGTTCCATTAGACTTTGAAAAATGCCTGGTGCCACGCTGACTCCGAATTGGAGTCTGTTGCACTTGAAGGCCCCCCGGTGTGTCACGATTGTTTGGGCTTCTGCCGTTTCTTCGTCCACAGGCAGTTGCTGGTATGCCTGGGCGAGGTCAAGCTTGGCAAAAAATTTTCCCCCTCCCAATGAGTGCAGTAAGTGTTGCACTATGGGCACTGGGTAGGCGCTTTGCTGTAGCGTGCTATTTAGGGTGGCCTTATAGTCCCCGCAAATCCTCACGGACCCGTCTGGCTTTACTGGGGTCACTATAGGGGTCTCCCATCTGGCGTGATCTATAGGTGTTAATACCCCTTGCTTGACGAGTTTGTTGATTTGTTCGTCAATTTTTGGTTTTAACGCAAAGGGTACCCTCCTAGGTTTAAGTCGCTTGGGGGAAACCCATGGGTCTAAGTCAAAGGAAATAGGGGGCCCCTTGTACTTGCCCAATCCTCCATCGAAGACCTCCTGGAACTCCTGGACTAACCGCTGTTCCCAGGCTTCCATGGAGACTTGGTTGACACCTGTCAATGCGATGTTCAGTGGGGCGAACCATTGCAGGCCAAGCAAGCTCGGGCGGTCACGATCGACTATCGTGAGTGGAAGTTGTTCGGTTTGGCCTTTGTAGGTTATGCTAAAGTTTTTGGTGCCCACCACTGGCACGCGATTACCCTGATAGTCCCTTATGATGATTTTCTGGGCGGGTACATTTTCCTTCTGCAGGGTGGGCACTAGTTTTTTTATTTCGCGCCATGCAATCATGGAAAGGTAGGACCCGGAGTCCACTTCCATCTTGCAAGGCCGGCCTTCGATGTAGACTTCAACGTATATCTTTCTGGCGCCGTCGGAGATGGCATGGCCGATTGTCACCGTCTGGTGGGTTTCTTCTTTCCGCCGACCGTCGCCGCTTCTCTGGGATCTTTGCTTCTGGTCCCATCTGCCTGCTGGCTGGCGCTCTCTGGTTCTTGGCGGGCTCTCTCTCCTTCTATCCTGCTGCTCCCATTTTGGCGGGCTGCGGGTCTTCTTTTGGCGGCAAACTCGGGCGATGTGGCCCCTTCGGTCACAATGCCTGCAGACCGCGTCAAAGAAACGGCATTCAGACCTGGGGTGGTCGCCGCCGCACCCTGCGCAGTTGGTCCTCGACCTGCGACTGTTTTGGCTTCGCTGGTTTCCGCGACCCGCCTGCACGCGATGTGTGTCCTCCTCATCGTCTGAAATGCTGGAGGCTGACTGGTAACCGCCGTAGTGTGCGGCCGCTTCGATTCTTGCATCGGCCGACCTTGCGGGGTTGTTGTTGTTCGCGCCTTTTGCCTCGGCTCTCCGCATGGTGTCTGCTGACGTGCGGGTTGCTTCTGCGGCTGCGGCTGCGGTGATGGCATCGGCGAGGCTGATGTCGCCTTTGGCCATAAGTCGGCTCTGGAGTGTCGGATCCCAAAGTCCTAGCACGAAACGGTCTCTTATGAGACTGTTCAATCCCTCAAACTCACAGAGCCCGCCTAGGCGCCTTAATTCAGCGACGAAGTCGCTCAGTTTCTCGTCCGGTCTTTGACATCTCCGGTAAAATTCGTTCCGCCGAATTAGGATGGGGACCTCGGGGGCGTAGTGGCGCTTTAGTATGGGTTCGAGGACGTCCCAATCCATGGCAGTCGCGTCTGCCGGTTTGGCCAATGCCTTGGCCATCTGGAAAACCTCTGGTCCACAATGCGTCAGGAACACGGCGCGTTTTAGCGGGCCCGGGGCGTCCTTCATGCCGGCACACTCTAAATACATCCGGAATCTGTCTGAGTAGGACTCCCAGTCCTCGGCGGCGGGGTTGAAGGGGGCGGGCGGTGCTATTTTCGCCATTTCGTTGTCGCAAGTTCGTCTATGGACACGGGGTTCGGTTCAGGGGCGAGATCCCACCTTCGTCGCCAGTGTCGTGTCCGAAAAGAAGGCTCTGAGGCAGTGACTATCAGTAACAGCTCTTTTATTGAAGACGTGAACCGAACCGGCAAAAGAGAAAAAGCCTCCGGCTTTTATACTCTTTTGCCGCGGCGGCCGCGGCCAATGGCAGCGATTCAAGTCTCCCGCTCTTGGTTTCAGCCAATCGCGGGAGACTTCAATCGGGCCAATCGGCGCGGCTCGCCTGGCCAATTAGAAATCCCTGCGCCTTAGCCAATCAAGGCGCAGGGATTTCGAGCAGTCCATTTTTAGTACATAACAGATGCGGGGTAGAAAATTCAACAGATCAAACCAACGGCACGAAAGTAAAAGCAATTTTATCAAAATTTTTGCTGGAAATGGCTGCCATCATGCTGTAATTAATGGCACTTACTTTCTTTCGGCTCAATGTTTCCTGTGATCCCAGCCAGGATGGCTTCTAAGCCATGATATGTGGCTTGATCCGTACTCAATCAACCATGCTCAGGGCAGTATGTGAATGCTAGTCTGAATGTTTTAGGCTTCTACTTTCAGCCAGTAATTCATCCATTCTTTCATTGAAAAGCACATAACAGTGAAAATGAAAAGCTAGTTAGTTATTTAGCATGTTGGCTAAAAGCTTAGAGCCATGTTTCTCAACTTGTGGCAAGTTTTAAGATAAGTGAGCCATGGGAATTCTGGGAGCTGAAGCCCCCTTTATCTTAAAGGTGCTAAACTTGAGAAACACTGGCTTAGAGGAAAGAAAGAAAAATAAATGCAAGAAATAGGTAAAGAATAGAAACTTCCAGTCTCAGCACTTATTTTTAGTCACATTGGACAGCCAGTACTTCTCTAATAAGTATTCCATCTGGCATAAATCTCAGTTTGTTTTCTTTCTCAAGTTATTCATACCGAAACCTGCTGGGTACTAGAATGTGTTCCCTCTTGGCTGCACAATAGCACATTCCTCAAGCAGTAAGTTTACCCAGCGTTGCCCTCTAAAGCACCTCAAGCGATTTACATGCCTGTGTTGGCACATTTTCGCAACACTCTGCCCACTCTTGGATCAAAGCCGCTGAGTTTGCAGGCTGTGTATTTGGCACAATGCAGTTTCTTAGGGAACCATTCAATACAAGATATGCGTGCACCAAGACAGAATCCATATATGGCTAACAGCATTGTGCAGTTCTGGGCCTGGGTTTTCCCACCTCAGACGTAACCCTGCTTTGCTTACCTACAGTTTACAGGATAAAGTAAACCGGATGGGCTTCGCAGCATATGTTCAACTGCAAACTGTGGACTAAACTAAGGAGCACCTACACTTATGTGTACCTTCTGTGCAGCAGCACAAGGCAATGCTCATCAACCAAAGAGGCAGCTGACGCAGCAACTGGTGGCAAAATGGCCAGCCCAGCTGTTTTTGTCCCTTATATCAGAGGGAGGGGGGCATAAAATGAACATGCCCTCCCCATCTTTTAGGCAAGCTGAGATTTGCCAGGGAACATGTGCTTCTGAATGTTGCGCCATCACAACAAGGACTTTGAGGCCAAGATCTTGAAAGAGAGTCCAAAAGCAAGCAACATAGTTAGGGAGCATTTACTCCACTTCAAAGCAAGCATGGCTTACTTCCCGGGGAGTAGTGCTTGTGTGATATGTGGGGTTCAAACAGAAATCGTAATAGCAGACTCCTGTCCTTAAACCCCCAGTATTTTTAAATATAGGGACGCTCAGGTGACTCAGTGGCTAAGACACTGAGCTTGTCGATCAGAAAGCTGGCAGTTCAAATCCCTAGCACTGTGTAATGGGGTATTGGAAGATTTGAATTGTGCTAGAGTCTCAAGGATGACTAGGAATGTAAGTGGGGCTGTTTGGCAACAGGAAGTGTTTTAAAGAAGTGCCTTGTTTGTTCCTTTGTTTATTCAACAAATTTATAAAGCCTTCTTCCGGAATGTGTTTTGGTTTCCCGGTCTATTCTAAAGCCCCTGTCGCATAATATCCCATTTCATTTACCAGCCAAAGTCTGTCTTGTTTGAGTTTCTGTGGCCAGAGAAGATCAACCATATGTTATCAGCTGTTGAGCCGTAGTAGAGAACATATAGTCCTTGACTTACAACCATTCCTTGCAAGACAGTTCAAAATGACAACGACGCTGAAAAAAAGGGACTGATGACAGTTTTCCTACACTGGCAGCATTCCGTACTATTCTGACCCAAACCTTGTTCCAAGGAAACAAACACGAAACAGAAGTAACAGCAAAACCTTTTAATGATTCTTTATGAAGTCTGTTCCTTCAGGCTGTTTCAAACTCTGTCTCTGATAAGAACAAGCCTTGTCAAGGATGTGCAAGGCTGCCAAAAACACCAGATAAAGTTATTAAGAAATATTTCAAACACAAAGGGTCTCCAAACACCAACCAAGATATTTCAAACGTCCACCAGGCCTGAGTGTAAAAAAATTCTTTGCTTCTTGCAAAGAACTTCAGTTTTTCAGCTGGCTTTTATCTCTTAAGGGAGGGGCCATCACCTTGCAGCCTTACTCCCGAGTCGCCTGTGCTGCTGCATCTCTTTCCTTCGAGCAGCCCTGCATGCACATACACTGGGTACAGACTCCTCGGGGACCTCTTCATCACTGCTGCCAGCCTCCACAATCTCCAAAGGCAGCATTCCACTCCCTGATGGTCCTGACCCCATCCCTGCGTCACACGCAGGCCCCACATTGGAGTCCTCGCTCTCCGAGGCCTCAGCCATCTGCACCTGCTGCCAGTGAACCACAACACGTGGTCACGGGATCAAAATTCCAATGCTTTTGGCAACTGGCCTGGATTTATGACAGCTGCAGTGCCCCATGTCATGCAGCCCCCTTTTGCGACCAAGCGAAGTCAGCGGGGAATCCAGATTCCCTTCACAACTGTGATGCTAACTTAACAGCCGCAGCGATTCCCTTAACAACGGTGGCCAGGAAAGGTCATAAAATGGAATGAAATTCATGTCATGGTGGAAATTCAGGGCTCAATTGTGATCCTAAGTCGAAGAGTGCCTGTACCCCTCTCCTATGCTCTTCATACTAACTGATAATCTTGATTCTAAGCTATCGCTAGAGCCAGGGTGGGCTGCTACGGGTTCGTCCAGGTTCCAGGGAACCCATAGCTAATGTTATGGCCGGTTCAGGGGAACCGCCAAATCCCACCCCTGGCTGGCCCCGCCCACCCCATCCTGCCCTTCCCACCCCAGCCATCCCAGGAGTCTCTGCACGGCTGTGAGGTAAGTGCCGACCCCACACAGAGGCTCGGGTAGGGCAAAAAATGGCCTTCCCAGAGGTTTTGGAAGAAATGGGCTTGTTTCTGGCCTCTGGATAGTCTCCAGAGCCCGGGGGAGGCAGTTTTTACTCTCCCAGAGGCTCGAGGAAAGCCTCCGGAGCCCGGGGAATATGAACCCCCCTCCCGGCCATGATGCAGGAGGCCGACTAGGCCACGCCCACCATGGTCACGCCCACCCAGCAACCTGGCTGAGAAGCTGTTGATGAAATTTTTGAAATCCACCCCTGGCTACAGCCCAGGAGTACCAAGAAGCACCAAGGAACAAAATCGAGTCGGCCTAACACTGAAGGGATCCGTGTGACCAGTTGGCCAGAGGCCCAAAGTCGGACGATGGGCTCTTAAAAACGGACCGAATGATGTTGCCTTCTGCCATTCGCAATGGAAATACCTCATTTGCTGGATGCTTCACAGCCGCGTTCAAGAGGGGGAGAGGAGGAAAAAGGGAGGAGGAGAAGAAAGCAAGAGTGACTCACCCTGTTACAGGAATGAAGGAGAGGGCTGGAGAGTAACAAGAGGACTCAGAAAGAGGAGTTTGGTTCTGGAGACGAGAGTGGGCAGCGGAAGTCAGCCGTCCTTTGGAGAAAGAATTTTGTTGCTTCCAGAGAATAACAAGGCCCAAAGACTACACTTCTGCCTCTGCTTGAAGATAACAAAATCAAAACTGCAGATCTTGATCATCTGTCGTCATTTCTTTTTTTTTTCTTTATTTCTATTCTGTTCAGGCTGCATGCTGACCAGATTACTTTTACTTGTTCTGGTTAGGACAGAATCCCTCTTTTCTGGACCGAATCAACAGAAACGTTTCTTCATCCTGGGAATGCTTTTCTTTGGGGGGGGGGGAGGGGGAAATGAAGGCATAATAAGGCTTAATTTAGCTTGAAATAAACATTGCCCACTTGGATTGTAGAGACCTAACTGTGGTTTAGCAGTGATTCCTTGGTGATCTTTCTTCTTCTGCCTCCAGGGAAGAAAAATTAACTGTGAGAGGGAGCTTGGAGTCTTAGTGGACAACCAGCTAAATATGAGCCAGCAGTGTCCAAAAAAGCCAATGCAATCCTAAATTGTATTAACAGAGGGATACAATTGAGATCAAGTGAGGTACTAATACCACTCTGTAAAGCCTTAGTAAGAGTACTGAATCCAGTTTTGGTCATCACATTGTAAAAAAGATGTTGAGACTTAGAAAAAGTACAGAGAAGAGCAACTAGGAGGATTAGGGGACAGGAGGCTAAAACATACAACAAACGGTTGCAGGAACTGGGCTTGGCTGGTCTAGTAAAGAGAAGGACCAGGGGAGACATGACAGCAGTCTTCCAATATTTGAGGGGCTGCCACAGAGTGGAGTGGAGGGTCAAGCTATTCCCCAAAGTACCTGAAGGCCAGATAAGGAATAATGGATGGAAACTGAACAAGGAGAGATTCAACCTGGAAATAAGGAGGAATTTTCTGATAGTGAGAACAATCAACCCATGGAACAGTTTGTCCTCGGAAATTGTGGGAGCTTCATCACTTGAGACTTTCAAGAAGAGATTGGACTGCCATCTGGCAGAAATGGTGTAAGGTTTCCAGCTTGGGCGGGGGGGTTGGACTAGATGACCTACAAGGTCCCTTCCAGCTCTGATTATCTGTTAATCTGTTAAATCCAGATTAGAAACAGAGGAGTCATTGTTCAAAAGTACAGCCAGGAATCTCAAGTCAGGTTTCTGCCATCCCATTGATTAATTATAGCAGTTTGAGGATCCTATAGCTGTAAGGTTAGTTTGGCATTTTTCAGAGGCAACATCTGGAGTTTCTCTTTTTTTTTCTCTCTCTCTCTTTTGAAGACGTTTTGCTTCTCATCCAAGAAGCTTCAGCACTGACAGGATAGTGGATAGTAGACAGGATAGTAGTCAGAGCTGAAGAAGCTTCCTGAATGAGAAGAGAAACGTCTTCAAAGAAAAACCAGGAAGTCCGGCTACCTCCTGAAGAAGCACCCTTGGGATAGCCATGACCTGGATGATGGAGAATCTCTACAAACCTCAAGTGGCCATTTTCTTTCCATCACCTTCAGTAGGGAAGAAGATGTGGAATGATGGCCAATCGCAGCCAAATTTATTCCAATTTCTTTGACTGCTGTGAGCCACCCAACTGTTGTTGAGTGTCACGAGGTATACAAGGGTTGGAAGGATTCTTGGAGGTCTTCTAGCCCAACCCCTGCTCAAGAAGAAGACCCTATACCAGGGGTCTTCAAAACTTGACAGCTTTAAGACTTGTGGACTTCAACTCCCAGAATTCCTCCTCCAGTCACGTTAGCTCAGGGAATTGTGGGAGTTGGAAGTCCACAAGTCTTAAAGCTGTCAAGTTTTGAAGACCCTTGCCCATTCTGAACAGATGGCTGTCAGTCTCATCTCCTCCAGGGGTGGCCCGTCTACAAATTCAGGTGCCAAATTGTTCCACTGATTGCTTAACCCCCCCCCCCCACACACAAAACCCGATTCACTGTTCAATAAACAAGTTTTTAATAAAATATTCCCATTTTGTAGCTGCAGCGGCAACTACTTCTCTTGAAGATGTTTCACTTCTTATCCCAGAAAGCTTCTTCAGCTCTGGCAGGATAGTGGCTAGTAGACAAGATAGTAGTCAGAGCTGAAGAAGCTTCCTGGACGAGAAGCGAAACGTCTTCAGAGAAAAACCCGGAAGTCCAGTGGCCTCTTTAAAAAAAAGAAAAAGAAAAGGCACCTTTGGGACCAAATAACAACACCGGGGAAAGCGGGTTGGTAGAAGTCCCACGGCCTGTTCACGCAAGTCCGTGGCACCTTCGCCTTGCGCCTTCCGTGCCCACCGACCTGCGTGCTCGGCGGGACCCCACGACGCCCAGCTCGGGATCCCTTTTGCCCAGCAGGCGCCACGCAGGCCGTTCCCTCCCGCTCCACCCCGCTTAGTGCCCAGAAAACCCCGCCCGGGGGGGAAGCTCCACCCCGCCTCTTGCTCGCTCCTTCGCTCGCTTCTCCCGACGCTTCTTCCTCCGGCTCCTCCCCGGCTGGATCGCTGGGTGGGCGGCTGGCCGTCGGGAGGTGAACGCAGCAGCGGCCTCGGCCCCGCCGGGACTGACCGCGCAGCTCCGGAGACGCTTCGCAGCCATGTAAGCGCGGGGTCCGGGGCGGGGGGGGGGGACGTTCCAGGGCGCCCAGAGCTCCGCGGCTTCCTCGGCGCGCTTCCCCCGAGAGGGGCTACCGGGAGCCCCGGTGGGGACCCTGCCCGCCAGCCTCTGGGCCCCCGCCGCAGGAACGGGCGCTGCGATCCCCGCTTGCTTCGCTCCGGCGGCACACGGCCCCCCACCCCGCCCCCATTTCCCTGGGCCACGCTGGCTGGGGAGGTTGAGCGGCGGAGCCCGAGCCATGCGGAGGGCGCTCGGTTGCTGGGAGGCGGCCGGCGCTTGTCCCAGGGCCCTTGGCCTTTTTTCTCTCCCTTTTCCTCCTCTTCTCCTTCCTCTCCTTGTCCTCCTCCTCTCTCCTTCCCTCTCTCCTCCTCCTCTTTTTCTTCTCCTTTTCCTTCTCTCCTCCTCTCCTTCTCCTTCTCCCTTCCTTTCCTTCTCCTCTTCTTCTTCTCCTTCCTCTCCTTGTCCTCCTCCTCCTCCTCTCTTCTTCCCTCTCTCCTCTTTCTCCTCCTCTTCTCCTCCTCCTTTTCCTTCTCTCCTCCTCCTCCTCTCCTCCCCTTCTTCTCCTTCTCCCTTCCTCTCCTTCTCCTCTTCTTCTTCTCCTTCTCCTGCCTCTCCTTGTCCTCCTCCTCCTCTCTTCTTCCCTCTCTCCTCCTTCTCCTCCTTCTCCTCCTTTTCCTTCTCTCCTCCTCCTCTCCTCCCCTTCTTCTCCTTCTCTCTTCCTCCTCCTCTCTTCCTCCCCTTCTTCTCCTGCTTCTCCTCCTCTCCTTTTCCTTCTCTCCTCCTTCTCCTCCTCTCCTTCTTCCCGTTTCTCCTCCTCCTCCTCCTCCTGCTTCTCCTTGTCCTCCTCTTCTCTCCTCCTTTTCCTTCACCTCCTCCTCCTCCTCTCCTTCTTCTCCTTCCCCTGCTCCTCCTCCTCTCCTTCTCTCTTCCTCTCTTTGGTGGGCTTGAAAAGTGAGCCTTCCTGATCTCTTCTGCAGGAACAGCGCCAGGATGGAGGGACTAAGGCACAAGTTGACAGGGGTTGAGACAGCGCACCGAGGAGCTCCAAGCCCCCGTTTGCAAGCTTTGGTGGGGAGGGGCCTGGTTTTAGGGTCTGGTGGCTCCCCCCCCCCCCCCCAAGTCGGAATGGCCTTCATTTTTGCTTTTGGAGTTTGCAAAATGAAGGGATCTGTGTCGCCTAATAGAATGAAGATGGTGATTATTTGGGATCTGTAGAACTTTCCCTTTGAATTGGGACTTTGAAGGGGTTTTCCCTGGAAGGATCATCTGGAAGGATTATTAGGTCTGTTAGAAAAACATAGTTTGATACTTTCATAGATACATCAATAAAGTGGTATTGAACTGTTGGAAAATCCTCTTCCGCTCTGTGAGGCTTTCTCTGTTTCTCATCCGTTTCTCCATTGACTCCAATGGAGTCTGAACGATTATTCCATCGTCCATGACTAATGATAAACTGCATAGCAGCCGCTGACAAAAATAAGTTCTTTTTTTTTTAAAGCCAGTCTTATTTACTCCCTCAAATGCTCATAATAAAGCTAATCTAGGGTCCAGCTAGCATACAAGTAGTCCTTAACTTATGACCACAATCAAGCCCAACATTTATATTACTAAATGAGGCATAGAGAGTATCTTAACTTACTGCACCTCTGTATGGTTTGCCAGTTGACCAGGGGCAGATAGGACAGCACTCCAGAGGGTTAATGTCATTGCCCAGAAAATCATGGGTTGCCCTCTCCCCTTTTTGGAAGAGCTTCATAGCTCCTGCTGCCTTAAGAAAGTTCGAAACATCCCCAAAGATCCATCTCATCCTGGGAACCCTTTTTTTGAACTATTACCATCTGGCAGACGGTACAGGATAATTAAAAACAAGGACAAATAGGCTGAAAAACAGCTTTTATCCCAGGGCAACAGCTCTGTTCAATTCTACTGTGTAGTGCAATATTAATGCAATATCAGGGGTTTTCTATTCAAAGTATAGAATATGAAGGATGTGTGTTTGTGTTTTATTTTCATAGTCATAATGTACACTGAAGATGGTATTTAATTTCATTGTATGAGGTGCGATAACAGTAAAGTAAAGTAAAGTAAACATTTGTTAACTGGGTTTTGTGCCCTGTTTTATGATTTTTCTTGCCAGAGTTGTTAAATGAATCATTGCAGCTGTAAGTTGAATTGCCGTCAGTAAGACAGTTATTAAGTGAATCTGGCTTCTCCAATGGACTTTGCTTGTCAGAAGGTTGCAAAAGGGGATCATGTGACCCCTGGACACTGCAACTGTTGTAAATACGAGTCAGTTGCCAAGCGTTCAAATTTTGATCACACGGCCATGGGGATGTGGTTGTGGTCGTACGTGTGAAAAACCGCCGTAAGTCACTTTTTTCAGTGCTGTTGTAACTTTGAACGGTCGCTCAATGAGCTGTTGTAAGTCAAGTACTATCTATAGTATCTTCATTAGGTATTTATTTTCCTTATTAAAGTAAAAGCTTTTCGGAAATATAGTGTGCTTTGTACAACATGCTGCGAGGATGTGGATTTCCCACAACAGGGAACCAGATAGCACCACAACCCAACTTTTTTTTCCAATCTGGTGTGTGATGTGAACTCACCCAGGCCTTTTCTCTTCCTTTACCCTGTGTTCAAATTTGGAGTTGGAAAATGTTATTCTTTCCAAAGAGGCAAAAGCATGTAACAAAGTTGCTCCTTTGTTTTTGTTGTAAATTTGTGGTGACTGCCAAAGATATGCAATGTAGAGATGTTTTTGTTTCTGTGGACCAGAGGTCTCCAAGCTTGGCAACTTTAAGACTTGTGGACTTCAACTCCCAGAATTCTGTTCTGTTCTATTTTCTATTCTATTCTATTGTATTCTATTCTATTTTATTCTATTCTCTATTCTCTATTCAATATTCTATTCTACTCTTTCCTATTCTATTCTAAATCTTATTCTATTCTAAATCTTATTCTATTCTAAATCTTATTCTATTCTATTCTATTCTATTCTATTCTATTCTATTCTATTCTATTCTATTCTATTCTATTCTATTCTAAGGACTGCCTGCAGTTGCCCAGTGTTGCTTAGTAAAGATGACTTGTCTTGAACGCAAGAATAAAAGGAGTATGTCAAAATGAAAAGCGTTAACAAGAATTTATAACTAATTGGAACAGTTCACCCTTGACTTTATAAATAATTGAACAAAATCTAATGCTTTAAGATCTCATGTGCCAAGAAATCCCAGCTTTGAATGTGGCAAAATTATATAATCCATAAAATGGTTTCCAAGTGACACTGAAATTAAACAAGATAGATTTGCAACACGTTTCTATGCAGAAAGAGGCAGCCTTGAAGTTCTATTTTGTGTCAGGCACAAAATGTACCTCAGAGGGCTCCAAACTTGGCAACTTTAAGACTGGTGGACTTCAACTCCCAGAATTCCTCAGCCAGCAAAGTTGCCAAGTTTGGGGACCCCTGCTGTAGACAGTGCTCTGTGTATGTTCAGAAACTCTTGCTTTATTGCATTGTGAGTCCCTGGGGCTGAATCCCTTGTTTGGAGCATGGGTTTTAGAAAGGGATCTCTCTGAATTGGTATTTGTACAGGATGTGTTTCATGAACAAAGGGAGGAGATGGCAGGTGTCTGTGATGTTAGCTATAAAAATGGTGTGGTGATGGGAGGCAGAGAGAGAATGAGACGGAGTGGCTGGTCTTGAGTTTTTGGCTGGCCTCACACATCCTGCTGAATCACGGTTACTGAATAAACTGCAATTGGCTGGGTTTTCACAACACAATAAACAAAGGGAGGTTCACCGTTCCAAGTAACACCAAGCCATGAAGAACCCCTCTTGAGGATAAATATAACCACTCCAAGGAAGAAAATTATGGAACCCATCGAGAAGAATATTTTGTAGCTCAGGGTTGAAATGAGGGGTCCTTGATGATCTCTGAGCTTGGGTTGTTTTCTTGCAAAGCAGGGGATTGGACTAGAAGACCTCCAAGGCAGGGGTGGGATGCAAATGTTTTTACTACCGGTTCTGTGGGCATGGCTGGGTGGGCGTGGCCATGTGGTTGGCTGGGTGTGGCCTTTTTTGCAGCATTCCCTCCTCTGCTTGTCCCTTTTTGCCTCCTGGGCAAAGCAGTAAAACAGTGAGGGGGATCCCGGAACAGCTGATCATCGGAACAGCTGATCGTTGGGAGACGGGAAAAGGAAATACTGGTTTGGCTGAACTGATAGCTGTTTTTTTACTACCGGTTCAGCTGAACAGTAGCCTTTTTTTTTTTTAACTACCTGCTTGCTTGAACCAGCCTGAACCGTTAGAATACCACCACTGCTCCAAGGTCCCTTCCTATTCTATTCTATTCTATTCTATTCTATTCTATTCTATTCTATTCTATTCTATTCTACTCTACTCTACTCTACTCTACTCTACTCTACTCTACTCTACTCTACTCTACGATATTTTATTACCAAACTAGATATCATCATTAGTGCTGTTGTGATACAACTTCCATAAATTAAATGTTTGGATACATAACCCACCCACCCCCCAGCCTGTCTGTTGTGGGAAGTGATCTTCTAACTTTGCCATGCAGACTCCTTGAAGTGATCAATGACTTTGCAAAGGATTCATTTAGATTAAAGTTGAGTGAAAAATACATCCGCTCCTTTTAATAATTAATAAAGAGAGGGGTGCATATTTGCAGTCCTGTAATTGCTCAGGGCAATTTGCAAGGCTAAGCCAAGCCAGGAGAAATTGTGAGAGATTTCTCACTGGGTGTGCGAGGCTGATCTTTTTTTAAAAAAAAAAAAAATATGATTTTTCTGCCTTTTCTCTAAGTTGCTTTGTGGCCTTTTGCGGGGTTCCTGACCTAGAGTGTGCAATAATCCCCTGTACTTTGGTGTTCTGATGTGTTCTTCGTTTTCCCGGTTTTGTGGCTTGAATGGCCAACCTCTTGAAGCACCTGGTGAAATGTCTACATCTTTGAAGCTTCTGGGGTCCTCAGGGAGAGTCCGTACCGCCTGGCTTGATTCATTTAGCCTGCCCCACAAAGAGGTTGGAATGGCTATTACCGTGATGGTAAACCTATGGCAGGTGGCACGCAGACCCATTTGTGTGGGCACATGACCCCCAGCTAAACTTACCTGCACTGTACATGTGTGCGCTTCTCAGCTGGTTTTCGGCCCATTTGAGGCCGTTTTCACCCTCCCGGAGGCTCAAAAACGGGCCTTCTGGAAATATCGGAGAGTGCTGTAATGGGCCTGTTTTCCGCCTCCAAAGGCTGCAGAGGCTTCCTTCGAGCCTCCGGGAGGGCCAAAACGGCCTCAAATGGACCGAAAATCAGCTGGGAGGTGCGTGTGTGTGAAGTACAGGTAAGGAGGCGGGGGTATTGTGCGTATATGCCAGAAGTGACGAAACAGAGCTAGTTTTCGGCCTGCAGAAGCCTTCCTCAAGCCTTTGGGAGGCTGAAAAAGGCCTCAAACGGGCCGAAAATCAGCTGTGAGCACGCACAGGCCCAGTGAGGTAAATTTGCCTGCAGCTCGCGTGCCGGCACATATGGCTCTGTGTGCCACCTGTGGCATGCGTGCTATAGGTTCGCCATCACGGTTATAGGGTCTCCTGCTTGAGCAGGGGGTTGGACTAGAAGACCTCCAAGGTCCCTTTCAACTCTTGTTATTTTAACTCAGAGACCACCAAGGGCCCCACAGTTCATCCCTAAGCTACAAGCATTCTCTTCTATCGGTACCCAAAGCCTTTTGCCTGGCTGTCAATTGGCTGTGACTGGCTCGCTACTTACCCCCCCCCGTCACCCCTTGCAACGTGTTCTGTGAAGGATGTAATTTTAAGCGTGGGTTTCACGGTATGAGGAGATTGGCAGGGTGTAATTTTCAGATGAAAGCCCTTTGGCATCCCTGCTGCTTGGCTTTCCAGCTTTGTACGTTTTTGCTGCGATTTTGATGCCAGAGCTGGCTCTTTGTGAGTCCTTGTTTCCTATATTTCCTGTCACCGGATGGACCATCCTAGAGAAATCTAGATGAAGCAGTTTGCCAATGAGTAAAAAGCACACTGCTCCTTTGTCTCTCATTAATCTAGAACAGTGTTTGTTCGTTTTTTCCCCACCCTTGGCAACTTGAAAACGTGCAAACTTCAACTCCCAGAATTCCTTAGCCAGCCATGCTGGCTTGGGGAATTCTAGGAGTTGAAGCCCCCACGTCTTCGAGCTGCCAAGGTAGAGATCTAGAATGAAGGAGTTATGAAAGCTCTAAGGTCTTGGAGGAAGACTTTGGGCGAAACATTGCATCTTGCAAAAGGAAAAGAGATCCACAGATATGCAAATGTAGTCCTAGGAGTAGAGATTCTCAATTACATCCTCCACCACCCTTCTTCTCTATCTAAATTGGTTGCTGTGGCCTTGTAACATTGGAGGCCTGCAAATTCAAACAGGGAGAAGGGGATGGCAGAGTCTGGTCTTTCTTCTCTTTCCAAGTTTTATTCTTTAGGAATTACTTTGCTGCTTTGCTTCTTCTGTACCTGGGGAATTAAAGTGAGTTGTCCTTTTGCTTTTAGTGGCTGTGTGGCAAAGTTCAAGATACGGAGATGGCCCTCTGACTTAGATGGACAATTACGAGAAAGACTGAGTCAATGTCTTTATGACTGTACTCTTCAGGTCTTCTTTCTTTCAACAGATTCATCTGTAGCTCACATCTTGCAAGCTTTCCTCTCTCCAGCTAGTTTATCTTAGAGAGGACTAACACCAGTGTGTTCATATCTGGTGACAACGTAGATTTTTCTTTTATAGATCACACATCCTACTTCTCCAGCCTGCTGGCTTATGTAATGGATTGAAACTAGTGTTTTTAAATTCCCAATCAATGTGGTTTTGGGGAGGTTGGTTCTTCAATCTGGGGGCTGAAGACTCAATGTTTCTGAAGGGTGTCAGTGTGGAGAAATTTCCCTGTGGTGTATTTAATCAATTAGCAATTTCTTAAAGAATATTACATATTTCCTACTGAAACTCATTGGAGGGCATGTAGTGTTCCCCCTTTCAACAGCAGGTGAATAGAATAGAATAGAATAGAACATAACACTTTATTCGCCAAGTGTGATTGGACACACAAGGAATTTGTCTTGGTGCAAATGCTCTCAGTGTACATAAAAGAAAAGATATATTCATCAAGAGTCGAGAATCATAAGGTACGACACTTAATGATAGTCATAGGGTACAATAAGCAATCAAATTATACTAGGAAACAGTCAATATAAATCGTAAGGATACAAGCGACAAAGTTACAGTCATAAGGTGGAGGAGATGGGTGAAAGGAAGGATGGGAGGATTAATAGTTATAGTAATAGTAATGCAGACTTTGTAATAGTTGAACAGTGTTGAGGGAATTATTTGTTTAGCAGAGTGATGGCTTTCGGGAAAAACTGTCCTTGTCTCTAGTTGTTCTGGTGTTCAGGACTCTATAGCGTCGTTTTGAGGGAAGGAGTTGAAACAGTTTATGTGCAGGATGTGAGGGGTCTGTAGATATTTTCACAGCCCTCTTTTTGACAGGTCCTCGATTGAAAGCAGGTTGGTAGTAATTGTTTTTTTCTGAAGTCCTAATTATCCTCTGAAATCTGTGCCTGTCCTGTTGGGTTGCAGAACCAAACCAGACAGTTATAGTGGTACAGATGACAGACTCAGTAATCCCTCTGTAGAACTGGATCAGCAGCTCCTTGGCAGTTGAGTTTTTGACTGTGTTCAGTTCCAGATTGTACATGAAACGAAGGAGAAATAGACCTGGACATCACTTGGAAGGATTGAAAAAGCTCAATATAGTAGGTCCTCAACTTAATGACCACGAAATTTTGGTGGCTAAGCGAGCCCTGGGTTGTGAGTTTTATCCTATTTTACAACCTTTCCTGCCAGAGTTGTTAAATGACATCGCTGCAGTTGATAAGTTAGTGACACGGCTGTAAAGTGAATCTTAATTCCCACATTGACTTTGTCAGAAGGTTGCAAGAGAGATTCTCATGACCCCAGGACACTGCAATCGTCATAAATATGAGTCAGTTGCCAAGCCTCCAAATTTGGATTACGTGACCCAGGGGATTCTGCAATGGTCATAACTGAAAAAGGCTCATAAATCACTTTTTTCACTGCCGTTGTAACTTGGAACAGTTACTAAAAGTCAAGGACTACCGGTATACTTTTAAGCAAATCTGTTTCCAGATGAGGTTCACCATGGCTTATTCAATCATTCTTTGTGGACTGTCTGCCTGAGATTGCCATCTATTTTTAATCTTATTGTTTCCTTCCTAATTGTTACTTGAGAAGACCCAATGGTCTTGCAAAGGATAGAAGACTGCCTTCCCAAGCACGGATATCTTTTCTTTTAGAGGACTATTTGCAGAAAAAGCAAATTTCAAATAATTGTTGAAAGAAACGTGCCCGCAGCTGCATAAACTGACCTTTTCTTTTTATCTTCTCTATATAACTGCTTTTAAAATAAGACTGAGCCAGTACAATATTTCGCAGCTGCCTTGGAACAATCTGGGAAGATATTTTGGCTCAGGCAGTGACATTTCTGTTCTTTCCAAAACCTCATCTGTGTCTACTTTCTTCAAGAAACAGAAAATAAAGACTCTCTGGGTTGAAGCTCAACTCTGAGTGAATTAACAGAACAGAGTCCACCCTTTTCCCCAGATATTTCTGGGATTGGAAACTTTCCAATCTAGCCTATGGGGGGGGGGGGTTTGGGGTTGTGTTCTATCCAATTTGCTAATTAGGTTCCCCATATCTCAGTAAAGACTTAATAGTAGAAATCCTAATATGAAATAGGGTGATGTGGTTACACCATGCAATTAATTTAGCAATGCAGGATGACAAAAAGACAAAAATCTTGTCTTGTAACCGATGAGAATCATTTAGATAAAATGACATTGTCTTTCATTGATTCAGTGTTTCTAAAATTCAGAACTAAGAAGAAAAACTTGTTTTTGGCAAAACCTAACAGTTTTGATAACTGAGAAACTTCATGGCTTCCATGCTGGTTGAAGTTGGGCTCCCTTTAGAAAGAGGTTAGAGAAACCATGCTTACCCCAGTGTAAATATTTCTTAATTCTTACAGATCTGCTGGTTTTACCTCAAATCTTCTAGGAATGCTGATATCCCCATAAGCTTCTTTTTCTGAGACCAAATTCACCTCCCAATAGTTAGGTTCATATATTTTGCGAAGAGAGCCAGTTTGGAGCAGTCTATGGAGCTTGTCAATCATCCAGTTCTTGGTTGTCCCAAAGGTGCTTTTTCAAGAGACAACAGGACTTCTTAGTTTTTTTTTTTTTCTTTAAAGATGTTTCGCTTCTCATCCAAGAAGCTTCTTCAACTTTTCTGCAGTCAGAGCTGAAGAAGCTTCATGGATGAGAAGCGAGATGTCTTCAAAGAAAAACTAGAAAATCCAGTTGCCTTTTGAAAAGGCACCTTTGAATTTGGTGCAGTGATTATTAATAAGGCATCAGGCTACAGTCTGGGAGACCATGAGTTCTAGTTCTGAAGTGAGCACAAAGCCAGCTGGAAGACCTTGGGCCAGCCCCTTTCTCTCAGCCCTGGAAAAGAGGCAACAGCAAGTCACTTCTGAAAATCCTTGTCAACAAAAGTGCAGGGGACTTGTCTTGGCCATCTTGGAGAATGTAACAAGATTGGACAGAAAAAATATATGTGCCAAGACATGGTTTGCTTACTTGTGGCTAGTTTTACCCAGTACATTAATCTATAAACCGTGGTATAGACATTGTAATGGCAAGATTCACAGTTTGAGCTAACTAATAATGGCTGGATTCATGCAACATGAATGAGTGAGATTTGTTATACAGGGATTATAATTTAAGTTGTGTGAACCCCAGTACTGATTTACTCAACAAGTCACAAGTTAAATTATAACAATGGGCCAATCAGATAAGTTGCACTTCCATTATATCATTCTAAAATCTGCCTCAAATTCTCAGAGCCAACTTTTTAAATTCAGATTTCTCCCGAAATAGCTCACTTGGGAAAAATCATTGGCTAACCTGTTAGTTCCCATGACAACAGATTACCAGGTAATTGACACATGTGGCAATCCCAGATATTGCTTGGGGCAATTCATTTATTAGCAATACTCAGAGCAGCGTAATAAGAAACGTAACAAAGAAGATCCTGTAAGACCAGCTGAGCTTTTTCCATAAATATGTTGAAGATGAGAAATGCCAAGGTTGGCCCAACATAATGGAACAATCTTGATTGGGCCTGTTGATTGGGCCTGTTGAAAGGTCAACATAACATTTGAAGGCTTCCCTAAGGAAATAATATTGCAAAAAAGAAAGGCAGAAAAATATCTCAGTCCCTTTAATCTTGGAAGACAGTATTATCTTCTTTTAAGGTTCTGGATATTAAGTGGCTCTCTGATGGATTTGAAAAAATAAGCTAAGGTAAATTCTTTCAAATCAGACTGGATTCCTGGCGACTTTATGGACCTATTCACATTGGGGGGAAAAATGAATGAAGATAAAAACAAGTGAAACTCTAAAAGGTCATCAAGTACCATCAGCCCTGCTGAGATTAAAGAGGCTTAGTTTGGTTTCAGCTCAATTAGGATTTAAACAGTCTTCCAGGTGGCTTTTCTGAACTAAAGAGATGTGACAAAGAAAGAGTTGGAGAACTCTGGGGCATAATTCCTATTCGTTTGAGGATTACTGAGGCTCCCCACTTCATGGGGAGAGGCAGGGATCATTCTGAATAGGGAAGTGAGTATTTTAAGAAGTAAAATTGATGCATTAAGTATTGGCAAGTCTTATAGAATCCATTTGGCCCCTAAACCTTGGAGCCCCCTGAAATATGTACAAATGGTTGGCTCCACTCTCTTTTGGGAAATTGCGGAGACCATGGAAAGACAACACATGGCCTCCAGACTGCAATCTTTTCACTATATCTTATCACAGGGGTCTTCAAACTTGACAACTTTAAGACTTGTGGACTTCAACTCCCTGAATCCCTCCTCCAGTCATGTTGGCTCAGGAATCCTGGGCGTTGAAGTCCACAAGTCTTAAACTTGCCAAGTTTGAAGACCCTTGTCTTAACATATCAACTCAACAGAGGAGATACTCCAGGCATTGGTAGATTTATCCTGATGGAAGTACAGAGAAAATCAGGCTAGTCCCTCACCCCAAGTATGCCTTCAATTTTGCTTTGCTAATCCACCAGTGCAGCAGATGGAAAAAATGGAGATGAGGAATCCTTGTTCTCAGACATATCAAAAAAAGATTCGACACAGAAATGGGATGAGGAAGGAGTATAATAGTTAGAAGGGACTTTGGGGGTCTTCTAGTCAACCTCCAAGACACTCTATACTAATGGTGGCTAATCTTTTTGGGCTCCTGTGCCAAAAATTGCGCTCTCTCACGTGCGTTCTCACATGCCAGCACCCAGAAGGCAATGCGCGCGCCCCCACGCCCCCTGCGCATGCGTGTGCAATCCCCACCACCACCGTTCCCTTACCTGAACTGTACTTCACAGCTGATTTTTTGGCTGGTTCTTTCAGCCTCCCAGAGGCTTGAAAAAAAACCCTCTGCAGGCTTTTCAGGATGAATAATAGGCCCGTTTTGTCACTTCCGGTATTACAGGAAGTGATGAAACAGGCCCACTAATGCTCCTGAAAATCCTGCAGAGGGTTTTTTTCAAGCCTCTGGGAGGCCGAAAAAGTCCTCAAACCAGCCAAAAAAATCAGCTGTGAGGCACGCCCATGCGCCGTGAGGTAATTTTGCCTGCAGCTTGCATGTGCCATAGGTTCGCCATCACAGCCTTTTACTATTTCAGACAAATGGCTGTCCAATCTCTTTTTAAAAACCTCCAGCGATGGAGGTCATTTCACTGATTAATTCAGTTGATGCAGCCTTCCAAGGTCAGTAAAATGAGGACTCAAGATTGTTGGGGACAGTATGCTGATTCCCTAAACAGGCTGAGAGAGGGCTGTAAAGCACTGTGAAGCGGTATATAAGTCTATGCGCTGCCGCCATTGATTTTCTCACCATCAGGAAATTCCTGCTTAGTTCTCGGTTGCTTCTCTCCTTGATGAGTTTCCATCCGTTGCTTCTTCTCCTGCCTTCAAGATGCTTTGGAGAATAAGTTGACCCTCTCTTCTTTGGGACAGCCCCTTGGAACCCTGCCTAAGCACCAATCCTTCCAGTTTGTAATTCTTGTCCCACTGAATGAACTGGCGCTCAAACGATTCAAGTAGCCTGATGAAATAGCCGTGGGCTGGAGAGGCAGCAGGCAACTTGAAATAGCTTGGCTTCTCTTCTTTCTTTTGGTTCATTTGCACCATGATGAAACGGACAACACCAGGCAACAGTTGCCTTCTGCTTTTAGAAGTAGCAGCTGGAGCTGGATTTTTCTCACATTCCTTCTGGTGTCTACTGGGGCTGGCTTCCCTTGTTTCCCAGGGCCAGATGCAGATTTTTTTTGCTTAGGTTGTAGATTCAAGGGGTGTCCAGCCTTGGCAACTTTAAGAGTTGTGGACTTCAAGCTGGCTGAGGAATTCTGGGAGTTGAATCCACAACTCTTAAAGTTGCCAAGGTTGGACACCCCTGCTCTAAAAGGACACAAATGACCAGCTGTCTACAAGGAATATAAATCCTTCCATTCCCCACTATCCAGTCAGAGCTGAAGAAGCTTCTTGGATGAGAAGTGAAACGTCTTCAAAGAAAAAAACCGGTAAGTTCAGTTGCCTCCCAAAAAAGCACCTTTGGGTCAACCATGACCTGGATGACTGAGAATCTCTATAGATGTTTAGGTGGCCTTGCCTTTAATGGCAGAAGCTATTGTAAAAGCTTCGTTCAAGATTTTGTGTACCTAGGCATGGAATTTCTTTCTTCTTTCTCAGGCGAAGCGTCAGAGGTTGTTCTAGGCCAATATTTTTCAACTTTGGCAACTTTAAGCTGTATGGACTTCAACTCCTGGAATTTCCCAGTCAGCATTGTTGAAGTCCATACAGCTTAAAGTTGTCAAAGTTGAACAATCGGGCCCTAAGCATTTTTAATTAATGATTCTTTCTCCAGGAACTCAGTGGCGTCATCTCATAACAGGGACTCTTGGCTGGAATAGAGAAGATACTTGATTGTCATTAACAAGCAACTGGAGTTAAAATGATGAAAATGAATTTCTGCAATAACAAAACGTTTAGTTCTGATAGGAGATGGAGGTTTCCTTTTCGTTGTGAGGAACTGCCTGCAGTCCCTTTCTCAGTCTGGCTGGTTGCTTGCTTGTTCTTCTGTTCATAAAATAGTCCTTTCTGGTCCCAGATTTCTTAACTTGCAAACTCAAACTCCCAACTGGTTGCCTGCTTTTTTCTAGAGCTGTGATGGCAAACCTATGGCATGCACACAAGCTGCAGGCAAACTTACTCACTGTGCATGCACATGCCTCACAGCTGATTTTTTTTTTTAATTGGTTTGTAGCCTTTTTTGGTCCCCCAGAGGCTTGGAAAAAGCCTCTGCAAGGCTTCTCAAGTTGAATTATAGGCCCGTTTTGTCACTTCCTGTAATACCGGAATACCACTGTGAGGCACAGTGCAGGTAAAGGGGTGGCATGTAGGGGGGAATTGCATGCGCAGGGGGCGTGCATTGCATTCTGGGTGCTGGCACACGAATGTGGTCATGCTGTTGTGCTCGCAATTTTTTGGCACAGGAGCCCCAAAAGGTTAGCCACCACTGTTCTAGAGGGTTGAACAATTGGTGGGGAAATGGGAAAGAAAGCATTGTTATTTTGTAATGGATGATAGTTCTTTACCTCCAGGTTGTACCATCCCATCTTTTGCAGTTTGTTCAGGTGGAGTTATAGACTACGATATACAACCCACCCTGTCCTCTGAAACCACAAGCATTTACTCAAGCCCTATGTCAGAGCATTGGCAGCATGACTACTCTTATGAGACAACCCAGGAGCAAAACACAGCACACAGAGACTTAGATGTTTAATAGTGGTTTATATACAAGACATATATACAGAAATATATGTGGTAGGCAAATACCTGACAAGCAGTCAATCTTCTTATCTCTATACGGAGAACTGTATAATGGATACATGACACAAGGGGAGAGAACATACCCTCTAATGGCTGCCTTTATATAGACACCTCTTAAAGAAGTAAAACTTCTGTGGATCCATTCTTCATCTTAAAAGGGCAATACCCACGCTATGCTTATTCATCCTTATTGCATCAGCCTTACATTGCGTCCGCTTTACCTTGCATCAGCTTTACAGCTGCTGGTCAGCTCTTAAATCTTAATACCCCAACACCCTAGAGAAGTTCTTAGCAGATGAAGGAACTTTTAAAACTAAGTTTCATATAGGTGGTGGAAACATACAGTACAGTGTGGTCCACTTTTGAGAGGTAGAAGGCCAAGCAAGAACTTATCTCGCTTATCTGTTTATTGTATTCCTGGCTCAGAATACAAATTATACCAAGGAACTGGCAGTATGACTCAAAATAGGTATGAACCGTGGTGGTGCAGTGGTTAGAATGCAGTGTTGCAAGCAAACTCTGTCCCACAGTCAAGGGTTCAATCCTGACTGGCTCAAGGTTGACTCAGCCTTCCATCTTTCCAAGGTCGGTAAAATAAGGTCCCAGATTGTTCAGAGCAAGATGCTGACTGTAAACCGCTTAGAGAGGTGTGAAGTGGTATATAAGTCTAAGGGCTATTGCTATGTAACACCCACTGCAAGGGGCTGTGTTATAGAACTATTTTGTACAGTTTACTGTGGTGTTTGTACCGTCTGTTCTGGTTACCATATGCTGAGTCAAGTTAGCAAAAGAAACATGTTGAAGTTGCATTTCCTCCCCAGTTGTCCGGGTGATGCCATCTGCTTCTTGCCTCTTGTATCGCTGTTAAATGTGGAAGAAAATGTCCATTCAAATTTCAGCCTAAAACTCACAGATCAAGTTGTTGAGGGAACTTACTCTGGATTTGAGGTTTCTTTGGAAACTTCGGATTTTCTGCTCCTGAGTTTTGGATGGCTCATTTCATAACTGGTTGATAGCGTGAGAAAACTGTGTTAAATTAAATTCCCTTGTCTGTGGAGATTCTCAGTCATCCAGGTCAGAATTGTCCCCAAGGTGCTTTTTCAAAAAGGCAGCTGGACGTTGCCTTGAAGATGTTTCGCTTCTTATCTAAGCTTCAAGATGGAAAGTGCAGCTGTGTTGACAGGCCAAGTTTCCCCTGTATCCTAAGTCCTGGACATTTAAAGCACATGATTGTTCCAGAGTTTTCTTCTGCAGGCTGGCTTAATTTGAAAGGCCTAACAGGAGAGAGTTTAGACACAGAACAGCCTGTACCCTGCCAATCGAGAATGCAAAGTTAATATTTGTCTAGCAAAAGTTAACTGCTTCTTCAATAACAAGATTTCTAGGCCGGCTGAGGTAAGACCATTCTGCAGCAGTTACCTAACAAGTACGACCTCAATGGATCAGGAGCGTAACGGCGCCTGCTAAGATACTGAAAAATGAGGCAGTCATAAAGAAAATATTAGACTGTGCAGAAATGGACAAGGTGACTCTAAAACTAAAAGATAAAAAGGAATCGACATATTATATAGTCCGGGATGCCTGGTATGCATGGCTTAAGAATAGGAAGAAAAACAATGTTGTGATTAAGTAAAGAATAGGAAATTATATATATATTGAATGTAGAATAAATAGAAATATATGATGAAAATATGTGATATGAATTTGGAATAAGAATAAGGAAAAGAATATATAATTGTATTAAGACAGTATGTATAGAAATGAGATAAAGAAATGTGAATGATGTCTTGACGTTGACACAATTATGTACATAATTTTATTTTATGTTTTTAAAACTTTTGAAAATTGAATAAAGTTTATTTTAAAAAAAATGAGGCAAAAGAGAAATTTAATTCCCCTGGTCACTGACTGGTCAGGGAAGGCCTCAAATGTGCAAGGCAGGGATGGAACTGGGAAAGGGGTTCCCCTCCCCCAGTGATGGGTTGCAAACAGCGGTGGGATTCAATTTTTTTACTACCGGTTCTGTGGGCGTGGCTTGGTGGGCGTGGCAGGGGAAGGAGACTGTAAACTCTCCAGTCAAGAGGTGGGATTTGCTGGTTCTCCGACTTACTCAAAATTTCCGCTACCGGTTCTCCAGAACTGGTCAGAACTCTGGTTGCAAAGTAGGTGGCCACCGGTTCAGTGAGCATGGCTTGGTGGGTGCGCTTTGCATGTGCATACACATGCCAAACATGAATATGAATATATTTAATTGGAGAACGTGATTGATGACACTCAGTCTGTGAATGTGCTCAGTTGGGGAATCTGATTGATGACACACCCGGGAGGAGGAGGAGGGAAACAGGGTCACAGGTGACTGTAAATTACGTATGCCAGAGTTGGCTTCATACAGGGCAGTGCCAGTATGTTGCCTCTAATAAATCCTTTGAAGTTTTTTGAACTTTGGCTCAAGAATCATGATTTAATTAGGGCAGTTGCTGGAATCCTGACAAGAAGATTGCTATCACATCACCCCTAGTCCTTCAGACAGTGGTACATGTGTGCATGTCAACATGGACCTATAATTACTTTAAAATTAAAATTAATAGTGGTAGTATTGTTGACATTTCGCAGGAAACCATTTTATGTCACCTGGGACTTTTTGGCTACTGCATTTTCAGGTGCACTTCCCAGTGACTTAGTGAGATCATAAAACTCTGTGAAAAAAAATGGAGAGTCTTGTCTCGGAGATCTTGAACAAGAATGCTGAAATCTCTTGGTGTTGGTACTCCAAATCTTGTAGGGATCAACAGAGGGTAGCAAGAAGAGCCATCACACCTTAAGCCCTGGGTTATCAATTCTTAGTATTGTCTTTCAGGAGGATGAGCCCTTTCTGCTGCTTGCAACTTGGAATATGAAAATAACCAGTTCCTGCATTTATTATGGACTCTGCTTTGTTCTTGGTACTGGAGGAAGATGCTTCGGTTGTTATACCTTACCAAAAGTTAGCATCCTTTTTCCGGCTAAATGAGGTCCTGGAACAGTGTATCGCTATTTCTAGGTTGTTAAAGATGCTGCTAATTGCACATAAGGAAGCTTGCTTAATGATGCTTTACTGATGCCCGTGACTTCCAGCTGCTAGGCATGTGTAACTCAGGAACAGTGTGGGTGGACTACGCCTTCAGAAATATGTTCAGCAGTTGTGTCTAGTTGTGTTTGGGCAGCGGGTTGTTGAAGCACCCTGTTTATCTTTCTGTAGTTCCAAGAGGGGAAAGGGAAAGAGAAAGAGAGAGAAATGAATGCAATGATGATATATGGATAATAGAAATAATAGAGATAGATGATAGAAGATAAATTATCTATCGATAGATGACAGACAGACAGACAGACTCCGCATTGGTGACAGAAAGAGCATCCGGCCATTAAAACACTGCTAGCTCCATTCAGTAGTCCAGACTCCACCCCGCAAGGGTTTATGTGGATTAATATTGTGAGTTCAATCCTAGGTAAAGACAGATATTTCTCTTTCTGGGCACAATAACAATATATCTGCTTCACATTGGTGACAGGAAGGGCATCCAGCCATTAAACTGTTAGCTCCATTCAGCTGTCCAAACTCCACCCTGCAAGGAATTATAGGGTTGTTAAAAGATGATGATGATGATAGATAATAGATTGATATAGAGATAAATGAGATAGGAGAGAGAGTTCTCTTCCTGCTCATATGAGAATCTTTTTATGACTGTTTACTTTCTGCTTTGGGTTGCTAAGTCTGCATGTGTGTTGTTGAGAGAGAGGTGGGTGAATGCTTATTTTTATTCACAAGTTAACGATCTAGTGTTCCTTGGCCAGGCTTGCCCCGGGGCCTCGATTTGGAAGCCAACTTGTCATCGGCCAGCCATGCACAAGTCACTTGGAGGCTGCCCATTGCCTAATCCTTGGCCTCGGTTCAGTTGTGTGTTTGTAACTGGCAAGTGTTGATTGTGTTCTGGTCTTTTCCGTTGAGTGTCCTTGAATTGGTCGCTGGTACCTTTCCTTTCGGCTTTTCTTCCCGCTGCATTTTTAAGAGAATACGGGTAGTTCTTGGCTTACAACCGTTCGTTTAGTGGCCATTCAAAATTAGAATGGCACTGAAAAAAGTGACTTATGACCATTTTTCACACGGGCATGGCAGCATCCCCACAGTCACGTGATCAAAGCTCAGGCGCTTGGCAAGTAGTTTATATTTTACGATGGTTGCAGTGTCCCCCGAGGTCACAAAAGGGACCCCCTTTTGCAACCTTCTGACAAGCAAAGCCAATGGGGAAACTGGATTCACTTAACAATGGTGTTACAAGCTGAACAATTGCAGCGATTCATTTAACAACGGTGGCAAGAAAAGCCGTAAAATGGGGCGAAACTCACTTAACAAATGTCTCACTTAGCCCCATAAAACCTGCGCTCAAATGTGGTTGTAAGGCCAAGGACTCCCTCTGTATAGTACCCTGATAGGAGTAAAATTCCAGCTGGGAGTCGTCGCTTGAAAGCAGAACAAAAAATAAATAAAAACGGAGGAGTAAACATTTCCATCTCTCCCACTTTGTAATAACTCACAATAAAAGTCTTGCAGTTGTGTATAAAGTTATCCCATGAGAATTTTATGGGTTTTGCTCTTAAATCAGGATGGACAAACTTTTGGGGTCACAGGCACATTTAAAAAAAAAAAAAAAAACCAGTCCAAATTCAGCAACCCAGAGCAAGCCCCTGAATTCGTACCCACTACGATCAGAGCATCAGAACAAATCAGCAGTGGCCCTGCAAGAGATGATCGAAGGGTGGAAATGTTTGGGTGCTTTTACGAAATGAGCCCAGTGAATATGGAATGACGCACCTACGTATCTCATCCCAAATTTCACCTGGGAGATTTGAGCCCATTGGAGAAGGAAGATAAATTATTTCCTGGAGACAGAATTCGATCCTAACTTATCGTCCCCATCCATGCTGAGGCTACTCAAATTCTTATGCCATGATAAAAATGCCAATTTCCCTCCCCTTTGTGTCTTCCAAGCTAGTTAAAGCTGATCCTCCAGCAAAGGCTACCAGGGTGCCTGAATTCAATGGGATGGGGGGATGGGTAGGTGTGTCCATCCTTGTTCTTCCATTCTAGCCCAATGTTGGTGCAGATAGTTGGAAAAATCTCAAGCAATCTTCCTTTAAGCCGCCTTCCTTTGTTAACGTTCCATGTGGTGTGACAGACGCCTCCGGGCCCTCTTCTCTTTTCTATCCGGGACGGATGGATGGGAAGTGGGAGATGTGGGAAGGAGGCGCTTCTCCTTAATTTCCTGTCTTTAATCACGTGGCTTTGGCCGGTTTCCATGGCGAAGGCAAGGAGGTGGGGTTGATGGACGCTCTGGAGCAAGAACGCTTGGAAGACTTCAGTGTTTTTACTCTGTCCATAGTGTGGAACAAAGGAAATACCACAGCTGGATCCTGACTCTTTCTCTCTCTCTCTCTCTCTCTCTTCCCCTTTCTGCTTTGCTCTTCCCTGGAGGACGTGGATATGTAAGTCTTCTCATCCCCATCTGCACCCAGCATCTGCATAACCTTTGGAAGGGCTGAATGCCTTCACAGGACAGGAGTTCTGGAATGATGGGATCCCTGGTTTTGATCCTTGCTTTCTTCTGAATGGCAATTCTAGCGTTGTACGCAGGGTCCGAGCTTGGAGCAGAGATGCTTCAGGAGCGGTGTGTACGTGTGCTTTGTGTGCAGAGGGTTGGTTTTGGAAGCAGACAAGTCCCAGGTGGTCATCTCTACCACCTGGAGGACACTGTCAACCTGGATAGGTGGAAAGCTTTTGTTGTGCTCTGCCTGGAGGGAATCCCTGTGGCATTTGGGATGTACTGTATGCAAACATCTTCCTGGTTTCTCTTGAATCCAGGTAAGGGCACAGGTGTGTCCAACAAAGGGGAGGGTGTTGGGTAGCAAAGAACTTGATCTATGTTTTTAAAATCAATCTTGGCATTTATTGACTTTTTTTTTAAAAAAAGCCCAGCCCATTGGATTCTAACAGCTTTTTCTTTCCACCTCCCCCTGGCAGGAAAGGGGACAAGATCTGCACCACTAAAAGAGTGGAAATCTCAACCTTTTTTTTTGTTGTTGCCAAAAGTGTTCAGTTGCACAATTGTCCTCTCAAAGGGTTTTTGTTTTCCTCCCTTCCTTCATTGGGGTCAGGAGAAAACTTATCTCAGTTTTGTAATTTCCGGTTTGCATTGATTTTAAAACCCAGTGACCGCTTATTCCTACAACCATGTTTCTGTGTTTTTCTTCCTCCTGAGCAGCCAGTTGAAGCTGATCAGAGTGAAGATGATTTGATTTTTTTCTTCTTCTTCTGGGCGACAGTAGATAAGATCAGATGATTTAGCCACCAAGTTTCCCTCATGGGGATTTGTGTTGGGTGGGGAAGCGAAATCCTGAGAGCAGACCAGTCTTCTCCATATCATGGACAGCTGATTTGGCCCAGTGGTGAAGACAGCAGGCTAGAAACTGAGAGTCCGTGAGTTCTAGTCCCACCTTGGGCATGGAAGCTGGCTGGGTGACCTTGGGCCAGTCACACAATCTCAGCCCGTCTCACCTCACAAGGTTGTTGTAGTAAGGAAAAAATGAGAGGAGGAAAGAGTATCAGATATGCTCACTGCCTTTAATTATTTATAAAAATAATAATAAAGGTGAGGTCTAAATAAATAAAACGAATAAATAAATAAATAAGTAAAGCATGGTTTTTCATGTCCATGTATCTAACTCTTCTGCCTTGGTGGTGGGAGGTTTGAAATGAGATCATATTGTCCATTGAATCGAGTCACACAGTAATTTGAATCCAAGATTTATTCACATTCAGGGTGTGGTTTGAATATGACAGTCCATTGCATCCTTTAATTCTTTTAATTTTTACACACTGTGTATAATTTTATTTAAAACTTTAAAAATGAAGGTGAAAGCAAATACAAACTAATACAGAGGAAGGAATAAAAAAAAAAGAGAAACCAGAGGCTAAAAGTGCAAGAAAGAAAGAAAAATAAGATAAAAGGAAAATAGAAGGGAAAGAAAATGATGTGAAGAAGTAGCTTTTGATCTTCCTTACAGCAGTTTTAAGGACAATCATAAATTTACCTCTTTCTTTAAAGTTGCATCACAGCTATCTTCTTTCTGTAATCTATCTTGGCTTAAATCAGAAGCACATTTTTTTTTCCTGTTTCATGAAAAAATAAAGTCCAGAGGAGGCTTCCAATCAGCTGTTTATCTTTTGTCTAAAACCAGCTCATCCTCGGTTCTCATAGAAACCGTTATTGCCTTTGTCCTGAATTCGGGGAAGGAAATATAAAACACAATGGTGATATGACGGACGTATTTCTGAAGGCAGAAAATCTCTCACCACGAGAAAAATCAGCACAGGGCCGGGAGAATGAGTGAAGGACGTGTTTGATCCACTATTTTGTTAAGGTCAAGGGAAATCTAACTATGGATATGTCAACATTTCAAGATTCAGGTCCCTTGGTGTGGTTTAAAGAAACATATGTTTCATTAGTGCTCTTGATCAGTGTAGACACCAGCCATCGTTTCACGCCGCTTATCAATCCCTGATGAACCATCATGTGTTATTGGGGCATGCTAATTTGGGCCTGAAGGGTGGGATCTTCCTGTGCAACCGTGTCATGTAGAGAATTAGAAGCCTGGTCAAGCAGTTCTCGGTTTTGAGGGGAACTTGGGGGATTGACTTGCCGAGATCCTCAGTTTGAATTTATGCTTAAAAGACCTGATATGGCAACTTTTAAGTGGAAAACAGAGTCTCTGAGTCTGGCGCATTTCTCACTGATACAGCAGGAGGTTCTTGGTCTTTCACTCCTGGGGAGATACAAGACTATCAGCTGCTGCATTTATAATCCTTACCGCATGGTTTCAAATGTGGCCTTCAGAAAATATTTTTTTTGCCACAGGTTTTTTTTTTTTGCCTATCCAAAGGGATAGGAGAGTGTGTGTGTGTGTGTGTGTGTGTGTGTGTATAGAGAGAGAGGGGGAAGAGAAAGAAAGAGAGAGAAAGAAAGAAAGGAAGGAAGGAAGGAAGAAAGAAAGAAAGAAAGAAAGAAAGAAAGAAAGAAAGAAAGAAAGAAAGAAAAGAAAGAAAGAAAGAAAGAAAGAAAGAAAGAAAGAAAGAAAGAAAGAAAGAAAGAAAGAAAGAAAGAAAGAAAGAAAGAAAGAAAGTGGGGGGAGGAGAGAGGTTCTTCTGAGGTTCTTTCAAAAAGAAACTGGACTGCCATCAGTCAGAAATGGTGTAGGGCAGCGGTCCACAAACTTGGCAACTTTAAGACTTGTGGACTTCAACCCCCAGAATTCCTGAGCTAACATAAGTGGAGGAGGAGTTCTGGGAGTTGAAGTCCACAAGTCTTAAAGCTGCCAAGTTTGAAGACTCCTGGTCTAACTTTTCTTCAGTCTGGAGATCCCCCAACGGGGTGGATTTCAACATCCAAAAATCTGGCGACAACCAGGCTGGTTTGGAATTCTGGGAATTCCTGAGGTCCGAACATCTGAACTGCCCCATGAAAATAGCTGAGATGCTTGACAATTTAGAGCAGGGGTCCCCAAACTTGGCAAGTTTAAGACTTGTGGACTTCAACTCCCAGAATTCCTGAGCTAACCTGACTGGAGGAGGAATTCTGGGAGTTGAAGTCCACAAACTTGCCAAGTTTGGAGATCTCTGATTTAGAACCAAGAAAATAAAGGCTGCATCTCAGTTTATCTGGTGGTGTAAAGATACAGTGGGGCCATTGAGGATTGAAGGGGAGGGAGAAGCCTTTCTAATTGCAGCCTGACCCATGGGCTTAGTTCCACTTTTTCTTCTCTTTTGCGGTTTCTGATTTGTGGTGGGAATTAAGATAATAGGCCACGCTTTGTTCGCCCAGGCTCGGGGTATTTTTTTTCTTTCCCCCACCGCTCTAGTCTATGCCTGCCAAGAAGACAGCTGTGGGGGGAAGTCAAAAGTTGGTTTGTCTGAACAAATGTCTTGTTTCCTGCTAAACATTAACCAGTTTGCTCCTGAGCGAAGGATGTCTTTTAGGATGGTTACAAAATGGAGGAACTCAACTGATCACTTTTAGATTTAACAGAGTTGGAAGGGACCTTTAGGTCATCTAGTCCAAATCCTGCCCAAGCAGGAGACTCTACACCATCTCTGACAGATAGCAGTCCAATTCTTCTTGAAAGCCTCCAGTGTTTGAGTGAATTTCTCTACTTGGATACTATAGAAATGATCTCTGAAAGTATAGATATCGTTGGAGAAAGACAAGAGGGCTAGCCCAACGGGTCTCTTGTCCCACTGAAGTTGTCAGTAGAGAAATGACAAATGCTGATTTTTTTACTTGGTTTTGGATGAAGATACCACGTTTCCCCCCGTCTTTATTTTTATTTTTTTGCCACCAAAAAAGGGCACCAGGTCTTATTTTGGGGGGATGGCATCCGCTGATTTGCATACGTCACTGGCCCCACCAGCTAAGTCAATGGGGGAAGCCAGATTTGATAAACAACACTTAACAACTGCAAGGATTCATATAACCGTGGCCAAAAAGGTTGTAAAATTGGGTGTGATTCACTTGCTTAGCAAGGAAGTTCTGGTTCCAATTGGGATCATAAGTCAAGGACTATCTGTAATGGAAGCTTATCAGAATGAATGAAAAATCCTAAAAGGGAAATGAATGCGGGAAACTCTCTTTTACTGAAGTCAGAACCTGGGACTGATTTATACTGTATCACACAGTAGATGGTGGCTTCTGCAGTTTTTTACATAAATAAAACTCACCCTGCATGCAGAAAAATAGCAGAACCATTTTAATGTTCTTCCTCTCTGTTTTTTGTTTTTTTTTGCTTTATTGTATCGCTCTTGTTACGTTAGTGTGGAACAACTTTCGACTGATTTTGGATTTTTAAAAAAATGGAAGCCTTTTGCTTTTATTTCTGTATGAACTTTAAATGGTTCATGGAGGAAACTTGGGCTAAGGGGTTTAGTACAATTATCTACACAGGATTACGCTAAGATGTGTCTGGATGGTTTGAGCCTGTTTGATAAGTTTGCAAATTAAAATACAGAGAAACAAAAATGCAATACAGATTTTAACAGCTGTTGCTCATGGAATCCACCAATATTTAACTCAATTTTGGGAAACTGCAGTTTTAACAGGGAACCATGTATAAGGGTGTAACTATCTCATATTTTATGGAAGTTGCCATCCTGGCTTTTGCAAAGGCTGATTTTAAATATTCCCTGAATCTGAGTTCTTTTTCTTCTCTTCCCTCCCCTGCTCTTTTAATGGGAGGTTTGAGAATAATTAGACTGCAGTCAGATCTTGAACTTTCAATACCACACAATACCACAACAGTTGATTATATGGAAGAGCCACGTGGATTCCACCAAGTGACAGCTTAATGAGGTGACATAATTGTGGCAGCGCTTTTGGGAGGGCGTTCCAGAATTGGAACTGACTGTTTTTGGAGTCCAAGGAGCTAATCAGGAAAGAAAAGGCTTGGCAAGCTTCTGGGTGAGTAACAGAATAACAGAGTTGGAAGGGACCTTGGAGGTCATCTAGTCCAACCCCCTGCTCAAGCAGGAGACCCTATACCTGTGATGGCGAACCTATGGCACTCATGCCACAGGTGGCACACAGAGCCATTTGTGTGGGCACGTGAATCTCAGCCAAACATACCTGCACTGCGCATGCACACACCTCCCAGCTGATTTTCGGCCCATTTGAGGCCGTTTTCGCCCTCCCAAAGCCTCTAAAGCCTCAGGAGGCCAAAAAAACCGGGCCTTTCGGAAATACCAGACGTGCTGAAACGGGCAGCCTCCGGGAGGGCGAAAATGGCCTCCTCAGAGCTCCAGAGGCTTTCCTCAAGCCTGAAAATGGGCACTTCCGGTATTTCTGGAAAGCCAGTTTTTCGGCCTCCCAAGGCTGCAGAGGCTTCCCTCAAACCTCCGGGAGGGCGAAAACAGGCTCAAACGGCCCGAAAATCAGCTGGGAGGCACACACAAGCGCAGTGCAGGTAAGGGGCAGTGCGTGGTGTTGCACGCACATGCACGGGGGGGGGGCGCATTGCATTGTGGGTTCCAGCACGTGCTTTTGGCACACCATAACGAAAAGTTCACCATCACTGCCCTATACTGTTCTGGGCAAATGGCTGTCCAGTCTCTTCTTAAAAACCTCCTGTGATGAAGGCAAGCTGTTCCATTGGTTGGTTGATCTCATTGTCAGGAAATTTCTCCTTAGTTCTCGATTGGTTTCTCTCCTTGGATCAATTTCTGTCCATTGTTTCTTGTCTGGCCTTCAGATTTTTTGGAAAATTGGTTGATTCCCTCCTCCGCTTTTTTTTGTCAGCTCCACAAATACTGGAACGCTGCTACCCTCTCACATTATTCTTTTTACTAGGCCAGACATACCCAATTCCCGCCACCGTTCTTTGTATGTTTTAGTCTCCAGGCCCCTAATCATCTTTGTTGCTCCCCTCAGCCATTCTTTCCAAAAGTTTGTACCTCTTTTTTTTTTTTTTTATAATGTGGTCACCAAAATTGGATGCAGTATTTCAGGCATGGCCTTACTAAGGCTTTCTAGAGCAGGAACCCAGAAGAGGAAATGTAGTCAAAGGTAGATGGGACTGTTGCGCCTCTTGATACGTCGTGTGAGACGAAGAAAGTCAGAAGCTGAAATAATAGGGGTTTGACTGGACCTTTTAGTTAAATGGAATATTGCCCTACTTCAGAGAGCTGCTATAAGAATTACTGACGTGTACGTTGAACATCTCCTGTTCTTAATCTTCAGCAGCTTGTGCAGATCTGATCTGTCTCAGAGCTTAACAGCTGTTTCCATTTTAGGATCATTTGTTTAATGACAGTCCATTTGGCTGCTCTTCTTCTGGATGTTTGTATTGCCACATCACGGGCAGTTCTGGCCTATGTGGGGAGGAAAGAACTGCCCATGATGTGGCAATAATTCAAATACTATGTTAGCCTCAGAGAGAAAGTAAAATTAGTATGGTGGCTTCCATGCCCTGTATCTTCCGATACTCCAGGGAGATTTTACCTGGATGGGGTGGCTTTACCAGCATAAAATGAGAAAGAAATAGAGATAGGGAGATAGGGAGTGGCTATGTTGCCTGGAAATTTCACTTTTCCCCACTTTCTCTACCTAGTTGTGACATTCTTGTAAAAAGTGAGTGAGAACAAATACGCAAGTCACTCCGTTGTAAGCTTTTTCTAATGTGCCCCTATGGTTTTGTGCAGTGGTATTCTGTTCTTGCACAATGCATCCTATTTCTGACAATAGCCACTGCCTGCAGTATTTTGTTTGTTTGTTTATGTCACTGTATTTCAGGGCTAAGTAAAACAAATTAGATCTTAAGCTTGTGGGTTGGTTGTAGTAACTTGATTTTTTTTTTTCCTTGCTGGCGTTATCCCTTCGGCTGAATCATTCTTGGACAGACCGTGGCAGTGCTGGATTCATGCTACTCTACAAAGTGCGGTTGACAAACTTTAATAGCTGGATTCTCATCCTAAGCCCATGATGGCGAATTTATGGCACACGTGCCACAGGTGGCACGCAGAGCCATTTGTGCCGGCACACAAGCTTCAGGCAAACTTACTTCACTCTGCGTGTGCGCGCCCTACAGCTGATTTTTGGCCAGTTGGAGGCCTTTTTCGGCCTCCCAAAGGCTTGAGGAAGGCTTCTGCAGGCTTCTATAAGCTTTGCAGGCCAAAAACTAGCCCCGTTTTGACACTTCCGGTATTTTCGGAAAAACAGGAAGTGATGAAACAGGGCTAGTTTTCGGCCTGCAAAGCTTGCAGAGGCTTTCCTCAAGCCTTTGGGAGGCCGAAAATCAGCTGCGAGGTGCAGTGCAAGTAAGGGGGGTTGGATGGGTGGGTCAGTAGGGATTATGCACGCATGCGTAGGGGGCTTGGGGGGGGCGTGCATTGCCTCCTGGGTGCTGGCACGCAAGCGTGAGAGTGCAAGCACGTGCACAATTTTTGGCACAGGAGCCCAAAAAGATTAGCCACCACTGTCCTAAGCCATACCCAACAAATCTTGCTGTAACTTCCTGTACTGATGGTTTCAATTTTTTTTTTTTTTTTACTGCTTCTTTGTCATATGCACAACTGTCTTCCAGCAGAGGTTTAGAGCAGAAGCTGGGAATGTGCTCCAGATTCCCTTATTTTGCTTGAGAGGGAGAATAAAAAAAAATCAGCAATCTTTAGCTACATGAGAGATCTCCAATGAAATTACAGGTAGTCCTTGACTTACATCAATTCATTTAGTGACCATTCGAAGCTACCCTGGGGACTGAGAAAAGTGGCTGATGACCATCTTTCACACTTACGACCGTTGCAGCATCCCCCATCCGATCAAAATTCGGGTGTATGGCAACCGACTCATCTTTATGATGGTTGCAGTGTCCCTGGTCCATGTAATCCACTTTTGCAACCTACTGATAAGCAAAGTTGATGGGGGAATCCAGGTTCACTTAACAACTGCAGCAATTCGCTTTAACAACGGTGGCAGAGAAAAGTCGTAAAATGGGGCAAAGCTCACTTAACAACTGTCTCCCTTAGCCACAGAAATCTTGGGCTCAATTGTGGACGTAAGTCGAAGAGTACCTGTAAAGTGTTCAGCATTCAGGAATATGCTTCATTGAGAAGCGTGTGTGTGTTTGTGTACCCAGGAAGATGCAGTGAATGTCCTTGTCGTCTTAAGGCCATCTGGGGGGAGTTAGTAGGAAGGGAGGAAGCCAATTTGAACCCTTTAACCTTTTTTCCCGCCCCAGCTTGGTGGCACTGCCCCCCTAGAGAAAAACTCTGCCCCCTATTTCAAATTATATTCTGTTTCTCTGCCTAGAATTTCACGGGTGAGAGTCCTGGGCCACTCCACTCAGAATAAATATAGGAGTAGATAGCTAATTAGCAGCTCCATAGCTAGCACTTAAAATAAATTGTGCACCATTGGTTTTTCTTGGAAAAGTCCCCTCCTTCTCTTTCTCCAAACCCCCCACCAATTTTGATGAGATGGGAGGAAAAGAGGGATTTGCTGAAGCTGCAATCTGTTCTGTCTCCCGCAGCTGCTCATGTGTCAGAAGCTGCTTTGAAGCTTTGCGAGTAGATCAAAGATATATATATATATATATTTTCCATAGGCTTTGGATCTGGAAGCAGCCAATCCTTGTGATTACAGTGAGAGCTTCACTGCTGCATCCAAAATAAAAATAAAAATAAAAAATAAATAAAAGTATAAGCAAACATTGAGAGAACTTTATGCAGGGGTGCGGTTATAAGCTCTCAGCACACATAAAAGATATAAGTGATAAATCATGATCATAGTAATCATTCATCTTGAATCATAAGATACAGCATTTATTGATAGTCATAGGATGCAAATATCAAATCAGGTCCCGCTTAACGTTGTTTGGACTCAGGCAAGGTCAGGTAGATGCTGCCACCTGCTGCAATAAAAGTATTCAAGGACAGCATTTTTCAGACAGGCAGTAACTGTAAAAAAGAGAAGGGCTTTACGATGACTAGGTGTGGATTACAGTACCTACATTATGAGACAAATTGCCCAGAAGGTGTTTAACCAGTGATTTCTTAAAGCATCGTTTGTAGATAAACCCATAATTGGCTGGATTCATAATTATATTATGATTAACTCTGATCTGTTGAACAAATCACTGTCAGCAGCATCTATATGTGCTATGCCATAATTCATAAATAATCACTTACATACCAGAATGCCAAACGTTCATACAAATGGGAGCTAAAACTAAACCAGCCCTATTTTTGCTTCCATGTGTTATGTTGCATCATTATTTACATAAACTTAGTCTTTATGTCATGATTGTTAATCATCTCTGAAGAACAGAGTGAGCATCCCACATGACTTCGCAACTTGTTATTTGCAACCCACCCAGTCTGTGTGAGAAAGTTTGTATATATTTTTCTTTTTAATCTTTAATAAAGTTTATTTTAAAAAAGAGAGAGAGAGAAAGTTGATTGCAAATTAGCTAAATTTTGCACTTGTGTGTCCATTTTAATAGGGAGAGGGCAGGTTTAAAAACTGAGAGTGATTGTAGTTTGGGGTTCACAATCTCTGTGACTTCAACGTGTCACGAGGTGACTTCTTAGAAGTTTGGAATTACAACTTGTGTCCTGAACCAGTGGGACATTTCACACTATGCATCAAATAGCTGCATCTGCATACAGCCTGGTGGAACTCTTTGCTAGCACTGGAAAAAAATGTTACATGTGAAATTGCTTTGCTCAGGAAATGCGAAAGGGATGTTGTGTTTTTGATGTTGCTTATGGAACACAGCATGTTTCTGCTAGATAGGTTCTGATCACACCAGCTAAATATAATTTCCATGGTTGGTATTATTGCCATGATACAACAAGAGGGTATGGAGAACTCATTTTCCATTGGACTTGTATCAGATTGTCAATTTACTTTATGCTATCTTTAAAGAGTCTGAGTTTTCTTAGCTTGTGTTTTGAGAACTAGTGATTAAATCTGTAGAATAAGATGGGGAAGAATCAAGTTCGTGTCCATTCTCAACTATGGACGTTTTATGACTTTGGGACTTTGAATTCAGTCCACCTTACAAGGTTGGGTCACAGTTGGAGAAGGGGATGCTAGATATATTACCTGAACTTCTGAAATCTAACAAATAAATTCTTGGAACCAGTGGGAGAACAAAATAACTCTCTGGAGCAACCTAATTTTGTTTCCTTGGTATCTGCTACAAATTTGATGTTTTGCTTAATTTCTGGGACTCCCTCTGTCCTGTGCATTGACTATATCCAGGATCAGTAGCACTGAAGTTACCTAGTTGGGTAATGAAACTTTTAGCTTTGTCCTGGCCTCATCTTCTCAAAGCGCTGACTGGGAAAAGTGTGCTTAGCAAGAGCGGTAGCACTTAGACTTATTTATTGCTTCATAGTGCTTTATGGCCCTCTCTTAAGCGTCTTCTCCTTTCCTTTTTCAATCTCAGCAATTTTAGCATATGTGGACTTCAGCCCCCAGAATTTCCATGCTGGTTGGGGAATTCTAAGAGTTGAAGCTCACACATCTTAAAAATCGCTGAACTTGCTGAACTTGCAGCATGGTACAAGACCCTTGTATTTGTTCAGCCAACTCCAGCAAAACTCTCAAAATAAAAGGTATGGAAAGAAGCAGCTGTTTATGGACCACAAATATAATGAATTTTTGTTATCTACAGGGAGCTTGCTTGGTCTTAAAAATTGCTGCACGTTCTGACTTGTGCGTGAATAAACATATAAACACAATAATACTCCTGGAATTATAAAGAAGAATCACATGGGATTTCTAAGTATTTGCTGGCGTTGGTTGATGTGTAAGCCCAAAGGATTTCTTTTTATTGAACCATGCCTTACCCGTGTACGATAATGAAAATAATTTTTGGTTTTTGGTTTTTTAAATTGGAGAACTAGTGTAATTAAATTTAGGGACTACTCAAGTTAACTAGAAAAATTGTGCACATGAGGGAAGTCTATGAATATTTAGCAAGAAAAAACTGAATATTTAAATGAAGAAAATTACACAGGATAAACACGCACACACATAAGCAATACCATACCAGTGATGCATAATATATGCATACTATATTTTATAAACTACTGCATATTTAAGCCCGGGTCTTTCTTGTTTTCTGACATGCATCAGGTCAACAATAATACATTTTTAGTAGCACTTCTCCTTCGTTTTCATTGTTTGCGAGCCTAGCAATATATTTTTATGTCTGAACATCTTAGACTTTTTCTTCTTGGTTTTCTTCAAGTTGGAACCTAAACAACGCAGAAATGGCTTTCCAAATGCTTTGATTCAACTTTTGCCTGCCAGATGTTCTCCAGACATCTTGCGCTTCATCCCCCATATTTCCTGGCCGTCTGGTGGATTAATTGTGAGAATTGAGATCAAGCACATCTGGTGAGCACCAGGTTGGGGAAGACAACTTTTTTCATTGGCCCTAAAAATGGCTCTGCAACCAAACCAGACAGATAGCAATCTTCAACAGATAATAAGAACTGCAGAAAAAAAACATGGCTACCAACCTGCCTTCCATGGAGGACCCATATAGTGCGTGAGTCAAAAAGAGGGCTGTGAAAATATCTACAGATCGCTCACATCCTGAACATAAACTGTTTCAACTCCTTCCCTCAAAACGACATGATAGAGCACTGCACACTAGAACAAGTAGACACAAGGACAGTTTTTCCCCCAAAAGCCATCACTCTGCTAAACAACTAATTCCCATAAAACTGTCAAACTATTTACGAACTAACTAACTACTAACTAACTACTATTCTTCTTCTCATCCTTGCTACTATCTATCCCCACTTATGACTTATTGCTTGTATCTTTACAATTTATATTTTATTTGTTTCCTAGTATGATTTGATTGCTTATTAGTAACCTATGACTATCCCTAAGGATTGTATCTTACGATTCTTGACGGATGTATTTTATTTTTTCCCTTTATGTACACTGAGAGCTTATGCACCAAAGACAAATTCCTTGTGTGTCCAATCACACTTGGCCAATAAATAATTCTATTCTATTCTATTCTATTCTAAAAATGGTGAAAGACTGTGACCTTTAGAGGGCACTGTGAGCCAGGAAGAAAAAAAGGGGCACCCTGCTCCGCCTTCAAGCCTTTCAGAGAACCCACAAAGCATTTTGCTGTGCCATCCCGCTTCTTGGTTAGGGGAGACTTCTGAAGAGTCTTTTGACTTAATGCTAACCTTTTAGCAAAAAGGTGTGTAGCCCTTGGTTGGAAACCCACAAGATTCCAGACAATCAGGTTTGTGGGGAGTCAGGGTGGGCCAGCTCAGCTATCTGTGTGTGGGGTGTGTGTGTGTGTGTGTGTGTTTAAGGTGGCACGGATTGCAAATTAGAAGGAAGAGGCTTTTATTTTCTTCCGGCTTTTTCTCGTGGGAGAACTTCAAGGAAACTTTGCTGACTGGCCTGTTTGGGTTTGCAAAGCTGTGGAAACACTGCTTAGGTTGTATTGCGATTTAACATTGAGTCTCTGCGATCTCACTACTTCAGGAGAAAGTCTTGGAAGTAGCAAAGTACGGGAGGTGACAGGGAGTGACAGAAGTATCCTGAGTCACTTCCAGGACCAGTATAGATCTTAATAAGTACTAATTCCCCTCTCCCCTCAAAGGGTTTGTAGTTGGCTGGTTGGACATCTGGTTATGGATGTTCATTTTGCGGCTGTGTTTACCCTTCCAAGAGTTTTTTTTTCCCCTCGTGCTTGAAAGGGGTCCATGTTTCTCTTCTGTCTGCCTGTCCATCCTGTATCTACACTTGAGCACATGCCCTCAGCCGACAGATGTTTGTTTCATTTGCTCTTTGATCTGATCTCGTCCTTTCCAACTGCAGAATAGTGCTTACAGGTTGTCTTGCAATTGCTGTTGACAGTTCAAAGTAACAGTGATGCTGAATGAGGAAGACTTCTGGCTGGTCCTCAAAGTTGCGGCTGTTGCAGTGTCCTCATGGTTACATGATCACAATTTAGGTGGTTGCATTTAGCAATAGTTGCAGCGCTCCCTAGCTATGTGATAACCACTTGTGACCTTCTATGCCTGCTTCCCTCAAACAAAGTCACTGGGGGAGCCAGCAGGAAATCGCAAGTTGTTCCTGTTCCCCCCATGTTTTCTCACCCATTCACCTTCCATAGTGTCCTCGCCTGTAGATCTCAACTGTAGCTTTTGTCTGCCAGCCTGTTGTCTTCAGAATCTCCGCCCCTACCCGTGTCACTTCAGGTCCTCACTTAATGACCTGCATGCTCCTGAGGTTACAACAATAACTGGGACTGCCATCATTGCTGTCACTAAGCAATACGGGTACTTGATGTTGTACTTTATGACCATATTTTGCTTAGCGACAAGAAATTCCTGCCCCGATTGCCATCGTAACCCGAGGACTACCTCTACTTCGAATTGTGCCTGTCTCAGTAAAACAATACTTATCTATTCTATAAGAATTTTAAATCTGGGATCTGTCATTGTGTGCAAAAAATAGGAGTGGCATTTTATGGCAGAAATTGGAGACACCTGGAGCCCTGCCAGGAGTAGCTCAATTGTACCTTTACACAGAAAATGAGCAATGACCTCTGAGTACAATTGATCCCTAATGCTGTTTTTTTTTTTCCTTTCAAAAAAAGATAGTTTTTTTTTTTCTTTTGGTGGATGACAAAGATTTGTCTTGGAAGGATTTGGCAACTTGACAGAAGAGCTCTTCCAGTAAGGATTAGCAGCCTGGAAAAAGTTATTCTTGCCTCCTAATGGTTTCTTCTACTTTCCCCTTGACCTGTTGGCTTTCTCCAAAGCGATCTGAAGCGTCATTTCAATCTATTTCTGTTCTTCTGATGAAACGGGCATAAAATGGAGTATGGTGCGCTTGATAAGACTCCGATTTGGTTTTTGGCAGCATCTTGGGATAGTCTCTGGTGGTATTCCCCGGGAAGATTTATTCCTCTCAGTTACGAAAGTAGAATTATTAAGAGAAAGATGCTGGGATTGTGCCCATCCCTAAAATGGAGAACATTGTTCCTCATTCTTTATCCTATTCCTCATTTGTATCAGTATTAATGACTTTAATATGGGATTTTTAATTGAAAGAAGCAGGGCTGTTGCCTAGAATCCATTAAGGAGAGTATTTCTCAATCTTTAATGCAGAACAGCAGCAGATCTTTTTCACAAGTGGTTTTCTTGCCCCTATAAAATGAGCTTAGTTGATTAAAGAAAACAAAAGCGAACTCTCATTTTTCTGTGCCTCTTGAAAAGCCAATTTCCCCTCCTTTGCATGTGGTCACCTTAAGGAAAATCTTGAGCCTGTTGGCCTCCAAAGAAGGTGATTAAAATTCTCAGAGGTCTCTTCCACATCTGGATCTCGTCCAGATGCACGCAGGGTCCAGTGCACTAAATCTGATAGGACATATGGAAGTTACACCTGTATATAGTTGAAAACCCACAGGATTTTCAATATTTGTATTAAAAAAAATATTAATAGCAGAAAACAAACAACTGGAGCACCAACAGGAAAAAGAAATAAAGGAATGTAAATAGTGGTTATACAGAGAGGAAGGAGGCGGAGGGAGGGAAGGAAGGAAGGAAGGAAGGAAGGAAGGGAGAGAAAGGAAAAGAAAGAAGGAAGGAAGAAGAAAGGAAAGGAAGGAATGAAGGGAAGGAAAGAAAAAAAGAAAAGAAGCTCAGATACATTATGGTAACTAAAGTCTAAACATGGCAAGAAAAGGAAAAAAAAAACCTAATTAGCAGGAAAAACTGATCCACATATGAACTATTGATTGTATATAATTCATTTGATCTATATGCTCAAAATTAAATATAGGCTATGTTGAGACCTGTGGCTTCGTCTTCTCATTTTTAGAACATGTTTAAAAAAACAACAACATAACAGTCCTGGATATTTTTGTTTAAAAAAATCCTTAAAAATGAGGCAGGAAGAAGGGGAAAAAAAGGTTGATCCATGTTCTCAACTACGCCGGTAGAAGGCGGTGGAAAAAGAGCAGCTCTTCCTGGGAAATCTTGTTCCATTCTCCCTTCTTCTGGCTTCCTTCACTGGCTGTGTGGCTTTTTGACTCACCGTGGGAGCAGCAGGAACTCTGGTGATGTCAGGAAAGATGGGGAGGAGACACAAACTGTTTGGCTAGCCGGCCAGAATTTCTGTCTGCTACAGTTCCCGGGGACGCCACAGAGAAGCTGTAGCACCAGCATTCAGGACACCCCTGCTGATCCTTGAGACCGGACTCTTCCTCCCCAGTTCAGGAGGATGGACTAAAGCCCCAGCTTCAGGATGAGAGGGAAGTGCAAAGGTAATGGTTGGCTCCTTAAAAAAAAAGTAGCAAACCCCCCTCCCCCCAATCTCTTCATATAGCAACCTATATGAAGTCTAAATGCTGTTGCTATTTCAGATTTGCAAGAGCGGGGCTGGTGGGTTGTCTCGAATGCTGCATGGGCATTTATTCCGAATGGTAAATAAATACACATGGATGATTCTGTTCCACTCTTAGTGTTAAGTTGTCTGACTCGTTGGGAACGGCTTAAATCGGGGGAAGGGGGGGGGCTGAAGAAGTCAGCAAGGTTCACACAGGAGAGAAGCCTCTCTTGCTTGAAAAGTTCTCCATTTGTACTGTTTTAGAGATCCTTGTTCCTTAGCGTTTATTTTGGCTGAAGAAGTTACTGGGCTGAGTAACGAAACGTCTCAGATTAACACACTTCCTTCCAGTTGCTATGATTTCTAACCTGTTTTAGATACTTTTGGCCTGGATGATATGAGTCTTCATTGACCGATTGCAATATATTTTGGGGAGAAAACCCTGCAGTTGGTGTGGCAAGAGTTGGTACATTCCAAATACTCTGACTCCCTACCTACCTATTTTTTTTTTTGGACTGCAGAAGTTACTTGGATGAATAATGAAATGTCTCAGATTAACACACTTTGTTCCAGTTGCCATCATTTCTAACCTGTTTCCTAGTATGATTTAATTGCTTATTGTATCCTATGACTATTATTAAGTGTTGTACTTGATGATTCTTGACGAATATATCTTTTCTTTTATGTATACTGAGAGCAGTTGCACCAAGACAAATTCCTTGTGTGTCCAATCACACTTGGCCAGTAAAGGATTCTATTCCCATTCTGTTCTGTTCTGTTCTGTTCTGTTCTGTTCTGTTCTATTCTTATTCTATTCTAATTCTATTCTATTCTATTCTATTCTATTCTATTCTATTCTATTCTATTCTATTCTATTCCATTCTATTCTATTCTAGATACTTTTGGCCTGGATGATTGAGTTTTCATTGACACATTGCAATATATTTTGGGGAGAAAGCCCTGCAGTTGGTGTGGCAAGAGTTGGTACATTCCAAATACTCTGACTCCCTATCTACCTATTTTTTTTATTTTGACTGCAGAAGTTACTTGGATGAGTAATGAAACATCTCAGATTAACAAGTTGCCATGCTTTTAACCTTTTTAGTTAGGATTTAAATGTTTTAATGCTGCAATAAGGCACCCAGAGTTGTTAATATTACAAGAAGGACAACAAATAAACCAATTAATGTTGGCAGTTTAAAATGCAGTTACATTATATTAGTATTGCGCTTAGTGGTATGTGTTTATCATGCACAGGCATGATATCGTTGTGAATCTATAAATTGCCCAGTGGTTGAAAAAAAGGGGGTAGGAAAGAGTTGTTGAGAATTGGGTGGCATTCAAGTTGAATCTATTATTATTATTATTACTTTGGCTTCATAAAATGAGGGATGGCCAGATTTTGACCCTGAGGGTATTATTAGAGGCATTGGTTATAAGGTGCTATCCTGCCTCTGGCTGGGCCATGGTGGGACACATTTCTCTCTTTGGGGTTGTAATACAGATTTTTACAATGCTGATTCTGCCCCCCAATATTTTTCTAGGTGTGTGTGTGTGTGTGTGTGTGTGTGTGTGTGTGTGTGAAGCCAAAAGCACAAGGCCACGTGGCAAAAACCTTTGGCACTAAAGCTTCTCCCATAATGGAATTGTTGATATTCCAAGATGCCACGAGACGGAATCCATTCAGTGCCAGCTCTGCTGTGCCCTTTCCTTGGCCCTCGCCTGGATCCCTACATGATATTTAGTTGGGCTGCTTTGAAACGTCGTGGGAGTTCTGGTGATACTAGCACGCAGCCCCATTCCTGTTGGGCGGGACAAGATCAGGTTGCCAAAAGTGCTCTTGTGACTAGCTGAGACTGATAGAATAGTAGAAAGGGGTTCGGTGCTACTCAGGAAATGCTTGCTTGGGGAGGTTAGAAAGCAGAATAGCAGAAGAAGAAGGGTAGAAGGGCAAGAAATAAGACTTACAGATAGTCCACAATCGTAATCCATTGTGAGCCCAACGTTTCTGTTGCTAAACAAGGTTGATTAAGTTGGGACTGTCTGCAAACTTTTTGATCAGGTTGTTAAATAAATCATTACAGTTGTTAAGTGAATTGTGTGATCGTTAAGTGAATCTGGCTTCCCTCATTGTTTCTGCTTGTCAGAAGTCAACGGCGGAAGGTCACAAATGGTGGTCACACGACCCTGGGAAAGTGCAGCCGTCATAAATACATGCCAGTTTCCAAGCACCTGAATTTGGATCGGATGCCCATGGAGATGCTGTAATAGCAATAGCAATTGCACTTAGATTTATATACTGATTTATAGTGCTTTACAGCCCTCTCTAAGCAGTTTAGAGCACTGGTTGCCAATCAGGGGACCAGGGACCACTAGTGGTCCACGAGAAAATTTTGGAGAAATGTCCCCCCCAAAGCAATTAATCCAGGCTGCGCAGAAACACAAGGCTGTGCCGCCCACATGGCCTGCCCACCTGCTGGCCCCTACGCTTCAGCCAAGTGCAAACCTTACCTTGAGTAGAGCCATGCGAGCTGGAACTAGAAGGTAAGACCAACAAAGGGAGGAGGGAAATCTGCTCCGGGATGGCTTGCTGACGTTGGTGGGAAAGTCGGTTCCATATTTCAGAGCTTCAGTAGTCACAAGATGGCCCTCTGGCCATCCCAGAGCAGCTCCTCCAGTCCATGGCAAGCCGGTGCACCCGGGTGGAGGAGCAACTTTTCCAGGATAACCAAAGAGCCAGTCCTGTGATTCCTGCAGTTCTGGAATATGGAATCGACTTTCCTACCACCAGCAAGCCAACGTCAGTGAAAATTCATATTAGTGGTCCCCGGGATTTAAAATGATGAGTTTGGTGGTCCCTGAGGTCCAAAAGGTTGGAAAGCCCTGGTTTAGAGAGTCCGTACATTGCCCCCAACAATCTAGGTCCCCATTTGTATCTTAAAACAGTCACTAAACCAACGGTTATAAGTTGAGTATCTATAGTTCAGACACAGGGCTAATTTCTATAAAGGGAAATTTGCTTTTGTCTGAATGTGTTATGCGTGCCCATCTTAAGGCTGGATGATTTATTTTGGGCTACGAACCAGAATTTGAACCCTGGGATTCCCACCCAATTCACTGGCAGAGGAAGTGGAAGAAAAAACAAGGCAGGGTTTGGATAAACAAGTGATGATTGCTTTCTTCATCAGCAGAAATGGACTGTGACAATGGCTTGTTGGACAAACAAATCCTGACTTAGGGGATGAGTAAGCAGAGCCCTTGATCTTGGGTCCTAGTGAAGATTTTTCCAGGAAGATCCATGTTCAGTTTCAATCATAGGGGGATTGCCTTTCCTATTCCCCAATAAGACCCATCCATCAGGATGGTCAGGATAAAAATCTACTTCCCCGTGGTTTTTAAAAGAAGATAGGGCTTCCCTCCTCTCCCCTGTAGTAGAGACAGTCCTTGATTTACAGCCATTCATTGAGTGACAGATCGAGATTACAATGTTTTTTTTAAAGAGAATAAACACTGCATAAACTGTAAGAGCCGCCGTGGCGCAGTGGTTAGAGTGTGGTACTGCAGGCTACTTCTGCTGACTGCCAGCTGCCTGCAATTTGGCAGACCTAATCCCACTAGGTTCAAGGTTGATTCAGCCTTCCATCCTTCCAAGGTGGGTAAAATGAGGACCCAGATTGTTGGGGTCAATACACTGACTCTGTAAACCACTTAGAGAGGGCTGTAAAACACTGTGAAGCGGTATATAAGTCTAAGTGCTATTGCTATTGCTATAAATGACTATGGCTTTACGGTGGTAAAAGAAATATGAAGAATGAGGCATCCATTGGTGCATCAATTTTGCAAGTCTCTTGTTGGGTTTTTGTTTTTTTGTTTTGCTAACTAGCTAATTCCAGGGTTGTGAGCTTATATGACTCTTTTCCATGACTGCAGAGTTGGACACTGTCCACAGTAGACACGGCACTAAAACTCATGTGTTTGCGAAAAGAAGAAAGGCATGTTTTTCGCTCCTATGACGAGACGATTCTTGGAAGTGTCTAAACCAGGGCTGTCCAACTTTGGCAACTTTTAAGACTGTAGACTTCAACTCCCAGAATTCCCCAGCCAAGCCAGCATGGGAGTTGAAGTCCACAGCTCTTAAAGTTGCCAAGGTTGGATGCCCCCGAACTAAACTTTGTTGAAGTCGGAAAGAGAGTCTTCAGGAAATGCTTGTGTCCTTTATTTTTTTAACCCCACCGTTGGAATTTGGAAAGTATTCAAGAGAGCTTACGTTATGTTGTACACGGTATAATAAAACATCACAAGGAAATAAGAGCATTAAGGAGGGCTTGGCATCAGCACAAAAGAGTTAATAATTTGAATGGCTTTGGCACAGCCAGATGTTAAAGACCCCTCTCTGTGTAGGAGTTAACCTTAGGGGAAGTTTTCAGAGCCTTTAAGCATAGGTTTCAAATGATAATTACTTGGTGATACCAGCAGGCAGAATTGGCTGAGGAACAACAATAAAAATAGTATTTGCAATCAGATGAACAAGGTAGGATTGAATTTCTTCTCAACCTTATCGTCCTTGCAGTTTGTTTTTGTGTATCCCCTTCCTTCTCTCTCTCTCTTGAGAAAGGGTGAGAATTCAGATAGCATTTGTATCTTAATCTTAACTCTCCAAGCAACCCATTTTTCAGGATATGTTCAGTAGCAGGAAGGAAGAAATGTTTGACAGTTTCCCACTAAGAATCAGCATTAACTCCTTCTCAACACCACCCGGTTATGTTAACTCCAAATCTTTTATCATCCTGGTTGGTCGGGGACAATACAGTCTGTGATTCCAATGCAGTCACCGGCACAAGTTGATCATCCCCAAGGTGCCAACTGGACTTCCTTGGTTTTGAAAAGCATCTTTGGAACAACCATGACTTGAACGACTGACACACTCCATCGATATTTGTCCAAGTGGATCCCCTTTGGAAGGAGAATTCTAAGATACTGTCTTAAAGAAAGTTCTACCTTAGCCCTGGAGGTAGAAACCCTAAGAGGATGGTCTGCAGATCTAGGACTGACTCCAGAGTTGAGGAACAAGTGTCTTCTCGTAGACCTCTTATTCTGCCAGATGTGCCTGATAATTGTGATTGGAAGCCTCCAAAAAATATGGCTGTGTCAAGTCTACCCAATCTTCTAAAACTCCAGTGTTTGATCCAGAAGTCCTGTGGTCTTAACTTTCAATGTTAGGCATGGTGAGATGTGGAGAGTCAAGACAGGCCACCAGCAGAGAGTCCCATGAAGAATCAGGGGCGCTGGTAGCTGCCAGATGTTGGTGTTAGCCTTGCAGAGAAGATCTTAATAACTGGGCAGCTTCTGATGGACCTAGGGATTCTGAGGCCACCTGGACATTTCAGGTGATCAGATCCTAAACTTTAATTTGCATCCAGAAAGGAGTCTTGCAGAGCTTTTGAACTCTGCTAGCAAATTAAACACGGGGAAATAATGAACGTTATGATGTTGCAGTTTGGTGGCTGGAGATCTGAATTTGGAAAGAAAGCAAGGAAACCTCACTTTGGTTTCAGATGTGTTCTCCATGCCAGCTTTTTGGCAGTGTCTGTTTTTTCTCCCCTTTAGCTCCCTCTAACCAGTTCTCTCTCTGTGTGTCTCATTTTGAATGGGCAGGGTGAGCTGTGCCCCATTTTTGTCCCGATAATTAAGAAAGCAATCCAGTGCATGCTTATGAATCGATTGCTTTAAAGTTTCCCTTCATATTTTCTCTCCCTTTTCTCCTGCCCTCCTAGGAGGTTTCTCCCCATCCCCTGTTAAATTGCTAGTTACCAATAATAAACACTGGCAGGGCCTCTTGGCAAGGAGTTTCAGTTTTGCTGGCAGGAATGGGGCGCAGTCTCGTTCTGCTGCAAGGGAACAAACTGGCCTCCTCTTCATGTGAACCTGGATCTCTTTCACAGCTGTACCTGCATTATCAGACACCTGGTCCTTCTAGCCCACACCGGTCCAGATGTTTCTCACCCCACTATGAAGAGGATGATGTTATCCATTCAGTCATGTCTGACGCTTGCTAATTCTATGGGTCAGATTTCTTCTGATCTTACACTACTTTAAGTTGTTCTGTCCTCTGCCTGGTGTCAGCTTTGATGGTGTCCAGCCATCGTGTTCTTTGGTGGCCCAGTGGTGGATTAAGGCTCACTGGTGCCCTAAGCACTGACAAATCTTGGTGTCTCCTCCCTCCTTTGTAAATACTGTACAAATTTAGCCATATTCTCAACTTTGTGGTGCCTCCTTTTGAGCCCTGGTGCCCTAAGCAGATGATTAGTCTGCTTAGTGGTTAATGTACTGTCAGAGTATATTCATGAACTGGAATAGAATATGGTAAAAGAGTCAGCCAATGAATAGGCATAGCAACTAAATCAGCCAATGAGGACTGTTTTGGAAACTGAAACTAGAAGTAGCATAGGCTGGAAACTGAAACTATAATAATAATAATACTTTATTTGCGGTCACAGACCAAAACACAAGTACAACAAAAGAAGAACATGGAAAATTAATCATGAACAATTGGTCACCAAAAAACTTAACTAAGGGGAATTACAGCGTTCTCCTCTGATGGTTACAGCTCTTTAAAAAATTTGGAAACCAAAGAAGTGATATATGAGGAGCCATCCCCTAGACAATATAAAAACAAATTACTAACATTGGGTCTAGAAGGGTCTGTTTCAAGGAGAGACAGTAACTTAGGTTTGCCTGTGTTATACATAGGGCAATATAAAAAGACATGCTCCACAGGGAAACCGAAACTAGAAGTAGCCTAGGCCTGGCTCTATATTAAGCTCTGCAACTCTTCAGCTATGTTGAGCTCTGAGTCTGTCTATTGAAAATGAAATATTGTCTCCTGCTTGTGTGTCTTGCTTACTTGCTGAACTAAAGTGAAACTGATGTCTGTTTCTGAGCTGAAGCTGAGTTGCTGCTGAACCTCTGAACTTACAACATGTTTCTGTTTGAGTTTGCTCCATGTTGGAGAAATCTACAACTGGTTTGTAAAATTTACTTATTATGTTTATCATGACATTAAATGAAGCATCAGCCATCTGTGTTTATTTTTCTGGCACTGACTTAACGCTGCAAAACTCTGAATATATACCACTGCCTGGTTTCCTTTTACCACTAACTCTTCCTGGTATAATTGCTTTCCTCAGTGAATCCCCCCATGCCTGACATGGCCAAAATAAGTGAGATGCAGTTTTGTGATTTTTGCCCTCCACTGATAGGTCTGCTGTTGCGTGCTCCAGTACACTTACTTGTTAGTCACCTTAGGAATTCGTAACTGCTTCCTCTGGAGTTTCACTGCAGGTAGATAGAATCTCTTGATTCAAATATCTCCACCCTTAAGCGCTCCCTGGCCCAGATGGCAATGCTCTCCTTTTTAATAAAGGAGTGACAGTTTGAGAAAGGAGCATGCAGCACAGAAAGGTGTGCTCCTGATCCAAAATGATTTTCCCTTGTACCTTTTGGAACTTAAGGATTCCTTGCAAAACCAGGGGAAAGGGATTCAAGCCCTTGGTTTGAAATGCAAAAAAAGTGTTTAATCCTTGTGGTTACAGGCCACCCTCTCAAAATCCTAAAAATATGCAGTTGGTGCCAGCCACTTCAGAGATCTTAGAAGTACAGTTTGACAGATGATGATGATGTTCTAAGTTGTGTGTGTTTGTGTGCATGCACTATGCATATTATTGACTCATCTGGTTGGATATCTGGCAATGACGCCTATATATGATTGATAATCATGACTAAAATTACACGGACAATGCTAGACAATTAAATTGTCTGGAGAGTTATGACAGTGCAGAGAAAACAATAGACCTTGCTTGCTTTCTAACTGTTATAACCTGGGGGTATGTGTACTTTTATTTTTTTATTTATTTGATTTATCAATCGCTTACAAAATAATAGGTATAAGCAATAAACATGAGTAAGAATACAGGAAATAGGTATGGATAAATGGGGACAATAAGACAGGGATGGTAGGCACGATTGGGCACTTATGCACGCCCCTTACAGACCTCTTAGGAATGGGGTGAGGTCAGTAGTGGATAGTTTGAGGTTAAAGAAGTGGGGGTTAGAGGATATAATAGCAGAGTCAGGTAGTGCATTCCAGGCATTGACCACATCTCTAAAATTATGCTAAAGAGCCTTTCCAGCCTCGCTCATCATGGGTCATTTTGGGAAATTGGAGATACTGTGGATTGCAGTATTATCTGAAAGGAAGTAAGTTGTGATATGTGATATGTGGGTAATCTTTGCACTGGGAGATGGGATGTTGCGCTGCAGATCCTTAAAAGCATCGGCTGTTGTGCAGAGGAGCCCTGCAGCTGGAGAAGTTTTTACATATTGTTCTCATTTTACGGAAAGAGAGGAAACTCAGCAGAGCAAAGCAAGGGATGCCACAACTGAACAGGGACCGGTGTTCCGCTTTCTCCACTCCCAGATGGTTGACCTTAGGACTGTGAAGTGCCTGCAGGAAGACGATTTCTTCAAGACGAGTTTCAGTAAACCAACAGAGCTGGAAGAAGGGGGGTGTAACTTAAGCTTGGTGAGGCAGGAAAAACACACATTGCAGGCGCCTTCGCTCTGTCGGCCTCCTGTTGACGCCCCAACTTCCTGCTATTGTTCAGCTTGCTTGCAAGGACTCAGCTAGGCAGGAGGAAGAAAGAGGCCCATCTATAAAAAAACAAAACCTCATCTACCCTCTGCTAAAAGGGAGATCAGCCTTTCCTCCCAACCCATTCCCTTGTTTCATTCTCAATCCAACCCCCTCAAGATTTGTGATCTTATCACTCCCACTTTCTTTTGTTTAACTAGAAAGTTTTTTTTATTTTTAACAACAAACATAGACAAACGTAAACATAAAACAACAAATAAAACCTTCTTTCAATTATACAGTGTGTCAGTTGGTACATATTTCTTGCACACAATATCTATAGTCTTCTTAGATTTAAATTTACATTCATCTTACATTGATCAACTTTCCATGTTATATTATATTATTATTACATCATCATTAGATTTTTATTTCAAAGCCGCATTATCCTTTGGAGCAAATCTCAGTTCTTACTCATTTTAATTCATATTATAATTCATTCCAAAATAATCAATTATAACATATCATTGCTGTTGTATTACGCTTCAATTTCCTACTTTTCTACCGAACCATTGGTAAAATAAATCCCATATCTTAAAATACTCTTTTTCTTCTTGCTCTCTAATTGCCAATGTTAATCTACTCATTTCTGCACATTCCATTATTTTCTTACTCCCACTTTCTTAATTGGCCGGATGGCAGGAGCCCACAATTCACCAATGCATCTGTTTCTCTACTGCCTTTTGATCCCAAATGGCTGCAGATGTTGATGGAACTAGCAGAGATGCTTAAATTGACTGTTTTTTGTTAGTCCAAGAAAAGAAAAGAAAAAAAATAGGTACTTTTGTATCAACTTGGAAACCACTTCTGGACTTTTTGTGCTTGAGGTGGAGAAAAAAAAACGAAACGTTGATTTTGGTTTTTACCAATTAGATAGGTTTGCTGCTAAAGAAATGGCTAGTTTATACTATTATGAAAAAGTAAAAAATTGAGGTTTGATGCTATTATCTTATTCTACTGCACCAAAGGAATTTGGAAGTCAGTTCCTTTTTCTTCTCTTCCCCCCACTTCTTTTCTACACTCCTCCTTTCCCTTTTCCCTCCCTTATTTTTCCTGCTATTTGCTTTTGTATTTTTGTGCTTTAGATTATAAACCAATAAAAACTGTAAAAAGAGTTTCCCTACTGCCACAATCTGGGTTTCTTCCTGGAACTGGGCAAGGGGGAGGCTGAAATGAGAGCTCATCACAACTCAAAAAGAACAAGAAGCATTGTCATGCCTCCTTCGGATCCACCATGGCAGGGGTGTCAAACACAAAGCCGGCAGGCTGAATCCACCTTAGATCTGGTTCACGGGGCCACACTGGAAACAGTGAAAGATTGGCCCATTATGTCTCTGCCAGCAAAAATTGAGCTTGGGAGGGCCACATGCAGCCCTCTGAGCTCTGTTTTTGCTGGCAGAGGGTTGCAGGAGGCCGTCACAGCCAGAAACGGAGCTCGGGAGCCTGTTTTTGCTGGCAGAGCGCTTAAGCCACCACAGACTCCCCTGACATGAGTAACCTCAAGCTGGCCATGCCCACTCCTGACCCCTGAGGTCAAACACAACCCTGATGCGTCCTCAATGAAATCGAGTTTGACACCCCTGTACCATGGTCAACCCGGTGTCTTCCTTTTTAGTGTCCAGCCAATAGGTATTAGGGCGTCCTCTCCTTTTTCCACCAATCCCTCCCAGTATGATTAACTTTTCAAATGAGTCAGCTCGCATGACATGACCAAAGTATGGCAGCCACTGCTTGGCGATCTTGGCTTCAAGGGATGTTTTTTTAGTGAGGTTTGGTCTAGGACTTCTTTCTTCATTGTTTTTGCAAGTCCATGAGATGCGTAACCATCGCCTCCAGCACCACAATTCAAAGGCATCCACCCTTCTCCTATCAGCCTTTTCCAGAGTCCGGGTTTCGTAGCCGTAAATAGCAATTGGGAAAAAAAAAAGATGTTGCGTGAACTAATCTGCATTTGGCTGTGGGGCTGATGTCTCTATTCTTCCAGATGTTATTCATGCCAGACTTCATTGCAGTTCTTCCAAATGCCTTCTGATCTCGGGGCTGCAATCGCCACTTTCGGTCAACCGATTTGATTTAGTCTGCTATGCCCACTGCTGGTCTTCTGGAGTTCTTGTTTCTGATGTAGCCCTGGGGTATACATCGAAAAAGCAGGCAAGCTGGCAACTCAAGTGGAAAACAAAAATCCTCTTCTCAGTCGTGTATGTTCAGTGGTGAGTCCTGCCATGCAGGGGTAGGATTCAACCAGTGTAACAATCGGTTCGGTGAGCACACACTTTCTGCACGCGCATAGCATTTGCAACTCACTTTTTGCTGCAAGCCCTGTGTGTAAAACAGCTGATGCATGGAAATCCACTTTGCTGCGCGAATCAGCTGAGCTGGAAAACCCGGAAATAAATCGCAGACTAGAGCCAGAGCAGGCAGGCAGGCCCAACAGCTGATCGTCGGAGCGAATTGATTCAGTCACAGCTGATATTCAGAGCTATTGGTTCGCCTGAACCGGGCTGAAACAGTAGAATTCCACCCCTGCTGCCATGGTATCCTATTAGGTTAGGCATCTGGTCAATCACTGTTATTCCTATCTTTTTTTTTAAAAAAAAAGTTGAAAGCAAAGAAGGTTTGTACCTGCGACTGACTACAGGTTCAGAAAATGTTTTACGGTGCATGCAGATAATGTGTTAGTGGTGCTGAATGCCTTTTCCCAGGTAAGAGAGTCCTGGGACAAAATTCACTGAGTTCACAACTTGTGTCGCAAATGATAGCACCTTCTTTTTCAAAGCCACCATGCCAGAAGTTCATGTTCATAGCACATCATCTCCCTACATCATCTTCTCCAGCTGTTTGTTCTTGAAGGAGAAAGCTTGGCATTTTTTAGCACATTGCTCCAGGAGAAATCAGGGCTCCTTCAAAAGACAACCTTGGCTTTAAAAACAGAAATACTGTGCAGAAATGTGCAGAAACCAGCAAAGTTAATCCCTGTCATTCCTTCAGACCCTGTGACACTGGCTTTCAAGATTTCCATCCAACCGACTACAATAATCTTGGCCTAAAAACTCAAATTGCACTCTAGAGTCTTCATGGGAAAGTCAGGGACCTGATTTGTATAGATAACTTGTTATTGCTGGTACTAAGTAGTCCATGTAACTGCAAAGATCAGCTTCTGTAGAGTCTATCAATCAATCCAAACCTACTTTGACATTTTTTGGGGGGATGGGGTTGGCATGCATTAAAGCAACCACTACCTTTATGCATTTTTAAAAAAAGAATGCAGCTATGGTGTGTATGAAGCTCAGAGGTAATAATTTACAAAGATGAAGTTAGAGCTGGTGCTTTGCAGATGGTTATTTTACTGATACTGTAAATCTATGAAATAAGAACATGATAGGCTTTACTCCAAGATACTTGGAGATACACTGAGATGGGCTTGGTCTATAAAGCCTTAGTAAGACCACACCTAGAATTCTGCATCCAGTTTTGGTCACCACGCTATAAAAAAGATGTTAAGACTGTTGCAGGAACTGGGCTTGGCTAGTCTAGTGAAGAGAAGGACCAGGGGAGACATGACAGCAGTCTTCCAATATTTGAGGGGCTGCCACAGAGAAGAAGGGGTCAAGCTATTTTCTAAAGTGCCTGTAGGCCAGACAAGGAATAATGGATGGAAGCGAACAAGGAGAAATTCAACCTGGAAATAAGGAGAAATTTTCTGACATTGAGAACAATCAACCGATGGAACAGAAGTTGCCTTTGAAAGTTGTGGGAGCGTCATCACTTGAGACTTTCAAGAAGAGATTGGACTGCCATTTGTCAGAAATGGTGCAGGGTCTCTCGCTTGGGTGGGGGGTTGGACTAGATGACCTACAAGATCCCTTCCAACTCTGTTAATATGTATCTGTATCAGGTTGATCATCCCTGTTCATTCATCTCTTCTTCTCTGTTCATTCATCCTTCTTTCTTTTCTCTCTAGCTTCCCATTTCTCCTTCTTGGTGTCCATAAAAGATAGACATGTTGGCTCACTAACAAGCATTGAAAATAACTCCATCCTTTTCTACAGCCTACGTGTGAAACCCCCAGAGGACTCACAAGGGAAGCCCCTGGGTGTGGATGGAAAGACAGCTCAGGACTTGCCCTCCCATTTGTCCAGGATTTCTTTAGCCTATTCTTCTCTCCAAGCACATTTCCCTCCTTTGCCTCCCACCCTTCGCCATCACCCCCACCCCTTAAAAAGAGAAAAAAAATCCCAATCTTTAATTAAATCAGGATTAGTGACTCATTGGACTTAGTAAAAAAAAAAAAAAAAACTACAATTCCCCCCCCCCCCCCAACAATTGCCTTCGACAATCTATTCAAGCAGCTAAACTTGGAATGAGCAAAGAAGCAGGCTAAATGAGTATAAATCCCGTCTTAATCAGCTTTCCTCTCTCTTCCTTCTGTGAGTAGTGCCAACCATTGGGAAGTTTTCCTTATTCCCCTCTGAGGTTTGTTTAGGATGCTTCGAAGCCCTCAGTTAATTCTCAGGATGAGGGGAAGTGCAGTTGGCTTGAGATAGACTGCCACTTTCTGCTGAAGATAGGATCGTATTTTGATTCCTCTCATAGGCAGGTTCGTTTAAGAAAAGTCATGGATCTCTTTCATTGCCCAAACTCATGTTCCATTGGATAAAACGCTGGTAGGAATATCTAGGAAAATTTATTCTTTGTCTCCTTGCTTGCCTTTATTGTTTCTTGCAGCTCATATTGGTCTCTAAAAACCTTTCTCCTTTGTAACTGTTCCTATAAATATCTAAGCAATTTATTTCTTGGGCAGACTGATAGTTATAGGTAAAACTTATAGATAAGTCCCAGTGGTGCAATTCAAATTTTTTTACTACCGGTTCTGTGAATGTGGCTTGGTGGGTGTGGCAGAGGAAAATTATTACAAGATCCCCATTCCCTTCCCACCCCGCTAACCTGCTTTCCAGCTCCGTTCTCCTGTGCAGGGCAACAAAAGAAGACCCAGCCAATCAGCTGGGACTCAATGGGAGGCAGAGAATAGATGGGGACGTGGCCAGTCAGAGGTGGGATTTACCGGTTCTACCAATTACTCAAAATGTCCGCTACCAGTTCTCCAGAACCTGCTGAATACCACCTCTGATAAGTCCGCTTTCTGCATTAAACCATGGTTTGCTTTATAGTTGGCTGGGTTCATATGGCACAGTAAACCATAAACCATTATTTACCAGCCTTGGATGGTAGGTGAAAATTTAAGAAACTCCACTGTGGTTTAGCCTCCGTGTGGTTGTCGAGTTCTAAATGCGCTTGAATTGTATTCCTTTCCAGTCAAATGTTTGTTGGTGGTTATGCAATATGAAAAACAACAAACACATTTTCTTGAAAAAAAAAGAAGAAAAAAGAGACAGCAAGTCTTGAAATCAAAGGTGTGGGTTTTTAAAATTTTGCTTTATGTTTTCACAGTTCGGCCTCAAATTGTTTGGGTGGTTTTTCTCCCAGCCCAGCCTGGAGTAGCAATTAATTCACGGGCTGATTGAGTGTCAGCAAACATAGATAGCTTGCTGGTTTGACTGCATTCATCTGAAGATATACTGCCTCTTGTACTTTCTGAAGTTTTGTTTGCACATCTTTTGAAACTTCTTGTGTGTGAGTGTGTGGGTGTGTGGGTGTGTTTTTAGCTTAAGCAGGCTTTGAGGGTTTGCATCAACTTAATTAAAATTGAAGCCACAATATTGTCAGGAAGAGTGGAGCAAGGCGGAGCCTTTTTCAGTGGATAAAAATCTATGTGCCTCCTTTGATGGTAAGAGAGAAGCAATGAGAATTCAGAACCATGGTTCAGCTAGCAGTCCAAATGATATAGGTAGCCCTTGACTTACGACGCCAATTGAGCCCAAAATTTATGTTGCTCAGCGAGACATTCGAGTTTTGTCCCATTTTACGACCACAGTTACTAGGTGAATAGTTGCAGTTCTTAAATTAGTAACACGGTTTTTAGCTGAACCTGGCTTCCCCGTGGACTTTGCTTGTCATACGGTTGCAAAAGGGGAATCAAAATGGCCCCAGGGACACGGCTACCGTCATAAATATGAACCAGTTCAGTTCAGATGCCAAGCATCTGAATTTTGATTGCGTGATCATGTAATATGTTTAAAGTTAATATTGTATGGCAGGGAAAGAAACGATGTGTGGAATCTGATAGAAAAATAATATAGTATATGATAACAGATAAAAGTTATTATATTATTATTAGAATTGTACAATTTGTTAAATGAAAATAGAATGGAAATTAAGACGTGTGTATTGTAATCAACTAGAAAGGGACTTTGTTTTGAAAAGTGGCATAATTAAAAAAGGGGGATGAATAATGTGTAATATAAATCAATATGAATTTATGAATGACTAGTTGAATTATATAAATTTGTTAAACATTGCAAATATGACCATTAATGTAGTATTTATAACAAAAGAAGTGATGTTAAGAATATAGAGATTGACATAAAATAATATATGGGAATATTGAATGATAAAGATTGATAATATGTATTAATTTCAAACTAGATAAGAAAGTTTAATAGCACCAACAGGAAACTATTGCCATGTTTGTAGTTAAAATGTAAAATAACCTGGAACCACACTGTTCACACAAGGATGTGTTTGTAGAAATTTAAAAAAAATTGTATTTAAAATAAATAAATAAATATGAACCAGTTGCCAAACATCCAAATATTTGATCATGGGGATACCACAACGTCCATAAGCCTGAAAAATGATCATAAGTCTCTGTTTTTGTAACTCAATAAATGGTTGCAAGTCAAGGACTACCTGTGTTTGACACCCAATTATTCAAAAAAAAAAAATATCTTCATGTATTTCTCTTCTCTCTCCAAAGAGTCACTCCTTTCTCCTTTCCTTTATTCTGGGGTGAATCTGGGGCTGCTTCTCATCTAATCCCCTGGTTGCTAAACAGCTGGAAGGGCTCAGTTTTATAAAATGGAGAGAGCAAAATGCCCAGGCCCACATCTCATTCCCGCCCTCTTATTAAGAGAAGGGTGTGAGATTGATTTCATTCTTCATAAATTCCAATAAAGGAGCACAGGGTGGAGAGATCAGGTTTCTTACCTCCCCTCCCTTCTATCTCTATTCAGCAACACTTGGACCAAATATTTTTTATCTTCACCTTTGTTTTCTCTCCTTTTAAAAAAAATATTTGACCCTGTTTGTAGCCAGATAGATTTCAGGGGGTGAGCAGCAAATCCCCAAGGGAAACCCTCCCCACCAGGGACAATAAAAAATATATATATAAAGGAAACAATTCCAGTCAACCAGACCCCAGAGCTCTGTTGACATGGTGTGGGATTTGAACCTGCTTCTGAAAGGCTCAAATGGGATGGAGATGACCGTGTTTCCAGAAGGTCTCTTGTCCAACCTGAGCTCCATGAACTTTTCAAGGAAGGAGGGGTGCACAATGGGGCTTTTCCAGGTGTTTGGAAATTAAATTCTGGCAAGGCATTCTGCGACCTGGTCTGTATGGGGTTTTAGAGGTAATCAGTGCAGAAAAATTGGTGTTACTCAACAATGACAAGATTTTCCCATCAACTTCTGGTAGCTGCAGATTCCTCCAAAGGCAGTCCCATGTATTTTAATAAAAAAATTATTTCAGTTTTCCACATATTAAAAACATCTTTTTTTAGTGAACAGCATGATTCCAGGTTATCACATTTCCATACAAACATGACTATAATTTCATACTCATCTTTCACATTTAATTTCATATCTTACCATTACTTTACGTATTTTGCATTATTTTTTATCAGATACTTTCCTCCAGCTTATTTTATATTTTTTTTTCAATTCATTACTTAACCTATTTTCTTAAACTTTAAATAACTCTCATATCTTTATACTCATTATACTTTATACTTTTATCTGTCAAGTTTGCAATTTCATCGCATATTTTTATTTCATCATTCCAAAAATTCCGTTTCAATTCAAACATTTCAAACAAGTTTCCTCCACCATTACCAATTAGAGTGTGCCACCCCTATAGCTTATATATCATTTAATTAATCCCCAAAGGCAGTCCCATGTAGGGGGGTCTTACATGGTCTAAAGCAGTGGCCCCCCATTCTTTTTGGCACCAGGGAGCTGTTTCATGGAAGGCACTTTTCCCACGGATCAGGGCAGGGCGAAATGAGCATGCAACCTAAGTTCCTCGCATGACCAATTTACGGAGAGATTCATACTCCTATGAGAATTTAATGCCTGATGCTCTGAGGTGTGAGCTGAGCTGGTGATTCTAGCGCTGGGGAGCAGCTCCATATACAGGCAGTCCTGGACTTAATGACCACAGTTGAACCCAACATTTACGTTGCTAAGAGAAACGTGTTAAGTGAGTTTTGCTCCATTTTACGACCTTTCTTGCCCATGTTGGTAAGTGAATTGTTGCTGTTGTTAAGTTAGTAACAGTGTTGTTAAGTGAATATTCCCCATTGCTTGTCAGAAGGTTGCAAAAGCAGATCACATGACCCCGGGACACTGCAACTGTCGTAAATGCAAAACCAGTCACCAAACATCTGAATTTTGATCATGTAGCCATACTTTATTTTATACTTTATTGTCATTGTATGTGGCAGGGGTGGGATTCTACCTGGTTGGACCAGTTCTATAGAACCGGTTGTTACGATTCTGTGCAGTTCGGAGAACTGGCAAATTGCGCCACTGGCTGGTCCTGCCCCGCCCACTCACTCTTTACCTGCCATACACACTATCCAACTTGCCTGCTTGTACCTTTGGTAAGTTGCTATTTTTCCTTTCCAACCCACTCACCACCATCAGCTGTTCCAACTATCAGCTGTGCCAGGAGATTTAGATTATCTAGAAAGCAGGAAATCATTGGATTTCTTGCTTTCTAGCCAATCTAAAAGCAGAGCTGAACCTTCCTTAAGGACTGAAGCTTCTATTTTTCAGTGCAGACTCAGGTAGCAGATGGCAGAAAGATAGAACTCTGAGTGAATCTGTGATTCTGTGAACAACTCAATCTGCCTGCCTGCTTTGCCTGGGTAAAAGTTGCTCTTTTTTTAATAAAAAAAATTCAATTTTTACATATATATTTACAATATTTACCTACAGCCGTGCCCAGCAGTCACATGACCGCCAAGCCGTGCCCAGTCAGCAAGCCACTCACACCCACAAATTAGGCCACTCCCACAGAACCGGTTGTTAAGAAATTTGAATCCCAACCCTGTATACATAGTATACCCATACAACGAAATTCACATAACACCCAGAGACCAGGCCCAACACGCACACACACACCTGACAGTCCCCAAACTCACCCCCAGCTGCCAAGCTCACCACCTCCTAAAAACACACAAGCATCCACACAACAGACCAACAGACCCACTGATGGTGGTCCTTAAATTCATTGTTAAGTGCAATTATAGCTCTGGGATAAAAACAGTTCAGAAAATGTGTGGTCTGAGTTTTAAGTGTTCTGTTTCTTCTGCCAGAAGACCATGGGCATGCTGCAACGGTCATAAGTGTGAAAAACGGTCATAAGTCACTTTTTTCAATGCTGCTATAACTTATGACATTTTTTCCACACTTATGACCATTACAACTTCGGTCACTACATGAACTGTTGCAAGCCGAGGACTGCCTGTAGACATGAAACTTGGTTCACTTGCCTGTGGGTCACCCCTCCAGCTGTCAGCCCAGTTCCTAACAGGCCATGGACTAGTACTGGTCCGTGACCCAGGGGCTGGGGATCTAAAGGGGATGATGATCAGGGTATGAGCTGCTTTTGCCAAGGTATCCTGATACAAGAAGGCTTGTAGCTAGCATTTTCTGAACTTTAAACATTAAAGAAAGATGTAGAAATCCTCGTGGTCCAAAGGAGTCTACCCCACTCCTCTGAAACTTAGTTTTAGCAAACTACAATGCTGGTGCTTTACTCACCTGCCTCTTAGTCAGCCTGCCAGGAGCACCTCCTGGCCTTCCACACCTCTGCTGTTGACAGTACCAGTTGCTGATTATCTATGAAATGCTAGGAATGTACAAGTGGAGCCCAGCCCTGGACAGAGGCCTCTTCCTTGTCCAACGGTATGCATACTATAAGTTCCGAAATGAGAAAGTGTCTTTCCCCGCTGAATTTGAAGAGCGCAGTAAAACCTAGAACCTCACCTCCTTGAGATTGAGGTCCTACAACATCTTAGGGACTCCGAGGATCTTACAGGTATTTTCAATGCCCAGGTAATTCTTTGGAATTTACAGCTACTTAAATAGAATAAAAAGCAGGGAGGAAATTGAATAATGGAATTACTAGGTATGTTTAACTGATGACGGTGGTAGACATTTGGAGAGTTTTGAAAGGTTGAAAATAAGCATTGAAGGGTCACGAATGAATGTGAAATTATGCATTGAGAGATATTATTAATTTTGCCTATACTAAAATGTATGATATATTGATGCCACGCTATTAATGTATTGTTGTGATATAGGCAGATTGAAATTTTAAAAAAAATGGGGGGGGGGAGGAATTTACAGCTACTTCCTTGTACTTTCACACGCTTGGTTGATCACGCTGGGGCCCATAAAGGCTGAATGTAAGAAAGCTGGTTTCTCTGCCTGCTACCTGTTGTACAAAGCAAATCTTCCAGCACCCAGAGCAGACCAGCGGATGGCATTGTGTAATATTTTCATTCTAACCCATATCCTCTGAAGACCAGTTGGAATTAGCGTGGTGATGGTAGTGGGAAATAGGAGAGGTGGGGATAAAGGAGAACAGGTTGGAGAATCAAGGCACAATTTGTTGAGTGATCTAATTAAAGGGCCTACTAGAAAGTCGTTTGTCAACCTGCTAGGAACTGCTGCTCCTTCTTAATTGTTTAATTGTTGCACTTGTGACCCAACACTGTTTCACTCTTGTTTTACAGCTCTGATTAAACCAAGGAGGTGGTTGTGTTGGCTCACAAATTCTGTAGGGCCTGGTTTTCCAGGGGTGGAGGCTAACATACCGGTGTCCCCATCTCTCCTAGATTGGCATGTGGTAGCTGAGATGTTTGTGGAAAAAAAGTGTATTTGACTGGTTACTGGTTAACTTGGTTTGAACGTCATTCAAATCCTACGGGACAGTGGAGGTTAAGTAGGAAGAAGGCAGATCTTCTGTGTGGCTTGCTGTGTCTTCATTTCCTTCTATCAGCCAGGAAGGTGTTATTCAGGTGTCCAAAGCTCTGGACCAGAAGTAAATTATCTTTGGTGTTGGTTGTGGGCCATTTGCTTCGTTATCTAGATGTTTCCCTCCTCCTATCAGTCAGTATTTTTTTTTTTAAAAAAAGAGCTAGATTCGGAACAATTTCATGTAATCCATCTCTTTGAATAGGCCACGATTTTGATTGCTTGATACAATAGAAATCCTTGTTCTTAGAGCATTGCCACCTTCTCAGGTCGCACTCTGGACTGGAAGACACACTGACTTTCGTCTTCGGTTGCTCCCTTTCCAAATTATCTTTATTTCGAAAGCGGGGTGCATTTTCCGGAATGAATGGACTTCTTTATGTATCTGTTTTCTTTCTCACTTTGGAAAAAGGAAATATTTTGAGATTTGTCCTTTGTAGAACACCTTCCCTTCTTAATGCCATGATCTCATTGAAGAGCCCAATAAGGATGTTAAACCTATAGCCGGGTTTTTCCACTGTTTCAGTCTTTCTCTCTCTGGCAAAGAGCCAGCATAATCGAAACAAACAACTGGTAGGGAAAGGGAAGTCAGTAGAAAACAATGAAACAATATTCTAGACAGAAGCAAAAAAAAACATTCAGTAGAAAAAACACTGGATCTGTTGTCTGCTTAGTAAAACAAGTGATATAGAAAGCACCAGTATTGAGCTGAAACAAATACAGTTTTAAGCAAACATCTCGATGGATACATGTAGGAAATACATAAAATAAATCTGACTTGTCTATAATTAGACTCGATTTACAGGTTATACTTGATATGAAATTGTAGCAATATTACTTCCTGTTGTATCATCGGTGTACTTTAGTTTGTTCCTAAACACGCATCATCAATCATCATTGCGGCTCAAGCTAATGTGGCATCATGCTGTTTTTATTTTGCCTTTTGTTTCATGCCATCGGGCAAGGGTGTTCTCATTGGACTGCTTGCTTTGTGCAAGGCTGAATGTGCGTTTGTAAGTTTTGTACATTCACAATACCGGTTGTCAACAGAATCTGGCCTTTTAAACTTCAGGTAGCTTTTTTATTTTGGAAACTAAAATAGAAACCAAAAGGATGTCTCCTGCTTGGAAGTGAAAAATGGCATTCCTTTGCAGATTAGAGAATGGACCAAGCACTGAAATAGAAGAATTTGGGTATCCAATAAAGGCATTCCTTGACTTACAACCATCCGGCTAGCTAGTGACAATTGGAAGTTACAATGGCACTTGGAAAAAAAACTCGCAGTTACAACTGTCGTAATTTCTCCACGGTCACGTGATCAAAAGTCAGGCAACCAGTGCGTATTTATGACGGTTGCGGTGTGCTGAGGTCACGTGATCCCCATTTACAACCAATGTCAATGGGGAAGGGGGGAGGAAAGTCCAATTCGCTTGACTGCATGGTTCACTTAACAACTTCCCTGATTCGCTTAACAACCATGGCCAAAAAAAAGGTCATAAAATTGGGCACCCTTCCCTTAACAAAGCTTGGCCATGGGAATTTTGTGGCCGTAAATCAAGGACTGCCTGAAAGCCAGTGGATGGATTGCTATGTCTTATTTTCATCTGTCTTTGCTTCTTGGCAAGCTCAGCTCCACTCAGCCGATAATTCTGGAAGGGGCGGAACTCTCCCGGCCGAGAAATGGTGATTATAAATATTGATGGGAAAATAATGGAGTGCTTTTGGCCTCTTCCTTGTTCCTGATTCATTTGTTCAATCTAAAATTTGCTGGACTGCAGGAGGTGTCTGAGGATATGTTTATAGAGACGGGTTGGGCTGTTTCCTTGGCTCAATGGGTTGTAACATGCCTGTTGCTCTCCTCATCCGGGGGGGATTGAAGTCTCCCACTTGCCTGGTTTTTCACTCTTGCGTGGTGTCATGCTCCTATCAGAGTCTGAATCCGAGGAGGAAGCCAAATAACCGACAGGGAAGGGAGCCAGGAGTGTGGCTCCATTGGCTGTGGAGGAGGCTGGGGAAGGGCAAAGTCCGGCTGGGGAGAAAAGGGGAGAGAAAGAACAAGGGAGAGGGGATTCGGAAGAAGACCCAGGCCCACCCCCTCTTTATCCTAGGGAGAAACAGAGAAGAGATCAACGTGAGTTGTGTGGCTTAAGGGGGAGGAAAGGGCCCTGATTCCCTTCATTAACCACAAAGATTCACTTAACCGACACGATGAGAAAAATTTCAAAAAGGGGCAAAAGTCACTTAAACAAATTTCTCACTGAGCAAGATAAATTCTGGACTCAATTGTGGTCGTACGTCGAGGATTGTCTGTACGTATAAATGGCTGCCTACCTAATTCTGGGCATAGCATCACAATTTACAGGTAATCCTCAATTTACGACCGCAATTGGAACCAGAATTTCCATTCCTAAGTAAGGCGGGTTGTTAAGAGAGCCAGGCTTAGTTTTCTGCCTTTTTAAACCATGGTTGTTAAATGAACCACTACTGTTATTCATCACACAGTCATTAAGCAAATCTGGCTTCCCCCATCAACTTTGCTTATCAGAAACTAGCTGGGAAGATCCCAAACGGTGATCACACATGACCCTAGAATGCTGCAACCATCATAAATGCATGGCAGTTGTCACAAGCACCCAGATCTTATGGTTGTGAGGATGCTGCAATGGTCGTAAGCGTGAGGACCAGTTGTAAGTTGTTGTTTTTTCCAATGTAACTTTAAACAGTGTCTGCATGAATGCTTGTTAGTTGAGGTCTACCTGTAGTTCGTTTTGGGCAGGTTCAGTTGGCTTTCAAGGATTAATGAGTCACGGTGGCGCAGTGGTTAGAGTGCCGTACTGCAGGCTACTTCTGGTGCCTGCCGGCTGCCTGCAGTTCAAATCCCACCAGGCTCAAGGTTGACTCAGCCTTCCATCCTTCCGAGGTTGGTAAAATGAGATCGTTGGGGGCAAGAGAGGCTGACTCTGTAAACTGCTTAGGGGGAGGGCTGTAAAACATTGTGAAGCGGTACATAAGTCTTAAGTGCTATTGCTATTAAGCTGGAGGATGTTGTGACCGATTTGCAAGCTCAACTCAATCTTCCTGGTTTGTTTTGTAGGGGGTCCCTCCTGGTGGAATTCCACGATGTCCCTCTCTGTACGACCCCAGCGGCGCAGTCTGGTGGTCAGGATCAATAGGAGCCAGTCATTTGCAGGGGTCAACTCCTCCCAGGACAAACCTTTCAGGTAGGCTTAGCAAAAATGTCTCTGGACAACGGAAATAATCAGGGAAGCTTCTGATTTCCTGCATGGTTCCTAGTGGCGAATTGCACTAAGAAAGCCTTGGGGAGGGTAATATCACTTTATAACGCCTTGAGAAGGCCACACCTAGAGTACTGCATCCAGTTTTGGTTACCACGGTGTAAAAAAGATGCTGAGACTCTAGAAAGAGTGCAAAGAAGAGCAACAGAGATGATTAGGGGACTGGAGGCTACAACATATAAAGAACAGTTGCTGGAACTGGGTGTGTGTCTAGTGTGATGAAAAGAAGGACTAGGACAGACATGATAGCAGTCTTCCAATATCTCAGGGCCTGCCCCAAAGAAGAAGGAGTCAAGCTATTCTCCAAAGCACCTGAGGGTAGGATAAGAAGCGGTGGATGGAAACTAATCAATGAGAGAAGCAATTTAGAACTTAGGAGGAATTTCCTGACAGTTACAATTAATCAGTTGAAGAACTCGCCTCCGAAAGTTATAAATGCTCCAACACTGGAAGCTTTTAAGAAGAGATTGTATAACTATTTGTCTGAAATGTTGTAGGGTTTGTGTCTAATCAGGGAGTTAGACTAGAAGATCTGCAAGGTCCCTTCCAACTCTGTTATTCTATTCTAAGAGGTAGACATCAGATATTTTGGGATGAAACCAATGCAATTGGATAAGAAGACAGGCCAATTTTATAAAGGTCTGTTTGTTCTCCTCAAACACACTAAGGAACATTTTACAGGGGCCTTCCAAACTGTCTCCATAGCAATTGCAACATGATTTCCCCCAGAAAGCAACATTTATTTTAAATTTGCCCTTCACCTCTCTCTTGTTCTGTTTTTCCAAATTTTTGTTTTTTCTCTCTCCAGTTAACATTTATTTATTCCTCTGGGCAGGTGGGCCTTTTTTCCAAAATCCTAGAACACCTTCCTGCATCCTTTTTAATTTTGGTGAGGCCTGTGGTTGTCCAAGGGTGGAGGGGCGGGTCTTGGAAACAAATGCACAGTTAGATAACCTCCAATTTATTTTATTGGGGGGGGGAATTAATTAAAAGGCCAGTCTGGCGTGGCAGGAACGAGGATGGTGAGCCCAGGTGAAAAGCTGCATGTCATTCAGAGCAGGAGGATCGATGCCCTTCTTTAATCAGAAGTTAGAACCGTGCATTTAGAAGCAAATGGATAATCCATCGAGCCACATTTTTTATCATCTTGCATTTTATATATATAGACAGAGCCGAGTTATTTAGTTTTGATCAGGGATGGCATGTTGAAATTCAGAGTCAGAATTCCTCGGTTCTCTAATTCTACAACTCCATATTTGGATCTCACATTTTTCAGAGCACCAAAGAGCTCCAAAGCAATATCTCAAAAGATTTTTTCAACATCTTTTTTAAAATGTGACCAATACTGGATGTAGTATTCTAGGTGTGATTTTACTAAGGCTTTACAGAGTGGTCTTGATCTTGATTGTATTCCTCTGTTAATACAATTTAGGATTGAATTGGCTTTTTTGGTGGCTGCTGTACACTGCTGGCTCATATTTAGCTGGTTGTCCACTAAAACTCCAAGATCCCTCTCACAGTTATTGCTATTTCACCCAGTCTATACTTAGAAATGAGGTGCGTGGGAAAACATCCTTTCTTAACTGATACGTTTTTCCTGAAACATTTATAAGGCTTTTTGGTATCACTGCAGGGGTGTGTACAGGGGCTGCTGTTTTCCCACCCAGACTAAGCAGAAAACTATCCTGCGTTATTACGAATCAGCCGACCGGCCTATTCTGTGATATCCTCTTTTGTCTGTGGGGCTTTTATCATCATTATTTTTTTGGTAGGAATTTCCCTGCGTTCAGTACACCCACGGTCTCCAGGAAGTCTGGTTCCAGGGTCAGTAGGATGTTTTCAATGTCTCATAAATCCCCTCCACCCAAGGTGCCCCAGCCAGAGAGACTCGATGAAGTGTACGAAGCACTGAAGAAAGGCCTGAGGTAAGCGTTGCTGTGGGCATCACCGAACACTCAGCGTGTGACAGGCAGTGATCCCTCTTCATCTGTTCACAAACATCTAAGCTTGCTTTTCTACTCCGTGTTGGTACGTGAGGAGTAACTGTGAAACCGAGTGTCTTCAGTGGGATATTGAGAAGCATTTGGGTCTAATGCAGGGATCTCTCCATTGGGCAACCTTAAGACTTGTGGACTTTGACTCCCAGAATTCCTCAGCTAGCTACGGGAATTCTGGGAGTTCAGGTCCATAAGTCTTAAAGTTGCCGACTTTGGGGACTTTTGATCTAGTGATTAAAGCACCAGGCTACAAACAGGGAGATCCTGAGTTCTAATCTTGCCTTTAGCCATGAAAGCCAGCTGGGTGAGCTTGGGCCAGTCCCTCCCTTTCAGCCCAGCTCACCTCACAGGGTTGTTGTTATGAGGAAAATTAAGAAGAGAAAGGTGTAATTAGATATATTTGCTGCTTCGCATTGTTTATAAAAAGGTAATAAAAGTAGGATATGAATTCACGAATAAATAAATACTTAAAATATTCCCCTGCAGTATTGGGCAGTGCTCTCAAAAGCTGCAGTAACAATGGAGAGTTTGATATAGTGGCTAAGGCACCGAGCTAGAAACCAGGCGATTGTGAGTTCTAGTCCCACCCAAGGCACAACTGGGTGACTTTGGGCCAGTCACACACACTCTCTCAGCCCTAGGAAGAGCAAAGCAGGCAAGAGCAAAGCACTTTTGAAAACTTGTCAACAAAATTGCAGGAACTTGCTTTAGGTGTTTGTCAGGAATCAACACCAATCTGAAGGCAATTCAGCTTTTGTGTAAATGCAGTTGACCCTGATTCCTTCCTCCCCGCAACCTAAAGTTCAACTTGAAGATCAAGAGTGTGGGTAGCATGGTGGGAATCGGCTGGAAGGAAGTTTTCTGCTCTTGGCTTTTACTGCCAAGGATAACATCCTGTTTGAAAAACCAGGACAGTGCCTTGGATTGGGGAGCCGGGATGCTGCCGGCTCTAATCTTCCAAGCGATGGGGACATTATTCTGCTTTCTCTGCTCAGTCCCTTCCACCTCTCCTTCCTTGCAGCGCTTACCTGGAGGTGCACCAGCAGGAACTGGAGAAGCTGAGCACCCAGATCCGGGAATCCAAGAGGAATTCTCGCTTGGTGAGTGACGCAGTTCCTATCTGATGCTGCCAACCTCTGGTGGAATGCAAGGCTGTCCTTGCAAATGGCAGAAGTTCAGTCTCCAGTCCTCAAATTTGCAGGCAGGCTGGCCTTCCAGTCACTTCCAGTGGAACAGAGGGTGATGATTTGCAGGCATTTTGTGCAGAGGGTCTCCCCAATAGACACCCACAAAAATGCCTGCATGCAGATAACCAATATGTACATAGATAATGCATACACAGTATACGCTTCCCACTGCCTATGGAAGTGTCAGAGTGCTTCACTAGGTGGAACAACCTAGGAGCAATAACAGTTTGTAATAAATAGTGGTTTTATCTACCAGAGAATATATGCCAGCAATGGTGAACCAGAAATGGCACGTGAGCTGTAGCCCCAGATCAGGTCCACCGTGCTTGCGTGTACACCTCCCTCTAGCCAGCTGATTGTGAGGTATCTGCTGCACATGCGCAGAGGTGCACAATGCACGAGGGGTCATGCATGCATGCTCAGAGGGAGGGGCACATGCATTGCATTATGGGTGCAGGCATGCATGTGCAGAAGCACACCCTCGACACCCTGCGAGGACGAGAAGGTGAGCCATCACTGATCTATACTATACATACACATACAATAGGCAGAAGTCAAACCATCAGTAAATGACAGCAGGGAAGAACACATAGCAAGAGAGCGATGCCCTAGCAGGGCCTCTTCTTATTATACAGGCTCTTAAAGGGATAGCAGCTAAAAACCCTGCTGACTCATTCCCATCATTACATCAGTGCATCACTGCATCATTGTAGCAGCTGGTCAGCTCTTAAATCACTACCCTCTTACCACAACGTCACGGAATGCAGCTTTAAAAAATATACGTGGAGGAGCATGTTGTAATGCCTAATATGATGCCATGTATTCACTGTGGGGTCCTTGGTGCTCTCAAGAGCTCGGTTCTTTTCTTGCAGACGTTTCATTACCCAACTAGGGAACATCTTCTGTTTTATGACCCAACTACTTGGATCATGAAACGTCTGCAGGAAAAGAACCAAACTCTGAGAGCATCAAGGAGTCCACAGTTCAGCCCTGAGCTGCTGTTGGCATGTATTCATCGGTTCTTCCAAGATCCTGACTTCTCCCTTCTTCTCTTTTTCTCCTTTAGGGCTTCCTCTATGACCTTGACAAGGTAAGACCTGCTGGGAAGGAAGCAGGGAACCCAAGGGGCTAATGTCAGGTGGCACAGGGTTACTCCCACTTGCATCTCGTATGTTTCTGCATGCAAAAGGTTGCCCCACCTGGTCTTTGCAGCTGTCTTCTCTCCCTGCCTTTGCCGAGCGATCTCGCTGACGTTGGTTGGTTGAGTTCATTGGTTCAGTGGAAATCCTGCACCCTCCGCCCCTCTTGCCTCCCTCCCTCCCTCCCTCCCTCTCCTCTCTAGGATTTGCTGCCTCGAAACTGGTAGTGCTGGGGTTTGTTTGTTTGCTTGCTTGTTTTGGCAACTTCATGAAATTCAGTCATATGACTACAGGATGCTACTCGCTGCCGTTATTGTAGTGCACCCCATGCTCTATAGTCAGACACGACTGGACAGAGTAACCTTTATCCTTCTACATTCCTTTATCAGTTGAGTTTCCAGATCCTTCAAAATGGCATTTCTTTCTTGTTTTCACAGCAAGTCAAGTCCATTGAGCGTTTCTTGCGCCGTTTGGAGTTTCACGCTAGCAAGGTACCTCCTGTTTCTGAATTCACCATGCCCGTAAGATTGCAGTGCCAAGAAAATCTGTTTTTTTTTAATTTATAAATAATGCCTTTGTGTAAAGGTTTGGCTTATTGTGCCAGGGCATCCTAAAGGGATTCGGTTGCAACTTGCCAAAGATTTCTGGCTAAGCAATTTCCCTGCTACCTGATCCTTCTTAAATAGAGATGCTTAGGTCTATTGGTATGTAAAAATTCGGGTTCAGATATTCAGCCATGGCCTTTCCCAAGGAGAAGGAGAAGAAAAAAAAATCTGAGAGCAGGACAAGAAGTAAGAGATGGAAGCTTATCAAAGAGAAATCCAACCTAGAACGTAAGAGGAATTTTCTATCCCTGAGAGCAGGGGTCTCCAAACTTGGCAACTTTAAGACTTGTGGACTTCAACTCCCAGAATTCTCCAGCCAGCACAACAGCCATGTTGTGGCCCTGAAGCAGGGGTCTCCAAACTTGGCAACTTTAAGACTTGTGGACTTCAACTCCCAGAATTCTCCAGCCAGCACAACAGCCATGTTGTGGCCCTGAAGCAGGGGTCTCCAAACTTGGCAACTTTTAGACTTGTGGACTTCAACTCCCAGAATTCTCCAGCCAGCATAGCTGGATGGAGAATTCTGGAAGTTAAAGTCCACAAGTCTTAAAGTTGCCAAGTTTGGAGACCTCTGCCTGAAAGCAATTAATCAGTGGAATGGTTTTCTCCCCAAAAGTTATGGGTACTTCATCACTGAGGATTTTTAAGAGATTGGATAGCCATTATCCGGAATTGGTATAGAGTCTCCTATAGGGAGTTGGACAAGAAGATAACAGATAACAGATAATCAGAGTTGGAAGGGACCTTATAGGTCATCTAGTCCAACTCCCTGCTCAAGCGGGAGACACTACACCATTTCTGACAAATGGCAGTCCAATCTCTTCTTGATAGTCTCAAGTGAAGATGCTCCCACAACTTCCGAGGACAAGCTGTTCCATTGGTTGATAGTTCTCAATGTCGGAAAGTTTCTCCTTATTTCCAGGTCGAATCTCTCCTTGTTCAGTTTCCATCCATTATTCCTTGGCTTTCGCGTGCTTTGGAAAACAGCTTGACCCCTTCCTCTCTGGGGCAGCCACTCAAATATTGGAAGACTGCTATCATGTCTCCCCTGCTCCTTCTCTCCTACCTCTGTTATTTTGAAATTCCGTAAAGATCAGGAAGAACCTTTTGAAGACAAAACAGTTTGCTGTGTAACCTAGGATGGTCTAGGAGCCAAACCTTCTAGATACTTCAGCAGGCGTCCTCGCCGCTGGCTCGGCTTTCCGCGCAGCCATTTCACAGCTTCTCACGCTCATGCTCTGTCTTTCTTTTCAATAGATTGATGAGCTCTACGAGGCATATTGCATCCAGCGACGGCTCCGAGATGGAGCTCACAACATGGTCAAGGCTTATACAGCCGGTTCCCCTGGCAGCAAGGAGGCCCGGGAGAGCTTGGCTGAAGCTGGCAAGGGCTACAAGGAGTACACGGAAGTGAGTCAAGATGGCTGACACTCAGGGAGGAAGAAATCGGTTGGGGAGGACGACGAGAGGAAAGTTCCTGGGTTTGACGGCACTAACAGTTGGTTGTCAATGTTCTCCCCATGCAGAATATGTGTCTGTTGGAGAGTGAATTGGAGAGCCAGTTGGGAGAGTTTCATATCAAGATGAAAGGTAGGAAGGGACAAACCACATCTGCCTGAGGAAGCTTGAAGTCGGCCATTTTTAAAAGCACCTTGTCAGGGATCAGAAATGACCCAGTGAGCTAATTAGAGTGGTATGTTGATTGTTGCTCGCCTATAGGCAGGCATCTTTCCAGAGTACATCACAGACTGCATAACTATTAGATAAATAGCGCAAAGTTTTAGGGAGGATCTCCCTTCAGTCTCTTCCTCACCACAAGGGACTCAAGGCTACTCCGCCATTTCATCCACCCCGCTCAACTCAAGGCCAGATTTCACCACACCCTTGAGGAGTATAGGAGTTAGTTTGGTTTGCCTCTTGATGTCTCCTCCAGGTCGCACGCTTTCCTCATAAATGTGCCTCTGGAGAAAAGCGATGGGATGGCGGTGGCCTTATAATGTAGTTTTCTGATTCTTTATGAAGCATAACAACATTAGGACCACCTAGGTGGGCCACCCTAAATAGTCCTTATGTTGTTATGACTTGTCTTTTGTTATATCTTATCTTGTCATTCTCTTGCAGGATTGGCTGGCTTTGCTCGGCTTTGTGCAGGCGACCAATATGAGGTTTGTAAAAGCAAGATGGGGATGGAGGGGACCCCAGGCAAACTTACCTCACTGCGCATGCCTGCACCCCCCAGCTGATTTTTCGGTCCATTTGAGGCCTTTTTTGGCCTCCCAGAGGTTTGAGGGAAGCTTCTGCAGCTTTGGAGGCCAAAAAAAAAAAAAAAAGGCCTGTTTCATCAATTCCTGTATTTCCGGAAATCCCAGAAGTGATGAAACGGGCTCATTTTTCGGCCTACAAAGGCTGCAGAGGCTTCCCTCAAGCCTCTGGGAGGCTGAAAAAGGGCTCAAACGGACTGAAAAATCAGCTGGGAGGTGCAGTTCAGGTAAGGGGGCAGTGTGTGGGGGATCGCACATGCATGTGCGGAGGGTGGATGTCATATCAAAGTCATCCCAGAGGTTGGACAGTTGCTATTACTTAAGAGATAAGGTGAATTTGTCCCTTCTGTTTGTTATCCAAGGAAGGCTTGCAGTCAACCTGGCTTAAAACTGTGAGTCTGGATCTCATTGCTAGTCATCTAACTGATACCCAAACTCCTCTTCCTTCACGGTAGATCTTCATGAGGTATGGGCGCCAGCGATGGAAACTACGGGGTCGCATCGAAGCCAACAGCAAACAAGTCTGGGACAGTGAGGAAATGATCTTCTTGCCCCTTATTACAGAATTTCTGTCTATCAAGGTGATTGATATCTCCCTGGTCAGATGTCTCCTACCTAGAAGATGATGTTTTTTTCCTTAGTCACGACCGTTCTGCTTTTTTTCTTTCTCCTTTCAGGTGACGGAACTCAAGAGTTTGGCCAGCCATGTAGTGGTGGGGAATGTCTCTTGCGAGACCAAGGATCTCTTTGCCGCCCTGCCCCAAGTGGTGGCAGTTGACATCAATGACCTAGGAACGATCAAGCTAAGCCTGGAGGTCAATTGGAAGTGAGTCCTCTTGGCCTTCTTTGGGCTTCTTCTGTTCTTCTCTAATGTTTTTGGGTGTCTGAGTGGGCCAGCAGTGAAAGAAGGGTTCCGGTAAGAGAGTCCATAGTGTCTCCTTGAAGATCTTTCAAGTGATCTAAAGAGCATGTGAGGCCACCTCTCCCATCAGCTCCCTTTTCCTTCTTCTCCACTAACTACAATGCTTTCCTTCCATCAGTCCATTTGATAAAGAGGACCAACCGTCTTCTGCCAGTACTGTGAACAAGACATCAACAGTCAACAAGCGGTTCTCCACATACAACCAGAGCCCTCCTGATACCCCTTCCATGAGAGAACAAGCCTTTTATGTGAGTACTCCTTCTTTGGGTGCTACATGTATTAAGATATAGAGAGAATGGAAAGTTCTTTGTCCTTATGGCTTCACCAGTAGCTTCACCAAGGATTTGGAGAAGGTGTAAGTCCAATAAGAAAATATGCATCACTCTTCTCCTTCAGTCTTACCCACAATGTCTTTCTTATTGTTAAAAGAAAACAAGTTTTAAACAAAGCAGGCCAGACACGCTTAGAGGTCTTTTGTTCCTGGCAATTATATAAATATGACACAAAGAACATGCAGATATTCTGGAGAGAGAGAACTTACCTGATGATGGGCTCCAACACGAATCTGAAAGCTTGGAAGAATAAACCTAGTTTGGTCCTGGCGACCGACTCAGACTAGATCCTGCAACACAGAACATTCTCGTGCTTTTTTGTCTACTTAATTGTTTTTATATCTCTAGACATTAGACTTGGGATGGAATTTGTCAAATCACAGCTCTTACCGCATTCAAACCAAACGCCCAGGAAGTAATCTTGAATTGGTTTCTGCAGTCTCGGTCTGTAATCAGAGCTTGAAACACAGCTTCTTGGTTCAGTTAATCCAGAAATCTATGGTTTAACCACTTCTAGAAATACTAGATTAGGACAGGAATTGTGCAATTTGAGATTATTCAACTAATGTAGCCCTTGATGCTTTGGCTGCAGTCCCCAGAGATCTCAAAAAGTTGTTCCCCCAAAATTGAATTCGAACATCGAGTGAAATAGATGGAATAAATGGTGCTAATTTGGATTTATTTTATTTAATCCAATTTTATTTTGATCTGCCCTGACTGATTTAATCCTGGCCTTGTCTACTTCCTGGGGGGATGTTTGTGTTTGTGTGTGTGTGTGTGTGTGTGTGTATCTCCAAGCACTTTATTTGAAGTCCATAGGTGGCCCCCAGGAAAAAAAAAACCCGATTCACATCAAAGAAAAAGAAGGGAGAAAAAGTGTGAAAAACAGAACATTTTCTTTTGCAATCCAAAACAAACTATGTTTTATCAGGTGAAGGTTGTTCCGGTTTGTACATGAAACCTTCCAAAAGGAAGGAGAACAATTTATCCGATCTTTCTAACTGGAGAAAATAGACAGCTAGATTTATTGCAGAGGAGTAGGGCGATCCCATAAACCAGGGGTGTCAAACTCAAGGCCCAGGATCTGGATCCAGCCCACAAAGTGCTTAGATCTGGAATGCAGGGTCACCCTGGGAACAGCAAAGGACTGTCCCACGGTGCCTCTGCCAGTGAAAATGGAGCTTGTGAGTTGATCAATTTTCACTGGCAGAAGGTTGCAGGAGGCCATCGCCGCCAAAATGGAGCTCAGGAGCCTGTTTTTGCTGGCAGAGTGCTCGGGCCACCACAGGCGCCCCCAACATGAGTTACGTCAGGCTGGCCACGCCCACCCCCAGCCACCCAAGGTCAAACACAACCCTGATGCGGCCCTCAATGAAATCGAGTTTGACACCACTGCCCTAAGCGGTAACCTAAGGGAGCCCACCTGAGTTTGGGAAGTCCTGGCTGCACATGGTGCCTCTTTGATGGTTGCCTCTTTCTCTGCTCAAGAGCCTGCCTTGGGAGGCGGTCCCCAAGCAGAGGCGGGCTTTGATGGACGTCTTCCAAGAGACCGTCCTGGAAAGGTTGCCGTGGAACTGTTCATGCAGCGATGTCTCCTCGGTGCAGCTCAGCACAAAGGCATCTCAGGGCTGTGTAAGTGCTCGCACTGTTGCATCGCTTGGTGCTTCCTCTGCTTTCAACCTCTCCCTTAGTCCATAGCACCTGGCAGAGCTCTGGTAGATAAGTGGCACTTGGCGGTGGTGAACTGTACAAACTTCCTTTGTCTTGTTGGCTTGTAGTGGTCCCTCCTGATTGTGACTGTGGTGTGTTTACTGTCTGCTATTCCTCCAGGCCGGGCAGTTGGGCGGGCCCAACCATTGAGTGATTTAGCATGAAAGGTCTTCCTTTAAATTAGAAATTGCAATCTGTGGTTCGTGGGCCATGTGCAGGGGTGGGATTCTGCCAGTTTGGACCAGTTCGGGTGAATCCCTAGCTCCGAAGATCAGCCGGGAGTGAACTGGTTTGCTCCGACAATCATGTAGGCCTGCCCTGTAGTGACGTTTATTGTCCCAGCTGATCAGCGTTGGAAGAGCAGATTGCTGCTTCTCAGCTGTGTTAATCCCCCGAAGTAACGCAGAAGGTAAGGATTTTTGCATCGCCATTCACACATCCACAGCGCACATCGGGCGTGCACACACATGTGTGAAGCGCACAATCATAGAACTGGTTGTTACCCCGGCAGCATCCCACCCCTGGCCGTGTGTAATCTTGGTCCGCTTAGAAATAGCCCCGGGACATACTTTCAGATTCCCTCTGAAGTTGATCGATCCAGGCTTTGTGCAAGAACAACAGGTAGTCCTCAACTTACAGCCACAGTTGAGCTCCTGAGTTCTGTGGTTAAGTGAGACAGTTGTTTTGCTCAAGGTTATGAGCTTTCTTGTCACAATCACTAAGTGAATTGCAACAGTTCTTAAGTCAGTGGCATGGTTGTTAAATGAATCCCATTGGCTTGGCTTGTCAGACGGTCGTAAAATGGGGATTACATGATCCCGGGGCATGGCAACTGTGTAATATAACTCAGCTGCCAAGCAGCTGTATCTTGATCTCGTGACCATGGGGGTCGTTAAGTGTGAAAAATGGTCAAAAGTAATTTTCTTCAGGGCCTTGTAACTCCGGTCACTAAACGAATTGTTTGTAAGTCGAGGACTACATGTGTCTTCCTCAACGGCATCCTGTCTGGAATAAAGAGAATGAGAATGAGAAAGAATGGGTCTCTTCACCCATTTTTGACCTTTACCCACCTACAACCTGATATTTGAGACAATACAGTGCTTCCCCAAAAATTATACTTAACTCTTTTTTTTTTTTGAAACAATTTTTTATTAATTTTAAAGATAAAACAACACATCATTAACCATTAAATACATAAACACATAAAACCTCTTAACATTGTAAATCCTTACAAGTCAAACAAAACATTATTTTTATACAGCATAATTCCAATTTATCCCATCTCCATATGGACACACAAACATCTTTCAGCAAATTTCTCATTTTTTCTCTTTACTCCTATTCAATTTCATTTCTCTTCCATATTTATCCATTTTATAGTCATCATATTCTTTTCTTTCTGGCTTGTATAAATTATTCTCGTCTAACATTCCTCCAAGGTTTTATTGATTCTTTCCTTTTTTTTTTTTTAAAAAAAAAACAAATTTTGTTAGTTTTACCATAAGCACAATACACAAACATACAAACATAAAACATAAACAAAACTAAAAGATCTTTTCTGAAGGTTGTCTGTTCCCGGGTTAAAACTCTTTACACAGACACAAATTCAAACATCATATTCAACCCATATCTCCTTCCAAATCTTATTATCATTTTCTTTTTTATATATATATATAAAAACCATTTTTATCAGTTTTATAAAAAACAATGCACAAAAAATCAAGGCATAGCAGCTTATAAATTCTTTTCTAAGAAAAAATAATAATAATAGACCAATAAGGCATAACATTTCCAGATTATAATATCAATATTTCATATAATATTAACTTCATATCTTGTCCCTACTTCTCTTTTCCATCCAAATTATTTATTAATTAAAATTTTATTGCCTTTTATCAATATACAAAATCCAAAAAAAAAAAAAGCATATATATCCTTCCATATCTTATTACCATTTTCAACAACATTCTTTGTCTGTTCTATTTCCAATTATCCATTCATCTTTTTTTTTCTTTTACTATACTTCTCCTGTACGCCAATTGGAGTAACATCTATAACTCATTACCCTAATTTAGAAATACTACATATAGCAATCTTTCTTGGGATTCTGTTTAAAAAAAATCTAAAATTACATAATAAATTTTATATTCTAAGTATACATATAAAAGCACACTCTTATATACCCTCCAGAATCCCTCTTTTAATCTAAATTAAATTCACCCATTGTCTCTAAATAAACTTTTTTTCCTTAGGTCTTGCTTCCCCCCATTAAGGCTTCTCCTCCCCCCCTTTCTCTCTTGCTTATTCTTCTCCTTGCCCTTTCTACCCCTTTGCTTTTTCTCTTCGCTTTTCTTGCTCCTTTTCCTTTGCTTTCTAACCTTGCCTCCATCTTTTCGCTCATTTTTCTCTCTTTTGGTTGTTTTTATAATTCTTAAAATCTCCTTTTTCTTATCCTTTTTCTCCTCCTCTCCAGAAGGGACCCATTGTTCATCAAAGATGGCTTCTTCTTCCTCTTCTTCCTTGTCCCAGTCCTTCTGCTGCGTAATCAACTTTTCAAAGGAACATAACGCCATTTCTAAGAATTGAAACAAAGCGCCCAAAGTATCTTCTTTTTTATATTTTTGATATTCAATCTCTAGTTCATCCACAGACGATGCCATTATGAAAAGGGAAACTTTTTCCAAAACAACCACAAGAATTTTTAATCAAAGACAATCAAAAGCAATTAAAAAAAAGAAAAAAAGTTCCAAAAGTTAATACTTTTCTTCCTTCTTCTCTTTCTCTTTCTGAATTAATTTTTAATCAAAGAGGTCCAATTACCATATATCTTCTTTTGGGATCCACAAAGACGTTCTAATTAATCTCCTCCTTTTTCAGCTTCTGCTCCAATTTTTTTTTTTCTCCCTTCCCACTTACAATGAGAATTTTAATAATCAAAAATCCATACCTCCAGCAGAAATTTTCCAATTTCTCACATTTTTCAATGTCCAAAAATCCCTTTGTCTCTTATCTTAGCTTTCAAAACAATCCACTTTCAATGTCTAATATATCCAAATATTTCTGCTTTTTCCGTGGGATGGGAGAGTAAAAAAAAAAAAAAAATTCCCTTTAACAGCTTCTCCGCCGCTTTTCGCTCTTCTTAGGGATACAATGTATCCTCCAGCAACAAACAGCTCAGTTCCAGGCAATTTAAAAGGTGTTACTTGACCCGGCTCAGACAGAACTTTCACTCTTCACACTTCCTCCAGCACAGTTCTTACCCGGTTGCTGGTTTCTTCGTGGCGGCCATTGCTGACCGCCGCTCCACCGCCTTGGGAAAAAGGGGTTTTCCCGGAGAAAGGGGGGGTCTGCGATGCCCCCACCTCCCTTTCCGACTCCCCTCTGTCTTCAGCTGTCCCTACAGGGCAGCCATATCCCCCTGACCCATCTGGATCGGGGGTACCTCGACGGCTAGCACAGCAGGAATCGCGAGCTGTCGCGAATTCCTGCTGCCCCGAAGCCACACAAACCGGAAGTCAAAAATTATACTTAACTCTTGTACTGTTAAGTCTGCTGAAGACCGAGGTCTCCAAACTTGGCAACTTTAAGATACTATGCTGGCTGATGTGATGACCAGGGTGGGATACAAAACAAGTCACAGAAAACAGGTGAAGCCCCTTTTATTCCTTCACTTTGCGTCCAAGTTCTGAATATCTTTGAAGGAAGACAAAAAACTCCCACACAAACAGTTACAAGAAGAAGGGGAAAAGCAACACAAACCAGGCAAGATAAGGGCTGGAGGATGTCCACAGATAACACACACTGGGAAGGATGCCAAACTCAGAGAGGAACTATAAACTAGAGATATTTCCACACTTTGTTTCCAGCATTTGCCAGTACGCAGGTCCAAACTCTTATCCAGTTGTCACAGCTGCAGCCCATGAATAAGATCAAGGCCCTCTCCTCACAAGTAGACCACATCTCTCCCTTATCCTCTCCTCCCTGTATGCCCTAGGATGGATAGGGGATGGGCCTGGGTCCTCCTCTGCCTGCTCAGCCAGCCTCTGCCCTTCTCCATAACCTCCGGAGCCATGCTTCCACTCCCTGTCGGTTGATCCTTCTCTCCCTCAGAGTCAGTCTCCATCAGGGGCATGACAGCTAAGGAATTCTAGGAGTTGAAGTCCACAAGCCTTAAAGTTGCCAAGTTTGGGGACCACTGGCTTAAGAGATGAGATAAAGAGAAGCAGTTACTTCTTCACACATACTATCATAATCTGGCTTGTTTGGTTTGGCATCGCCCAGGGTGTATATTCAGCTGATCAACCATGCTGTATGGCTTCATGAGGCTGGTACATCTATTCAACAAATTATGATTAAAACGAGCCATTAGTTAGGATGTAACCCCCAATCAGGGATCATTGCTAAGGAGAATTTTAAGTTCTGTGAATAGGAGTTTTGAGCAGGGATTCGTTCAAAGGGCTGCATTTCGCGCACCGTTTTTAATTCCATGTTACCAGTACGGCCATCGTTTATACTACCTTTCTTGCTAAAGGCTTTTGGAGGTGATATAGCATGAGACAGAAAGTCCCAACTCAGAATGGTTACCCCCAAAAGCCAATGCTACTGAGAATTAGCTGGTCTCTCTCCCCTGGGGGGTTTGCCAATGTATATGGAAGGCAGAGCAAATTACTTAATTCTGCCAGACATGCCAGCATCAACATCTGGGCAGGTGATTTTCTCCAGATGGTGAGCTTGATGCAAAGATTGAGGAGCAATGGAAGAAAATGAATTCTGTTAGAAGCCAATTCTTCCCCCAATCATAGACCACACCACTGATTCTTGGTTCTCTCTCCACCCAAATTGAACATCCTCCTGCGTGTAGGTAACTGGCTGGAGGATAGGAAAGAGTAAGGCTGAGATTACAGGGTTTGGGAGGTGTAAAGTATCATCCCACCCTCCATGTCCTATCTCAACATTAAAAGTTTCCAAAGTATGTTATTAAGAATAGCCAGCGGAAGGTTTCAATCTTGTAAAAATGCAAATATGTATATTTGCCCCTGGGTCATTTGCAAGATGATATGGAGGGGACCCAGCAGCCGGAACTAGTTTTGATTAGTTCAGTTGCACAGCCTTGTGTTTACCTGGAGGTGGCATATCAGGCCCAGGAAGAAGAGCTGTTGATATTCCAGAAGAAGGCAAAGTTGGGGCTGCAGAAAGAAGGAATGTGAGTGAGTGTGTTTGTGGGTAGAAGAGGTCCTGCTTGGGTGCTCATGCTGACCTGCCATGCTCAGTGCAGTTGTATCTCATCCATGTTGTTGTTTTCTTCAGAACATGCTGAGGCAGCAGGAGGAACTGGAGAATGGAGCAGCTTGGTCCATCTCTTCAGAGTCGTCCGATGACTCGTCCAGCCCCCAGCTGTCTGGAAGCGCCCGGCATTCGTTGGCCAGGCCTATTGTGCAACCTGCAGTGCAAGCCACTGCGCCCGCCATTGAAATCGCTTTCACCCACCCTGAGGAGAAGGAGCCGGCAATCCGAGAGGAGGCCTCTATGGCCAACGGACACGTGCCCTATGCCCGGACTCTTAGCCAGATCAGTGAAGCAAGTGTAGACATGCCCATAGCAGAAGAGAGGGAGTGTCCTCTCCCCAAGGAGCCTGGCCCTTGGGTTGTCCCTCCCTTGGAAACGAACTCCTCGTCCCCAAGTGTGGACTCGCAACTGGACACTCAGATCTGTGAGGACGAAAAGCAAGAGGATGAACCTGATGGGGCTACCCCTGTTGGAGAGGAGAGTGAGGACACTCCTGGTCCAGCCCCAGAGGTTCAACAGCCCAGGTCCTCCTTGGCCCTCCCATCAGCCTTGGGACAGCTACAGCCATCAGGGATCTCAGAAGCACCAAGGCCCAAACCTGTGGACTCTGGCCTGGAGGAGGCCATCAATACACTGGCTTCTGCTCTGGATGACTATCGGGGCCAATTCCCTGAGTTGCAGGTTCTGGAACAGGAACTCAAGCATCTTGAGGAGATTCTCTTGGTAAGTAAGTGGGTAGAAAGCTCAGGACCGCATCCAAAGCTGGAGCGGTTCTCATAGCATTTAAACAAAGAAACTCGACACTGCCTTCCTGAGGTCTTCTTATACTGAGCCAGGAGGGTGTGCTGCAGCTGCCATGAAAGCCAATGCACTTCCAGGCTGCATTAACAGAGGGATAGAATCAAGATCATATGAGGTGTTAGTACCAGGGGTGGGATTCTACCAGTTCGCACCTATCCACTAGAACCGGTTGTTAACATTCTAAGCAGTTTGGAGAACCGGTTGTTAGAAGAAGTTATTGGCTAATCCTGTAAGGAAGACAGGAAGGAAACATTCTGGTGTTGCTTACAGAAACTGCCTGTTAACCCTTATTACATTCTTGACAGGACTAGACTTCCTGTCTCTGGAACTTCTCTGGAGGTTTTTTTTTTTCCTCCTTTGCTGGTATTTGCTTGTGTGGAGTGACCATTCAAAATTGCAATGGCACTGAAAAAAGTGACTTATGGCCATTTTTCACACTTGTAGACTGTTGCAGCATCCCCACAGTCATGAGAGGCCAGGCGAGGAGATACGTGCCTCGACTTGAGTGATATTGAGTTGGCCACACCCAGCCAAGAACATGACCACCAAGCCACACCCACCCAGTCACATGATCAAGCCACGGCCACCACCTAAGCCATGCCCACAGAACCGGTTGTTAAAACATTTGAATCCCACCCCTGGTTAGTACCACTTTATTCCAAGGCCACACTTGGAATACTGCATCCAGTTTTGGTCTCCACGATGTAAAAAAGATGTTGAGACTCTAGAAAGAGTACAGAGAAGAGCAACAGAGATTATTAGGAGGCTGGAGGCTAAAACATATAAAGAACGGTTGCTGGAACTGGGCATGTCTAGTTTGATGAACAGAAGGACTCGGAGTGACATGATCGCAGTGTGCTAGTATCTGAGTGGTTGCCCCAGAAATGAGGGAGTCAAGCTATTCTCCTTATTGTCCTAAGGAGCAATAGATGCAAATTAATCAAGGAGAGAAGCAACCTAGAACTAAATAGAAATTTCCTAATAGAACAATTGATCCGTGGAGATCACAAGGATTTTTTTTTAAATATATTTTTATTAAGTTTCTTTTATTACATCATAAAATATCTCAATTCCAACAGCATTCTTGGCATCCATACAGGTTCTTAAATTAAAAATCATAATACATTACATTACATTTAACAAATATTAAATAATAATTTCCACTATAATTGTTATCCTTATATCTTTATATAATTTACATTTTACTCCCATAAGGATTATTTCAGTTAGATTTCTTGTCTCCCTTCTTAGTTCTATTTGTTAGCCATTTATACCAGTTGTTCCAGATTAAAAAGAATTCTGAGCCATAGTTTTCTTTCAGTCCCAATGTTAACATATTCATTCATCTCAGCACTTTCCGTTATTTTATGTATTATCAATTCTTCGTTGGGAATATTTGATGTTTTCCATACCTGCGCAAAGGCTATTCTGGCGGCTGTTGTAATGTGTAGCAATAAATATTTTACTTCTTTTGGTAGTTTATCCTTGATCATTCCTAGAAGGAAGGTTTCCGGGCTGAGCTCAATCCGGTACCCAGTAATCTCTCTTGTGACCAATTTTTGATTTGGAAAAGATCGCAAGGATTGTCTGGCTACCATTGTGGAAAAAATAAAACTGACCATTGCAACTTTTAGCAATCCCTTTTCTATCTCAGGGACATTTTTTTGGCCTGATTCCAAACATCACGGGGATTTTGAATCATCTCTTTGATATCTTCAAAATCTCAAGAGAGTTAGTGATTCCATGAGATTGTTTTCCTGCTTTAAAACAAAGGCTACATTTAACTTTGGAAACTCCCCGCTCTGTGTTTTGCAATCTACTATTTGCCCATTCTGCATGACTGCTGCTCACTCTTTTAGGAGTTCTGGAATTCCTGCATCTGAAACCTGGTTTTGAGAACTTTCCCGAATGATGCAAAGCATCTTTGTTTTATGTTTATGTCCAAGTTGCACAATTCTGCTGACCAGTCTCGGAAGGAAGACAAACGTTGAAGGGACCGATGTAGCTATACACTTCTTATGTATAGTAGATTATTTTCAGTTAAATTTCTCACCACATCTGCTCCTGTGAACTTTGGAGGGCAACTGTAGGGTATATCTTCAACTCACACACTTCCGCTGCCTTTTTTTTATTTTTTTCCACAAGATAAACTTCCTGCCTATACATTAGAGGCCCATACTGGTTGTTTTGAGAAGGCAAATAACATACACACACACACACACAAACCTCCTTTGGGGAGAAATGCAAAGAATTCTGCACAGATCATTGGCTGTAGGTAGACTGCAATTTTAGGCTTCTGTGTTCACAATAAACCGAGGAGGATACGAATGTGGTTTTTCTAGCAGTCTTTGGATTTTAATGAAAACTCGGTGTGCTGAGATGCTGAACTGCTGTAATGTAGGCATCTCCCAAATTTACGACAGATGACCTTCTAGGTCAGAAATTAAGGCCCAAGATTTTCAGCTGAAAAGGTGTACGTAACTTTTGGGGCACCTTCTCTTGGAGCATTGCTTTGGACATTAGACGCAAGGGTTGTTTCATTTTTGTGTGGCGGGGGTGTGTGTTTTCTCTTGTTATGCTTGGGACAGTGGTGTGTTTCAAATATTTTTACCACCGATTCGGTGGGTGGGCACACTTTGTGTGTGCGTGTTCTTCCCCCCCCCCACCAAAAAAATGCATTTTGCGCAGGTGATTTGCAATCACCTGTAATCCTGCGCCCTCCCTGACGCTTCAGCAGCTGCCGCGTTTGGTCTCCACTGCTCGTTGTTGCTACCGGCTCGGCAGAACCGGGCTGAACCAGTAGAATATACCACCACGGGCTCAGGCCCTGCAGAGCAAGAAGCAGAGTAGTAAGGAGAATTGCTCGATCCACAGAAGAGGACCTGTCTAACGCTTGTTTTTTAATTTCCACCCCATAAGCAAAAACAAGGGCTATGCCTGAGCCGAGCCTCCAGTACCAGCTTGACGGTGGAACATGCGCTCGAGAGTTTCAGCTTCCTTAATGCTTCTGAATCGGAAGACTCGGAAGGAGACGATGACAAGTGAGTAAGCTGGCTAAAGCAGCGGTCGCCAACCTTTTGGACTTCAGGGATCACCAAACTCATCATTTAAAATCCTGCGGACCAGAGACTCTGGGAAAATCCCCCCCAAAAAAAAGTCTGCAGGAAAATTCCCCACACCTTTTTCCTACCAATCGATCATTCTTTATTTGGGATCCCGGGATCCCGTCTGCAGCTCTGTTCTCGGGGAGAGGGAGAGAGAGACTTTTGGCTTCATGCAAGGAAAGCAGCAGAAGCAGCAGAAGTCTTTCTTTCTCTCTCCCAAACTCTACCAGAAAGGAGTCTTTGTGAGATTTGTCACAGCCTCTTGGAGCAGGAGGCCTTGCAGGGTCCCAAAGACTCATTTCTAGCAGTTTGGAGGAGAGAAAGAAAGATTTTGGCTGCTTTCTTTGCATGCAGCCAAAAGCAGAGGAAGAAAGAAGCGGAAAGAAGCAGCCCGGTGGCCAGGCTGGGCGAGTGGGGCAAGTTCCCCCCTCTGTCCTGTCCCCCCTCCCCTCACTACCTCATGTTGTTCCCAATGCAAGCCTTGTGTTTCTGTAGGCCGTACGGGCGGCACAGCCTTGTGTTCCCACGCAGCCTGTATTAATTGCTTTGGGGGTGACATTTCTCTGTGGACCACCAAAATGTTCTCGCAGGCCACCAGTGGTCCCTGGCCCACTGGTTGGCGAACACTGGCTAAAGGCTGGTTTAAAGGTGGCCGCAACTGCCCATAGCCAGCATTGCATGCAGGTAGCTCTCGACTTAACCACAGTTCATTCAGTGACCATTCAAAGTCACAAACAGCACTGGACAAAAAAAGTGACCTACAACCGTTTTTACGACCCTTGCAGCATTCCCCTGGTCATGTGATCAACATTCAGACGCTTGGCAACTGACTCGTATTTATGACGGTTCCAGTGTCCCACGATCCTCTTTTGCGACCTTTTGACCAGCTTAACAACCACGTTACTATCGTAACAGCTGCAGCAATTCACGTAACACCTCGGGCAAGAAAGGTCGTAAAACGGAGCACCATTCACTTTTTACAGCTGTCTGGCTTAGCAATGGACACGTTAGGGTCATTTGAGGTCATTAAGTCAAGGATTGCCCATGCCTCCTGTGTCTGGCTGGACCCTGCTCCCTCCAAGCAATTGTCTTGGCAGGGTTTGCCACAGGATGCCAGGAACTGGTGCTGATGGCAGCTGTTGGCAAACCCTCTAAAGCAGGGGTGTCCAACCTTGGCAACTTTAAGACTTGTGGACTCCAACTCCCAGAATTCCTCAGCCAGCTGGCTGAGGAATTCTGGGAGTTGGAGTCCACAAGTCTTAAAGTTGCCAAGGTTGGACACCCCTGCTCTAAAGCCATCTGGTCTTAACAGGTGGAGGCTGGCAGAAAATGCAGCAGCAGCGCCACTCGGTGGCCAATGCCTGACACTGCTGCTACAATCACCCTCTTTTTTAAAAATTAATATTACTCCAAGAAATGTAACCAGGCAACACACTGTATATTTGGATTTTGAACACGTTGCTCTTTCTTTCTATCTTTCTCTCTCTCTCTTTCTGTGCGTTGGATCAGATGGCTAACCAAGCAATATTTTAATTCCAAAGCTACAATCGATTGATTTTTCCCCCTCTCCCCTCTGTTTTTTCTTTGTTTATGACCACATTACTTAGGTAAGGGCTTGCTTCATTCACATTCACATTACTTCCCACTACATTTCTATTTCTCTCCCTCTCTTTTGTTTCGTATCTGTTAGATTTTCTTCATTAAAAGAACATTTAGGCTGGTGTGACAGATACTTTTCAAGCAAACACCAAGCAATTTATGTCAACAAAGGAAATCAGCACCTGGTTAGAGAGCAATGCTGGGTGTTTGCAAGAAAGTCAAAGGACATTATTTTGGGCTCTGGAGAAACTTTGTAATTTAGCAAGATCAATCCCTCCCTCCCTCTCTCTCTCTCTCTCTCACACACACACACACACACTCTTCTATTTGCAAGTGAGAATAGAATAGAATAATTTTATTGTCATTTTAAATGTATACTAATTGGTATACATTAAAAATGATATTTTGTTGCATACAGCTTTTAAAGGGTCACTACCTCCAACTGTACACTACATAAACATGACAAGATAAATAAATAAATACAAAATAATGTACGTACCAACACATGTTATATGACAGAAAACACAATCTAGTTATACATGTTTATGGCGAGAAAAACGAATCTTGTGAATTCACCAGACGAAGGGCCTAGGGAACGAAGCCGTTTCAGAATCTGGTAGTCCTGGCTAGAAATACTTCGAAACCTCCTTTGACCAGCTTTCCAATATATATTGATCTGATCCTGCCTTCTCCACCCTGGTGGTGCCCAGAAATGATGGGCAAATTTATTCAGGTTGAGCCTTTGTGTTTTCCTTCTAAGCTGGATCTGGCCATCATGGATGGAAAGGGAGCCCATGGCCCAGGTGGGGGTTTATGGAAGACAAGAACCTGGATTATATTTTGCCCACTGCCTCTCTTTGCAGGGTGGCAAGCAATGGCCAAGCTCCATCTGTGGGCAAAGTGTCAGGGACTGCTGACATGGCGGCTGAAGACTCTGCTGGGTGCCTGAGCTCGGAGGGCAATTTGGAACCCATGACCACTGGCAACGAATTCCTTGACAGGGCCCTGGTCCTGCACCTGAACCACTGCAACCGTTTGCTTCTAGTGAGTGTGAAGACGTGTGTGTTTTTTGTCCTCTGGTGTGTGCCTGCCATCGTCTTTTTGAAATCGGAGTTTCCCAATGGAAACTGGAACAGGGGTCTCCAACCTTGGCCACTTCAAGACTTGTGGACTTCAACTCCCAGAATTCCTCAGCCAGCAAAGCAAAGCTGGCTGAGGAATTCTGGGAGTTGAAGTCCACAAGTCTTGAAGTGGCCAAGGTTGGAGACCCCTGGACTGGAATGACATGATTTGGCTGTTTATTGATTTATTTGGCAAATTCATACAGCCGCCCATTTCACAAAAAACAAACAAACAGTACAACTGTAAAATAAAACAAATAGAAGAGAAAACCTACAAAGATAAGCCGTGGTGGCTCAGTAGTTAGACTGCAGTATTCTGCCCACTGCCAGCAATTCGATCCTGACCGGTTCAAGGTTGACTCAGCCTTCCATCTTTCCGAGGTGGGTAAAATGAGGACCCAGATTGTTGGAGGGGCAAGAGGCTGACTCTATAAACCGCTTAGAGAGGGCTATACAAGCACTATGAAGCGGTATATAAATCTTAAAGTGCCGTTGCTATAAAAACCCTGCGATAGCAAGAGAATAATTGCCATTTGACATTACACAACTGTTTGCCGGCTCCCCATGGGACCCCCAGAGTTGTTGGGGAAATCATCTTTTGAGAGTTTTCCGGAAGGACAAGCAGGGGTAGGACCAATCTCACCTGGGGAAATGATATTCCATTGAGCAGGAGGGAGGGGCTCAGCAGAATAGGCCCATCCTCTAGGTCCCACCCACTCTTAGAAGAGTTTCAGCGCAGAGGTGGTCTTCAGCCGGTTCTGACCAGTTCTGGAGAAACGGTAGCGGAAATTTTGAGTAGTTTGGAGAACCGGCAAATCCCGACTCTGACTGGCCCAGTCCCCGTCTGTGCTCCGCCCCCCGAGTCCCAGCTGATCGGCTGGGTCTTCTTTGGTTGCCCTGCATAGGAGAAGGGAGCTGGAAAGCAGGTTAGTGGGGTGGGGAGGGAATGGGGATTTTACAGTATCCTTCCCCTGCCACGCCCACCAAGCCACACCCACAGAACGGGTGGTAAACAAAATTGAATCCCACCACTGTTTCAGTGCCATTATAACTTTGAATGAGCATTAGATGAATGGTTGTGAATTGACAACTATCTTTAAATGGATCTTAAGTTATGAAATACATGAAGTACAGGTAAGTCCTTCACTTACAACAGTTCATTTAGTGACAAACAGTTCAAAGTTACCACGGCACTGAAAAAAGGGACTTACAACCATTTTTCACACATACGGCCGTGGCAGCGTCCCCGTGGTCACGCCATCAGAATTCAGACACTTGGCAACTGACCTGTGTTTATGACGGTGGCAGTGTCCCTTTTTGTAACTTTCTGACGAGCAAAGTCAACGGAGAAGCCGGATTCACTTCACAGCTCTCTTACGAACTTAACCACTACGGTGATTCTCTTAGCAACCGTGGCCAGAAAGGAGGCAAAACCCGCTTAACAAACATCTCACTTTGCAACAGAAATGCACTGCCTGCAATAATTTTCCATGCCTGACACATTAAAATGATAATCCAGCCGCGTTTTCGGCCAGGGCTCTGAGCCAAAAACGTTTGGAAGGGCACATATGCTCTTGGGGCTTTGGATTGCTGTGCCGGTTTTGCTCATCCTGACTTTTTGCACAACGGTGCACGTTAAAAGCGCCTTGGCATCACATCTTATCTCCTTGTTGTGGTTTGCCGGCAGCTGGTGCAGACGGCAGAGGTATCTGACAGTGAGGACGAAAGGGAACCTGGTGAGGACTTGGACAAGGGTTCTGCATCTGATGCAGGGATGGGGCCAGGACCATCTGGGAGTTGTGTGCTGACTCCAGAGCCTCCAGAGTCTGGCAGCAGCGAGGCAGAGGAACAAGGGGAACTTGTTCCCAGTGTGCATGTGCACAGAGCTGCCAGAAGGCAAGAACAGCTGAAACAAAAGGGGCAACTCAGAAGTAAGGGTTGGAGGTGATTGCCCCTCCCATAAGAGATAAAAGTCAGGCCAAGATGACGAAACCTTTGCAGGAAGCAAAGAAGTTCATTCGACTCTGATTCCTCATTGAAGCCCTCTGGTTTGTCTTTGCTGGAACTTCTGTCGGTTGATATTTCTCAGTAATGGGACTTCTGTTTCTTGGCAGCCTTTTTACAACCCTGAAAGGCGTGCTCTTATCTCAGGCAATTGTGCTTAATGAGTTTTGGCTGGGAATGCAAATAATTCCCAGTGTCGCATTTTTAAAAGTTTGCTTTTACATACAGTTTGTGTTTTCTTAATTTGAACGTAGCCTGGGTCAGAACACTCCTGACCCTCGTTTGGGATGTGTGCTTTGATTCACAGAAGCTGGGCAACTTTGGGCCTCTCCGCTGCCAGGAAATGTACGCCCTTGACAGGCTGGGGAGAGACGTGCAGGTCCTAGAGATGGCCAGTCGTCTGATCGTGGACCGAGCCGGGATGGCCGGCTCTGCTGAGGAAGGTAGGGCCATGGGCAATCTGAAGCTGGCGACATCGGGCCCTGGCAAATCCTGATGCTTGGGGAGGAGGAGATCAACACTGAACAATCAGAATGTGTTGGCAAACCACTCATGCATCATCATAAAATCTCCAGAACTGTAAAGCCCACAAACTTCAAATTTGGCACGTATGTTCCTCTTGGCTTCTAGGTGCTCACTAAGAAAGGATTTTTCGAAATGACCATCGGAGTATTAGTATTTAGCATATTATTATTAACATGCTCTGATGCTAAGGAGTTTTAATCCCCCTTCCCATCTGAAAAGAAATCTGTTCCAAATGCAAAACACAAGCAGAGGAGAGAAGTTTCACTTTCAGAGCAGCAAGCAGCTTTACTACAGAACAGTTGAGCTAAGCCACGCCCAGGCTCCTTGATGTCTCCTTGCTCACACAGCAAATCCTGTTTCACTTTCCAAACAGCCCTCAACTCTCACACAATGACAGGACTCTAACCAGATGATGCTGGTAGACAGAGACACATTTTTCCTCTTATTTTCCGCCCCAAAAACTTAAGCCTGGTCACATGGTTTCGTCGCGAGTATAGAGCTAGTATATTTTAGAAACCAACCTTTCCTGGAAGACAACACACAGGGTGTGTAACTAAGGCATATATGAAGGCATCAACAAACACGATAGGGATGTGTCTGTTTCCGTGTGGAATTTGCTTTCCTCTTATTTTTATTTATGAGAAGAATATACTTATTTGGGATTGTTATTAGCCATGCCCACTTTCCCCATAATTCCATGTGTGGCAGGCGCACTTTTCTATTTTTATTTCAAAGGGTTCATCTATTTATTTTGTAATTGTTGCTTACATCAAGATACTTTAAAAAGCTGCTTTTCTCCAGATATAACCTGAGTGGGTTATAGAGGAATAAGGTACACCTTGATGATAAACTTCAGTTGGTATGAATAATTATATAAATATAGTGGAGCGCAGTGGTTCGTGTGATTAGGATGCTGGGTTAGAGGTTAGCACGCCCGCGTTTGATACCCAGTGCTGCTGTGTGGTGGGGTGAGCTCCCGTCATTCGCTCCAGCTCCTGGGTGAGGACATGAAAGGAATTGCCACAGGTGTCCCACGGGCAATGGCGATGTCACGGGCTAATCCTCTGAATCCAGAAGCACCTTAAACAGTGCCTCTGACACAAACAGGACGGGGTTAACATTTATGGAAGAAGTTTCATAGACTCAAGGCTGCGAGTCAAGGCGAAGTCCTTCTTTTAGATGGTGATGGGATAACCAGAAGCAATAATTGTGGGCCTTGTTTCTGTTCTCAGTCGTACAGTTCTCAAAGTGGAAAGAAGGAGTTTTCGCTTTCTGGGACAGAGGTGTGGCTGTCCCTAACGTGTATACCTGCTCCGTAGAAAAGTTCATGCAGAACTTTAAGGCCGAGTATGCAGCACGCATCAATGACCGTCAGCTAGGTTTGGCCGATTCAGGTGAGTGTATTTTACATTCAAAGCAATTCCTGCTTATTTCTCTCTCCTTCTCCCCTCCAGATTCTAGATCAGGGATCTTCAAACTTGACAGCTTTTAAGATTTGTGGACTTCAACTCCCAGAACAACTGTAAAGCCATACAAATGATTCTTACTTACTGACCACAATTGGGATGGGCAGCTTCATTGGCTAATTGATTCAGTTGTTACATGAAAAGACACGGACCGTTTGTCTGTTTGTCAATTCTGGCTGCAATTAAGTGAATCACTCTGGATTGTTAAATGTGGTGTCAACGTGACTTGTGGTTTCCTCTTGGCCTCCCCTACTGAGTTTGGAAAAATTATTAATGGTCACATGATCACAGGATGCTGCAAGGCTATAACCGCGAGCTAATTACCAAGAATCTAAACCACGTGACTGTGGGGACACTATGTGACAATTGCAACTTGAAGGACTGGTCTTAAGTCCTTTATTTTAGTGCTGTCGTAATTTCCAACCATTGCTGAATAAATGCTTACTAAGTGAGGACTGCCTATACTTGTGGGACACAGTGTCATGCCCTTGTTAGAGTCAGACTGAGGGAGAGGGAGAATAGCCGACAGGGAGTGGAGGAGTGGCTACGGAGGTTGTGAAGGAGGCTGGGGAAGAGCAGAGGCCGGCTGGGCAGTCAGAAGAAGAACCAGGCCAATCCCCTCTTCATCCTAGGACACGCAGGGAGGAACAACTTGGCCTACGAGAGAGGAAGCGGCCATGATCCCCTTCATTGGTTGCAGCTGGGGAGGATCGTATATAAGAGACAGTTAAAACACAGCATTGCCAGAGCAAAGCGTGTTTTATTTTGGGCTGAAGTTATCTTGGTTGGTGTCCTTCCAACAGACTGTGCCTTGTTGTCTTCTTGAAGTTGGTAATTACTTATCCTGGTCCGTTATGGAATTTCCTCCATTGTAGTTTGTTTTAGTTTTTTATTTCACCTCTATCTGCTCATTAAGTTCAGACTGTATTGGTTTCTTCTGAAGATTATTTTTGAGTAAGTTTTATCTCCAGCTGAGAATTATTGAACAGTAGGGCCGAGTTGGAGGCATTAAAGGACATTTATTTACATTTTGGATTTTGTAACGTTTGTGTTACACTCTGGGTCATCACACACTGTTAGTTGCAAAGCATAAGCACACGGATTCCCAATCATTTATATATTTCCAGTCCTACTTAAGAAGCAATTATTCCACTGTTCCTAAGATTCGTGTCTATGTTACACTAGTTTAATCAAAGAGCAAATGGTGGCTTCCATACTATTTGGGTTTGGCTCCAGGAAGTGTTCGAGTTCTGCTGCTAGAATGACACTAATGCACGGAGCATCTCTTCCCATTGCAGTGTGTGTAAAGCTGGTGGAAGAACTTCTGGGACACAGGCTGCCCAGGCGTCAGGGGAGTTGTCAGGCCGAGCAAGTCACTCTCTTTCAATATTGGAGCCACTTTGAGATCCTGCCTGCGATTACCCTGGACTCCTATATCATGGAGCTGGCTGAAGAAGGTAACGTGTGTTTAACAGCGTTATGGTGGGGATGAGCAGCTGTTTTGCAGCTGGGGACACCAGAAAAGGGTCTAAGAATCCAAAACAGAAAATACGTATTGCTGAAGATCAGTGTGTTAGTCCTATGTTTCAGTGGTTCTACCTAAGGCAGATGTGTCCAACCTTGGCAACTTTAAGACTTGTGGACTTCAGGCTGGTGGGGAATTCCAGGAGTTGAGAAATTCACAAATCTTAAGGTTGGATATCCCTAAAGTACGGTGGAGCTACCACATATAGCTCTCTTAGGATACAAGAAGTATGCTTGACACCAGTATGATAGCAAGCTAATATGCTTGTGTGAATACCTGCCATAAATTAAGTGCCATATATTGGTCTCAGTGTGATCTCAAAAGTGAGCATTTTCAGCGTGGACCATCTTAAAAATCACCCAGAAGGAAAGCAGTGGGATTGGGTTGGATTATTATCACCTGCTTTTGGGCAAGATCCAACATGAATCGTAATTGTCATTAATACCAATGCTTGTCCTTCAATTGGCCCGCAGTGCTGCTAGCACAGAACCTGAATTCTGACGACCAAGACGTGGTCTTGAAGGCACTGAAGCGAGTTCCCGAGAGCCGGCTACGCAAGGATGGACTGAAAGCTTTGAGTTTGCTTCTTGTGGAAGGAAACCCCAAAGTTATTGGGGCTGTAACGGCACAATTGCGCAACCTCTCAGAGAACCCCAGTTTTCGGGAGCGGGCAAGTATTTAATTTTTTACTGCAGCACGGGAATGGATAGATGAACAGATACCTCATTCTTGCCCGCAGCCACGTTACACATTCTTAAAAGAATTGTTTCGTTTCCTGGGCTTTTACAATGTAATTTAATTGCTGAACTTTGGAGATGACGAAGGTTGTTCATCAACCATAGGGAAGAGTATTGTGATTGACAGATTTCGTGGTGCAGGTTTTATGATGGAAAAAGGAAGGCATTTATAAAATCCATTCCACCACCACCATCACCCCCGCATTCTTTATTTGCATAAACTTTCACAAAGCCAAGGGTTCTGACCCAAAGACGCACATCACTTTAAAACAAGAGGTTGTTTTCCTTTGAGGCCAAGCAGCGTGATTGCTTTGATGTTTTTTCTCAGGCCCTTATCTGCTTCCTGGAGCAGCTGGAAGATGAAGAGACACAGACACGGGTGGCTGCCTGTGCAGCTCTGGGCTGCCTTAAGGTGAGGGCTGGTGCTTCTGAGCATAATCACCTGTAGCTCTGCGCCTTTCCTGGGTTTTGTCTGTCTGTGTCTGTCTGTCTATCTGTCTACATCTACATACCTACCTACTTCTACCTATCTACTTAACATCTACCTACCTACCTACATCTATCTATATACTTATATCTACCTACCTATCTACCTACCTACATCTATATACTTACATCTACCTACTTATCTACATCTATCTGCTTACATCTATCTACCTACCAACTTACATCTATCTATATACTTATATCTATCTACCTACCTACCTACATCTGTCTATATACTTATATCTACCTATCTACCTACCTACCTACATCTATATACTTACATCTACCTACTTATCTACATCTGTCTGCTTACATCTATCAACTTACATCTATCTATATACTTATATCTACCTATCAACTTACATCTATCTATATACTTATATCTATCTACCTACCTACCTACCTATATCTGTCTATATGCTTATATCTACCTACCTATATCTGTCTATATGCTTATATCTACCTACCTATCTACCTACCTACATCTACCTATATACTTACATCTACCTACTTATCTACATCTACCTGCTTACCTATCTACTTACCTACTTACATCTATCTACCTACCTACTTACATCTATCTGTATACTGATATCTACCTACCTATCTACATCTATCTATATACTTATATCTACCTACCTACCTGTCATCTACTTACCTATATCTATCCACCTACCTATATCTATCTACTTAAATCTAGCTACCTATGTACATCTACCTATTGTCTATCTAGCTATTATCTATCTACCTACATCTGCCGACCTACCTATCATCCATGCATCCATCCATCTATCTACCGTCTATCTGAGATTTATGTACCACCCATTTTGCTGTCCAGATGCCTTCAGTGGCCACCCTGTTCTCTTTAAGAGCTTTTAGGAGCTTATGAATTCTATTTGAGTCCTCAGCCAACTTCAGTCTGTGTAGCAACCTGAACTGAAAAACCAACTTAGCATCCTTGGGAAAGATGCATTTCGCTCCTTTTTCTCTTGGAAAAGCATCCCCTATACCAGGGGCCCACAGCCCCGGTCCATGGATTAGCACCAGTGTATGGCATACCGGAACCTGGGCCACGCAAACAAGTGAAGGCCCATCTGCGGGAGGCAGGCAGCATGTGAAATCATGCCCTCTCCGGTCTATGGAAAAACCTATCTCCACGGAACCGGTCCCTGGTGCCCCAAAATTTAGGCACTGCCCTAGAGGTGTTTCTAAATACAGTCAGGCTTAAGAAATCCATCACTAACTTAAGTCATTGGTTCCACTGTCAAAATGTTCTACCTGTAAGATTTTTTTTTCCCCTGGTGTTCCATAACTCTGGTCCTGAATACTGCAATTGGGAAAGTGGATCAGGGCTGTGGTCTGTGCAAGCTCCCTTCGGATCCCTAAGGAATTATGTCATTTCCTTTATCTTAACGCTTCCCCCAACCAACAGGCCAAGGAGAGCATTGAACAGCTGGTATATCTGTGCCAAACTGACAAGGAAGCCGTACGGGACGCAGCCAAACAGAGCCTTCTTATGTGCGGTAAGTGAGCCTCTCTTGCTCTCTTTCCAGGCCGCTTTAATCTTCTCCTGCCTTAGGAGGAAGGCTTATTGCTGGTGGGTGTGGGGCCTCAGTACACAAGGGACTAGTTCAGTTGACTTTATACTAGATTGCGCTGCTTCTGTATAAAAGCCATCCTTCCTAAATCTCCAGTCCTTCTCTTGATCTCTGCTGGCATCACAGCCAAGGCTGGCCTCCCACTCTATCAGTACTATTCCTAGCTTAAGGAAAAGCGATGCATGCATTGCATCCGTGGTGGTGCAGCAATTAGAATGCAGTAATTGCAGGCTAATTCTGCTGACTGCCAGCAGTTCGATTCTGACCGGCTCAGGGTGGACTCAGCTTTCCATCCTTCTGAGGTGGGTAAAATGAGGGCCCAGATTGTTGGGGGCAGAGATGCTGACTCTGTAAACTGCTTAGAGCCAACCTTTTGGACCTCAGGAACCACCAAACTCATAATTTTAAATCCCACAGACCAGAGACCCTGGGAAAATCCCCCCAAAAGGAAAATTCCCCACCCCGTTTTCCTACCGATCGATCATGCTTTATTGGGGACCACAGGATACCATCTCCAGCTCCGTTCTCAGGGGGAGAGAGAGACTTTTGGTTTCATGCAAGGAAAGCAGCAGAAGTCTTTCTTTCTCTCCTCCAAACTCCACCAGAAATGAGTCTTTGTGAGACTGGTCACAGCTTCTTGGAGCAGGAGGCCTTGCAGGGTCCCATTTCTGGCAGAATTTGGGGGAGAGAAAAAAAGACTTTGGCTGCTTCCCTTGCATGCAGCCAAAAGCAGAAAGCAGCAGCCCGGTGGCCAGACCAGGAGCGTGGGGTGAGTGGGGCAAGTTGCCCCTGTCCTCCCTTTCCTCCCTCCCCTCAATACCTCGTGTTGTGCGTAATGCAAATGACACAAGACTTGTATTCCCGCAGGCCCTTTGGGTGGCACAGCCTTGTGTCCCTGCGCAGCCTGGATTAATTGCTTTGGAGGGGGGGGGTGCCATTTCTCTGTGGACCACCAAAATGTCCTCACAGACCACCAGTGGTCCCCAGCCCACGGGTTGGCAACCACTGGCTTAGAGAGGGCCATAAACTAAGCACTGTGAAGCAGTATATGAGTCTTAAGTGCTAGTGTTATCCTGGGAAGAGAATAAAGGCACTTATGTAGTCCTTGCTGTTTATTATCCTTTGATAGATGGCACTGAAAGAACCCTCTGATGGGGCTCAGTAGAACTTCTGGGTCAGCACAGCGGCTGCACAGGTTGGGATCTCGTAGCCAGACGGTTAGCCACCCTTCCCTGCCCCCGTTGCATGTCTAACCGGTGTCTCTTGTCCTGGGTCTCATCAGACCTGATGTGGTTTACCGTGGCCACGAGTGGCAGGCACCTCCCAGCTGTGCTTGTGTTCTGGCTGTGCACGTCTCTTTGTCTTTGTTGCATATGGAATGGCACGCCGGTTGAGGGACTCTGCCTTGGTCCCAGATGTGAAAGGCTGACACAAGATGCTACGACGGACTAAAATGAGATTCTGTGTGTTGTTGTGTGAATCTAATAACTTGTCTCAAGTAGAAGTGAACCACACCGTCCCGTTCACCCTAAATGTGGTTTATTTGTTCGGGTGTTGCATGCGGTATGAACCCGGTATATTTGTATTTGGTTAATTTGGGCTTAAGAGTGAGCATGTGGTGTGAAGCAATTGAGTATTTGTCCACCTGGCACTGCATTGCCCAGTAGCCTTGGGTTTCCATATGGCTTTTGATAGGATCCCACACATGGAGAAGGCTCATCCAAAGCAGGATTCAGGATTTCAGCCAACATTTTCCCTTCAGCCCAATAAAACTAACCAGTTTCATTAACTGCATGAATCAGAGGAGATCCTAAATAAGGTTCGAGTAGAATCCTGAGATTATTTCAGAGCCATGGAGTGAGCCAAAGACATACGCGATACTTGAAGGCTCAGATGGCCGGAACTCATGTAGGTCTTTCCCTTCACCCAATACCTGGTCTTTTTAATCAAAGAAGTCAGATAGTAAACACAGTTCTCTTGAGGGCAAACCACACTCAACTTTTTGGTTTGTCGTTGGCTTCTCTGTACTGTCCCTTGATTTTTAAGGAAAGCACTTTTTTTTTTTTTTTGCCAGTCCTTTCAGCTCAGGGTATTTTGCATTTTTAAGAAGCTTGAAAAGTTTGGCAGAGTAAAAGGTCTGCATAGGCGATTCATTTATTGAGGAGTGGGGTGAGGAAGAGGAAAATAGATTGAGTACTTTCTTCAAACTCCATTGCCCCCAATCCTGATACCCACAGAAGCTCATTTAAACCCTGGCCAAGAAGCAGCTCGGAAACAATGGGGTGGAAATTCTCCAGGCTCGTCAATGCTAGGAATACTTATCAGAGACCATACTTTATGGAAATAAATTTGGAATTTTTTTCCCCGTGACCTTCCTCTGCTCTTTTAGGGTGTGGGGCCACTCAAAAGCCAAAATCTGATCCTTGGCTTGAGAAATCAACACTAATATCCTGTAAAATCTACCTAAATTTCTGGTTGAAATTTACATTTCACAGCTACCAGGATTTAAAAACATATTGTTTTATTCATCTGCAAATTCTCTAAAGTTGTCTGCAGGCAGCCGGAAGAGGTTCATGACATTAATTCCTTTCAAAATGTGGAATGGAGGTACACCCAGATTCTGCAGAATTCGGAAAAGCAAGCAAGATGATTTAATTTCCCCTGGACTTTATTAGCCTTCCCCAATCTAGTGCAAACTCCCAAATTATCAAAAGTTCCTAGGAATTCTAAGAACTGCTACTCACATGTCTCAGAAGACCAACAGAGCATTGGGACGATTGTGCTAAACATTCCTTATCTCTGAAGGACAAACATGGGTTTGGTACTTAAGAGCCACCCAAGGATATGTTTGTACAGATTGAACGAAATTCTTGATAAAGGCCTTTAAATGAGAAGTGTGATTTCTAAATCCACATGCTATACATAATCTGTTGCAATGTCTATCCAGCCATTCTGTGTTAAGTTATCCGCTTAGCATGCTGAGATGTCTCTTGCTCTGAATTTTATACACAAAGTTCTCCAGATTGTCAGCCTAACGATGTATGTCTCCCAACCATCCTTCCCGTGTTTACATGCATGTGGTCCAAAGAAACATCAGCATGGAACAAATGATAAAATATATTTATATAGCCCTGGGTAAAACGTGAGTGAGAGGGCAGACATAGTGAAATATGTGCTCAGTTGAAGGGCTTCGCACATCACATTATATGTTTGGTGGGGCCCTTCAAACAAAATTTTGTGTTGACTAATGAGATGTAAGAAGTATATTCGAGACTTAACACAGAATAAGATAGTTGGAAACAAAACCAAAAATGTTTAAGAATTGAGCACATACTTATTCTTAAACACTTCTTTAAAAGAAGGAGTTTGACAGTCAAGGTTTGCATTATGAATAATAATTATACTTGGATCATGGACCGGGGTCAAAATTCAGGCTGCAATTGGACAACCATTTTTCTGAAATGGTATAGGATTTCCTGCCTAATCACAGGGGTTGGACTAAAAGACCTCCAAGGTCCCAACTCCGTTATTCTATTCTATTCTATTCTATTCTATTCTATTCTATTCTATTCTATTCTATTCTATCCTCTCCTCTCCTCTCCTCTCTTTTCTATTCTCTTCATTCTATTCTATTCTATTTCTATTCTATTCTACTCTACTCTACCACCTTATTGTATAAACAATGTTCCTGAAAAGCTGCCACTGTTTTGACTGCAAGTGAGCAGCCAGGAAAGGAAACATCCCAAAAAGTTTTTTTTTAAACCCAGGCCAGATTTTTATACATGGCCGAAAAAAGCAGATTTTTTTTGTACATGGCCTTCAGGTCAGCGCCTGCGGTGTCTAAAGTTGAGGCAGAAATGACCCTGATGGGCACCTAATTTCTGTGTATGTTTTCAGGGGACGATGGCAAATCAGCTCACCGAAGGCTAGAAGAATCCCTGGACAATTTGCCCCGGATCTTTGCCCCAGGCAGCATGGCCAGTACTGCATTTTGAAGGATTGCGGCCTCGATCTACCTGCTGACCCTTTATTGGGCACACGGACCTTGTATGCCACAGAACTTCAGCGGAGTCCTTCGAACCGAAGTCAACCCGGCCTTTGGCACAGTGGGCATCTCCATCACTCGTGGGGCCATGTCCACAAGCAGTATTAGGACCGCTGGCCTGCTGCCTTAGGTGGAGAATGCCTTAGCTCATTGGCTCCAGCAGCAGCAGCAGCACGGAGGCGATCCCTTCTGCGGTTTTCTTCCTCCTACAGAATCTGGTGTTGAACGGAGCATGTTATTGTTATCCAGGACCAAAATAGATCCCTCTCGACTTGGATCTGCTGGAAAACAAACCAGCGACGTTAGGGGGGGGGGGGAAATCATCGGTTTGCGATACACTCGGGAAGATACACGTTCAAAGTCCAGCTTTAATGTTTAACCTGTTCTATTCTCCGCTATTCTCTCCACCCTGTGGGGCTGTGAATCTAGCAGGAAATTGGGCCCAGCTAGATTCTCTGTTAGGGCTTTGGATAAATTTGTAGGTTTCTCCTCTGGATTGCAAGGTGGAGAGGGGGGGGGGACAACCAAAACGACAGGAAGGAGTCCTTTATTCCCAGCGAAGGAAGAGAAACTAATGTCTTTATAATGACGATGCTATGGAAGATGGAAACCTAATGGGCAAAAGTTGCCTCTTCTTGTGCTATTTTAATATTTTTTATGTACATGTGTGCGTGCGTGTGTTGCGTGTGTGCGTGTGTGTGTGTTGTGGGGGAGGGGAGGGAGGCAGCAGCAGCCAAATGGCAGCAAAATGTCCTTTTCTACAAAATATCTATAAATTTATCTGTACATCTACATAGCTATAAATATATATATATATATATAATGTAATTATCAAGAGGTGTGGCTAATTTTGACTTTCAGCCTGAAATAAACAGAACTTTGAGCAAATAAGTTGAAAGTGTGCAATTTTGTGGACTTTTTGGTTTGTTTGTTTGGTGGAGGAGTGGGCAGCTTTCCTCAGCAGCTGTGGGATGAGAGTACTGCAAATGAATTAGGTCAGCAAAATGTAACAGCTTTATTTTAATCATTTATTTATCATTTATTTTAAACAAAGAAGACATTTAAATTTTTTTTTTTCCCTTTTGCCCTCAGAAGGCGGTTGGGAAAATTTGAGGATCAAACACACATCACAAGTCAACATATCTATTTTTCAGAACTGAAAAACTATACAATATTCATTTCTAGCTTTCCTACAACCACAATTAAGCCCCAAATTTCAGTTGCTAAGGGAGACACGTAAGTCAGTTTTGCCCTGTTTTATCTTTCTTGCCACTGTTGTTAAGGCGAATCGAGTACGGTACTAGAAATGACTGAGGACCATTGAAACGTCTCCATGGCCACATGGCCAAAATTCAGATGCTGGGCAACTGGCTCCTATTTATGACGGTTGTAGTACAGGCAATCCTCGACTTACAACTGTTCATTGAGTGACCATTCGAACTTACAAAACCACTTTAAAAAGGGACTGATGACCATTTTCCACACTGACTCTCATTAATGACAGTTGCAGTATTCTGGAGTCACAGGATCCCCTTTTGCGACCATCTGACAAGCAAAATCATTAGGGAAAGCAGATTCACTTACAACTGTGTTATTAATTAAAGAAACTGCAGTGATTCCACTTAACAGATGTGGTGAGAGAAGTCGTAAAAGGGGGCAAAACTCACATAACAAATTTTTCACTTGGCAAGATAAATTTTGGGCTCAATTGTGGTTGTAAGCTGAGGACTCTCTGAAAGGCCAAATATGTTTGAGGGGAAAAATATATATATAAGCATAATGTAATTTCTACCATGTAAAATGGATTTCCTTTTCCAAACTGGCTTAGGACATTTTGAGGTACATTCTGAAAAGAAGTGAAACCCAGAAAAGGGAAAATTCATTTCTAATTCAAGAAAACCAGAGGCATTGGAGACCCAGTCTGTGGGAGGAATTGAGAGGATCCAGGTTAGTACACTATATGGTGGCCAAAAAAGTTTAGCAGCGCCTTTCCCAAATAGCATGGTTTTTAAAAAAACCTACGTTTTAAAAAGTTTATGCCCTTCAATAAATTGTGAGAATTGTATTTGCACAACATTGGAAAAATGAAGACACATCTACAGATGAAAGTAGAATTAGAAAAATATTAGACTGTGCAGAGACTGATAGATTAACATTAATTATAAAGGATAAGGAAGAAACAATACTTTTATCATGGGGTATGCTCTATCAATGGTTAGGTAAAACAGGTAGAAACTAAAAGATGAAAGATTAATATAAGTAAGAAAAGAATGCAAGAAATATACAAATATTAGTATTAATATTAGTTATATTATCAATATCATTGCATACTATAAGTAAATTATGTAAGAATTTTATTATAAATAAGGAATAGTATTTTAATTATGGCTGTTATATTACTCTCATTACTAGTTTACTTTATATGAACAAATGGCAGACAATATACTTCATTAAGCATTTAAGTATTTTAAAGAAGAAAAATGTATAAACAATTATTTTTTTTTAGAAAGGATGCTACCAGATTCCAGATTTTTACACTAAACTGATAAAATAAAAAATAGAAAAAGGTAACAGCAATCACTTTTGTAATGTTGCCAAGAAATCCACATGGATGTGTCTATGATGTTCCCAAGAACTGACTTTGAGCTAGGGTGTTTTTACCTGTTGAGTGGTTAAGAAATGGAGGCACATGCGGTTGCTGCATACTTCCTGCACGATTGGAAGACAGTTTTATTTTTTTCAAATGAAATACGGATTTTCATTGGTGCAGATAAAGATAGGGATCTTAGCCTCTGCCAATTTCCATCACTTCCTTTTCTGAAAGCAGTACTTCATTAACTCCTATGGATGAATGGAATATGTGAAATCTGCCCATTAAGGACATACTGTACTGTCCTTGGACATTTCAAGGAAAATAATAACTCTCTTCGAAGGCCTCCAACCAGTTGATCGTGTTTTTGTTGCTGTATTATGCCTCTGGCAAAATATGCATGACTCTGGAGAGTCTTGCAACTTTTAGCCTCTATCCCATCTGCATCATGCCATGGTAGTCTACAATTAAAACCCATTCTGGCACTGCAGAACCGTCAAGGCTCAGATTTTGCATTCATCTTTGAATATCTTGAAAAATGAAGAATGATTGTTCCTTTCCATTGGGCTGGCTGTGGACAGTCTCTTACATTTGTCTGCCAAAATTTACAATATGCACATACAAGTAGTTCTCAACTTACAACAGTTCATTTAGCGACCATTCAAAGTTTTCAACAGCACTGAAAAAGGTGACTTACGACCATTTTTCACACTTGTGACCGTTGATCTGATAATCACACGATCAAAATTCAGATGCTTGGCAACTGACTCCTACTTATGACCATTGCAGTGTCCAGGGGTCATGCAATCTCCTTTTTTGTGACCTTCTGACAAGCAAAGTCCATGAGGAAGCCAGATTCTCTTAACAGCCAGATTAGTAACTTTTATCAACTGCAGTGATTCCCTTAAGACGCTTGGCAAGGAAGGTGGTACAATGGGACAAAACTCACTTAGAACAAATTCTCACTTGGGCTCAGTTGTGGTCATAAGTCAAGAACTTCCTGCAACGTCTGTCTGTGTGTTTTATTCCATGTACCTGGGGCTCCACTATATATGGCTTAAGAGTGGAGGTATAACAGAATAAGAGTTGGAAGGGACCTTGGAGGTCTTCCAGTCAAACCCCCCCAGTCAAGAAGGAAACCCTATACCTTACCTACAGATCCATGCATACATTTGACATGCACATACTACACATATATGCAAACACTTGTAAGCATCTGTATGTATGTTATGTACTTTATGCTAACCCAGAATGTGACCGGCCCAATTTCTCTTTCTCTCTCAGCCCAACCCACCTCACAGGGTTGTTGTAGGGAAAAATAGGAATATGTTCGCCGCCTTGAATTATTTATAAAAAAAATAAAGCTGCCATACATCTGCCTGCCCACTTTGGCAGCACCGCCTGCAGGGGGCGCCGTGACCCACGCCGCGAAGAGGAAAAGATTTCCCCCGCCCTCCAAGGTCCTGAGCAGCCGTTCGTTTCGCCTCGCCCTCTTCCCGCCCAAACCGCTCCGCCTCGACACCCGTCCCGGACGGGAGCGACGCCCTTCCTGCCCCGCAGCCCCGACCCACGAGGGAAGACAGGGGCAGCTGGGACACCCGTCAGAGACTCAGAGGAACGGAGACCTCCCGTATCACGGCCACCCTCCCCGACCAGCGGAGGGCTGTGTGAGGAGGGGGTGCGTGACGTCACGGCCCCTCCCCGCGCCTGCCCGAACGCGGCCGCCCGATCCGGCCCGTCGGCATTTAAAGTTAGCGCCCAGCGTTTCTTCCCATGGTGCCCCGCGCGGGCGCTTCTCCCGCTCCCTCCTCCCCTCGATCGGGTCCGGCGGCCGCGGCTGCCGGGGCTCGCGCAGGCGCACCTCGCGCCCCGTCCGCCATTTTGTGTCCGAGGCGACTGTGGAGCGATTAAACCGCGAGCTGGTGCTGGGCGCTGGCGGTGGCCGCTAGCGGCGGGGCAGCGGCAGCGGGCGCTTGGCGGAGCCCAACGGGGCGGGGCCCGGGGCAGCAGGGGCGGCCCGGAGGCGCCTCCGGGGCAGGTAAGCGGCGCGGGGGGTTTGCAGTCGCTTTCTCCGGCCTCTAGGTGTCACGATGGGGCTCGGGCTGGGACCCGCCGCGGCGCTGCCGCCGCCGCCGCCGCCGAGGATGGGGAGCGGGGCTTTGTCTCCCTCTATCGTCCCCACCGCCCTGATGCCGGCCTGGTACTGCCGCCCATCGGCCTCGCCGCGCAGCGCCTCTGCCGGAACCAGGCCGCGCCTAGCGAAGGACGCCCGGGCGGCCTCGGAGGCTGCCTTCGCCGCCCACACGACGCCAAGCGAACCCCGAGGCCGCGCTGCCTAAAACCCGGCCGCCCCGAGGAAGGCGCGAACCCGAATCCCTCTCCGCCGCCTGAGGGGACGGGCCGGGATTGGGCTGCGCTGCCTCGCCGCCATTACGACACGGCGGCTTCCCGGGCGCTCCGCCGCCTCGGCCCTTCCCCGTCCCGCCGCCGCAGCGCCGCCCCCCTGCCTCCCCGGAGGCGTCCGCGGCTCCCGCTCGGGCTTCCCGGTTCCCGCTTCCTCCGCTCGCCTCCGGCTTCTCCAACCAACCAGCCAACCCCCCCCTCCGTCCCGCCCAACCGGTCCTTCCTCCTGGCTCCCCTTCTTCGCCGCCTCCCGTCCCGGCTGACCGTGTCCGTCCTGCGGGGCGCCCGGTCCGCGCGGCCGTCCGTCCGCCCCTGCCGACCGCCTGCTCGCTGTGCGCGTTGCGGAGTGAGAGGCGCTGCGAGCTCAAGAGCGGGACTCGAGCTCCCTCTTGCAAGGCAGGCTGAGCTGCAGCGCCATGCAGCGCGGGCGAGCGCCAGGCGGGGACGCCCGAGCTCCCCCGCCGCCGGGCTCGCCTCCCCCCCGCCCGCCCGCCTGCCTGCCTGCCTCTCGCCCCGCGATCCCCAAGGGGAGACGGGCAGCGGACGGGACGAGAAGGCTCTCCCTCCTCCCTGACCCAGCCACGCCGATGAACCCCGGATCTTCTCCCTTCCGGGCCCCCATTGGCAGCTCTGTGGCTCTCCCCGCCGCCCCCTCCTCGATTCGGATCTGCTGGGTCTGCCTTTCCTCGATTCGGATCTATGGAGTCTGCATTGGCTCCGTGAGGATCCCTTGGATCTGCCTTTCCTTCACTTGGATCCCTTGGGTCGGCCTTTCCCCATTAGGAACGATTGGATCTGCCTTTCCCTGTTAGGATCCATTGGATCCAGTGGGTCTGCATTTCAGGCAGCCGGGAAATGGAGGCCAGGCACAGGCGGCGGCGGCTGCTATTGCTGGGGGTTTTCTCTCTCTCTCTCTGCCCATCTTGGTGCCATATGTTCCCCGAGTTTAATGCTGGCAGCCTTGAAATTTGCGACTCTTTTTTTTTTTTCCCTCTCCCTCCCCCCCATCCCCCTTTCTGCTTTGATATTAGGGAAGGAATTGATCTCAGTGGGGGGATAGGGTAGAAATGCACCTGTTTTATTTTATTTATTTTACACCCTGTTTTGGGCTGCCTTGCTTTCTGGATTGGAAGATTTGACAGTTGAGGAGGAAGGAAGGGGATGCCCCACCAGGGAGCAGCTGGTGGTGGTGGAAAGTTGGTAGGCCTGCTGACTCTCTTCCTCAAATTAGGCAAGGGCAAGATCAGAGATAATAGCCCAAGAGCCTTTTGTAATAAATAAGAGAAGCTGGGCAGGAGGCCTCTTTGAAGTCTTGTTTTTGCAAAAGCCAACCGGTTGCTTCTGGGAAAAACTCATGAGAAGGATGGAGGGCAAATGCCTCTGATAAAATCTTGGGTTACATCACAGGCTTGCTTTGCTCTGAGACGCAAAGGTGCTCCTCTGTGTTCAAAAGCAGTTATTTCCAGTTTTAACAGGTATCTGATATAGAATTATAAAAACACTACCTTGAATATTTTAGGCTGTAAGTTAATGTAGTGTGAATTTAGTATCTTTCAGTATGACTGCAAATATCTCTTGATTGAGGGAATTTGAGCCCTAGTATATTGGTCTACAAGATAATTTCTAGATTAGATAGTAGAAATCCCGCCCTGCATAAAATTCTGTTAATATATTTAGGACAAAATTGGGCTTTGATTGCTTTTGTGCATGTTAGTCAACATGTGCCAAAATCAAGTATTACTGTCTTCACCATTAGCACAAAACATTTGCACATAATGAACATGTGACTAAGGCTGATGACCTAATCTGTACCTTATGTTGCTAAAATGTATTAGGATAAAACCTGAATTAAGCCAAGCTATGGTGGGTGGAAGAGATCATTGTGGATGGGTCTGTGTGATAATAACCACGGCACATAGAATACTCTGAATTGAAATGAAAAAAGTAGGTGTGTGAGCTGAATAGCATAAATAGCATTAAAACCAAAGGGAAAATGAAATACACTGTGGATTACATGCAGGGAAGTGAAGGGTTAGGTTAGGTTAATGAATGAAAAGGTTAAAGTAAGTATCAGTATGGACAGAAGTTATTGGAGTTGTCCAGGTTACTCATGAAAGTAGGGATCCATAGGTTGGTGGTGGATATTCATTAAAGCAGCACCTTCAACAAGTTTTTGACAGTGGGAACAATTGCTATTTTACCCTGAGGGTTACAATTCTACTTACAATTCTTACATATGAAAACCAATTAAGGGTTTCCAAAATATAATTTTAAATAATTATCTTTAGATAATTTTATGTATAGTCTTCTCAGTCAGATAGCTTAGTTATTTGTATTAAAAATACAGTTCTCAAATATCCATTTGTTCAGTCTGTTTACTCAGCTATTCTAAAGTGTGATTCGTTGCCAAAGAACTAAATTAATTGTTTTTTTTAATGTTACACTTGGCTTCTTTTTCATTTTAATTCTTCACCATGAAATAGATGACCCTCATATGATTTTTAAATTACCATTCTGCACTCTTCAGCCTAATACTGAATTTTACAAAAAAGTATCTTTAAAACTTAAATCCACAGCATATCTTTATTAGAAGTTCAATAATGTATATGATTTATGGGGGAAATCTTTAAATATTAAATATGTGATGTTGAATATTATGTACCAAGTAATATTATATAAATAGAACCTGACTTACATTGACAGAATCTCTGTCTTTGAGGAATCATTATTCTAGTGTGCATGGTGAAGGTGGCTAAAAGAACAATATTGAGAAGTGATCGTATTCCAGATATTAAAGATTGGGTTTTGGAAATCTGTAACTTCTCTGTCTTGAAAAAAGCAATATTTTCTACTCATCAGTATAAATCAATAGGTTTTTTTGGCATAGATGTTATGATATTTTATAATTTTTGCATACTGTTAATATAGTATTGAATGTATTTGACAATACTATTATATTGTATTTTTGTAAAACAGTGACTAGTTTAATATATAGAATGTAGATATGTTTGCTTTCTTTTCCTTGTCTTTTTATCATTTTTATCTAGTGTTTGCTTTACTTTTGTTATGGTTATGTATCTTGGTAGTTTGCTTATATTCTGTATCCTATCCTTTCAATAAAGAATTTTTAAAAACACACAAGAACAAAAGGTTAGGGCTTGGTTAAAATTTGGAAGCGATTGAATCAGTATAGCAAGTATTACATGATTTCTATATTACTACAACAAATTAGAGTTTTGACCTGCATTGCGGTTTCATTGATTTAGAGGGGCTAATTCCTTACTACATTTTGCTGAATGGTTTACAATATTGGGGATACTTTCTTCCTGTGACCTGATATTAGCAGCATATTGTGAAATATGATTCAGAATTACCAACTGTTATGTTCTGCCTCGCTTTGGAAATAATCTCCTGGGTTTTGTGTAGGCCTTTAAAATCTCTGAGCTCTCCTGTCAATTGGTTAACTTAACTGCATTCACCCTGCCATGGAATCAGATCCTTATCTAGTCTTACCTTCAATGTCTGGATTTATCTAGTATCCATCTGTACTTCTAACATAATTGTGTTGGCTTTTCATTTAGCAGCTCTGCAAAAGACTGAATGTACCTCTGAGTGTTTCTGACAGGACTTGATGTATTAATTGAAATATTCTGAATTCTTTTGAGCCATAAATAATATTTTAGGAATTTACTGTACAAATATTTGGACTGGAAATGAGATCAATAGTTTAAAATAACATTTAATATTTTATTTTAAGGTTTTTTTTAATATATTATTTTACATTGTTATATTAAATGATCCTTTTAAACACATATAAATAACTGCATTGAATTACTGCATGTAAATCACAGGCAACTTGTACTATTTGGATGGTACAATCAGAACAGATTGATAAATAAATTCTTAGAGTAGAAAACCAATTCAGGCTGTGTCAAGCCCAAGACACACAGCAAATTACAGGTAGTCCTCGACTTACAACCACAATTGAGCCCAAAATTTCTGTTAAGTTAGATATTTGTTAAGTGAGTTTTGTCCTATTTTACAACTTTTCTTGCCACAGTTGTTAAGTGAATCCCCATGGTTGTTAAGTTAGTAACATAGTTGTTAAGTGAATCTGAGTTTCCCATTGACTTTGTTTGTCAGAAGTTCACAAAAGATGGATCATATGACTCCAGGGACATTGCAACCGTCATAAGTGTGAGTCAGTTGCCAAATGTCTGATCACATGATCACAGGGATACTGCAGTGGCCATAAAAGTATGAGAAACGGCCATAAGTCACTTTTTTTCAGTGCTGTCCTAACTTCAGATGGTCACTAAAAACTGTTGTAAGTCGAGGACTACCTGCACCATTGAATCCAATTCTTTTATTTGTTTACAGTAATGGACAAAATCTTGAAGTTGGCAGCCACTTGACGCACTTTGGTAGGGGTGCTGTGGCCTCTTCAGTCGCACTTGACCGCTAGGTTCCCTTCAATAGGTCCCCCATACCAACCATTAGTCTGCCATTGTCCTCTTTAAGGCCCTTAGCCATTGAACCCCTTAATATCGTGGTACTTCTTCAGTGGCCTCCTCTGCTTAGCCTCTTGCCTTCCCTACCAATTCTAGACAGGGAGCCTTGAAGGTACCATAGTTTAAAATGGTGCACCTTCAGGCAAGTTCTCCCTCTGGAAGTTCTAGTTTCATTTCCAGCTTAAAGGAACACTGTTAATTTTGTCTTTCGGCTCTAACAACATCACACTTAATTCCGCTTATTCTTCTTATAAAAATGTATGTTGGATGCTGAAAAAAATGGGGAAATAAGTGGCTGGGTGATATTCCTGTCTTTTATTTTACATCATGCACATTTGTCCTACAAAGTGCTAGAAGTACGATGTTTTTTATTGACATTTGGATTAAGAAAAAAATGAGAATGAAAATACACACCAAATGGAACGTGTGTTTCATTTGGAATATGCATTTTGTTTTGGATGGAATAAACAATGTGTCCTTCTTTGGATTGGTTTGGCAGAAATAAGTCATGAAATCTTTTTGTTGTTCCAGGCTTCAGCTGAAAACCTGCAGGAATTGTAGGTGGAGTAGAGAAAAGATTCAGTGGACAAACACCTTGGGTTTCTGGACACAATTATCTCCCGCTGCTTAGTGACATTTAGAATTATGTTTATTTGAAATAGAGTTTTCTATGTATTACGTGGCAGATACTTAATTATAGTTTACATTGATGATTTTGTCCTCTTTTCAAAGCTATCTAAATAGTTATTGCTACTTTTATGTCAGTTATTCTTGACCAAAAGTGTATTGTTATTCAGTCTTTTTAAGTCTTTCTTCATCTTTGCAGATAACCAGACCAGGGTACAATGCCTGTGGAGAAACAAGTCATACCCGAATAAGAAAAGAAATTATCTTGGGAGAAAAAGAAAACAAAGAAGATAGTTTATGTGACTGATGTGCCACAATGGTGAGCAGCTGTTATATGGCAAAAGGGATTTATTAAAACAAAACAAAAGCTATCTTCAGAGAGGCTTCTTCACAGATCTGAATACCTCTATTTCCATACATTTTTAAAAGACATATCTAGGAATTTAGTTAATACCATAGGAACATTCTATGTTACAATACCAATTTTATGCCTCCCTAGTTCCCTTTGGTGGGAGCTTAGTCATCACCTCAGCCATTCCAAGATCAGAACATTAAAATAAAATGGCATCATCACCCTCTCCTATGCTTAATTCACTCATTTTCTTAAAAAAAAGAAGCAATTCCCAAAACAAAAAGTCCCCCTTCCAGATGTCTAAGGAATTGGAGGGGTGGGCTGGTTGGTTGTGTGGGTGTTTTTTTTTTTTTTAAATTGTGGGTTGCAAAGAAAATAGTCAATTGTCCTTGGTGCAAAAGTTGAATATTAACATTTCTGATTTCTGGGGCTCTTGTCAAGCACGAAGAATCAGGACCACAAGTTACATTCCAATTAAACTGATTTATTGCCCCTGCCTATACCCAAGAATCTAGTCAACTAATGGTCAGCTCTAAATTGATACTAGATAAGAATTAATGGAATTCAAGGGGGTTGCATTTAGATTGCTTGTGGGAACATAACGACTACAGGCTGATTCCTCTCTTGACTCCATCCCCAGTTGTCCTTCTGCAGCTCAACACATTTCAGTGATCTCCATTCTTGTTCCCTGTACCCAAGAATAGCTTGGCTACAGAGCTATTGTGAGCATGGATATGGGAAGCGTGTGTTGTTTCTTCCCTCTATCGTTTATCACTTCCCTGTTCCTGTCTACAAACTGTCTAGTATCTTTTCTAGTGCTCATTGGAGTAAGAGCTGGGATCCTGTAGGGAGGCGCTGCTATGAAACAGATACTGTCGCGTTACTGATCTCTAGTGATTGGATCCTCTTACTGCAACAGGCACAGGACACTTGAGAAACGTCATTTTTGGCATGTTCAGATTGGGAGAGTTATAAAATAAGTCTGTTCTATCAGAACCCATTTCTCTTCTAATCCTGCCCAAGAGAGCAATGGAATTGGCAGTTAAGTCAATGGAAGGGTGCCTGAGTGATTTTAGCAGTGGTTAACAATACTAGAAGTCTGATCGCTTTTTCCAGCAGCTGCAGTCTGTCACATTTATCTGGCCCAAACGCTTTAAGGGTTCTGAGAATCGGCTGCATTGGTTCATGCCAGGTGCCAAAGCGAATGCTTAAGTGGATTGTTCTCCTTTTGTTTTCCTCACCAGGAAGGTGACATGGAAGCAGAAGCAGTTGAAACCATTGGGGAAGAATCTGAAACTTTCATTAAAGGCAAAGAACGGAAGACCTACCAGAGACGCCGGGAAGGCGGGCAGGAAGAGGATGTTTGCCCGCTGCCACCCAACCAAGCAGATGGGACTGAGGTAGTGCAGGAGGTTAACGCTGGTGTTCAGATGGTCATGATGGAACAGCTTGATCCAACGCTGCTTCACATGAAAACGGAAGTCATGGAAGGTACTGTGTCCCAAGAAGCTGAAGCCACTGTGGATGACACCCAAATAATCACCCTTCAGGTTGTGAACATGGAGGAACAGCCCATCAACCTGGGCGAGCTCCAGCTTGTCCAAGTGCCCGTCCCAGTGTCCGTCCCTGTCGCTACCACGTCCGTAGAAGAACTTCAGGGGGCCTATGAAAACGAGGTCTCCAAGGGTGGCCTCCAGGAGGGGGAGCCCATGATCTGCCACACGCTCCCTTTGCCCGAAGGCTTCCAGGTAGTCAAGGTTGGGGCCAATGGCGAGGTGGAGACCCTGGAGCAGGAGGAACTTCAGCCTCAGGAGGATCCCAACTGGCAGAAAGACCCGGACTATCAGCCCCCCACCAAAAAGACAAAGAAAACCAAAAAAAGCAAACTCCGTTACACCGAGGAGGGGAAAGACGTGGACGTGTCTGTGTATGATTTTGAAGAGGAGCAGCAGGAGGGCTTGCTTTCGGACGTCAACGCCGAGAAAGTGGTGGGCAACATGAAGCCCCCAAAACCGACAAAAATTAAAAAGAAAGGTACGTTAGGCAGTTCAGCGTGGAGGCTGGGTGGACAGACCTTCACAGTTTGGGCTGCATATTAATTATCTCATGGCTCTTGAATTGTATCCAGGGCAGAGGTTTAATTGATTTAAAAACCCAGCCAGGTTCAGAAAGACTAGCCTTGATGATGGCTTAATTGTGACCTAGGTCTTCCTTGAAAGGTATAATTCTGGGCACAGAGATTCACATAACTTGAGTTTCACATTCACATGGATAGAATTTCAAGGTAACCAACACGCCAGATGTGGAAGCCGTAAGCCGTTTCCCCTCAGCAAAGAGAAGATTGCTCCCCCAAGTGATTTCTGTTGTGTTTTATGGCCTAGTTAATGTAGCTGATCCTCTACATTCTGCCCATTAGGCCGAAAGACGGGATACAAATCAAGTTGTCCTTGATAACGACTAAAGTTTTCTCTCGGTTCCCTTAAATGTGCTGCTCCCTTTAATTGGGCATATTGTCTGTTAGAAATGGAAATTGGGGGCGGGGTGGGTGGGTGATGGCCAGCAGAGGTTTCTGCCTCAGAGCAATGAACATCCTTTTCTGAATAGGGGTGAAGAAGACATTTCAGTGTGAACTATGCAGTTACACCTGCCCCCGGCGTTCGAACCTGGACCGTCACATGAAAAGCCACACGGACGAGAGGCCACACAAGTGCCACCTTTGTGGCAGAGCCTTCCGGACAGTCACACTGCTGAGAAATCACCTCAATACTCACACAGGTACCATGAAAGGAGACACTGTTGTGCCATTTTCTCATAGGCTCCCAGGAGTGGCTGCTGATTTGGGAGGTGCAAGTGGAAGGTTTGATCGAGCCCCTGCTGTGAATGTATGTGCATTTGTGGTGTATCAGAAATATATAGCACATAAATTGTTTGAGTACCAGTTGCACAGGAAAAGAACATTATCTTGAGCTATATAAGGTGAAGTTAAAGGTTCCCTTTGCACATACATGCTAGTCATTTCTGGTTCTCGGGGGCAGTGCTCATCTCCATTACAAAGCCGAAGAGCCAGCGCTGCCAAAGACGTCTCCATGGTCATGTGGCCACCAGGGCTAAATGCCAAAGGCGCACAGAATGCTGTTCCCTTCCCGCCAAAGTGGTCCCTATTTTTCTGCTTGCATTTTTGCATGCTTTCAAACTGCTAGGTTAGCAGAAGCTGGGACAAGGAACGGGAGCTCACTCCGTTACGTGGTGCTAGGGATTCGAACTGCTGCTCACCTTTCTGATTGACAAGCTCAGCGTCTTAGCCACTGAGCCACTGCGTCCCTATAAGCTACATATAAATAGTTCTTGGTACCTGCCTTTTAAAACAGGGGTTCCCAACTCCCAGCCTGTGGCCCGGTGCTGGGCCGTAGCCAATTCGGAACCAGGTCGTGGAAGTGGTAGGCGAGCGCACATGTGCACGCAAAGCTGAATTTGTGAAAGCGATAGTTGTGTGTGAAACCATCCCCTCTCCTCTCCCCTGCCGCTGCTACCGCCAGTCTGTGGAGCTGGAAAGATGGGAGACTGCTGTGTTGAAAATACTTTTACCTGTAATCAGAACATAAATATTACATATAAAGTGGTGTCCTTTTTAAAAATAAAACAGTGCAATTGAGACTCGCATGTTACTGGGAGTCAAATGAAGCTGTTGCCTATTTGAATTGTTTTCGATCTTCGTCATCCATCAGGTACTCGTCCTCACAAGTGCCCTGACTGTGACATGGCCTTTGTGACAAGCGGAGAGTTGGTTCGACATCGTCGCTACAAACACACCCATGAGAAGCCATTCAAGTGTTCCATGTGTGACTACGCCAGCGTGGAGGTGCGTTTCGTGTCTAGTTTGCTATCATTGCTCTGTTCTACGATAGCTACACCGATTTTCCCATTCGGTGTTTTGCTTGGAGCTTTGAAAGAGTTGCCTTCATAGTTAACATTTGTTTCCGGATCTTAAAAATGTTCAGGTGGGTCCATTGTTCAGGTACACAGAGGTCCTCAAACTTGGCAACTTTAAGATTTGTGCACTTCAACTCCCTGGATTCTCCAGCCAGCATATTCTTAAAGTTGCCAAGTTTGGAGCCCTCTGAGGTACATTGTGGCTGATACAAAATGGAACTTCAAGGCCACCTCTTTCTGCGTAGAAATGTATTGCAAATCTACCTTGTTTAATTTTAGTGCTTTGGAGAATAGCTTGACTCCCTCTTCTTTGGGGCAGCCCCTGAGATCTTGGAACACAAAAACACTCTTGCTCAATCCAGTGGCTTATCATCGTTTTTCATATTTATGACTTATGCAGCATCCCACATGGTCATGTGATCAAAATACATTTGGCAACTGACTCATATTTATGACAGTTGCAGAGTCCTGGGGTGACGTGATCCCCTTTTGCAACCTTCTCATAAGCAAAGCCAGTGGGCACACCAGATTCCCTTAACAGCCATGTTACTAATTTAACAGCTGCAGGGATTCAGAGTGTAAAATGGGTCAAAACTCATTTAACCAATGTCTCACATACCAACAGAAATTTTGGACTCAATTGTGGTCGTTGTCAACTCGTAAAGCATTCCTATGCCTGCTTTTGAGTTGCCATAAGCGGGGGGACGGGACCTGAAGGAACTGTACCAAGCAAGTAAAACCAGAAGTATATTTCACGCTTATCTTATAGAGACTGTAGCCTGGCCTACTGCGTGCTTCATTGGATAATCTGATTTATGACACACCCAGGGAGGAGTGGGGAAATAGGGTCACAGGTGGCTGTAAATTACTTGTCACAGAATTGGCTTCATATGGGTCAATGCTGACATGTTGCTCCTAATAAATCTTTTGGATTCTTTTGAAGTTTGGCTTGAGGTTCATGATTCAATTAGGGCAATCACCGGAACCCTGTAAGTTGAGGGCTACCTTTATTTTTGAATTATTGTCGTTTCAGAAAACGTATTGATCGGGAGAAATGCAGCAAATCTACTTTGTTATATAAACTCTGTTATCAAACATCTGCATAATTTCACTCCAGAAGAAATGAACATGTTATCTCTCTGAAATGATCTTTTGGGCTCTGTTAAGGGTCACAGACAACCTTTCAAAATGAAAAGGTTTTATAACAAAGTTGAGTGACAGGCAAGTTTGAGAGAAGAGAAAACACTTTACAAGCCTATAATTGTAACTCTGGATTATTTTTTGTGGCTGGTTCGTGGGCAGAATTGCTGAATTCTCCGAATGTGTTTCAACTACTGAAAATGAAATAACATTTCTCAAATGCAGCTATCCACAGAGGAGCTCATAGTTCTGGATGCTCTGGTGGTCTTTGGACTGCAGTAGATTTATTTTTATGCCACCGCTTCTCCATCTTGAAAATGTTGTGTTGCGTCAGCAACCAGCAGCAGATTAAAACGACTGATAACATTTAAAATTTATAGTAATAATATTTTTAAAGATAAAGGGTTCAGACCAAGCGCGTTCACATTAAACGTTCAAGCAGAAGACTTCGGATAAAGAGCTCAAAGTTAAGGTAGCTGCTGAATCCTGAATTTGTGGATCAGAGGGAGAGAAATAATGTTTCAAGGGATAGATTTCCTCACAATCTCTGCCAATTGATTCTTTCAAGAAGCAGCTTTGCCTATTTTTTAATATTTCATAATTCCAGAGTGCATTTTTACAATATTAATAATTTGGGCTTTTGAATAATCTTAGGCAATCTCTTGCCTGCTTCTATCATTGCAGGCTATAAAGTGCTGCTCCTTCCTTAGGCCATCATATTCTAAAAGAATCCTCTCTTAAATATGAGCCATTATTGGATAGCTAGGAACTATTTTTTTAATATTTCAAGAATACTCCTTTGCGTCACAAAGAATAAACGAAATACTGGATCATGCTGTTCAAAGGGGGGAAAGTTTAAAAGTAGTTTTTAATCCCATTGGACTGGTCTACAAGCCAGTCTTAAAATACTGCAGGTAGTTCTCAACTTACTGATCAGAATTAAGCCCAACATTTATGTCGTTAAGCGAGACATTTGTTAAGTGAGTTTTGCCCCATTTTGCCACCTTTTGTGCCACACTTGTTAAGTGAATCGCTGCAGTTGTTAAGTAAGCAACACGGTTGTTAAGTGAATCTGGCTTCCCCATGGACTCTGCCTGTCAGAAGGTCGCAAAAGCTGATCACATGAGCCCAGGACACATGTCAAACATAGTGTGAACTACTTGCCAAGTCTCCCAAGTTTGATCACATGACCATTGGGGATGCTGCAATGGTCGTAAGTGTGAAAAACTTCATATGTCACTTTTTTCAGTGCCATTGTAACTTTGAACTGTCTCTAATCCACTGTTGTGAAGTTGAGGAAAGGCCTCTTCGTTTTATCATTCCAGAATGATAAATTCTTTTTAACTATAGTGATCTGCGCATTGCTCATCTCCCTTCAATATTCTTTGGGTTTCAGGTTAGCAAGTTGAAACGCCACATTCGTTCTCACACTGGGGAACGCCCATTCCAATGCAGCCTGTGCAGCTACGCCAGCAGAGACACTTACAAGCTGAAGAGGCACATGAGGACCCATTCTGGTACGGATTGCACTTTGTTAAAAATGACTGAAATGTGCTGAATGCCTTTTCTCTCCCTCCCTCCCCCTCTATCTCTTTCTCTCTCTTCCTCTCTCTCTCTTCCTCTTTCTCCCTCCCTCCCTCTCTCTTTCTTTCTCCCCCTCCCTCCCCCCTTCCTCTCTCTTTCTCTTTCTCCCTCTTCCTCCCTTCCTTTCCTTCTCTCTTCCTCTCTTTCTCCCTTTCCCTCTCTCTCTCTTTCTCTTCCTCTCTTTCTCCCACTGCCTCTCTCTCTCTTTCCCTCTCTCTTCCTCTCTTTCTCCCTCTCTCTCTCCCTCTCCCTCCCTCCCTCTCTCTTTCTCCCTCTCCCTCCCCCCTTCATCTCTCTTCCTCTTTTTCTCCCTCTTCCTCCCTTCGTTTCTTTCTCCCTCTCCCTCCCTCCCTCTCTCTCTCTTTCTCTTCCTCTCTTTCTCCCACTGCCTCTCTCTCTTTCTCTCTCCCTCTCTCTCTTTCTCCCTCTCCCTCCCCCCTTCATCTCTCTTCCTCTTTTTCTCCCTCTCCCTCCTCTTTCTCTTTCTCCCTCTCCCTCCCTCCCTCTCTCTCTTTCTCTTCCTCTCTTTCTCCCACTGCCTCTCTCTCTTCCTCTCTCTCTCCCTCTCTCTCTTTCTCCCTCCCCCCTTCATCTCTCTTCCTCTTTTTCTCCCTCTCCCTCCTCTTTCTCTTTCTCCCTCTCCCTCCCTCCCTCTCTCTCTTTCTCTTCCTCTCTTTCTCCCACTGCCTCTCTCTCTTCCTCTCTCTCTCCCTCTCCCTCCCTCTCTCTCTTTCTCTTCCTCTCTTTCTCCCACTGCCTCTCTCTCTTCCTCTCTCTCTCCCTCTCCCTCCCTCTCTCTCTTCCTCTCTTTCTCCCACTGCCTCTCTCTCTCCCTCTCTCCCTCTCTTTCTCTTTCTCTCTTTTTCTCTCTCTTCCTCCCTCCCTCTCTTTCTCTCTCTCTCCCTCTCCCTCTCTCTTGTGTCCAATTTCTTGATTGTCCTATAAGGGCAGCATTCATTTTAACGTTTCAAGGAGTTTAGGTAACATCTGCCATTGTAAATGAAGCTGCCTATCCCTAAGAGCAACGGGAAAGCATTTCCAGCTTGCTTTCATGCTTGGTTCTTGATATTTCATACCTTTGTAAAGCGCATTGCAAGCACTGGAAATAGAGGTTCTCTTATAGCAGTTTTACAACATTTATTCTGTATAACTGGAAATGTTTTGCAAGTTAATTAGATTTGGGGACTATTTCCACAATAGATTAAAACAAAATTGCTTTTCTTTCCTTTGTTTGCTTAACTAGGAAGCTCATGTTTGTTACAATACCTACAGTTTGTTTTGGTCAGTTAAGCAGAGTTTGAAATCATGTTTTTGACTTGATTGCAATTATGATATAGTATGATGTGTGAAGCAAGATATGTAGATTTTGCATTTTTATGGATTTCTGTTGTATTCCTAATTTGTGCTCTGCCCAAGATTCTAACCCAGCCTTTCTCAATTGGAAAATGAAATAATTGTGTGTTGTTGTTTTTACTTTGCATGCTGTGCAATGTTAGCACTCACAGTGCTGGGAATTTTTACACATTGTAACTCAACTTATTGATTCTGGTAGCATACTATGGGATGTAGATATCATAATTTTTACTCAGGGCTTCCCTGAGAACTGAAAATATTTTAAGGGATTCCTCCGGGACAAAAAGATTGAGGAAAGCTATAACCAACTGAAATAAATGTAAGAATGTCTAAAAAGGAGAATTGATCAGGAAACTACAAACAAACAGTGTATATGTTGTTTGTCAGCAAAACCTACTTTTGATTTTGGCTTATATGACAAACTGGGATTAAACCATCTCTCCAAGCTCATATTCTCTATCCCATAATCCACAATGCCTTCCTCCCCAGAGCTAACCGTTTCTCTCCCTGGTTCCCAAAGGTGAGAAGCCCTACGAGTGTTACATCTGCCATGCTCGCTTCACCCAGAGTGGGACCATGAAGATGCACATCCTGCAGAAGCACACAGAAAATGTGGCTAAGTTCCACTGCCCCCACTGTGACACAGTGATTGCACGAAAGAGCGACTTAGGTGAGCGTTGCGGGAGTTGAGGCTTCTGCGAAAAAGGAGAGGCAGACTCTTTATCAAATTCACCCATCCAGCTTTTCGTGCTTAAGGTGGGACTAGAACTCAGGGTTTCACCGTTTCAACCCTGGTGCTTCAACCACTAGACCCAGCTGGCTTAGTATCCTAGCATTTTTAAACGTTTTTGTCTTCGCATCATCAGGCAGGAATCTGGTGGCTCAGTTAAATATAACAATCAGCGACAGGGAAGATGTTGGCGTCCCTCAGTCTCCTCCCCAGTTGATGGTGATTTAAAGACAGAAGGTTCCACGTGACTGTCTCTTTCCAGGTGTCCATTTGCGGAAGCAGCATTCCTACATTGAGCAGGGCAAGAAGTGCCGTTACTGTGACGCCGTGTTCCACGAGCGATACGCACTCATCCAGCACCAGAAGTCTCACAAAAATGAGAAGCGCTTCAAATGCGACCAGTGCGACTATGCGTGCCGACAGGTAAGCATGGACCCTCACAAGGAAACTGGGATCGGTTCATTTACCACCTTTGGGCTACCTGTGGGTCACCCTTTAATATCCTGCCCTCTGATTCCTCCCAGGAACGGCACATGATCATGCACAAGCGAACCCACACTGGAGAAAAGCCTTACGCCTGCAGCCATTGCGACAAAACCTTCCGCCAGAAGCAGCTGCTTGACATGCACTTCAAGCGCTACCATGATCCCAACTTTGTCCCAGCTGCCTTCGTCTGCTCTAAGTGTGGCAAAACATTCACACGCCGTGTAAGCGCTCAGAACACATGGGAGGATTGGTGGGGGGAGATAAGGGTTGCAGGGAGCTCCGAATGAAGTACCAGTAAATAAGAGAAGGAGATGGAGATGGCGTCTTAACGCCAGTGGGTTACCAAAACTCCCCCTGTGTTACATTTCTGGCAAACTCAGCCCGAGCTCATGTTCTGTAAACCCTGCTGTGGGAATCCTCTGGATGGCGTTTGCCGCTTTTAAAAACGGGGAACTGTTTGAGGGCGGCAAAACTTCAAGGCAAGGATAGGAGAAATGGGGTCTGGACTGTCACAGTTTGCCAGCTTCTAATGGCCTCAGAACACAGTGCTGGGAGAGAGTTTTTTTTTTTTCCCTCCCACTTTTGAAAATTAAGACGAAAGAACAAGGTGGGTGCAACATGTTTGAGACACCCTTTCTTTCCTCTTAAAGCTTCTGAAATCCTCTCCCAAATAGGCCCAGCCCTCACCCATTTTTACAGGGGGAGCTTAGTGTGCCACTCGGCGTGGCAGAAAAGAGCCAACAGAAGTTGCACGGTCTTGTTTTATTACACGCTGCTGCCTTTTACTTTTTTTGTGGTTGTGGGGGGGGGTGTCTTTTCTATCCCTTGTCTCAGAAGCTGTGTGACCCATGTTATCTTTGACTCATAACACACATGTTCTTGCAAATTGAAGCAGTTTGATCGGAGGTCAGGTTGCGTCAAGCTTGGGTGGCTCTTCCAAAAGCTGACAATGAATGCAGATTCTTTTAAAAAAGGGGGGGGAGATTGTGAGTTCTAGTTCTGCCTTTAAAAATGAGTAACCATGGACCAGTCACTCTCTCTCCCAGCCCAAGGAGAAAAGCAGTGAGGAGCCACTTCCAAGAAAACTTCAGGGACTTGTCCACATAGTTGCCAGGAGTCAAGAATGACCTGAAGGCAGATTTTTTTTTTTTTAATGAATTCCTTGATTCCCTGGGGGAGGTTGTTCAGATACCTCTCATTGCATGCAGCCAACATCTAACATTTGCCTGCCTTTCTATCACCAGAACACAATGGCCAGACATGCAGATAATTGCTTAGGGCCTGATGGGGTTGAAGGAGAGAACGGAGGGGAGCCCAAGAAGGGAAAACGTGGGCGGAAGAGAAAGATGCGCTCCAAGAAAGAGGATTCTTCCGACAGCGGTAAGAAAGAGAGCAGCTCCAAAAATATTTTAGAGCTCCTGAACTTGCTGAATGATTCATAAGTCACTGCAGGTGTTATCAGCTGTTGCAGAGCACAAAATAGTAACTTGCTAATAGCCACCTTAGCCATTTCAGTTTCTGAACAGTGGCAGAAAAATGTTGATGAGAGTACAGCAAGGATCTTTGGGCAAAAGTTTGAGGGTGGGAGGCATTCCTTTTAAGAAAGCTGTTTGTGTATTTGAACTTGTTCAGGGAAAATATTTTCAGAATTGCTTTCTGCCATTCCATTAATAATTTATCTCATAATAATTGACATATTTCAGTTTAAAACATTCACAGAGTGAAACTAAACATAATCATGGTGTGTTCATACTTGGATGCAAACACACACAGAGTCATCACTTTTCCATCAAAGCTTTGCAAGTAACAAAAGTAATTTTCACCCAACTGAAATTTCTGGCAGAGGCACTTTGGCTTCCTTCTGTTGCCCAACCACCTTTCGAATGGAAGGCTCCTTTCTGGTAGAAACATTAGCCCAACAGCTTTGCCTCGGGGGAACATAGTTAGGCAGTTGACATTGTATTTTCTTTGTTCGTTGCCTTGATTTTAAAAAACAATTCTTGCTCATAATAAAGAGGAAAATGCTGAACCAGAATTGGATGAGAATGAAGAGGAAGAAGAAACAGCGGTTGAAGTTGAGGCTGAGCCAGAAGTGGAACCTGTGGCCCCAACTCCTCCACCAGCCAAGAAACGGAGAGGACGTCCACCAGGCAAAGCCAACCAACCCAAACAGCCCCAGCGTAAGTTTGCCATTTTTCTACAGATGACTGCAGGGCCCAGTCTTACAAATAAAGAGGAAAGTTAAGTCAGGTGAGATGAGGAGCTTGAAGAGGAGGTATCTTCAGTAAAACTGGAGGTCTCTGGTGCTGTTTTTGGACCAGATAATACAAGCTACATCTGCATAAGGCCAGCTCAGGTTGAGTATGGGATCTGCGTAATCCCTACTTTTAGTAAGAAGTGCCAAGAAGATTTTGCTGTAGACAGATTTCAGGATACCGTGAGTGGAAGCTGGGGAACTGCAAGTCAGAATTTACATTCACTGGCTTGTGACTCTCTTTTACTTACTGTAATTAACATTAACCATGGTTTAGGCTTCAGGTTAAACAACACCATAAGCTGTGATTAATCTAAAACCAGGGCAGAAGCGTTTAATCTCGAGAAATGCAATAGGATAGGAGGACTCCTCTGGCCATTATTGTGACACTCAACTGTAGTGTCATATGTAGACTTGAAACAGACTTCTGTTGAAAAGAAGGCCCTATCCTTTAGAGCCAACCTTGGCAAATTGAAGGCTTCTGGACTTCAACTCCCAAAATTCCCCAGCCCTATTTTTCTACATCGTGTCATATTGTGTGATTCTTGTATAACTAAGGCAAGACTCATAGAAATGTGTGAGTTGGAAGGACTTTCCTGGGTTGATCTAGTCCACGGGTGTCCAACCTCGACAATATAAGTCTTGTGCACTTCAAGTCCCAGAATTCCCCAACCACTTCTGCTTTAGATGCTGGGAAATTGCCTAGCAAGGGGCAAACCAGGTCCAGGCAAAACCTGATTTCTCTTCCCTCTCCCTTTTGTTTTGGTTTTATTTTATCCATTAGCTACAGCAATCATTCAGGTGAAAGACCAGAGCACTGGTGCAATTGAAAACATTATTGTGGAAGTGAAGAAGAAGTCCGAAGCAGAGACTGACGGGGCTACTCCAGGAAGTCAGCCAGCAGCGGTGGAAGCGCCCAATGGAGACCTCACACCAGAGATGATCCTTAGCATGATGGACCGGTGATGGAGGAAGGGTTAACGCTCTTAACTGAACTGGCTCAATCCGTTTTATTTTATTATTTTATTTTCCTTCTTATCTTATTTTCGGCTTTGGGAAATGCATCATTTTTTTTTTTATTATTAAAAAAAAAAGACCGTTTTACCAAACAACCTGGGAAACAAAACTTCAAATGATGATAGGATGTGATTTGCCTAGAACATTCTCTTACCCCCCCCCCCGCCCCCCTCTATGTTTAATGTTTACCTAACCAGATCATGGAACATGGGGTGATTTTTATTTTTAATTTGCTGGTTGATTTTCTCAGTTCCCCAAGGGCGTTTTTGCAAATCACTCAATCCAATTAACTGTTAGTGCCAGGCTGTGGTTGGCTTTCTCCGTCTGGACCTCGCCCAGACTGTTCTGGAGCTGTTTATGCATTTCTAGAAGCCCATGGCTTCCTTTTTTTTTCTTTCCTCTTGTCTAGAGATTTTTTTAATTGTAAATTCAGACTCAGGAGGGTTGTAAAACTGATATTGCATTTTAGGTTTGCTTTTTCTTACCCGAACCTGCTCCTCCCCAGCGCCACATCAGCACTGTAGGTTCAGCATGCTTTATACCATCATCCCGTCTCTCACAGATGCTTTGCTGTCTGCAGGGCATCTTTGTAATGATCGAGCTTGTAAATAACTTTTTTTTTTTTTACATTTTAAACTTTTTTTTCCATTTAAGAGGTTTTTTGGGGTGGGGTGGGGCTTATAGTTTGAAAGGGAAAAAAAAACCTGTCATTTTTAACTATTGCAACTAGGAATTATGCAGGAATTGCTACCGAATGAAATACTGGAACCTATCAAGTCAGTGAGAGAGCACTACCTGGGTTAAAAATGGTAGACATTCACACCCCAGCTCAGATTCTTAGTCCATGAGCTTGGTCTCAAAATGTGTGTCTCTTAAAAAGCACCCTTTTGAGTTTCAAGTTGTCATAGCTCTTTTCTTTGCTCTCTCTCTCTCTCTCTCTCTTTCCCTCCCTCCTTCCCTCCCTCTCTCTCTTTCTCTCTTTTTTCACCCCTTCAGGCGTGTGTGTGTTTATAAATTCTGTGTTTAAAAGGCCAAGGTATTAATTTGTAATAGGGCTCCCCAGCCCCTCAAAACCTAGGGCAGGAAATTTTACTAGGTCAGTGATCATAAAATTTGGGGTTTAATTGAAATTTAAAAAATAAAATAAAGAATAATGTGAAATTTTTTTTTAAAAAAAGGATGCCTGTATATCAGACCATCACATGTTAAAAACGTGTAAGCTTTTTATAGAGCCTCAGTCTTGCTGATTTCAGAACCAAGAACTTTTGTTCTATGTATCGCTTTTAAGAGAGCTATCAGGTTAGCTATCCAATTCTAGGTTGATGCATTTTTGTACTTAGCTGTACTGTGTGATATTTTTCATTATTTTAGGAAACCAACATGAAACAAAACATAAAACGTATAATGGGGTTTGGACTATGGGAAGGAGAATATACTGCTGTACAGCTAATAAATAACAATGATTATCCTCTGTGTGCGTGAGTTTGTGTGTTTTCTAGTTTTTGGAGCACTCCTCATTGGAGGGGGTCAATTTTAGTAAACTTGGGGTGCCACATCTTATTTTATTTGGGGTAGGGAGGGGAAGGTTTTTCCTATTAAACACTCCTTTTTTATACGTCTCAATTTGTTGGCAGTTGCTTATGCCTTTAGGGCAGCTTCGTATATACAGTGATGTGAATAAGAGCTGTGCACTTCTAGCTTCTAGCAGTGTTCCATGATTGCATGATATTCATGCCAAAATGTAATTCAGCCTATAGTTTTTATAAGAAAATAAAATATCTTAATATGTAGGGATCGGCCATAAAATATCAGAGAGGGCCATTGAACCTGCAAACGCCCTTGGATAATACATGCGAATCCCCATTCAAAAAATATTTTAAACATTGACAAAACCTTGAGATACTCTTTCATTCTTACCCAAAACTTGCTTGAATGTGCCAAAACCTTGCAAAATAATAAAAGTACAGTAGAGTTCTGGAAATCTCATAAGGCTTTGTGTGCACTTTTTGGTATGCTTATATACACACAGACTTTGCTTTGGGGCGATTATACTTCCTCAAAACTTGCTGAACCTTGCTGAAGCTTGTCTGCTATATAGCTTCTTCACTTAAAACTGTTTTCAGGATTTCCTTACTTGAGTTGCACTGGACATGTGTTAATACAGAGGTCTCCCAGCTTGGCAACTTTTAAGACTTATGGACTTCAACTCCCAGTACAGCTGGATGAGGAATTTTAGGAGTTGAAGTCCACAAGTCTTAAAGTTGAGAAGCCTGGAGATCCCTGTGTTAATAGACAGCTTATTTTAAGAAAAGGTCATTTCCCAAGAGTGCTGCAAGTTTCCAAAATTTTTTTGCTGTCTGGAAGATCTGAGTTGTTTATTTTTTGAATGTGGTGGTTGGAAGGAATACACAAGATCTGTTGTGAACATTGCAAAGCCTAATCAATGTTGGGATTTTTCTGAATTGCTTTGATTTATTTAGGAGAAGCTGGTGGTGAGAATAGGATTAAAACTGGGATACTGTACCATCATCATTTTAGCCATTATCCACTGCAGAATGAAGGTCTCTTTGACATGTTTCCAACCAAGCTTCCTTTTGCCAATTGGGCCCACAGTGCTTCCTGATGTCGTTTCTTGTTTTAGGTCTTGTGGAAACTTTTTATCAAGTGCGATCCATGCTGTGACTGCCTTGGTCCACCTACCATCGGTCCTTCTTGCTATGTGACCAGCCCATTTCCATTTCAATTCTTTTACTCTTGATGGCATCATATACTTTCATTTGTTCTCTAATCCATGTGCAGGTCTTTCTATCTTGTCTTGTATTGCTGAGCATGTATCTTTTCATGCACTTTGCACTAAGATATATTACTATAATATTCTGGACCATTGACATTTAATTAACACTGTTTTCTAAAGAGGTTGAAGTCTTAAATCTGAGCCTTGCAAAAGTAGAATAAATATGATTTTATTCCCTCTGTAGAATAAAAGTAGAATAAATATGATTTTATTCTCTGTGCTTTTTAATATTCCTAATTCAAAAGAGGTTGCGTTTTTATGCTTCTGTGTTAAAAATCAAACAGAATAGGCTTAGACATTTTTGCGCAAATTTAAGATAGCATTTGCTAATTTATTAGTAACAAAATTCATATGCTCTCAGGACAGCTTGTTATTTGTTTCTATGAATCATATTGTTGCAGAGTTTTGCAATTATTCAGTAACGGAAGAGAAAGCTTGACAATAATCTTAATCCACTCCTTCACATTAGTTGTTCATGTGAACCTCAGCCATTATAGTTAATTCAATAAGAATGGTTTAACTTTTCAGAATACCACTAGAAAAAGTTGAAAGGATCGCGTACCTGGGTTCTAATTTACAAGAAAGCTGGGACATGACCACTGAAGTAAAGACAAGGATAGAGAAAGCTCGAACAGCATTCTTCAAAATGAAAAAGATCTTCTGCAGTCACGACATAAGCCTAAGACTGAAAGTGAGGCTTGTCAAATGTTCCATCTTTTCTATCCTCTACGGAGTGGAAAGTTGGCTTCTGACAGAAACCCACCTGAAGAGACTAGAAGCATTTGAAATGTGGATTTACAGATAGCTATTATATATAAACTGGGTTGACAAAATCAAAAATGAAGAGGTGATAAGCTGCCTGGGAAAGCCAAGGGAAATAATCAAAACCATTAAAAAGCAAAAGTTAGAATATTTTGGACATGTGATGCAACACCCAGAAAAATACAGCATACTTTACTTAACCCCCAAGGGAAAGATTGAAGGCAAACCAGGTCCAGACAGAAGAAGAACATCATGGCTTCAAATCTAAGGCACTGGTTTGGACAAAACTCAGCAGCACATTTTCATGTGGCTGTTAATAAAAATAGGTTCGCTAACATCCAATGACGGAAATGGCACAAGAAGAAGAAACTTCTCAGAGCTTAATATGATCTTTGAGCCTACAATGTTCTGAGATTATGAGAAAACTTCAGAGCTTTCTCCCTGACTCCATGTAGACCGATGCTAAATGTTAAAAGACTTGAGTGATGTATTAAAATTCACAATCTTCACTGGTTGTGTGCAGTTTGCAACTTAACAAACATTCCACGTATCACCCACATACTGGGGCTCAGCAATTTTTTCAATAAACCTGTTGTGATTTCCTGTTTTCAATTTCAAAGGCAAGTTTTTCATTTCTACGCATATATTGCTACGCTGGGTATTATAAGCATGAAAAATAATCTTGATCAGATCAAAAAATAGAATGTATTTTTTTTTCCATTCTAGCGTATTTCGTGGTTCTTGTATAACTGAAGCAAGGTAACATTAATTAGATTCATAGAACATACTAGTTGAAAGTTCTCTTCTGGATTAGTCCACAGATATTCAACCATGGCAACTTTTAAACTTGTGGGCTTCAACCCCCAGAATTTCCTAGCCAGTCACGCTGTTGAAGTCCACAAGTCTTAACAATTGCCAAGGTTGGACATCCCTGATTTAATTCAATATAAAGTTCAGCAGAGGAATTTATCTTAAGAGCATTTTGCTGAAAATTTCCAGCAAAAGGGAGTTCACCACTGTCTTAACAGACTGTTTCACTGCTTGAAAGAACATTTACCATCAACAAATTATTTGGTTTTCAGTCAATCATTTCTTTTAAATTTACACAAATCTATCCTGCCTTTGGTTTCAGTTGAGTGGCTGTTGGGCCACTTGCATGCCAATCATCTTTTAGAAAATTATAGACTTGTACAACACTTTTGCTCTTTTCCAACTTAAAGGGGTCGTCGTTTCTTCAACCATTATTCATACAGCTTTATTACCAGAACCCTTTCATCTTAGTAAGTTTCCTCTGAACTTACTCTGATTCCTCTATCCTTTAAAAGGTGGTGCCATGAACTCTGCAGAGTTGAATGAAATTAAAACAAATTGTTTATTTGTAGGAAGTTTATTAAACAGTCATGAATTAATTGCTTTCCTGTATTGTTCCTAGAGCTTTTCTAGAACTGTGACTCCCTTGTAGAAGCAAGTAGCCAGTTGCTAACAGGTCAACATCCAAAATGTTCTCCAGAAATGGAGTATCAGAATCTCCCCCACCACCACAAAAAAAAAAAAAATGGGGGAGGATGAAAGTTTGTCTTATTTGTTAAGCCTCTCCAAGCAGAACTAGGAAGCCTCAAACTTAAAAGGATTGAAACTGCTTTGTCAGTAATTCAGAAACCCACCAACCAGAACCCATGGTTGAAAATATTTTTAGCGTTAAAGACTTCTGAATCCAGGTATGATTTTTGAGAATTAAACAGAGTCCACACCAGCAAAACTATCTAGTTCAGGGGTCTTCAAACCTGACAGTTTTAAGACTTGTGGACTTCCAACTCCCAGAATTCCTCCTCCAGTCATGTTAGCTCAGGAATCCTGGGAGTTGAAGTCCACAAGTCTTAAACATGCCAAGTTTGAAGACCCTTGATCTAGTTCATGGTGAACTCCAGTTTTCATAAGGGCATGGAACTTGCTTTAGTTGTTAGCGGAGTCAAAATAAAATCATTGGTAGTTTACTGGATTTGTGGATTCCAAAATAAAATCATTGGTAGTTTACTGGATTTGTGGATTCCAATCTGTTTTAACTTCGTTTATATCCCAGGTTAGCTCCTGAATCCCTAAAATGAAGCATTCCTGTCCAAGAGAGGATCATATGTATTTTTTTTCTCCATAACTGGTAGTCTTTGTTGTGAATTTGGCTAATATTACAAGGACAAATTTCTGGCTTACCAGAAGGCTGTTGAATTACCTCAGCAACTCCCCTCAGTAATGAAGGATGCTGGGACTTGTAGTTCAGCAATTTCTGGAGAGCCATTGCTTTTCCACCATTAATTGCTCTTGAAGCCGTCAATAGTTGGGTGAATAATAGTAGAAGGCAAGGTTGCTGTTAGGCAGGAGAGGTGTGGTGCTTCACAAGTCCTTGCTTTCATTTATCCAACGGGCTGCTTAATTAGTCACTGATCTCAATGCAATGAGCTTTTGATTTTACATGCAGTGTGTAGGAGGACAAATAGATTCCCATCTGTGGGGCTCTGCTCTCCTTACTTACTCATGCAAAATGCACCTGTGGTGTCTGCTTCCCTACTCAGGGCTTACTTTAAGTCGAAGTTCTGGAAGACAGAAAGAGCCAGTTCAAGGTAAGGGCAGGAAGAAGAAGCAAAAAAGGAGGTGGGCAACACAAACTGTCATCCTGTGCCCTGGTAACCTGCTGTGCCTAAGCCTGACGGAAACACCACTTCCTTCCAAGTAGGTCTCTGCAAAAGGTCAGAAGATGGCTGCCTCCTTCAAAGAGAGATCTGCAGAACTGCGTGGTAAGCAAAGTCATGTTTTCTTTGTCCTACTCAGCCTGAGCAAAGAAAGCCAGGAGACTGCTACGATTATTCGTCTTCAGGATGCTAGTCGGGTTGCTTAGGAAAACTTCCCTCTATCTTTCTGGTGGTCCCTGTTTGATTGATTCTTCCTCAATGGGGATTTGGGACTTAGCTTTGACATATTTGATGGGCTTGTTTATTAAGAAGTGTGCTTGTGTGAGAGAGAAGGAAGATGAGCAATTTCTTTCCAGTTAATCAAAGTAGTCCAAGAGTCAATTTCTAACGTTCAGAAATGTTGATGTTGATTTCTCTCGTATTCCTTCTACTGCTAATAACTAATTCTGTAGATCTAACTGATTAGGTACTCTCCATAAAGTGTAAATGAACTACTAGATCAAGAATCACCAACCTTTTTGATCTCAGGGTCCACCAAGCTCATAATTTTAAATTCCGCAGACCACTGATATGAATTTGGACTGACGGTGGCTTGCTGACGTTGGTGGGAAAGTCGGTCTCATATTCCAGGGCTGCAGTAGTCATAATACTGGCCCTTTGGTCATCTTGGAGCAGCTCCTCCTCCACCTGGGTGCACCTGCCTGCCATGGAGCTGCTCCGGGATGACCAAAGGGCCAATCTGGTGACTACTGCATCCCTGGAATATGGGACTGACTTTCCCACCAACGTCAGCAAGCCACCCTGGGGCAGATTTCCCTTCCCCTGTTGGCCTTATCTTCCAGTGGCTCTACTCAAGGTAAGCTTTGTGCTCAGCCGAAGGGTGGGGGCCAGCAGGTGAGGTGCCGTGCAGCCTGGATTAATTGCTTTGGGGGGGACATTTCTCTGCGGACCACCAAACTTTTCTCCCCGGCCCACCGGTTGGCGACTACTGTACTAGATAATATGAAGGCTGTTAGTTCAAGGCTGCCAAAATTCAGATGACCACTAGATGACACTAAAGAAATCATTCCAATTCTGCTGCTAGCTAGTGGTCATCTGGAATTTTCCAGCCTGACTCCAGGCAACACAAATTTCTACCTCTGTCTCGTATATGTGAGTGGTTCTGGGTTTGGGGTTCGTTGGCTCAGGCAGAATTGCCACCTTTGGTCTTGGATGGGGTGACACTACCCCCAAACAGAACCTGTGCGTAATCTAGGGTTTTTTTTTCTTTCTTTCTTTTCTATTTATTTTGTCAAGCAATTATAAGATAGCAGGTACAAGTATAAACATAGTTATGGATACATGAAATGGATACATATAAGAAAAATAAAAAAGAATAGGACAGGGACGCTTATGCACGCCCCCTACAGACCTCTTAGGAAAGGGATGAGGTCAATGGTAGACAGTCTAAGGTTAAAGTTTTTGGAGTTTGGGGAAGAAACCAGAGAGTCAGGTAGAGTGTTCCAGGCATTGACCGCTCTGTTGCTGAAGTCGTATTTCTGCTTCTTGAAGAGCAGGTGGTGGTCGTGGCCAGGAGGCTCTTTGCTCAACTGAGGGTTGTGCACCAGTTACTTCCTTTCCTGGACCGACAGTTTAAAGCCCTTCATGGCTTGGGACCAGGTATCTGAGGGACCATCTCTTGCCGGTAACATCTACCCGACCCATCAGAGCAGGGAGGCAGGGAATGCTGTGGGTCCCATCCCTGAGGGGGATACACCTGGTGAGACCCAAAAGAAGGGCCTTCTCCGTGGTGGCTCCCTGTCTCTGGAACCTCATCCCACCCACCCCCAGAGATTAGAATAGGCCTCTCTCTAATACTCTTTTGGAAAGCACTGAAGACCTGGTTCTACCAGCAGGTCTGGGTAACCCAGAGTGGGATGGAGCCCATCAAATGACTCATGTGATCTGCTGTTGTCGGAGCTGCGGGTGGGAGTTGGGGGGTGATTTTTTTTATTTATTTTCCCCCAGATTTTGTACTGTAATTTATTTGATTCTTTTTGTTACTTTTTATTGTGTGTGGTTTTTTTTTTTTAATTTTAAACATGGTTTTACATCCTGTAAGCCGCCTCAAGTCGCCCTGGGTGAAGAGGCAGCAATATAAATTCAATAAATAAATATGTACTAGGCACTTGGCCTTCAATCTTCAACAGCTCCTAGAGAAACTCAAAATAGAGGGACTACAAAAGATTTAAGACCCAATTCCATCCTCACAAAAGGTATTTTAAGATCCCAGTGCAATCTCTCTCCCATAGAAACCTGATGGTTATCAAATTTACAATGTGCGGGAGTGGAAAAAGAAATTGTGGGTAGTGTTCCAATTCCCTTTGATTGACAATGGTTAATGTTCACTTGCATAAAACAAAGCAAAACAGGATATGGCAAATTACATTCTCAGTTTGCAGCAGCTTTTTATATCTTATGCTTCAATCAAGACCCACAATATCCTGGTGGCTCTGGGAAGTCTAGGAGCTCCTATTCAGGTGAGGCCTACCTTAGAGCAGTTTAAAAGGACTTTTGGATAGGATGGGTATAATCTTTTTGAAGGCCTGGGTGTGTTTTGATTGCTGCTGGTTGTGCCATCCTCGTGTCTTTTTTATTGCTCTACTGCTTTATGTTTTCTTGTGAACCATCCAGAGCTATTGAGAATCAGGCAGTGCACAAACTGAATAAATCAATATGTTTCAAAAAATGAGAAACACTCACTAGATCAGGGCAAAAGTCGCAGGATTGTTATTTATGTTTTCCAACAATGTCATGGGCTAACAGAAGGGAAAGACGATAGCTCCAGATTTGTAGACCAAAATTAAACACACGCTGCTCTTTTTTAAAAAAAAAAATTTAAATTTTGCACATGTATTTGTTTGAATGCAAATTACACCAGCCTGAAGATTTGCAAGAACGAATTTTATCTCTTCCCATCACTGCTGTTATCAAGATATGAGCAGCAGATAAACAGGATTTGGGCTGGTCTTGCAAAATGCATTTAACTTGGTTCCTGAATTTGCAGCACCCACGCTGTATCAGCGTATCCTGAACTTTCTGAATGACCTAAGCCATACAATCTGATAAGTCACACCTAAAAGAACAAAGGCAAATTTTGGATCTTGAACTTTTCAGGCTGAGCACAGTTAAACCACAGATTTATTCAGAAAACAGAGCAATAGAATTGGAAGGGACTTCCAATTGGGAGGTTTTCAAGTCCAACCCCCTGCTCAAACACCCATAATGGCGAACCTATGGCACATGTTTCCTAGTCAAACTGACCTGCACTGCGCATACGCATGCCTCCCAGCTGATTTTCGGCCTGTTTGAGGCCATTTTCACCCTCCCAGAGGCTCAAAGGAAGCCTCTACAGCCTCGGGAGGCCGAAAAACTGGCCTTCCAGAAATACCGGAAGTGCCTAAATGGGCCCGTTTTCGGCATCCCGAGGCTGCTTTCCTTGAACCTCCAAGAGGCGAAAATGGTCTCCCCTGGGCTCCAGAGGCCCTCTGGAGGCTGAAAACGGGCACTTCCGGTATTTCCAGAAGGCCTGTTTTTCGGCCTTCCAAGACTGCAGAAACTTCCCACGAGCCTCCGGGAGGGTGAAAGTGGCCTCAAATGCGCCGAAAATCAGTTGGGAGGCACACACATGTGCAGTGCAGTTAAGGGGGCAAGGGGTATTGCACGCATATGTGCAGGGGAGACGGGGCGCATTGCATTGTGGGTGCCGGCACGGGCACTTTCAGCACACCACAACAAAAAGGTTCGGCATCACTGCCCTATACTATTTTAGACAAGTGGCTATCTAGTCCAGGGGTGGGATTCAAATTTTTTTAACAACCGGTTCTGTGGGCATGGCTTAGTTGGTAGTGTGGCTTGGTGGTCATGTGACTGGGTGGACATGGCTTGGTGATCATTTTATTGGCTGGGTGTGGCCAACTCAATATCACTCACATCGAGGCATGCATCTCCTCGCCTGGCCTCTCATGACTGTGGGGATGCTGAAACAGTCGTAAGTGTGAAAAATGTTTGTAAGTCACTTTTTTCAGTGCCATTGTAACTTTGAATGGTCCACTCCACACAAGCAAAGTACCAGCAAAGGAGGGAAAGAAAACTCCAGAGAAGTTCCTGAGTCAGGAAGTCTAGTCCTGCCAAGAATGTAACAAGGGTTAACGGAGAGGCAGTTTCCGTAAGCAACACCAGAATGTTTCCTTCCTGCCTTCCTTACAGGATTAGGCCAGTCATTTCTTCTAACAACCGATTCTCTGAGTTGCTTAGAATGTTAACAACTGGTTCTAGCGAATAAGTGCGAACTGGTAGAATCCCACCCCTGGTCTAGTCCCTTCTTAAAAGCCTGCAGTGATGGAGCACCCACAACCTCTGAAGACAAACCTTATTCTTCCTATAAAAGAACGGTGGCTTCACCCTTTCATGACTGCGTAATTGGGCTGCTGCCGCATGATGTACCTGACTTAACTTTGAAGGGCATTTGGGAGTGTCAGGTGGACAGCAGCAGGTGGAAGGCAGAGTTTCCTTGCCCCCTTTCTGAGCTCGATGTAAAGCGGACATCTTTCTCAACGGTGCAATGTTCCTCTTTTTTTTTTTCCCAAACACTGACAAATGTTTTTTTTTTGGGGGGGGGGGGAGGGGAGGGCGGTATAGATTTAAAAATAAAGTCCCAATTCCACATGAATTTATCTTTGAAGTGTTGGCCAGCTTTCCATGGCTGCTGGATTGTTTCCTTTGGAATAATTCTTCCACTTTTCTGAGATCAGGGAGAAAGGTGCTGTTTAGGGTTTCGACACACCTCCCCTCCAAATTTAGGACCTAGAAATACGTTTGTTTTTTTTTCATGGTAGCCCTAATGCTCTACACTCCCTTATTCTGGAGATACACCTGACCCACCCTCACGATTGACCTTCCGCAAGGTCATCCAAATCATTTTATTCTGACCTTCTTCCAAAAGCTGGCATTTGGGGCTATTTGGTTGGTTTTGTTTCTTTAAATTGCTTTTCTATGCCAGGTCTTTGTTATAGGTTGACTTTGGGGGCCGGGCAGTTCTCAAATAATTGTAATAAGCAAAACATCTACCTAAAGAAGAAGAGGGTGGTTGCCTAGCCCATTGTCCCATTGTTGGTTTTAGCTATAAACAATGGCTCATGTTCTATGGTTACCTGTAAACCTGGCCATTTGATTGATTGATTGATTTTAATAATTTTTATTAAGTTTTCAAATTTTAACAACATAAAATAAAACTTTATATATTGTTAACAACATCAAGACATCTTTTGCATCTCCTTACATTTTTCAGTATATGTATTTACTTATTCCTTTACCATTACATCTTATTCTTGCTATAAATCAATCTATATTTGTCCTTACACATCAAATATTGGGATACAATTAGACAATGGCTAGAAGAAATCACGACTCAGAAAATGGAACTTAATTCGGAAACTTCTTTATTAGGTATAATAACACAAAAATGCAATAAGATGTCATGTGACACATATTAACAGCTGCAAGGATTTTCTACACACAACTCTGGAAAGAAAAAAGGGTTCCACCAGAAGGCATGGTTATAAGAGATGGACCGCCTAACGATGAAAATAAAAGACAGAGAATATTCCATTTACTATAGGGCCTGGCATGTCTGGTATGAGTGGTTTAGCAATAAAAATAAAATAAAATGGCAATTAGGAAAAGAATGAGGGAATACGTAAATATACCATAGAGAAGATTGATGTGTCTGGACACTTGATTTAATCCGCCACAGTTAAAACAATGTACTAGCTTACCTTCGCATGAGAATTAAGAAGGTGGATCCTGTAATCCATACTGATTTCTAGCCCATCTGAGGATTTTGGGTTTCAGTATAGAGGCAGTTCTTGACTTACAACCACAACTGAACCTAAAATTTCCATTGCTCAGCAAACAAGTTGTTAAGTCAATTTTGCCCCATTTTATGACCTTTTTTTGCCACACTTATTCGATGAATCTCTGCGGTCATTAAGCGAATCTGGATGAGTGGCGTGGTGGCCTAGAGGGGAAGCTCTCACCTCACAATCAGGAGGCTGTGGGTTCAATCCTAGGTAGAGGCAGATATTTCTCTCTCTCTGGGCACACTGAGAAATATATCTGCTGGAGAAAAAAAACTCTGCATTGGCAACAGGAAAGGCATCTGGCCAGTAAACACTCCGCTCCATTCAGTTGCCCAGACTCCACATGGGGTCATTAAAAAAGGAGGATGATTAAGCGAATCTGGATCCTCCACAATGACTTCACTTGTTGGAAGCTAGTTAGGAATGTTACAAATGGATCCAGGACACTGCAACCGTCGTAAAGACATGCCAGTTTCCAGTGCCCAAATTTTGAACACGTGACCATAGGGATGCTGCCACTGTCGTAAGTGTGAAAAATTGTGAAAAATCACCTTTTTTTTCCAGTGCCGTTGTAGCTTAAAACTGTCATTAAATGAACAGTTGTAAGTTGAGGAATACCTGTAGTTTATTCCTGCCTTTTGTGTAAGCTTAGCTCGTTCTTCCAGGCCAAGTTTCTTTAGCATGAATTCCACCATAAATTTGATTTCAAGGCCTACTAGCTGCAGTTAGTTTGCAGAAGGGCTGATGAAGTTGCAGGCCAAAATAGGTGGAGAACTACCCCATTATCCTATCCATACCATAAATTTAAATAAAATTTAAATAAAAGCCAATGCTGGATCGCCTCCCAACAGCAGCAAATATCCTTTTCTGAGAAACCATTGGAAGTTTATTGGTGTTGTTTGTTTGTAACTATTCTCCCAGTTCCATTTATCCGTTTATGTTTTGTTTTTTCCAGAAAGCATCACTAATTTCTTAGGGACACATGAGTTTCTTTTACTGGATGCTCAGTTCCACATCAAGTCCAAAGTAGAGGAAATTGTCATGGTATGTATGTGTGGTTTGTTTTTTTATTTATCTTGTCAGTTTGATGTGTGTGTGGGCGTAATTCCTGTGCAAAAACAGACAGCACAGTGTTCTTTGAAGTCCTGGGGATGGGGGCGGAATGTTTTTGATTGATAGTAGGGATGTGTAACAAATTTAACAGAAAGAATGAATGGAAAAAGTCCATTTGCATCTCACTGTTAGACTCTTGTTGCAAGCTGTGGGTTTGTTTGTCCGTTCCTGTAATATCTGCTCGGTGCGATCATGTGCATAGGTAGTCCTCAACTTACGATCATAAGAGACCTGATTTTTCATTCTAAGTCATGACGCCTGCTGACATTGTCCAAGTATTAAGCTACCATTATAGAGATCTCTGCCTTTATATATCATTAAAAGGCAGAGATCTTTGTTATGGTAGCTTAATACTCTGACGACATCAGCAGAGGCTGATGAAAGCTTAGTAAATACAATAAATGTAAATTTTAAGTTCCGGAGATCACAGGATGTCTGTTTCTTCTTTTACAAGTATACCTGAAACTCGTATTTTTAGAATAGTTTGGTGTGTGTGTGTGTGTGAATCTGTATATCTCCAAGCTTTTCTGGGGCTCATTAATTTTTACAACATCTTCCTGCCCCACAAAGCGACCGTAGCTGAGCCCCTACATAGGCTTCTCGACAAAAAAGCAACCTGGGTCTGGGGGCACCGAGAGGAGCACGCGTTCCGACAAGTGAAAAACTTATAAACTTCAGATGCTGTTTTAATGCAGTATAACGAGATTTTGCCTTTAACAATTACATGTGACGCGTCACCGTTTGGAGTAGGAGCCATTTTGAGCCATGTGTTACCAAACAGTAGTGAGGCCCCTATTGTCTATTTTTCAAGGACCCTATCAAAGGCTGAACGTAACTATAGTCAAATCGATAAAGAGGCTCTTGCTGTTGTATCTGCTGTGAAACGGTTTCATGACTATGTATATGGATGAGTTTTTACTATTGTTACCGACCACAAACCTTTGCTGGGAATTATAGCCAGAGACAAGCCAACCCCCTATATATTATCACCTAGAATGACTCGCTGGTCGGAGTTTTTGGCTGCGTACAACTATAGACTGCAACACCGCTCGGGGAAAGCCATTCTCCACGCTGATGCACTGAGCCGTGCACCACTTCCGGAAACCGTCGACAACCCAGCTCCATCCCTTATGACACTCCAGATTAAAACACTACATTCACCACCACTAACAGCTAGAGACATTGCGATCGAAACAAAATGCAATCCTGTCTTAGCGTGAGTTCTTAGCTGGGTCGAATGGGGATGGCCAGTAGAACAAACCCCTGACGACTTCACCCCCTTCAAGAATTGGCAAACAGAACTTTTTTCGCAAAAAGGCTGCATCTTGTGGGGGGATAGAGTCATCGTCCCAGAGCGGTTACAACGAGCAGTATTAAAAACACTGCATGAGGGTCACCCCGGCATCGTGCGTATGAAAGCGCTTGCACGAAGCTACGCATGGTGGCCGGGCATCGACAAACAGATCGAAGCCTGGGTAAAGATTTGTTTAAAGTGCCAAGAAGTTAGCAGTGCCCTACCGAAAGCAACTCCAACAGAATGGGAAACACCCCGGGGACCGTGGTCCCGCATCCACATTGACTTTGCGGGACCTACTAAGGGACATACGTTCCTCCTAACAGTGGATGCCTATTCCAACTGGCTCGAGATCCACGAAATGAAGAGTACTACAACCGAGTCCGTCATCCGGAAATTGAACAGGCTATTGGCAACGCATGGACTGCCAGATGCTCTGGTCTCCGACAACGGACCCCAGTTTACCACTCTACCCTTTGAACAATATTTAGCAGACTGGGGTATTCGCCATGCGCTAACTTCGCCAGCGCACCCTGCGGCTAACGGAAGGGCCGAGCGCATGGTACAATTTGTTAAAAAAAAAACCTCTACAAAATGGACTATGGGGACATTGAAGATAAAATAAACAGAATACTCCTACTCCAACACATCACTCCGCACAGCGTCACCAACAAGACTCCAGCTGAACTATTGATGGGATGCAAGCTCTGTTCCCACCTTGACCAACTTCACCCATCTTACGAGCCAGAGAAACCCTGTGGATCTAGCGGAAAATGCCACAAGTTCAAGATAGACGACTTAGTTTTCGCCAGAAACCTTTCCCGCGAACCGTTGTGGGTTGAGGCAACCGTAATTCAAGCCACCGGACCCAGGTCGTACCGTGTGAAAACCTGCGATGGAAAAATATGGAAATGCCATATAGATCAGCTTCACTCGAGGCTACAACCCAGTTTCCATGACCCCGGTAACTCCCAAACTGAGTGGGGAGGGGATGTCGAAGAAACCGAATTCGAGATGGTGGAAAGCAGGAGCGAAAGAAGTCAGCAATCAGGCATGACAAATGAAGAAGAATCAGGGAGGGGAGTGTCCTCGCCACAGAGAAACACCCCAACAGAAGCAAGCCCGCAAAGATCAGAGGACAACAAGAACATTAGCGGCACCGAGTCATCCAATGAGGATATGGAACCACCGGTACCTGATTTGCCCAAAAACATCCCGCTGAAACCGGATTACAGACAGAAACCGGTGGGACAGCGTAAATCTAATAGATGGTCAAAACAACCTTCATACTTCAGGGATTACGTCACCGCACCCCTTAAACGGAACCCGGGGGGAAGGGGTGTTATGAACTAATAAAACGCTTAAATAAAGTTTTATCAAACCTTTAGAAAAAGCAGGGTTCTAATCCTGCACTTCTGATTGGCCGATAATAGCGATATCGGATTGGTCCGTTCAGGAGAATCTGATTGGCTGTTAACGAGCCACTCTCATTGGTTCAAGGGGTTAACACTCCACGTTTCTCATTGGTTACCTGCCCTATAAAAGGGCTGCTGCTGCCCTAAGGTTTTTGCTCTGTTCAGAATGATTAATAAAGAGTTGAAGTTCATTGTTCACTGCCTCGTCTCCGTTCCTTGCGCCCATGCACAGAACTTAACAGAATTTATTCCTATGGGTGTTTTTAGCTAAAAAATAGCTGAAGGGGCCAGAACTGGCAAAAAAAAAACCCATTGTAAATTGTAGTCACGTGATTCAGCATGCTGCAGCCGGCCATAAAATTGAATCACTTTGCAAGGCACCCAAAATGCAGTTACGTATGGGGGTTCAATCACTGGAACTCCAGAACCAGTTTGCTTGGGTGATAGGTGTCATAACCTCAAATAATCACTAAGCCAGTTGTTAAACAAGGAAGACCTGGGAATGCATAGATGATTACAAAGTGAGCTTGTTTGGAAGTGATCTCCAAAATAGTGTGCTGTATTTCCCCAGGTTTTTGTAAGGTGAAACCATATTTGCAAAGTTGCAACATCCAAGAATTCAAAAGCATCTACAAGGGATTCGTAGCAGATTTTACATGGAAGAAAAGTTAAACAACGGATTAACCAGCATGTACTGGTATCCAACGTCAGGGAAATATCGGGCCAAATTAATACAAGGTGAAAGATCTTACTTGCAGCTGGGATCCTTTCCCAATTTGGCTGCAGTAAGCTAGATTTGCAGGGAGACATTTGAACGTTTCTCCAGCAGCCCCAGCAAGGTCAGGTTGTGAGTCACACCAGACTCCGATTGTACCTGCTCACAAGGAGCCAATTAGACGAACACAATAGCTCATATGCTACTGAGCTGCATAAATTATGGAGATACGTTATTAGGAAATATCACACCTTGTTCGGCTAAGACTTAAGAAGTACCAGGGAATACTGTATTATATATGCTCAATCTGTTGCTTTTTCACTACTCGGGAAAAAAAATAGGGTAGTAATCTTTTATACCAAAGCAATTGTGTATATTCAGCTCTCTAAATCTGTGTTTCTCAACCTTGGCAGCTGGAAAATGTGTGGACTTCAACTCCCAGAATTCCCCAGCCAGCAAAGAATTCTGGGAGTTGAAGTGCATGCATCTTCCAGCTGCTGAGGTTGAGAACAACAGCTCTAAATAATTGCACCTGTCCCTTTGCTGGATTTTAAGTGCTGGCTAATTAATATCAGCTACCTAGCAATCTGTCTCATTCATTTCCTGCTTCAGCAGGAGACCCAAACTGCAGAGTGCCATACATTGATTCTTTGCATAATGATTTTGAGTCTGGCTAATCTAAAGAAAAGAAGAATTAGGGGTGAGCAGTATTTCAGTATTTGAGAGGCTGCCACAAAGAAGAGGGGGTCAAATTATTCTTCAAAAAGCACCAGAGGGCAGGACAAGAAGCAATGGGTGGAAACTAATCAAAGAGAGAAGCAATCTGGAATTAAGGAGAAACTATCATGAAAACAATTAACCAGTGGAACAGCTTGCCACCAGAAGTTGTGGCTGTTCCATCACTGGAGGTTTTTAAGATGAGACTAGATAGTCACTTGTCTGAGATTGTATAGGTTCTCCAGTTTGAGCACAGGGCTGGACTAGAAGACCCCCAAGGTCCCTTCCAGCTCTATTCTAAGTTAATTCTAAGATTGTCCTGCCGTATGGTATGTCCTGTTTTACAGAGTATTATATAGATAATCAGCTCCATGTCCAGTGTGTTTATATGTGACCATCTATTACAACTCTTAAATCCTTTGTGGATGTTGCCCAGGGATTTCCTGGTCAAGTTTTAGTTGTTACCGATATCACACATGGAGAACAACCTTGGCTTCATCCGACTTGGGTCTCATTTCTTTTTCAATGTCTCTTTCTGTATGTAGGTTTTGATGCCGTGGCGAGCATTGGTGATGATGGCAAAGCTTCCACTCAAGGTAACTTAAACCCTATTTTGTCCTGACCCTTCTTGACTTAGCAGTCAGGTGCTGTTTTTCTTAGTACAGTCCCATCAAGCCACCTGCAAAAATGCAGGTGCGGGCCCTATTACTAGTCAGGTGATCAGTAAAGGAAAAGGTAAAAGGTTCCCCTCACACATATGTGCCAGTCATTTCTGGCTCTAGGGGGCGGTGCTCATCTCTGTTACAAAGCCAAAGCCAGCGCTGCCCAAAGACGTCTCCGTGGTCCTGTGGCAGGCAGGACTAAACGCCTTCGAAGGAACACTGAGCGCTGTTCCCTTCCCACCAAAGGGATCCCTATTTTTCTACTTGCATTTTTACAGGCTTTCAAACTGCTAGCTTGGCAGAAGCTGGGACAAGTATCGGGAGCTCACTCCATTACACAGTGCTAGGGATTCGAACCACCAAACTGCCAACCTTTCTGATGGACAAGCTCAGCATCTTAGCCACTGAGCCATCGCATCCCTTCCCAAGTGATCAATACAGTATCCTTTAACTTGGCAACTTTAAGACTTGTGGACTCCAACTCCCAGAATTCCCCAGCTAGCTATGCTGGCTGGAGAATTCTGGGAGTTGAAGTCCACAAGTCTTAAAGTTGCCAAGTTTGGAGATCCCTGCCTTAATGGAATAACAGAATTGGAAGGGAACTTGGAGGAACGTAGCTTAAGAAGTGTAGACCAAAATTGAACCTGCTGCTTTTTTTTAATTCTTAATTTTGCACATGTATTTTGCCTGAATGCAAATTACATCAGCCTGAAGCTTTGCAAGAATGAATCTTATCTCTTCCCATCACTGCTGTTATCCTGGGATGAGTTTTACAAGATACGTGCAGCAGATAAAAAAGAGGATTTGAGCTGGGCTTGCAAAACACATTTAACTTGGTTCGTGAGTTTGCACCTCATGCCGAACCAGCATATCCTAAGCTTTCTGAGTGAACTAAATTGTACAACCTGCTAAGTCACACCTAAAAGAACAGTCGCACAAAGGCAGATTTTGGATCTTGAACTTATCAGGCCAAGCACAGTTAAACCTCAGATCAATTCAGAATGCAGGGTAATAGAGTTGGAAGGGACCTTGGAGGTCTTCTAGTCCAACCCCCAGCTCAATCAGGTCACCCTATACCATTTCAGACAAATGGCTGTCCACTCTTTTCTTTAAAACCTTCTATATGTTGGAGCACCCACAGCTTCTGGTGGCGTGTCATTCCATTGATTAATTTGTAGGAAATTTCTCCTTATACATACCAGCAGTTCTCTCTCAGCCAATCCTTGAGTATTGAAGATTTGCCCTGAAATGCATACAAACTCCAGCTCCTTTGTAGTGCAATGATGGTTTATTCACTAGATCAGCAAACAACAAACTCCTTCTCTGACAAGAAAGGCTAAAAGCCAGGCAAGGTTAGAGTTGGGTTTAAGTTTGCTCCCTTTTCTTTTATTACCATTATCATGAGACACGCCCAGCCACACCCCACCACGCCCAGGCCAATACGCAGTTCTAGTTCTGGCCACGCCTAACCTATTATCCCTAAATGCTATTAACCCTGTGACATGTCTACATCCCTAACCTATTCCAACCCTCACTAACTGATCCCCACCTGGTGCCACCTTCACCATGTCTTAACCTAAGGATGAATTTCCCCCTATATGTGCCCCAATCCCCTCTAACAATATGCATCACAATCAATACATGAAAAGAGCCATTTCCAGCAGCCCCACAGTTGCTTCAGAATCCATCCTGCAGCGACTCTCAACACCATCGGCCAGCAGAAATACAGATCCTGCAGCAGCAGAGATAAGGTGACACTCTCCATGGCCACCTGACTTGCTGCGAGGCAAGTTTGGAGCTGACGGGCTCCATAGCGAACTCAGAGCCTGACATCCACAATTTACACCCATTCATTTAGTGACCAAAGTTAACAACAGAACAAAAAAAGTAACTTATGACCAACATTCACGCTTACAATTGTTGCAGCATCCTCAATGGTCAGGTGATCAAAATTTGGGCTGCAGTGATTCGCTTACCATCCGTGGCAAGGAAGATCGTAAAATGGAGCACATCTCACTGAACAACTTGCTTAGCAACGGACATTTTGGGCCCAATTGTCATGTGTTGAAGGCTACCTGTATGGGTTTCACCTTTCTCTTTAAAATGTTTAGCTATTGGCTTGTTACGCCAAAAGCAGACATGGAATAATTCTCGTGCGTTTCTCTTCGCAGGTCCAAGTTAGCTTCAGCTTCCTAGCTGTGCAGTTGATCAAAATGAGAGAAGCTAAAAAGGTAACTTGAAGTTGGGAAATGAACTCTGCTTCCTCCTCTAAAAAAAATACAGCAATAACACTTAGACTTATATACTGCTTCACAGTGCTTTTATAGCCCTCTCTAAGCCATTTAAGAGACGTGCATAAGTGTACCATCATGCCTACCGTCCCTGTCCTATTGTCCCCATTTATTTGTACCTATTTCCTGTATTCTTACTCATGTTTATGTTTTACTTATTATCTTGTAAACGATTGACAAATCAAATAAAAAAATAAATAAATTTACAGAGTCAGCCTCTTGCCCCCAACAATCTGGGTCCTCATTTTACCCACCTCAGAAGGATGGAAGGCTGAGTCAACTTTGAGCCTGGTGGGATTTGAACTGCCAAAGTGCAGACAGCTGGCAGGCAGCAGAAGTAGTCTGCAGTACTGCACTCTAACCACTGTACCACCATGGCTCATATGCTTTTCCCCTACCCCTGTCGGTTGAGTTTATGGTATCTTCTTGGAGAAACCCTTTCTTTCCCATAGCAAATGTTCCAAAGAAACTTTCATAAGAATTTGCATATCATCAGGCTTCAAATCTGTGCTTGCAATGGTACCAGATTTATTTATTTATTTTTAAAAATTGAAGCCTTCTCCTTGGCAGCTCGCGGCGTCTTTGGTGTCATTCACTCGCCTTTGGTTTCTTTTTTTTTTTTTTTTGAAACAAATTTTTATTAATTTTAAAGATAAAACAACACATCATTAACCATTAAATACATAAACACATAAAACCTCTTAATATTGTAAATCCTTACAAGTCAAACAAAACAATATTTTTATACAACATAATTCCAATTTATCCCATCCCCATATGGACACACAAATATCTTTCATCAAGTTTCTCATTATTTCTCTTTACTCCAATTCAATTTCATTTCTCTTCCATATTTATCCATTTTATAATCATCATATTCTTTTCTTTCTGACTTGTTTAAATTATTCTCATCTAACATTCCTCCAAGGTTTTATTGATTCTTTTTTCCTTTTTTTTTAATAAAAAACAAATTTTGTTAGTTTTATCATAAGCATAATACACAAACATACAAACACAAAACATAGACAAAACTACAAGATCTTTTCTGAAGGTTGTCTGTTCCCGGGTTAAAAACTCTTTACACAGACACAAATTCAAACATCATATTCAACCTAAGTCTCCTTCTATATCTTATTATCATTTTCTTTTTTATATATATATATAAAAACCATTTTTATCAGTTTTCTAAAATCAATACACACAAAATCAAGGCATACCAGCTTATAAATTCTTTTCTAAAAAAAAAATAATAATGATAGACCAATAAAACATAACATTTCCAGATTATAATATCAATATTTCATATAATATTAACTTCATATCTTATCCCTACTTCTCTTTTCCATCCAAATTATTTATCAATTAAAATTTTATTGCCTTTTATCAATATACAAAATCAAAAAAAAAAAAAAAAGCATATATATTCTTCCATTATTACCATTTTCAACAACATTCTTTGTCTGTTCTATTTCCAAACATCCATTCATCTTTTTTCTTTTACTATACTTCTCCTGTAAACCTATTGGAGTTGCATCTATAACACATTACCTAACTTAAAAATACTACATATAAATCTTTCTTGGGATTCTGTTTAAAAAATTCTTAAAATTACATAATAAATTTTTTATTCTAAATATACATACATATAAAAACACACTCTTAAATACCCTCCAGAATCCCTCTTTTAGTCTAAATTAAATTCACCCATTGTCTCTAAATAAACTTTTTTTCTTTAAATCTTGCTTCCCCCCATTAAGGCTTCTCCTCCCCCCTTTTCTCTCTTGCTTATTCTTCTCCTTGCCCTTTCTACCCCTTTGCTTTTTCCCTTCGCTTTTCTTGCTCCTTTTCTTTTGTTTTCTAACCTTGCCTCCATCTCTTCGCTCATTTTTCTCTCTTTTGGTTGTTTTTATAATTCTTAAAAACCCCTTTTTCTTATCCTTTTTCTCCTCCTCTCCGGAAGGAACCCATTGTTCATCAAAGATGGCTTCTTTTTCCTCTTCTTCCTTGTCCCAGTCCTTCTGCTGCGTCAACTTTTCTAAGGAACATAACGCCATTTCTAAGAATTGGAACAAAGCGCCCAAAGTATCTTCTTTTTTATATTTTTGATATTCAATCTCTAGTTCATCCACAGAGAATGCCATTATGAAAAGGGAAACTTTTTCCAAAACAACCACAAGTATTTTTAATCCAAGACAATCAAAAGCAATTAAAAAAAGGAAAAAAAGAAAAAAGTTCCAAAAGTTAATACTTTTCTTCCTTCTTCTCTTTCTCTTTCCAAATTAATTTTTGATCAAAGAGGTCCAATTACCATATATCTTCTTTTGGGATCCACCAAGACGTTCTAGACAGTCTCCTCCTTTTTCAGTTTCTGCTCCAATTTTTCTTTCTCCCTTCCCACTTGCAATAACAATTTTAAATAATCAAAAATCCATACCTCCAGCAGAGATTTTCCAATTTCTTAAATTTTTCAATGTCCAAAAATCCCTTTGTCTCTTAGCTTAGCTTTCAAAGCAATCCACTTTCAGTGTCTAATACATCCAAATATTTCTGCTTTTTCCGTGGGATGAGAGAGTAAAAAAAAAATAAAAAAAAAGTTCCCTTTAACAGCTTCTCCGCCGCTTTCGATCTTCTTAGGGATACAATGTATCCTCCAGCAACAAGCAGCTCAATTCCAGGCAATTTAAAAGTTGTTACTTGACCCGGCTCAGACAGAACTTTCACTTTTCACACTTCCTCCAGCACAGTTCTTACCCGGTTGCTGGCTTCTTCGTGGCGGCCATTGCTGACCGCCGCTCCACCGCCTTGGGAAAAAGGGGTTTTCCCGGAGAAGGGGGGGGGTCTGCGATGCCCCCACCTCCCTAACCGGCTCCCCTCTATCTTCAGCTGTCCCTACAGGGCAGCCATAACCCCCTGACCCATCTGGATCGGGGGTACCTCGGCAGCTAGCCAGCAGGAATCGCGAGCTGTCGCGAATTCCTGCTGCTCCGAAGCCACGCAAACCGGAAGTTCCGCCTTTGGTTTCTTTTTGAGCACCCATGACGCACTGACATTTAGGGGATCTTTTCGTGACGCTGGAGATGAAGGAAATGGAAGCATTGGTCTAACTGAGGAGTGCAGCCAAAGGCACAGGAGACATGATGCCCAGATCTGTTGAGAGCCCTGACATTCAACAGTCAATCTAATCTCATTGAAATTGCAAATGTCCAGCCACGAAAGGGCAGGAGTTCCTTTGAGGATAAAATTATATTCCTCCTCCTTATTAAGAAATCAAGCAAAGGAACACGACGTTTCCTTACAAACAACCTAAGTGACAGTCGACTTAGCTTAAGATTGTTAGCAGCAATGGCTGAAATCGCCTGGTGTTTGGGAGACGGCTGTTTCCAGCCTGCCCTGAAACTGTAGGACAGCGTTTCTCAACTTTAACAACGTGTTTTGACTTCAACTCCCCATGCAGTCTGGAGAGTGTCGGAATGGTCATCATTAAACAAACCCAGTTTGCCCCATTGACTTTGCTTGTGGGAACCTGGCTGGGAAGGTCACAAGTGGTGATCACATGACAACCAGCATGGTGACAACCACAACCGTGGTGGTGCAGTGGTTAGAATGCAGTACTGCAGGCTACTTCTGCTGACTGCCGGCTAGCTGCGCTTTGGCAGTTCGAATCTCACCAGGCTCAAGGTTGACTCAGCCTTCCATCCTTCTGAGGTGGGTAAAATGAGGAGCCAGATTGTTGGGGAGCAAGAGGCTGACTCTGTAAACAGCTTAGAGGGGCCTGTAAAGCACCGTGAAGCAGTATATAAGTCTAAGTGCTATTGCTATTGCTATCGTCAATAAATATTGGTTGCTAAGCAGCCGGATTTTGATTATGTGACTGTGTGACGATGCTGCAAATAAGAAGGCCAATCCTGTCACAATTTTCAGTGATGTTGTGACTTCGAACAGTCATTAATACAAATGGTTGTAAGTTGAGAACTACCTATACCTACTTCTCATGTTTCTTCCATCTTGTCCAGATCATCATAGAAACGGATACTTCTTCCTTTGAGCTTGACTTCCTGTCATCAGACGATCTGGAACATGCGGTCAGCCACATGATTACATCGCTCAAAAAGGTTTTTCCAGGATCCTCACCTGGGTAAGGAGTTTGTCAGGGATGATAAACCAGTAAAATGTCCCATAGCTGGTTTTTCCAAAAGGCAACTGGACTTCCTTGGGTTTTTTTTTTTTTCCTTCTTCAAAACTTCTTCAGAAGCTTCTTGGATGAGAAGTCCTTGCATGAAGAAGCTTCTTTGGTTCTGAAGAAGTGAAGAAGCTCCGTGGATGAGAAGCGAAATGTTTTCAAGGAAAAAAAAAACCAAGACAGCCCAGTTGCTCTTTTTTTTTTTGGAAACACCTTCGGGACAACCATGCCTTGGATGATTGAGAGTCTCCATGGACATTCAACCACTGAAGATGGAATCTAGGCATGACCATTCAATGAAGCATGACCATTAATACTCTGGCTTTCCAGATCTTGATGACTTAAGACATGCATCCTTCTGCACCTCAACTGATGATAGCTAGAGTTCTCTCCTCTGTTTTAGAAACTTCTATTGAGAAGAGATGTTTGAGAAGTTGTGACTGAGGCTAAGATTGAACAGGTTCGCTTTTTAATTATTCAACACAATATTTATAAATTCTGATATCAAATCCATTGTGAAGGAAGAGAAATATAAAAACAAAATGCTTTTAAAAAGCAGTAGCTTCTCTCATCCAGCCAGCTCCACTCTCAAAAGGAAGAAACTCTAAAATAAAATGGTATTTGGCACTTTTTCTTGAATAAAGTTATTTCTTTAATGCTAATTTAATCACCCTCTTGATATTAAAGAGATCTCCTCCAGAACGCCCCTCCCAGCTTGCTTGCAAGAATTCAAAGGACGACCGATTCCTTGGAAGAAACATGGAAAGAAAGTCCTTGCGGTAATTCAACTATATGGAAATTAATGGCGGGAAAATATTCCAAGTAATAGTTGATTCAAGGGGCAATTGGAGAACAGTTGATCTAAGTGCACGGTTAGTGTGGCAATAAAGCTACATCGTTTTCCCCTGAAAATGGGATACTGTTCTTGGATAACCCAAGAGCCTCCAAATAGTTGGGACTACGATTTCTTAATATTCCCCCCAAGGGAATTGTAATGGAGGAAAGTCAGCATCTAAATAACCTTGAAGGTAGCATGTACCCATTCCCTTGACTTAATGCACAACTGTGTTGTTACTGTCTAATCTGAACTTCCACACACTTTCTGAAGCAGAACTTTATGGCGTATGCCAAGATCTAAATCACTTTCAGTTTGGAAATACTACTAAGCTATTGTTTCCTTCCAATACTCTACTCTTTGGAAAGCATTTTAAGCAAAGATCTGCCTGCATTCATGTCAGAAGCACCTATAAAGCTAGCCTAAAGGTGCTTCTGGGTTGAAAGGATTTGCCAGTGACAATACCATTGCCTAGAACAGGGGTCACCAACCTTTTGGACCTCAGGGACCACCAAATTCATAATTTTAAATCCTGCAGACCAGAGACCCTGGGAAAATCACCCCCCAAAAAAAATGTCTGCAGGAAAATTCCCCATCCCATTTTCCTATCGATCGATCATTCTTTATTTGGGATCGCAGGATCCTGTCTCCAGCGCCGTTCTCAGGGGGGGGGGGGGAGGGAGAGAAGGAGAGAGAGAGAGAGAGACACTTTTGGCTTCATGCAAGGAAAGCAGCAGAAGCAGCAGAAGTCTTTCTCTCTCTCTCCCAAACTCTGCCAGAAATGAGTCTTTGCCAACACAGCCTCATGGAGCAGGATGGCTTGCAGGGTCCCAAAGACTCATTTCTGGAAGTTGAAGTCTTAAAGTTGCCAAGTTTGGTGATCTCTGATTAAGCATCTCTTCATGCTTACAGGTGGATTTTCTGAGACCTACACTGCCCTCTGCGATTACAGTGGGCTTTCTGTCCAAGAGGAAGTCCAATGGGTAAGGAAACAGATGGGTCATTTTTAGCTCAGCCACAAACATCAAAAGAAATTGGGGTTTGTAGAACCATCAGCTTTAGTGTGTCAACACAGAATTCAGGCAAGGACTGTGTTGGTGAGACTAGAAATCCTACAAAGAGACGTCTTATAGTGAATTTTTCCAAAGATTGAGACGGTCAACATGTTGCCTTTGGGAATGACGCTGCCTTTATAACTGGTTCATTGGTCAACCAGGAAGTTCTTTGAAAGATTCATTTGTCATATATAACTAGACAAAACTTCATGTTATATACTAATGTAATAAGTATGAATGATTATTTTACATAATTTGAGAGATCTCAAATTGTTTTGCTCACGTTGCGATAAGCGGACTGTTTAGTTCTACTGTATTTGTGAAAATATGTTTAATAAAGTATTTTTCTAATGAAAAAAGAAAGAAAGAAAGATTCAGGAATAGAGGATTTTGGGATTAGCATTCTGAAATTGCTGCTTCTGCCAAGATCAACTGAACACAGATTTTCTTTGAGAGAAAGGTTGGACGGATGCTGCAAATTGCTGTGCTAGACCCAATAAGAAATTAGCTCGAGAATGTGGGTGAAAAAAACTAAGTGCTGTGTTTTTATTTCCACATCTTTATTTACAGAAATATAATGTTTTCGGGTGTGTGCTGCTTTTAACACTTTCCCTGCTACATTTTTAGCAATATACCTGCAAACTGGATGTTCTCCTAGGCCTTCAGATAGGGAACCCTGGGCAGTTTTTTACAATGTAGGGAGCTGCGTTGTCCAGATTAATGGACAATTCCTTTTTCTTCATTCTCTTTTCGTGATTTTCAATCTTGTCTTTTTTCTCTCGTAAACAAAGTTGGCCTTCAGGGAGGCATGGGCAGTAGAAATGGAGAGCTGACTCATATCTGTCAGCAGAAGTGAGTCAGAGGGAGAGGGAGAGAAAGTAACAAACAGTGCAGTGGTGGGATTCAAAAATTTTTTACTACGGGTTCTGTGGTGGGCATGACATGGCTTGGTGGGCGTGGCAGGGGAAGGATACTGTAAAATATCCATTCCCACCCGATTTTTGGGGGCAGGTTACTGCAAAATCCCCATTCCCTCCCCACCCCACTAACCTGCTTTCCAGTTCTGTTCTCCTGTGCAGGGCAACCAAAGAAGACCCGGCCAATCAGCGGGGACTCGGGAGGCGGAGAATAGATGGGGGCAGGGCCTGTCAGAGGCGGTATTGGCTGGTTCTCCAAACTACTCAAAATTTCCGCTACTGGTTCTCCAGAACTGGTCGGAACTGGCTGAAGACCCCCCTCTAAAATGGTGGGATTCAACCTGACCTGCTTCAGAGGAGGGATGAAATAAATGGCTTGAGGTCAGAACAGAGTGAGAAGGGACTTCAAAGAACTTCTAGACCAACCCCCTGGATGAAACCTTTTGCAGACAAGTGGCTGTCCAATCTCTTCTTAAAAGCCTCCAGTGATGGAGCACCTACAACTTCTAAAGACAAAGCTGTTCTGCTGGTTAACTGTTCTCACTGTCAAGACATTTCTCCTTAATTCTAGGTTGCTTCTCTCCTTGCTTGGTTTCCATCCATTGCTTCTTGTCTTGCCTTCAGGTGCTTTGGAGAATAGCTTGACTCCCTCTTCTTTGGGGTAGCCCCTCCAGTACTGGAACACTGATATCAAGTCACCCCGGTCCTTCTTTTCACTTGAAAACCTCTTTTCAATTTTCACTAGGCCGTTTCAAAACAATTGGGCACTCAGCAAAGATAGTGTCCATTCACTGATCACGAATTCTTATTGACAGTAAGAGAAGACATGTTATTTTTTCCCTCTCAGGATGTGGATAATATTTATCGTGCCCGGGGATGCAGAGAATTCAACCTGTTGGATTTCAACCACCTGCCCAGCAAGTGAGTTTATATAAAAGAATCCTGGGGTAATGGAGACGCTTGGATGTGCAAATTGTAGGTTGGAGTTTGTGCAACAGCAATCACAAAAGAGGGTTAAAATAAGTTTAAACACCTGCAGTCCTCAATTTCATTTCTTGCTTTAAAAAAAAGTAAGCAGAATTCTAGCCTTAAATGAATTGAATTTATATTCAATGTGTCCATAAACATTTTGTACAGTTGTATAGGTTCATATATGTGCAGTCACACTTATCTTTGTGTGCTTGTGGACATACATTTTATTGTGTTTTCTATTGACATATTCATGGATGCCTTGCATATTTGCATACATATATTTATATTTTACTGTTATTTTGCACTTCTTGTTGGATGCTAACTGCATTTCGTATCCATGACAATGACAATAAAGTTGAATCTAATCTAATCTAAAAATGGGTTGCCCTCAACTTACGACTGCAATTGGGACCAACATTTCTGTCGCTAAGCAAGGCATTTGAGTCACCCCCCCACTTTACAATCTTTTTTGCCATGGTCATTAAGCAAATCACTGCAGTTGTTAAGTGAATCACCCAATTGTTAAGCGAATTGGGCTTACTCCACTGATTTTGCTGGTTGGACATTGGCTGGGAAGACTGCCACTAGCAATCACATGGCTGAGTGCCTGAGTTTTTGATCATGGAGATGCTGCAGCGGTTCTTAATTTTGAGGATTGTCATAAGTCACTTTTTTTTTCTGTAACTTTGTAATTTTTGATCGCTAAGTGGATGATTCTAAGTCGCAATTGCCCGTATTTGTTGAGAGGTCTTTGATCTACAACTTTTTAATTCTCAACCCCTTAGCAAAGTTAAGGAGGGGATCATGCAAATCATCCGTTTGGTTGATGGGCATCTGAATAGGTCACATAGAGGTAAAAAAAAAATCCCATCACATTCCTATTTAACATTCCTATTCCTATTTAACAATCCTATTTAACCAAGTAGAATTCAAGTTTTATATTTGCAGGATGGCCTAAAACAGAGGTCTCCAAACTTGGCAGCTTTAAGATTTGTGGACTTCAATTCCCAGAATTCCTCAGCCAACATAACATAGCTGGCTGAGGAATTCTGGGAGTTGAAGTCCACAAGTCTTAAAGTTGCCAAGTTTGGGGACCCCTGGCCTACAGCCATATAACAGATTAACAGAATAACAGGGATGGAAGGGACCTTGGAGGTCTTCTAGTCCAACCCCTACTCAAGTAGGTGATCATATACCATTCCAGACAATTGACTGTCCGTTGTCTTCTTAAAAACCTTCAGTGATCCAGTGGTGGGATTCAAATATTTTTACTACTGGTTCTGTGGGCGTGGCTTGGTGAGTGTGGCTTGGCTTGGTGGGCGTGGCAGAGGAAGAATACTGCAAAATCCCCATTCCATCCCCCCACTCCAGGGGGAAGATTACTGCAAAATCCCCCCTCCCCACCACACTAACCTGCTTTCCAGCTCCATTCTCCTGTGCAGGGCAACCAAAGGAGACCCAGCCAATCAGCTGGGACTTGGGAGGCAGAGAATAGATGGGGTGAGGCCAGTCAGAGGTGGGATTTGCCAGTTCTCTGAACTACTCAAAATGTCCTCTACCGGTTCTCCAGAACTGGTCAGAACCTGCAGAATACCACCTCAGGCAACTGGTTCCACTGGTTAATTGCTCCCCCTATAGTTAGATGAGATTCTTGCTGAACTGCTGTCTTAGCTACAACTCTTCCCAACTGTCAGTGAATATTATCTTTGTATATTGTTTTTGTTTTTCTGCAGAGATATTGCTCTTTGTGTGGCCAGCTTATCCTTCAATCAATGGTTTACAAAGTTACATTGCAAAGACTTCAAACTGGTGAGTGCAGCAGTCAGCCAAAAGACCTAAAAATACCCCTCCCATGTAAACAGGTTTAATCCTAATCAAATTTTGCACGTTGTATAAAAGCATCTTGATGTGCTAAGATTATTGTGTGACAAGTTTTACAGTCTGCTCTGGCATGAAATAGTTTTTAATGTTCCCATAACCAGGCCAGGATGAGATAATGATCAGAGAGAATAGATGAAATTGGATAGAAATGCAGTAAGGGCTTTCAATAGTGATTATTGATTATTAACCTGCTGTAGACCAGTAAAATGTCAAGAAGCGTCTGACTATTTTTTGATCACAATTTTCACTCTTTTTCGTAACTTGGAAGGAGAACTTTTTCATATGCTTTCATTTCTTAGCTTTGTCTATGTGTGTCTCTTTTCCTTATAACAGAATCAGGTTATTTTGGAGGAGATCCTTCTGGCCCTAAGAAAATCAGTGACTTTGGAAGAATTGGAACTGGAAAACTGTGGCTTAAAATGGTAAGCGAAGGTGCTTGAACTATAGCTTCCTTAGAAATTTAAGAAATAAAATTCTAGCTGCGGTAAAATGTGGAAGCTTTCTGACAATTGAGTTTGTATTAGAGTAGCTGACTAAGAGAGCCAATAATTTAAAACAAAAACTGTAGAAGAAACACTGCAGTTATTCAGAAGTGAGTAAACTATCTTGGAAAATAACCAAACAAAAGAACTCCAACCCACAAAAATAGAACAAAACAAAGCTATTTAATGAAAGAGAATGAATGATTGCTATTAGTAGAAGAAGCAATAAAATTTGTATACTGTCTGAGTCCCAATGACTCTGGGTAGTTCAACAAATTTTATTTGTTTTAAAACTACCCACTTTTACACAAGGCTTACATTATAATTTTGGAGAAACCAGAATACTATATTTTCAGTTATTCATGTTGTGCACAAATGCAGCCCATCCACACCACCAAAAAACTCGAGCACTTGTCTAGGTTTAGAAGGACATTGATGGTTCCAGGTTGACTTTAGCTCTTTTTCTAGATTACATATACACACCAACCAGAAATTCAATCGGAAATCAGTCCTAGCCAACTGGACATTGGCCAAGAATTCTGTTCAACCTCCTTGTGATCACAGATTCTTCTTCCCCCTTTCCATTGCATGGACACCAAACCACAGGCTCTCTCTCTCAATCTCAAAAGCTGGAAAGGGAAGTCAGGGATTGTCCTCAAAGTTATACTATATGCATGATTGCACATTTGGTCTCCTTTCCTCCCTTTCTCCTCAATCCAGGCTGGGTTTCATAAATGTTTGATAAATTTTGGAAGCATGGAATGAAAAAAACCCCCATTAAATCTGGCATTGTTGTCAAATAATTGAATTCAAAGGAGTATCTCGCTGTCCATGGTGCTTGAGTTGTGTTGTGGAAAATACATCATGGATAAGACACAAGGAGGGAACAAACTCCAGACAACTACAAATATTTCCTACAGCCTTGTATATATGTCTGTGCATGGATTTTTTTTTGTTATTGTGTGAAATTGTCTCTCTTTTGTAGTGACTTTGCTCAGCAGATGGCCCTTGTCCTTCAAGAATATCCAGACTCTGCTTTAAACAGCCTTAATCTCTCTAGAAACCTCCTGGAGGACCGAGGTAGGATATTCCCAATGTCTCAGTAGATATTTTGAAGTAGGATTTCCCATGATCTGGCCATAAAAATGGATTGGATTTATCACTACTGTTTAGCTTTTCAACTGTGATATGATAGCAGTGTTCCAGTATCTCAGGGGCTGCCACAAAGAAGAGGGAGTCAAGCTATTCTCCAAAGCACCTGAAGGCAGGACAAGAAGCAATGGGTGGAAACTAATCAAGGAGAGAAGCAACCTAGAACGAAGAAAAAAATTTGCTGACAGTGAGAACAATTAACCAGTGGAACAACTTGCCTCCAGAAGTTGTAAATGCTCCAACACTGGAAGTTTGCAAGAAGAGATTGGACAGCCATTTGTCTGAAGTGGTGTAGGGTTTCCTGCCTAAGCAGGAGGTTGGACTAGAAGACCTCCAAGGTCCCTTCCAACTCTGTTATTCTATCCTATTTTATTCTGTCATATGATTAGAATAGTATGATCTGAACTTGCTGGTGGAATTATATAGCCAGGGCCATGGTGCTATCTTTCTCCACACATTGGAGGGCGCCTACCAGGGAGGAGCCTGTTGTAGAGTTGGTACTATGGTTAACATGTGGATCAGATCTAGGGAGATCCAGGTCCAAGCCCACATTTAGACATGGAAAGCTATTGGGAGAATTTAGGCCAATCATAGTAGAATCTCAGATGGGTGTATGCATCTGTATGAACTTGCTCATGTATCCTTCACAATAGAAACCCGTGATACAGTATAAGTGGACAACTACCAATATCAATGGTGGATTGCACCACCTCTATGACTTGTCTCTGGTTGACTTACTCTGCCCACAGGTATAATTGCTCTAAGCCAGATCTTTGATCAAGGGAACAAGGGTTTCCAGTCCCTGAACTTCGCAAGGACTTCTGTCACTCAGAAAGGTACATCCCATCCTTGTTCTTCTCTTCAAAGCTTCTAATGATGAATTCCATCTTTCTGAAATCCACAAACTCTCTTCTTTCATTGGATCACTATTGCTGTCCTGCTATGAGATCTATCACTGTGACTGGGGGCCTTTTACTTGCATAAACTCTAGCTTGTTCAGTTTATGTCTAAATCCGACACTGTGCACATTTCCTTCCCCAAGATTGTCTCCAAAATTATTTCTTTGAGAGGAAGTTCTGAAGGAAATTCTGTTTCATGTTGTAATTAGAATTCAAATAGAATAGAGCTGGAAGGGGCCGTAAGAGGTCTTCTAGTCCAGCCCCCTGCTCAAGCAGGAGAATCCAAAAAGAGATCACTTTGGCGGAAAAACAAATCTGGTGACGTTGACAACTTCAAAAGCCAATACAAAAATTTATGCCACCAGATAAAGACTGAATGCACCAACTATCACATTAAACCAATACTATATCAGATAAGTGACTAGCTAATCTCTGGTAGTGTACTGAATGATCCCTGGATAATTTTTCTGCCCAGGTGCATTCTTAACATATTTTTGACCATGTCTTGCTAGGAATGATGGCCTTATGTCAATCTTTCATCAACAATGGACAATTCAGAACCAGCCTATCCCATCTGGACCTCTCTGGAAATCCAGGAAGTTTGTTGGCTGAAGGTGGAAATGTAAGTGTGAATGAGTTATGGGAGCAGTTTAACAAATAACTCTGCCTTCTTCACTCCTTAAGAACAGGGAGAAACAGATAATCCTAGTTCTCAGGTGAGTTTTGTCAAATGAGTTTTTCCTCATTTTACAACTTTTCTGGCCACTTTTGTTAAGTGAACCACTGCGATTGTTAAACTAGTAGCATCGTTGTTAAGTGAATCTGGTTTCCTCATTGACTTTACTTGTCAGAAGGTCACAAAAGGGGATCATGTGACTCCAGGACACTGCAACCATCATAAATATGAATCTGTTGTCAGACCTCAGAATGTAAATCACATGACCATGGGGATGCTACAATGGTCATAACTGTGAAAAATGGTCATAAGTCACCTTTTTCAGTGCCGTTGTAAGTAAGCAAACTGTTGTCAAGTCAAGGACTACTTGTAGTAAGGATTAGATGGGAAATGAAATCGGTGTGATGAAAAGATAAATTAAGTCTATATTACGTGGTGATTTGCTTTATTGGTGGCAGTTAAATAACTGATACACTTTTGTCTGGTTATAGCCAAAGGCTCTGCAATTCAAGCATGCAAAAGGAGTGTTAAAATGCAGAAGCATTTCAGTTTAATTGCTCTCAACCAATAAAAGTAGATTTCAAAACATAAAGACATTTCACATACTCATATCCTTTGCAGTCAACTGTATCCCACAAGAGAAAAATTGCTCTCAATTTTCTGGCTATTTCAGCAAACTTTGCAACCAGCTCAGTGGTTTACATAGCTTTCACCCATCAGAGATTTTATGACTATCAGTATCTGAGGAGCTGTTCTAATTGTTGACAAAATGTTCCTTCTAGAATTGATACATAATTGGTGAAAGAGTAAATAAGGTAAAATATTTGCAGTTTCCTCCAATGAAGGAGATAACATTCATGGTTCACTGATTTTGCTTGTATTCCTGAAACAACAGACTTGAAATTCCAGACCTAGAAAACCATGAATTACGCCGTCTCCGGTCTGATCTAAGTATAGTATATAAAATCATATATTGCAATGTCCTACCTGTCAATGAATACTTCAGCTTCAACCATAACAACACAAGAGCACACAATAGATACAAACTCAAGGTTAACTGCACCAAACTTGATTGCAGGAAATACGCCTTCAGCAACAGAGTGGTCAAATGTCTGGAATACTCTACCTGACTCTGTGGTTTCTTCCCCAAACCCCAAAAATTTAACCTTAGACTGTCTATTATTGATCTCACCCCTTTCCTAAGAGGTTTGTAGGGGGCGTGCATAAGCGCACCAACATGCCTACCATCCTTGTCCTATTGTTTCTTTTTATTTTTCTTATATGTATCCATTTCATGTATCCATAACTATATATATACTTATACCTGTTGTCTTTGAAGCAATTGATAAATCAAAATAAATAAAATAAATAAATAAAGATACTGGAAATAAATAAAATAAAATAAATGTCCCTACTAATTAAATAGAATTGTGGTGGGAGATATAATTGGTGTGGATTTTTAAATGTTATCTTTTAATCTGAATTTGGATCATGAGACTGTTGATCAATACTGTAATATTCCATAATATTGTTCCATAATATTGTTGCATGGCACAATCAAGTCCATATTTAGTTCACTCCTTGCAAGTAAAGGAGAATATTTTAGTGAACTAAGATCCTATTTAATGGCTAAAGAATCAAGAAGTGAGATAATAACCAGATCACCTCTCTTAGTGAGGCCAATGAAGAGTTACTCTTTTTAAAATAATAATTTAAAAAATATTATTATTAGAATTATATAAGCTTGCTAAATATAATAAATATAATTAATAATATTCTATCTGTATTAAAAGGTATGGCATTTAAAACAGGGTGACTGGCATAAAAATAACACATTGAAATATTGAATAATTAAATAATGAAAGATTATAATTTAATCAAAATATATGCATTATTATTAGAATTATATAAGCTTGTTAAATGGAACAAATATGATTAATTCTGTTTTATTTGTATCAAAATGTATGACACAGGTGCCACACTGTTCATGCATTGATATGCTTGTAAAAAATAAAAAACTCGGGGAAGAAAAAAGGGTTGCTTTTAAAAAATAAGAAAAATAATTCTATTTTTAAAAAATTGTGCTATTGGCTAAATCAAGCACCACCGATTTTAAACAATCACATGGCCAAAATTCAGCAGAAAGGTTCTTTAAATGTCATTCCCAAAAATTACTGACAAATATGTAACATTGCCCCCTTTCTTAATCTACCCCAACCTTAAAATCTTTTGGGTCTGTAAAGATAGTTCCCTGGAGGCTGGAAACATCATCACTAATGAAGCTCAAGCTGAATTATAATCTCATAAAATAATTTTGCAGCAGGACTTCCAGCCTGCTCCATTTCTGAACACTTCAGGGGTAGGTAATATTATGTACAGCTGGTCCTTGACAAACAGCCAGTGGTGGGTTTTCAATTTTTTTTCCTACTGGTTCTATGTACACATGGTTGCAAGGCTCCAATACTGACTTCTGTAAAATGCCGGTGAGCTGCCTGAACTGTTTTTTTTACCTCAGATGAGGCAGGGCAATCTGGTCTGCCGCAAATCAGCTGAGCTAAAACAACAAGGAAATATAGGAGACGTAATGACAGGGGCAGGGAGCAGAGCCAAAGGAGATATTCAGCAGGTTCTGACCAGTTCTGGAGAACCGGTAGCAGAAATTTTGAGTCATTCGGAGAACCAGCAAATACCACCTCTGACTGGTCCCGCCCCCATCTATTCTCCGCCTCCCATTGAGTCCCAGCTGATTGGCTGGGTCTTCTTTGGTTGCCCTGCACAGGACAACAGAGCTGGAAAGCAGGTTAGTGGGATGCAGAGGTGGTATTCAGCAGGTTCTGACCAGTTCTGGAGAACCGTTAGCAGAAATTTTGAGTAGTTCGGAGAACCGGCAAATCCCACCTCTGACTGGAGATTTTACAGTATCCTTCTCCTGCCATGCCCACCAAGCCAGACCCACAGAACCGGTAGAGGCCAGCTGGGCAGTCAGAGGAGGAACCAGGCCCATTCCTTATCCATCCTAGGGCATGCAAGGAGGAGAGGATAAGGGAGAGACATGGTCTCCTCCGGAGGAGAGGGCCTTGATAGGATTCTCTTCATAGGATTGCAGCTGTGACAACTGAATAAGAGTTTGCACCTGCAGACTAGCAAACGCTGAAAACTAAGCGTGTTTTATTTTGGTCTAAAGTTATCTTGGTTGGCGTCCTTCCAATAGACTGTGCCTTGTTATCTCCTTGAATTTGGTAAATACTTCTCCTGGTCCGTTATGGAATTTCCTTCATTGTAGTTTGTTTGGGTTTTTATTTCACCTCTATTTGCTCATTAAGTTCGGACTGTTTTGCTTTCTTTTGAAGACTATTTTTGAGTATGTTTTATCTCCAACTGAGTATTATTGAACAGTGGGGCCAAGTTGGAGGCATTAAAGTACATTTATTTATGTTTTGGATTTTGTTACGTTTTTGTTACACTCTGGGTCCTCACATTGACATTTGTTTAGTGACTGTTTGAAACTTACAACAGCAATGAAAAAAGTGACTTGCAATCAGTCCTCACGGTTATGATCACGTAACTAACATTTGGATTTATTATTTATTTTATGTATTTATTTAGAAAATTTATATTGCCACCTACACGCCCACGGCCACTCAAAGCAGCATACAAGGATATAAAAACACCATATAAAGAAAATAAAAATAATAAAAGGAAAAAATAATAAAATAATAATAGCTCCCCCATCCACCCCTTGGCGACAACACACAATTAATTCAACCATTTAATGAGCTCCATCTCACTCTGGGTTCCTCAGGCCCACTGGCAAAAACCATGTTTCCAAGGCCTTCCGAAACAGTATTAGAATGTCTTATCTCTGGGGGAATGATGTTCCAGAACGAGGGAGCCACCATGAAGAAGGCCCTTCTTCTGGGTCCCACCAGGTGTATATCCTCAGCCTACAGGACCCACAACATTCCCTGCCTCCTCACTCTAGTGGGGAGTAGATGCTTGGCAACTGGTAAGTAGCATCCCTGGGTCATGTGATCAACATTTGTGACCTTCTCAGCTGGCTTCCAACAAGCATAATCAATGGAGAGAGCCAGATTTGCTTAATGACCATAGAATTCACTTAACAACTGCAGTGATTTGTTTAACAACGATGGCAAAAACGGTTGTAAAATTGGGCGCCACTCACTTAAGAATTGCCTTGCTTAGGCATGGAAACATTCTAGGCCTGAATTGTGGTTGTAAGTTAATATCATACCCTTCTTGACAAGAACACAGTCGCTATTTCTCTTTGATCTGCTCTCCTCTGTCTCTTTTTCCCCCCACAGGGCTTGTTTTCCTTCCTGAGTCAGCCAAATGCTCTGGGTCATCTTGATCTCTCTGGATCAGACTGTGCTCTGGATATGGTGAGCAACTACCATTGCAACCATCGTTTCCGATCCACCTGGAATGTTTATTTATTCATTTATTTGTCAGAAGCTTACAATATAACAGAAACAAGAATAAACATAAGTTTAAATACAAGAAATAGGAACTAATAACTGGGGACAATAGGACAGGGATAGTAGGCACAATTGTACACTTTTGCACACCCCTTACAATGTGTGACATCCTGTCCTCTTTTTTTTTTTTTGCATCATTTTGGTGAAATCCAACATGACTGCAAAGACTGTCATGAGCACCTGTAGTAAAAGGACAAGGACCCCTCATATGCTAAGCCAGACACCTGCTCCATGAGTTGACTTGTTTCTCACCAGGTTGCTGTCTATTTTTTGTTCCTCATGCCAGCTCTTTGGTGCCTTGGCCGGTGGATGCTGTGTAAACCTGACTCATCTGAATCTCTGCAAGAACGTTTACTCTCACAAGTAAGAGCCTGAAATGTTTTGCTCAACTTTTCCGGCTGGGGGAGACAAGTTGGTGAAGGAGGTGGGAAGGCTGGGTTCATGCCTGCACTAGCACACACACATACACACACACACACCTGCTTTGGAATTTGCTAGACGATTGTCATTTTGTCATCAGCATTGACAAAATCCACTTTCTGACAATTGCAAAAAGCAGCTCTATTTGGAACAGCTTACATCCTACAACGATACTTTTAATACCATTGAATGACAACATTTTCCTATCCCAGGTCCTTTGGGAAGGATGCAACAGGTGGATAAACATGCCAAATCCAGTCTGAACACCTGGCTGACTGATGAACCACAGTAAATCTTCCTAAGGACTTGGAATCAAACCACATCTGCATATTGCAAGTCCTTGGGAAGGACTCCGCTGGTGGATAAAAATGCCAAATTCACTCTAAACATCTGGCTAACTGTACAAAGAACCATGATAATGAATAATGCATGAATAATATATAGCAATAGGCACCTCATGCAAACCCAGAACATCTGTAGCCACCACTTAAATAGCATCAGCATTGACAAAATCCCCAAGAGTCAATTACAAAAGGCAGCTTGACTTGTAATAGCTTACATCCTGCAAAAATACTTTTTAATACTATGAAACAGGAATATCTGCCTATTCCCAGGTCCTTGGTAAGGACTCAATAGGTGGCTAAAAATGCCAAATCCAGTCTTCATCACCAGCCTAATATTAATGATGATGATGATGATGTATTAAATGCATATCCCAGCAGCTTTGAGCAATTTATAACCATTAAACCATTCAAAAACAAAGAACAAAGAGAAAAAAAAGATAAGAGCAGCAAAAGACAAAAGAACAATGATGGCAAGGAACATAAATATAGAGGGGAGCAAAAACTTGCTTGCCTTTTCCTAAATAAGATGACCTTTCTGTGCTCCCTTACCTATTGCCATCTGGCATAACTCTGAAGCCACATCTTTCAGAGACAAAATATTGGACCTTAATTGCAAATGAAAGACAGTGATTGTCTTCCCAGGCAAACACAGCCAGATGCACAAACATACCACCATGGTTCTAGTTGCAACATTGGGCACAAATGTACAGAGAACAAAGGGAGACGTTTTGCAAGGCGAGGCTTATAAGAATCCAAGTCAGCCAATTCTTTAGAGTGGGTGGGAGACTAGATCACGCATGGTCCATCATTTTGAAGCAGGATGGAGGCGCTTTGCACTTTAAAATTACTTTTGGCTTCTGAGAGCTCTAAAGGGTTAAACTGGAGAGGGAGCCAAAAATTATTTCCGAAATGTAATCAGACTGGCTCTCTGCTGCATAAAAGATTTGCCTTGTTCCTGATGCAAGCTCTGAAGCCCTGATCTTGAGGATGTAATCATCGTACGTGTTTGTAATTTAGATCTTGAGGATAATCTCTGCCAGAATTTGCATTTGCACATTAAATCTTGGGAGGTCCAGAATCATTTGTGTCCTGAAGACATAGTCTACAGTAGCAATATTTCTTCTACACAGCCTCATGCAACCAACGTCTATTTGGTCTGTATTAGCTTTTCATGCTTCGCAGGGAGCTGTCCAGCAACAGTTGACAAACTGCCTTATTACCAAGACAAGAAAAAGGGCTGTTCTCTCTCCAGTAACTGTGCAAGATACAACAGCCACCAGGCTGCAGAATGTTAAAAAGTGATGGATGAATCTATTCATTTTTATTTCTATCCCTTTTTGTGTATTGAATTTTTTTGTGTTTGAATTTGTTGTGTGTTTTTAAAGCTAAATGCACTTATGTCTGCAAGCAATAGAGGGGAGTATTTCATAGCCTGCTTTTTCTAATAAATACAAGGAAGGTTTTTCTTTTAAAAAAGCCTTAATCTATTTTCACATCTATTTTAAAACTAGCATCCCTGCAAAAGTTAATTCCTGTTTGAAAATATACAGTATTTGCAAAAAAAAAAAAAAAAGCTGAATAAATAGTGATTCTGACATCCTGGTTCAAAAATGCAAAATGCCTTTTGCTGGAGAATTATTCAATCTCCACATATTCAGAACTGCTGTGCCCTTCTTTTTAGAATATCAAAAATTGCATTTCCTTTATGTTGAATTTGGATTCATCTATGTCAATGTTTCTCATCTTCAAAAACATTAAGATATGTAGACTTCAATTCCCAGATTTCCCAAAATTCCCAGAATTCCCCAGCCAACCATGTCAGCTGGGGAATTCTGGGAGTTGAAGTCCACACATTTTATATTTACTGAGTTTGAGGAACACTGATCTAAGTTGTTCTCTTATTTGCCATTACTTTCTTCTTTTCCAACATTCCCACTGAATTACTAATCAAATCTGATCTTGCTAGGTTTTCTGTGATCAACCAAAGCCACCTATGACTGGCTGGATCTCGTGGCTTCCCAAAATACTGTTATTGATTGGATAAAGACCGTGGAATGTAGAAACAGGAAAGGATTCCTTTAGAGATGCTATTCTATCCGAATTCATGCTGGGTTTGTGGTACTCCATTACTACCATTTCCCAAAAGAGAGGTGATTGCTTTTGAAGTGTCCTCACATAAAATGTAGGTGCCAACTTTTTTTTTTCTCCTCAGAAAATCCAGAGGTGATCCTTTTGCAATCGGCCAGTTCTTCATCCAGGCCTCTGCCCTACAACAGGTTTCCATGTCTGGAACCAAGCTTCCTCCAGAGGCTTTAAGGTAAAAGAGTGGTGAAAACTTTGAGCTGAGTCCCCTGAGGGGAGAGAGAGAAAGATGAAATATGGCCACGACATGGGAAAAAATGCATTAAGGGATGTGTCAACAAGACAGTTGGCTAATTCATTGCTTGCTTCCTGTTTGGTTTTCCTCAGAGCTTTGCTTCAGGCTTTAGCCAACAACACCCAACTGAAGAACCTGCACCTGGACCTCAGTAGCTGTGAGGTAAACAGTGATTTCCTAGGAAGCACATCTGCTTGATGGTACAAGAGCCAGTTCCAGAAATTTGAAGTGAAGAAGCTGGAAATACACAGGAAACACTATATTACAGTTCCCCCTGTCCCCTTGAGATTCATCAAGGCGAATAAGGGGAGGTCGTTCTAAATGTTTACAGAGATTCTCAGTCATCCAGGTCATGGTTCTTCCAAAGTGCTTTTTTAGGAGACAACTGGCCATTCTTTGTTTTTCTTTGAAGACATTTCCTGTATTTCCTGTCACTGAGAAGAGTGGGGTTACAAGAGGATATATATATATATATTTGCAAAAATGGTGCACTCTTGGGTAGCCTTTTGGCATTTAAATCAAGCCAAACAGAATAGGCTTGATTAGAAAGATTGCATTTTAATCAATTTTACTCATTAAAGCAACAGCATCCTTTTTTAGGTTGGTCTGGAAAAAGATGTGCCTGCTTTAAAAATGTAAAAAGCTGTGTTTATGCAAGATCTACAACACTTCTTTTGAATCAATTGGGGGGGGGGGGTTTACATCTGCCATGAGAAAAGGAGACTAGGTGAATTTAGAAGATCTGCTCTACTATTTGTTCCTAGTCATAATAATTCAGTGCACCCTCCATGCTGGGAGATATCTGTCAATAGATATAAGCTGCTTTCAGTAGCTACAGTGAAGATATATTGATTGTAGAAGCTTGTGAAGATTAAATGGATCATAGTTTTCTGAGTATTTCAATGTTACTACAACAAAACTATCTGACCCTCAATACTATGATCCTTATTCCATAGCTGAGATCAGCAGGAGCCCAAGTGATCCAGGATCTGATATCAGATGCCAGTTCAATCCGTGACTTGAATTTGTCAGACAACGGTAGGGTCTATTTGTTCTCTGCCAGTCTGTTGAGAATAAGGGGAAGGTAATGTTTCCTACATTTTTCAACCTGACATTAACCCAAGCAGTTGTCACTGTATCTGGATAGCAATCAGTACAATAATCTCTCTGGCTTTCAACTAGGATATGTAGATTTTTTTTAAAAAAAAATTCTTTGTGGGAATATCCAGAATGCTCATTTGGTTCCTGACCAAGTTTGCAGGCACAGACTTCCCAAAGAGAAGCAGGTGAGGGTCTTGCTAGGTTTATAGCACCTAAGTACTAGTTTGCTTGCATCACATACCCCTCCCCATTTTTGTCCAGCCTGTGTTAGGGTCTTTGTCAATGGATGCTCTACCTTATCTTCCCCCTCAAGAGAGATTCTGCAGAAGTACAACCGGGAAATCCAATTTCAGTATAATGGTTAAGGTGGTGGATTAGAAGCCAGGAGACTGGGGGATCTATTCTTCTCTTAGGCAGGGATCCAGCTGGGTGACTGGGGACCAATCTCTGAGATGATTGAGAGAGAATTAGACCAGAAGAACAAAATAACAGTGACAGTAAGCAGGTCTTCTAATCCGACCCCCGGCGAAAGAAGGAAAGCCTATACCATTTCAGATAGGCGGTTGTCCACTTTCTTCTTTAAAACTTCCAGTGTTGGAACGTTCACAATGTCTGGAGACAACTTGTTCCACTGGTTTATTATTCTCACTGTTAGGAAATTTCTCCTTAGCTTTTAGAAGTTGCTTCTCTTCTTGATTAGCTTCCATCCATTGCTTCTTGTCCTGCCCTTCAGCTGTTTTGGAGAATAACTTGTCTCCTTTTTTATGGCAACCCTTAGATATTGGAACGCTGTTATCATGTCACCCCTAGTCCTTCTTTTCATTAAACAAGGCACACTCAATTCCTGCAACCATTCTTTGTACGCTTTAATCTCATCTGCCTGCTTTCTGGAAATGGGAATCTATTTATTTTTAAATGACTATGTTCTTTGTTCCTTTAATGTCTCTGGCTGGCTTCCCAAAATTCAATAAAAACCAAATAGTAAAATCTCATTTTTAAAAACCCACCGTAAAATACCAAGAATGGCCTTGCAATTTTGGGAATAGTCCTTCTCCCATAAAAGCCATTGGTGAGAACAAGTCCATTGCATGCCCTTAGCATTTCCAGGGTGTCCAATGACTCAAAACATTTACCTCCTCCTGAATGAAAACACCTGTGGTTCTTGTTTGATCGCCTCTTTTCTGCAGGCTTTGATTCTGACATGGTGACTCTGGTTTTGAGCCTCAACCGAAGCAAATCCATTAAACATGTCGCGTTAGGGAAGAACTTTAACATCCAATCTAGGTAAGCATACAGCACTCTCGTGGCATTAAAACAAAGCAAGCCCAAAGTAAGATAGCATTGCTATGCTTTTGATAAGAATAGATCCATCCACAGGAGAGGCATCATAATTTAAAATGGTCTGCTGCTAATGAGAATTTGAAACAAAGATCTGATGCTCAACTGACCATCCAGTCACATAGTAAAGAAGTCATGTCTATTGCACTCAACTGTCCAGGGTTCTTAAAGTGTAAATCTTAAAGGCAGAAAGATTACAGCTCTTGCAAGATTAGAACAACTTAGGTTCCCCAAGTCCAGGCAGAAGGTGTTTTAATATCACTTGAAGCTTCTCCATCAGATCAATCTACTGAGGCAATTGGACACCTCTTACAGAAGATTGAATTATATGAATTAAAACTCAAGAGTTGTCAAATTCTTTTTGTTTCAATTCCCCTAGAGAGACTCTGGTTGACACCTTGCACCGGATTGTTCAACTCACTCAGGATGAAGATTGTGTAAGTGAAACTTAAAAAAAGAGAAAGCTTCATTGTGCATAGTATCTCATCATCTCTGGGGCAAAGCTATCAGCACCCCTATTTTTATAAATGTGAAGTCTCACCAAAGTCCGTGTCTATTTGATAATAAGCTGATCATTAAAATATAACTTGCTTTCAAAGTTTGAATCACAGTGTCGGCCTTGGAAGCCATGTTTTATTTGGAAGCTTCAAGGCTGCCACATTTTAGTGCCTGGGAATTTGGGAGGGGGGATTTCATAGAGAGCTGGAAGATTAGACTCAACAACATTCTTCTCATAAAGTCAAGGACAAGTTACTCTGCACCAGGAGAGGAGTGACAGTTGGTATGATGGTTGATTGGGCCATGTGATGGACTGCTGAGTGTAGGGAATGGGGCTTTTAATTTTCAATTAGGAAGGGAAAACCCAGAAACTGCCTGATTCAGGACTTTCCAGATGTGACAACATGACTTCTTTAATAAATTCTTATTTGGATGAAATTTGATTCTGAGTGCTGAATGAAATGGGCAGTTTAATTGGGATGCTGACACACAGATAAATTTTGAACAACGTGCTAGAGTAAGCTCAAATGAGGTAGGTAATATACTTCATCTTCTTCTGGAAAAGCCATTGTTTCTAGTGTAATGGCGTGTGGGAAGGACCTTGGGAGACAGGCGGAAGAGCCACAGGTGGATAAGAGGCAGCGTAGCCCACAGCAGGAAGTCAAGTGTGGCAAACATCTCAGAAGGGACCCTCCTAGATTCATGGGCTGCAAAGATGATGGGGGAGAAATGTGTTTTCAGACTTGCAAGATTCTGTTACTTCTTTTGTCTATTCATGTCAGAAGTTACCTACACATGATAGACATATAGCAATCAATACTGAATGAATAAAACAGGTATGAAATAGGTCATAGAAATGTTGCATGTGTAAAACTATATAGAATAAATAAGATTAAAATTAAATGACATTCACCCAGTATTGGACCATGTCAACAGCATTTTCTCTTGCCAGCATGAGTCTTCCTCTGAATACATTGAAGGATATTCTATGCACCGTAGAATATATGAGATGGATGATTCTCCACATTTACACAAAGTATCTTCTCAAGGGAAGCCCCATTTTTTTGGATTGTCCCTCGATCTTCCTAGCCCAGTGCACTGTCTATTTAGCAATTTCCATACAGGCCAAGATTGTTGCTGACCAAGCTGGTCAACTCTTGACCATTCTGCTAATCTCACCTTAAAATAAAGTAGAGCTAGTTCTTCTGGATGTGCTTCTATTCCAGACTATCTTGCCAGACTGATAATATGTTAGGTAAACTTTTATTGTCCCATTTAATGAACAGTTGCATTTCATATGAACTATGTTTTAACCTGGTTTAGTCAGCCAGTGAGTCAGTGGAAGAGACCCAAACCTAACGCAAAGGAATAATATGTATTTATTTATTTAAATATAATAAGTTATGAAAACACCATCATTGCTTTTGAGTTCATCCTTGACAAAGCTTAGTACGTTGTGTGTGTGAACAAGCTACCTGTTCCTTCTCCTCTCTGATATGACCAAGATAAACATTAGCACTTAGAAGATTTTCTGCTTTGTTTTCCCCTGATTTTATTTCAGTCAGTTGAATCTGTATCAGTGGCCGAATCATGCCTGAAGCTGAGAACTGGCATTCTCTTTAATGGTTTAGGAAGCAGCAGCCATCTTGTGGCCTTGGATATCAGCGGAAATGCCATGGGAGACCTGGGTGCCAAAATACTGGCCAAAACTTTGTCGGTGAATAAAACTCTCAGGTGTGTTGGAGTTCTTCTCGATCAGTGGATGAAAGAGTGGGATGGAGAAGACAGAACTTGTTAGAAGAATTTTGGTTTGCCAGAGAAACAGTCATGCTTTGTCTCTGACATGTCAAAGTACAAGAATTGGGGGGCAAGTCTATGTCCCCAAAAGATGACTGACTGAACTGGCTGAGTTCAGAAGGCTGAATAGTAGCATGGGTAGAAAACCTCAAGGCTATTGTAGATAGCCACAAAGATCATCTTGAGGGAAATACCCAGAAGCTGTTTCAGAAACAACAAGTACAAGAAACATTCCTTAAGCCTTGGGAAAGGAGAAAGGGTAAGGAGGAGTGAGCTCCTTCTTGACTTCTTAGAGTCAGATAAACAGATAAACAGATAATCAGAGTTGGAAGGGATGTAGGTCATCTAGTCCAACCCCCCACCCCTACACCATTTCTGACTAATAGCAGTCCAATCTCTTCTTGAAGGTTGTTAAGCCTGTGTTCCCCAACCAGGGTTAAGGAGACAAGCTAAACAGAATGTGCAGCTTTAGTCAGATAGGCACACAGATAAATGAGTGAGATAAGTTTGTTATGTTTGTTAACATACTGTAAAAATAACAGATACGCTTGTGCTACCAAAATATAGTTTATTCTATTTAGAGTTTATAGCATAGTCAAAATAACAGTCCATTAGTCATGTATCGTTTAGTCAGTCCATTCAGTTAGCAAAGTCCATGTAGAATATCCAATGTCAGTTCACTTACAATAAATCAGTCCTTTATCTCTCCCGTTCGAGTAAGGAAAAAACGCAATCTTCATCCAGTAATTAGGGATCATCAAGTCAGAGAGAGCAAGCTGACGTTCCTTGCTTCTTTTATGGTGCTTTCACAACCACTTCCCCAATTACATTCCTACAGTTAAAGTTGCAGACACTTTAACTAATAAACCATGATAACATATTTATTATTTTACCTAAACCAGTTAGGGTAAACAATGTTATCCCTAACATAGGTCTCAAGTGATGGCGCTCCCACAACTTCCGAAGGCAACTTCTGTTCCATGGGTTGATTGTTCTCCCTGTCAGAAAGTTTCTCCTTATTTCCAAGTTGAATGTCTCCTTGTTCAGTTTCCATCCATTCTTCCTTATCTGGTCTACAGGTGCCATGGGAAATAGTTTGACCCCCTCCTGTCTGTGGCAGGCCCTCAGATATTGGAAGACCGCTATCCTGTCTCCCCTGGTCCTTCTCTTCACTAGACTAGCCATGCAGAGTTCCTGCAACGGTTCTTCATGTGTTTTAGCCTCCAGTCCCCTCATTATCCTAGTTAGGCTTCTCTGTATTTTTTCAAGAGTCTCAATATCTTTTTTATAATGTGGTGACCAAAACTGGATGCATGTATGCATGCAGAGTATGCGAGGTAGAGAAAGAAAAACACAATCCATCTTGCAAGATTCTGTTACCATGTCCTATCTCAATAAAGCCTACTTCTAGTCTGCATTTGGGGTTGGCTTCTTGTCTCGACAACCTGGGAAGGTTGACAGCTATCTACCCTAGATTCAAATGTTGAAAAAAAATCCTAGAAGAAAATAGCAGAGTATTTTCAGGGAAAGTGGAATAGATATTTATAATGAGGGAAAACTTAGAGGATGCACCCAATTGCTTGATGTCTACACCAAATCTATTTTTTTTTATTAAACATTTATCTGTTCATAGGACTCTTATGTGGGACAGAAACAACACAACCTTATATGGATTTCTTGATGTGATTTCAGCTTTGGAAAGGTGCGTATTTTTATCTTTTTTATAGGGGTAGCCAAGTGCTAAAAAAAGATAAAATAAGGAACAACAAATTCGTGTTATCCCTAACTTTTTTTCTGACTAGCCTCCAAGTGTACAAGATAATATAATGCTAATAACAACAATGTCAACATAAACTGGAGAGGGTAGGTCAAATGGCATCTTTTGCAGGGTGCAATTTTAATGTATCGGAATTATTTTTAGACTTGGGTTTTGATGATGCTTAATTTGCTCTCAAATCCCTTATCAGGAAGCAAAGCCTTAAACTGAAACACATCAGATTGCTTCAGGCCACACAAGGCAATTAAACAAGTCACAATTAAATATTTTTATGGGTTATAAGAAAAGATAAATTCATTCCAAAATGCAATCAAGTGACCACCGCGGATGGGTGCGGTGCTCAGAACTTTGAAATCAGGTCATTGGTACCTTTTGGCAGCCTGTTGTAACTTTGAATGATGCCTAAGCAGCCAGTCGTTAAGCGAGGATGACATGTAAATCCTAACCTACTTGTTTTCACACAGCATGCTAAATCACAATGAAGATTAAAGGAGCTTGGTGCTAGATTAAGCACAGAATGCATCTGCTATCTGGCCTGCTTATAAATGTTGTGTGAACTCAGCCACAGTATGTTGAGGGAGGATAACTGGTATCACACAGCAAGTTACACCATAATTTGGTTCAAGAGTAGTCAAATCCCAACCACTGTTTAGAGCTTTACAAGTTGACAGGTAGTCCTTGACTTACATGTGATGACCCAGGGTGGGGTACAAAATAAAGAAAGTCCCAAAAACAGGTGAAGCCCCTTTTATTCCTTCACTTTGCTTCAAAGCTCCAAATATCCTTGACTGGAGACAAAAAACTCCCCCACAAACAATTACAGAAAGGAGGAAATGCTGTTTAAACTAAAAATGCCTATAAATTATAAAGAGTAAGAACAACACAAACCACACTGAAGCAATTAAGGGAATCAGGCAAGATAAGGGCTTGAAGACGTCCATAAATATCGGAACACACACTGGGAAGGACGCCAAACTCAGAGAAGAATGACAAACTAGAGATATTTCCAAGCTTTGTTTCCAGCACTGGCCAATATGCATATCTGTCCTTTTAACCAGTTCTCACAGCTGCAGCCCATGAAGGGGATCAAAGCCCTTTCCTCCCCCGTGGACCATGCCATTCATGTCTCATCCTTATCATCTCCTCCCTGCATGCTCTAGAATGGAGAAGGGTTGAGCCTGGGTGCTCCTATGACTGCCCAGCCGGCTTGTGCCCTTCCCCAGCCTCCTCCACAACCTCCAGAGCCACATCTCCACTCCCTGTTGGCTGTTCCTCCTCTCCCTCGGAGTCAGTCTTTAACAGGGGCATGACAGTCCATGTAGTGACCATTCAAACTTACAATGGCACCAAAAAAAGTAACTTATGACTATTTTTGACACTTAATGACCGTTATGGCATTCCCCAAGATCATGTGATCAAATTTTCGACACTTGGCAACTGGCTCATATTTATGACGATTGCGGTGTCCCAGGGTCACATGATCCCCTTTTGCGACCATCTTACAAGCAAATACCAAAGGAGGAAGCCGTGTCACTAACTCATTTAACCGTGTCACTAACTCAGCTACTGCTGTGATTCATTTAACAACTGCGGGAAGAAAAGTTGTAAAATGGGGCAAAATTCACTTAACAAATGTTTCACTTAGCAGCAGCAATGTTGGGCTCAATTGCTGTCGTAAGTCGAGGACTACCTGTGTACTTTGATGCAAATCTAGCCAACTGTGACTTAAAATGCACCATAATGAAGCACACCTGGGTTTGATTTGTTGAGCAACTACTTCATGTTTCTGCTAAGGAAATCTGCATGCTAGAAAACTCATGCTACATTAAGCATGTGAGTCTTTGAGGTATCATAAGACTCTGTTAGTTTTGCTGAATTAACATTAGCCAACTCCCCCAGGTAAGCGGTGACTTTCATATTTTCTGCCTTAATACATCTTTCAGCAGTTGGAACTAGAAAACAATTCTGAATTAACTAGCATTGAAACACCGAAGATGTTTCATATGTAGCCCTTTCTTTCTGTATATTCCATAAATAGGCAAAAAATAGATTTACCTATTGGATGGATGGATAGATGGTTGGAGGATAGATGTATGTATGTATGTATGTATGTATGTATGTATGTATGTATGGATGGATGGATGGATGGATGGATGGATGGATAAATGGATAGATGAATGGATGGATGGATGGATGGATGGATAGATGGATGGATAGATAGATAGATCGTTGGATGGATAGATGAATGGATAGATTAATGGATGGATAGATTGATGGATAGATGGATAGATGTATGGATGGATAGATGAATGGATAGATAGATGGATGGATAGATGGATTGATAGATAGATGGATAGATGGATAGATGGATAGATGGATAGATGGATAGATGGATAGATGGATAGATGGATGAATGGATTTATACAGGTAATCCTCAACTTAAAACATTTCACTTTGTAACTTAACAACTACAGTGCTTCACTTAACAGCCAGGGCAAGAAAGGTCACAAAATGGGGCAAAGCTCACTTAATAAATGTCCCACTTAGCAGCAGAAATCGTGGGCTCAGTTGTGGCCATAAGTCCACCTTTCTTTTCCATCTGGGTGTTCAAGTTGGCTAGAATGAACTAAAATATTGAAGTATACAATTCAGAAACTTGAATCAAAGCCAATGTATTTAAGCAGACATCTTAATATCTGTAGACTTATAAACATCAATATGTGAAATGCTTTGCCCCTTCTGTGCACCCCAGTGATGAGGCCAAGCACACCACTGCCCTGGACAATGTCCTGAAGAGGTCATTGTAATTTGGGTTGTCTAATGAATATAGTGTCTGTTCCCCAGGAATTTCATCCTCACGAAAATGCCTTTGCCCATGAACGACATTGCTGTGGCTTACCGGAGTCATCCAGAGAAAATGGAGGAAATTGTGCACCAGGTATGAAGGAGGAAGGGATGTTGAAAGAAGAATGGGTAATAATTTAACCCACAAAGCAACTTTGTTCAGCTTGGGGGCCTCTTTTAAATGCTGAGATTCTACCAAAGGATTTATGTACAGGATTTATGTAATCATGCATGTTCCAAGATGGTGGGGAAATGATACTTATTTTTTGGTAAGCGTAGAAGGGGAAGGGCGTGTGTATTCCTTGTGTACGTGAAATGCTTGTATGTGTCTACAGATGCAGTCTTACCTTGCAAGAAATCAGATTCAAGCGAACCTGCCCAAGGAGACAAGCCAGCTCCAGATAGACAGTCAAGCCAACTCTTCTGAACAGGTGGGAATACCTGGAACCTGCCTACCTTTGTTGCTTTGCATGTAGCTCACCTTCATCTTCTCGCAAAGGCAAAAGATGTTGCTTGAGGTCAATACATCACATTGCACATCGGTTGGCTGGGAATGTTGAGTGTTGATGTGTATAAGAACAGGCACTATATTCAGTATAAAACAAATGAAAAATGGCTGCAGGATTTGGCTATGGTTAGTCTAGAGAAAAGGAGGACTAAGGGGGACATGATAGCAGTATGCCAGTATTTGAGACACAAAGAAGAGGGGGTTGACTTATTTTTCAAAGCACCCAGAGAGCAGGACAAGAAACAATGGACGGAAACTAATCAAGGAGAAAAGCAGCCAAGAAGTAAGGAGAGATCACAGTGAGATCAATTAACCAGTGGAGCAGCTTGCCTGTGGGTGCTTCATCACTGGAGGTTTTGAAGAAGAGACTGGACAGCTACTTGTCTGAAATGGTATAGGGTCTCCTGTTTGAGCAGGGGGCTGGACTAGAAGACCTCCAAGGTCCCTTCTGAATTGAGGTGAAATTCAGCACATCTACAAGATGCTGCTTGGAGAAGGCTGATCTAAAGACTATGAGCTGTTCCCAGGAGGTCCATGAAAACTGCCAGTAATAAGAATAAAATCATAGAACAAGTCCATGTGTTGAAGTGCTTCACAGTTCTTATCTTCCAGGACTTAGAACAACACCGTGAAGTTATTTTTATGATCCAGAGCAGATGGGAACCCCAAAGTTCAAGAACATTTCTGAGTCCATGTTTGAGGGCCGTCTCCTCAATGAAATATGTCCTCTTATTCTCAGTTTACAAGCCTCCACAGTGGCAGACCTCCAGTTCAAACTGGGATGCTAGTACAAATGAAATGTTATAATCTGAAACATGCAGGAAGGTGCTATTTATATTTCACCAAATGCTAGATTGTTCTGGAATCGGAAATGTGACAATGCCTCTTGGGAAATGTCTCTCCCATATAGCATTATTCATGATGGGAAATAATCAATCTTTCATTGGGGTGTGAATTTGCCCTCAAAATACCAGATTCTAATGCTGACCCTGGCTGGCCTATGGCCATCAAATCAATCAACAGTCATTCCTGTATCACTAGGAACTGAACCCAATGGATATACCCAGTTTACAATATACAGTGGCAGAATTCCTGAATTCTGACTAGTGTGTGAAATGGAAAGTGTAAAGGTACTGAAGGTGATAGAAAATTTGAAAACCACATTAAAGCAAATTCTCCTTTTTCCATCCATTTTCTCTTTAAATCAGATCTATAGAAGGCTAGACAATTCAGCTTCTCTCACATTGACTAAGAACTCCTAGAAGTTCTTTAAAGCTACAGGTCCTGCGATCATCAAAGTATTTCCTCTTTTCATTTTTAAAGACTATTAAGCAACATTTCCCCCAATGTAGAATTCCTACCCAGAGCAGCCTTTGGTTAGGAGTTCTGGAAGTTGAAATCCAGTACACCTGTGGTAAATCAGTCTACAAGAGGCTACAATGCCCTGACAGAAGAGAATATTTATAGCTCCCTGTTGAACTGTGTGGGGTCCTTGGTGCTCTCTGAGCTTGGTGGTCTTCTTGCAGACAGTTCTTTATCAAACTAGGTAACATCATCAGTGTCTTGAACAATGAACTTGAATGTTATGTGGGACAATTGAATTTATGGGCAAAGAAATAAAGGTACAAATCGTATAGATTTGCACTAGAAACCTATCCCGTGTATGTCTATGCTACTCCAGAAGAAGGCTGCAAGCCCTATTCCAACAAAAGCACGCCAGGTGAAGTATTTAAAAAAATGTTTTTCAGGGATCAGACATCTTTCAGTTTCCTTTTCCCTTTCTAGCTCAGACCTATTCTTGCAACATTGTCTTGGAAGATCTAATGATCTTGCTTTCATTGTTAGGCAGTGAAACATGCTTGCCAGACTGTGCAGAGGTACACTGGGCTGCTGAGCTGTGTTCAGGATTTGGAAGTTAAGGCTGATCTGCTTGGGGCTGAGGAAGCCATCAAGGATGCAACCCTCTTCATGGATGTGGGTTTTGTCTTCTTCATTGTGTTCGTTACTTTTCCTTTTGATGGCTTCTCTTGAGTTGGATGGGAGAGTAGGGTAGGGTAGGGTAGAGTAGAGTAGAGTAGAGTAGAGTAGAGTAGAGTAGAGTAGAGTAGAGTAGAGTAGAGTAGAGTAGAGTAGAGTAGACTAGACTAGACTAGACTAGATTAGACTAGACTGGAATATAATAGGATAGGATAGGATAGGATAGGATAGGATAGGATAGGATAGGATAGGATAGGATAGGATAGGATAGGATAGGATAGGACAGAGTTGGAAGGGACCTTGGAGGTCTTCTAGTCCAACCCTCTGCTTAGGCAGAAAACCCTACGCCACTTCAGACAAATGGTTGTCCAATCTCTTCTTAAAAATTTACAGTGTTGGAGCATTCACAATATCTGGAGGCAAGTTGTTCCTCTGATCATCAGGTAGTTTCATTGTCCAACCTGATTTCACCATTGCACTAAATAACAATCGTTTTCAGAATTAATGTCAGAATTAGTTATGTGAATCCAGCCATTGTGGCTTGTAGGTCAGGACTAGTGGTGTACTTGATGTGGAGCGTCCAAACAATTGCATTCAGGCAACAGTGATGAAGAGGAACCACACTTAGAGTTTTGGGTGAACCAATTCTCAGTTTCATTGTAGAGGTCATGCCAGGTGCCCCTGTAACTATAACCATAAGGATGCCACTCATGACATGACATTTTTATATAAATGACATGTCAATTATGTAATTCATATCATTTGTGCAATAATGTCCTAACGCGCCGAACCTCACTTTTTCATCCCACTGATGGATGACAATGTGTAGCAGAAGAATTAAGGTTATGCTGGAATGTTGTGATATCATGAATAACTTTCCTTGATAGATGTTCCAGCCTTAAAATGTTTGCTTTATGTGCTGCCTGTTTGTTTAATTCCAGTGGGTTTTTTTTTAAAGTAACAATTGGTCCAATAAATATGTTCCTATAAATTCATTAATGAGCAACAACTCCTAGAATTCCTGTCCATCAGCCTGCTGGCAGTGGTAGGAGTTGTTGATCTGATCTGGAGGGTTGAAAGTTCCTCAACCTTTCTGTCCTTCTTCAGATGTTGATGAAGTTCCCCTCCTTTCAGGGTTGATCACAAAGACCATGCGTGGCTACTTGTGAAAACTATACCGATCTCTTTTCCAACAGATTTTGCCCAATTTGTACGAGGCAGGAGGAAGGGCTTCCTACCAGAACTGCAAACTTCAGCACAAACTGGAAAAACTAATTGAGGAAGTTTCTCAGACTTACAGCAAGGAAATCCAGGTAAAGCTGGGCTTTGGTGTTGTGTTGACCTGTTGGTTGCAAACAGGGGTGGGATTCCAAAATGAGTTGGGTGGAGACTCCAGGGAGGAGAGGGCAGGGATGGCCAGAGCCAGCCTATCGTTTCAAATCTGGGTTCTGCAAACCAGATGCAAATTTAACATCCGGTTCCCGCGAACCATTCTGAACCGGTAGAATTCTACCCCTAGTTGCAAACTTTTTTTTTTCTCCTTGATCTTTTGGGAAACGACTATAGCTGCAGAGAGCCTATATTGAATTAGATAGAGAGGCTTTAGGATTTAGAAGAAGGCAACTTCCTTTCTGTGTTCTTCATCGAACATTTGTACTGCAAAACCTAGCATTTGGTGTTGGCCTGGAACTTAGTGTCCTGGTAACCTTGTTTTAATTGCTTTTTAAAAATGAACATATCTACTCCATATGATGGAACAATATGTCCAAGAACATGTTGCTTAGCTTTTGCCATTCTGGTGCCATCTGGCTATGTGGAAATGGAAATACCAAAACTGTCCACTCAGCCCAGAGGTGGGTATTTAGCCGTTTCTGACCAGTTCTGGAGAACCGGTACTGGAAATTCTGAGTCTTTTGGAGAGCCAGCAAATCCCACCTCTGACTGGAGATTTTACAGTATCCTTCCCAAGCCACACCCACAGAACGGGTAGTAAAAAAAAATTTTGAATCCCACCATTGACTCAGCCCATTCAGAAAGTTCCAGGTGAAGAAGGATTATTTTGGTCGTATCTTTGAGCATTCACAAACATGTCCTCTTACCACAAAGGTGGTTTCGCTTGCTTTCTCCAAGTAGGTGAAGACCAGCAGAAAGAAAGAAAAAAAATGTTGCTTTCACCTGCCTTAGTTTCCTTTTCGGGACTTCTTTGCTTTCTCTTTTATCACTTTGGGCATCTGGTTCTTGCTCTTGTGACGGCCTCAACCGTTGGTGTTGTGTCTTTGATGTTGTCTCTCCGTCTTCTTCTGGGTTTGCCTCATGTTCTTTGACCTTCCTTCTTTCTGTATAAGCCTTGTACGGTATGGAATCCTATGACACCTTCTTTGTGGGGGGGTTGAGCAAACCACTTTATTTGCTACTTTTTGTGTGTAGTTTAAGATTGTTTCTTTGCCAATTCTTTCTCTTCTTGGTCTCATTTCTGATTTTATCTCTTCTGGTCACTCCAGCAGCTTTGCTCCAACATCTCCTTGGTGACTAACCTTGTGTCAATTAGCCATGGATGTGAAGGATACACACAAAGGGCAGGATTACCTCAGCTACTTGCCCCACTGACAACTATTTATGTTGTCTTCTAATTATCATTGCGCCAAAATATTACTAATGAGGATTGGCTTTCAACAATGACCAGGAGATGCCATGAAGATGCTAGAAGTTACTAGTGAGGAGAGAATGAATTAATTTACTCCAGTTCCCAGAAGTGATACTCACCGAGCTTTCCTTACAGGCTATTGTACAATCCCAGTTGGATGCTAGGCAGAGTTTGCACCCTCAAATTTTGCAGAAAACAGATATCTTGAAACAATTATTCTGCAATGCATCAGAGACAACCTTCCTGGACCAGTTGCTGACTGAAGTGTATGACAAGGTCATGTAAGTAATCCACCCCCTTCAAGCCTTATCAGAAGAGTGGAAAATAGCTGAATTGATACTTACATACATGCATATTGCAGGCTTTGTCTGTAAGCTGTCTTGCTCTTCAGATTTCAGCATGCCTGGTGATCCAGTGTGATTGGGTTGAAGGAGCAAGAGAGTGTTACCTTCTCTTTCCACTCCACAAGTATATGGGTACTTGCTCAAGGAGTCTTGAGCAATCCTCTCTCTTGGCCTACTCAGCTTCCATATTTCATTTTTCCTGGCCCACCAAGTCTTCTTCTGCTTGATAGGAAAATCCAACAATCAATTACGGAGGCCATGACCGACATTATCACTGAGAAGACGTTGGAAGAATTAACCACCATTCAAGACCGGCTGGTGAGTCAGTTGGCCAACCCTCAAAGACATCAATGGCCCCATAGAAGTTTTGTGTACAGGTAGCCCTTGACGTAGGACCACAATTGAGCCCAAATTTTCTGTTGCTAAGTGAGACATTTGTTAAGTGAGTTTTGCTCCATTTTGTAACTTTTCTTGCCACAGCTATTAAGTCAAATCACTGCAATTGTTAAGTTGGTAACACAGTCATTAAATGAATCTGGCTTCCCCATTGACCTTGCTTGTCAGGAAAGGGGAATCATATGATCCTGGGACATTGCAACCGTCATAAATATGAGTCAGTTGTCAAGCATCCAAATTTTGATCAGGTGACCATAGGGATGTTGCAAGGGTCATAAGTTTAAAAATGGTCAGAAGTCACTTTTTTCAATGCTATTCTAACTTGGTCACTAAATGAACTGTTGTAAGTTGTTCCTTCCACCCTTCCATTCTTCAGTAGGTTTGATCCCCACACTAAACTAGGAAGAACAATATTTTGCTCTGAGCAAACTATCAATAAGATCGCACTGTATTCCTTTTGTCTACTATAACCCCAAATATCCACCCTATGTGATCAAGGCAGCTGACAATATAAAAGTCTTCAGGCAATATTATGCCAAGAAGTAATTCATGTACCCTTAAATTCAGTTCCTGCAAAAGAGAAGTCTATTTTACAACTCATTCTCGGGATGAATCTTTTTTTTTTTCGATAACATGTTTTATCTTGTTTTGCTGCAATCAGCTTAGGTTGTAGATCAGTTTGGTTTGATTTGTTTTTTTAAGACTTTGTCAGTTGTTCCTAATCTGAAAAAAGGCCAATAAGATATTTTCAATTGAGATATAGTCAGAATTTCTTCTGAATTAAAAAAAAAAAAAAAAAGTGGAAGCAGACACATTTCTATGAATAAGAAGAAATGTTTGGCACAGTACAAAACAGAAACAGACAAAGCAAAAGTGATGTCAGCCAGTCCAAAGTAAAATGATGTGCCATGTCATTGAAAAATAACAGATATAAAATCTGACTTGATGAAGTATTCTAACCACAGCTTTGAACAATGGCTCACTTCAGTCCCAGCTGAACTCTTCCAAGTGATTCAGGTTCTTGCTGAAATATAATTTCCACCAGCCACAGCCAGCATGGTCAATATTTGGGATGCTGGGAGCTTCAACAAGCAGGTGGCAGCATCAAGTTGACCTTGATTGATCTTAAAATGTAAACATGACAGCTCCTCATCATTACTTGGGTGGGAGACTCCTTGGAGATCCAAGGGCTGTTGGCTAAAAAGCCAAAATAAATCCTAGAAAAAGGCAAATGATTGAAAATGATTTGATGGCACCTGTCAAACCCGCCACTCCTTAAAACTCTTCAGTAAAAGCAACCCTTGGCTCCATTTGTTGGGAAGGAAAAATATTATTAGAGGCAGAACTGACAATTGCTCACCAAAATCCCTAAGTTCAACTTTTCCCTCCCTCAACTACCTCCCCTCGCTGATCACCCTGCCCCCATGTCCAATCAGATTCAAGCAAGATGTTTTCAGAATGGTCACTTCCAGAGTAGGTTGGTATGCAGTTGCCTTCTTCTTCCAGCCAGGTGACCTTGAAGCAGCATCTCAGGGAGATACAGCCATTACTTTCATTTTCCTCCAAGCATCCCTGCTCCCATCCATCCTTCCCAGAGCTCATGACAGACTCTCACCGCATTGTAGTGAAGCAAGTGTAAAGTGACAGCTGACAGCACGTACATCCATGCTAACCTCTCCAAAGCATTTCCCCTCTGTAGGAATTCCAGGTAACCAGGAAGGATCCTACTTCTCTTCTAAGCCTTGATGAGTTCAGCCAGATGTTTTTGCATGCTAACAACTGCCTTGCTCCCTTCCCATTAACCAGACATTCCTCTCTCTTTAAAAGAATGTTCTCATTTATCCCTTTTAGCCTAGGCTTTTCTCATGCCTTGGTTCTGTACTTAGCTTGCATCTGCTCAGCCTAGTGGAGATTTAAGATCCTGTTTCTTTTATCCATAGGTGGCTGCCCAATGGAGACATTCTTGCTCTCTGAGTTTTCTGCCAACACCTAGTTTAAACGGTAAGACTTGTTCTATTTGAGTGGAGTGGGCAGTCTAGATCTTGACATCGCATTCAGCTCGGCCCATTATTTCCCATGCTGGAGTTGCCAAAAAATCAACTTCACATTCCCTACATGGCACATCTTTAATGAAAAGGGTGCAAAAATCTCCTGCAAAAAAAAAAAGAAACACGAAGAATATCCTGGGAACAACATCATTCCATCAACTCTAGAGGGCTGTCCTCAGTGGTGGGATTCAAAATTTTTTACTACCGTGGCTTGGTGGATGTGGCAGGGGAGGGTTACTGCAAAATCTCCATTCCTTCCCCACCCCACTAACCTGCTTTCCAGCGCCACTCTCCTATGCAGGGCAACCAAAGAAGACCCGGCCAATCAGCTGGGACTTAGGAGGCAGAGAATAGATCGGGGTGGGGCCAATCAGAGGTGGTGTTTGCCAGTTCTCCGAACTACTCAAAATTTCCACTACCGGTTCTCCAGGAGTGGTCAGAACTTGCGGAATTCCACCTCTGGTTGTCCTGCCATCTCTAGCTCTTAAACTGCTCAAAATAAATTCTGACCACCAGCCACCAAAATATTGTTGTATTTGTCAGGGAGTTATTTCAGCAAAACTGAAACATGCAAATTGGACAAACCCCATAAACTCTGAAAGCCAAAGAGAATTAATCATGCTAATTTAAATTCATGGGATCTAAATAATAATCATACTATAAAAAAGATGTTGAGACTTTAGAAAGAGTGCAGAGAAGAGCAGCCAAAATGATTAGGGGACTGGAGACTAAATCATATGAAGAACGGTTGCAGGAACTGGGCAGGGCTAGTCTAGGGAAGAGAAGGACCAGGGGAGACATGACAGCAGCCTTCCAATATTTGAGGGGCTGCCACAGAGAGTCAGACTATTTTCCAAAGTACCTGAAGGCCAGAGAAAGAATAATGGAGGGAAACTGAACAAGGAGAAATTCAACCTGGAAATAAGAAGAAACTTTCTGACAGTGAGAACAACCAACCCATGGAACAGAAGTTGCCTTCGGAAGTTCTGGGAACTTCATCACTGGAGGCTTTCAAGAAGAGACTGGACTGCCATCTGTTAAAAATGCTGTTGGGTCTGCTTGGGTGGGAGGGTGGACTAGATGACCTACAAGGTCCCTCCCAACTCGTTAATCTAATCTTAATCGAATTGAATCAAACCATCCAAGATTGATTCATTTCTCTCCCCCCTTGGCTTTGGGGCAAAGTGGTTTAGGATCCATATTCAAAGTGGTTTAGGTGTGTGTGTGTGTGAGAGAGAGAGAGAGAGAGAGAGAGAGATTCTCTAATCATGGGCTCCAGCACAAGCCTGAAAGCTTGGAAATATAAACCTCCGGTCCCAATGACCGACCTCAATTGGATCCTGCAAAATTATCCTGGGGCATGTATATTTATTTCCATTTGCAAAGTGGTTTGATTTCTGGACCCATCCGAAGATGTGCTGCAATATTGCTTGGCCTCCTTGGAAGTCAACTCTGACTCTGCATTAAGCAGGGAACCCAGGCTGGTCTCTCTTCCTCTTGGGATGGGGTGGGGGTCAAGGGAAGAGCTGCCTTTAGACAATCCCAACTTCCTTTTCCTCTAGTTTTATTTCCCAAGAGTGACCTCAGCAACCTCTGACAGAATCCCAGAGAGATGAGGAAGGAGAAAATGGCCACACATTTGTCCCTCTTGGGCATGTATACGTGTTCCAAGAGCTGAATCCTTCTGGCTTGGACATTAGAGACTCTCTCTGGACTTGCTTCTTCCTCCTTCCTTTATTTATTTGTGTTTTTTTTTTTGTCAATTGTTTAGAAGATAATAGGTATAAGTAAAAACATAGTTATGAATACATGAAATGGGTACATATAAGAAAAATAAAAAGAAACAATAGGACAGGGGCGGTAGGCACGTTGGTGCGCTTATGCACGCCCCCTACAGACCTTTTAGGAAAGGGGTGAGGTCAATAGTAGACAGTCTAAGGTTAAAGTTTTTGGGGCTTGGTGAAGAAACCACAGAGTCAGGCAGAGTATTCCAGACATTGATCACTCTGTTGCTGAAGTCGTATTTCCTGCAATCAAGTTTGGTGCGGTTAACCTTGAGTTTGTATCTATTGTTTGCTCTTGTATTGTTATGGTTGAAGCTGAAGTATTCATTGACAGGTAGGACATTGCAATGTATGATTTTATATACTATACTTAGATCGGACCGGAGACGGCGTAGTTCTAGCTTTTCTAGGTCTAGAATTTCAAGTCTGGTGGCATAAGGTATTCTGCAACGAGTGGAAGAGTGGAGAACTCTTCTTGTGAAATATTTCTGGACTTTCTCAACTGTGTTAATATCAGATACGTAACATTACAGGGGCAAGTCAAGCTTCTCCTGTCCATTCCCATCCCCCAGAGCCTGGTGGCTAAGGATGCCTTGTCAGTTTAGTCGCCTGGGCTGTAGCAAGCTGACAAGAGATGTTGTTGTGCGGCAGAGAGGGTCACTCTGCTGTCTGCCTGGCAACTCTCCACCAACCCCCCTCCCTCTTTTATATCTCCTTTTTCCTCCCTCCCTCCCTCCCTCCTTCCCTCCTTCCCTGCCTGCCTCCCCTGCCTCTTCCCTCTCCCAGGTCTGTCAGAACGGGCGCTGAAGGTAGGAGCCGAAGAGAACAAGATTGGGAGTCCCCAGCCTGAGCTGTCACTCAGCCGTGCCTCCACGAAGTCACGCCCTGCTTCCACAAAGGATGCTAAGCTTGGGAGCGGGCTGCTGCCTCGCACAGAGCCTGCATCCGCAGCATCCCTTATGGACCTGCCGACTGCAGGGGAGAAATTGGAGCATTACACCCGAGACAGGCCCAGGCCGAACCGAAGGAACAGGCAGCCTCCCAGCAAGTCAAATGTAAGAGCTTTCCTACCAGCGGGAGGTGGGCACAGGGGAGGGATGGCTGGGGGAAGAGGGCTGTATTTTTATTTACATTTGTGGTGGTGTGTGCTCTCCGAGGGTGAGGTGATGTTCGTTGCAGCAGCCACAGCAGCAACCCTGGGAAAGGGAGAAGGAACTGGAGCAGCAGCTGTTTGGTTATGCGCCTATTCAGCTGGGCCATTGGCCATCTCTCCGCAGAGGACAAGCTAGTTAATATCTGAGAGAGGAAAGCAGGATGGCTGGCATCTTGGCTGCCTGTGTTTATTTACTAGTGGTGGGGAATCGTGGCGGTGATGCCTGCTCTGCAACTGCAGGCTAGGGAAGGAAGCAGGGGGAAGGAAAGGATCCCAGCCTATTTACATGCACATATTAGCCTTTTTTTTTTTTTTTTTTGGGCATATGTTTATGAAAATCCTGCTCCCATTTACGGAAGAAGAACAAGCGTCTCATTTGCTTATGTCTTCCTGGAAAGCTGCTCTTGTGTTATCATGCATTGTCTATGTCATTGCATTCTGCATGATGATTGTTCTTATTTAAACAAAAACAAAACGGTGCACTGCTATTTATTTCTGCTTTCTGGGGGAAGGTCAGTTCTCTCCCCCCCCCCCCCCCGTTCGGAACCTTCGGGGCCATTGGCTGGATTTGGTTTCTCAGGTGAAGGAAGATGAGATCAGCATCTGATCTGGATGTCCTTTTGTCAGAAAAGGGACCGTTGATGGAATGAGCCCTTGCTTGTGGTGGGGAAATAAGTTCTTGATGCAGGCAAACCGTAGAGCTGAGATGTAGGGAGGAAAATCCCGTGTTTACATAGGATGTGAATGAGTGTATATGGGAGAGAAATAAAACATGTAGTACGCACCCAGCAATAAAACTCTCCAGAGCTAATCAGGTAAAACTTGATACCCTGGAAAACATTATTATTATTATTATTATTATTATTATTATTATTATTATTATTATTACTAATTAGGCATTGTAGCCTTGAAGCGAAGGCTCCATACCCTTTTCTGATCATGCCTCTTAATAAAATCTCAATCCAGTTACAAAGTGACCAGTTCTAGGGGGAAATGGAGGGGGGAGAAGGAAAGAGCTTATTAATTATCCAATTAGGGCATAATTATCGATTACCTCTAGAAATCTGCAGAATATGAGTTGAACTTTGGAGCTCAGGCTATCCTGGATTCAAAGGGGGATCCATAAAAAAAAAAAATGAATGAAAATGGAAGACACCAAAATACATGGTTTATTTTGTATTTTTTTTTCCTTCTGTACAATGGATACCTCTCCCCTGCCATCAATATTTCCTCTTAAGATTTATCCCGGAAGCAAAGCAGGAGAAGTGGCCAGAAAGGGGTGTATTACAAATCCTAAGCTAATTTTCTTCCACTGCTCCAGTTTTTCCAGCACAGAGTAACACTTTTTTTTACTCCATTAAGATGCAAATGTGTTGAAATATTCAACAACCTACCGGGCTCCTGGAATACAAGAAATTAGCATCCAGAACTCCATAAAGCTCTTTAAAAACCCCAAAGGATTCCTTCAAAATATAAGAAATAATGCTGAGGATGAGTATTATTATTTTTGTGCTAGGATTTTTTTAAAACCTTTTTTATAGATCTGATTTGTATTTTTCAGGTTAGATTTGATGTCAACGGGCCTTTGACTGGGTGGGCATGCAAGTCTGATTAATTACTTAATTAATAACATGATATTTGCAATCCTACCCACACTTATTAGGGTGGGAGTGAGCAGCCCTTACCAAATCATCCTACCAAGGATTTATAGAAGAATTTCTGAGCTATTTCTAATATAGTAGGAAGCAAAATAGATATGTTGTCTCCTCAAGTCTTAACATGTCGTTTTGCTTAAAAATTTTACGACCTCCCCAACATACATTACACCAAATTTTATAACAATTGACCACTAAAAGACAGACAACAACTGTTCTGTACCTTCATTTACATTCTTGAAACCCTGCGTTTTGATTGGCCAAAGCGCGGGGTGATCCGATTGGTCTAGCGAGCTGCGCTGATTGGCCCGCTGGGAATCTCCCATGATTGGTGGAAACGAATCGCGGTAGATTCAAAGCGGTGCCATTGGTTGCGGCCCACGGCTTGAGAATAAAAAGCCGCTGTTTTTTCCTCGGAGCCAGATCGGTTCCAGGGACCAATAAAGAGCTGAAAAAACCAAGTCACTGACTCCGGGTCTCTTTACCGCGACGGACACGACAACAACGGTATCTTTTTAGTTGGTATCCCTATTATTACCAGGTCTCTGGTTTAAAGAAAGGAAGAATCCCTTCTGCCAAAAAAAAAAAAGAGAGAAAGATTTGCATGGGCCTGTATTAGGTTATCTGCTTGATATTGGTTGACCTTAATTATTTCTAAGCAATCATTCAACTGATGCCAGTAAAGTACCTTGGATCTGTCATGTCTAGTCATGTCTCAAAGAGTTTCATCCCAACTGTTGACAAACTCTGGTATAAGCAACTTCTGTTTTTTGGAGAATGGACTTCGGTGGGAAAAAAACATCCTTGTGTTTGGACTGCATATGTGTGCAAAATACACTTACCATATTATTTTCCACCTGGTTTCAGTTAAGCAAAGAGATGAGCAGCTTTCAGATTTCAGGATCTATTTAGTTTTTCTCTAGAACCCCAAGATTCGCCAATTAAAATCCCATGTCCACCAACCAGAAGTCAAGATGCGTGCTTTAAAGTATCTCCTATCTATGTTTGGCATTGGATAGACGTACAGTATATATAGACAAATGTAGAATACATGCTTATACTTGGTAAATTATTCTGTGCCATGCGACACTCTGAAAGTTTGTGGCCAGCAAAAGTTGCTTTCAGTTCAAATTCACTGCTCAGCCAATACAGGAATATATGGATGTTGGGTTAATCTCCACAAAGCATCATTTTTATAGCATTTCCACATGTTCAGATCAATGTTTAATACTATAATCTGAACCTGCTTGGTGTGCCATTGCTTACAACTTATCTTTTTAACATACTGTATGGAATTTGCAAGTAGCTTCTTAACAACACAATTGTTTAAGAGTGGGTTGCATTCTTGAAGATTAAGCATTTTATACAGAGGAGTGATAACTCATTGTTGAGTGTGTCCTTCTCGTGTAGCAAGTTCTGCTATTTTTAGATGGACATGAATAATTATGGACCAAAGCTTTGAGAACTCATATCAGCACAATTTGTATCTGACTTAAGGGAAGGCAGCTTGCTGGTGGTCCCTCTTAGGGTGACTAAACTCTATTGTGGATGGTTTCTTTGTCAAATTATGTTATGCATGATAGATTGATAGTCATCCATTAGCCATAGCAGCCAAAGTAAGTATTAAGAAGTTTCAGATCTCAGTTGAAATGAACTGGTCAATTATATTCCCAAAGGCAACAGTGGTTATCCATTTTTAGTTGGACCAGATGGTTCATCTTTGCTCGTATACTCATGAATATGTAATAAGAGGAGGTGCAAGGATAGTTTCTAGGATTATCAAAGGAGGCAAGAAAATATTTCATGTAGAAAGAGGTCTACAATAAATTGGATTCTGCAGTTCCCTATATGTTCTCTGAATCAACATTAATGAGTCTGATCCTTCAATAGAACTTATTTGTGCAAATTATCTATGCTAAAAGTGGGAATCAGTTGGAGGCTGTTGCAATTCACAAACCTGACTTATTGTAATTTGGTGAGCACTGATAATCTAATAACTTGAAAGGGCTTCTCCATCAGAAAACTAGTGGAATAAAGGAAAGGAATGACTGAGTCATGTCTAATAATTAATAGCAGTTGAGGCAGAGGGGAAAATAGTGTACCTCCTTATCCTATTTTATTAAGGGAACTAAGTTCCACACCAGTGCACAAACAACCAGCAATCATAATTTCTTCTGAGAAGCAACATTTCAAGATGCATGATGATTTAAGGCATGGGGACCAAGCTTATTATTCATTTTTCTTTTTGTATCAATTGTATCGTGGAGGAAGAATTTAATTATTCACCCATATTGTAATGAAACAACTGAAGAAATTATCTCAAGCAATCATTCATGGTGACCCATTAGAAATGAAATATAAAATTTAAACATGATAGGCAGGTGGACAACTCTGAATGCTGAAGTGTCCAAATTTTTGTCCAAATATGTTCACTTTCTCTCCTTTACCATTGTACCTACATACATGTAGTTGATGAACCTAAGGGCCTTTTCATGCGGTTTCATTTAGGTGTGTGTGTGTGTGCGGGGGAACAGACAGACAGACAGATAGTAGCAATAGCACTTAGACTTATATACACCACTTATAAAGTGCTTTACAGCCCTCTCTAAGTGGTTTACAGAGTCAGCATAACTGCCCCCCAATAATCTGGGTCCTCATTTTACCCACCTCAGAAGGATGGAAGGCTGAGTCAACCTTGAGCCTGGTGGGATTTGAACTGCCAAATTCTAGGCAGTTGGCTGCTGAAGTAGCTTGTAGTACTGCACTCTAACCACTGCACCACAGAGGCTCAGATAGATAGATAGATAGATAGATAGATAGATAGATAGATAGATAGATAGATAGATAGATAGATATAGAATGATAGGAAGAATAGCTAGATAGCTAGACAGACAAGATAGATAGATAGATAGATAGATAGATAGATAGATAGATAGATAGATAGATAGATAGATAGATAGATAGATAGATAGATAGATAGATAGATGGATGGATGGATGGATGGATGGATGGATGGATGGATGGATGGATGGATGGATGGATGGATGGATGGATGGATGGATAGATAGATAGATAGATAGATAGATAGATAGATAGATAGATAGATAGATATAGAATGATAGGAAGAATAGCTAGATAGCTAGACAGACAAGATAGATAGATAGATAGATAGATAGATAGATAGATAGATAGATAGATAGATAGATAGATAGATAAATACACTAGATAGAGATAGATAGAGATAGAAGATAGATAGATAGATATAGATAGATAGATATAGATATGATAGAGATAGATGATAGATAGACACTGTAGAGATAGATAGATAGATAGATAGATAGATAGATAGATAGATAGATAGATAGATAGATAAAAACAGGTATACCTAAATATAATTCTAAGCTGCTAACTCAGAAGGTTTGTACTAGTCAGGTATTCATGTCTGAGAGTTGGACTCTTGAACAAATTATCCAGATTTGTTCCTGTGTCCTGGATAAATTAGCCTTAGATCTGAGGGATCCTTGGTGCTTCCTGAGCTTGGTTGTTTTCTTGTAGATGCTTCATTAACCTAAATAGGTAACATCATTAGTGCTAGTCCGATGATATTAAACCTAGTTAGGGTAATGAGACATCTGCAAGAAAACAAACAAGCTCAGAGAGCGCCAAGGACCCTGCATTTCCACCCTGAGCTACAAATGCTCTCCTTTATTGGTAGCCTTAGATCTAAATAGTACCAGCCAACTTATCATAAGCAACTTATAATCATGGGAATCTGACTTATACTGAGGCAGACTTGAATTAATCTCTCCTACCATTTTCTACTACTGGGCTGTTGGGAGGCTCAATCAAGTATCGGTTCCTTTTATCTGGTCTTTCTCATTGGAACCAAATCACAGATTTCCGCCTGTAAATAATCATAGTATGAAATCAGTGCAGGCAATGTCAACTCAAGGTTATATGGTGCTCCTAGTCCACCTTGGCTGATGGCACCAGGCATGAGCCAAGCAAAGAATTGCATTTTTAGAATGATTCAGAAGGAAAGGTGGTGTTGTGAAGCCCTTAGGCTCCTCCTGAGACGAATAAGTTCACAAGAAGGAGCGTCTAACCTTCACTTCCCTTCTAGTCCACAAGAGCTCCAATTTCACGGAGGCGTCAAACTTGTTGAAACTCTCCAATGTTGCCATACATCTACTAATGCCTAGAAACATATGTAGAATTAAAATTGATGGCCCTAAAATTTCCAGTTAAACACAAGCTCTCAGGGAATATAACAGCCTCCTTCATTTTTTATTTTTATTTTTTGCAAGTCAGATGACAAGTCTGTGTAGATACTCCTTTAATTCACAAGGGTGAACAACAGTCTGTGGTGTAATTTCAGGGAGCCTCAAATTGGTGTTAAACGTGGGAAAATAACCAATGCCTCCTTTGTGTGCTGATTTTTTAAAAAAAATTAGAGACAATCTAGTTTGCCAGAGAAGTTACAAAGCTCAGAACATTCTCTGCAGATATCCATGGAAGGAAACAATGATAAAACATGATCTGAAGTGTGTATGTGAGAGAGAGTGTGGGGGGGGGGGAGAGAGAGAGATGAAATGAGAGAGTTCTAGTACTGGTGTTAACATAGAACTAGAGCCCTTGTACTATATCCGTGATGGTGAACCTATGGCATGCATGCCACAGGTGGCACGCAGAGCCATTTGTGCCAGCACGCGAGCTACAGGCAAACTTACCTCACTGCGCATGCACATGCCTCACAGCTGATTTTTCGGCTGGTTTGAGGCCTTTTTCGGTCTCCCAGAGGCTTGAAATAGGCTTCTGCAGGCTTTGCAGACCGAATAATAAGCCCATTTCATCATTTCCTATAATACCGGAAGTGAGAAACGGGCCTATTATTCTTCCTGCAAGCCCGCAGAGGATTTTTTCAAGCCTCTGGGAGGCTGGAAAAGGCTTCAAACCGGCCAAAAATCAGCTGTAAAGCGCAGTGCAGATAAGGGGGTAGTGTGGGGAAGATTGCATGCGTATGCACAGGGGCCATGGGGGAGGCATGCATTGCCTTCTGGGTGCTGGCATGTGAGTGCGTGCACAGTTTTTGGCACAGGAGCCCAAAAAGGTTAGCCACCACTATACTATATCGTCATCTTTTAACGACCCCATAATCCCTTGCGGGGTGGAGTCAAGGCAACTGAATGGAGCTAGCAGAGTGTTTTAATGGCCGGATGCCCTTTCTGTCACCAATGCGGAGTTTTGTTCTCAGTGTGCCCAGGGAGAGAAATGTCTGCCTCTACCCTTGTACTTTATACATTTATAAATTCATGGTTGTGTCAACACACATAGAAAACAGACAGCAGAAAAAGATCTAGTGGTCCATCAAGCTCCTCTTTGAGTTTGTTTTTTGTTTTCTTTTTAATACCTTTATTATTTTTTAATACAGGCAGTCCTCCACTTATGACTGCAATGGAGCCCAGAATTGATGTTGCTTAGTGAAACATTGGTCAAGTGAGCTTTTCCCCATTTTATGACCTTTCTTGCCACAGTTGTTAAGTTAGTAACAGGGTGGTTGATTGAACCTGGCTTCGCCGTTGACTTTGCTTGTCTGAAGGTCACAAGAGGGGATCAGATGAACCTGGGACACTGCAACCCATCATAAATATGAACCAGTTGCCTAGTATCTGAATTTTGATCAGGTGACCAAGGGGATGCGTCAACGGTTGTGTGAAAAACGGTCATATGTCACTTTTTTCAGCGCCATTGCAACTTGGAACAGTCACTAAATGAACTGTTGTAAGTCGATGACTACTTGTATTCTATTTTTAATTTTTTCCAGAATGTTTTTATCTATCTCTTCCTTTCTCCCTTGGTCAGTCCTGCAATTAAATTACATTCTGTTTCCTCTGCCTCCCACAATGCTAGTAACCCCATGTGTCCAGGAATCGATAGTTTCTTTACGAAATGGGCCCACCATTCCAAGCTGAAAAATACCAGTTTTCTGTTTAGAAATAATATATTCTGCTATCCACCAATAACCTCATTCGTTACAACAGGACCTGCGCCGGACCTTTCTCTTTTGCTGGCAACCGCATACTTCCTACAGCATTTTAATTCATTAATTTGAATCTTAATTTTCTACACTAAATGTGGAGCTCTTGCCTCACAATCAAGAGGCTGTGAGTTCAAACCTAGGTAGAGGCAGATATTTCTCTCTCTGGGCACAATGAGAATATATATCTGCTGAACAAAACTCCACATTGGCAACAGGAAAGGCATCTGGCCGTTAAACACTTTGCTAGCTCCATTCAGTTACTCACAATCCACTCTCCAAGGGATTATGGGGTCGTTAAAAAAATGATGATAATTTTCTATAATGATGTTACAATATGGTGTAACAGTTTACCTCTACTGTTTTAATCACTAAATAAGGCAGTGGTTCTCAACCAGTAGTCCATGGACCCTTAGGGGGTAACAATGTCATTACATTGGGTCCATGAAGGTTTGAACAAAAGTTATGATTTAAATCTTGAGTTAAGTCTTGGTGGTCCATGGCCACAAAAGGTATTTAAAGGGAGTCCGTGGTGAAGAATAGATTGAGAACCATTGAAATAAGGGAATAACTGCATTATTTTCATTATACATATATCTACTTATTGTCAGTTAGCCATAATCATAAGCTGATTATGATGTTTTAGACAAGTGTTTCTCAATCATGGTGACTTTTAAAGACATGTGGACTTCAACTCCCAGAATTCCCCAGCCAGCAACACTGTTTTTAAATATTTCCATGAACCAAACTTTCACTATCTTTGACCTAGTATCTGCCAAGACTGGTAATAAATCATCATCTCCTCTTTCGGAATATGTGTTAAAGATAAGACTCTCTGAATTTCTTATTTACTAAAGGAAATTACAGTACAGTAACCAAATAATTTAAAAGAAGGAATATTTACATGCAAAAGAAGTTGCCATTTTGGGATGCTGATCATATGACCTCTACTCCACTACTTAATGGGGTTAAACACAACAAGATTTATAGGATTAATTCAGATTTTCCTGGTGGAAACCTTTCGTAATTCTAAGATTTCCGTGAATACCAGGTCTTAATTGAAAAGGTTCATTCTACAATTTAGTGCATCATCTGTGGCTTTGTAATAAATAATATTTGCCTCCTTTGCTTATATGTAAGATAAGGCAGTGCTGTCCTGCTAAAATTTAAAGAGGACAGAATTGCCAAAGTCTGCATTTGCACGTACAGCTAGTCCTCAAGTAGTGGCTACTCATTTAGCAACCATTTGAAGTTGGCATGAAAAAAGCGACTTAAGATTGGTTCTCTCACTTATGTTCAACATCCCCATGGTCATGTGATCAAAATTTGAGTATCTGGCAACCAGCATGTATTTATGGTAGTTGCAGTATCCTCAGACCATCTGATTTCCCTCTGCGACCTTCTCAGAGGTCTTTGGTTATGACAAGCAAAGTGACATTCACTTAATGGCACCATGTTTTGCTTAACAACCATGGCAAAAAAAAAAATCATGCAATTGAGCGCAACTAAATTACCTTCTTACTTAGCAATAAATGGCAAGTTGTGGTTGTAACTCAAGGAATACCTGTATGGGGCAAAATGAGGCCAAGTTTTACGAAGTGACCATATTATGAAGATCTTCTCCTATCTGGACTTAGGGTTTGTTGATGGGGAGACCTGTTTATTTTAATCATATAGCACTGTGTCCTTTGTGGTGGTAGTTGGTGACCCAAATGATGCTGAATTATTAGTGAAATCAATGCAGCAAGTTGTCAAAATTAATTTATGTCTTATTGATTTTAATAGGGTTTTACTGTGGCTTGGATTTGTGCCATGGAATATAGACATGCTAAAATCCCACTGAACAGAAACCTTCGGGTTTAGTTCCTGGGGCTGCGTGCTGTTTATATAAACTAATCTATGAAGTCCGCTTGACTAGTATATCTTTTAAATTTAGCAGCTTGTTTAATGTTTTTACTTGCATCAACCACACATAATAATAATAATAATAATAATAATAATAATAATAATAATAATAATAATAATAATAATAATAATAATAATAATAATTTATTGCCATTGTACGAATATACACAGTATACCCATACAACGAAATTCACATAACACCCAGAGACCAGGCCCAACACACACACATGAAAATCCCCAAACATCTCCCCACTCACCAAAATTCCCTGTCCCCTAAAAACACACAAGCATTCATACAACAGACCAAGTAATACTGTCCAACAGCTCACTGATGGTGGTCCCTAAGTTCATTGTTAGGTGCAATTATAGCAATTATTTTATCTGGGATAAAAACTGTTCAGAAAACGTGTGATCTGAGTTTTAATTGCTCTGTATCTTCTGCCAGAAGACAACAGTCCACAAAGATTGTGAGCAGGATGGGAAGAGTCTCTGAGAATGTTGTGTGACTTATGCAAAATGATTGATGCAAGTAAAATGTTATATTTAGTTTAGGAATCAAACAAATGGCATTCATGTTTCATTCAGCACTTGCCTGCTCTTCTTGGTTCATGCTCAAATGTTCACATCAGGTTTAAACTTTAGATTGTTTTCTTCTGTTGTCCTTCACCCATGCTGACCTTCTACTTCCTTTCGGCATTCACAAGGCATGCAGATTGGTGTGATGGAAAGTGCTGTTTCATGTATCTTCTAGCTTGTTTATCTAAAATATCCCAAGAGCTCCAAATGGAGGAAAAATAACTGATTCTTCTTCTAGGTCCAGCCGCCTGTGCGTGAGAATACAGAAGACAGAAGCATTGCCAGGCTGGATGAAGGCTTAGATGAATTCTTCACCAAGACAGTGATTCATGAATATTTACTGTAAGTAAAGACTCTGTGGTGGCATTTCCAACAAGTGATAACCGGGTGGTAGGCATAGACGGGGACTTTCTACAAAACAGGGGATGGGAAAAGGTGGTAACTTTGAGGAACAGGAGGAAGAGCTTCAACCAAAACAATATTTAGATCAGGGGTGTCCAACCTTCGCAACTTCAAGACATGTGAACTTCAACTTCCAGAATTCCCCAGCCAGCCATGATCAGATAAAAACAAGGGTCATCAGCATTATATGCTGATGATAAATGTTGTTATTGTTGAAGTCCTTTGATGTAGGAGAAGAGATGGTAGAAACTAGGGGTGGAGTGAAAAGCGAGATCAGCCTAGAATCCATATGGAGTCATAAATGAGTGACAGTGTCAAGCCATATGATGGAACAAGCAGAGCAGTTTGCCTGCTTTCTACTGTATAAGTAGTAAATGCCTGTGTTTTGGGGCTATGTATGCAAAGCTATTCTCCTTAATACCTATCCCCCCGAGGCCTTGGTGAATGGAGGTGTAGGGCTGGTTTAGAAGATCTTCAAGGTCCTTCCAACTCTAAGATTCTATGTTCTCATCTCTGTCAGAAATAGATCGGTCATATTAGCACCAATCTTGTTCTTCTTCCCAATAATATATGCAAAATTTATGGACATATTTTTTGGCAACAGTGACCTACCTACTTAATCTCTTCATTCGTTCTCCCCATCCCATATAATATTGCAAGTAATTCCATGCTTCCTTTCCTTCCCGCAGTCCTACTTCCTTGGAAACCTCTCCAACAGCAGCCGCATCACCACCTTCTGGTTCTCGGACCTTGAAAAAGAAAATCGGACACTTCTTTGCCTTCAAGAAGCCAAGGTCAAGTCGAGGGACCAAGTCCGAGAAAGACTCTGAGGGGAGCCCCTCACCAGCAAGAGGCAGGAAGCTGATGCTCAGTGACATTTTAAGGACCCCTAGCAAAACCAGCGACTCGACCAAAGTGCTAAGCAAATCTGAGGAAGGAGGGCTGGCTGGTGAGAACAGAGGCTACCTGGACCAAAGCCAGACACCAGATAGTGCTCGTAGGGCCAGGCCAAAGTATTCCAGAGAAGGGAAGTCTCAGTCTTTGATACTTTTGTCAGGAGAAGAGACAGAGGGACTTGGTGTGAGGCATGAGAAGGTGAGTCTTTTCTTTGATGTCTTTGGTAGCTCTGTGGTTATTTGTTCCTCTTTCCTTCCTCCATGGAACTCAAAGTGGAGAACTCATGGCATTTCAAGGAGGCCTCTTATTCAACAAGGCATGGTGGACAGGGTTGAACCTTCAGAAGATGCCCTGGAATTATCATCTCTGCTTATCACATGAAGAATCCATTTTCTCTGAAAATGGAAAGTAGGACATTGTTGGCAGAGGGAACTTGTCAATGAGAAGTTGGTAGGTTCACCAACCAACCCAACTGGATTTTTCTGGGCCTATGGCTTTCAGCAGTGTTATATGGGAGTCGTTGGGATGTGTCCTTTTGAGGGTGTTGATTTTCTGGTTGTGTGTGAAGGAGACCATTGTGGACATGCAATAATATTTAGGCAATTATCCCGAGATAATTGTCTACTTTATGGAAGAGCTATAGGGAAATTGTAGGAGAATTGTCTTCCCCACCTGGGAAGGAAACAGCAAGTGTGGTGATAGCAGCTCCCAAGTTTACTGAACAATGCTTACTGTAGAAACAGAAGAATGATATTTCTTGGTGTCTCAAAACAGAGAATGAAAGTGGATGGAATTGAATGTGATCTGGATGGCAGCAATGATGGTTTGTGAAAAGCGGCATCTCTAGTCTACTAGTCCGGATGCTTTTCGTGGACTACAGCTCTGCCTTTAATACAATCATCCCAGGAATTTTAATCAAAAAACTGGATACATTGGGTTTGCCCCCCCTTACTTGTGCCTGGATAAAGAACTTCCTGAGTGATCGGCCCCAGATTGTGAGGCTTGGTCCCCACCTTTCTTCCACACGTACGCTGAGCACTGGCTCCCCACAGGGCTGTGTGCTGAGCCCACTCCTGTACTGCCTCTATACCCACGACTGTAGTCCACACCATGATAGCAACCTCATTGTGAAGTTTGCTGATGACACCACGGTGGTTGGACTCATTTCGAGGGGAGATGAGGCAGCTTATAGGAAGGAGGTCCTGATGTTGGCTGCTTGGTGTTCGGACAATAATTTAGCTCTGAACACCAAGAAAACTAAGGAACTCATTGTGGACTTTAGGAGGCACAACACTGACCTGGCTCCCCTTTACATTAATGGAGAGCAGGTGGAGAGGGTCCATACTTTCCGGTTTTTGGGTGTTACTATTGTTGATAAGATCTCCTGGACGGAAAACACCACGGCAGTTATTAAGAAGGCTCAGCAGAGACTCCACTTCCTGCGAGTGCTCAGGAAGCACAATCTGGCCTCCAGCCTGCTGATTACCTTCTATCGTGCGTCCATTGAAAGCCTGTTGACATACTGCATTACAGTGTGGTATGGTCATTGTACTATGGCAGACAGGGAGAGACTACAGAGGATAGTCAAAACAGCTCAGAAGATCATTGGCTGCCCTCTTTCCTCCCTGTCAGACATCTATTCCTCACGCTGTCTTAGTAGAGCTGTGAACATCATAAAAGACAGTTTCCATCCTGGTAACGGACTGTTTGACCTGTTGCCCTCGGGGAGGCGCTATAGGTGCATCAGGTCAAGGACAAATCGTCTTCAAAACAGTTTTTTTCCCAAAGCTATAACTACCCTGAACTTACATATGCACTGACTTTAAGTCCTGTCAAACATATTGTAAATAATACTTTGGGACAATTGGGAAATTTTTGTGCAATATATCATGACTATTACTGTGCTGGCTGACAAGTGCAATAACTCCTACTGTGAATAGGCACAAATTAAGTGCAATAAGCTGGTAATTTTACTCATTTTATTCTTCTTTGTTGTTTTAGATATTTTTAGATATTCTTATGCACATTCTCTTTTTAACATGTATGGTTGTACTGAACGATGAGTCGCTTAATCTCACTGTGTATGCGTATGATGCAAGTTGTACACGTGGATAGTGACAATAAAGGTATTCGTATTCGTATTCGTAAAAAGGAGAATATTTGTAGCCCAGAGTTGAAATGAGGGCTCCTTGGTTCTGTCTGGGCTTGGTTGTTTTCTTGCAGATGTTACTCAGACTAAGCAACATCATCAACGCTAGTCACTAGCACTAACCCTGAGGTTACCTTGTTTTGATAATGAAACGTCTGCAAGAAAAAAGCCCAGTTCAGACAGCACCAAGGACCGCTCTTTTGGCTTCTTTATGTTCATAGCAGAATCCCAGAGGGTTGATTTCAGAAAAGATCTCCCCTGGAAATGGAAAAAAAAAACAATGTGGCAGTTGTGTTAGTGGGTGTGAAATAACTATGGCTTCTGATGTGTGAATCATAGTAATATTTATTAGATAGATAGATAGATAGATGGATGGATGGATGGATGGATGGATGGATGGATGGATGGATGGATGGATGATAGATAAATGATAGAGAGAGAGAGAGAGAGAGATATGATAGATAGAATTATTTATTGGCCAAGTGTAATTGGATACAAGGAATTTGTCTTTGATGCATATACTCTCAGTGTACATAAGAAAAAAATAAAAATAAAAATACATTCATCAAGAATTATAAGATACAGTACTTAGCTATAGTCATAGGTTCCTAATAAGATGTGTTAACTTTCAATGCTTTGCCCTACAGAAGCGATCCTTTGAGAAGAGCGATGGTGAGCTGCCCAGTTCCTTTGAACAGCGTGTCCATGTCATGTTGCATCGGATTGGGGTCACCAAGGTGTTGTCTTCTGAAGGCAAAAAGAAACAGGTAAGGAAGAGAATGTTGCACATTTTCCTGAGCAAGATTAGAACTCACAGCCCCCCCAGTTTGTAGCCTGGTGCCTTAACCGCTGCATTAGCCTGGCTCTCTGTACTCTACTGTACCCTTTTCCAGGAGGTAAAACCCACCAAGCAAACTAGGCCTAAACATGCAGGGATGGCGCAGTACCAATGAAAGGTCTCCATTTGCCAGTCAGTATTACCTTTCAGATGAAATGTTTTCCTAAGGGTTGTTGTGGAAGAAAATGTTCCAAAATAACTTTCTATTGTAGCCTCTTGCTTGAATGATATTCCACCTTTCTGAGCAGAGAGCCTGAGGAGTTTGCTCATGGATATTAGTTGACAGAATTATTCCAGATCAGGCTATCCTACCCAGTGCCCTCCGTCGTGCTGTGCTGGAAATTTGCAGAACTCTGAGCTATGTTAGAAGATGCCAAGATTAAGAAAATAGTTCTTTTGGCAAAAAAAAGTGAGGGGTGCGGATCTGTCTGATTCCAGGAAACATTTGGAATTCATCACTAAATGGGCACTGAATGTAATAATATAAAAGAACAATACATCTAATAGAATAGAAATAGAAATAAGAGTAAAGTAGGAATAGAATAGAATAGAATAATAGAGTAGAATAGAGGATAGAATAGAATAGAATAGAATAGAATAGAATAGAATAGAATAGAATAGAACAGAACAGAACAGAACAGAACAGAATAATAGAGTAGAATAGAGGAGAGGAGAGGAGAGGAGAGGAGAGGAGAGGAGAGGAGAGAAGAGAAGAGAAGAGAAGAGAAGAGAAGAGAAGAGAAGAGAAGAGAAGAGAAGAGAAGAGAAGAGGAGTTGAAAGGGACCTTAGAGGTTTTCTAGTCCAACCCCCTGCTCAGGCAGGAAACCCTAAGAGTTTTGGGTGAACCTATTCTCAGTTTCATTGTAGAGATCATGCCAGGTGCCATAAGGATGTCACTTATGACATGACGTTCTCATATAAATGACATGTCAATTATGTAATTCATATAATTTGTGCAATAATCTCATAATGCACCTAACCTCCCTTTCTCATCCCACTGATGGATGACAGTGACAATAGCAGAAGAGTTAAGGTTATGCTACAATAGAATAGAACTTTATTGTCACTTTGAATGTATACTAATCGGCATACATTAAAATGAAATTTCGTTGCACACAGCTCTCAAAGGGTCATCACCTCCAACATATACTACATAATCATGACATAACAAACAAACAAACAAATATAAATATACCTGTATATATACAACACAGAGAAACAACACAGTCTAGCTTAGATGTATACCTGTGCATGGCAAGAGAAATGAATCCTGCAAGTTTACCAGACGAATGGCATAGGTGGAATAAAGCTGTCCCAGAATCTGGTAGTCCTGCTAGAAATACTTCTATAAAGAAACTGATGTAAGTGCCACACATATCTATTTGGTGTTGTCCAATTAAAATATGATTTTTGCTTTTCTTCATCTGAGGGCTTCTTCAATTCAGGCCCAGTTGTGTGTGTGGGGGGGGGGGGTTCATTTCCCCTGTTTTGGATACAGTCTATTTTACAAGTAAAACTTTTTTCTTGAAAATATCCTGCTTGAGAGCATGTATTATTTTGCATTTTTTTACAGAGCAAAGATGGAGAAATCAAAAAGGCCGGATCCGATGGTGAGTAACAATCAATGTTCTTTCCCCCCCTCTGTTTACTAATGAGAGTTCAAGCTTTTATTGGAAGCTTAAACAGTGAAGGGGCCCTTGAGTTGAAATGGCAACCACAGTGACACAAGATCCCCTGGGGAACTTTCCAGCAAGAAAAGATTGCTTTTCAAAACTTCTTTTAATTTTTTAAGCTGCAATGGACAAATCACCATTTTTTTCCCAGTGCCACTGTAACTTTGAACAGTCATTAAACAAAACGGTTGTACATCAAGAACTATCAATATTGCATACCTGACTCTACCTGACTCTGTGGTTTTTTTTCCCCCAAACCCCAATAACTTTAACCTTAGACTGTTTACTATTGACCACACCCCTTTCTTAAGAGGTCTGTAGGGGACGTGCATAAGCGCACCAACCTGCCTACCATCCCTGTCCTATTGTTTATTTTATTTTTTTTTATTTTTCTTATATGTATCCATGTTTTCATAACTATGTTTTTACATATACCTATTATCTTGTAAGCAATTGACAAATAAAAATAAAATAAAATAAACCCGTGAAAGCAACGTGAAGTCCCAGGCCAGATTTTAGTATTAGGCATGTAGCATGAATCCAGATCTTAAGCAGTGCTGGGTTGTGGGTTGTGGGTAAGACAATATAATGAGCTTGTAGGAACCTAACCAAGGGTTCTTTCAAGGGATCTATCTACTGCTTCACCCTGTGAATGAGAACCATGTGATGGTATTGATTGTTAATCTCATTCATTCCCAGCATTTTTCCCATCGTTGTAAAAATCAAGTAAAGGAGTTTCTTAGTACTCACCCTTTGTACTGATGGTGTTACTTACTCAGGGTAATGAAATGTGTGCAAGAAAACAAACTCAGAGAGCACCAGGGACCCCTCAAATTCACTGCTGTTTAGACCCAAGCTGGCTTAATGTTTAATAAAATAGCCCTGCCACATCCAAACATACCTTCACATATAAACTAACCAAGGTTTAGTCATGCTAGAAGTGTTCTGACCATGGAAGCCCCATTTGCGTTCTCAAATGGCTTTAAGTGCTGAGTTGGCTAACTTCAAAATGAGGATCTGATGGTGTAGACAACGAATGGTTTGATCAGCCTTCACAGATAGATCGCCAAAGACTTTCTTCTCTCCTGCTTGATTCATCCCACTCCTTGAATTATGACTGCTTGATTTTTATTTTCTTTTAGGGGATATTGTAGATTGTTCTGCAGAGTCTCCTCCGTGCTCTTTGAAATCGCGAACCCACTCCATATCCACAGGTAAGCATGGGAGATGCAGACCATCTCAGTTCCCTGGTACCTAATTTTTTTCATTCTCTCTTCTTTGCGGAGCCTATGGATTCGGTTATTTGCTAATGAATCCTTCCCTGAAACCCCACAGTCCCAAGGTAGATGTGAGCCATTTAGGCAGACTGGTCAATGTAAATGCCAATTTTAATGAAGCGATTTAATTAAATTTGTTCCCATCAATCTTACTGCACTCCCAAAAACAATTAGCATTTGACATTTGAGCTTAGACATATGTGCAAAACCCAGAAATCAAGGACTGGCTAGTGGATGGGGGAGAGCATTATAATATTAAGTGTTGTGCTTGGGGCTTGATGGATATTGTGGTGAGATAAATAACCATATGTGCAGCAACTATCCCCAACTGGTTCCTTTGCCTATTTTGGATGGAGTTTCAGAGATAAGTAAAAGCTAAAACGTGACTACCGCACCAATGGATGGAGAACCATCCTAGTATCTTGGTTCATTTTGGTCATCACAATCAAAAATGGTGTTGAGACTCTAGAAGAATCTGCAGAGAAGAGCAACAAAGATGATTAGGAGACTGGAGGATAAAACATATGAAAAACAATTGCAGGAGATGGGTATGTCTAGTTTGATGAAAAAATGAACCGGGGAGAGATCACATCAGTATTCCAATATCTGAGAGTCTGCCACAGTGGTGGGATTTAAAAAAATTTTTTACTACCGGTTCTGTGGGCATGGCGTGGTGGGCCTGGTATGGCTTGGTGGGTGTGGCTTGGTGGCAGGGGAAGGATACCACAAAATCCCATTCCTTCTCCACCCCACCCCACTAACCTGCTTTCCAGCTCCGTTCTCCTGTGCAGGGCAAGCAAAGAAAAACCAGTCAACCAGCTGGGACTCAATGGGAGGCAGAGAATAGATGGGGCAGGGCTAGTCAGAGATGGGATTTGCCGGTTCTGCAAACTACTCAAAATTTCCACTACCAGTTCTCCAGAACTGGTCAGAACCTGCTGAAGACCATCTCTGGGCTGCCACAAAGAAGGGGTCAACCTATTCTCCAAAGCACAAGAAGCAATGGAGAAGCAACCTAGAACAAAGGAGAAATTGTGAATGCTCTGTCCCTGGAGGTTTTCAAGAAGAGATTGGACAACCACTTGTCTGAAATGCTATAGGGTCTCCTGTCTGAGCAGTGGGTTGGACTAGAAGACCTCTAAGGTCCCTTCCTACTGTTTATTCTGGTAGGGCAACTCCAGCAGAGGCATGTGGTGAAGTGGGAACGTTCATCTGGGTTTTTATCAGCTTGAGAACATAGGCCGTTCTATTGCAGATCCTTCCGTACGCACAGGATCTGTGGATCCCGTTGGCCGAGCAGGCACGGAGCCGAGCGGCGGATCCTTTGAGGGCCGACTTTCGTGGAAGGTTCTTGGGAAGCAGCTGAACGCTGAGTTTAAGGGCAAGTGTTCGGAACTCAGCCCTTCGCCAAGAAGAGGTTTTGTCAGTCAGGAGCCAGCCGGTCTCCGGGAGCAAAAAGGGAGAGAGAGCTGGAGCAGCAGTTTGCCCAGGACTGGGAGAAGCACAGCTACTCCTCTTCTGCTCAGGAGGACCAGCAATGCAGGCGAAGGACGAGTGTCTGTCGAACTGCAGAATTCCTTCGCCCACTTGAACACGGTTGCTGGAGGTAGGTGAAATGGAGGCTGTGTTGTGGTTCGCCGGCAGCCGGTGCAGATGGCAGTGGAATTGGACAGTGGGGAAGAACCGGGACCAGTCAGGGACTCTGGAGAGGACTTGGATGAGGGTCCTGCGCCCAATGCAGAGATGGAGTCAGGACCATCTGGGAGTGGGGTGCTACCTCTGGAATCTCCGGAGTCTGGCAGCAGCTAGGCAGAGGACCCAGGGGAGCCTGTTCCCAGTGCGCATGTGCACAGAGCTGCTAGAAGGTGAGAGCAGCTGAAACAAAAGGGATGACTTGGGGGCAAGGCTGGGAGGTGATTGCCCCTTCCATACAGGATAAAAATCAGGCCAAGATGATGAAACCTTTGCAGGAAGCAAAGTCATTCATTCGGTTCAGATTCATTCTTGAATCTCTTTGTACTTCGGTGGGTTTTTGTTTTAGTTATTTGACACTTCTATCATTGGCAGCACTTCACAGGAAAGAAAGGTGGATGCTTATCTCGAGGGACTGTTTGAGATGCATTACCAGCGGGGAATGAAAATAATTCCCAGCGTTTCAATAAAACAAGACTTGTTTTTAAAATAAGGATGTGCATAATTAATCTCGGAAGCCTTGGTCAGAACAGGCTGCTGATTTTCAACTTACCACTGCTTGTTTAGCGACCAAACTTAGGACACTCCCCCTCCTAAAAGGTAAGGGTAGTCCTCAACTTACGACCACAATAGAGGGCAAAATTTCTTTTGCTAAGAGTGAGATGTTTCTTAAGTGAGTTTCCCATTTTGCAACCTTCGTGGCCCCTGTTGCTGAGTGAATTACTGCAGTCGATAAGTTTTAATAACAAGGTTGTTGATCAAATCTGGCTTTCCCCTTGATTTTGCATGTCAAAAGGTCGCAAAAGGGGATCATGAGACCCCCAGGAACTCTGCAAAAGTCATAAATATGAATTGGTTGCCAAGCATCCGAATTTTGATCAAGTGATCATGCGGCTGCTACAAAGGTCGCTAAGTGGGAAAAATGGTCATAAATCACTTTTTGCAGTGCCATTGTAAGTTTGAACAGTCACTAAATGAACTGTTGTAAGTTGAGGGCTGCCTGTATTTACAACCTGGCTTTGAAGTTTCAGCATCTACTTTCCCCAGTAGATGAATGCAGTCCTTATGACCATGAATGGCTGCATTTTGGATGCTTGGCAACCAGCATGCCTTTATGGCTATTTGCAGCAGCATGCGGCTGTGCGACCACAATATATATACACACAGATAGACAGATAGACAGAGAGAGGGGGGGAGGCAGATAGAGAGAGGGAGGAAGAGAGAGAGAGATAAAGATAGAGAGATAGGGAGGGAGAGAGAGGGAGAGAGAGAGGGAACAAGATAGATGATAGATAGATAGATAGATAGATAGATAGATAGATAGATAGATAGATAGATAGATAGATAGATGGATGGTATTCAGCAGGTTCTGACCAGTTCTGGAGAACCGGTAGCGGAAATTTTGAATAGTTTGGAGAACCAGCAAATTCCACCTCTGACTGGATATTTTACAGTATCCTTCCCCTGCCACGCCCATCAAGCCACGCCCACAGATCCAGTAGTAAAAAAAAATTGAATCCCACCACTGGATACATAGATATAGATGACAGACAGACAGACAGATATCGCTAGGTATAGACATATATTGGGGTACCACAACCGCATGTTGCAGCAAATAGCCTGTGTGTGTGTGTGTGTGTGTGTGTGTGTGTATACTGTATATGTATATATCATATGGCAATTGGCATTTATTTCCAGTTTCCAGCAAAAACCGTCCAATTGTGACAAGTCAAGAGTAGCACAGGTAGTCCTCAACTTACAACTATTCATTTAGCGACTGTTTATAAAGTTGCAAAGGCCCTAACCACAGGTCTTGCCACATACGACTCTCGCAACATCCTTGTGGTCATATGATGTAAACTGAGGTGCTTGGCCTGTATGGATGACCGTTGCAGGGTCCCAGAGTCATGGGATCACCTTTGGTGGACTTTCTGACAAAAGTCCGTGAGGAAGCCAGTTTCCTAGCTTAACAACTGCAGCGACTCACTTAAGCCGCTGCGGCAATAAACTGGGGCAAAACTAACCCAGCTGCTCTCTTGCTGAGCAAGTTGTAATTGTCAAGTCAAGGGCGACACATACAATCAGCTGTGACTCCCTGAGCTGCCTTGCGGCTGGGAAAGAGTGCTCTAGGTGGTGGCGGTTGTTAAGTCAGGAACTTCCTCTGAGCCACAATTTGCTGGATACTTTTTGGGGGGAGCAAAGGTAGCCACCCCGAATTTATTTACCTGCCATGGATTGATGCCTGCCTTCCTGCCTGAACGTTGTTATGATTTTATTCGCTTCCCCTTTTCAGACAATCAGATCAAACCCAAACCTCGCCTAAAGCCAGCGGTCAACCGAAGGGCCATGTCTGTTCATGAAGAGCAGCTCAGGGACCAGGCCTGTGCGGCCGAGCTTCACCGTAAGTAAATTCAATCAATCCCTAGACCCTCGGCCATTTCAACCAATCAACTGGTAAGAAGAGGGAGCTTGGAGGTAGACTGACAACCTCTTCACAAGGAAGAAACTTTTATCTAATTGAAAGACTTCCAAAAAGTAGATGCAGGGGGAGAATAGAATAGAATAGAGAATAGAGAATAGAGAATAGAGAATAGAGTAGAGTAGAGTAGAGTAGAGTAGAGTAGAGTAGAGTAGAGTAGAGTAGAGTAGAGTAGAGTAGAGTAGAGTAGAATAAAAGTAATATTTATTAGATGGATAGAATGAATATCAAATTCTTTTATTGGCCAAGTGTGTTTGGACATACAAGGAATTTATCTTGGTGCAAATGCTGTACATAAAAGAAAAAACACATTCGTCAACAGTCAAGAATCATCAGGTACAACACTTAATAATAGTCATAGGGTATAATAAGCAATCAAATAATACTAGGAAACAGTCAATATAAATCATAAGGATACAAGCAACAAGGTTACAGTCATACAGTCACAGCTGGGAGGAGATGGGTGATAAGGAGTGATGAGAAGATTAACAGTAATAATAGTGCACACTTTGTAAATAGTTGAACAGTGTTGAGGGAATTATTTCTTTAGCCGAGTGATGGCGTTCGGGAAAAAACTGCCCTTGTGTCTAGTTGTTCTGGTGTGCATGGCGTCATTTTGAGGGAAGGAGTTGAAACAGTTTATGTCCAGGATGTGAGGGGTCTGTAAATATTTTCACAAAAATGCCGATTCCCCCCAAAAACTCTGAGATAAAATCTCCTTTCCAAGTCAATGTTTCTATAAGTCATTTCAGATGTTGTTAATGTTTAAGAAGAAATGTCTATATTGCCTGAAATTACAACAAATGCTTCTTTGTAATCATGCAAAGTGGAGGTGAGGCCAATAGGGAAATTTATGATGTTTAATCAGAGTGCAGATCGATACTGCAGTATCTATTAAACAAAAGGTTTTGATGGGCCCATTTCAATTTTCCATCCTTATTATGGGTTATTGTATCGCAGAATGTAAATTGGTGCAACAATTAATTTTCACCTATGTTTTAGGTGAAAATCAGGTGCCTTTTAGGCTGAGGGATGGAGAGAGTTAATGCGTACAGGGGAAGGGAAGAGAAAGTACAATTACTTGTTGATAAGGGATGAGCAGGCAACGATAGGAACCTGAAATAGTGGTCGTCTTTTACTTATGACCAGAGTGGATAGCAGAATTTCCATGGCTAAGCAAAGCTTAAGCAAAGGTTGAGATGCCTCCCCTTTTACAAGTTTTGTCATGGTGGTTAAGCAAACCATGGCAGCTGTTCAGTTAACCATGGAAAGTCCTTAAGCAAATCCAGCTTAAAGATGTGAACATTTCACTTGTATATCATACTACCAAAGAAGCTCATTTGCCCATGATAAATAGCTGGAAACAAAGACATAGACTGTGCACTGCATGCTCATTCAAATGTAGACCTAGAAAAGTACAAAAATTATGTCAATTGTAAAGAAACAGCAACATTCTACTTCAGCGAAGTAATATAACTGTATCCTGAAGCAGTTTTGCTGGCTGGGGAACTCTGGGAGTTGAAGACCACAAGTCTTAAAGTTGCCAGGGTTGGAGACCCCTGGCCTAAAGGATACAGGGCCTGATCTGCAGCTGCTGCTATAGACTCAAAACAGGAGCCCACTTCCCAGAAGGTAAAAATGAGGTGTTTGGCCACCAATAGCTCTGCTGAAGCATAGTTTTTACATCAGTGTGTGATCTACACCCTGAATTACACACGGCACACTTTTGTTCTGGATTGCGAGGTCTCTTTTCTAGATCTGGTTAACATGGCCTGCATTCCTTTACAGATGCAAAATTCCCTCTTTGTTTGCAACGCTCCCCGATTCTGAAATGGAAGACTAAGCCCAAGTTGCTTTTGGAGACTGGACCGTCTGTGCCCTCGGATTCTCTAGGTAAGAGAGAAATACCCCAACTTTACTCTTCCTAGATATAAACTCATCTTCTAAATCGTAAACGTCTCCCACGTTCATTCTAAAGTTTTAGGACTGGACTACTTTGATCATTAATAGCAATAGACTTATATTCCGCTTCACAGTGCTTTACCGTCCTTCTCTAAGCAGTTTACAGCCTCTTGCAATCTGGGTCCTCAGTTTACCCACCTTGGAAGGATGGAAGGCTGAGTCAACCTTGAGCCTGGTGCGATTCGAACTGCCAAATTGCAGGCAGCCAGCAGGTAGCAGAAGTAGCCTGCAGTACTGTACTCTAACCACTGCGCCACCCTGGCTCACAATCAAAGCTTAGAAGAATCACATAAAATGCTCAGCCAACCTTCATTTAGTGCCTATGTTGTTTGACGAGCATTAAAGCATCTTTTACATGAGGACCTAGAGGAGGATCTTTAAGACTTGTGGTCTTCAAACTCCCAGAATTCCTCCTGCAGTCATGTTAGCTCAGGAATTCTGGGAGTTGAAGTCCACAAGTCTTAAACTTGCCAAGTTTGAAGACCCTTGGACTAGAGGTTCTCTCAGTCCTGATTTCTTGGGGTCCCCTTGCTTCTGGGAATTGGGCTGTTGTCAATCAATCCAGTTGTGATAACCATTTGTGGGAACTTTTTTCTAGGCCCTCCTCCCCAAGAACAGAATGTGGTTGCCTGCGACTCAAGAGCAGAAACAGAAGAGTTGCCCCAAGCTACAGAACAAACTCTAAAGAATGCACAAAATACAGCGCTAGACCAAAGAACTGCTGTGCCCCTCTCCAAGTCTCCAATACATGAGCATTGAATGATTTCTGCATGATGGCCGCTCCGTTGAAGGAGAGGGAAGGCTTACAGTTGGAAGCAACAGCCAGCGGTGAGGGTGCGAAGAGTTCTTTGGTACAAGGATGAACAAGGGACCTGCCCTCCCATAGCTCCTTGGCTGGAAGAACTGGGATTTCCAGTTATGGATAGTGGCATCTTAATCTCCTGCACGTCTTTCTGGATCGCCGTTTCATCTTTCATCCTTGTACACGCTCATCAAAGTGCCCAGTATTCTAATGGTTTGTGTGAGGAAAACCAAAACTGGCCTTTTCCAGCAGACGTTGTACAGTTGGTACCAGATGTGACAAATGTTATAGTGCCAGAAACTCAGAACCACCAGCAGGTGGGATGGGGGTTGTTTTACATACACTAAACTTGCTTGCCTTGCATTGTATGTTTTGGAAGTTTGAGACTAGGCTAGTTTGTGGTTTGTAGGGGAGTTAAAAGCAGGCACTCGGTTAATCCAGGTACATGTCTCTCGTAACAAACTTACTCCGCTGCCATCCTATACCCCATTTGCCCTTAAGGTCTTATTTCCTTATGTCCACGTTCTTTTGCAGTCTAGGAACAAAACTGTCATGCTAGAACCAATATCTGCTGGCACCGATGAGAGGCTTGGCGTGAACAAGGTAGGAGGAACTATGTCCATTATAGCAGCTTTCAGCCATGTTTAACCCAAATCAGGTTGTAGTTCCTCCTGTCTACAATTAAATCTTGGAAATTGCAATTGTTCCCATCTCATTTATTCTGATGTTATTAGGCCTCTCCTCTCAGCTTCATTTAACATTGCTACAAGATTCCGCAGTGCTTTGCCATGGCAGAAAAAATGGAAGGAACGGAGAAGACTTCACATCTATCATGGGAAGATGTGAGGGCAACACACCAAGCTTGGTGTTTCTGTTCAAACTCATTGTGAAGATGCTTAACCCCGTAGCCTTGTCTCACAAACCAGGATTTGCAGCCTTCTTAAAGGAAACACACCTTTACTCTAATCCATTGGCTTTCAAGGAGGCTCTAGGAAATAGTTTTTACAATATGAATTGCTTAACTTGTTATAGCTCCTTACATCCGAAGCACTAGCACATAGACGAAAGGGTACGTACATATTTCTCCACACTGATAGCCTGCAACTAAACACTGTGTTAAATATAGTTACATACTATGAAAAAAAAATGCAGCTGTTTCATAGAATATTCGGTACTTTCACCACTAGCCTTTTTTTCAGACGCTGGAAGAAAAAAAATATGTGGTGCTCTGCTAATCTGTGTTATATTCCCCAGAGGATTGGAAAAGTTATACAGCTTTCAGTTGAGAGGTTCCCAGCCAAATGTGGAAAGTTCAGGATCCCATCATCTGAAGGCATCCTTTGAGGAAGACTGAAAAGGCTTTTGCTTCCGGCTATCGGTGCATTTGGATTGAGAGAACAAGGAAGAATTATGAACCACACCACAGTTCAGATAATGGAGGATATATGCAGACACAGAGTTCTAACAACAGTGTCTACTAGTGTAACGCCACATACACATGAACCTGTTTCAACACAGATAACGTTTTGGCATAATGGCTCAATTACCAATCATCCTCAACCACAAGAGAGGCTCAGTAGGAGTTGAGCTCCTTGTACTGTACTTGCGTATCTGCCATCTATTACCAGATGATTATTGCATGCATCTTTTAAAAATATTCTAGCACAAATAGCCAACTTATTTACATTAAGGTCCTTATTTTAAAGCAAAGAATCACAGAATTTTATTTTAACTTTCAAACTATGTTTGAGTGACTGTGCTCGGATTTGGAAAATTGGCACACAAGATATATTTTTTATCGAGAGCTGTGCTGTTGTATTTTTCCTAATTTGTTTTAATTTTCAAAACATTTTATCAAGCATGTAAGCTATATGAAATATTTTGTAATTAAATGAAAGGAGGAGATGACAAAAATAATTAAAAATAAGCATTTTAATTCACATTGATGTTGGCATACAATTGTTTATTACCTTTATGGCATTTTTTTTTTTTTACAAATATATACCGCTGTAGAAACCATTCATCACTTAAAGCAAGTAATGTTTAATTTGTGTAGCATTTCACTAGATGTATTTCTATTAGAGTAATGAATGTTTTACCATCTTCCATATGGTCTTTCTCAATGCCACACTCAAGTTACCTTAATGATACATAACTGTGTCCTAAAATATCTGTCTCGTGAAATGCTCTACAAAATTAGCATTGCTTTCCTGCATAGTTATCTAATGAAAGAAAAATGAGAACAGTTTTTATTTATACAATTCTAAACTATGAAAGCTACAAGAAGCAATTACATCCATTTTGTAATGTTCTCAGAGATAAAACAGATTCACGAGTATCAGGCATAACCCGTAACTTGCCACTTTAGAAGCAAAAAAGATATAAATTCTGTCACCGGAGAATAACATCAGAGTTAGTATTTGTCTTCATTTGTTGCAGGCTTTCTACTGACATATCTCATTCTCACTGCAACAAACCAGACTGGAATTGTACCCATAAATGAAATGAAATGTATTCTTAACTGCATTAAAAACCACTATGTGGTCCTAGCTACATGCAACTGTTTTATGGATTTACTCTCTACAAACTCCTGGAATTCTAAGGCACAAGAAAATTGTGTAACATGTCACATTTAGACAGAGAATATACTTCTCTGTCTAAAGGGTAAGTCTCTTAAGGGAGCAAAATGAATACAATAATTTGAACAATTCTTGGACCAGCTCTAAGGCACGCAGGCTACAGACCCTAACTTCAAAAATGGATATGCTCCTTAAAATACCTGCAAATCCCTTATCACAGATAAAATTACAGGTTTTGCATGCCAGGGCTCACTAGCTTTAGGAACTGTGCTTTCCATATGTCAACTTTTAAAGACTAAATTTCTTTGCATTGTATTTACAATCAACTGTAAAAAAAAAAAAAACCAGCTTCCCCATACTTAAAAACAACTCTTTATCTTTGTGACATACAAGACAAGCTGTAATGGTTGCCAGTTTGTTTTAACAAGTTACAAAGCAAAAACATACAAACAAGTTTGCATTTACAGCTGAGTCCCACTTATAGTGTATGGAAATAGTCGCATTATGTCTTATGGCATTGTCATTCTGCCATCCTTAAAAGAAGCAGGCGGCACATCTTTGTTATCAGAAATCAAAGCCATCTTTGATCGAGACATCCAAACCACCTTAGATGAAAAGGTGATGGCTTCCTTTTTTTTTTCTGTATATAAAATTGAAACAACATATCTATCTTTGGAAAAACAGAATTAAAAAAAACCCAAACAGCTTAACCATAACAAAAGTGTCTAGGTAATTCAACCTGAGATCATAGAATCTTTGGGAAGGTTATTGCTTCTCTGCCTTGCTGAAAACCCAGCGTGCCCATCCCAGTAATGCTCTTGAGATCCTAGAGATCAAAAAGAAGAAACGTGAAAGCATCAGACCTGCAGGGTAAGCAAATATTCAAATGTGCTGGGTCTTGGGAGCAAAAATATGGGGTTATTAGCAAGATTTTAAGGAAAGCGGCAGTCGCTGCACACATTGTTCTCCATTAATATATGGTTGTTCTGGCCCAGCACATAATAACGTAGACCCTTCCCCCATGATATGTGTGACTAGCCAAGAAAGAGGCTAACCTTACAGACTGCACTTGAGAGCGGAGGTCTGGTGTCGGTGCGTTGCGTTTAAGATGAACACCGTTTCCTTTCCCATTCTCCTAAGAGCGAAAGAGGGGGGGGAGGGAGGGAGGGAGGGGGGAGAGGGGGGGGAGGGAGAGAGAGAGAGAGAGAGAGAGAGAGAAGCAAAGTGAATCCTTGTTTTTTAAAATTCTGCTCATATTGAAATTGATATTTTGGAACAATTTGAGGATGAGAGAAGGTGTTGAGTGAGAAATCAACAATATGGTTGCTGGGCTTTAAGTGCCACCCAAATTACAAGCAGTCCTTGACTTACAACAGCTCATTTCGGGACCGTTCATCATTACAACAGCACTGGGAAAAAAAGGGACAACCATTTTTCACACTTATGACCATTGCAGCATCCCTGTCAAAATTCGGACGCTTGGCAACTGGCTCCTATTAATGACAGCTGCAATGTCCCGGGGTCATGTGATCTCCTTTTGCAAGCTTCTGACAAGCCAAGTCAACGGGGAAGCTGGATTCACTTAACAATTGCAGTGATTCACTTAACGAATGTCTCAGCCACATAAACCTTGGGCTCAATTGTGGTCCTAAGTTCCACAAATGGGAAAAACCTCATGTTAAATGCTGCCACTTTATGGTTTCTCACTAGATAGAATTACAGATTGTCCTAACTCACTACAGTGGTATAGTAACTGTTTGAACTAATGACACACACATTCCCCCAGCCCCCCAAAAAGGTAAATACAATCTTATTCTGAAGTTCTGACAACTACCTGCTAGTTATTTGGCAACCAGCCAGCATTTATGGCTGTTTGCAGGTGTCTGTGGTCACAGGACTCCGGTTTATGATGTTTTTGCCGAAAAACCAGGGTTTATTTCCGATTCCTGGCAAAAATCCCTCCTTAGTACACAATGAATTTACCTGAAGGACCCACCTTGAAAAAGTGATAAAATCTAGTCGGTCATTTGACAGGCTCAATTATGGCAAAGTCAAGGATTACCTGCATCGGCGATGTTTGACTGATTGAATATTACATTTATACTGGCAACCAAAACATATATACAAAACAAGCCCGAGAGAAAAGACAGGAATTTCCTTTGCAAAGAATCACTAATTCACTCTGACTCTGGTCACGAAACAAAGCTATAGAGAGGTTTATTATTATTTTCCTTCACTCAGATGGCAGATTTACCTTTTGTTGAACTCTAATTTGCTTTGATTTCCTCCTGGTGACCCTTCCTATTGGTTCCTCCTTGCTTCTTTCTTCTAGAGATCTCTCTCTACAACTGCCACGGGCGAATACATGGGATTGCTCATCCTGAATCTCCTCCAGCCGCCTTTTCTTGGGGGTGCTTTCAAATTTCAAGGGAAGGTGCTGATTTACACGTCTCTTATTTGGAGTACAAGTTTTTCTAACGGTCTCAGTAGAGCAATGCCCTACGCCGGCTTCCAGATTGTTACTACTACAAGTTGGAGTAGAAGTCGCAGAAGGTTCTCCTTCATATGGCACCTGTTTCCTTTGAGCTGACACGTATTTCTCAGTCTCAAAGTATTTCCACCTAGCTGTCATCCCTTTAGCTCCATGGGCAAGGGATAGACAATCCTTCCTATTTTCAGACACCGGCTCCAAGGAGAAGTCGCCCTCTTTGGAATGATGAACAGGAGAAAAAGGAAGGTAGGAGTTATTTAATGGCTGGCCACAAGGAAGGCTGTCTGCAAGTTTGCTGGCCTGGCCTGATGCGGTTGACCTAACCAAGTTGGGTTTCTGTTTGGCCGTTTCGATGAGAGATTCACTGTTCTGAAAATGAAACAGCGATGGGAACTTCGGTGGTGCAGCGTGCTTAGAGCTACAGTGAGGTGTATTATCACAGGGCTCCGGGAGACGTGAAGTGTTAGTGTTGGATTCTGGCATTGCTTCTTCAGCAGGACTGGCCAAAAGCATTTGCTGCACCCGGGGAAGGCCATGAGATGTGCTAGAAGCATCTGTCAAAGTGCAAAAAAGGGGGGGAAAAAGTTCAGCTGTTTTTAAGTCTACGGAGATTCTCAGTCATCCAGGTCATGGTTGAGTGGTTTATTTTTTTTGAGCCATGTATTAGCACGTTGCTAGAAAAGGGGTAGCATGTTGAAAGGAATAGTAAGAGCCAATGACCCCTATCAAACACTTGATTTAACATGATTCAATGGGGATGCAGAAACCAGTATAGGTAGCTTTTGATTTCACTCACCACTGGAGGTGCTCAAGGCTATTCCAGCAACTGCATCCCAGGGATTTTCTAAAGAACCATCCAAACTTGCAGAATCTGCTGCATAAATAAAAGCAAATTAACATCTTCCTCTCAACATTCCTTAAAAAGCCGGAGCAGGTTAGAACAACTCATAAAGAGCAGCAATATTCAAACAGTGCAAAGGATTGTAGGAATCCATTCTGACCCAGTATGTCAAACAAACGGACCTGCGTTCAGGATGAAGAACTCAAGAAATAGGGAGTAAATTCACCTAAGTTCATTCAAAATTTGATTTAGGAGGAAGGTCTTCTGAACAGACTTCATAAACAGTGTTAGGTGTTGAAAGTGGAGTTGCTGGTCTCTATTAAAACATCCAGATTCACAAGCCCAATATTGTTGCTCTTATGTATTTGATATCCAGCTAAAGAGAATTCTTAATACTCCCTTCCTCCTCCCTATTTTCCCCATAACAACAGCCCTGGGAGATAGTTGGGCTAAGGAAGACTGAATGGCCCAAAGTCACCCAGTGGCTTTGATGTCTAAGATGGGACTAGAACTCACGCTCTCCTGGTTTCTGGCTTGGTGCCTTAACCGCTAGACCAAACTGACTTATTATACTGTCTCCTTATACTCTTTATATCTCTTAATTATACTTTATACTTTATGCTGCCCATTAGGGTCCCAGAGAAGAGACAGAAGCAGGTGTTACTTTATGTCATGGCCCCTACATTCAAAGTTTTACATTAGGTCACTGCTACTTCCTTTGGAAGAGGAGAGAGTCAACCTGGTTGAATGGTGCCTCCTGGCGGACAATGCAACTAAAAACACAAGATACACACGGTAAAAACAGAGGCAGGTGGAAATCATGTGATATTCTGTACGTGCGGGCATGACAAAATGTAATATTTGAGCAACTCTGTCCTTAAAGATTGAAGGGAGCTGGCCTATATATACCATTTTGCAACTATCCATATCATCTTTTTCCTGGGAGATGTAATAGTGCAGACTTTGTGAGAGTTTAAGACTATGTTTTATTGTTGGTTCTAAAGATCATCTTGAATGGATGCCAATGAATATGTATTTATGTACGTATGTATGTATGTGTGTATACACACACACACACATACTTCAGTAAAGGGATGTAAATATCTCTCTTCACTGGATTAAATAAATCAATAACAAAAGTTAAATGAATAAGAAACAAAAGAATTGAAAAAAACCCAAAAGATCAGAAAAAAGCAAGATAAAAGTGCAAAAAAAGAGAAGATGAGAACAGAAACAGAATGACTTTCCTTGGCACAGATATGAATAAAAAAGTAATCAAACACGAATGATAATTACAAAATATTCATTGGCTAGAAACTTTTCTGAATGTTCATTCCTGAATCTTTGGGTAATATTCCCTTTTGTAAAAAAGGAACTTTAAAATGCACCCTTCACCTGCTTGTTCACGAGAGACAACCAATGGTACTCACCACTGAAAAAGGAGACAGTACTACGATCATCTTCTTCTTGAACATCTTCACCTTCTTCAGGAGCTTGAGGGGTATCTGAGAAAAATTAGAGCTTAACTATCAGCATCTACTCACTCCCAAAGGGTATCATTTTAGATCAATCCACACAAGTAAGCTGAAGGACTTAATTTGTGGCTTTGCAACAGCCAATGTTGGAATCCAAAGTAGGTAATGAGACATACTCTGCAGGTTCTTCAGGAACAAATTAAGGGAATGCAATATAGCTTAACTTATCAAACTGTGGCATGAGAATTGCTGTTGTAAGCCTATACATTTACGATAGCGACCCTACCCAACAGTGATTTAAGGAAGCTACTTAAATTGCTAGTAGCCATTGCTTTCCAATTCTCTTTACTTTTTATTCTTGATTTTTTCAAAAGAAAAATTATCCACGAGATAGTCCTGTAACTGAATCTGTAAGATATATGTATCTCTTGACGATAAGATTGCAGGATGTGCCTCAATAAAAACTACAAAAATCTTGTGAACTTAAAACTTAGCCCATTTGAGAAGTCATGAATGAAGTTATGATAAATAAGAAAATACCTGAAACATGGTCAGAAGCTTATATTACACTTATTCCAAAAGAAGGGGTTGACCCATTACAAATTAAGAATTTCCTATTTCCTAATTGAATGCAGACTATAAAATCTTTGCTTCAATCTTGGCAGAAAGGCTTAAAAAATACCTAAATAACTTTATCCACTCTGATCAGAATGGATTTTTACCAAAGAGACAGATTAAAGACAATATGAGGGTAATCCTGGACACAATGGAATATTATGAGGCACACCTGGAAAAACAAATGGCTTTGATATTCTTAGATGCCCAAAAGGCATTTGATAATGTGAACTGGAGATTTATGTTATTATTATTGGAACAGATGGGCTTTGCTAGAAAATTTATTCAAGCAATAGAAGCCGTATATTATAAGCAAACAGCAAAAGTAATGATAGATGGAGAATTCACAGACTCTATCAATATTTAAAAAAGGTACAAGACAAGGATGCCCATTATCTCCTTTGTTATTTGTATTGACCTTGGAAGTCTTAAATAGAAATATTAGAGAGGATATAAACATAAAAGGAATGAAAGTCAAAAAGGAGGAATTCAAATTGCAAGCTTTTGCGGATGACTTGGTCTTTATTTTGGAAGACCCTTTAGAGACAGCTTTAAAACTATTGGAAAAGATAGAGACGTATGGTGAGATGGCTGGTTTAAAAATAAATAAAGACAAAACAAAGATTCTGACAAAGAACATGTTATTAAGACAAAGAGAAGAGCTGGCAGATTTATTGAAAATTCAAGTTACGAACAAAGTTAAATATTTGGGGATATATTTGACGTCAAGATGTTCTACATTGAAAGAGAATAATTATATTAAGCTTAAACAGCAAATAGCATCCGACCTGAAAAAATGGGAAAACCTACAATTGTCATTGATAGGTACAATTTCAACAATCAAGATGAATATTTTACCCAGAATTTTATATTTGTTCCAAACAATACCAATTAGGTTAAGTAAGGATTACTTCGAAGAGTTAAATAAAATTGTGTTGAAGTATATATGGCAAGGCAAGAAAGCGAGAATAAAATTAAAACTTTTACAGGATGCTAGAATTAGAGGAGGATTTGGCCTTCCTAATTGGGAGTTGTATTATCAAGCTGCAAACTTAATGTGGGTTAAAGAATGGATAACGTTAAGAAAGACTAGATTGTTGACATTAGAAGGTTATGATTTATTATTGGGTTGGCATGCTTTTTTATGGTATAAGGGAACTAAATCACATAGTTATTTTAGAAGGCATTATATATGGGAATCGTTATGGTTGAATTGGGAGAAAATTAAGAAACAATGTTATTTGAAAATTCCAGTTTGGTTATCAACTATTGAAGCTTTTTCGTATCCTATAATTTATAAGAAGGAACAGTCAGTTAGATATGGGGAAATATTGGATGAAAAGGGTGAACTTAAAACCATGCAAAATTTAGAAGAACAAGGTATAAAGATGAATTGGTTTTCATATACTCAAATACATGCAAGGTATCTTAAAGATTCTAAAATAGAAGGATTTTATGATAAATTGACTGGTTTAGATAGGATTTTGACAGGTACTGATGAAAAAGTGATTAAAAAACTATATAGTTATTTGTTGGAAATTAAATTAGAGGAAGAACAAGTTAAAGAAACAATGATTGCTTGGGGGAAGAATTTTGGATATGGGATTGATTTAGAGAAATGGCAAAAATTGTGGTCACAAAATTATAAAATGACAATGTCAACAGCATATAAAGAAAATTTGTATAAGATGTTTTACAGGTGGCACTTTCCCCCGACAAGAATAGCAAGAATGTTCAAGAATAAATTTGAAAAGTGCTGGAAATGTCATCAGATACCTGGCTCATATTACCATATGTGGTGGATTTGTGAGGAAGCCAGGAAATATTGGACTAGAATTCGCATATGGCTGGAAAAAATGACAAAGAAACACATAGATTTGAAACCAGAGATTTTTTTGTTGGGAATCGTACCTGATATATATAATAAAAATTTAAAGTATTTGATTGTAAATGTATTAACAGCAGCTAGAATTGTATTTGCTAAACATTGGAAGAGTGAGAACATACCATTAGAGGAAGAAATTATTAAGAAAATATTGGAATGTGCTGAAATGAGTAGATTGACATTTGAAATTAGAGAACAAGAAGATAAACAATTTTATGAAGTTTGGGATCTTTTTTATCAATGGTTAGATAATACAATATAATAATAGAAGATTTAGAAATTTAGGAAATAATGAATATATAATTTTTTCTTGATTTTGATAATTTTTGAGAATATTTTATTAAGATAGATTTGGTATGATTCTATGATTTGTTATAAAATAATTTAACTTAATTATAGTTATCTCGCTTAAGTATGAATTAGTAAAATTATAGTCAAATGATTGTTTAATAATGATATTGGGATATTTTATTGATGATTGATAATGTGAGTTATTATGTAATATAATTATTTTGATGACTATGAAATGGATGCACAAAAGGGAGTGGTAAACCAACCGATACACTGTAAATTTATGAAGAATTATCTTTTTATGCTATGTTTTATGTCTTACATGTTTTTGTCTGTCGTTAAAATCAATAAAACTTTTACCAAAAAAAAAAAAAAAAACTTAGCCCATTTGTCTGCCCGTCCTATGTAAGCTGGAACACAGGTACAAGCAAAATTTCAGCTTCAATTTCACGTATGAGTTATGCCATTCCTTGACAACTCCATTACAATTATCACATTTAACTACAATGCCCTTGACTTATGACCACAATTGAGTTCAAAATATATGTTGTTAAGTGAGATATTTGGTGAGTGAGTTTTGCCCTATTTTACGACCTTATCTTGCCACATTTGTTAAACGAATCACTGCAGCTGATACATTAGTAACAAGGTTGCTAAGTGAATCTGATTTCCCCATTGATTTTGCTCATCAAAAGGCTGCAACCTTGGGACATAGCAACAGTCATAAGTACAAACCAATTGCCAAGCATCTGAATTTTGACCACGTGATCATGTGACTGCTGCAAAGGTCATAAGTGTGAAAAAGCAGTCGTAAGTCATTTTCTGCAGTGCTGTTCTAACTTTCAACAATCAATCAACGACTACCTGTAGTTAGAAATCAGGAATACTGCTTTATTGGGGGAGGAGGGGAAGAGAGAGAGAAGAAACATCCAAGCCAACCCATTTTCATTCATAAATCTGGCCCCTGATTCTGGCACTCACTTGATATGTAGGACTGGGAAAGGGCTGCCTCATTTTCTGCACTGATCACCAGGTATTCAGCTGGAACTGTGAAGATATCTTCGTGCATCTGAAATCAAAACTTTTCATCTGTTCCTGCTTTATACAATATATAAGCATTCTCAGCTGCTCTTTCACAGCCGAGTGCCAAGTTCTTCCAATTTCCCTCACTTTCATTCTTAACCTAGGAATCAAGTAACTCTGAAAATAGTTCTTAAAAAAATAGTCCATCGTTTGAGAAGTCAAAAGCCTCAATTCAGGGAGTCTCAAGTTAAGACCATCATTGCAACTGGAGCTTCCATCGCAAAGCGATATGGTTAAATGAAACATGTCTGATTTTATGACTTGTTTGGCCACGGTCATTAAGCGAATCCCTCAGTTGTTAGGAGAATCCAGCTCTCCCCATTGGCTTTGTGTCATGCCCGTCGGAATCTGAATCGGAGGGGGAAGCCGAACAGCTGACAGGGAGTGGGAGTGTGGCCCCGTTGGCTGTGGAAAAAACGGGAAGGGCACAGTCTGGCTGGGCAGAGTAGGGGAGAGGTAGAGCAAGGAAGAGGGAATTTGGAAGAAGACCCAGGCCCACCCCCTCTTCATCCTAGGGCACACAGGAACGGAGAAGGGAGCAACGTGAGTTGCATAACTTACAGGGGAGGAAAGGGCCCTGATTCCCTTCATTAATTGCAGTGTACACAGTGTATAAAAGAGGAAGCTGCGCACAGCAAGTTATTGGGAGCAAATCGTAAATTTATCTGGTCTTGTCGTGGCTTATCTGTGCTCCTGGTGTCTTCCCAATTGTGTGAGTTTTGCCATGCTTTCAAGTCTGAAATTCCTTCTCCTGTCCTGTCAAGCTAATTACTTCAGTTTGGTTTTTTTGGATTTTTCGTTACAGTTTGTATGTACCTTGTTTTGGACTGAATTTTCTACAGTTAAAGACTGTTCCTGGGAGAGTTTCTCTCCAGCCAAAGGCAACCTGGACATTGGGGGCAAAATTAGAGATAATAAAGGGACTCTTATTGCTTATATGACTGTGTTGCCTTTGTGCCATCACACTTTGCTTGTCAGAAGTCCCTTTGAAAGATTGCAAATGGTGATCACTTGACCCACTGCAACTGTCATAAGTACATGCCAGTTGCCCAGTCTCTAAATATTGATCATGTGACCACAGTAATTCCTGTAGTGAGGAATACATGAAAAAATAAATAAAAAATGCTAACAGTTTTCCTTTTTTATGTTTCCTAATTTTCCATTATCTATTCCTTCACCAGAGATATTTATCGAATTACCTTCATCCCCTCCACTATAATTTCAATTGCAATGTCATAACCAGGGCACAGAAAATAAATACAAACCTTATTTTGCTTTCGTTCCAGTTGCCACTTAGTTTCAGGATACACAGCCAGTTGCTCAGAGTCCAACGGTTTGCTGGTGCCTAGTAAGTTGAGGCAATCCTTAGCAGTTTGTTTCAAAGTGTTCAGGGGATCCTGGTTGACTTCTTTCAATATTTGGGAAACTGCCTGGGATTCTTGTCCTGAATATTAAAAAAAAAGCACATTGTAAATAGACAATCGGCTTAAAAGCAATACCCTATAACATTTTGCTTTAAGACTGAATGATGTAGAACTAGCAATTTTTTTTAATCAGCTGTCATATTCAGAAATACATTGGCATCATTCTGGCCTGAAGGTAAACATCTTTTGAATCTATCTCACAAGGTGAAAAGGTTACGTTATGAAAAAAAATACAATTTAGGAAGGACTTGGGTTATAAATGTTTAGCCTTTAGGTGGCCTGAATGAATTCTCTATTGGGGAGTATAAAACTCAAATAAGATTTGTTCCATAATGAAATATAAGACAGAAAGTCAGAGGAACCCATTTAAAACTGACCCCACTTTTCACTAAACTTCATTTAGAAGGCCGCCAACATTTAATCTAGCATACCTGAGTTGAACCATGTCTCCCTGGCAAAACATTTTCTGAAATATACAACCAAACAGAATTAAGAGTTAAGCATGACAGTAACTTCTCAGGCCCTTTCCCTATTTTATTTACATCCTGAAATGCTCTATACAGAGTTATTTTTTGCTTTCTTCTATCCCAATCTCAATCTCCAAGCTTCTTCTATCCCAATCTCAACCTTCCAAGAAGGTAACTTTTGGCATGTCTCCTCAATGCAGCTCATCGGGATGGGTATCCATCATCACTTCGTATAAGGACAAACAGATAAAAATGGTTAAATGGAGGAGAGACATGAAGGAACTGAGGTCAAGAGGACCAATTCTGAACATCAGTGTACATTTCAGCTGCCAACACAAGCTATCAATTAGCTGATTTTGTACTTTGCTTTAAGCCATAGGCAGCCAACCTTTTGGCTTGTGGGCCAAACTGAGTGAAGAGGAATTGTTTTGGGCTGCATATAAAATATATAATATAGTTTAGGTACATAAATAACAATCTGCCTTTATTTTTAAATATTTTTGTTCTATCTTGTGGAACATTACTCGCTGTCCAGGGCCACATATGGACTGTGGCTTGCAATTTGGATATGCCTATTTTAAACTACTTTTAAACAAAGTTCTTACCTAATAAATGACATTTGGCTGTGGTTTTACACTAAATTATGCTATAAAAACCAATGTAGATGTGTATATAATAAGGTATATAAGATATATGTGTTTGTCGTTGCCAAAACACTGCAACAAATATACATAAGATTTGTATTTTTTGAAAACTGCAATCAAAACAATTTTTTTAAAAAACACACAATTTACTAATTATAGCCAGGTGTTTCCTAGAACTAAGTCACATTTTGACTTGAACATTGTGCTAGATGGAAAAAAAGGGAAAAATCCTGTATCTTCCTTTTTAATCAAAATGAGAACAGCATTACAAACAGCCATTATGAGTGCTAGATCATGATGTATTACTAATTTGTCATGAGAACGGAATTAAAGTTTTTGGTGGGTCAGCTAATGCTGCATTTCTTGGGGAAATGGAAAGTGGTTTAACAAATCTGTAATCAAAGACTATCCTGCTTATTACTGACTTATTCATTAATTATCCATTAATCATTATTAATACACAATAAGAGAATGTCCTACTGCTTTTCAAGCATGAAAAGGCAGGCTGCCATTCACATAATGCATAATGAGGTCAAATACAATAAAAAGTTAGTCCTTGGATTGTGTGTTGAACCTAGAATTTTCCATGATACATAGAAAGATTTTATAATGTTGCTATGAACAGATCTGAATTTCAAACTGCTAGTTTTAAGATCGCAACAGAAACAAACAGCTGGCCCACATACTTACTGCCATAGGTCCTTTATCTTTTGTATGACTGACAGCTCCTGATTGCTATACAAAAAGACATTTAACATCCTCAGTTTTTTTTAAATCACAATATAAAAACTCATATAATAAAACCACATCCAATCAGTAGGTCAGTGAAACAGAAGCTGATTGTTGACATATGTAGAATCCCAAACATCTCATCAATTTGGTTTGTACCAAGACAAATTCCTTGTGTCTCCAATCACACTTGGCCAATAAAGAATTCTATTCTATTCTAAACATTTTTATAACATAAATATTATTATAAACCAGTTTATGACATAATACCAAATGTCATAAAACATTTCCTGTGCCAATATTTGACTGGGCTATACACTTCAACATGAGGTATCTCTGAATGTATCCCAGCTTTTCCAGTGAAAGTAATACATCAAAAGCTCTACCATTGTTTTGAGGAATCTGGTAAAGAAATATCTCTGAAACTACTACTAGAAATATCTCTGAAACTGGGTTGTTCAGTGTCACTATAAAGATCAACTGAATCAGAAAATAACAAAAAAAATAGTTCTCTTGGGGTCTCGTTCTTCCATTTTAATATCTAGGTAAAGGTGATAGTCAATTCCCTCTCAAGTTCAAGTCAGTTGCTGGTGACCATGGACGCATTTATGTTGTGGAAAACAGAAGTGCTGTCTTCTGGCAGAACATGTTTCCAACCTCTAATCAACAGCCTTGTGACCTGTGTGTGATCTTTCATCCAAATATCAAGTCTAACCATACTTAGCTTTTTGAAAATCAAAAGGTCAGTTAGGTGCAGCTGTAATGTTTAATCCTTCCTCTTTCCAAAACTTGACTATTTTTAAATTTGTAAGCCTATTCAACTCTACAGCAAGAGTTGGAACAGTCAACAACAGACAACAGCAGCTATTGGAGTACAGTTGAGCGTTTATAAAGAATACATTCTGTTAAATTTCCAAACCCTGATTAAAATAGGATGCCTGTTGGATGGGATGCAGAAAATTCTGCAATCTTAAGGATTATAGCTTAGGCCCCCATCTTCCCAACTACACCCCAATGATCAGTGTTCTTGTGGGTCTCACCAGTTTTGCAGATTCTTCCCCTCCCTCTTTATGGGCATGACTTGGAAACACTCAAGGATGAGATAAAATCGACAATCTTCCTGAAAAGAGTGAAAAACAAGCACAATGAATGATGCTCAAGGAGAAATCTCACACTGAACGTGATCTCAATGATGGAGAGAAAGCAGCATGGCCTGTGATTAAAAATCATCAAAGCAAGGCTTCTCCAGCCGAGGTGCCCTCCACCAGATGTGTGGAATTCAAATCCAGGATATATTGATGGTTAAAAGGGTGGAATTTGAACTCAGGGAGACCCCAGTTCAAATCCCCACTTGGATACAAAGCTACCTGGGTGACTTTGGGCCAGTCCCTGCTTCTCAGCCCAAACTAATTTTACCCAAGGAGGTGGGCAAGGATCCAATTAGGAGACCTTTCAAACAGAAATGAAGATATAAGTGTCCTAAAGCAGAAGCAACTATGGCAACTTGAGGATCTCTGGACCTCAACTCTTAGAATTCCTGAGTCAGACCTGGAGAACTGGAAGAATTCTTCAAGAAGTGGAAGGTGCCCAAATTAAATACTTTAAACTTATTATGCCGGCCCCCTCCACCTCCCAAAAATGAACCTAAAGCTGCAAAAGGCAAGGGGCTTCTCTCTCCGTTGCCTTCCATCAGTGAAAGAAGCAAGGAAAAAAAAAATCAACCGGAGACTTTTGGATGCTTGGAAAAGCATCCCTCAAATGATGCAACCTATCCCCACATTTAGGGGCTCCCCCTGCCCAATGAAGCCCCTTCCTCTCTCTGGCACTAATAATAATAATAATAATAATACAAGGCCCCATGAGCCTCGTTGTGGCTTCTGAAAGGCTTAAGAGGGTTTGCTGAATATCCAGTTTTCCTCGGAGGGAAAAACGGTCTCCTCCGAAACTCACACAAACCCCACTGGAAGAAAAACAGCAGGGGGTTTGTGTGGGTCCGCCTTGTCCTCCCTGAAGGAGGAAAATTTTCAGGGCTTTTTATGGCTGCTAAGTGGGATTTAATGGCGGCCGGCTCCCTCAGGGAGGCTTCAAAAAGGCCACAAAAAGCTACATTTCAGGCGAAAATCTACTGGTGGGTTAAACATCGGAGACCAAAGATTGCATGTTTAAGGATACATATATTCCGCCTGGCAATAGGCCTACTTTGAGGGAGTAAAGTCAGAAAGGGTGGATTTCTCCCCCTCACGCCAAACACAGGAGATGAATTATTGTATCCGTTTTAATTAAAGAATAAAGTGACCCTCGACTTGTTGCAGGAATGGCTGTAGGGCATGGAGTAGCTGTCAAGATTCAAAAATAGGGCAAACTGCCAATGAAATCAAGAAGAAAAAAAAAGGAGCCTCAAATAATTTGGTCAAAGATGGGAGACATTTTACAGGCTTGCCATATGCTGAATAAATAACATTTTACAGGCGATCCCCATCACACTGTAAGATAGGCATCAAATAAATTTAACGAACAACCAAATAAATATAAATATTGCGGTAGGCAGGAGAAAATTTTCATACAGGGAGTCCTCGTTTTAACGATTGCCTCCCTTAGTGACCGTATCTGAAATGTGAATAAATCTAAACGGCAGCTGTAAATAAATATATAAATAAATGTGTGAATACATTTAAAGGATAGCTTTCTGTCCATATAAAGGATTGTTTTACACACACACACATGTTCACTATTAAGTGAAAGGCACAAAAATCAGAAAATCATAAAAATGCCCTCAATATTGATAGAAAATGAGCTTGCAAAAAGGGTCACAGGGTTTGGACCAAGCTAATATCAAGTGGCATATAAATTTAATAAAAAAGCAAACCTATTTTTTCCTCTCATGAAACTCCTTCAGGTCTGACCCTTTTTCTTTCTTTCTTTTTAAAAGTCTGATTACCAACAAGTAAGCCACTCTTTTGGAAGTGACTTCCAAAAGTTGATAGGGAATTTTAATTTGTACCGTGATAGAAAGGGAGAAGTTGAAATTCAACACAACTGCAGAGTAATCATTACAATTGAATGCTTCTTAAATTTAAATTATGTGCCACTCCAATGCCAAGTATTATCAGTGCAGGAAAAGCGTTTTAACACTTTTTATACACCTCTGTGGCTTATTAAAAAAAAAAAGTTTGAGTTAGTAAACTGTATGATTTCAGCCATTATCCGTCCTTAATTACAATATGCTGCAGTAAACTCATCTTGAAATCCTGTTTCCTATATAGGCATTTTAATGAGGACAATAGTCCTCAATTTACAACCAATTCATTAGTGACTGTTTGAAACTACAATGGCTCTGAAAAAGGTGACTGGTTACCAGTCCTTGTGTTACAATAGCATTCCCACAGTTACGTGATCAAAATTCAGGTGGCTTGGCAATTGGCTTGTATTTATAATAGACACAGCATCTTTGAATTCACATTATCACCACATGGGAGCTGCCCAGCCAACTTCTGACAAGTAAAGTCAATAGAGGATGTTGGATTCACTTAATGACTCATGATTCACTTAACAACAGTGGCAAAGTAATCTTAAAATTGGGCACGGCTCATTTAACAACTTACTTGGCAACATAAATTCTGATCCCAATTGTGATCCTAAAGACTAGGACTACGTGTTATTATTTTATTATTGTTATTTTTTATCATTTGTATTTCTTTTATATTGTGCTTTTATGTCCCGAAAGCTGCCTTGATTCTCCATGTGCGAGTAGGCGGCAATATCAATTTTTTAAATAAATAAATAAATTTCATGTCATATCCTCGGAGGGTCAAACTACATTATCAGTATGTGCTCCTCCAAAGAAAACACTACAACAAGAGCATTTAGTGCATCTTACCATTTCAGTTGCTCTTTTAAAATTGACTCTATAATTCTGCAAGACGATGAACTGGCCAATAATTCCAGACAATCCAGACCGAGCCATAGACCTGGGAAAATAAAAAGGAAGAAATGTATCAGCAAATCTTAAAGCATCACATTGTCTCTTACAGCTAAGGGTGATATTTTTCCATATTGATCTGCAAAATTTAAAAAGATCCACAAGCTTCTTTAGAATGCTGGGAATCTTTTTTTATCAATAAAGTCAACATTTATTCTAACTTTCTATGCCAGCACATATAATAAGGGATTATAGTTCTCCTGTAAATTGTTTTGACCATCTAGTAGAATAGATTTTCCCAAGAAAACATTACTTTGAAACCACATGTAAAAAGTTAAAAATATGTAACTGTTAATTCCAGAACCCAAAATACTAGTTCAAATATAGCTTCCTGATAACGATGTAACAAATTTTGAATAAGGAATTATCAAATCTCAACCAGATTGGTATAATCCCACATATTTTGTTACAGACAAACGATAAAATCCAACTGAGGAGGATTGATCTCCAATTATAATTTCTGCAGAAGCACCAAATTTCTAAATGAATACTTATAGATGATATATTACAGATAATCCTGGACTTACAACAATTAATTTAGGGACTAGCTGAAGTTACACCAGCACTGAAAAAAATGACTTAGGACTGTTTTTCACACTTGTGACCATTGCAGCATCTCCATGGTAACATGATCAAAAGTCAATGAGGGAAGCCAGATTCACTTAATGACATGATTCACTTAACTGCAGTAACTCACTTAACAACTGTGGCAAAAATGTCATAAAATGGGACAAAACTCACTTAACAAATGTCTTGTTTAGCAACGTAAAATTTGGGCTCACCTGTGGTCATAAGTTAAAGGCCACCTGTATACACATATTTATCAGACATTTTAGTGTAAACATGTAACCGAAAAAGGAAAGAGAATAAAAGGAATAAAGGAGTGGAAACAAATGAATAAATAAAGGATTTACAAATATAGATTAGAATTGTAATAGAATGTGAATGAAAGAATACATTATAATTCTGATTGCTTGAAGATCTCTATTAAGCTCTAAGCAAGCATACACTAGATGTCAAAGATAATGGTCAGCACATCATAAATCATAAAATGAAATTATGAATCACAATAAATTCTGTTCATAGTAATGCAGAGGTCTTGTAAAATTGTATAGAGTTCATGGAAGAGAAACATAAATTTTGGATTCCATAAAAATCTATATATTGAATAGTGATCCAAAATAAATTCAAAGTAAAACTTACTGTTTTGTCATTTTGCCTGCAACCATCACTTCAATATAGTGAAGCCCATCTCCAATATGTAGAATTGTTTTTGGTTCCTGCTCAGCATCTTCGTAAACCCTTGGCTCATTCAAAACCTGGGCAAAAGGCAAAAAAAATTACTCCATGACAAACATATTTGGAAACTGAGTTTATTCTGTGATTTGGGCCCATTATTTTCCATCAGTGTAAAGCAGAGATGGGTATCACAGACACTACAATATCTGCAGATAGTTCTTTTGGCTGTCTATTGGGTTCTTTCTTCCACCTGTGTCTGTCTTAGTTTAAAACAGAAAAAGAAGTAGTGGAACCTGACACAGAAGGAAAAAAAGCAGTCTTGCCATCTTTTAACAATCAGGATGCTTCACGGGGACTCCATAATAATTATTAAAAGATGAAAGCAATAGGCCGATGCAATCTGGAGTTTTGTTTAGAAAATTGCTATTATTTCACAGAAGGAACAAGGTGCTAAGCTAGAATGGAGTTCCCTGGATATCTACAGCAATGTTTTTCAACTCCAGCAACTTTAAGATGTGTGAACCAACTCCCAGAATTCCCCAGGCAGCTCTAAAAACATTGCTGTTGAGGAAGCAGCAGGAAATAAGATACCCGTTTCCTTTGGTAAACAGATACTGTATTTTGCAATTAGCCAGGCCAATGACAGCAATCATTTTATAATTTAAAAAAAAAAACACCTTTGGTATGCAAGTTTTTGTAGTTGCATGCAAGGCACTCTCAACATTCCAATGTTAAGCCTATAACTGCTCTGCACTGTGTCTAGTCCATTGCAAAGTAAAAACAAACCAAGGATATGCAGGACAGGTCTGCATTCTTAGAGTTGAGTAAGGGGGAGGGAGACAACATAAATAAATAAGTTTGAAAGTCCACCTTCAGAACATGTCCAAGCTGACCATCTGTTTTGATTACAGATTCTTTGTATTCCAACAGAAGAGTCACAATCCAAGGGTCCAAATACGATAAATTAGATCTATTGCTCCTGGCCAGGCTATATTCAGTGTCTAAGCTGGTGGGAAAAAATGTAAGCAAAGTCAAAAAACTTCTGTAAAAATGGTGAGAAGGAAGCATCAATTCAAGTCAACATCATCTGAAAGGGAGGATAGGGAAAAACACAGTACTAGCCAAAAGGATAGATCACTCTAACCAAAATAATCATGGCTTAACAATGAGATGCAAACCTATGATTGTTTCTTATTATTAATTGGGGAAATAAAAGTCAGCTTTTATTTCAGGCAATGTCCAGGACTAGTTCCTACCATTTTCTTGGCAAAAAATTTTGGGGAAGTATTTAGTTGTTGCCTTCTTCCTAGGGTTGGGAGAAAGTAACTGGCCTAAGGGCACCCATTCTGAAGCAGGACTAGAATTCACATCCTCCCAGTTTCTAGCCTGATACTTTAACCACTTCTCCAATCTGGTTCTCTACTTAGTCCACTCTACTGTATGAATCTAGTTATTTAATAAACCATGATAAACTAGGATGAGCAGTATTTAAATCCTGCCATTCTACTCAAATATCTGGCTACTTCGAGATGTTCTTCTTTTCACTCTATGGACAACCTGGAAGGTGTGTGTGTCAAGGTTTCTTGCTTGACCTACAAACCAGGCAAGGAAAAGCTTGAACTCAACCAAGATCTGAGTAGAAAGCTTGTAGAGACATGCCCAAGGGTATATGCCACATGGATGAAACTTGCTTTTTATTTATTGATTCGATTTGTCAATAGCTTACAAGATAACAGGTGTAAGTATAAACATAGTTATGAATACATGAAATTGATACATGTAAGAAAAACAAAAAGAAAAAATAGGACAGGGACGGTAGGCACGTTGGTGCGCTTGTGCACGCCCCCTCTTTAGAAACAATAAGGAGCAAAAGCGATGCTTATGACATGCTTCTGAGGTCGCACAATAAAAAACCCAATAATACACTGAGCAAAGAGACGTGTATTTTTCCTAATAAAACTTGCAACCAAGCAAGCTTGTCCCCCCAAAAAGTTACCACGCTAAACCGATCCAGGGATGCTGAAACCATTCCTGTTTAAAGGTGTGCAATCATACGCAACGCCCCCAAGACCGCAGTCTCATATCTTTTACCTCGGGGGTCCACCAGAGTCTGTCGGATGCATCGCAAAGACGGCTGGCAGCCAAACTATCCTCCGAGGCCACCCCGGGGCAGAGTCAAGCGGATCCGACTTATAATGGGTTTGGAACAACCCCAACAAAGCGACAGCGACAGCGACAGCGACGCCAGGCAAGAGCGCCAAGGCGAGGCTTGGAGACCGAAAGGCGACAACAGACGGGGGCAACGTGGAAGACCCCCTCACCCCACCCCGATCCCAGAAGTCCCGGGAATGGCGGTGGGATTCTGGGCAGTTGGGAAACCTGCGATTTCCACGGGGAGCGGCTCTTTTGCAACCTCTCCGCCGTTTTGCAAGCTCACCCGCCGGGCTGCGCGCGTCGCGGAGACTTCCTTCGGCGCAAGCAATACGGCGCCAGGCCCTGATCCATGCGGACGGCGCTTAGGCTGCCCTAGGCCGCCCTGTCCCCTTTGCTACGACTGCGAAGCCTCGTTGCCGCGTCACAAGCCTGGGCTCCTCCTCCTCCCGATGAAGCCAGGCGCTCTCGGGAGGAGAAGGCGAGGCAAAGGCGGTCGCAGCGCTTTGCGCGCCTCTCGTCCCTGCTGCAAAGGGCAACCCAAGCGGCAAAAAAGGAACAAAGGCGATGGCGCAGCCCGTTGAATTCAACGGCCGCTCACGTTGTTTGGAGGAGAGAGGCGAGCTCACGCCGGCCTCTCGCAGCCTTAACCCGCAGGCAGATTTTTGTCCCGATTCAAATGTTAGGGGGCGCGCCAGGATCGAAAGCGCTTGGCTGAGCGCCGGGAAACAGTTGGTGCGGGTGGTGGAGTGACCTGGCGTCGACCTCAGTTGCGCTCAGCCTGCGGTCTAATAGACCAGTGCTTTCCAAATCTAGGTGAATTACCCAAAACTGGGTAAAAATGTTTTTTTGGAGGGGGGAAATAAGGACCCACGAACCTATTACAACAACCACAACGGGAAATATAGGTAGGTAGGTAGATAGACAGACAGACAGAGATATAATAGATAGATAGATAGATAGATAGATAGATAGATAGATAGATAGATAGATAGATAGATAGATAGATAGATAGATAGAAAATTGTATGTATGTATGGTATTTAGGTTTCTTCGGGTATTTTCCCATGTCTTAATGCTTGTGCTTTTATTATAGCGACGTTTCAAGCAGAATCTCATCTACCATCCCCAGGCTTGTGTATTGGGTTCTTTTTAATCGCGTGTGTTTTTGTTTGAATTTGGTGCTGGCTTTCTGCTTTATTTGAATGGTTTTTTTCCTCATCCTGATTGGCTGGGAGTCTAGGTCTGTGTTTATTGGTCTTCCAGTTGCTGTGTTCTTGATGAGGATGAGGAAAAAAACATTCAAATAAAGCAGAAAGCCAGCACCAAATTCAAACAAAAAATGACTGCAAAGCCTGACACACAAGAAAGAAACTAAAAGGGTCAGACCTGCCGAAAGATCGCTATAATAAAAGCATAAATATTAAGACGTGAGAAAATACCCAAAGAAACCTAAATACCATATATATATATATATGTATATATGTATATGTATATGTATATGTATATGTATATGTATATGTATATGTATGTATATTTCCTGTTATAGTTGTTTTAATAAGTTCATGGTGTGTGTGTGTGTATATATATATATGTATGTATGTATGTATGTATGTGTGCATGTATATGTATATGTGCATATATGTTTTCTTAAGTTTTCGTGGGTACTTACATGTATGGTATTCAGCTTTGTTCGGGTATTTTCCCCTGTCTGTACTGTATTCTGTATTGTGCCTGATTCACAGACAAACACAATACAGAAGCCTGATGATGACAGATGAGATTCTGCCGAAACGTTGCTACAACTTTAAAAGCACAATTATAATGACATAGGAAAATACCCGAACAAAGCTGAATACCATGTATGTATGTATGTATGTATACACCTCTCATGCATCATCACAAAATCTTCAGAACCGTGAAGCCTACAACCTTGAAATTTGGCACGTACTCTTGGTTTCTAGGTGCTCACTAAAAAAAGGATTTTTCAAAATGACCAAAATTTTTCTCCCTTATTTTCCTTTCCAAAAACTAAGCCTGACCACATAGTTTGTAGCGAAACAAGATATTGAGCTAGTATTTAAATAAGGACTTTCTGACGCAGTAAGCAATTGGGGGTAATGAAAGAAAAACCAGTTGGGAAGCACCGGTCACGCTGGTTGGGGAAACTGGGAGATTGAAGTCCAAACATTTTCAAGTTGTCAAGGTTGAGAAGCACCGATCTAGACTTTGCAAAGCTAGATGTTGCAGTTAAATAATGGGGAAAGCTAGTAGCTGAAAGAGCATGTCTTGAAAAATAATGCTTTTTATTACGAGCAAGACATGATTGTACTGAATTCTATGGACACATCTTGCTCATTTTAACCTAGCTAGCTTTGAGCATGGGGAAGGAAGTTGGGGACAAAGTGGCACCCAACTGTAATCCATCATAAGTCAGGACTCCGGACATCATGCTGAGTTACCAAATGGGACGTAAAGGCAGCCGCTACCAAATCATGTATCGGCTGCTAAAAATGATATTAAAAGACTATATCCTCCCTTGCAGGATGGCCCTGTGAAGTGATGTGAGTAATTAGAACTGGCAGGATGCGTATTGTGTACAGCAAGGTGCAAATCTATTAACTTGGAAGAGCTGGAGGCAAGGTCAAGTTTGTGCCTTTCAAGAAAATGGGTTAGTCAGGAAAAGTGCTAGGAAGCTACCCTGGATTTTTGCCACCTTAGAGTAATACAGTTCACCCCTATGGTCAGGTTTGTAGAAATATCAGTCACTCTGGATGAAGGGCTACCCCACATTTGTTTTGTCACCTCCAGAGACCTCTAGAATGGGGGGAGGATGAGGATGTATATATACAGGTAGTCCTCAGCTTACAGTGGTTTGTATAGTGACCATTCAAACTCACAACGGCACTGAAAAAAGTGATCGATGACCGTTTTTCCACAGTTACGACCTAGTGGCGTTCGTTCCCATGATCACGAGATCAAAATTCAGAGGCTTGGCAACTGGCTCAAATTTATGACCATTGCTGTGTTTCCGGTGTCGTGAGATCCCCCTTTGCCACCTTCCGACAAGCCAAGTCAATGGGGAAGCCAGGTTCACTTAACAACCAAGCTACTAACTGTTGGAAGAACTATCCTTCTGGGTTCAGTTCCAAGTGGGGAAGAAAGACACCGGAAACATGGAGACTGCTTGGAAAGATGGTTTAATGGTGGACAGGACCACATGGCTTGGAACGCCAAAGTGAAAAGGATGATCACATGTTTCAAGATGTTGGGTGAAGGAAAAGAAGAAGGAGTAAGATGCTGAGAGACTCTTAGTTATATACCAGGAGTCTTCAAACTTGGCAGGTTTAAGACTTGTGGACTTCAACTCCCAGAATTCCACCTCCAGTCATGTTTGCTCAGGAATTTTGGGAGTTGAAGTCCACAAGTCTTAAACTTGCCAAGTTTGAAGACCCTTGTTATATACACTTTGTTGGGCCCCACCTTAGTTTTTCCTGTTCCTGTGTAATAAATGTATCCCATTGGCTGTCAGACTCCCACACTCCCTGAGTGCTGGCTGATGCAATCTTCCCAGGCCATGTGGTGAGATGGAGAGAGGCCTTTGTTATGTAGAATATTCTGGCCCTTAATGGCCTTCCCATTAACAAAGAGGGGAGGGGAGCTTCTGCTTCTGAGGTGAGTTTCTTCTGAGTTTCTACTTCTTTTGGGGGGAAAACTATTCTGCCTTTTCAGGATATCCTAAAATATTTCATTTTCCTAGGAGAGGGGTAGGTTTTAACTTCCAACATAACTTATCAACTGCAGTGATTCACTTAACAGCTGAGACCAAACAGGTCGCAAAATGGGGCAAAACTCCCTTTAAAAATGTCTCACTTAACAACAGAAAGGTTGATCTCACTTGTGGTCATAAGTCGAGGATTACATTCTCTGCTTTTCACTCTTCAAAAGGCACATCTTATCACACACACACCCGTGGCAAAGTGGACAAGGGGAGCGTTTTATTCTAAAACTAGAGAATAAATACTTTTAATAGAACTATGAAATTACAAACAGTTCCCAAAATAAATAACAGAAACATTCAATTTTTGTCCCTATCCCAAAATACTAGAAGCAGAAAGAATCAGAACTGACAAAAGGGTTGGTGCTATGGCCTTTTGCACAGTAGTTTGGTCCAATAGGTAAGGTGCAAGGTGACGTTGGAAGAAATATCCTTCTGGGTTCAGTTCCAAGTGGGGAATAGGACACTGGAAACATGGAGGCTGTTTGAAAAGATGGTTTAATGGTGGACAGGACCATGTGGCTTGGAGGCCCAAAGAAGGAAGAACGATCACATGCTTCAAGATGAAGGAAAAGAAGGAAGGACTGAGATGCTGAGAGTCCCTTACATACCCTCTTTTGGGATTTGAATTGGAGCTTGTATTCTGATGGGTTGTCAGAATCCCATGGGGCCACGCAGGGGCAACTCTGTAGGCCTTCCCGAGTCCCAGGCTTGGTTGAGCCTTGCTGGATGATGATGCACTGAAAAGGGCTTTGGGCATTATTGAGTGATATATTTCTTATGTTTTTAATGTAATAAAAATTAAATAAAGTATTTTTTAAAAAGACAGGGGTTTGGGCAATTTCTATTACAGCTCTACCTGGATATCTTTGTTATGTAAAATATTCTGGCCCAGGCCTTAATAGCCCACTCATTAACAAAGGTAAGGGTGAGCTTCTGCTTCTGAGTTTCTATTCTTTTTAGGGAAAATATTCTGCCTTTTTACTATTTCCTAGGATATTTCATTTTTCTAGGAGGGGGGGGTGCTAACTTCCTACAGTGAGAAACTGGGAGACCATGAGTTGTAGTCCCATCTTAGTGATGAAAGCCAGCTGGGTGACTTTGGACTGGCCCCCCTCTCTCAGCCCAACTCGCAGGATAATTATTGTGGAGAAAATAGAAGGAGGGAGGATATTAGATATGTTCAACGCTTTGAGTCGTTTATAAAATAATAAAAGGCGGGATATAAATTTAAAAAAAAAAGTGCTTCCTCCTGAAATGTGTTGCTGGTTACCAATTGGAGGTATTTATGGAAATCCTGGTCATCAGTGCTTCTTAATCTGGATAGAAGCTTCTGCAAGGCAACTGCTGGGAAACCTTCGGCTTCCTTGTGCATTTGGTTGGCTGCTATGAGAACAGATTGCTGGGACAGATTGGCCAGGGGTTCAATGCTGTGTTTTTACGTGCAGAATCAAAAGTGTTCACCGCTTTGATATAAAGGGCCCACCCACACGGTGAGTCTCCCACGCAGACGCACACACATTTTTTGCATTCATCGCTTTTCTGAATTCCCACTACCCAAAAGAAATTGTTTCGCCTTATAGCATCCCAAGATCTAATTTGATCCTCCGATGCCCCCCCCCCCCATATGCAATCAGTGAGAACAACATTAGGGGAAGAACTTTCTTGCTGTTGCAGATATCTGCTGAGTTGCTGATTAAGAGCAGACACTACATCTGACAGGACAGAACATGCAAACATGCTCAGCATCAGCCTGGTGACCTAAGATAGCCACCGGGTTTTCTGCAATTCACATTCTCGGCAGAAGTGATAAGACCTTGGACAAGTTGCCAAGGAGGGACTGTTTTCCGTGTTTTACACCCAGCTCAGTTGTTAAAAATGTATCGAGCAATTAAAAACCATCAGCCTGGTCAGAAGATAATATTACTGGCTAAGCATGAAAAACTGGACTCTCTTTCTTGAATTTTAAAGGCATAAACCGGACATGGGCAGATCCAGCCAAAAAAAAATCAGCTACTTGGAACAAAAATAATCCTCATTCACCAGGAAACCACAAATATACCAAACCTATTATTTGAGCTCAACTCCATCTCAAATCATGGCATTCAGCAGCCTGTTTGGTTACTGCAACATCACCATTCATTCATTGGCTTGGTTATACACAGTTGACACTTTTCTTTGGAGCTTCAATCTATCTCTAGAACAGGGGCCTTCAGACTTGACAGCTGTAAGACTTATGGACTTCAACTCCCAGAATTCCTCCTCCAGTCATGTTAGCTCAGGAATTCTGGGAGTTGAAGTACACAAATCTTAAACTTGCCAAGTTTGAAGATCCTTGTTCTAGAATCTAGTTCAGCTAGTAACCTAATCTCAGCTCAGCTGGGTTGACAGAAGAGGCTTCTTTGTTATATAACAGGACTGTAGGAGAGCAATTTAAGTTATAAAACAGATTCAGAACCTGGGATCCTCAAGAAAGGGAAATGGCCAGGAGCCATCAAACAAAATGACTAGAACTTCAGCCCAGCTACCTGATGCAGTGGCTTTTAAGTCAAGCACACACATTGTCTTTCAATCCTCTTATTTAATTGATGTACAGAGGGGTGATTTATTTTTCCACCCAATGTTCTCCAATGAAAGAATTTCCTCAGTGGCTGGATTACTTCAGAAAAGCAACTTTTTTCTGTGGTACTGAATAACTTGAATAGTTATTGAAGAAACTCACCAGAGAATGAGTCACTTCGTGAGAACTTTCCTGGAGAATTAATGGAACAATGTGGAGCTTGCAAGGTTGTAGAGCACTGGAGAGAGCATAATACAACAAAGACAAGATATTCAGAGTCTTTCAGTACTAAATAAATACACCTCAATTTTTTTTATTTATTTTTTTGCATAAGCATCTTCTTTCTAAAATTCTAAAGCTAATTTTATTTCTACATATTGGGTGAAAATTGCTATGGAAAAATGCATGATAATTTTTCTACCTGGCATTAGTTATTTCAACCTATTTTTATGGTGTCCCTATGTACAGAGTACAGAGAAGAGCAACAAAGACATGGGGATAATTGGGTTATGTTTAGTTTAATGCAAAGAAGGACTAGGAGTGACATGATAGCAGTTTTCCAATATCTCAGGAGCTGCCACAAAGAAAAGGGAGACAAGCTATTTTCCAAAGCGTCTTGAAGGCAGGACAAGAAGCCATGGATAGAAACAAGCAGTGACAGTGAGAACAATTAATCAGTGGAACAAGTAGCCTTCAGAAGTTGTGGATGCTCCAAAACTAGAAGTTTTTGAGATGAGATTGGATAGTCATTTGTCTGAAATGGCAGAGGGCAGGGATGGCTAACCATTTTGTTGTTGTGTGCACATAAGAGCGCGCCTGCGTGCCTGCACCTATAATGCAATGCATATGTGACCACCCTGCTCTCCCACAGCCCACATGTGTGTGGGACCCCCCCCTCCCACGCTCCCCCTGCCTCCCTGTACGTGTGCATGCGTCTCCTGCATGTGCCCTGCCCCCCCATTCATGTGTGGCAGATACCTGAAAATCAGGTGGCTGGCAGGAGGTGTGCATGCATGAGCAGTGGAACTGAACTTGCATGCCTGCAGAGATGGCTCTGCGTGCCATTTCTGGCATGTGTGCCATAGGTTCACCATCACAGGCATAGGCAGGGGTGGGATTCTACCAGTTCGCACCTATTCGCTAGAATCGGTTGTTAACATTCTAAGCAGTTCGGAGAACCGGTTGCTAGAAGAAATTATTGGCTAATCCTGTAAGGAAGACAGGAAGGAAACATTCTGGTGTTGCTTACAGAAACTGCCTCTCCGTTAACCCTTATTACATTCTTGACAGGACTAGACGTCCTGTCTCAGGAATGGAGTTTTCTTTCTCCCTCCTTTGCTGGTACTTTGCTTGTGTGAAGTGACCATTCCAAGTTACAATGGCACTGAAAAAAGTGACTTATGACCATTTTTCACACTTACGACTGTTTCAGCATCCCCACAGTCATGAGAGGCCAGGCGAGGAGATGCGTGCCTCGATGTGAGTGATATTGAGTTGGCCACACCCAGCTAATAACATGACCACCAAGCCACACTTACCCAGTCACATGACCATCAAGCCACGCCCACCGCCTAAGCCACGCCCACAGAACTGGTTGTTAAAAATTTGAATCCCACCCCCGGGCATAGGGTTTCCTGCCTGAGGAGGGAGTTGGACTAAACAACCTCCAAGGTGCTCTGAGAAGCTCCATCTCTCTACAGTTGCACTGATATGCCACTGGTTCAGTTGCCTACATCCTTCTGTTTTGGCAGAATTGAGCACACATTGCTTGGAGCTATGAAAATCATTTGGCCTAATGGATCCGGTGCTGGATTACCAGCCAGGAGACCGGGAATTTAGTCTTGCCTTAGGCACAAAACCAGATGGATGGGGATGGACTTAGTCACGCCCTGCCAGCCCCAGGTAAAAGGTACTGGGGAATGCTGCCTCTGAAAATGTTGGCCACAAAAATTATTACTATTATTTATGAAATATATATATGCAGGGACCAGTCCCTGTTGTCATCAGTAATCAGGACTGATTAAAGCAGGGATGTAATAAAAGAGGGCTGAAGAACATTTGGAAATCGCTTTTTCAAAGCATAGACAGAGAGAAAAAATAAATAAATAAATAAACCTACAGCTTGGTTTTTTAGCATCTACTCACTATCTTCAGCTGGACCAGCTGGTCATAAATCCTGCAGGGAATAGACCAAAATGTTCTCATTTATGTTGAATCACCAGCATGCTCCACGCCTTCTAAGTGGTACAATGCCTCCTTCGGAAGACACCCCTTACAAAAGGAAGGTTAAGCCAGACAAGGACACCCAAGGAAGCTGCTGCAGAGCAAAATTAGTAAAGGCCTCCCACACACATTAAAACCAAAACTGGGATTTTTGAATGGGCAAAGTATGCCAGAAAAGGTCAGACCTTCAAAAGATAACAGCCATAGCCGCCATCTTCTTCTTAAACAAGTTGCTGGGCATTGTCAGAACTCATTTATAAAGGAAGCAAGGGGGTCAGGGATAGAATTGCATGAATTTATGGGTGATCAAGAAATATTGGGCAGACATTTTTTTTTCTCCTCTCACACAATTGTTTATCTTTCACTTTTATTATTTTTACAAAACACTCCAGGGAGCGAACATATTCAACGTGCCTTCTTCCTGCCATTTTCCCACCAACAACCAACCCGTGAGGTGGGTTCAGGGCAGTGGTGGGATTCAAATATTTTTAACTACCTGTTCTGTGGGTGTGGTTTGGCGGGTGTGGCTTGGCGGGTGTGGCAGGGGAAGGATACTGCAAAATCTCCCTCCCCTCCCCTCCCCACCCCACTAGCCTGCTTTCCAGCTCCATTCTCCTGTGCAGGGCAACCAAAGAAGACCCAGCCAATCAGCTGGAACTTAGGAGGAAGAGAAGAGACGGAGGCAGGCCAGTCAGAGGTAGCATTTGCCCAATTTTCCAAACTATGCAAAATATCTGCTACCGGTTCTCCAGAACTGGTCAGAACCAGCTGCATACGACCTCTGCTTCAGGGCTGGGCTGCTGGGGGTTCGCAGGGGTTTGGAAGAGACCCTAGCTAAGATTCTGTGAATTTCGGAGAACCCCCCATTTCTGGCCCTGCCCAGCCTGCCCCAGCCTGCCCCTCCCAGGAGTCCCCACCTGGCCAGGTTTGGATGCAGGGGAGGGCAAAAAATGGGCCTCCCGGAAGTTTGGGAAGGCCGGAAATGGGCCCATTCCGGCTTCCAGAAAGCTTCTGGAGCCCAGAGAGACCATTTTCACCCTCCTAGAGGCTTGAGGAAAGGGCAAAAATGCCCTGCCCTCACCGTGGTGCAGGAGATCATGCCCACCATGGCCAAATCATGTTATGGCCACCCCACCCAGCAACCGAGCAGTAAAGGTCGGTTTGTTTTAACGTGTGTGGGAGGCCTTTACTTTGCTAACTTTTTTTAACGCCCACCCCTGGGTGGGGTGGGTTGAGAGAGGAAGGGAGAAATTTGGCCCTAAGACACCCAGGCAGATTTCATGGCTAAGGCGTGACTAGAATTCACATTCTCCTGGTTTCTAGCCTGGTGCCTGAACAACTAGGCCATCATCGTAGAATTTTGTCACCTGCTTAGAAGTCTTCAAAATAATTAATTATCTTGGCATGGAAAGTTTAAGGGCCATATACCACTGCATATCAGTTGCTAAGGATAGAAACAGAGGAGAATGTATATTTAATAATCTATGTTTAATAGCCTGCTTATAGCCTTTCTAGAAGCACCGTATTAGTCTCTGCAGGAAGCAGGCTTCATTCAAAATAGCATGTCCTACTTTCTTAAAAAATAAAGATAAAATATGGTAAAATACTTTGAACACTGGCCGAATTGATACATAAGGTTCACACTGTTGTTACCAGTTCCTGCAAATTTTAATCCAAGCTCAAAGATTTCTTTAAAGTTGTTTTTCAAATCTATAAAAATAAAACATAAGACTGCAAAAAAAAAAAAAAAAAACCCTCCCAAATCTAAAAAGATTGTTTCTAATAGTTCTGTGTTGGAAAAACTGGGCAGAGAAAAAAACAAATCTAATGTCTTTAATCCACAACAAAAAAAAGAAAAAGAATCAAAGATTCCCCCCCCCCACATTAAATACCACGACATGAAAAAAAAAGCATGAGTTTGGGAAGAGTGCATTTACTCAAGATTTCAAAGGTTTTACACTCCACTTCCTCCCTTTTCTGGTTTTAAAGCTGCAAACAGCAAAGACATAATTGTGCTACTGCTGGTTGGGGAATTCTGGGAGTTGAATTACATCTATTTTTTGAAGTTGCCAAGCCTGAGAAACATTGTGGCTTTAGGCAAACATATATGAGCTTCTACATGCATTACTTTCAACTGTAAAGTGCTACAATTTTTAATTGCCCTGCCTATCCTTTTAAGAAACAGTGGGCAAAACAAAATCTAGAGGGAATTAGTTCTGAATGGTCTGTTAGCCCAAAATTACTTTAAGAATAATATAGTTAAAAGAGGAAAACTGAACTGTTTTTAAGCATTCCTAAAAATAGAAGTGGGTGGGGGTAGGGCAGCCACTAATCATGATTTAATTTAAGTAACTAACTCCTACAAAATTCAGTTTTTCCTTGGTAACCATAACTTGCAGGAAACTTTTTTTTAATCTCCAAGACGGCACCCAGGCCTTTGACAGGCTTCGCTGTTTAGTCTAAAACAAAGGTCCTTCAAACTTGGCACGTTTAAGACTTGTGGACTTCAACTCCCAGAATTCCTGAGCTAACATGACTGGAGGAGGAATTCTGGGAGTTGAAGTCCACAAGTCTTAAAGCTGTCAAGTTTGAAGACCCCTGGTCTGAACGAAGCTAAAAGTGGGGCCATTTGGGAAGACAGAATTACCCAGCCCTTTAGTACATTTGCTCAATTAAAAAAAAAAATCAATTCAGTGAGTGAGCTTTAATTAAACCCTCAAATGAAGCTCCATTCTTGATAATATTTAATTACAAATTTGCAAAAAAAAATTTAGTGTATTTATTTTGTTAGATTTTTAGGGACAACTGCAGTTCAAAACAAAAAGAAATAGACATCCGTTTCCTCCCAGGCACTTCTACTGTACTGAATATAGTTGAGACAGCTACAGAGGAATAAGACAGACAAGTAAGGCCATTGATGCGCTAAGCAATGTTTCTGAACCTTTAAAATGTGTGGGTTTCAACTCCCAGAATTCCCCAGTCAGGAATTCTGGGAATTGAAGTCCACACATCTTAAAAGGAAAGGACTAAGGGCACTTTAGACCAGGGGTCTTCAAACTTGAGAGGTTTAAGACTTGTGGACTTAACTCCCAGAATTCCTCCTCCAGTCATGTTAGCTCAGGAATTCTGTTTGCTTTCCCCCCCTCTCTTCCAGGGTGTCCTTTGCTGTTCTCTTGCCCACACCTCTGCTTGGACAGAATCCGAGTGGTTGAGAGCAGGATCCCTGAAGACCTCATATTGGATCTCAGATGGAGGATGCTCGCTTTGGCTTCGTCAAGCAGCAAGTGGGCTTATAGAGACCTCGCCATCCCCTGGCAAAGGGAAGAGGGTAAATCGCCTCCTTCTAAAGCAGGTGTCTCCAAGCATGGCCACTTTAAGCCTGGGGGACTTCAACTCCCAGAATTCCCCAGCTGGGGAATTCTGGGAGTTGAAGTCCCCCAGGCTTAAAGTGGCCATGCTTGAAGACCCCTGCACGACGGTGACTCCAAAGGCTCAGGTAAGTTCCCCCCCCCCTCATTTTCCCTTCCTCCCCATTGAAGAAGCCAAGCGACTCTGACCGACGCTGAACGGTCCAAACTCGCTTCCCCCCCCCCAGCCTTTGATCTCACTCCGCGGGATACACCTTGGACCAACCGCCCACTTCCCCCCCCCGCCTCCACTGGAGTTCGGTTACCTAGACGACGTTGTCAGCATCCTTCCGTCCGAACGCCGCGGAGGTTCTGAACCCGCCCCCTTCGCCCCCGCCTGAGCCAATGGCGCGGCCCCTCTCCTTCTGCTGGGGTGACGTCATGGACGGTGAGTTTTTATTCTCCCCCCCCTCCCTCCCTCCCTCCTGCTGGCTGTCCCCGTTTGGCGGCGGCGGAGCAGCAGCAGCAGCAGCAGCAGCAGCAGCAGCAGCAGCAGCAATAATAGCTGGAGGAGGCGGCGGCGGCGGCGAGACACCCGCGGGGCGGTTGAGGACAACCCCGGCCCGGCCCGGCCGGCGCAGCATGGCTAAGCACCACCGCACACCGGCGCGCAGCTCAGAGCCGGTCATTGAGGTCAAAAGCAAGGTGAGCCAGCGGGAAGCGGGGCTTTGCCCAGATCGGGGACGGCTCCGAGCGGCGGGCGGAGAGAAACCCTCCGAGGAGGCTGCGGCAGTTTCCCCCCCCCCTCCCCGGGAGATGCAAGGCGAGAGCCGCCGGGCCCAGGCAGGCAGCGGTGCAACGTCGGATGTCGGGCTGAATGTCGGATGTCGGCCGCGCGGCAGGTGCACCAGGGAGCAGCCTCCTCTTCCCAAGCGGGCGTTGGGTCTCTCGACCCGGCTCGACCCGGCGATCTCTTGCCTGGGGAGGAGGAGGAGGAGGAGGAGGCGGGGTGGGTCGGGGATCGCGACGCATCTGCCTTATTGCTGAGCGCAGCGCTGCGCCGTCCTCGGAAGCTCGGCCTAACGGGCGGCGGCGGCGGCGGCGGGGCTGATGCTTTTTTATGGGGATGGTTAGTATTTGATCCGATCTGGAGGGATTTCCGCGCGTTGCTGCTGCTGCGGCTGGGCAGCCTGTACGTGAGAGAGGAATCGCCCGGAGTTTTTTTTCCTCCTAGGTGATAAGCACACACACACACACACACACACACACACACACACACACACACACACGCCGCCGGCGGGTTATGCAATAGTGCTGGGTTTGCAAACGGGGAAGGGGGGCGGCGGCTGAGGGGATGTCTCGGTGTGGCAAATGCCCCCCCCCCCCCACACACTCCCAAGGATGGAGAAGGGGTGTGTGTGAGTATCCCTAATCCAGGGAGGCTGCTGGCTTTGCTTCTTCTGGGACCCCCTGGTAAAAAGGGAGGGTATCCTTTGTTGTGGGATAGATACCACAACACATTGAAAACACACACAAGGCATGGAAAACCAGAGGGAGCATGGGAGTGCTTTGCTTTAGAAGAGAGAACTTAGAATAAACAGAGTCGGAAGGGACCTTGGGGGTCTTCTAGTCCAGCCCCCTGCTTGAGCAGGAGAAGCTGGTTTCGCCCTTGAGTTTGCTTGTCAGAAGGTCGCAAAAGGGGGAAACCTACCACTGTCATAAGTGTGAGTCAGTTATCAAATGTAAATTGCATGACCCTGTGGATGCTGCCATGGTCATAAGGGTGAAAAATGGTCCTAAGTCACTTTTTTTCAGTGCCCTTGTAATTTAGAACAGTCACTAAACGAACTCTTGTAAGTTGAGGACTACTTATATAGGGTTACCTATTTTGCTTGGAAGCGGCATTTCTGTATTTCCAGGAAAGGTTATTGCACTGTAATCTGGTTTACACAACCGTTGGGTGACTTGCCTGGATTGATATTATTGGATGAACTGGGAAATTGGGAAGGGTGATTTGATATGTGGAACCGAGAAAATGTGGTTTGTTCAAATGCAGCGGGGTTGAATAAATCACAGTGTAGTTTAATATAGTTTGATATTTGAATACAACCTGTTTAATGTATGCTGCTCCTAACGGATGGCTGTTGTTATTGATTGTTGTAGAAATTAGAAGTAGCACTGAATAAGGAATTTTGTTTTGTATGGTGTTAGCCTGGAGGAGCTGAGACCTTGCATGAAAATCTTGTATGCTTTCAGTTATTGTAATAATGGGCCATATGTTGCTCTTTGTTCATATTTGTCTTTGGAGAGCATAACATTAACTTCTTGCAACAGAGCAAGCAAACCTTAAAAAAAAAGTCTGCTGTTGTTTGGGTCCTCTGGAGAACTCCAAACTTCACCAGGTGAAAAAGAAATACAACCTTCATAATGAAAAAGACACAAATGTAACCATAAATAGTATAATAAAAACACAGCGTCTATTTCATAATTAGGACAAATAGCAAGGACTGAATGTGATTGCTTTCAAGGAGATAATGTGTTAGATCAGGCTTAATAGACAACATTTTGACTTGCCTTATCCACACTGAGTAAAGAGGAATTGTCTTGGGCCATGTATAAAATATACAAGGGAATGAATTTGTGGGGCTGCATTACGAGGACCACATGTGGCGTGTGAGTTGTGGGTTGGCATGCCTGCATTAAATGGTTGAAAAATATCTGTGCGCTTGAAGAGAATGACTATGTAAGACGTGCCTGGATTGCAGAGGTGGTCTTCAGCAGGTTCTGACCAGTTCTGGAAAACCGATAGCGGAAATATTGGGAAGTTCAGAGAACCGGCAAATGCCACCTCTGACTGGCCCCGCCAATCCCATCTCTTCTCTGCCTCCCATTGAGTCCCAGCTGATTGGCTGGGTCTTCTTTGATTGCCCTGCACAAGAGAACGGAGCTGGAAAGCAGGTTAGTGGGGTGGGGAGGGAATGGGGATTTTGCAGTATCCTTTCCCCTGCAGTATCTTTCCCCACCAAGCCATGTCCACGAAGCCATGCCCACAGAACTGGTAGTAAAAATCCCACCAGTGCTGAATAGTTACTGTAATGGGCTTCTCAGGACCTGGGGAAGTTTGCAAAATATTAAAGGTATATGGAGAATGTGCTTCTATTTGGGAAAGGAGTTGCCGTCTCCCCGGGGAAATCAACAAGCAGTTAGCAAGAAGATCAAGAAAATCCACAACGAACTTAGAGATGAAATGACTGCTATGCAAAGGAATCCATTTGTCAAGACATTTTTTTTACGACCACAATTGAGCCTAACATTTCTGTTGTGAGACATTGGTTAAGTGGTTTTGCCTCATTTTGCAACCTATCTTGGCACAGCTGTTAAGTGAATCACTGCAACTGATTAGTTAGTAACCCGGTTGTGAAGTGAATCTGGCTCCCTCCCATTAACTTTGTTGATCAGAAGGTCGCAAAAGGGGAACATATGATCCAAGGACACTGCAACCGTCATAAATAGAAAAGTTGCCAAGCTTCTGAATTTTGATGACATGATCACGTAGATGCTGCAACAGTTGTTAAGTGTAAAAAATGGTCATAACTCACTTTTTTCAGTGCTGCTATAATGTTGAACGGCCACTAAATGAACTGTTATAAGTTGAAGACTGCCCTTCTTAGAGTTGGACTCTGAGGGAGCGGAGGAACAGCCGACAGGGAGTGGAGGAGTGGCTCTGGAGGTTGTGTAGGAGGCTGGAGAAGGACAGAGTCCGGCTGGGCAGTCAGAGGAAGAACTAGGCCCATCCCCTCTTCATCCTAGGATATGCAGGTAGGAACGGAGAAGGAAACAACTTGGCTTATGAGAGAGGAAGCGGCCATGATCCCCCTCATTGGTTGCAGCTGGGGAGAATAGAATATAAGAGAGACAGTTACAACACAGCATTGCCAGAAGCAAAGCGTGTTTTATTTTGGGCTGAAGTTATCTGGTTTGCGTCCTTCCGACAGACTGTGCCTTGTTATCTCCTTGAATCTGGTAATTACTTATCCTGGTCTGTTGTGGAATTTCCTTCATTGTAGTTTGTTTTAGTTTTTTTATTTCACCTCTATCTGCTCATTAAGTTCGGACAGTATTGCTTTCTTTTGAAGACTATTTTTGAATACGTTATATCTCCAACTGAGAATTATTGAACAGTGGGGCCGAGTTGGAGGCATTAAAGGACATTTATTTACGTTTTGGATTTTCTTTTGTTTGTGTTACACTCTGGGTCATCACAAGTACCTGTATCTAATTTTAGCTGGTAAGCAGCTGCTAAAGCTTGACAGGTGCCTTCCAGGTGTGTTGGAAGTATGACTTTCCAAATTAGGGAGCAGTGGTCTGCGGATTCTCACAACACGGTCCTAACATATCCAGAGGGCATTAGTTAGAAAAGCTTCTGTCAAGGAAAAAGAAAAAAAGTTTATTTTCCATTTGGATGATTCTGTTGATTGCTGGGCACAACTCAGGCTGGATAGATCAGAAATTCAAGGCATGAATTCACAGTGAGCGGAGATTAAAATCACAGGTTTCGAGAGCAGGAAATGAGCTAATTCTCATAACATGCCCAGCCTCTGTATCCATTTTTCCATTTAAACAGCAAATATAGAAGAGAAGATGCTGTGTTGTACATATTTCGGTCTCTGAGAACGACGTTCATGATCTTCCTTGAGTACAACATCATATAGCTACTCAAAACTGACTACCTGTCTGTCCAGGTAGTTCTCGACTTATGATCACAATTGAGCCCAAAATTTCTGTTGCTAAGCGAGAAGTTGGCTGAGTTTTGCCCCATTTTACGACCTTTCTTGCCACAGTTGTTAAGTGAACCACTGAAGTTGATTAGTTAGTAACAAGGTTGCTAAGTGAATCTCTGCAGTTCTCAATTTAGTAAGACCGTTGTTAAGTGAAACTGCCTTCCCCCATTGACTTTGCTTGCCAGAAGGTTGAAAGAGTGACACTGCAACCGTCATAACTATGAGTCAGTTGCCAAGCACCTGGATTTGGAACACATGACCATGGGGGAGGCTGCAACAGGTGTTAAGTATGAAAAATGGTAGTAAGTCGCTTTTTTCAGTGCTGTGATAAGTTCGGTCACTAAATGAACTGTTGTAATTCAGGGACTACCAGTATAGTATTTAGCAAATCCTTAAAACAGTTCTGAATAGCAATAGCACTTAGACTTATATACCGTTTCACAGTGCTTTCCAGCCCTCTCCAAGCGGCTTACAGAATCAGCCTATTGCCCACAACAACCTGGGTCCTCATTTACCGACCTCGGAAGCATGGAAGGCTAAATCTACCTTGTTGGATCCTCTGCCCTCCAGGTGTCTTAAAGGACTGTTATTTTCTGGTAGTCTCTTAAAACCGCTATAGAGTGTTTTGTTTATATCACACCAAGCCCTGGTTTGTGTTCATTGTAGTTTGACAGACTCAAATGGATTGTTTCCACGCCCTGCTTACTTTTCCCACTAAGCCAAAAACCAAACAAACACATTATAGCTTGTTGGGATGTGTCAGGGCAGATGGTGCTTTGCTGGGTATTTTCTCCAAACCGTGAAAAAAGGTAGTTTTCATTTGAAAAGGGGATGGGGTGTGGGGAAGGTGAATTAAAAGAGATCTCAACTTTCTTTGCTGCTTTGGAAAGTTTTCCCCAAGGCCAGTTTTCTTTTTTCTTTTCTTTTTTTTCCCCTGCCTTGGCCAAGCGGTTTTATCGGTTTGGCTATTATTTTGTGTGTGTGTTTTTGTCTTCTTGGCAGTTCGAGGCGGAGTTCCGCCGTTTTGCCATGAAGAGATCCAGCGTGGGGGGTTTCCAGGAATTCTATCAGCTGATCCAGAGGGTCCACCAGATCCCTTGTTCCGAGGTCCTCCTGGGATACACCGACATCCATGGAGATCTGCTTCCCATCAACAACGATGACAACTATCACAAGGCCCTGTCCTCTGCCAATCCTCTTCTCCGAATCATCATCCAGAAGAGAGGTAGGACGAAACCTTGAGAATTAACCCGCTCCCCCCACACCTCTTTTACGTGTTCTATTTCCAGTGGTGTATGCTTTTATTTATTTTACTTATTTAAAGCATTTTTAAAGAGTTAAAATGAGGGTCATTGCTTCAGGCCCTCATCAAATGCTGAGAAAGCTTGATAACTTTCATTCAGAATAGTAAAAGGAGTCATGCAGTGGCCGACAGGTAGAGCCCACACCTCACAATCAGGACTCTGTGAGTTCAATCCTAGGTAAGGAAGATATTTCTCTCTCTGGGGCACACTGAGAATATATCTGCTGAAACAAAACTCTGCATTGGCGACAGGAAGGGCATCTGGCCATTAAACACTTAGATTAGTGCACAGTGGCCTAAAGGTGGAGCTCTCGCCTCACAATCAGGAGGCAGTGAGTTCGGTCCTAAGTAGAGGCAGATATTTCTCTCTCTGGGCTCACTGAGAATGTGTCTGCCAAACAAAACTCCTCATTGGCAATAGGAAGGGCATCTGGCCAGTAAACCACTCAGCTCCATTCAGTTGCCCAGACTCCTCCCCGCAAGGGATTATGGGGTGGTTAAATGAAGATGATGATTCTGAATAGGAAAACAAATCAATTATGATATAGTGAGAACAATATATATTGGCTGCTGTTTGGTACAGCAAGCAAACAGGACAGGTATAGACTCCAACAGATGAAGTTAAGACTGTGGAAAGAACCATTGCAATTGCCTGCATTCCATGGAAAAGCCCATATTGTGCAAGTCAGGAGGAGGGCTGAGTTGATATCTGCAGACGCTTCACATTCTGGACATAAACTGTTTCAACTCTTCCCCTTGGGATGAGTTGCGCTATGGAGCGTTACATGCCAAAACAACTAGACACAGGGACAGTTTTTTTCCCCTCGTGCCATCACTCTGCTGAATACCTAATTTTCACAGTGCTGCCCAATGTCTGTGTGTATTTACCCATGTAATGTAGCCATAGTGTTATCATTTATCCTTCTATTATCTTCTTTACAATTATTATCATTATTCTGTTGTTTTCCATGTGCACTGAGAGCCTCTGCAACCAGAGACAAATTTATTGTGTGGCTCATCACATTTAGCCAAATATTTTTTATTTTATTTTATTTTATTTTATTTTATTTTATTTTATTTTATTTTATTTTATTTTATTTTATTTATTTTATTTTATTTTATTTTATTTTATTTTATTTTATTTTATTTTATTTTATTTTATTAGTTTATTTTATTAGTTTATTTTATTATTTTATTTATTTGTCAAGCAAGTATTAGATAACAGGTATAAACGTAAACATGGTTATGAATACATGAAACAGATACGAATAAAAAGAAACAGTAGGACAGGGACAGTAAGCACATTGGCGCGCTTATGCATGCCCCCAATAGAGTAATTGATTCAATTCAGTGTTAACATTTTGAGTTCAGGCAGATTAACAGAGTTGGAAGGGACCCTGTAGGTCATCTAATCCAATTCCCCTGCCCAAGCAAGAGACCCTACACCATTTCTGACAGATGACAGCCCAGTCTCTTCTGGAAAGCCTCCAAGTGGTGACATTTCTTTGCCTATTTGCAGTCACTAGGTTATTGGCTGTAGGAGAAGGGGGACAAAGGATTAAAAAAAATATGATGGAGAACATGAAACCAGGGACAGGAAGCTCAAACGGACACCATCCCTTGTGTACCTATTTAAGGAGGGTGGACTTCAACTCCCAGAATTCCCCAGCCAACCTGGTTGAAAAAACTGTGTCTTAGGCAGTCCCAGGCGAGGAATGGTGAGAATTGTAGTTTAGTAATATTTGAAAGAGAACAGCTCCCTTATCTTTGCCTACCACAAATGCCTGACTAGGGATGTGGTGTTAATAATAGAGCTTTTAAAGATCAGAAGGGAGAAGATTAAGAGGGTTTTTTTTTAAAAAAAAATAGTTGTGCTTTGATAGGAGATGTTGTTTTAAATGGGTTGAAAAATCTGCTTTCCAAAACTTAGCTAGCCCATAGGAAAATACGGACTGGTCATTGATGACCCTATGTTCTGACCTAACTGGATTCCCAGAGAGCAAACACAGACAAAGCCAGCAGCCCCCACCTTTTAAGGTTTAATCACAATTATGTTCCTTTACAGATAAAAGGCTGCTTTCTAACAATTAATTCTGACAAGAAAGAGCCTTGTCAAGTTGTTTGTCAAGGCTGCCAAAAACCCAGCGATAAGAACTAATTTACAGAATTCTCCAAACACGAACTAATATGTCCACCAGTTGAGTTTCAGAGCTTCTTTGCTTTCTGCAAAGAATGCTTTTCCAAACCTGGCTTTTATCCTCTTGAGGGAGAGGCCATTACCTTGCAGCCTTACTCCCGAGTTGCCCGTGCTGCTGTAATTCTTTCCTCCGAGCAATCCTTCGCGCACGGGCACTTGGCACAGGCTCCTCGGGAACCTCCTTATCACTGCTGCCAGCCCCCACAATCTCTGAAGGCAGCAGTCCACTCCCTAATGGTCCTGGCCCCTCATCTGAGTCCTCGCTCTCCTCAGCCATCTGCACCTTTGCCAGTTAACCACAACACCCTATAATGAAATACTATTAGTTATAATCTAGGATCTTGTAATAATTTCAGTAATCAGAGTCTTCTTCCTCTGAATCTGGGCATTGAGGGGGATTCCCATATTAAGGAGGGTCCTTTCATCAGAGACAGAGATGATCTGTGCAGTAGTAGCACCCTCTTGCCTTAAAGAAAATAAATTTGTATACTTTGCGATAACAATAGAATCCAAAGATGTTTGTGGACTGAAATCCTGACAGTTGACATTTGTTGTGCACTTTTAAAAAAAAATGACATGAGCGTATTTGTCAATGTTCGCTTTGACTCCATCGAAGTTTACATTTTTGCATATTACTTATTTTCATCCCAGCATTGGAAGGATTAGAGCAGAGTACAAAAGAATTGAACATTGGGGAGCCGTATGTAAAGATACTATCCCAGACATTCAGGCTTGAATTTATACCTTCTGTTAACTCAGTTGGTAACTCAGTTATCTTAATTGGCTGGGTTTGCACCACATGCTAAATAAAAAAAAAAAAACCCAAAGAAATCAGATTACTTAGCTCAACGTTTAGACGCAAATTCACAAGCTGCAGTATATGTATTCTTAGCTTCTGACCTGCCATTTCAGGTCTTTCAAAAACCTGTTCTGAAAATGATCTTGTCTGCTGCCCAACAAAAGTTGCGCTCCAGGATTAAAACTCTTCTGATTTATTAATAATAACAAGCATCACATTTCAAACAACACCAGGCTGTTGGCCTTTAAACGTATATTGTGAGAAATAAAAATCCAGCTAATCACAGATGACCAAGGTTGTATAAACTACAGATCTGAAAAAGAGTTTGCAAAAAGAGTTAGGCAACGGTGACAGAGCATCAGGCTGGGCAGTGGGAACTGGTGGGAGCTGCTGGCATGTCTCTCTCCGCAGTGAAGTTTTGATCTCATCCGTCGGTTGGCATCCAGAAGCAGCAGTAAAGTTAATGAGATGGTTAATGTGACTTATTTGGAATCAGGGCACATACCAGAGCTGGCCATGGCCAACCACTGGCCAGAAACCAGCTTATGTTTTCATATCTCTTTTCTTTCGTTTTCCTGTCTTCTCAGAGCTCCAGAGAGAATGGTTTCTGAGAACGGTTTCTGGCGTCTTGTGTGCAATGGTACACACTGAGCTAAGAGAACAGTGCCCACTTCCAGTGGGAGACCCCATGGAGCACATCTTGTCCAAGATTCCTGGCAAAACCTGGAGTTGATGTAACTTGGATTACTTCCTGGAGTGGGGGAAAAGATTGTATTGTTCAATCCAGGCTCCCAGGCTAAAAATAAGCCGCTGTACCCAAAACACAGGATGATATTTATATTTATAACTTCGGATCTGGGTCTGCCAAGGTGCTCCATTTAGGCATGGCCATCTGGAAAGGCTTTTCCTCTCTCTCTCTCTCTCTCTCTTTGAAGATGTTTCACTTCTCATCCTAGAAGCTTCTTCAGCTCTGACTGGATGGTCAGAATCCTTCCATTCCTCACCATCCAGTCAGAGCTGAAGAAGCTTCTTGGATGAGAAGTGAAACATCTTCAAAAGAAAAGCAAGAAAGTCCAGTTGCCTCTTGAGAAAAAAAAAAGCAGCTTTGGGACACCCAGCCAGGTTATTGTTTTTATTCTTCAAATCCACGTTATGATGTATGAGAGCCCTTAACCCAAGCCTGCTTCTCTGTTGCTTGTATGCGATCTTTGGCTTAATACCGAGAGCTCATTCATACATTGTATCTTACTCGTATCTCGGTGGCTTGTCCATTTAAGAACGATTCCAATTTTATCACACTACGCTGCTTCTTTTGGCTCCTTGTTATTTCTCTGTGGACTGTTAGCTCTTTCTACCATCTGTTTCGTTCTCAAAACCAGTTTGGCTGTAGGTTAGTCTGGCTGAGAGAGAGAGAGAGAGAGAGAGAGAGAAAACCATTCAGTTTATATATCGCACGAAGTCATAAGATGGATAGACCCCTTTCTGTTCCTCTCTCCAGAGCTCTTCATGGATCAGCAGGCCAACCTTCTCTATTCTGACATCCTTCGTATGTGTTGGATTACTCCTCCCAAAAACTAACCATGACTGCGAAGGTTGGGTGACGGCCATTGTAGTTCATCTACTCACCGAGGCGTGGAAAATGTGAAGCGATGGCTCCCTGAAGCTTGTGCCTGAAAAGCAGCTCTGGTGTCCTTCCTTATAAGGAATTATTTTACACATAGCCTTCAGGTCTTGCCAGCTCCTTTGCATTCTGGCATCCCTCTTTTTTTGACGACATATGGTATAAAAACTGGCAGAAGCATGAGACTTGTTTATGTTTTCCTTTTGCACCTTCCCATTGCTTTGGAGGGGAGCAAGGCTTCAAAGATATGTGTGCTTGGTCTTGTTGATACCTTTTGGCAAATCATACTTGGGTTAGTTACGAAACAAATGACTCTCTCTTCTCCTTCTCCGGCCCTTAACACAGCGGTGGCTAACCTTTTGGGGCTCCTGTGCCTAAAAATGGTGTGTGTGTTTGCATGCTGGTGCTTGCATGCCTGCACACAGAAGGCAATGCACCCTTCAATGTCCCCTACGCCTGCATGCGTTGTTCTGTCCTTCATTAACATACTCGAGATCCCCGCGCTTTGATTGGCCAAAGCGCGGGGCTCTCCGATTGGTCAGGCGAGCCGCGCCGATTGGCTCGCTAGGAATCTCCCGCGATTGGTCCGTTCAGACCGCGGGAGATTCAAAGCGATGCCATTGGCCGCGGCCGCGGCGGCGAAAGGAATAAAAGCCGCGGGCTTTTTTCCTTTCGCCAGTTCGGTTCCAGCAGATCAATAAAGAGCTTTGCACTAAGTCACCGACTCCTGGCATCATTTCGCGGACACAACATGCGTAATCCCTACCCTGCCACTCCCTTACCTGCACTGTGCTTCACAGCTGATTTTTGGCAGGTTTGAGGCCCTTTTCGGCCTCCCAAAGGCTTGAGGAAGGCTTCTGCAGGTCAAAAACTAGCCCCATTTCATCACTTCTGGTATTTTTGGAAAAACAGGAAGTGACGAAACGGGGCTAGTTTTCAGCCTGCAGAAGCCTTCCGCAAGCCTTTGGGAGGCCGAAAAAGGCCTCAAACGGGCCTAAAATCAGCTGGGGGGCACGCACAGGCCCAGTGAGGTAAGTTTGCCTGCAGCTTGCATGCCGACACAAAAAATGGCTCTGCGTGCCACCTATGGTTTGCCATCATGGCCTTAACAGAATCATAGCAATATGCCTGCAAACTGGATGTTTTCCCAGGCCTTCAGATCGGTCCTTAGGAGTTTTTTTTACAATGTAGGGAGCTGGATTGTCCAGATTCATGGGCTCTTCTCTTTTCGTTATTTCCAATTTTGTCTTTTTTTCTCTCATAAACAAACTTTGCCTTTAGAGCTCAGGGAGGAATGGGCAGTAGAAACGTAGAGCTCACTCGTATCTGTCAGCGGAGGTGAGTCAGAGGAAGAGAAAGTCTCAAACAAACGGTGGGATTCAACCTGGCCTGCTTCGGAGGAGGGATGAAACAAATGGCTTGAGGTCAGAACAGAATAACAGAGTTGGAAGGGACCTTGGAGGTCTTCTAGTCCAACCTTCTTACTCAGGCAGGAAACCCTACGTAATTTCAGTAAAACGGTTATCCAATCTCTTCTCAGAAACTTCCAGTGTTGGAGAATTACAACTTCTGGAGGCAAGCAATTCCACTGGTTAATTGTTCTCACTGTTAGGAAATTTCTCCTGAGTTCTAGGTCGTTTCGTTCCTTGATTAGTTTCCATCCATTGTTTCTTGTCCTGCCCTTCAGTTGCTTTGGAGAATAGCTTGACTCCCTCTTCTTTGTGGCAGCCCCTCAGATACTGGGAGACTGCTATCATGTCACTCCGGGCCATTCTTTTCATTAAACGTAGACATACTCAATTCCAGCAACTCTTCTTTATATGTTTTAGCTTCAGGTTCCCTAATTATCTTTGGTGCTCTTCTCTGCACCCTTTCTCAACATCTTTTCTACGTTGTGGCAGTGGCCAAAACTGGATGCATTATTCCAAGTCTGATTTTTACCATTGGGCACCCAATGTTTTTTATTTACCGTCGGAATATGTCAATTCGAAATAATAATTTTAATTCGAAATAATAATTTTAACGAATGTGTGTATTTGTGTCTTTTACTCTGCTTAAATGCTAATATGTAATTATTTTAGGTCAGCATACGTTTAACTAAGTCTTCCTATGGTATTATGGCACAAAACACCCCTCCCTCCACACACATCCCTCTTTAACCCCTTGTTCAATATGGAAAAATTGGCAGCCTAAACACATATATTTTGAGGGTTTCAGCAAAGGTTATTTCTGATTCAAACCCTTTGGTTGCCTTCTTTGTCTGGGGCACCGGCTGTGGCAATGGTTAAATGCTGTGGCCCTTTGTGTTCTGTAGCTGAGATCTACAATATAATGCCTGCGGGGCATAACTCAAAGTGCGATTAAAACTGAATTATTCATACTCCTTTGTAATCCTCCCAGGCTATGCTCTGCAATCCTAGAAGCAAATGCCACTCAGAAGTAGGGTGAGAGGAAGGAGGCAACCCTTCTGGGAGGAAAAAAATATTGGATTTATGTTCTTATAGCAAGGTTTCTCAACCTGAGCAGTTTTAAGATCGGTAGACTTCAACTCCCAGAATTCCTCAGGTTGGCCATAGTATTGTCAGTATTCCAGCGTGTAAGTATAAAAGCATCCAATTATTCCGTTTTCCTTAATCCTCACCCCAGTCTGGCAGGTTTCCACGAAGAGAATAACTCATATTCTAACATCATTCCATTATGTAACATAGATAAGAGGATTATCCTTGGGTGATTAAGTCATATGGCCTGGTGCTGTGCCTTGCTTAGACAAAATCAAAAATGGCACATCTGGCTGATGTTTCTCCTTGCCAGACAGGCACCACCTTGGCCTTCAGATATTCTACATCCCAAACGCTAAATCGTTTTTGCATCACTAAACCATCCAGCACTTTCAAAGTATCCGATGTTGGGAGAAAGAGAGAGCTGTGAAAAGATAGATCACTTGGGTGATCCAAAGGCACAAAAGATTGCAAAAGAACACCCCAAGAGATGGAAACTCAGAATTTAGCACCTAATATTGCTGGGTAGCCAATAGGGAGAGAAAAGCAACTTTGTCACAATCGGGAAGCTGTGAGTTTGATTCTAGGTAAAGGCTAATATTTGGAATAGACTCTCCTGCTCGAGCAATGGGTTGGACTAAATGACCTCCAAGGTCCCTTCCAACTCTGTTATTCTATGTTAAATCTATGTTTGTAAATGGGTAACATAGATATGTTTGTGTACAAATATATACAAGTATGTATGTATGTATCCAGGCCACATAGGAGGTGATAAGTGGCTGGTAAGCTTTGGGATTTGGGATCTATGTGTCAGCTTTGGGAGCCATATTCCATGCTGCCGCATAACCTAAGAGAGTGGGAGGGAGGTGATTTCAATTGAGTAGCTCTAAGTGATAAAATTCTTTTGTTAGTTCAATGTCATTTAGTGTGGCAAAGGATGAAATAAGGATCTTACTTTTGGACGGATGCTGATTGGCCCATGACATGTGATGACGGCCAAGCGGGGATGGATTTGTAGTTTGGGAAATTGTGGGAAGCCCAAAAAAACTTTTACATTCGGATTTCCACAGATGTGCCAGTTGCTATTCTAATCAAGGTACTTTTGAGATACCATGTTTACCGGACTATAGAGCGCATCGGAATATAAACTGCACCCGCTAAATTTTAAAAGAAAAATATATTTTTAAATATATTAGCCACACCAGACTATAAGCCGCAGATATATACGTTGTGAAATGAGATATTTACACAGAAAGAGAAGAATGCTCTTCGCGTGCGGCCAGAAGTCTCCAACGTCTCACCATTGATTTATTAATGCCAAGCTTACGTGCAGCAGCTCTATTCCCTTCCTAGATAGACAGATTGATTGCTTTCCACTTAAAAGCTGCATCATATGCTTTTCTTCGTGTACTTTCCATGATGAGGGTGTGAAAAATATTTTGTGTTTGTGTGTGTCGTGCTGCTTGTGTTGAGTGCGGTAAAAACTACCGGTAGCATTTTCTTTGCATTAACCTCTTGCGTCTGTCACTTTTTTGCACCCCCTGATGCCAGTTAGCGAAGAAAAAATTATAGATAAGCCGCATTGTTGTACAAGCCGCAGGGTTCAAACCGTGGGGAAAAAGTAGCGGCTTATAGCCTGGAAAATATATTTGTCTCAGAGTAACTGATTGGAATGGAGGTTTGCTGGAACGCTGACATTTAATTGTGGAAAGCTGAAAAAACTTTAGATTCCGGTTAATGTCAGCATTCCAGCAAACCTCCATTCCAATCATTAACTCCGAGACAAACATATTTCAAAAGTACCTTCATTAGAATAGCACCTGGCACATCTGTACTTTTGAGATATGTTTGTCTCGGAGTTACTGATTGGAATGGAGGTTTGCTGGAACGCTGACACTATGTTTTTTTTTTTAAAAAGGGACATAAAAGATCATTACAAGTTAGTCCTCTACTTGCAACTGTAATGGAACCATCCCAAATACCGGTAAATTGTGATGGCCATAAAATGGGTCGCCCATGTGACCAGCTCAATTTTATGACCTTTTTTGCAGTGGTTGCTAAGCAAATTAGCCCCTCCAAGGTCCCTTCCAACTCTGTTATTCTATAGTTATTCAAATGCTGTGGTTATTAAACCAACGGTTTGGTTTTCAGGGGAAAAAACATATCATAAAAGCAGAGTCACAGGACTGTGAATTGCAGCAAACATTGGTGTCAGCGTTCTAGCAAACCTCCATTCCAATCAGACAAGCATAATCTCAAAAGTACCTTTATTAGAATAACACCTGGCACATCTGTGGAATTTTGAAACTAAAAGTTTTCCGAACTTTCCCGCAATGTCCCAAGCTACAATCCATCCCGTTTTCTCCTATCATCACTTCACATGGACCAATCACGATCCATCCAAGAGTAAGATCCTTTTTCCATCCAGTGCCACACTTAATAACCTTGAACTAAGAAAATAATTTTATTTTGAACTACTCAATTGAAATCACCCCACTTCCACTTTCTCAGGCAGCGTGGAATATGGCTTCCAAAGCTGGCAATTGGTGAATATGGACCAGTTGCTGAGTGCTGAGTAATGCGGTCACAGGACCTGGGAGGGTAGCTATTAGGACTCTGGAACTGGGTCATAACTATCCAGGAAGCTCCCATCGGCAGTTGTAAGTCAAGGACTGCCTGTATGTCCCAAAGGTGCTTTTTCAAATCCTTCCATTCCCCACCATCCAGTCAGAGCTGAGGAAGCTTCTTGGATGAGAAGCAAAACGTCTTCAAAGAAAAACAAGGAAGACCACTTGCCTCCTGAAAAAAGCACCTTTGGGACAAACCGTCACCTGGAGGACTGAGAATCTCCATATTTACTGCAGTTCAAAAAGCCAACAAGGAGCTCAGGAAATCCAGAGTTGAAGGTGAAAGATGCTGTGAAAATATGTACAGACCCCTCACATCCCGGGCATAAACTGTTTCGACTCCTTCCCTCAAAACGACTCTATGCACACCAGAACTAGACACAAGGACAGTTTTTTCCCCCATGCCATTACCCTGCTAAACAAATAATTCCCTCAACACTGTCCAACTATTTACAAAGTCTGCATTACTATTACTATTAATCTTCTCATCACTCCTTATCATCCATCCTCTCCCACTTGTGACTGCATGACTGTAACTTTGTCGCTTGTATCCTTAAGATTTATATGGACCGTTTCCTAGTATGATTTGATTGCTTATTGTATCCTATGACTATTATTAAGTGTTGTACCTGATGATTCTTGACTCTTGATGTATTTTTTCTTTTATGTACACTGAGAGTATATTCATTAAGACAAATTCCTTGTGTGTCCAATCACACTTGGAGAATAAAAGAATTCTATTCTATTCTATTCTATTTCATATTCTATTCCATTCCATTCCATTCCATTTCACCCCACCTCATCCTATCGCTGGGGAACCTCCCCTTGTGACACCTTCTTGTTTATTTTCTTTGTTGTTATAGCAGAAGCCAACGCCAGCGTCTTTGCCTCCAACTCACTGCAGCGGAAGAAAAAGGGACTGCTGCGGCCGGCGCACCAACGGGCCAAGCCACACCTGCTGATCGGCATGCCTCAGGACTTCCGTCAGATCTCCTCCATTATCGACGTGGACATCTTGCCCGAGACCCACCGGCGTGTGCGGCTCCATAAACATGGATCCAACAAGCCCCTGGGCTTCTATATCCGGGACGGGGTCAGTGTGCGAGTGGCACACCATGGAGTGGAGAAAGTGCCCGGGATCTTCATCTCCCGCTTGGTCAAGGGCGGCTTGGCAGAGAGCACCGGACTTCTGGCTGTCAACGACGAGATCCTCGAAGTCAACGGCATTGACGTGGCGGGCAAGTCGCTGGACCAGGTCACTGACATGATGGTGGCCAACAGCCACAACCTCATCATCACCGTCAAGCCAGCCAATCAGCGAAACAACGTGATCCGCAGCAGCAAGGCTTCAGGGAGTTCCGGCATGTCCACGGACAGCACGCCCAGCCAGCAGACGCCTAGCCCAGCTTCCCAGTACCTGAGCAACTGTAGCACAGCCGAAGGGGAAAGTGACGAAGAAGGAGACCTGGTCATCGAGAGTGACTTGCCTGCCAGCTGCCCCAATGGGGGTCTCCTTGACAGCCTCCAGCACAGCCTCTCGCTTTATAGCTCCCAAGGCTCCCTGCCTTCCCTGAACAGTCACAGCGGCAGTGGGAGCCCCCTGCGGGGTAGCAGAGCAGGCAGCCTCCAGGAGGATGGCACCATCATCACCCTATAGCCTTTGGGCGGCAAGGTCTCCCCTTCCCGGTTCTACTTGAAAAACATGGTTTCTGGGGTCAGCGTGGAAGAGCCACGCCCTCCTTGACTGTCAGAGGTCAATTCTAGAGATTGGAACCAAGGCTCGCCCTCGCTGAGCTGGACTTGCACACACTCCCTTCATGCTCCGATGGTGCTTCTTGCAACCCGGTTGACTGGGGCAGTTGGAAGGAGAGGGACCAACTTGCCTTCTCCCAATCCTTGGCTGCCCCAGAGGCTCTCTCTCCTTTCCGTGTCCAGGGGGCTAAAGGGACAGGCCTCCTATTAATTTCTTTGGCCTCTTGCCTGTCTTCCAGGTAGGGGAGGGCTGGCCTCATTCATCCCCCAAGCTCTGCCTCCACCGACTTCTCATGAAGTGTTTGATTTTAGGTGTTTTTACGATGACAAATGTGTGTCACAGTTAATATATTGCAACAGACTATTAAACCATGGGGTGTTTTTTTTATAGTGCTCCTTCACATTTTTTGTTTTATTTTTGAAAGAAACCTGCAGGAGGGATAGGAGGAGACGACAATGGAAGGAAACCATCTTGAAAGAGAAAGAGAGAGAGAGAGAAACTGGTCTGCCTCTGAGAGACAGGCACCTGTGTCCATTTGAAGTGGCGGCTTGGCAAATTCAGCCACGTCCCTTCCTCCGTCTCTATGGCAGGCAGATTAGATAACCAGAGTTGGAAGGGACCTTGTAGGTCATCTAGTCCAACCCCCTGCCCAAGTGGGAGACCCTACACCATTTCTGACAAATGGGAGTCCAATCTCTTTTTGTAGGTCTCAAGTGATAGCGTTCCCTCAACTTCTGAGGGCAACTTCTGTTCCATGGGTTGATTGTTCTCACTGTCAGAAAGTTTCTCCTTATTTCCAGGTTAAATCTCTCCTTGTTCAGTTTCTATCCATTATTCCTTGTCTGGCCTTTGGGTGCTTTAGAAAATAGCTTGATCCCTTCCTCTCTATGGCAGCCTTTCAAATATTGGAAGATGTTGTCATGTTTCCAATATTTGGTCCTTCTCTTCACTAGACCAGCCATGCCCAGTTCCCCTAACCATTCTTCATTGGGGGGAAACTCCCCCCCCCCATTAGCCAAGAACACTCCCAGGCCTTTTAGCAAGTGAGCAAAGAACTCTGTGCCAAGATAATAAATACAACTTACATGGTTTATTACCAAGACCACATTGGTGAAGATCCCAAAACGGTCTTAATTTTCTCCCACGATGCTATTGAACGCCTGCTGGTAGGAACGGGGTGTAGTTTGGAAAGGCAGCAGACAAGGGGAATTTCTTCCATAAATTAAAAGCAGTTGTTTCTCAACCTTGGCCCTTTGAAGATGGGTGGACTTCAACTCCCAGAATTCCCCAGCCACCCATCTTCAAACGGCTGGGGTTGAAAGACCCTGGGCTAAAGGGTGGCTTTTATTTTCATCTTTTAGAAGGGGACTCAGAGTGATCTCCAAGAACAACAGCAAAGCTTCTAAGCACTTGAAAGGCTGATCTTGTATGCCAGCCTTCCACCCAACGATGGTCCTTCCATCTGTCTGGAGGGCACCAGGTTGGGAAAACTATCTTATTTCTCACTAAGGGGACAGATTTTGATGTACACGTTGTGTTCTTGATGCACGTATGGATCTTTGCGAGGTGGAAGTCTCCCTATGGTGCTAACCTACTGTCTTTTCATGAATGATCAGGAAATGGTGGCCACCCACTTACTTAAATCTTCTCCAGCCAAACAAACAAAAGAGAGGTACTGATGCTTTCAAGCGAAACCTACTGTATTGATCGCAGCAAATCAGGGCTGCTTTTCTCCTACAGTCGGCTAACAGCACTTGAAAGACTGATCATGCAGAAACTTCATTTACTTTTTAAATTACAGACACTCAAGATACCTCTTGTTCACTTTAAAACTCAACCAGCAGAGACACGGCCTACAGGTTTTGGGTAGTTGCTCTTTTGACTCATTCAGACCTAAGCAAAATGTGGCTAAGCATCTATACTTGTCTGTTGTCTGTCTGTCTCTCTCTGTGTGTCTATCTACATATCTATCTATCATCTATCTATATCCATCCATCCATCTACATCCATCTCTATCCATCCATATTTATCCATCCATAATCTACATCCATCCACATCCACATCCACATCCACATCCACATCTATCTATCTATCTATCTATCTATCTATCTATCTATCTATCTATCTTTATCTAATCTATCTATCTATCTATCTATCTATCTATCTATCTATCTATCTATATCTAATCTATCTCTATCTATCTATCTATCTATCTATCTACCTACCTACCTATCCATCCATCTCTGTCCATCTACATCCATCTCTCTATCCATCCATATCCATCCATCCATCCATCCAATCTATCAATCATCTCCAGCATTTTCATCGTTCGTGCTTCCTAGCAGTGCTCCAGAAAAGAACTATTAAGCAGCTAGGACGTATCAAGACGATGAGTGTTATTTCAAATGTTCACAAATTAGCATTTGGTATATATGCTTCATTTGGTACCAAGCTTACTGACCACGGTTTTCAGCTACCCAGGGGGAAAAAAAATCCCATCACCTGAAACTTTGACTGTTTTGACGTCCCCCTTGGAAGACCGAAGTTCTCTCGTTCTGCGGAGGGGACCAAGTCCACCACAGCTCGGTGGCAATGTCTGCAAAGGCAGTGGGAGTTGTGCTCCTGGCTGCAAAGAGTTGCACCTCTTCGATGTGTAGGAACAGGGACCGTGATGTTTTGAGGGCTCTTCTGCCTATACTATCCACCTAGGGCAGGGGGCTTCCACCTTCAATACTCAAAGAGCCATTTGGACCCATTTCCCACAAAAAAGAAAACACTAGGAGCCAATCCTTTAACAACTGCTGTGACTGGGTGGGCGTGGCTAACTCTAAGTCACTCACTCCCAGCCAGTCATCTCCTGCTCTGGAGTATGGAGCAAGTCTCCATCCCCTGCCATCACCCTTAACTTCTCAGGCCAGGCAAGGAATGATGGGGAGGGGAGAGGAGGGGCCAGCCAGGGGTGGGATCAGCAGACAGGAAGCCGCAGCAGAGGGCCAAAAGGGCCACATGTGACTCCAGAGCCGCAGGTTGCTGACTGCTGATCTAGGGGCTACATTTACGTTTTGCTCAGGAAGGCAAAGAGATCAGATGGAATCGGACAGCATTTCTGATAGACTTGAGAGCATTTGCACCAAGACAAATCCCTCATGTGTCCAATCACACTTGGCCAATAAAGAATTCTCTCTCTCTAGTTCTCAACTGGCAACCTTTGGTTTAACGAGTGAAGTGACGGCACTGGGGGAAAAAAAAACAACAACTCACAATGGATCCTCACACAATGGTGGCAGCATCCCCCATTATCACACGATCCAAATTCAGGGGCTGGGCAAACACTGGCAGTGCCCCAGGGTAATGTGATCCCCCAATTATGACCTTCCCAGCCTGGGGACGGTGGTTTCACTTAACCATCCTATGATTCACTTAAGGACTGCAGTGATTTGCTTTAACAACTGTGGCAAAAAGGGTCATAAAATTTGGCCCCTTTCACTTGACCACGACCTTCCTAGCCACAAATATTCTGGTCCCGGTTGTGATGGTTACCTGTACTGCGTTACAGTAAGAGATTAAAAGTGCTTTAGTGCAGATAGTTAAAGCAGATTACTAACTTCTCAAAGCACTAAATGTTTCAGTGCATCCAAATAACTTACTGATACAGGATTATCTGGACCGGGGTCTCCAGCTTTGGCCACTTGAAGACTTATGGAACTTTTAACTCCTGGAACTGCCCAACCAGCTTAAGTCATGCCATAGTTGTCAAAGGTCACACTAACCCTAAAATAAACCCTTGGCTTGTAGTAATCCTTCATGGTCAGTGAAGCATTTCTTGGATCCCTCGGTAGAGGGCAGCGCAAAACAGATCAACGAAGATGTTAAAATTTGTCAGAGGCCAAGAAATCCAGAGCCACCATTCTTGTTCCGAAGGAGACAACTGGCCTGCAGCCAACTTGAGGCAGCCAACTCCCCCATCTCCAACTTCCCATGGGACAACCTGCAAGCAGGACAATTTAATTTAACCATTCGATCGAATGGGTTTAAAATAAATAAAAAAATATTTAATAGTTTTGTCATTCACGTTTCGTTCTGCCCCTCCTTTTTGCATCCTTTCTTTCATGATTCAACTCCACCATTATTATTATTTGTAATATTAGTGTAACTCTGGTCCCGTGGCGAGTTGGCCATGGTGAGTTGCAGAAAGAAAGAAAGAAGGAAAGAAAGAGAGAGAGAGAGGGAGGAAGGAAGGAAGGAAGGAAGGAAGGAAGGAAGGAAGGAAGGAAGGAAGGAAGGAAGGAAGGAAGGAAGGAAGAAAAGAAAGAAAGAAAGAAAGAAAAAGAAAGAAAGAAAGAAAGAAAGAAAGAAAGAAAGAAAGAAAGAAAGAAAGAAAGAAAGAAACAAACTTTGAAAAGTTATTTCAAAGGAGAAAATCATCTTAACTGAAATTTGTAATATAAGGGCAACCTTTTTGACGTATTGAAGAAAATAAAAAGACTTGACACGGCCAATGTTGAAGAATCGTTCAGAATTGCTTAGGAAGGCCCTCACAACTTTCAACTTACAAGCTTGCTTGCAAAACATGCTTTATTTGTTTAAAACAATCCAATCGTTTCAGTTAAAATGCACATACTCCTCTAAACTCGCAGAGAATATGTAGTTTTAAAAAATAATAATAATACAACTTTCCCTCTGCTTGAAGGAGAAGATCTTCTTGAGAAGATTTATTTTGGAAACAGCTCTCTTGGCCCATCAGAAGCTCTTGGGTTCCATTATCCCAGTCTTGACCTTTACTGCTTGCATTCGTTTCCCATGCCTGGCCGAGACACATGGATTTGCTCCCCCATGCTGAGAAGAATCAGGCCTTACATCAAGAACAATGGACAACGCAACAAGACAAACCCTACATTGCGGGAACCACCATGTGAGGAAGCAAAGCCACCTGTGATTTGAGGGCACAAGGCTGGAGAGGCCAAAGGCAAGATGGCCTCTGTGCTTAGGAGTCCAACTTGATGAAGACTTTGGGTCGGGAGAAGATTTTGAGGGCCTCTTCGATCTGTGACAGCTTCTTCTCTAAAGAAACACGACGGGTGTGAACACTCAGGGTATCGACTCTCACGGGAAGCAACAGGAGCTCCTTTAAGAACTTCTCTTGGCCTACAGAGAAGAGACGGGGAAGAAAAAGGAAGCACCATCAGTGGACAATTCTAATAGCCTTCAGTGACTCCGGTTGATTCCATCAACATGTTGTGCCAAAGCCATCATGGGGCTTATTTAGTTCTAGTGTCGTTGGTTGTGTGAACTCAGCCATTTGGATTTGGGAGCCTGGTTTTATGGTTTACCCTGTTGTACTGCATATCACTAGCCAGCAAGATGTGATGTTCAATGGCCCATGATTACATGAATCACGGCTCAGCACAACACATGAGACCAATCCTTGGTTGCTTGTTAAGATAATATTGGGATGCTTATAAGGTAACATTAGGATTCTGAGAAACTGTGTGTGTGTGAAGCCAATAAGAAGGCAGCTTCAGAGGGTTTCATCTCCTTCTTACTCTCTTTGAGGTTCTTGAGGGTTTCCAGGCGCTGGTTCTCGGGCATCATGGCATGGCCAGGTGGCGTGTCAGGATCAGGTGTGTTACGCAGGCGTTCCTCTGCTTCCTTACGCCAGTGGTCCTTCCGCTCAATCAGGCTACATAGAGCAGAAAAGTGGGAGTCACTTATAAGAATAATAAAGTGGAGACCACATGGAAGGAAGAAAGGAAGGAAAGGGAGGGAGGGAGGGAAGAAGGAAAGAAAGAAAGGGAGGAGGGAAGGAAAGGGAGGAAGGAGGAAAGAAGGAAAGGGAGGAAGGAAGGAAAGGAAGGAGGGAGGGAAGAAGGAAGAAAGGAAAGGGAAGGAGGGAGGGAGGAAGGAAGGAAAGGGTGGAAGGAGGGAGGGAGGAAAGAAGGAAAGGGAGGTAGGAAGGAAAAGGAGGTAGGAAGGAAAGGAAGGAGAGAGGGAGGGAGGGAGGGAGGAAAGGGAGAAAGGAGGGAGGGAGGAAAGAAGGAAAGGGAGGTAGGAAGGAAAGGAAGGAGGGAGGGAAGAAGGAAGAAAGGAAAGGGAGGGAGGGAGGAAGGAAAGGGAGGAAGGAGGGAGGGAGGGAGGAAGGAAAGGGAGGAAGGAGGGAGGGAGGGAGGAAGGAAAGGGAGGAAGGAGGGAGGGAGGGAGGGAGGAAAGGGAGAAAGGAGGGAGGGAGGAAAGAAGGAAAGGGAGGTAGGAAGGAAAGGAAGGAGGGAGGGAAGAAGGAAGAAAGGAAAGGGAGGGAGGGAGGAAGGAAAGGGAGGAAGGAGGGAGGGAGGAAAGAAGGAAAGGGAGGAAGGAAGGAAAGGAAGGAGGGAGGGAAGAAGAAAGAAAGGAAAGGGAAGGAGGGAGGGAGGAAGGAAGGAAAGGGTGGAAGGAGGGAGGGAGGGAGGAAAGAAGGAAAGGGAGGTAGGAAGGAAAAGGAGGTAGGAAGGAAAGGAAGGAGAGAGGGAGGGAGGGAGGAAAGGGAGAAAGGAGGGAGGGAGGAAAGAAGGAAAGGGAGGTAGGAAGGAAAGGAAGGAGGGAGGGAAGAAGGAAGAAAGGAAAGGGAGGGAGGGAGGAAGGAAAGGGAGGAAGGAAGGAAAAGGAGGTAGGAAGGAAAGGAAGGAGAGAGGGAGGGAGGAAGGAAAGAGAGGAAGGAGGGAGGGAGGAAAGAAGGAAAGAGAGATAGGAAAGGAAGGAAGGAGGGAGGGAAGAGGAAGAAAGGGAAAGAAGGAAGGAAGGAAATCCTTTTCTCAGCCAAAATGCTTTCTCTTTCTGGCATGGTCATCAACCCAGCCTTTTTAGCAATGGAACTCAGTGGAGGTCACAACTACAAGTAAATGTTCGGTCTATTCTCATCTAAAGCACCTTTCTGAAACTGGATCCAAAAATACAGATTTTAGTTTCTTGCACCGATATAGCAAAGCAGGCTGTTAAGACCAGAAGAATCTCACCTCCACTGGTTTGTCAATACAAGTTTCCAAAGCTGAATTTGACACGCTCTGGGCCATTGAAGTACCAGGGAGGGGTGGCACTCTGAGTTTTCCTGGAGGCAGCCGCTTGCCCTCTGCCGAAGGGCAGCACAGCACAGCCATTCCCAACCTGCCACCCTCTAGATAGGCTGCCCTGTAGCCCGTATGGCCTCAGCCAGCCCGGGGAGCTTACTAGTGGGGCACGTGGCCTTTCTGCTTGGTGTTGTATTCTTCCAGATCCTTCTGCTTCTGCTCCAGGACTCTGTGGATTGACTGCAGGGAGCGGGAGCGTTGCATCGAGGTGCGTTTTGCGTTTTTGGGCGTTGTGGCTGACGAAATCCACTTTACTGCTGTTCTCTGGGACCTGGAAAAGAAAGAAAGAAAGAAAGAAAGAAAGAAAGAAAGAAAGAAAGAAAGAAAAAGAAAGAAAGGAAGAAGGAAGGAAGGAAGGAAGGAAGGAAGGAAGGAAGGAAGGAAGGAAGGAAGGAAGGAAGGAAGGAAGGAAGGAAGGAAGGAAGGAAGAAAGAAAGGTGTTCTGACCCCAAACCTTGTTCCAAGGAAACAAACACCAAACAGAGGTCAATAGCAAAGCCCTTGAATGCTTCTCTGCGAATTCCGTTCATTCACGGTTAAAAGGCTATTAAAACGAATTGTCTCTGATAAGAACGAGCCTTGCCAAGGTTGTGCAAGGCTGTCAAAAACACCGGATAAAGTTACTAAGAAATATTCCAAACACAAAGTCTTCAAACACCAACCAAGATAGTCCGAACTTCCACAAGGCTTGAAGTGCAACAATTTCTTTGCTTCCTGCAAAGAATTCCAGTCTCTCAGACTGGCTTTTATCCCTTGAGGGAGGAGCCATCACCTTGCAGCCTTACTCCGAGTTTCCTTCGAGCAGCCTTGTGCGCACTGGGCTCAGGCTCCTCGGGAACCTCTTCATCGCTGCTGCCAACCTTCACAATCTCCGATGGCAGCACTCCACTCCCTGATGGCCCTGGCCCCCTCCCTGCATCCCACGCAGGCCCCTCATCCGAGTCCTCACCCTCTGAGACCTCAGCCGTCCTCACCTGCTGCCATCGAATCACAACAGAAGGCAACGATGACGACGATAACAGTTTCTGCAAGCAACACCAGAATGTTTCCTTCCTGCCTTCCTTACAGGATTAGCCCAGTAATTTCTTCTAACAACCGGTTCTCCCAACGGCTTAAAATGTTAGCAACTGATTCTAGCGAATAGGTGCGAACTGGTAGAATCCCACCTCTGGTTGTAAGTCAGGGACTACCTGTATACGTATATATACACACACACATACACACACCTTGCCATTCCCATTCTGAGCCGGGGCAGCTCCTGGATCCATTTCATACAACTGGGGAGGGTTCAGGGATGGAGATCGGCGTGGATGAATTCCTGTGCCGCAGCGAGAATAGGCTCTCAGGAACTTCTGGGCCTCTGGATGTGGTGGGCTGGGACTCTCCTGCGAAGCCCAGAAAGAGAAGGAACAGGTACTTGAGAAAAGATGGTGGGGAAAGTACTGCATATCCCAGTGATGGCTAACACGCCCATGTGCCAAATGCCTCTGCAGATGTGAACCCATCTTCCACGCATGCAATAGATCCCCAACAATCAGCTGGGTAGTGGGGGCATGTGTGCATATGCGCAGTAGGGCGACGTCTCGCGGGCCGGCAGAAGTGGCTCTATCTGCCACTTCCGGCACATAGGCTATAGGTTCACTCTCACGGGCACGAACAAAACTCCTCATTGGTGACAGGAAAAGGCATCCGGCCAATAAACGCTCTGCTAGCTCCATTCAGTTGCCCAGGCTACACCCCGCAAGGGATTATGGGGTCATTAAATGATGATAAATATCTTTATCTAACAAGAAAACTATATTATATTCTACTTATAGAGTATTTATTATATATTACTATGTAAACAAATATTTCAGATCAGCAGGTCTCTACTGAGCAGTATTCGAGAGGCTGCCATAGGTCACCTTATTCTCCAAAGCACCTGAGGGCAGGACAAGAGGCAACAGGTGGGGACTAATCAAGGAGAGAAGCAACTTAGAACTAAGAAGACATTTCCTGACAGAACAATTAACCCGTGGAAATCCTTCCATTCCCCACCATCCAGTCAGAGCAGAAGAAGCTTCTTGGATGAGAAGTGAAACGTCTTCAAAGAAAGTCCAGAAAAAAAATCACCTTTGGGACAACTATGATCTGGAGGGCTCAGAATCTCCATAGATACCACAATCAAGGAATGACCCAGTTAGGCAAACAAGCTAACATCAAACCTCATCAAGGGAACTACCAAGAACACTCCCACCAACACTGACAGGGCAAACCACTAGAATATAAACTGAGGGCAAACCCCACTCTCTTCTAGCACTGGTAGTTGTTACCTAGTTGGGTAATGAAACATCTGCAAGGAAACAACCGAGCTCTGAGAACACCAAGGACCCCAACAGCTGCACATTTCTTCACCCAAACCACCAATTCGGTGGCCAAGAATCCTGGGGAGTTGATATGCACAGATCTGGAATACTTGCTCAGGTGGGGAAATTCCTACTTTTTAACTGATACGCCGGATTGTTTCTCGACCGCATTAATTACAGAAAGTCAGGAACGGCCTCGGTGGCACCTGCAACTTTGCCTTGACTTTGGATTCCACGTTTTCATACTTCTGGGACTTCCACAGGGCTTTCACGGGTTTGGGTTGGCTCAGTTGCCTGGCTTGTTCTTTCTCTCGGCACTTCCGCTGGATCTCTCTCATGCGCCTCAGATTTTCCTTCTCGTGGTCTTTGTGATCCCTGCCTGCACCGAAGGGGAAAAAGAAGGCTTCTTGGGATGTCCTCCGAAGCAGGGGTCTCCAACCTGGGCCACTTTTAAGACTGGTGGTCTTCAAGTCCTAGAATTCTGTAGACCAAGAGAATTCTGGGAGTTGAAGTCCACAAGTCTTAAAAGTGGCCAAGGTTGGAGAGCCCTGCTCTGGAGACACCCTGGCCATAAACTGCTCCAACAGAGCCGATGTTAAAGCAGGTCTGAGGAACCAGTTGTCAGCTTAGATAAAACTCTACCAATCCACGGGCAGCAACTGCTCCACTTACGTTTGGGCCTCAGTTCCTCAAAGAAGGAGATCTCATCTAGTTTCAGAAGAACTCCTACGGTGCCATTTTGTCCCTTCTCCAAGATGTCCTTGGCATTGGGCTTAATCCGTGGAGGAGGCTGCGGGCAGCGAGCACTGTAGCACCCAGGATAGAGGCTGAACTCTGGCGGGATGGGACCAGGGAGCAAATCCAATTTCAGGGAGTTCCCTTCTAACCTTCCTCGTGCTAAAGACAGAAAAAGAGAAAACCAGGATTGTCAGCATTGTCCAAAGACATTTTTCTGTGATCGTGTGGCCAGCATATGCCAAACTGAATGGAACATGTCTGACCTAAGGCTTCCTAAACTGGAATTACGCACACGCTTATTTTAAAAACAAGACTCAGTTTATTGCAACGCTGGGAATTGTTTTCATTCCCAGCCAGAATTAATCTCAAACAGTCCCCCAAGATAAGCACCCACCTTTCAATTCTGTGAAATGCTGCCAAAAACAGAAGGATCAAATGAACTAGAAAAGAAACCAACTGAAGTACAAGAAAAACCAACTGAAATACAAAAAAGCTTCAAGAATGATTCTGAACCGATTGAACTACTTTGCTTCCTGCAAAGGTTTCGTCATCTTGGCCTGACCTTTATATCTTATGGGAGTGGCAATCACCTCCCAGCCTTACTCCCGATTCGCCCCTTTTGTCTCAGCTGCTCTCGCCTTCTGACAGCTCTGCACACATGCACACTGGGAACTGGCTCCCCTGGGTCCTCTGCCTCGCTGCTGCCAGACTCCAAAGGCTCTGGAGGCAGAACCCCTCTCCCAGAGGGTCCTGGCTCCATCTCTGCATTGGACGCAGGGCCCTCATCCGAGTCCTCTGCAGACTCTTTGACTGGTCCCTTTCTTCCTCACTGTCCAATTCCGCTGCCATCTGCACTGGCTGCTGGCGAACCACAACAGAACGCTGTTACCTTCCCACCAAAGTGGTACCTATTTATCTACTTGCGTTTGCATGCTTTCAAACTGCTAGGTGGGCAGGAGCTGGAGCAAAGAGCAGGGAGCTCACCCCATCACTTAGTGCATAGGTCTCAAACCTGGGCCATCAGTTTTTGTTTTTTTTTTGAAAAAGATTTTAATTTTCTACAAACAAACAAGACAAACAAAACATAAAAACATCAACTCTCATATGTACATCCAGTGTGTCAGTTGGTTCATCATTTTTGTGCATTCATTCTGTAGTCTCAATTACAATTATGTTACATAACAACTCATATTGTCAATCCAAACTTATATATCCTAATATCACTAAAAAAAGAAGTTTTTGACTATATTTTTAATCATTCATGCTTTATGAGCTAACAATACTTTAAACCAGTTTACTCTATAACAAATCATATAATCATATCAAATCAATCCTAAAAAACCCTTTATAAATATAATGTCAAATAACAAAATAATAGCAAAATAAAGATATTCCTTACTGTCTAGCATTCTAAATATTCTATTATTGTATTTTATCATCTAGCCATTGATAAAAAAGATCCCAAATTTCATAAAATTGTTTATCCTCTTTTCTCTCTAATTTCAAATGTCAATCTACTCATCTCAGCACAGAAACCTGGGCCATCAGTTTTGATGTAGGAAGACAAACATGCAACCCGCAGGTGGAGGACAGGTTCATTGGAGTGAACAGACTTCATAAGTATTCCAGACACAACCAGACACTGACCTGATAGTGGACGTCTGTAGTAATCCGGACACAGGGTAGGATCTGGAGGAATAGGACCTGTGATCCTGGAGGGACCTTCCGACATCTCAAGCTTCCTTCGTAGATTCTAACCAGGAATGGCTAAAATCTCATCTTTTGTTGCAAACAAGAACCAAGTCTGGGATGGAACCATGGATAATGTATGAATGGGTAGCTGGAAGGAAGAAGTTTAGAAGAAAAAGAAAAAAAAATGCAATCATCAACCATTGTATTATTAAGGAGTGAAAATGTCAGGCACCAAATTAGATATATTTTTCTTCCCCTTCTATTGTATTATTCATACATTATGTGTCACAATCATGCCCAGAATAGCAAATGAAATTCCTGTGGTCCTCCAGATGAAGCTCAATTCAGTATTCATGAGCTTTTGTCCTGATAACAGACTCAGGGACCATTCTTTAAAGCGAGGATATTCCTAAAACAATCCATGCCAATGGCCGTTTACAATGCAATGGTCCAAACCAAATCAGTTGTGAACTCTTTTTCAGGTAAAAAGTTCACGCCTTGCATTTCGACATAGCAGAGAGACGTCAAAACCTTGGTAATCTGTCTCCACCGAGCAGATACATTCATTGCAGATATCTGGGGATGGGTGCATCTATAAACAGATACCAGGAAGCTGCCTGTGGAGCTAGGCAGGCATAAAGACAGTGAGCAAAACAGCAGCAGTCTCCAAACTTCCCTTGGAACATCCTAAAAGCCAATTTTAAATATTTTGCCTGCGTTCCTAGGAGAAGCAAAATGCCATGGATGATCCCTGATTTTGCATAAAGACAATAGCTGGCTGGCACTGTATCAGGCCTGCTTCAGCATTAGCAGCCAAATGTTTTTCTCTTAGGAGGAGGAGGAGGAAAAAAGCTAATGCAATCCTCAATTGTATTAACAGAGGGATACAATCAAGATCAAGGGAGGTACTAATGCCACTCTGTAAAGCCTGAGTAAGACCACACCTAGAGTACCGCATCCAGTTTTGTTCACCACATTATAAAAAAGGCGTTGAGACTCTAGAAAAAGTACAAAGAACAGCAACCAGGGGACTGGAGACTAAAACAAATGAAGAACGGTTACAGGAACTGGGCTTGGCTAGTCTAGTGAAGAGAAGGACCAGGGAAGACAGGATAACGGTCTTCCAATATTTGCCACGGAGAGGAGAAAGGGGTCAAGCTATTTTCCAAGGCACTCGAAGGCCAGACAAGGAAGAATGGATGGAAACTGACCAAGGAGAGATTCAACCTGGAGATAAGGAGAAACTTTCTGACAGGGAGAACAATCAACCAGTGGAAGAGCTTTTGCCTTTAGAAGTTGTGGGAGCTTCACCCCTGGAGACTTTCAAGAAGAGATTGGACTGCCATCTGTCAGAAATGGTGTAGGGTCTCCTGTTTGGGTAGGGGGTTGGACTAGATGACTTACAAGGTCCCTTCCAACTCTGATTATCTGTTATCGGAGGAGGAAGGGGAGGATGATTAATGCTTGGCCTCATTCCAGGCCCAGCAAAGAGATGTTTATTCTGTCAGCTTGGGAGGGTAAACGGCTGTTTTTAAGAGCCAAGTACTGTACAAACATACAGTTGGGAGGCTGTTTGGCTTGAAATCATTGGGACTTCAAGGATCTAAAAGGGGAAAGGAAGAGGCCCTTTTGTAAGGGTTGTTTGAGGGCAGGTGGTTCCAACCTGGGAAAACTGCAGGGGAAGCCAACTTCCCGCTGGTGTAAGAAAAATCTTACTAAATATTTAGCAGGACCGTTGACCCAGATAAGCGGGTGGTTGCAAAGGGAGTCCTTACCTTGCAAGGGCTAATGGGAGCATTTGGAATCTTGATTAGGTTGCAGTTGGTCAGGAAAACTGCCCTGCCCACCTACGGTTTGCTATGAGGCAGGTAGAAAGCACGATTGCACAGGTAGTACTTGACTTTCAACAGTTCAAAGTTACCAAAGTTACTGAAAAAAGCGACTGATGAACATTTCCCCACATTTACGACCGTTGCAGCATCTCCATGGCCACAAAATGAGTCTCTGTGGCGCAGCGACTAGAGTGTAGTACTGCAAGCTACTTCTGCTGCAGGCAGCTGCCTACAATTTGGCAGTTCGAATCCCACCAGACTCAGCCTTCCATCCTTCCAAGGTGGGTAAAACGAGGAGCCGGATTTTTGGGGGCAATAGGCTGAATCTGTAAAACTGCTTAGAGAGGGCTGTAAAAGCACTGTAAAGTGATATATAAGTCTCAGTGTTTTTGCTACTGCTGTAATCCAAATCCAGATTGATGCTTGGCAACTGGTTCAAATTTATGACGGTTGCAGCAATATAAACTTTGGCCTCAATTATGTTCATAGTTTGAGGACTACTTGTGCTAACTGCCCCCTTCTTCCCTGCCTCTTCCTCCTGCAGAAATTTCTCTCTCTCTGCCACCTCTGCTAACACAGGCAAGTCTTCGATTTACAACCACAATTGAACCCAAAATTTATGTTGCTAAATGAGAAATTGGTTAAGTGAGTTTTTCCCAGTGCTACTCTTCTCGCCCCGTTTGTTAAGGGAATCACGGCGGAGGTTAAAGGAGTAACCTGGTTGTTAAGTGAATCTGGCTTCACCCCATTAACTTTGGTTATCAGAAGGTCACAAAAGGGTATATCACACGACCCCTGGACACTGCAACCCTCATAAATATGAATCTGTTGCCAAGCATCTGAATGCAGATCTCCTGACTATGGGGATGCAGCAATGATTGCCTTTTGCAAGAATTATCCTCCTGGGTTCAGTTCCAAGTGTGGAAAAAGACATTGGAAACATGGAGGCTGTTTGGAAAAATGGTTTAATGGTGGACAGGACCACGTGGCTTGGAGCTCCAAAGAAGGAAGAACGATCACATGCTTCAAGATGAAGGAAAAGAAGGAAGGACTGAGATGCTGAGAGTCCCTTACATACCCTCTGTTGGGATTTGAATTGGAGCTTGTATTCTGATGGGTTGTCAGACTCCCACGGGGCCACGCAGGGGCAACTCTGTAGGCCTTCCCGAGTCCCAGGCTTGGTTGAGCCTTGCTGGATGATGCTGTAATGAAAGGGCTTTGGGCAATTCCTATTACAGCTCTACCTGGAGATCTTTGTTATGTAAAATATTCTGGCCCAGGCCTTAATGGCCCACCCATTAACAAAAGTGGGGGTGAGCTTCTGCTTCTTCTGAGGTGAGTTTCTTCTTCTGGGTTTCTACTCTTTTTAGGGGAAATATTCTGCCTTTTTAATATTTCCCAGGATATTTCATTTTTCTAGGAGAGGAGTGGGTACTAACTTCCTACAGCTTTAAGTGTGGGAAACGGTCATAAGTCACTTTTTTCAGTGCCGTTGTAACTTCTGTCACTAAACGAACTGCTGTAAGATGAGGACTTCCTGGATTAGTCCTTTTTCAGGGGAACATATTACCAAGCAAAGCCCTTCAGTTACTCACCTCTTTTTTTTCTTTTAAAGATTAGTAAGGAAGTGTATGGCAAATATTTAGGTCTCAGAGGCATTTTGGAAATAACAGTGCTGGAGAATGGGAACCACTGCTTTTCAGTGCATTTTTATGTTTCACCTCTGGATCTCAATGACTGAATCAACGAAGATAAACAATACATCCCAATCATAAAAAAAACATGCTATAATAGAATAGAATTTGGGGAGAATATAGAGTAGAGTAGAGTAGAATAGAATGTAGACAATAGAGAGGAGAGGAGAGGGTAGGGTAGGGTAGGATAGAATAGAATAGAATAGAATAGAATAGAATAGAATAGAATAGAATAGAATAGAATAGAATGTAGAGGAGAACGTACAATAAAATAGAATAGGAATAGGAATAAAATAGAATTCTTTATTGGCCAAGTGTGATTGGACACAAGGAATTTGTCTTGGTGCAAATGCTCTCAGTGTACATAAAAATAAAATATACACTCATCAAGAGTCAAGAATCATCAGGTACAACACTTAATAATAGCCATAAAATACAATAAGCCATCAAATCATACTAGAAAGCAGTCAATATAAAAACTAGCAGTTGAGTTTTGCTGAACCTCCTTCTCCAAATATCCAGGGAGATCTTGGTTGGCTAGTTTGTGGCTCAGGAAAATTTAGCTGGTATTGTTAGTTTAGTACGTTTATTGTTTTAGCATGTTGCATGAATGCAGCCCCTTGAGCGAATTTAGCAAGGGACACACAGAGAGAGAGAGAGAGAGAGAGGAAGGGAGGGTGAGAGGAAATGCAAAAAAGAGGGGAAAATTGCAAACAGTTGCAAACTTTCTATCCTGCCATTTGGAGGATCCTTCCACTCAAAAGGAACCACCCCAACATCCGGCCAACACTGAACACGCGCAATGCAATATAACAACTGCAACAACCACCACCATTTATTAAATTTGTCTGCCGCTCAACTCTCCACAACTCCGGGTAGCCCACTAAGTCCTGCAATGCAGAGGGCTCAGACCGGATTCGGGTTCCTCCCCCCTCCCCCCAGCCAGGTCGCTGAGGGTCCTGGGGCCAGTCCTGTTTTGCAGTCCTACCGCAAAGGGTTGTTGTGAACAAGAAACTGCAAAGCCAGGCATCTCAATTCCAGCTCCGGAGGAAGGGGGGGGGGCAATGCAAAATCCAGGCGTCACGAGCAACCGCGCCCCCCCCTTCCAAGCCCAGGGGATCCCGCGTCCAGCTCCCACCCACCCCCGATTCCCCCTCCCCCCATGGACGCGAACCGCCTCCCCTGCTTTGGTTGCATGCCAGCAACAGCCCCCCTCTTCCCGGAGAAGCTCCCCCAGGCGCCCTCCCGCCTCCCCACCGAGGCCCCCTACTCACATTTGGAGCCGGTCCTCTGCAGCAGCCCCGCGCGGCACTTCCTGCACTGCGGAGCCGAGAAAAATCCGGCTGCGGACAGTTGGACTCCCCGCCTCCGGTCTCTTAGCAACAGGGCTGCCCGGAGGCTGCTGGGAATTGTAGTATTTTCTTTCTCTGTACCGGACTGGCTTAGAACCGATGCCCAATGGAGCCTTTTCAAGTACGCTGGGCTTCCTTTCCCTTCCTCTCAGTCAGCGCCTTTCTTTCTTTCTTTTCTTTTCTCTTTCTCCCTCCCTCTCTTTCCTTCCTTCCTTATTTTCTTTTCTTTCTTTTCTCCCTCCCTCCCTCTCTTTCTTTTCTCTTTTCTTTTCTCTTTCTCCCTCCCTCCCTTTCTTTCCTCCCTCCCTTATTTTATTTTTTTTCTCCCTCCCTCCCTCTCTTTCTTTCTTTCCTTCTTTTCTCTCTTTCTCCCTCCCTCCCTCCCTCCCTTTCTTTCCTTCTTTTCTCTTTTCTTTTCTCTTTTTCCCTCCCTCCCTCCCTTTCCTTCCTTATTTTATTTTCTTTCTTTTCTCCCTCCCTCTTTCTTTCTTTCCTTCCTTCTTTTTTCTTTTCTTTCTTTCTCCCTCCCTCCCTTTCTTTCTTTCTTTCCTTCTTTTCTCTTTTCTTTTCTTTTTCCCTCCCTCCCTTTCCTTCCTTCCTTATTTTATTTTCTTTCTTTTCTCCCTCCGTCCCTCTCTCAATTTCTTTCTTTCTTTCTTTCCTTCTTTTCTCTCTTTCTCCCTCCCTCCCTCCCTTTCTTTCTTTCCTTCCTTCTTTTCTTTTCTCTTTCTCCCTCCCTCCCTTTCTTTCCCCCCTTCCTTATTTTATTTTCTTTCTTTTCTCCCTCCCTCCCACTCTCTTTCTTTCTTTCTTTTCTTTTCTCTTTCTCCCTCCCTCCCTTTCTTTCTTTCCTTCCTTCCTTCTTCTTTCCTCCCTCCCTCCCTTTCTTTCCTTTCCTTTTTTCTTTCCTTCCTTGCTTCCTCCTCCTTTTCTCTTTTCTCTTTCTCCCTCCCTCCCTTCCTTATTTCATTTTGTTTCATTTCTTTCTTTTCTTTTTTTATTTTTTTTATTATTTTATTTTATTTTATTTTTTATTTTTCTCTTTTCTCCCTCCCTCTCTTTCTTTCTTTCCTTCTTTTCTCTCTTTCTCCCTCCCTCCCTTTCTTTCTTTCCTTCTTTTCTCTTTTCTTTTCTCTTTTTCCCTCCCTCCCTTTCCTTCCTTATTTTATTTTCTTTCTTTTCTCCCTCCCTCCCTCTCTTTCTTTCTTTCCTTCCTTCTTTTCTTTTCTCTTTTCTTTCTTTCTCCCTCCCTCCCTTTCTTTCTTTCTTTCCTTCTTTTCTCTTTTCTTTTCTTTTTCCCTCCCTCCCTTTCCTTCCTTCCTTATTTTATTTTCTTTCTTTTCTCCCTCCGTCCCTCTCTCAATTTCTTTCTTTCTTTCTTTCCTTCTTTTCTCTCTTTCTCCCTCCCTCCCTCCCTTTCTTTCTTTCTTTCCTCCCTTCTTTTCTTTTCTCTTTCTCCCTCCTTCCCTTTCTTTCCCCCCTTCCTTATTTTATTTTATTTTTCTCCCTCCCTCCCACTCTCTTTCTTTCTTTCTTTTCTTTTCTCTTTCTCCCTCCCTCCCTCCCTTTCTTTCTTTCCTTCCTTCCTTCCTTCTTCTTTCCTCCCTCCCTCCCTCTTTCTTTCCTTCTTTCCTTTTTTCTTTCCTTCCTTGCTTCCTCCTTCTTTTCTCTTTTCTCTTTCTCCCTCCCTCCCTCCCTTCCTTATTTCATTTCGTTTCATTTCTTTCTTTTATTTTTTATTTTTTTATTATTTTATTTTTTATTTTTCTCTCTTTTCTCCCTCCCTCCCTTTCTTTCTTTTCTTCTTTCCTTCCTACTTCCTCTCTCCCTCTTTCTTTCCTTCTTTCCTTTTTTCTTTCCTTCCTTTCTTCCTTCTTTTCCTTTCTCTCCCACTCCCCCTCTCCCTCCCTCATCTGTCTATCCATCCATCCACCCACCCACCCATCCATCTTCCTATCGTCTATCTCTATCGTCATTTTGGTGCTCATTAGTTTGCTAGAATATTGATCATGTGCCATCAGTTTGTTGCTGGTGACCACATCGATTTCCTCCATGAAGAAGATCTGTCCCTAATTTGATCTTTCTGATCTTCCAGCATTACTACTATAACTGAGTCCATCCACTTTTCTGGCTGCTAGTTATATTCTTCCCCCCCTTCCTTCCTCCTTTCCTAGTGTTAAGACCTTCTTCAGAAGCATTGGGCAGAGCTTTAGATAAATAAGGAAAAGACCCACTGAAAGCATCCTATTTGTGACTTCTAATGAAAAATCAATTCATTATCCAATGTGCAACGCCCTTCCACACCTGTTGATCTTGCACAATTGAAATGGCTTGGCAAAAGACAGAAGGGCAGCCACATATTCTGTAGCTAACATATTAAGCAATTTAGTCACCACTCCAAGAGGCTAACTGATGGAGAACGTAGCAAGTATTTCTGGAGCTGTACCGAAGAAAGGATCTAGATTCCTAGCCATTGATGGAATGGCAGCAGAATGCGAGGAACCTGGTAGCTTAGCAACCTGGTCCTAAAGAAGACAAGCTAATATCTCCGAGGCCTACTCACCAATCGCTACTGGTTGGAGCAGTAGAAACCCACCAGCGCTTTAGTCTAGACAAACTGTCACAGGCAGTTGTGGTGAGAACATTTATTTATCTATTTGTGAACTGCCATTATCACTGAGTTGGTGCTTTAGTTTGAATGATAACAACAAAGTGATGCTTGGATGTTCATAGCTTCCAAACGTACAGCAGTGAAAATGGGAAACAGAACCTCCTTACCTTTTAAAAATCAGTCCTCATTCGGGTTTCAGGATTTTTTGAAATCCCCATCATTCATGAACCATAAATTTAGAAGCTTCTTAAAATGGTTAGCAGGAGCAGCTGGAGTCACAGAGGAACAATTATTAGTCACTGAGAAGGACACAGAAGGACACCCCAAAAAGCTATCTGTCCTTGGTACATCAGATTTATCTCCTTTTTGTTTTATAATCCAGTTGACATCACTTGCTAGAGTTATTGCTATAATAACTAGAAGTTTTACCCAGAGCTTCCGTGGGAACTGAGGCATTTTTCTTTAAGGCTGCACTAAGTTGGGTTTTTGGTAACCACAGTTGATTCAACCACAGTTTATTGTGCTATAGCTGATCACGAAGGGATCCAAAAACCCTGCTTTGCAAACTTCTTTTTCCCAGTACAATTCTGAAAAATCTTCACTTTGTTATCTTTTGCATCCATCCAGTCCCTCTAACTCTCAATTTTTCTCCACAATTCAAACAGTGGTGCCCTGAGAGCAGGAAACACCACTATTTCTAACTGTAAATAAACTGTAAATCTGCTATTTTATTTGCCCAGCAAAATACATACAACAGCCAGTACCATTTCTGTTTTTGTTTTTCTTCTTCTTCTCTTCCTATCTGGCAGTTGATGGCAACCTGTGCCAGAAGCCCCAATGAGAAAAAACTGGGAGGGAAGACCAACACCCCACATTTCCTGTTCCAGCTGGCTGCAGCCTTAGAAAATCCCACCATCAAGTCACTGGAGGTAAAAGATGAGTAATACAGGAAAGAAAAATGGAAGGATGCATGACTTATAAACACTGGCAACACCCATACGCTGGAAAGTTGGAACCAATGGATGCAGGAATGAGTAGGAGAGAAGAATACGTCAATCAATACAGAGGTGGTCTTCAGCAGGTTCTGACCAGTTCTAGAGAACCAGTAGCGGAAATTTGGAATAGTTCAGAGAACCGGCAAATCCCACCTCTTGACTGGCCCCGCCCCCATCTATTCTCCGCCTCCCGAGTCCCAGCTGATTGGCTGGGTCTTCTTTTGTTGCCCTACACAAGAGAATGGAGCTGGAAAGCAGGTTAGTGGGGTGGGGAGGGAATGGGGACTTTGCAGTATCCTTCCCCTGCCACACCCACCAAGCCACGCCATACCACGCCCACTAAGCAGTGGTGGGATTCAATTTTTTTTACTACTTGTTCTGTAGGCACGGCTTGGTGAGTATGGCTTGCGTGGCAGGGGAAGGATACTGCAAAATCTCCATTCCCTCCTCACCCCACTAACCTGCTTTCCAGCTCCGTTCTCCTGTGCAGGGCAACCAAAGAAGACCCAGCCAATCAGCTGGGACTCAATGGGAGGCGGAGACTAGATGGGGCGGGGCCAGTCAGAGTGATATTGGCCAGTTCTCCAAACTACTCAACATTTCCGCTACCGGTTCTCCAGAACTGGTCGGACCCTGCTGAATACCACCTCTGCCACAGAACTGATAGTAAAAAATTTTGAATCCCACCACTGAATCAATACTAGAAATATTGATTACCACTTTGGAAGGTTACGCCTTATTTTTCTCCAAATTATGTCTTTTATCCCAAGCTCAGTTATTGGCAGCATACATCTCGTACACGTTCCTTGATACTCACAGATTCCTTACTGTATCTTTTTTAAAAGCACTTTTAATAGTTAAAAAAACCAGCAATCTGGCATAGTGTTAGAAGATCCAACTTGTACCATTGTACAGATAATCCTCTACTTACAAACAGTTCTCTTAATGACCGATTACAGGGAAGCTGCAACAGCCTTGTGAAAAACGGTCATAAGTCACTTTTTTGGGTGCCATTGTAACTTTGCACACTCACTAAATGGTGATAAGTCAAGGACTATCTGTATTTCGTAAGCCCACACTATATAAATAATAATTCTTAATATGTCCCGGGCCTTAAAAAACTAATTTGCTTCACCCCAATAATCTTCCATATTCTTCCTGAGAAAATTAGGTTCACATTTCTTCCTTTCCTCTCCTCTTCTACAATGGCCACTCCTCTCACGATTAAGGGTAGTGGTGTTTCTTCTTCCCAGTGGCATGAAGATGGCAAGGGCATTTACCTGCATGCCAAGCTGTACGAGGAAGAAGTCCAACAACACCAAGATTTGTTTCCTGAGCTCAAGAACCTGAAATCTGCTCCAGTTTTGCAAGCTTGGCTGGCAAATTACGGCTTCAAGGCAAGGATGACCAAGTAAGTTATGGGAAATCTGTGCCTTGGAACTCCAAAGGAGATCATTTCGCAGTGGGAACGTTGAGTATCGCAGATTTAGTGCTTCAGGTTTTCAGGACGCACAGGTGGAAGTAAACTTGTGTGGAAGGAAAGGATTTACCCCTTTTACCTCCTTTTAAAGATTGAACCTGATTCAGGAGGAAGATCTCCACGTATGGAAAAAAATGACATTGGAGTCTCCAACCTTAGCAACTTTAAAGTTTATGGACTTTAACTCCCAGAATTCCCTAGCTGGCTGGGGAATTCTGGGAATTGAAGTCCACAAACCTTAAAGTTGCCAAGGTTGGAGACCCCAAAGATCTCTTTCTCTGTGCAAAACGGGATAGGAAGCATCATGTCACCCAAGACAGGAAAAATACAGGCAGTCCTTAACTTATGACTGCAATTGAGCCTGGAATTTCTGTTGCTAAGCGAGACATTTAAGTAAGTTTTGCTCCATTTTATGACCTTTCCTGTCGCAGTTGTTAAGCGAATCAACACAGCTGTTCAAGAAGTAACACCGTTGTTAAGTGAACCTGGCTTCCCCACTGACTTTGCTTGTCAAAAGGTTGCCAAAGGTGATCGCCTGACCCTGCGACATTGCAACCGTCGTAAATTGCCAAGTGTCAGTTGCCAAGCGTCCAAATTTTGACCACATGGCCATGGGGATGCTGCAGTGGTCGTTACGTGTGAAAAACGGTCCTAAGTCACTTTTTTTCAGTGCTGGTGTAACTTTAGATGGTCACTAAATGTGTTGTAAGTTGAGGACTTCCTATAAAGGCCTTCTGAGAGTTTCGAGACTGGTGGTAGGTGGTCCTGTTTCTTGGAGCAGGACTTCATCTTTACTGTTTCTTCTGCCCTCCGTAAGGATGGTTGCAAGAAGAAGGCATAGAGACCAACAATTCAAACCAACAATCATGGTCTAGCGATGTGGGTTTCTAAAAAGGGATCGGGCCATCTAGAGTTTCTTTTGCTATTGGAATGCTTGGGGTTTTTTTTCTTTTAAACGGAATAAATATGGAAAAGGGGAAATAATGATCAGTTTATTAAATACGTTTAATGAATACATAGAACACAATTGAAAAGAATTACGAGGATTGTTGTAATGAGATTAGTATCAGTGTTTAGGATTAATTGAATAGATTAATTTTTTTTATTGAAGTTATAAAAAAATCTTTTCTGAAATGGAAGAGGGAAATGCTATGCGGAATCATTCTAACTTTAACCTAAAAGGTATACACAGTATGTTATGTAGTTGCTAGGAGATTTTTGTTATTAAATCTATAGGTAATAAAAGTTAAATGTTTATTGGGATATAAAGGAGGAATAATTAAAGAACATGCAAGCTATATGGCATACTCAAATTAGTAATTGTGTGGGGGAAATTTCTTTGAAATGTTCGCATGAAACTAGAATTTGTGGAATGATGAAATAAGAATATGTGACGAAATTGCAAATCTGACAGATAAAAGTACAAAAGTATAATGATTATGAAGATATGAGAGTTATTTGTGACTCAAATAGGAGGAAAGTATTTGGAAAAAATATAATAGAAATATGTAAAGTATTGATAAGATACGAAGTTGAATATGAAAGATGAATGTTGCAATTGTGATCTTTTTTGTATGAAAATGTGAGAACCTGGAATCATGTTGTTCACTAAAAAGAGATGTTTTTAAAAATGTGGAAAACTGAAATAAAACTTTATTTTTTTAAAAAAAAAATTTTTTTTGAATCCCACCACTGGATGGGGGTTAAGGGAGAGGGACTGGACCTTCCCTCTTGATCCTCTCCTGTCTTCTTTCTGCCCCACAGAACTGATTCTGACATGCTCACTTTTCAGCATGCAGACTTCAAGAAGTTGTCTCCGAGGGCAGAGGCTGAAAGTGCCAAAATGGAAGCTTTTCTTCTTCTGAAGCAGCCCAAGAAATCTAAGAAAAGAAAGTCCACTCAAGAGACCACCCCAGCCCCACCTGCCTCCCCAGGGACTTCTCTGCCCCCAGAATCTGCAACTACGGAGAGTGAGTAGACAGGAGAGCATCGGAGGGTAGATTTGATTGGCAATACCTGGGATATTCAGCATTTTGTTGTGTTACTGTCTGATGCAAGTACTGCATTTCAAAGGTCTGAAGATGAGGAGATAATGTTTGTTTAGTTTACCTTAACTGAATCCTATTAGCTGTTGATTTAATTGTTGCTCTGTCAGGAGTCCCACAGCAGAAAGACCAGGACAGAAGAAAAAAGCATAAATGAGATTAAATCAATAAATATTAAATAACCACTGATTAAAATAGTTATTATGAATGTAATTCCTTTTTCATTTGTTAGTAAGGAACTCCTCCCCCAAAATTCATTGTATTTGTATCAGGTACAGATACTTCTTTTTCTCTTTCACAATATAGAAACAGATGGATGGATGGATAGAGAGAGAGAGAAAGAGAGAGACAGAAAATAGTAAGTAGCAAATGCTACTTTTATCTTGCACTCAGTCCCATGAAGTATGTGTATGTGATATTCTTCAAGAAAGATCTAAGCAGACATGGAAAAGAAACAACAGTATTACTGCTTGTTTGGAAAACCAAGAACATTTTTCTCAAACACATTCCATTATGGGAGAATGGGAAATCCAGTTCCAAAGTCGTTGTTCCTTATGATGACTCATAAACTAAGGGAATGCAGCACCATATAAAATAAATGGATGTATGGAAGTATGGAGGTATAGATGGATGGATGGATGGATGAATGAAGTCGTAAGCAAAACAGCTGAAGGTGTTTATGGTTTTACCAGTTGGACAGGTTTGCAAGGTATGTACCTAAATAGGTCAGATAAACATTCAGGGACAATACCTACCTCATTTTCCACCTTAAAAGGTGGGAATCTATCTGTCATCTCTCTCTCTCATCTATCAATCATCTCACAAATCTGTTTCTAGCCAGATGCCTTCACCACTACACCAAATTGGGTTGCATTTGTCATGTTTAAGGAGTACCATAGCTGTATTCACTAACATCGTTATATTTCAGAGGTCATCTGCTCTACAACATTCACTGTCTCATTACTTCTAGAAAAATCACAGCGTTTGCGTCCTTTATATCAATACATTAACTATGACAACCCAGAAATGAATAGACCATTGGACAAGGAATATGATCTGCCCCCAATGGAGGCTCCTTCTATCCAAGAAAAAAAGACAGGCACCATAGAACTGAGAACAACTCCATCAATAGGTAACAATCTGGAAACGAAGAGGGGCTGGAATTAAAAAATAGTTTAGTGCTCTTAGTGATTGGCTAAACCTATTCTTGATGTGAAACCTATGTCTTTCTTTTTTCAAAAAGTATGAAGTTATGATGCATTTTGAAATATCTATGCTACGGAACTCAAAAAGCCACTCTGTTTGCGATCATTGCCTTTGCTTATCTACCTAGGTCAGAAGTTATTCCATACTGATCCTCTGTTTTTTTGTAGCAGTTGCAGAAGAGAAAAGCAGGGAACTGAGGAGTCTACCGAGTGCCACTTCTGGAGCTGTGGTGAAAACAGAGGTGGATAAGTCTACTCAAGTGGACATTGATAAGATGCTCAGCGTCTGTGCAGCTCACCTCGTCCCACCACTGTCACCGCAGAACAAATAATCGTATCTGATAGGAGGCCAAGCTTGTTGCTCAATGGTGCTTTTCTTCCAGAATACTGGAAGGTGCTCCTTGAAGATCATCTGAGGAGCATCAAATTCTTTTAAGTTTTGTTCATTATAGTCAGTATCAAAAAGTGTAAGTATTTGTCTTTTCCTTGCTGTAAAATAAGAGGAAAAAATGGAGGCAGTCTAAACAGGAATGGAATTGCTCCTGTCTAAATACGGTAAATTAGTGCCAAAACGAGTATAAAAAAAATACACAAAAGTCTGTTCATCATCATCTCAATCCTCCTCGAGCCCTTAGGACATTTCTGAGTAGTTACACAATGACCAAGATGTACATGGGTTTCTCCCACATTTTATTCCCATAGCAATCTCTCTTATGAGTTAGTTGGTCCACGCAAGGATAGTAAATAATTTGTACCTGCTTCTTATGGATGACACAACCTTAATTTCTATACATTTTTAATAGCAGCTGGGAAGGACTTTGTCCATCCATCCTAGCTTTGGGGTCTTCCAGAACATTTGGCTAACATTTCCAGAACATCAATAGATGGCATGGATGCTCTTACGTATCTTTTGCAGGTTTAAGTGCATACCATTGATACTCTACTACTCTTTACAAAGTAAAGAGATTCACATACAAAATGTATGTCACCAGGGCCATGTGTTGAACAAGAAATCCCAGAGAACAGAAATGATATTTTTAGCCTTGAATCCTGATGTGAACTTACAGAGGGAATTAAGGAAGAAAAGGATATTCTAATTCACTGAAAATAAACAAGGAAACAAGACTTAAAAGATGGGGTGGTGGACTACATTGTCCTTTGACAATAAAACATATTTACTCAAAGGAAACTTCAAATTAAATTATTTTGTCCACTTTCCCATCACTGGATTGTACTTTGGGGGGGGGGGGGGGGAGGATCTATTAAGGCAAATACAGGTTCCCTAAAGACATCTGAGGAATCTTGAATTTCTTAGAGAGAATTCTACCATCAGCATTTTGCTAGATTCCTTATTGCTGAAGGACAAAGCCATCAAGTGTTCTTATTTAATCAGATTTTCTGCCTTAAAAGGAAGAGGGGAATTTATGACTTCGGAAAATCAGTTCTTTTGACTAAGGCAAAATATAAACAGAAGTAACCACCTGGAGCTGTACTTATTTTGCACATTTGCAAGCAAGAAATTTTGAAGTATTATTTTGACGTATTATTTATCAGGTTGTATTTGGAAAAAAAAAATTCCTACTGCTCCTAATGTGAAAGTATATAAAGAGGATAGATACACTTTAAAAAATTCAGATCTCTGAATTCCTGGAATCAAATCTTATGTGCCTTTGTGGTTCACGTTTAACACACTGTCATAAATATGAGTCAATTGCCAAGGATCTAAAATTGGATTGTGACCATGGAGATGTTAACAATGGTAGTGTGAAAAACAGTCGAAAGTCACTTTTTTCAGTGCTGCTGTTAACTTTGGTCACTAAATGAATTGTTGTAAGTTGAGGACTACCTGTACTGGGAAGAGAAATTGGGGGGGGGGGGGGGAAATCATCATTCAAGATCTTGCCTTTTGTTTACTCTAGAAGCTGTATAAATCCTGGATCTCCTCAGTCCAACTGAAACGCTAATCATAAGACTTAGCCGCTAATCATAAGACTTAGCCGTGGTAGCTAAAAATAGCTTCAAAGTCACCAAAGATAAGAAAATAATTAAATTTTTTCCCCCCTGGGGAAGCAGAGCAGCTGATCTGGTCATTGATTGTATCTGTTCTTAGTTTCCATTATAGACTATCACTTAAAAGAACACAACGGAAGCATGCTTGTTAATGCTTTATCTTAATTTACAGGATTAAAACCCAGTAGGTAAATAATGTAAGAAAAATAAAATAACATTCAAGTAAACGACCTTCATTAAAAAGTTAAGGGTTGTTTTAAAAAGTTACGGTTGAGTCCTGGTGATAAAATCTCCTCCAGAGATCCTACAGCATAAAAAAAAAATGGGAGAAAGGCCAAGGAACAAGAGTTTGCTTCAATTCACTAAACTGTTTATCTTGGATAGTCTCCAAAAAATGCCAAACCCTACCAGATTACAGTTAAAAGAATAACTTGGATATATTTGCAAGGTCAGCTTCCCTTCCTTTGGACAGTCTTAATGCTTGCTTCATTAAACAGCCGGAAATTCTCACCATCAAAGCACATGGGTTTTTTATTTTTGTTTTGCTTGGCCAAGAAACCACCTTGGTGGGATTGGCCAGCATGGAAAAAAGGCAGAAAAGAATATTGGGTCTTGTACACCCTCGTACCAGTAAGGGTACGAAGCACTGAGATGCACAAACAGCAACTGCATTCCATCGGGTGTTTTGTCAGATCAAATAAAGCAAGGGCATTCAAGAAGATGATGCAAATTAGATAGTCACTTCCAAGTTCACCCTGTTCATGGAAACAGCAGGATTTGGTGTATGAGTGTTCTTTTTTCAAGGGAAGAAATATAGGAATTTAATTCTAAATCCTCTCTGTCTCTTCTGCTATCCTCATACATATAATCCACATTTAACTTGTTTTTGGCTTTGGGCTCCAATCATCTTTTCCTCGTTTCTACTTTCACGGATAGACTGAAAAACAGTGGAAAGAGTCTGGAGCATCTAGCTATAGAGTTCTAAACTGGGATAATTCAATGCAAACTTTCTCAGATCCATGCTTCAGTACTGAAAGACTGAAACCCAAGTTGGGGAAACCCAAGGATTGAACATGATCTTTACCGGTTTGTCCCTGAATTGTAGCAAAATATTGTGTATCTGCAATGAGACACCTGTTTCTGATTCTTCTAATCCTCTTTGAAAACCAGCTCTAAAGATCTGACTCCTTATATTCCTTTGCGGAAGATGTTTCCCATTCAAAAGAGCTGTAAAAAAAATAACTTCCAATTTCTATTTTAAAAACAACGATCGGCGTTCTCTAGCACTACATGCCATAATACGTGAGCTGGGTGGAGAAGTTTTGCACCCCAAAAGCTCTTGTTTGGGGATGGGAGGGTCAGAGCCCTTGTCCACTGAGTGCAACTGGCAATTCAAGTTTTTCATAACAATACACAAGTTATTAAATTTAAGTAACCAAAGACACGTACAACTGCCACATTTAAAATTCTCCCAGATTAAAAACCCTTCACACACATATACCCTTCTTCCTTTCCTCTGCTTCCATTCCATTCCACCCCACCCCACCCCACCCCACTTCTGTTTCCAATTGTTCTGTTTTGCAGGAATATCTGCATTATAAGTTATTTCTCTGCAGCGCCTCACAGAGGTTCTGATTCGCATCAGGCTCTTCCACCATCTCCTCCACTGTTTCCCATTCCCCAGACCTGCTGGACCTTTTAATGGCATCTATGACACTTTGCATGTAGAGTCCGTCTTCAAAGGAAGCTGCCATGGCCACTGGTTTGGGATCCCAGGTCCGCTGGTCTTCCTGATCCTGGAAGGAAAGGCGGAGAGCTTGCACCAGATAGACCATCCCTTTGAGGTACAGAAGAGGGATGTCTTCAAATTCCTTCTCGGAAAGCTCCGCGTGGACATTCAGGGAATCTTTAAACAGCAGCTCCTCCTGGGCCGCTGTGTTCTTCTGGCCATACAAGTCCATCCCACGAGCAACAAGACGGCCTGCGGAGCCTACGATCATGACCTCATGAATGAAGGACCCGGGCATATTGAAGTTCAGAGTCACGGTGCTGCAGATGTTGCCGGTCATCAGCATCTGGAAGAAGCAGAAGTCGTCACTGGTGACGTGACGGATGCCGCTGATGGCCGAGTTCTGCTTGACGAAGGTTTTCAGCAGCCCGTGGACCTTCTCGGCCTTCTGACTTGTGAGATGGGTCAGCAAGTCTATGATGTAGGTGCCCATCGTGTGAAGGCCGCCCCCGCCCATCAGCTCATCGCAAATCCAGTTGTATTTCTGGCTGAGGAGGCTCCCCCAGTACACACGCACGTCACAGACCAGGATGCTGCCAACGTAGTGCTCGTCGAGTAATTGTTTCATTCTGACAAAGGCAGGTAGAAAGCGCAGGGCATTGCCCACGATGCTCATGAGCTTGGGGTAATACCTAGCAGCCGTGACCATCCTAAAAGCATCAAGAGAGGTAGCGGCTTTTTCACAGATTACGTTCTTTCCAATTCCTGCAAACAAAGGGCGGCATTTTAATTCGGAGACTTTAAAAAAAAAAAACACAAACCTTTATTGAAAAATTAAAACATTAAAATACAAAATGCAATACAAATATTTAAAATGAAAGTGCAATGTATATTACAATCCATTTTGACAGCGCTTACATTTCAATTGTTATTCCCATGCATATTTTATACTCCTATTTGTTCTTATGCATATGTCTCTTTCATACATTCCTTATTTAATTCCTTATTTCTATTGTTTATCCAATGGTTAATTTGGAGACTTTTTATTCAATACCCAAACAATGAGAAAAACGAAGCCTTTGAAAGCAGGGCGGCTGTAACTAGCCAATGTCCAACTACTTTGTTTTTGTTTTACATTCTGCTATGATTTATATTTTTTTTACTGCCTGCAAGTATTATCAGGCCTCTATACTATTTGTCATGTTTTCCATTAGATTGGAGGATAAAGCGCACCGTAACAGGTGCTCACGTTTCATTTATATTTTTTCTATATATTCCTCCTGACATCTTTTTAGTACTTAAGATGCTCTTAAACTGGTTGTGTTAATTCAGCAGGAAGCAATGTTAAGTTATTTTTAGCAATTCTTCCATGAAAAATGAACTTGTCTGCTTGTTTTTGTAATATATGTTATAGCAGCGAGATGGACTGATAACAAGAAATGCAGTGACTAAAAATTCTATTTTTTTTTCAGAACATCTGAAGTTGTTCATTCTATCATTTAAAGTTTAAAGATGTTGTTGTAGTCTTTGTAGATTTCCAGTGCTTAGCAAATTTACATCCTGGTTTATTTATAACTTTATCCTTTAGAACGTCTCAGAACATATACAGTCAATTCAGTCATATACAGAAAATGCCACTTTTTTAACTTCTGCAAAAAAAAAAAAAAAGCATTTATGTTCTGAAAGCCTGGGACATTATTTCAGTTTTATTTAAGAGAAATATAAATTACTAAGTAATCTTCTTTCTTATAGTGCTGGATAGGCCAACAAGCCACAATAACGCTTGTAATTTGCAGGGGTGAGGCTGGTGAAAAATACCCCGAGAAACAGCCACCGAGCTGCACTGTTTTAGGCAATCCAGAGGCAGTCTGAAAGACTTTGAAGACCTGGCTGTTCTCCCAGGCACTGGGCAGAAAATATTGCCAGACGCAGCAAGGGTGGAATGCTGAATTAATCTTGAGTAGGAAGAAGTACAAGTCTGCATTCAGAGAATTACACGCGGAAGAAAGTGAAAGCCAAGTCAAGCCAAGAATTAAAAACAGCTTATAACGCTCCTGAAATATATAATTTTGCCTGTATGCACCCAGGCAAGCAAATTGCCCTGAATACTCTTTCAAAAGTAAACATAACTATTTTTTTGCTATATTGCTTAGGAAAAGATTGTGCAAATCGTCCTGAATATTCCTTCAACAATCAACATAACTATGTTTTTGCTATGTTGCCCAGGAGAAGACAACAATATTGTTACTGAAACATAGAAAAGTTTTATCTTGTATAAATCAAAATAAATCCATGCAGAAATACAGGTTGTCCTTTCTGTGGCAGTTATAATGGTGACGAGAAAGTAACTATGCAGCCAAGACTCACATTTACAACTTTCACAGATCTGTAAAGCTGAAGTAAGATTGTAAACACAGCCAGAGTTTCATTGAGCCACCCTTTGCTTAATGATCAAGTTGCCAATTTCAGTTGTGGTTGCTAAACAAGGACTACCTGTAATTTGGGTTTAAGCAAAGCAGGATAGCATTAATACTGGCTGTCAAAAATGAAAAGAAGACCTCTGTTCCCAAGGTATTTTTGGTTTAATATGTGGCATCTGCTATGCAAATTCACTCTTGGAAAAGCAAATATGTTTATCAGAAAATTGTACCTGCAAACACAAAAGCCTGAAATAAAACATATTTCTGGGCACAAGCAATTGCCTTAAAGCCTAATCATTTTCAAGCTCACCATATGTGGATCCCAGCCTCTGCAGGAAATGTTCTATGCATAATTTTTTTTCCTGTATGTTCCCCATGATCTATTTATTTGCAAGGCATGCAGTGGTATGAGCATTTTTCCTATGGGAAATTCATGAGGTCTGTTCTTTTTGGAGTAACAATAGCCCTCCAAGTTTGTGGTTAGAAACAAACACCAGGCCTTTACTTTACCAACTGAAAATTCACCAGGTATGAGATTTTTTTTTAACAACAGAATTCCCAGTTCCCTGATACAATTTGTTCCAGGATGAAATGTTCAATTTTCTGCTCTTAATTACTCAACAACCGTGACCATCTTCCAGTTGGCTTCTACCCAAGAGAAAACTGAAATCTTATACAATGCCCAAAACTGACTATGGGAAAAACACCATACCTAGAGCCTTCACAGCTATTTGTCGCGTGAGTGGTGGGGGAATGTTGATGCAAACCAGATCTACATCCTGGTGCAGTAAAACATCATCTGTTCGACTTGTGTAGAAGGAAATGTTCATTTCCTCAGCTAGCTGTTTGGCTTCCTCTTCAGTCTTCCCCCACAGAGCTTCAATGGAGAAGCCTTTTGCTCTCAGCAGAGGGACCAGCACACGGGCCGAGCTCCCGGTCCCAAACACCCCGACACCGGGAAGCATTTTCATTTTGTGCTCCTTTCACACTCCAGTGCCCCTGGGCAAAGCTCCCAAAGAGTTGACGATCTCTTCAGCATCTTGTTTCATCCATCGCGTCTATAAGAGAAAGGGGGGAAATGGATCATTCACAAAATGCATGTTTGATTTGCTAGTTTCCTATTTAACCTAAAGGTAGTTACTTGACTGCCTTTTTATATTCTTTTAAATAGTAATCTTGCCCATATGCAATAGAGATAGCCCTAAACGTTTGACCACAATTGAGCCCAACATTTTAAGTAGCTTAGTGAGTTTTGCCTCATTTCATGACTTTTCTCACCGCGTTTGTTAAGGGAATCACGGCGGTTCTTAAATTAGTAACACGGTTGTTAAGTGAATAGGGTTTCCACATTGAGTTTGCTTGTGATTGCATGACTCTAGGGCACTGCAATGGTCACAAATGTGAGTCAGTTGCCAAGCATCCCAATGTAAATCATGTGACCACAGGGATGCTGGAACAGCCATAAGTGTGAAAGATGATTTGTTGTTGTTAGTTGCGAAGTTGTGTCCAACCCATCACAACCCCATGGACAATGTTCCTCCAGGCCTTCCTGTCCTCTACCATCTTCTGGAGTCCGTTTAAGCTCATGCTGACTGCTTCAGTGACTCCATCCAGCCAGTCATTCTCTGCCTTCCCCTTCTTCTTCTATTACCCTCAATCTTTCCCAGCATTAGGCTCTTCTCCAGGGAGTCCTTCCTTCTCATGAGGTGGTCAAAGTCTCTGAGTTTCATCTTTAGGATCTGGCCTTCTAAAGAGCAGTCAGGGCTGATCTCCTCTACGACTGACCAGTTGGATCTCCTTGCAGTCCAAGGAGTTTTCTCCAGGCCTCCATTCTTTGGTGCTCAGCCTTCTTTACGGTCCAACTTTCACAGCCATACATTGCAACTGGGAAAACCATAGCCTTGACTATACGCACTTTTATTGGAAGGGGGGATGCCTCTGCTTCTTAGTGTGCTGCTATAAGATGGTTATAATTCATTATTTTCAGTGCCGTTGTAATTTCGAACAGTCAGCAAACGAACTGTTGTAAGCCAAGGGCTACCTGTAGGCACTGCAAACATTTCCTTTAATGAATTTGCATATGCATTGGCTACTGTGTGAGTGAGATCATTAGCACAGAGACTAATAAGCCTGCCTGCATAGATCTGTTCCGTTTCAGATTCTCACCATCTCTTTCTGGACCCCCAGGTAACCCGAGAAGGGTGGAGCTATGTCTCACCACTGCATTCATCACATTTCAAGCCAACCTGCCGATGGCCTTCGTCCAGCAAGGCTTCATGTAGCTACAAAAAATATGGGGAGCGTGGAAGGACCCACATTACAAACGGTTCCCTTCTACACAACACGTCGCTTTTTAAACTCTGTTCTCTCAAACGTGAGCCAAGCCACGGCCCTTCCCTGACTCCATGGTCCAACCTAGAAAGATACTGGCCCAGAATTCCAGAGCCAAGGAACAAAGGCAACAAAGGTGATTGCAAAGCCAAGGTAACAAAGTTAGGAGTCAGGGAAGGGCCACTTGCTACCTGGGTCCATCCATCTGTTTTATATCCGTGGCTGAAAACAATCAGAAGACTTTGGGGACAAAAACTCCATTTGGAAGCCAGGCTGCAATGGATCAAGATCTTTTATTATTATCGCCGTTGCAGACTGAAGGGGTCTGCCCTGTAAAACAGGATCTGGCTCATTCAGACGGATGCCTTGGATAGCAACCCCTGCAAAACCGGGGTGGGGTTGTGGGGATCTGTAGGACCCCTGCCACTCATCGGGGTGCTTTGCATTAAGGGCTCCCCAAGAAGGCCGCGATGCATGGGGGAGGGGGGGCTTAGACAGAGGCAGGTCCTTCTTTGGTGTCCGAGGGATCCCTGACCTGTTAAATGGTAGCGTCAAACCCACAGGTTATTACAAAGGCTCATCCACACACGCGTGCACAGACACGTGTCAGCACAAAAATCTAGACTGAGACATCTGTCCGCCCTTGAGGCTCATGGAGATCACAGAGGGAGGTGGGACACGGACATTAACACGCATACGCGCGCCAATGCGTACACGCACGTTCACACGGCCACCTGACAAGAGATCCCGGCCCCCACCCCTTTTCCCGCCCAGGACCCACCTCCCGTCTGTCGGCGTGCCTTCCTTGCCCTTCTCAACGCGCGGGCTCGGCCGGAGACGGAGAAGAAGCGAAGACGGGCCGCGACAACACGACCGGCTCCGCGCTGGCTCGTCCCCGACGCCCGCGGCGGCGCGCACGCCTCCCCTCTCGCGAGCGGCGCGCGCTCCAGCCGGCCACCTCCTCTTTCTCCCGCAGGAGGGCGGAGCGCTCTGCGCGTGCGCCAACGCGCGGGGCGGAGCCAGGGCAAAGAGGGCGGCGGGAGCTGCGTCCCTCCCTCCCTCGTGTTTCACAATGAGGGGGAACCCCACTGACAGCTTCCGTGTCCAATATACTATAGCATAACATAACTGAATTGGAAGGGGCCTTGTAGGTCATCTAGTCCAACCCCACCTCCCTCCACCCAAGCAGGAGACCATGCATCATTTCTGACAAATTGGCAGTCCAATAAATCTCTTCTTGAATGCTTCAAGATTCCCTTCAAATGTTTTTCTTTTCCATTATAGGTGTTGCCAATCTGATTTTACATGCCACGCTGACCTTATGTTTTCCTTATAAACTTCGTTTAAATTTTGCAGAAGGCAACATTAGCTGCTTTAACTCACAGTGGGCAGCAGGAGGCGATCTGCCACCCTACAAAACCACGTTGTTACTGATTTCTAGCCACAACTTTCAAAATACTTTACAGGGCTCTTGAGGGGATGTCAAACAAGATGGGAAGAGTGTGGGATTTTCCTCCTGCTCCTGCTAGCGGAGAAAGGATAGATCAACCTGCAAAATGTTTCATTTTAATTTATCTTTCAATGCTTTAATTCCATCAGTCCGCACTTGATGTCCAAAGGACTGTCTGAGAACTTATTTCTTAGGATATTCGGGGTTTCTTAGGATATATTGGTAGCAATAACATTTAGCACTTAGATTTATATTATACACCACTTTACAGTACTTTACATAAATCTCTAAATGGTTTAACATTACAGAGCCAGCAGATTGCACCCAACAATCTGGGTCCTCATTTTAATGACAACTTACCACCACTGCAGCATCCCCAATGATCACATGATCAAAATTTGGGTGCTTGGCAACTGACTCATTTTTATTATGGTTGCACCTTTTGTGGCCATCTTCAGATAAGCAAAGTAAAAAAGAATCCAAGGCAACTGCCTGAGGTAGATAATGAGTTTTATTGGTGGCAAGAATAATCTTAAAATCTCACTCCTGGAACCATAGGCCATTAATTTGCAAAATTAAAGGAGATGAGAGCATTAAACTCCACCTGACTCCTGCAACTGGTAGTTGACAAAAATGGTGTTGTTTCTTACCAAGCCTGAAGCAGATGTGAGGTGCGGCTCATCATGATACACACACACACACACACCATTTTTGACAGGAATAATATAAGGCCAACAATAAGATTTCCAAATCTCTGGAAAAACAGTCTCTTTGGATAATTTTCCATAATACGAGGAATGAAATTGGTATTTAGTCCCTTCTGTGTGTGTGTGTGTGTGTGTGTATGTGTATGTGTGTGTATGTGTGTCTGCCGTCATCAGGCTTCTGTATTGTGATGATGCCAGATGATATTCTGCCGAAACGTTGCTACAATTTTAAAAGCACAACTATAATGACCTGGGAAAATACCTGAACAAAGCTGAATACCATATATATAAATACCCGTGAAAACTTAAATACATATGTATGTATGTATGTATGTATGTATTAACAAAGTTGGAAGGGACCTTGGAGGTCATCTAGTGCAAATGATATTGTCTAAATATAAGAAGTTTAAGGTCACACACCCAGTCATTCTTAAAATCTGGGCTCCAAGCAGAGCTGAAACAAAATCTGTTATCAGTAGTTGGATTTGATTTGTGAGATCAAAGATCAGTTGTGACACAGATCTTCTTAAAAACTTCCAGTATTGGAGAATTCGCAACTTCTGAAGGCAAGTTGTTCTATTAGTTAATTGTTCTAACTATCAGGAAATTACTTCTTAGTTCCAGGTTGCTTCTCTCCTTGATTAGTTTCCATCTTGCTTCTTGTCCTGCCCTCAGGGGCTTTGGAGAATAGCTTGGCTCCCTCTTCTTTGTGGCAATCCCTGAGATATCAGAACACTGCTATCATGTCACCTCTAGTCCCTCTTTTTATCAGACCAGACATACCCAATTCCAGCAACCGTTCTTGATATGTTGTAGCCTACAGTCACCTAATCATTTTTGTTGCTCTTGTCTGCACTCTATCTAGAGTCTCAACATCTTCATCAGTTTTCTTTCTCTTGTTCCTGACATGTCATTCTCATCGGTATTTTGTAGCCCAGAGCTTATGTCTGTAACTCATTCTGTTAACTGACAAACTACACAACTGCCATCATTTACATGACACATACTAGCCAAACCCTTAAAAATACCACAAAATCAGTTGCCAAACCAGCCAAACCCTAAAAAATATCCAGCAGAGTCACTATCTGGGTTTATCATGAGTGACTCTGCAAGTCATGTTAGTTTCAAGAATGGCTTCTAGATTCATACTACATTTGTGTAGTACATACTACATTTGTGTAGAACAGAATGTGTCCTATTTGCGCAGGCTCTTTGAAACTTACCTAACTGCAACAGTACCAGATATGGATGATTGCAAGCCAACTCTTTCATCTCCTAGACCATAGGGCATTTTATTATCAGTTACAACTCACAATTATGTACAAGCAGCAGATAATAATTTGAGCAGGATATTAAAGACATTGATATTTAAAAAAACAAGAGCAAACAGGAAAGGTGTATACTTTCTTCTTTCCTAAATGGCAGCTGTAGAATTTTACTAGCTGAACAAAACAAAACCTTAAGGAATTAAAACTTGTAATTATACATACCAGGAGCAAGTGACAAGCTGAGCAAGATTCTAAAAAGAATAATATTAAAAAGTGGACCAACCAGGAAAAGTACGAAGTGTCTTTTTCATTAAATGGCACCTGTGCAATATTACAGTTCCAATAAAACAAATGGAAACCAACCACTTTGAAACTTAACATAATGTGTGAATCCATAGTGTCCCCAAGAAACAGTCCACTTCTCAGTGCTACCTCTGATTTTCTTAACTGGAGAAACCATATCCTGTGCTGCAGAGGACAATCTGGCCAGCTTGCTCACCTCTGCCATCACTACAGGATAAGATAATTAATTGTGATATAAATCTTTTGGGTAATTTGCTACTCAATTTTCAAGGTCCCACTTTCTTCTGTCTTCCATCTGGAAGCTTGGTTAGTGTAGATGGTACCTTCAGTTATTTTCTCCGCAACCTTTGGGAACAAGTAGGTTTGGGGATAAACAGGAGGCCCAGAATCACCTGTGAGCACCCTGGCCAACTGAGGACTTGTATCGAGGTTATTCCAACCTCCATTCAACACAATAACTACTGTACCTGCTAGATTAGGTGATTCTCACCTTCGTTTCATTTCCTTCCAGATCGAGGGTTATAACAAAGACCCACTTGGGTGGCTAGGGCAGCTCCAGAAACCTCTTCACCAAACCCAGACCGATCCCCCGATTGGATCCTGTCACCAGAACGCTGAAAACGCAGAAATACAGTGATGTTGCCATCTCTCTGGGAGCTGCAGCTTCTGCTTCCAATTTGCTTGGAACACTTCCTTCAAATATCTCTTCCTTTCATTGGAAGGACTATAATAAGGAATACGGCACACCCTCTTCTAAAACTGTTGAAAAATCTTAATAGCTTGTCTTTCCACAACAGAAGTACTCCATACAGTGGCTCCCCATAAGGAGACCACAAGACAAAAGTCTTTGGCAGGTTTTAAAAGCTCTGGAAGTCAGGGAAAAATCATTTCACCTAAACTGTAGTTCGGTGCCCTCAAAAGAACTCTGGATTTGCTTATTTCCTTTCTTGAAACATCCAGCCTAGAAGGGCCCTTAAAACAACGACCAGATGTAAAGAATGTTCCTTTTTCCTACCTGGAAGGAGTGGCAAATAATTACTCTCCTGTTCATTACAGGTACAGGTATATTCGTGGCTTTGCCAAGATTGTAACATGCACAATGATGGAGGAATACTGAAACACCCACAATAGAGGAAAGGAATGTAAAAATAGCAACTCTGGCAGAAATGGAAAAACTCACCTGTCTGGATAAGTACAAAACAGTATATAATTTTATAAAATATTGGAAACCTTGTGGACATTTTTGATGGAAATGGCAAAAAATGAAATAATAATGAATTCTGGATTTGATGACTAAAAAAAGAATGGAATAAAAGATTTTGTAATATTGAAGAGGTAAAAAGGACAATGAGTTGGTTTATAATTGTTGAAAAGATGGTTGGAAGTTGCTTATTTTTTTCTGATTCTTGTTTTTTTAATTATCTTTCTTTTCTCTTTTACTTTGTTTTTCTCTCTACTTTTGTATATGTGTGTGTGTGTGTTGATTTGCATATATGTGTTTATAGGGATATGTTTAAGGTATATGTTGTGAAAAAAGTATTGGAAACTAATAGATTATGGTACAGGTTTGACGTAAGGTTTAATTCTTCATCCTCTCACATTGCATATGACACATTAAACATTAAATGTTAATTTTAAAAAATCCTCCCGAAAGAAAGAGAAAACAAAACCAAGATTTTCATGCCATTCAATTATTTATTTATTTATTTCTCCTCACTTTATTATATGTCCATGTTGTTAAGGTGGGACTGATGGATCACCAGGGAAGTCGCTGACCCAAATAATCCAGAAAGGTCCCATTGTCCTCTTCACAAAGGTTGGACAACACAGTCATGATGCCTTGTGTGCTCTCTTCGACGCTGATTTTCAGCTGCCACAAAAAAAGGATCTTGTGAAATGTAGAGAATCGGTCCTGCCAGCCCAGAACCCTCCCCTAAACAGATCAGCAGAATGCAGTTAGACCTCTTGACATAAATGTTCAACTCTAAAACAGACCAACCTCATCTTGGCTTGTACAAGCACAGCCCCTGTGATGGGTGATGATGCAAAGCATCATATAAATCCCTAAATTTGGGTTCGTTAAATTGAGCATGAATGAGCAGGCCTCATCCACTTACTTCTAATCTTTGCAAAGTGGAACTTTTATTACTTGCTTTGCTGTGTGAATCTTCCCCTGTTATGATTTCCAAAACAAATATGTCAATCCTGCTTTGAATCTCATGTATGGCATGGACAGAGTCCTTGACATTTTGTATATAAGCCCATGCTTTCCTGCAGAAAGAGTGCTCTGCAAATAGGCAGAATCACCAGTAGAAGAGATTCAAACACGAGAAGGTAAGATTTAGTAGATTTCCTTTTAAGAGAAAATGGACTTTAACTTTTATAGGGGAAGATTGTTCAGTTTGTTCGATTAAAATTTCTGTTCTTTCAATGTCTTTACATCTCATTCAATGCTTTAATTCAACAAGTAGACTAACTTTAACAGACGTAGTTGATGTGTCTATTTTTATACTGGCACATTATTTCATCAACCAAAGCACTAAAGACCCAAATAATCAGGATACCAACACTTTCAGGGACTCATCATTCATATGTGTGGGACCCATGATGCTCTCTGAGCTTGCTTGTTTTCTTGAAGACATTTAATTAACCAAACTAGGTAACATCATCAGTGTACTGGTATTATGTAATTTGGTAACAAAATGTTTGCAAGAAAACAAACAAGGTCATAGACCACCAAGGATCTTCATTTCAACCTTGACCTACAAATATTCTCCTTGATCATTCATATGTCTTTGAAAATGTCTGTCTATGTTGATTCCTAGATAACTGAATGTGTTCTATCTTTTCCTATGTCATGAGGAGTCCTTGGTGATATCTCAGCTTGGTTGTTTACTTGAAGAAATTTCATTAACCAAACTAGGCAACATCATAAATGCTAGTCATCAGTACTAGAGAACAACATCCCTAGGACTGATGACGTTGGGTAATGAAACATCTACAAGAAAACAACCAAGTTCAAAAAGCACCAAGGACCTCTCATTTCAACCCTGAACTGCAAATATTCTTCTGTATTGGTTTTCCAACTTACAATTGGGTTGTTAGTAGTATTAACAGATCCAGGGTGGATGGCAACAGTCATGATACCATCGGCTGAATATCCAAGAGACTGACACTTGGTGAGCATGTTTAGAGCAGCCTATTAAAATAAGGAAAAAAAGACTATGAGGGGAAAATGTATTGAAGGAAAAAAGGGAAGGATAAAGTGGAGATAAAAATGTTACACAGGCCTGGAGGTGCATCAGCAATCAACTGAAAAATTCCTTGAGGTCACACAAGAGAGAAAATGTTTAATTATTCTTCATCTCATGCAAGCAAAATATATGTCAGGGTCTTCCTAATAACCTGTTTGGCCTGTCAAAACAATTTCCCATTAAATAGAGTGGTACCTCGGTTCATCATCATGAGTAGCAAACAATTTTTTCCCATAAGGAATAATGTAATGAGTCACAAGCAACTGGCACCGACATGTTCTAGCTTGTGCGTTTTAGTACTAAGCAAATGAAAGTACCAGGACAAAATTTTCATGTCAAAATACACTGAGCACCAATTTGATGAGTTTCAAAGAAGTTGAGTACCAAGGAACCAATGGAGCTGCTTTTTGCAAATAATTATTTGCACCATCCCAAGACAAACATTCCCACTGATATATTTTTTATATTGTTCCTGAGGAGCAGTTGACTTTTATGCAATAAATGAAAGTGGTAACATTTTGGTAGTACAAAAACAACCTGCTCAACTGACTTTTTTTCTTTTCTTTATCTCAGTCCTTACATTAGAGGTAAACTAAATGAGTTTTCTTTTTCAAAGAATCCTTTCCTACTGAATTTGAACCAAGTTCTTGTGAAGAAGAGCTCAAAAGTGGAAGGGAGTGCTTTCATACAAAACTCCTGCATCAAAATTGGGGAAACTGCTTGTAGGAAAGCACAGATGATAGCAATAAAGCATCATTGCTGACCCAGAAGTAGGACACCACACAGGGTTGCATCTCAGCAATGGGATTAATATGCATATTTATCAGGGACACAGAAGCATGGACACATGCCCCCATGGATGAAAAAGGCGATCCCAATACCTGCAGGCAGGTCCACATAAAAGAACTCATGAGATACCTTAGAGCAGCGGTATCCAATGACTTGAACTTGGTCCCAACCAGCCACAAGTTCAACTGAACCCGCAATGCTGCTCATATTAATAATGGCTGCCTTGCTGCTGCTCAGCCCTTGACCTAGGCTTCTCTGGGCTGCGTTCTTCAGCAGGGGTAGGAATGCCTAGTAGAGAGAAGAAAATAGAAGGAGCTGCAGTCATTTCTAAGGAAAGGAGTTATACAATGACCGGGAAAGATCTTCTGTCTCTTTTCCAAGGGGACCTTCAGAGACTCATCATAATCTGAACACACCCAGGAAAACTGCTATATTCCAAGACTCCCTAAGAAAACCACATCCCTAATTTGCAAATCAATATACAATTTCTAGGGTTTGAGCACCACAGCGGTACCAAGCCCCCGAGTTATACTGAATTCAATGGTTCAATCTTTTTTTTTCTCTTTTATTAAAAGTCTTCCTTTGATTGAAAGGTGTTTTGTTCCTAAACGAACCTGGCTCATTTGTAATGGACCAATGGTATTGACAGAATAAACATTCATCATATCCTTGGCATTTTCTGCTTGCAGATCATTGAGGTTGCTAATGCCGGCGTTGTTGTATAGGATGGTCAGGCCACCTTCTCCAACACATTTCTGCACTTCTTGCTGAGCGGCCTGGATGCTTTCAAGTTTAGTAACATCTAAGGAATAAACAAGGTTATGGAAACATCAGCAACATGAAATTCTGTAACTGCAAGGCAAAAGCTTCCTGAAACCACAGTGTCTCTTCCGCTAATACCAAACGTGTCCCATTTTCACATGGCTCTCGAAACTTACCTAATTGCAATACCACCAGATTCGGATGTTGGCAACCCAACTCTCTTAGTTCCTGGAGAGAGAGAAAAGATCTTAGATTGTTCTGTGAGTAAAAATTCACAGAGAATGGTATGAGCTGGATGCCAAGGAAGACAATCTCAAAAGCAGGAATGATATGTGATTTCTGCTTCATTAGATGTGGAACAACTCTTTCTGAACCAATCAAAATTTAAGAAACTAAATTAAAGCTTAATGCAATTTAGGATCTTAATCCATTGAACTTAACCCAACCCAACCATATATTGCTCCCCTCAAAACCCTCTACACTCTACTGTAGATTCAAAGCTTTTTAAGGGGACCCTCCCCCCATTATAAAATTAATGGCTCAGTCCTGAATTCACCCTTGAATTCTGAGTCTTATCTTGTAGAATAGCTTATCTATTCAATGTTTATCTGGACAATTAGGAGCAAAATTGCCCATTGGTGAACAAACAACTTGATCTACTCACATTTTGTTTTCTAGGAATATAATGCATGAAGCAGAGTATTCATGACAGAGCTTGTCCTTGGGATATGATCAAAAAAATTCATAATGTAATAGATTTTGTTGATATGAAGTAGATTTAATTACATGTAATTACATGTAATTACATGTAATTACATGTGTCTCACTTACCTTTTGCATTATGCCTTAATTTATTTCGCTTGATATTTTCCTCTACTTAACTCTATTCCTCTGCTTTCAATGGCATTGTTTTTTTAAAAAAATATTTTTGGTTGAATATAAGAAACAAATTAAGCTACAGAGAAGAAGAAACAACAGGGATTATGCAGTGAGAAAAATTAATACATAATAAGCAAGTCAATAGAATTTAAGGAAAAGGAAAAAAGAAAAGGCGAACTCTATACTGTTTAAACAAAAGGAATTCCATTTGCATTTTACTTAGCACTGCCTGCTGCGAAAGGAAAGAATATAATTGTAAGTGTGTGTCAGAATATTCCTGGGATATTCAAAATGCAAGGTTGACATTCAGCCTCAGTTCAAATTCCGAATCACTATGTCCAACCCATCCTGTACTAACTAATTCTTACCTCGGTTTCTTTTCCTACCAGATCAAGAGTTGTAGCAAAGACCCATTTGGGTGGATAGGGCAGCTCCAGAAATCTCTTCACCAGACCCAGACCGATCCCTCGATCAGATCCAGTCACCAGAACACTGAAAACACAGAAATCCATTGATTTTGCCATCTATCCAGGAGCTGCAGCTTCTGCTTGCAACTTGTGCAATGGTATGTTTCAAATGCTTCTTCTCATAATGGGAGATATAACATTATAATGAATGGACAACACCCACCTTTAGATCTTTTCGGGAACTGTATTTATTATTAAATTTGTTTGGTGCCAACTCCCAGCGACTCTGTCCACAACTATTTTAATTATTTCAAAAACCAGCATTGCTTGCCTATAACTGAAGGAGCAATCAGGAAAACAAGCTGCTGCTCTTCAGAATATATTTATGACTTACTTGCACCCATGGCTGTAATGTATTTCCTAGGACACTCCTGTTTCTGAATTCATCCCTGGAAAAAGAGTGGAAAGGCATGCCTTGCCTTAAATGTCCTTCTTCAGGGTCAGTTTGTATCCAGAAGTTGTGACAGAGCCACACTTTTCATGGGAAAGTGCCACCAAGGAGCTGGCTTACCTTCCACCCTGTTCCTTGCGAAATCTGGTTCCCACAAAGAATCAGCTCAAACTACAAGAGATTTAAAGAGGAGAAGGTGAGATTTAATAGTCCTTCTAAGAGGGAATGGAAATGATGGAGGAGAAGGGTCGGAAACGTTATTGCCATTCTGCCCTTTCTTTACTCCTAATTCAATGCTTTAATTCAATTTTTACCATTAAAAACTTCCGGGACTCATTAGTAGTATCCATATATCTTTGTGTGTGTGTGCATAGATAACTGGATAGGCATTAATGTGTTATATCTCCTCCAAGGAGGACAAACTTACAACTGGGTTGGGAGATGTTTCAACTGAGCCAGGATGGATGGAGATGCTCATAATCCCATTGGCTGCGTACTCAAGAGACTGGCACTTGGTGAGCATGTTCAAAGCAGCCTGCATGGGTGAAAACAAGGGAAGAAAGTACTGAAGAGAAGAAGGGAGAAAAGTGTTCTGTACGGTCATTTACATTCTTGTAAACGCCGCGCTGTGATTGGTCAAAGCGCGTAGGGATCCGAATGGTCGAGCGAGCCGCTCTGATTGGTCCGCTGCGGATCTCCCGCGATTGGTGGGAACTAATCGCGGGAGATTCAAAGTGGTGCTATTGGCCGCGGCCGCCGCGGCTTGGGAATAAAAAGCCACAGTTTTTCCCCTGGAACCCGAGCCGTTCTCGGGACCAATAAAAGAGCTGAACCAAGTCACTGAGTCCTGGTCTCCTTGTCGCGCCGGACACGACACTGGCGACGAGGATGGGATCCCAATGCTAATCCCACACCAACACGTGTCCGGAGGAAGTGAGACCGATGAGATGGCCAGCATCGCATCGCCCGCGCCTTTCAATCCCGCTACCGAGGACTGGGAATCATACACAGACAGATTCCTCATGTTCCTCAAATGTAGCAACATGAAGGACGTCGCCGGGCCGAAGAAAAGAGCCGTCTTCCTGACACACTGTGGGCCTGCAGTGTTCAAGATGGCCAAAGCTCTAACGAAACCCGCGGACGTCAAGGAGATGGACTGGGCTGACCTCAAACCATTGCTCCGGAACCACTATGCCCCCGCCATGCCCACCCTTATCAGGCGGCATGATTTGTACTGGCGGGACCAGAGAGCGGGCGAGAGCATCAGCGATTTTGTGGCTGAGCTACGAAGCCTAGGGGGCATGTGCGGGTTCTCGGACATGGATGGGGCCTTACGGGACTGCGTTGTACTTGGACTCCGAGACCCAGTCCTACAGAGCCGACTGATGGCCAAAGGAGATATCGCCCTCGCCGACGCCATCGCTGAAGCCACCGTAGCCGAGGTAACCTGGAAATCGGTGAACCGCATGCGGAGACAGACACCGGAGACTGCACCATGACCGCCGACCCAGGACAGGTGACTGAGGCCCAACCAGAAGCAAGTCACCGCGAGACCACCACCCATCATGGCGAATTCCACTCCGTCTCTGACACCACGGACGAGGAGGAGGAGATCCACCGGCTTCAGACGGGACGTGACCAGCGAAACCAGCAGGGTCGTAAGTCGGGGACCACATGTGCCGGGTGCGGAGGTGACCACCCTCGAGCAGAGTGCCGTTTCTTCGATGCAGTCTGCCGGCAGTGCAACAAAAAGGGTCACATTGCCCGAGTCTGCCAATTGAGGAAGGCCTACAGCCCCAGACGGCGGGACCACAGCGAGCGGAGACAGGACAGCACACTCCCCAGAGCCAGAGATCGCCAAGCCGACAGCTGATGGGACCGGAGTGGACGGAACCGACGAGGTGGCGAAACCTGGCGGAAGAAGGAAACCCACCAGACGGTCATCATCGGCCACGCATCAACCACCGACGCCCGAAAGGTCTACGTGGAGGTAGGCATCGAAGGCGAGCCATGCAAAATGGAGGTGGACTCCAGGTCCTACCTCTCCATGGTCGCCTGGCAAGAAATCAAATGCTTGGTGCCTACCATCCACAAGACGGGACTGGAGAACCAGAGACTAATAATCAAGGACTACCAGAGAAACCGCTTCCTGGTAGTCAGAACCGGACAATTCAAGGTAACATTCAAGGGCCGCACAGCAAAGCTTCCCCTGACAATCGTGGACCGAGACTGACCCAGCCTTTTGGGACTGCAATGGTTCGCACCGCTCGGCATCGAAGTCACGGGCATCAACCGCACTGCCGAGACCGATTGGGAACAGCAACTGGCATGGGACTTCCAGGAAGTGTTCGACGGCACCCTAGGCAAGTACCGAGGGCCCCCCATCTCCTTCAGCCTAGACCCCAACATTCCCCCGATACGCCTAAAACCAAGGCGGGTACCCTTTGCACTCAGGCCAAAAATAGACAAGCAAATTGACAAGCTTGTCAAACAAGGGGTCCTACAACCAATTGACCATGCCCGGTGGGAGATCCCAATAGTCACCCCAGTCAAGCCCGATGGGTCGGTAAGAATCTGCAGGGACTATAAGGCCACCCTAAATTGCGCCTTACAACAAAGCGCCTACCCCATCCCAGTAGTGCAGCACCTTCTACACTCACTGGGGGGAGGCAAGGTCTTTGTGAAGCTCGACCTGGCGCAAGCATACCAATAGCTGCCAGTCGACGCAGAAACCGCTGAGGCGCAAACCATAGTCACCCACCGGGGAGCATTTCGTTGTAACCGACTCCAGTTTGGAGTCAGCATGGCGCCTGGAATTTTCCAGAGCCTCATGGAGAGGCTTTTGCAAGGAATTAAGGGGGTGGTGCCCTACTTCGACGACGTGCTAGTGTCGGCAACCAACCAGCTAGAACTAGAGGGTCGTCTAAGGGAGGTGGTAATGAAATTCAAGGAAACCGGGCTAAAAGTGAAGAGAGAGAAATGCCAGTTTTACACAGAGCGGGTCGAGTTCCTGGGGTACCTCCTAGACTGGCACGGCATCCACCCAACCGCAAACAAAATCAGAGCCATTAAGGAAGCCCCCACACCCAGGAATAAAATGGAACTGCAGGCATTTCTGGGACTGCTTAATTTTTACAATGTTTTCCTGCCCCAAAAGGCGACCGCGGCGGAGCCTTTGCATAGGCTTTTGGACAAGGCGGCCACCTGGACTTGGGGGAAATGCGAGGAAGCCACCTTCAGGAAAACCAAGGACCTGCTCACCTCGGATGCCGTCCTCATCCAATACAATGAGACCGTACCACTTGCCGTCACATGTGATGCGTCACCCTTCGGCGTCAGCGGCGTCCTCAGTCGCACACTCCCGGATGGAAGAGAAGCACCCATCGCTTTCTTCTCAAGAACACTCACCAAACCAGAGAGGAACTATAGCCAGCTGGACACAGAGGCCCTGGCCATCGTCGCAGCAGTGAAGAGGTTCCATGAGTACCTCTATGGCTGCACGTTCACCATTATCACAGACCACAAGCCGCTGCTGGCCATCCTGGCAGGGAACCGGGCCACCCCAAACATCCTATTTCCCAGAATGACAAGGTGGTCCGAATTCCTTGCCCTCTACAGCTACCGGCTCACACACCGACCCGGTAAGAAAGAGTCAGAAAGAAGCAGCTTGTCTACAAAGAGTTTTGGGGAATTTTCCAGATCCCTTTCATTTAACTGGCACAAGACTAATTCCCTCCCTTTTTATTTTCCTTTTTAATAAGATTTTTATATGGGTGTATAAGGATTTATTTATTTGTGTGCATGCATATTAAAAGATTATATTCTAAAAATAATTTAAATGGGTAGACCGCGCTTCTGGTTTGAGCTATGGAGCTTGCATATGAAATTATAAAAAATATTTCATGGCATTTGTGGAATCAGCCTTCATAACTATTGTGGTTTAATACAATCTGGAATCCTAGGCAGGAGGATGAACAACACTAAAGAAACAATATGGAAGTGCTGATCTTGATTCTTGGAGCTACAACCTTCAAATCCAAAAGATTCTTCATTGGTCCTTCATAGTTGCCTTATTTTTTTCTTTACGAAACATTTTCAGTAAGCTATACAGAAGTTTGAAATCTTGTGACAGAAAGAACAAGACCAGAAGTTTTCATGCCTGCAATGATTTATTGGAGGCTTAATCACCTCTCAAGGTATTAAGTGCTGATGACATTATGGTGAGGCAGATCACCACGGAAGTTGACAACCCAACCAATCCAGAAAGATCCCATTGTCATCTTCACAAAGGTTGGACAGCACAGTCATGATGCCTTCAGTGCTCTCTTCCACACTGATTTCCGGCTGCCACAAATAAGGATTTCATAAGATTTAAAAGAATCAATCGTACCCAGCCCAAAATATCATCTGAGCAGATGAGCAAAATGCAGTTGGATTTCTTGACCATAAATGTTCCAACTCTAAAGCGAAAAGATTTGTGTTAAACTGACCAATTTCATTTTGGCTTATAAAGGTATAAGAATACAGTCTCTATAATCATGTGCGGACTCAATATAAATCTTTACATTTGTAAGGGGTCCTTGGTGTTCTCTGAGCTTGGTTGTTTTCTTACGGATGTTTCATTACCCAAACTAGGTGACACCATCAGTGCCGTTAGTTGAATAAATTAACAGAACCATGATTAATCATGCCTTGCAAAGGCAGGCACTGAGTCAATACATGTGTCAGAATCAGCTATATACCTGAATTGTGCAATGCAGTGATCTTGTTCTGTTGTTTTCACTCAAACACTGTATCTTTCAAGAATTCTTGAGATTCTGCTCCCCAGCATATGCTTCAGATTCGATGTATTTTGCTTTATTAAATTTATTTGGTGTCCATCCCACCGCAAGGCAAGTCAGTATAGCAATAGCACTTAGACTTATATACCACTTTATAATGCTTCACAGCCCTCTCAAAGCGGTTTACAGAGTCAGCCTCTTGCCCCCAACAATTCAAAGAAAAACCAGAAAGTGTTTGTAGCTATCTTATTATATGTATACTGTAAGTTACCCAGAGTTGGTCTGGAGTTCAACAGCACCAAGTCAAAATATGAAACCAATCACTGAAACTAAACAAACTTCTGAGACCCACAGCTCAACAAAGGGAGGTAATCCAAGAGGGCATTTAAAGCAAGTTGCCTCAAAGTTACATGAAATGCATTCGGTAATTGGCATTAATTCGTTTCCATACTGATTGTCTACTTACACACAAAAAGCTTTGTATGTTATGTTCTATTCACAAAAATATATTAAAATATAATCAGAGAAATGTGTGCGTCTTCAAGATGCTCAGAGGAAAACATGAAAAGGAACTAAGCTTAAGGCTAGATGCATGCAAGAACTAATATGCTTGTATCCATTCTCAGGAAAACATCGATAGAATCAGGAGTATAAAGGAATTTAAAGTCCTGATGCTTAGCTTTAATATCCTACACATTTGTAGAAGGGGAATAAAGAAATAAATCACTGATAAATTATCATAAAAGGACTAATGAGGACTAATAGACTGAGAAACAGTCTCTTTTCCAAGGCAATAATTGTCTTGAATCAAACAGTGCATTTGTGATTTAGTTCTATGCATACAGTGGCATTTTAAACTATTTAACTTACTAAATGTTTTAGACAGGTTTTAGACTAGGTTTTTAATTATTATTATTATTATTGTAATTATTTTAATTTTTAAATACTCTAGTGTGATTGTAATGTGGTGTTTGGGGCACTGTGCTGGAGTAGCTTTCAAATTTCACTGTATTCGTGGAATGCAATGACAATAAAGGTATTCTATTAAAAACTGGTTTTTTTGTATACTGTGACAGAATTTGGATTCTGAAGACCATGAATATTGGCAGTACAATGCTTGATTTTTGCAATGCAATCAGTACTATGTAGGGCACTGTCTATATTCTTTTCAGAGCTGAACTTCAATTCCACAGATATTAATTCTTAAGTATTTAAAAAAGTATTTAAACAATTCTTGGAAGTATTGAAAAATACTGATTTTTTTTTTACATTCATCTAATTTTGTCTGTCAAAAGCTTTAGATCTGTCCTTTGAAGTGTTGTCTTTGCCATCTACCTTGCCCCAAGAGCATCTGAGGAGACTAGGGAAGGGCACATACATTTAAGCCATAACTTCCAAACAAGTTATTATTGAACATTATAGATAGAAAGGGGGAAATCGATGGTCTCAGTCTCAGACCTTTAGAGTTATAGTCATTGTGCCTTGTGGTGAGTCATGCTGGCTGTTGCAGTTAAACAGCGTCTGGTTGGGAGACACACATTTTCCTTCCTTGTCATGGATTAATAGAAAGCAGGATAATTAAAATGCTTGTGGTAGAACAAGATTCCCAACTAAATAGGGTGCTGAGATCTAACAATGTATGCCTTCTGCTAAAAATAATGAAAATGAAGACATCAGAATTTTAATTGTAGGATTATGTTAACTGCTCCATCAGTTTTAGATTAATGGTAATATTTACCTTGATTCTTATTTGACACTGTAAGTCACCCAAAGATTGGAACTCACATTGCCACTGGCTGGCAACAGTACTCTTGACTTTTAACTCACTTAACTGTCTGGGTTAAGCAATGGAAATGTTGGTCATAAACCAAGGACCACCCCTATAGAACAATTGTGATCATAAACTGAGGACTACCCATTTAGAACAAAAGTTCTTCCCTCAACAGACAACACAAACAAGCTCTCATTTCTCCATCATACTGGGTTAGCATAAAAAAATAAAGGAACAAATGTCCAATCTATGAAAATGGATGTACATTCTGATGGCAGTTTCACCTGGTAAAGCTTGCCTTCATCCTATTTCAGATGACGCAGTAATGCAAAATATCACTACAAGACACACTTACTGTACTTCTCTACAATCAGATACAAATGACAACTGAGAATATAGATATGAACTAACACAAACTCACACATTTGAACATACAGAGGGGGTCAGGCAGTTTTGACCAAGGTCAGTATACCTAGCTCATTCACCACTGGCTTGCAATAGGCCTTTCCACTCTGGTTTAGCAATGGAAATGTTGGCTCAATTATGGTTGTTATGTTCAAGGACTACCTGCGTAGAATAAAGTTCTTCCCTCAACAGACCACACACACAAGCACCAGAATGGAGTAGAAGCAAGTGAGACAGGACACGAGCAAGTGCACAGAGAGGCATATTTTAATAAAAATAATTCTGTCAAAATACAACAGACTGTGGGTTTCTATTTTTCCAGTACAATTTATCTCTCTTTTTTTTTTTTTTTTTTTTTTGTCAGTTAAAATGTCCTCCTTTGGGAAGGTTTTCATGCTAGAGTTGGTTTAACTGAACTCACAAATACTAAGCAGAAACGGATCCAAATGTGCATGAGCTCTGTCAAGTCCTCAATAGAAGGAAAATGAAACATGAGATCATGGAAGCTTAGTGGGAACTCACATGCTGCTCGGCCCGTTTATTTGGTAGGATATACTTTAAAAAATCCTTACAGTTGGTATAATAAAATTGTTGAAACAAAGAGGGTTTGAGATGCCATGCGAGAGCTGGTACCTGAGTTTGCAGCAAGTGAGAGGAAGGGAAAAATAATTGTTTTCTTTTTCAGTGTCAGATCCAAAATGTAATCCAATTATGCCTGGCCGCGATCTTTCTTGCTAGTTCAGGATGAGCACCCAAATCTTAAAGCTCCAGCCCAATATTGTTGTTTTTTTAAACAAACCTCAGGTCCAAAGATTTGAACATACTTGTTGGTAGTGACCCTTAGCGTTCTTCTACACCTATTGCACTTCTCAAAACAAGTTCCCAAAAGAAGACGGGTTAAATGAATCAATTGGATAAGGGGATTTGGCACTTTTATTTGGTTACAGGATACAGAGGACCATAACGGGGGTAAGTGAAGCACCAACTCTTGTTGGCGTGACTGCTGCTCCTTGTTGAAAAAGCGATGATTGACATCAAGATACCCAGTTTGAATCATTGGTAGGCGACATTCCAGTTCTAGAACGTTCTATAATTTACAGCCAACAATTCCTGGAAGTGGTGGCAAAAACTACATGGAAGAAAAATGAGATGGTTCTTTGAACAAGAACAGCTACCAGGGCTCTGAAATTTCTCAAAATCAACCACCCTTCCCATTCGAATGTCATCCAGAGATGTTGGACTACAATTAGCCATTGTCTTTGCAGTTGGGAAAGCATAATTGCAGATTCTTCCACCGTTGTAATCATGGAAGAGTCACTCTTGCATTCAGGATGTTCCAATGTCCATTTTACAGGCACCATGGCCAGCGATGCGTAGTCTGAAGTATGACCAACATGTCAAATGATCAGAAAATGAGCTGCTATGCCTTAGTCACTCATTGTTCTGATTAATGGTTGATTAAAAACCTGGATTGTTCGCAAAAGGTTTCTGACAGGATGACAAAATCAGTCAGATAGTGTCAAAACGAAAATATTTCTTTTCTTTGAATTTCTTATCTATGTCAAATCTTTTTATAAAAGCTTTTTTTTAAAGGAAATACATCCTAAGGTATGTGATAGATACAACTTCATTATTACCTGGCAGAGTCTAACAATATCTTGTCAGGTTTCAGACTAGACACACCTCTGCCCCTTTTGCTGATGTAAGTATGGAGAACTCAAAGATTCTGTACCATTTTGTGCCCTTGAAAATGGTGAAAGCCTTGAACCACAAACACAATTTAAATGTTCTTCAACGATTCCACAGGATTTCAAACAACCCTTTTCCGTATGTACTCTGGTCTCTTTAGAGCAATTATAACTAGTGTTCAAATATCTGATGGTCTTGGATTACATTCCAAGACTCATAAACCTCTGAATCAGGCATAGCGCAATGCTTCCTAAATTACATTTCACCTGCTGCAGCTATAGGACTGTGGCATCAAAATGTTGAGTCATCAAATTGTCTTTGATGAGGGAAATTGAAGCTTTCTCTTTTACACATTTGTCACCACTGCCACACCACCAGCTAGAGATGGCCACTAGCTACTTGTCTGAGAAAATATTTTACAGTGAAAATCCTGCCATGGAAACAGTTAACTTTTAAACAAAGGACAGCAAAGAAGCCACAGCTTGGAAAAAAAGCAGCAGACAGAGAAGAACCAAAAAAAACAAAAAACTTCCTGAAGCAACTTTGAAAAAGGATGAGATGGAAATTGGAGAAAACAAATCAAGCAGGAAAGAAATCTGCTCCCAAATAAGCAAGAGATTGGTTTGTTGAAGCTCATCTTAAGACGGTGAACATTTAAACTTTTTTCCTAACTACTTGTATAACTACTTATTCTTTATATTATTCATGTTGTCTTGTATTCTTGTAGGGACTGCACCAGCAGAGGCTCAACCAATTTTGTTGTATACATGATGTACAATGACAATAAAGGCTTTGAACTTTAAAACTGGAACTCAAACGCTGGAAACCTCCTATGAAGCCTAAAAGCAAACCCAGCAGACCAGGTAATTGCTAATTGGTATTGCTAATACAAACATTTGCCATATAAGAAGTTACAAAAGATGGATGGTGGACAAATCATTCTGCTTTTAAACTGATGTTGCCAATTATTCGGCGATACTGTAATTTTGTGGCTTGGCATTATGATGTTTAAACTAGCCTTACACGACCTGAAAAGGAATCGGGCAAGGTAAAATCCAATCACAGCAAACGTACAACTTCATGACCATCCAAGCAAAAGGAATGGTGGCTAGATGTTCCCCCTTGTCAAAAGTGCAAAGCAGAAAACAATTCCTTTTGATCTAATCAGCACCTGGCCAAATTATGCAATGGGACCAGAATCTGGAATTCTATTTTTTCTGTAGAGTCAATTCTTTGATGTGCCCATTTTTCTTTCAGCATCTTGCACTAAAATTCAGTCTTGATCTGCCAAGAAAACAGTAACACATGGTCTTCTAAATTCGGGATGTCTTGCTTACAAATCTGAAGCAAACGTTGATCTCTGCTGGGCATTGGCAGAACTCCCCACAGAAATGCACCTTCTTATTATTTCCCCAGGTTCCACTGACCTGGTGATACTTGCATAACATTCGAAATATTCTGTGCATAGATGCATAGTTTTTTTTCATCACAGCTACAAGACTCTCAACCAAAAAAAACTTCCATACTTTCTATGCTACAATAAATTAAAATTCCCTACCCTCAATGGAAGCATTTTTCTTCATCACATCAGAAACTTTTGTGTTATCTTCTGCAAGTTTTAATTAAAATGCCTTGTCTGTCCAACTTATGGATTTAAAAAAAAATTCTTTCCAATTAATTAAAAAAAAAAAAAAAGCTAGGCAAAATGTTGAAATAGACCGGCAAGCCAATAAATTATGTTTCAAACAAGCTTTTAGTACAGCAGAATTCCTTTGTTATACTATAAAGTCATGCAGTTATAATTTCACTTGTGTACATTAAATTCGACTGGAGTTTCCAACCTGTTAGTCTAGCAGTATTTTGTAAGGATCCTTACAATATATACGTTTTCAAAATTATTCCCAATTTTTTCTTTTAAAAAGATATATTCCTTGGAGTAAAACTGCATTTTCTTTTTAAAAAAAGAAAAGAAGAATATTGCCTTATGCCCTCTTTTCAATTGGGTGGGGGAGGAAGCAGGATAAAAACAAGGGTGTTCTCCTATTGTCTTATCAGTGTAATATCAAAGGCATGGAGGCAATGAAACACTGAAATAAAAAGTTGGCTTCACAAACTCAAACACTGATGGGAGGGATTCTTGTCGCTTTAAAGACTCATCTTTTCCTGACATGGAGACATCTATCCCCTTTATAAGGGAAGATCTTAGAAAGAAGTCTCTAGATTTAAAAAAAAGAAAGAAAAAAAGAAAAGAAAGAAAAACGTTGGACCAATTCATAGCTCCCGTTTTCCATTCCATCTCGATTCCATTCCAGGCAGCTGTTTGGGTACCAGGATGAGGAAAGCAGGCAAGCCTTCTTCTTTCCTCTTTGTGGTGAGTCTTAAGAGTTAGACGGGAGCTGCCTAGAGGTGGCCAGGTGTGACAGAGGAGAAGTGCCCTTGCAGCAGCCTAGGATGGCTTTGATGAAGGAGAAGGAACCACCTGTGCTTCTTCCAGAGATTGTCAAGCTCCCAGCAACCCAGTCAGCCTGGCCAATAATCAGCAGTTTGGGAAATTGCAGCTCAGCAACACATTTCCACAGCGATGCCCTAGTCACATCTGACTGTCTTAATTAAGAGATATTCCTGTTCTTCCCCAGAGGATGGGGGCACAACTCAGGTCACCCCAGTTCTCTTTCCAAGCATCGCAGGATATCCTATTCAAGGGACAGTTGGGAACAGATCATCTTATTGTTCCCAATCTCAGCCTTTCCCCAGATTAATTCCCAGGGCGAATCCGTAGGGTTTCTTAGGGCTGTGTGTCATAGGCACAGGAAAAAAAAAACCAAGATGATGATTAAACTCTTTTGTTTGGATAGCATGGCTAATATTCCAACAAGCACATTCAGCCTCTTGGTTTTTGTGAGGACCAGCAACAGTGAACAATACTGTCCAAAGAACACGCATGCCAGCAAGTTTCTCCGAATGTAAAAATAAAGTTAAAACAAAAAGCAAAAACAGGCCATCACCCACTCAAGATACACTTCTTCTTTTTTTTTTTTTTTATCTCTAAATGAATTAGAAACCAGCTCAGCACAAACTCTCCAGGTATAAATACTGGTGGCTCAGTCAGAGAAATAAAATAATATAATAAAATAAAGGTAAAATCCTAAAGTCAGAAGGCGCTACATCAGAGGGACCAGTGAGAAGGCCAAGTGCTGTGGGACAGAGCAAGATGTGGCTGTGATGGGAAGAACAGGGTGGGGTGGGATGGGGGGGGGGCGGCCCTGTGAGCAGTTTCCAGGGCGAGCAACGGAGGCGCGTCAAGGGTCCTCTCCTCCTCCTCCTCCCCTCCCGCCTCAGTCAACACTGCGTCCTGCTGCTGGGCAGCGGGTGGAGGGCAGGCGCAGGTGAGAAACCGCAAAGGCAGGAAGAGGTGAAAGGGCAGCAACTGGAAGGGTCACTCTGCCTCACTCGGTGGCTAGTGCAAATAGTCGTCCACTCTGGCGAAGGAGCAGGAGCCCAGGCCCACGCGAGCCATGAGTCGCAAGCACTCCGAGGCCTGGCCCAGGGCGAGCAGCAGGGGGGGCTGCTTTGGCAGGTTCTGAGACTCTGAGGAGAGAAAGAGACCAGAGATGCAGAAGGAAGATGTCATCCAAACAGGCTACATCTATACTGAAAGCATTTGCAGCAAAGACAAATTCCTTGGGTGTCCAATCACACTTCGCCAATAAAGAATTCTATTTCTATTTCTATTATTTCTATTTCTATTCTAGCCGTTCTTGCAACGTGGCTGGCAGAAGGATGGTCACATTTCCAAAATAGCCCAAACAGAATGGCCATTTATTTAATAGCCGGCAAGTTAGGAAGATTGTAGTTTGACATCACGGCTGTTACGATTCCAAGGGTGCTCACAGCAGCCTCACTTTCACCTAATGCAGGGGTGTCAAATTCGTGGCTCGAGGGCTGCTTACGCTGGCCACGTCCACCCCCGGTTTAGTGAAGGGGGGGGGGGAAAGTTGCGATATGTCAGGGGACGACAATGTGTCAAGTGAATTTGACACCCCTGGCCTACAGGAGGCAAGGGAGATGATACACTTCCGAAGAAGAAAATGTGGGGATGCAGTCACTTCTATTTTCTAAAAAAAAATCTGGCCCTGATGGGCACCCAGAGCCATTTTGCTCAATCAAGTGAATATTACAACTTCTACCAGCTTGCCAGTTATTGCTACAAAATACATGGTTGTTTTGTTTTTTTAAACATTTGTGATGCTTAAATGTGATGCTTTAAATTTTAATTGTGATGCTTCTGACACAAATAAACAATAAGCAACCCTAATTCTCCCCTTCCTCCCTCCTTCCCTTCCCTTTCCTTTTTTTTTTCCTTTTTTTTCTTCTCTTTCTTATATACACGCTCCCTCTCTGGCACGGGTAATTTCCCCAAACCTGCAAAAATGCAGCAAAATCCCTCCCACATTCTTCCTGGTGCAGCAAGAGGTGTACAAAGCGGAGTCACGATGGATTCCCGGCATCTCCTTACCCAAAATAGCGCTATTGAGTGCAGCACACACAGGTTCCCTCTGGATTGGGTCCAGCTGCTGACCGACTGGGCAGTTCCAAGGGTCAGAGTAGGCTAACAAGCTGAATGCATCCTGAAAGAGTAACAAGAGATCTCAGCAGAGCAGCAAAAAGTACCATCCCAGTGGCTGTATAGCTCCCAGGATTTCAAGGTTGCTTTGATACAGTGCCCTATTTTATCTTGAAGGCATGAGGTTGTTCTAGGAATGCAGCAGAGAACCAGAAAGAGCTAGTCAGGGCATGCCGAGAGCTGAATTCGTAAACTGGCCAGGCACACTGTTCATTTTTTTCAAGTCCAGTTGAGTATTATTTTAAACATTAATAATACTTTTGTGGGAGGTTGTATTTAAATTGGGGAAGGGGATAATTTCTGATCACAGTAGTTTAAATAAGCTGCAATTTCTCCCTCTTCCATAATATGGAATAATACTAATGCAATGGCTCCCTCTACTGACCAGTGAAAAGTATTTATTTTTCACAGATGGAAAATCATACATAAGCGGGTGTGTGTGTGTGTGTGTGTGTGTGATCATTTTGGGGGTGCGTGTGTGTCAAAAGCCAATTCTATTTTATCAGTGGGGAGAGGTTTAAATGGTTTTGCCAAGGACAATGAGTTTCCTAAACTCTGAATCGCTTGGGACAATTTTAGTCTCTCTGGAAATTAAGAGGCCAATAAAAGAAAATAAAGGATTAGCACTGATGATGTTACTTAGTTGGATAATGAAATGTCTTCAAGAAAACAAAGTCAGAGAGCACCGAGAACTCCACAGTGTTTTTCACTGTCTTCCTGGTTTCATCTTTTTAAACAAATCATGCCCAAAAACCTTAACCTTGTTTTCCAGAGAAATAAAAGAGGTCAGGACGTGTTTTGCATGAAAAAGGAGCAACTTTAGGGAAAAATTCAGTCAAGCTGTGAATACCTGTAACATTTTTTTGTGGGTTGTGTTCTTGCCGTAGTCTCTGCATAGCTGCTCGCTGAGGCTCTGGAGCTCCCGCCCGAACTGGATCATCCGCTCGGTGGCAGCGTGGTTTCCTCCACAGAGTTGCCTCTGAGGGCAGCCGTCTTCTGCAGAGAAGGGGGGAACCGGACAAAGAGATCAGGAACCTGCATGGCATCAAAGCACCTGCCTTCTTCAGACCCACTGAAGCCCATCCCCCACTCTCCCAAATTATTAGCAGCAGGTTCTGACCAGTTCTGGAGAACCGGTAGCGGAAATTTTGAGTAGTTTGGAGAACCATCAAATCCCACCTCTGACTGGCCCCGCCCCCATCTATGCTCCGCCTCCCGAGCTGATTGGCTGGGTCTTCCTTGGTTGCCCTGTGCAGGAGAACGGAGCTGGAAAGCAGGTTAGTGGGGAGGAGGGGGGAATGGGGAATTTGCAGTATCCTTCCCCTGCCACGCCCACAGAACTGATATTAAAAAGTTTGAATCCCACCTTTAATTATTAGCCATATAAGTCACTGGGTACAGAAGTCTTCTAAAGAGGCCCTGCCTGGAAGAACATTTTACCTTCCTAAAACCTTTTAAAAGGTTAACTTTGAAGCCTTTTTTCTCAGCATTCCAGGACTTACTTCAAATCCACGAACACCGCATGCTTAAAATTTCAGAAGTTCAATTCTATGCTGGATCGTATATGGTAAGCAAGCGTTGGGTCCACCCATTGTGCTCAACCCGGATGGATTCTATCCATTGTTGAATAAAGTAGAATACGAGTAATTGTTGATTCGCAACCATTCTTTTATCGATGGTTTGAAGTTACAACAATACAGGAAAAAGTGGCTTACAACCAATCCTTGCATTTATGACTGTTGTAGCATGTCCATGGTCATGTGATTAAAAAAATTTGTTTTGCAATCAGAATATATTTACAACACCTTCATCCATTGCCTTCCCACAAGCAAAGCCAATGGGGAAACAGATTCATGGAGCAACTGCATGATTTGCTTAATTACAGTGATTTGCTTAATAACCAGGGCAAAAAGGTTGCAAAATGACTCATTCAACAACCATCTTGCTTAGCAACAGAAATTTTGGATTCAATTGTGGTTGTAAGTCGAGGACTACCTGAATATGAATGGAAGGACTGGAAAAAGCTTCTGACGTAAAATAATTTTCTGTAAGGAACCTCATCCACCCTGGATAAGGAACCGTTTTCTCAAAAAAAAAAAAGGGCATTTCTCCTACCTCCGCGCCCGCCAGACCTACCCATGCTGGAATCATCAGTCTGTAGAATCTCTTCGTGCTTGTAAGTGCCATTCATTATTCGGGTGGCTGAATTCTCCAGGATCCCGTTGGGATAGTGCTCCGCCTCCATCTCCATTTCACTGTCACTTGAATGAAGATGATGGAAGTCATGAGAGAGGGGAGGGGAGGAGAGAAAGAAAGGCCCAAAGAGGAAAAGGCACGTCCTCAACATCAGCGGGAGATACAGACAGATTTGATTTAGAATATATATACCAAGGGGTCCAGCTTGGACAAACTTCAAGACCTATGGGCTTCACGCCCCAGAATCCCCCAGCAATTATGGCTGGTTGGGAAACTCTGGGAGTTGAAATCCAAGTCTTAAAAGTGGCCAAGGTTGGCCATCTCCCAAAGGATCCGACGCCAGCCTCAAATAGCATTTGCACATCATTCAAATTAAGCAAGTTAATCTTGCCTGATCATAAGTACTCTTAACAATCACATTGGGCAGTCTTTTTCTTTTTGGCGCCCATGTTGTTATACAAGCATTGTGAAATCTATCCAGGAGCTGAAAATTCATCCATTCCCAATACAGGAATGAAAAAAAAAAAAGTATATCTCTTTCGAGTTGATTTCGACGCTCAAGGATTTTCTGGATGCCTCCACAGAATTTCCTTGAAGGCAGCATGGAAGAGGTTTGACCCTGTCTTCAGTGGTATTGCTTTGGTTTTCCCATGTAGTCTACAGCAGGGATCCCCAACCACCGGTCCCCGGACCGGTATCGGTCCGTGGAACAATTTCTACCGAGCCTCCGGTTTGCTGGACGCCGCCATCTTGTTTTGGTGAAAAAGTGCTCCCGGTGAGCTTTTCCAGGTACAAAGCGGCATTTGGGTGCTGAAAGAATCCTCGCACCTTAGTTTCATCGAAGGGGGGGGGGCGGCTTCGAACAAAACTAAGGCACGACGATTCTTTCAGCATGCATGGCAAGGCAAGCCAAGCGACCGTCTCGAAGCCGTCCCGAAGCCGTCCCGACACAGGTACAAAGGAGGAGTTGAAGGTGGCGGGGAGAAGCGGGGGACAGCTGGCTGGCCAGGCGCTCGGCTCGCCTTGCCATGTGTGCTGATGCTGGTACCGGGCCATGGATGATTTTGTGATGCCAGTACCGGCCCGCGGCACAAAAAAGGTTGGGGGCCACAGTCTTGAGATTAACTGATGATTATTCAAACAAATGTTAACTGGGCCTGGTCTACTCAGCCTCAGAGATCAACCAAGTTGAGCAAGGTGCTGCTGCCATTCATATGCTGGAGCTGTTACATCACAGTATGATTTATACAGAAAGTGAATTTGACTAGACAACTATGGAAAGAGCTGCCACTGTCTTTATATAGGTACCGCCTGACTTACAACCGTTATTTAGGGACTGCTTGAAGTTACCACAGCACGGGAAAAAAGTGACTAGTGGCCGCTTTTCACACTTAACGATTGTGATCAAAGGTCATCAAAATTTGGATGCTTGCCAACCGTCTCATATTTATGACAGTTGCAGCATCCCGGGGTGATATGATCATCTTTTGCGAACCTCCTGAACAAGCAAAGTCCATACTAGGAACCATATTATTCACTTAACAATTGCCGTGATTCACTTAATAACTGTGGCAAGAAAGGTTGTTAAATGGGACAAAACCCATTGACAACTGTCTTGCTTAGCAATGGAAATGTTGGGACTCAACTGTGGTCCTAAGTCAAGGACTACCTGCACTCGATTATTACCTGGCCCTGTCCTAGAAAGGCACCTGTCTCACCTGGTTTCTTGGTTGCTAGTGCTGCTATGTTGCTGGGATTTGGTGGAATCTGTTGAGTTGGACTCTGAGTAGTTCACGGATGAAGGGGAGGAGGAGGAAGAGGAGGAGGAGGAGGAACTCAGTGCAGGATATTTACTGTGGCTCTGTTTGCTTTTGAGGGAGGTCACCCCATTGCTGCAGCTTGGGCTGTCTGCTCCTGAAGACAGAAAGAGAAGTCAAGTTGGGGAAGCCAGCGCTTTTTTAATGATTAAAAGTTGAAGCCCCACTAAAGGTAATGATTTCTCCTGTCCAATCGGGCCCAACTCTATGGGGTGGCGTTCATCTCCATTTCCAGCTGAGAGAGAGCCAGCATTGTCCAAAGACACTTCTGTGGTCAAATGGGCTAGAAGGACTATATGCCAAGGCACATGGAACTTGGTTACTTTCCCACGGAAGTGGTACCTGTTTATCTACTCGCATTTGCATGCCCTCCAAACCGCTAGGTTGGCAGGAGCTGGGGCGAGTAATAATCTACTTCGGATAAGCAATTAAAATCAGGAGAGAAATAACTGAATTTGACAAAGTCACTGCCAAAACCTTACTCGGCCTTAACTCTTGTCTGAAGAGCTTATTGTGCCAGAATCATACTTCGTATGGGTATCAGTGGGTTCTGCACTACTGAAGGCACTGGGCATCATTCTGAGAAGAAATTCTAACAACAGCTTCCAGAAAGATAATGAAAAGTAGGCGCCAAATTAGCAGCAAGCCAAGGGGAGGACGTCTCTAGGAGAGAAGCAAACGCCTACCAGTGATGTGGATGTGCAAATTATTGGAGCCATGTCGGGGACTCAGATTGGGGGAATCAGGGTAGCTGTCTTGTGATTTGGGGCTGCGGGTACTGAAAAAGCGCACTTCACTGTCTGTTCCATTCACCATCTCCACAAACTGTCGGCACCTAGGGATGCACAGGGGTGGGAAAGCAGGTGAGTGGGAAACTATACAGAAAAAAATAAATAAATGCAATAGTTCAGTAATATTCTGCATTAACTACACCAGGGGTGTCCAAAGCTGGCTGAGGAATTCTGGGAGTTGAAGTCCACAATTCTGGGAGTTGAAGTCCACAAGTCTTAAAGTTGCCAAGGATGGACACCCCTGAACTACACCTTGGGGCTGGCATGCAGAGAAGCACACAGAGAAAAGAGCATTCTTGGTTCGACCTTCTTATGGCAAATGGCTCGCAGCTCCAAAGAATTGGAAGAAAAATACACAATGCATTCATCAAAGTGGTGCAGAAGCGGCATACCTTACAACCTCTAGATTATTAGATGGTGAATCTGAGGGCCTCCCTTTTAAACTTCCTGCAGCATTTAGAAAAACATTCTGTAAGTTAAACCACTGACACGGGCTTACAAGTCTTTGCTTGTCTGGTTTTAAAAAATGAGAAGTTATTCTGAGCTGTCTGAGAAAGTATCCCAATTCGCTTTCCCTAAAAAGGGATTCCTCTTAAGCTGCCTTCCATTTGGAAAGATATCAAGGCTTGCTATTTACAGCAGCTTCAATTATTTGGGTCAGGTCAAACCATATTTCTTAGAAGATTTATCCCTTCCAGTTCTTCTCCGACAGGGCACCCATCGTTCAAATACAATCTTATTTATTTATTATGTATATCCTGCCTTTATTATATTTACAAATAACTCAAGGCAATGGACATATCCAACACACCTTTCTTCTATTTTCCCTAAAAATACTCGGTGAGGTGGGTTGAGCTGAGAGAGACACACAAGTCACCCATCTGGCTTTCATGGCTAAAAAGGGACTTAAACTCACGGTCTCCCTACTAGCCTAGGGATGACCAGTCTTTGCAACTTTTAAGACTTGTGGACTTCAACTCCCAGAATTCCCCATGCTGGCTGAGAATATTAGGAGTACAAGTCTTAAAGGTTGCCAAGATTGGATGCCCCTGTACTAAATTAAACTGGCTCTTAGAATCCATTTTGTATCCCCAGTCCTTTGTTCATAGAGTAAAAGGAGATTATAAATCCATCTACTGCTTTATCACAATTTTTGCTCCCTGACTTTCTAAACACCACAGTTCTTTGCACAAAAAAAGGCAGTTACACCGAACTCACTTTAACATGAAAAAGAGGTTAGGATTATGCTCCAGAAGCCCTGGATAGAGCTGCTGTGTTGCTTCAATGGCTTCACCTACTCTTCCCGCCAAAACCAGCTTTTGTATTCCTGGAGGGGAGAGCAGAACGATTAGGATGCAGGCTGTTGGGTATCACCTGACTTTAGACAGGCAATAAACAGGGTTTACCAATACATAAAGTATTCAGATGCAATGAATATAAAAGAAAAATGTGTTTCAGCCGCATTAAAAAAATTAAGAACAAAATTAATTGTGACAATTTCTCATATCCTCAAGGCATTATTAATCTTTGGACACCTGTAGTACATCAGCAATCCAGGGCAGATTGTTTTTCTGCAGGAACCCCACTCATGGCTGCCCTTCCACATGGAAGTCCGCCAATTAGCACTCATCTCTTTTTGTATGGGATCACGAAACTGATTAATTTTCCATATGTTTTCAAATGTCAAATTAATTTTTCTATTAGAAACAGTAAGTGGGGAATCAATCAAGGTAGTCTTCAGTTCTTTCCACCGTGGAAAATAGAATGAACTACTGGCTTCATATCAATGAAAACTGCAGATAAGGAGTTTTAAAGCATTAGAGTAGTATTTCTTAATAAGGTGCTGGAGCATCAGGCAATGGTCCAACCTTTCACTGAAGTCTGTCTGGGTTTCCAGTTAACAAATGGTCTTGCTACAACCAGTCCCTTAAATTTGCTTGGAGATATTGGCATACAGCTTGTATTACGCAACTACATCAGCCTATTAACTGCCATATCCCATTTTGCAATAGTGTTTATTTGGAAACGCTCCACTTTAATGGTTCCACAATTATTGATGTTGGGTCAAAGGTTCCCCCCACCCACCCACAATTCTTTTTGTTTTTAACTACATTTTACCCATCCATCTAGTAACATGTCTTCAAAAGCAAGAAAATAGCTCCATGCACTTATATTTTAAGTATTTCAAATGCATTTGGGAACATAAGCAAGAATCCCCAACTCCAAAAATAATATCTTTTTCCAGCAAATCACTTGGAAGCTACTTTGACAAACTTGGAAATCCACCATTTGTTGTCAATAAGTTATTAATTTTAAATGAAGAACCAGGATCTCAGTCAACACCCCACAAGAGGCAGGACTTGAGACAAAAAAGCCAGAAATTCAACTTGTGAAGGAAACGAAAAGGGTAACGTGAAAGAAAAATCAGCTTTCAAAAATGATTTAGTCCGTTTCCAGAACAATCAAATCGTTTGGTTTCGTTTGACAAATTGAAGGAAAAAAAAGATGAGACACAGAAAAACAGAAAATGCCAGCCATAAAAAAAAAGAACTAGAAGGAGCAATGGAGGACACTAAAGTTCTGCCAATTAATGCTAGGCTACACAACTTAATTACAGGTATATCAGTGTAATGATGCAGCCAGGGAGAGCTGCACATTTCAGGATGTAGAGAAAGCTACAGCAGAGATACAAAAAAACTTACTTTGTCTGTTCTTTATGGAGATCTGTTCCTCCTGGACTGTACTTTCTGTCACACGGGCAAAGGCAGTGGCTGTAGCACAATATCCATGATGTACCAGATAGGAAGAGACCATGCTAGGAAATATAAAAAGCAGGCAACAGAAAGAACATCAGTGTCGGTACAAATTCCACAAAAAGTGGGGCACAAAGGGGGGAGGGGAAACATCTCTAGGATAGGCACATTAACATGGGCTTTGTTGTGCACGCACTGTTATTGTGGTTGGCTTTTGCTTCCCAGTATCGAAATATGCCAAGAAAAGATTCCTTGGAAGGGTATAGAAGACACTACCCATCTGACCTTCATTAAAATCAAGAGAATATGTATTAAGTGTGAAGAATCTGTTTAACCTCCTTGATTCTCATGCCTTTTGTGTGAATCACAAAGCAAGCAGAAGAAAGAACATTGGTATGCTCAGTCAATATCTCGTTATAGAAGTGATCTGGAAACATTTCTAGGCCTATGTATGGGAAGCTTTTTAGAAATTTGAAATGAAATATACTGCCTAACTTTTCAACACGTCTGCTGTTGGCTCATAAAACCCGTGTTTTCTTTATTGTAAAAAAAAAGAAATAGAGATAAAAGTCGGCCTAGTTGCTGAACTTGTCCTGCTTTCATCTAGATATTCTACTAGGACTAGTAGAAACAACCAGCTCTGCATGTCTTTTGTTCAGGGCATAAATATGTATGAGGTCTGGTTTTCCTTGATTTCTTTTGTGATTTGGCTGTATAAAAGAGCATGGCTTTTGGCAAAGTTCCACTTCCCTTCAGCTCTCATTTCTTAACCTAACAGAAGAAACAATGATCAAACCAGGCAAAAAAGCAAGCAGCATATCTGTGCTACCCATCAGCAACAAACAAGGTGCAAGGAAAGCAGCTAGCAGTCCTGTTCGTCATAAGGTAAGGACCCCCTCTGCTCTCTCAGAGACACAGAAAACCAATAAGGTAAGAATGGTGAGTGAGGGAGGTCATTTTACAGCAGAACATTCTTGTGAATTTAACGTCAAGGCAATCCAAGCTGCCACTCACTTCTGTAGCATGGCTTGCCATTCCCCTAGCTGGTCACCTATGGGAAACCTTTTAATCGTGCCCTGAATCTTTGCTCGCCACTCTCTCATATAGTCTTCAATGTCGAACACAAATGGCTGTTGCCCAAAGTTGGCATCCACAATCTCTCCGGGTGTCTGGAGCCCCACAGTGGGATATAGATTGGCCTGCCAAAAAAACGAAGCCCAAGTTAAAAAACCCGGGCTCTTTAAGGAAATAAAGCAGAGACATACATTTCCCCCCCTCCTTTGGAAGAGGGTCGTCAGGGAACCCTGAACAATGGGCTTCCGGGCCAGATAGACACATGGGCACTTTGCAGAAAATGGCTTTCCCTGAAAACCATTTTGGGAAGAGTCAGCGTAATACAGGTAGTCCTTGCAACTTGCAACCATTCGTTTAGTGACTGTCCAAAGTTGCAACGGCACTAAAAAAAAAAAAAAAAGGGGGTGACACGACCATCTCAAACCTACGATTGTTGCAGCATCCCCGTGGTCACCTGATCAAAATTCGAGCACTTGGCAACTTGGCAGGTATATATATGACGGTTGTGGTATCTTGGGATCATGTGATCCCCTTCTGGCAATGGGGAAACCAGATTCACTTAACAACCATGTTACTAACAACTGACTGCAGTGATTCACTTAGCAGCTGTGGCAACAAAGGTCATAAAATGGGAGCAAAAAAATCACTTGCTATGCAACGGAAAGTTGGCGCTCAATTGTGGTCGTATGTCGAGGACTAACTGTACAAGAAACACTTCTCAAAATCAAAAGAAACTGTTTGCAGCTTAGGATCTTTGGAGTTGGAAGAAAAAAAAGTATACCTAGATTAGCAGATAAGATTACAGACATATGAAGGGAATTGTCCAAAACGCAAACAATGAAAATGTAGCAGGTTGTCGCTACAGTGTATGCTTCATTCAACATAAATCCTATATATACAGTATTTTAACTGTTTGCCAAAGAAGACATTAATGTGATATATTTTCACATGACATTTTGAATAGTTCAGTTAATTTTGGGAATGGGACAAGCATAGCGCAAGGGGTATCTTTCAAGGTGCCATATTTGGAAACTGCTTAGAAAGGCACATTGAGAAAGACAACTGGAATGAAACTGATTTGGAAATAAGTATGGCTTTCTCATCCAGTCAAAATTCAGACTTCTATTTTGAGCTACAAAACAATCTGTTGCAGGGTAGCTGAGTCAATGGCGCTGACCTCTATTCTGTTTATTTGTGAAGTGTTTATGCTTTTATTCTATCCAACTTCAGGGACTTTTTCAGCATCTAAAGACATGTTGTGTCAAATCTGGAGGTCTGTTGTTGTACAAAAAGAGCAATGTATCACACTCCAACAATATATACAGTTGCTTTCTTTTTGTCACAGGCCTGGGCAATAAAGATGCCATTCATCTGTAATTTTTAAAGATTAAAACCTTTTATGCCTATACTGTGGAGTTAATTGAAACTCAACTAATATCTATCTCTACTGGCATTCAATAGCAAAATGACCAAGAATAAGCAGCTTTCAAAAAAACCATCTTCATAAATCCTCTCAAAAATTAAATCTCAGTTGGAACACATGATCTCGCTGCCTGTGGTAAAAACCATTTGGTAAAACTTTTAAAGCTGCTGAATGAAAAGCACCCCAGCTTTGATTTATGATGGACTCTGAAGTCAGCTGATTCATTTCCACTCCAACAAGCGCTGTTTAAGCAACTCTCTGCACTCCAGATGTGTTTTATTCAAAATCTAGGAATTTCCTTTTTGGTTACTGATTGTATTCTGCTTTAACAATTCACCAAGGTGTAGGTTATTTTTAGTATATTTGAAGCAGTGAAAGCAGCAGCAGCAGCAAAGGCCTATTTTCATTTCAGGCTACGATCCCAGGTTGCTTATTTTAGAGCATCCTTGCCAAAATCGCTTCTCTTAAAAAATAATAATTTTTCCAATGCGTGGAAAAGCTTTTGCTCACAATTTGCCCCCGCTCCCACCCCTCTTTTGAAGCCAAAGTTTGTGGGGGAACTAATTTCTCTACAAAACCTACCCTTCTTATTGCCATGGGAGTTCCATCCATGTTACTAGCCTAATGCTAACCACTTCCAGATGGGACAAAAGGAGAAGGCAAGTCCCAAGCATCTCCCCCCACCCTTCCCACTGCCATGCTTTCAATCTTTTGTTGAAATATAAAACAAAAGTTGTACTTACAGGAAGATCTGTGAAGGCTATACCTGTGAAAGAGAAAATATTAAAGTCAAGGCAAAGGATTTTCCCTCAGTACCCTAAAACCTGAATTTGTCATACACATAGTATAGCAACAAATACGGTGAGCAATTTAAATATTAAATTGGCGTGCAATAAAAGACGTCTCTAATCCAGGTTCAGATTTGCATAAGGTAGTCCTTGACTTACGACCGCAATCTAGCCCAACATTTATGTTCAGTGAGAAATTCATTAAGTGAGTTTTGTCCCATTTTATTACTTTTCTTGTCACATTTGTTAAGTGAATCACTGTAGTTGTTACATTAGTAACATGGTTGTTAAGTGAAACTGGTTTCCCCATTGACTTTGCTTGTCAGAAGGTCATAAGTATATAAGTATGAGTCAGTTGCCAAGCATCTGAATTTTAATCATGTGATCATTGGGAAGCTGCAACAGTCAAAAGTGTGAAAAATGGTCACAAATTGCTTTTTTCAGTGTTGTTGTAACTTTGAACAATCACTAAATGAATTATTGTAAGTCAAGGACTACCTGTATGCTTATTGTGAAATCTGTGTCCAGTAAACATATCCATGTTCATCTAGGAACTGATCAGAGTAAATAGGAACAAATTTCTACTTCTTACTCCCATCTTCTGTAAAGCAGTTATTGTAAACTGGCCAGTCACTTAGGTGAGACGGGAGGTGTAGAAATCTGATAAATAAAACTGAAAAACTTTTTGACACAGACCTACACTAATTCTCAATACGCTTAGCTCTTCTGAAAATGAGGCTGAAGATCTGAGCTAGATTTTTTCAGTGTGGGTTTTTTTTGGGGAGGGGTGCGCAGGAATAAAATTAAGGCAAAGAAAGGGAGGAAGTAATTTAAATCATATTAATTCATGCTTCAGAAGTAGCCTTTTTCAGAGCAATTGCTCTTGGTTTTTTTTTTTTAGTCTGCTGCTTTAAAATAATTTTACAGGAGTTAATTAATCAACTCACTGCTAGGAGAAGGAACAAAGCAGCACACAATGGAAGTATCCCTGCTGATCCTACAACTGAGTAAATGCACCAAGTGAATCAAAGGAAAAAGAAGAGGCATTTATACGGATGACTGAACATGTTCAGGTTGTCATTTTTCCAGGAAGTCCCACTCTGGTATATCTCTGCTAACAGAAGGAAGCATAAAGGTGCTGAATGTTGATCTGAACTTTAATCTTAATTTGAAGCAAGGAATGAAAATGCCTGGAGTCATTCCTTCTTCTGCTGCTACTTCAATATCTTCAGACATTATGGAGGGAGGAGAATTTAAAGCTAATTCCCCAATCAGCAGTAGAAATTAGTGTTTCAACTTTAGTGTCTCAACCTTTGTCCTCTAAATTATCTTGCACAAACAGTCTTTACCTCACCTATTGGGAGAAAACCAAAAAACGTGGAGATCTATGCATTTTCGTTTCATGTAACCAAGGGGGGAAAAAAAAAGGAAAAAAAAAAAAAAGGATTCTGCCTGTTTGTAACCTCAATGGTGTCAAGTCAGAATCAAAGGACAGAGTGTAGCAAACATCACCTGGCCCGGTGCAAAGGAAGCAAATGTTTCTGGGCACAAAGATAACACACCACCCTTTCCCAGTTGGAGATGTTATTTTTAAAACGTGGCTGCATTCACCACTCCCTGCTGCAAGGAAAGTGAGCTACCTGCAAGACTATTTGTGCACAGAGCATTTAAACTTCTTATCTGTGACTTTCTTGTCTCACTCGCTGGTCACTACGATGCCAGAAGGGGAATTGGATTTTTCTCCTCCAGTACTTGGTAAAATGAATATGGACTATGCTTTTATTTATAGGCAGTCCTCAACTTCCAAGAATTCATGAGGGACCGTTCAAAATTACAACAGCACTGGAAAAAGTGACTTATGACCGTTTTTCACACTTACAGCCATCGCAGCATCTCTGAGGTCACAGGGTTGAAATTCAGATGCTTGACTGACATTTATGACTGTCCCAGAGTCACGTGACCTCTTTTTGTGACCTTCTGGCAAGCAAAGTCAACGAGGAAGCCAGATTCACTTAACTAACAACTAAGAATTGCTAACTTAACAACTGTAGTGGTTCATTTAACAACTGTAGCAAGGAAGGTTGTAAAATGGACTAAAATTCACTTATCAACTGTCTCACTTAGTAAGAGAAATTTTCAATTGTGGTTGTAAGTTGAGGACTACCTGTACTAAATTTATAGGCTGCCCATCTCGCTGCCCTGAATGATTTTAGTCTGTCTGCACCGGCACAAGAATATATGAAAGAGGTTCAGATTATTGGGAAAGAGAGTTCATTCTATGCCTCCTTTCCTGCTGCAAATGGTTTTCTGAAAGCTTAACACTAAGTGGGATTTACACTACCATATAGGTTTTTTCTCATTGGTGACAGTTGTTCCATAGGCAAGATAAATCTATCACCACAACAGTAGCAACTGCTTCCACTTTTAGCCAAGCACATCCATTTTAACACAGATAGGAAAGGATGACCAGAAACATACAGAGAGGACTGGGATATTTAAAAAAAGAATTGCAATGCGGTTGCTAATGGAAATAATTCAGATGCTACAAAAAGGATGATATTATCCCCTAAATAATAGCTGATCCTTTTACAAATAGGCACTGACTTCTGGATTGGCTTTTTCACACTTTCTCAGTGTAAAAGGACTGCCATTCCCAGACCTCCTTGGGCCAGGCAAGCTGGAACTTCTGAGAATTCCTACCGGAAAATGCCAGGTTGATGAAGACCGTTCTGTACATTTTTTCCTCTCTTTTCTTTGCCCAGAGAGAAAAATCCAGTTATCGCTAAAGCAATTCTGAAGAGCAAAGTTGAAACATCCACATAATGCATGAAGTCAGAGTGCTGAAACATCAGACTATAGATTCCTATATTTAAAACAACAACAGCCAGCCAGATACTTCTGAGAACCCCACCAGTTTATCATGAAAATAAGAGTTGTGTCCCAACTGTGTTTCTCAACAAGTGGCTATTGAGGGTACTCTGCCGTTTGAACAGGGACTTTGCTATAATTTTTCAGAGCTGCTTATTATACATTTGTATAGCTGCCTTTCAAAGCAATTTAAATCAATAGTTTTCCCCACATCTTGCTGCAGGGAATCCCATAAATGTATCCGGTACTCTGGTAAGTAGCACTTTCACTTACCTATCCCCAATTTACAATAAGCAATTTTAAAGAAATAATAAAATAAAAACAGCAGACGGTTTTCCCTTGCTTTGTGCTAGAGTTACATCCCCCAAAAGCTTGCATAAAGCAAAACACTGAATAGTGGATAAAGGGGAGTTGCAAAGAATGGCTGTCAAATTTTATAACTCAAATGCTTTGACAAATGTACTCATAAATTTTCGAGCCTCAGTTTTAAGTACTACATTACTCAAAGAGGTTTGTTTCTTTATCTCATGTTCTATGAAAGTATTTCTTCTATCTTTTCTATGGCTGTATTTCTAATGCACAGAGCAGACAAAACCAGAATGCATCACAGCACTATGAATATTATTGGCTTTGTTTTGTGCAGAGAGGAGATTCTCCCAGGTTAAAATAATATCCTAGGAGGAAAGGTCCTGACTGTATATCCAACTTGTTTCCAGTGTTAGAGGGAACCTCTTCTGTTGGGGAAAGGGGATGGGATAAGATATTGATGGTTATTTTAACTCCACACGAATGGGAGTAGCTACTGCACATATAGAAGTAAGTGGGAGATGGGCCACACAACTGAAAAAGCAATATAATGTGATGGTAGATGCATGAGAAAGGAGTTCTCATGCTCTTCTCAAGGCTATGTTTTAGGCACAGTACTCTTCAACATCTTCATCAATGATTTGGAAGAGGGGATATAGGGGGAACTCATCAAATCTGCAGATGACATCAAACTGGCAGGAATAGCCAATGCTCCAGAAGATAGGCTTAAAATACAGGAGGATCTTGACAGACTTGAACCTTGGGTGCTATCTAAAAAAATGAAATTCAATGGTGAAACAAGTAAAAAAACAATGCAATATAGATGATATCTGGCTCAACGGTAATAACTGTGAGAGGGATCTTGGAATCCTAGTGGATAACCACTTAAATATGAGCCAGGACAGTGTGTTGCAGCTACCAAAAAAGCCAACAGAGTTCTAGGCTGCATTATCAGAGGGATAGAATCAAGATCACATGTAATGTTAATAGCACATTATCATGCCTTGGTAAGGCCACGCTTGGAATACTGCATCCAGTTTTGGTCGCCATGGTGTAAAAAGATGTTGAGACTCTAGGAATAGTATGGAGTAGAGCAACAAAGTTGATTAGGGGACTGGAGGCTAAAACATATAAAGAAGGGATCCTGGAATTAGATATGCCTAGTCTAATGAAAAGAAGGACAAGGGGTGACATAATAGCAGTCTTCCAATATCTCAGGGGCTGCCCCAAAGAAGAAGGAGTCAAGCTATTCTCCAAAGCACCTGAGGGCAGGACAAGAAGCAATGGGTGGAAAGGAGAGAAGCAACCTAGAGCTAAGGAGAAATTTCTTGACAGTTAGAACAATTAACCAGTGGAACAACTTGCCACCAGAAGTTGTGAATGCCCCAACACTGGAAGTTTTTAAGAAGAGATTGGACAACCATTTGTCTGAAATGGTACAGGTTTCCTGTCTGAGCAAGGGGTAGGACTGGCAGACCTCCAAGGTCCCCTCCAACTCTGTTATTATGTTCATTCTGTTCTGACTGTATGATCAAACATGAATAGAATTGAATTTTGATAAGAGACTTTATGAATACGTTAACATTTCAAATGAGGTGAGAGAAAACTGGACCAAGGGTTCCTATTTGCTTACCTAAACTGTGCCCATTCTTTGTGTAGAAGCAGGTGTTGTTGATGAGGTTCACGCAGCAGCCAATTACATCGCCAGTAGTGAAAGTGGGGCCATAGGGCTGCCCTGTCCCTGATGAGCAGAAGGAGTGTCCATCGTCGCCATGATAGCCATAGGAATGCTTATCCCAACCTAAACAAAGGAAAAAGAATAAACAAAGAGCTCATGAATAGAAAGTGGCATGCTTGACCTCGGGAAGTAGGAGATTTAAAGGTGACATCACTAGGAAGTGTCTAGCATTTGCATTAGTAATGCAGGAGGATTCTAGTATGTGCAAAATATTCTTCATGGAATGTTCGGACCCCCCCCCCCCAAGGTTGGACTGTGGCCCTTTTCAAGGTTGAACCACTCCCAGAGGGATTAGAAATGCTGTTTAGGAGTCAGAATGTTCTGTGAAGATATTTAGAAGGTAATTGGGGGGGCGGGGGAGTGATTGTAATAAATAAGCTGTCCTATTCCAAACACAGAGAAGCCAGAAAATGGAGAACTGTTTAATCATGGCAAAAATAAAGACTTCAGCAACTAAAACTATGCATTGTTTTTTTTAAAAAAAACTGTTACAGATAGTTCAAGACTTACAACAGTTCGTTTAGTGACCGTTCAAAATTACAGCAGCACTTAAAATTGTGTTTTTCACACTCACAACCATTGCAACATCTCCATAGTCCAGTGATCAAAATTCAGATGCTTGACAACTGATTCCTATTTATGAAAGTTGCAGTGTCCTAGGGTCATATGATCGGGGGGTTTTGTGATGCCTCACTTAGCAGCAGAAATTTTGGGCTCAATAGTGGTCGTAAGTCAAGGACTATATGTATTTCTAGAAATTGCAACATAACCCTCACACCTTCCTCTACAAGATGGCGATATAAAGCAGTAAAGAAAGTATTGTTCAGGCTGGGGTTTTTTTTTAGTTTTTATTCCAAATAAAACTGTAGGAATCTAAATCCTACATTTCCACAAATCTCTTATGCAGCTAGGTTGCCCAAGTGACAGCATGGCTGCCTCTTCTCCATGAATTTGTCTTTTCTGACAGTTCTAATCATAAATCCAACATTAATACAGGATCTGTATTTCAAGGGAACACGAGGCTTAGAAAGAAAGACAATCCTCTATTCCTTTCATAATCACTTAACAGTACTTAAGAAATTAAGAAGCTACGTTGGCATTCATCTGCTGTATACACGCAGTCTGAACTAATCAGGAGCCCTTTTCAAGCATATAAAACAATTCAGGTAATTACATGAAAAAATTACTATGGTTGCAAGCAAACAGAAGGAAAAGACAGACAGCCAAAAAAAAAAAAAAAAGGAGGGGGGGGGACTAGTATGTATGGTAGTTCTTTTCTATTTCATAAATACCTTGTCTGATCCCAGCAGTCTACCATAGGCCAAACTAATTAAGTATCTACTCCTCTTTCAGAAATCCAAAATGTCCTCCTCTAAAGCCTATACGGTATTTTTGAATCTGGGCTAAAGGCCTCTTTGTTTATTCTGAAGTGTCATAGTCACAGGATGAGCTTTTGTGTGGCTTCCACAGATTTATGTTTAGTCACATACTGAAGACATTGCTTTTCTCATTCTCTTTCAACACAAACCAGTTTCCAGTCAAGGAAGTATTGAAGCATCATATTGCACAATCCACAATCAAGTAAATCATGGACTAAATATATGCTGGCTGTACCACAAGCAGAATATCCCTGGCTCAGGATAAAAAGTCCTAGTCCCTTGAAGCTAAAAATTCGAGGATGTTGCCTAAGGCCAAAAGCTGGACAAATAGAAATTAGATTCAAATGTTTAAGTCCAGATTGATTTAGCCATAGTTAAAATTTATGAAACACGCAGAATGAAATCTGGCAATATGGTAGTTCTTTTCCATTTCATAAATACCTAGTTTCTGAGTAGTCCTATAATCATGTTATGCTAGAATTGCTTATTAGCAGGAATGGGTTTTCTTCTCACTGCCGCAAAAGGAACCCCAAAGGTTAAAATATCATGGAGATCAAGCTATATTCATACACCTAGAATTGAGGGCATAAAATATACAGTATGTGCTCTTGCTTGTGATCTGTCAGGTTGCTCCAATTGCTGTCAACACCCTTATCTGAAAGGACAGTGACACATAACTACTCTAAAGTGCTCCACCTGAAAACAGCTTATATTTAGTTTCAGAATGAAACAGGGACAAGGTGACCTACTTGATCCTTACACACACAAACTTATAATTAACTATATATTTAGGAATGCTTGTGCATACATCTTACTTTTAAAACAGTGATTTGGGGAATAAACATCCAGATGACAACCTAACATCAGAATCCCCAGCATTTTCCAGATTACCATCCCTTTTGGAGCCCTCTTGAGTCATCTGCTATGGCTTTCAGTTTCACACAAAACAACAACAATTGGATATAGTTTGATATATTAAATTGTAGCTAAAAACTTTAAAGGCAAATGAATGAGCCTGCTTAAGATACTTGTCAGGCCTATTCACAAGAGTGACTGTTGCTGTGTTACATCAACAAAAGACTGCAAGGGAAGCCAATTTACTTACCCATCACCATCATCACTATGAACAGTCACTAAACAGGGACTACTATATTACATTATTCAGACAGTCTATCACAGAACCATGAAAAGTATGAGTTTTAATCATGCCAACTTACCATGAACTTCTAAACCCCCAAATTAGATTCTTGTTTAGGCTCCATGGTCTATATACAATAGTACCATACATTTCTATAATCTTCAAAATATTTAGAACAATTCAAAGACAGTATAAAAATGATTATATTGCAATATAAAAACACTGCCACTTATCCTTTTTATGTATTATAGTTGTCATTCTAAGTCCACCAATTCACCAACAAAAAACATCCACAAATACTGCTGCTATTGGTGACTAATATTGTTTGCAACCCTGTAATAGCTACATGAAGCAAGATGCCATTCTGAGTTCTACCATACTTACATCAACTTTCCAACATGGTGCCCTCCAGATATGCTGGGTCAGCAACTTACACAATAGACATTATAAAAGAATATAAATTCAGGCTTAGCCATGAATCTCGCAGGATGTAATTAGCTAGTCACTAATAAAATTACTTCACAGGCATAATGTATAAACCCACACAAAAGGTGTGCTGGCATATTACGGAACAACACGCCTGTATCTTAATGTTAGGATAAATTTTGCTCCCTATATGGGGCTGAAGTCATCATTGGTCTCCTTTTGATCAGATCACCAACTGCTTTATTTATGTTTGGAGGATAAGGTTTTCAAATTACAGTAATATATAATTTTGTGGACTTCCACTCTACCTTCGGATGCAACATACATAATTTTGGATTTCACCCCCAAATAACAGACAAAGTCCACTGTTTCCAAAGCAAGACAACACTTGGAATTTATGTCATGCAAATGATGTCAATCAGAGATGGTGTAAAATAAGGCAAATAATGCAGCTCGATACAAATGATGCCAACCATATAAATTCAAATTTAATGAACATTTGGCTTTAACAAAATCTGTTAAAAACTGAACTTTTCCTGTATCCTGACCATTTACAGATCTGAACCTCAGCAAAGATCACAGGTGCCCAAAACAATAGGTGGAGTATCAGTTTCTCCCATCAGAGTTGCTGGTTGTATATCAACACCTTTTTTCCGAATCAGCTTAAACAGGCATATAGAACAGTAGCCTTAATTGTGTTTTGCAAACAGCTGCATTCATCATCTGTCCTTTCTAGTGATGTGTTGTCAGGAAGATGTTACTGGAAAAACTGGATAGCCCAGCGATCTGAACAAAGGAATGGCCATTATCCCAGAAGCTGCAACCAAATACGTTTCTTGTAGTCAGCCTCAAAGATATTCAATTCCAGAGACAGCCTCAAAGGCCTGCATAGAGCACTCATCACATGTTCACAGGTCTCACCTGATGCTGTCAATTACAGGACTTCTTGCGACTAAGCATGTGCAATTTTAGATTAAGAAAGAAGCTGCAATTAAGTACTAATTATTTGTTAGTATGTGAGGCAGATGCCAGGATTTAAAAGTAGAGCCACATGGTGAAATATAAGAATCCAAAATTAAGTCATGTGCATAAAAAAGTTAAACAGGTTTAAACAGAACTTTTTTTAAAGAAATATCTGAGAAGTGTTGAACTGAACTGCCAGCCTGTTTTGCGAACCTTTTCAACCTTATTTCGGCAATGAAAGTAATAATAGTAATTTCACAATGCTTACAAATGTCAGAAGTTTTCATAATGCCAGATGCCATTCCTCTTGCCAAATGCTGGGACAAACATCCAAATATGCATCATTTCCAATGGGATGTGCGTTTCGCTGAGGAGGCATGATACATGTATTGGCTCAGCCGAGGACTAAATAAATCCCTCTGCTCTGAACAGTTTCACTCCCAAATGTTGGAAATGTAAGAGAAAGGCAAAATGAGGGCTGGGCAGATGCCAAACAAGAAACTGCAAGACAGGGAAATCTCCCTGAAAACTTAGGATAATATTACTTTACCATCTGCTTCCAATTTACAGTGATAAAGCTGCTTGTTCCATGAGACGAAAAGCTGAAGGAGCCAAGAGAAGCAGAAGTTATTTCATTAGCTAAAAAACCCAACAGGTTTTGGATTCTCCAAACAGCTGCTACTAGATCATCATTATTTAAAACCTTGCCCAATTTAGGCAGTTGTTGAAGAAATGGCATCTCGGTTTGGCAATTTCCCTCTTTATTATACTTTTCCTTGTGTATAGAGATTTTCAGTCATCCAAGTGGCCTCAATGACACTCAGAAAGAGTGCTAACAACCAGATGACTGCAAGGAATACAAATCCTTCCATCCTCAACCATTCAGTCAGAACTGAAGAAGTTTTCTTGGATGAGACATGAAATGTTTTCAAGGAAAAACAAAATCCAGTTGCCCTTTGGGGGGAAAAAGCACCATTGGGATATATTTTTTTATTTTAGATTGTAAAGCAAATCTTTTCATAGTGATCCTTAAAATGTTTTCAAAGCTTTCTAATTAAAGTAAAGGTTAAAATTAATTGGGTTAAAAAAAGAATAGAGAGAAAAGTTTGTGTTGGCACCAAAACTTTCCATTTTAGAAAAACAGCCAATCCAATAGAACTGCCATCAATAAATAGCACAGACGGGCAGTTCTATAAATATGAGCATCTAGTTTAATCCAAGCATCCTAATTCATTGTGGGAAATCTGGGGACCAAGAGTTGCACCCAATCCTTGAATTCACTTTTCTATAGCGCTAGAGCCTTTTTGGATTATCACGACTGAAAACTGTTAGCACTTTTTAGAGCTAAAAGGTCCTAAATATGGACTAGTTGCAGCTATCTAGTGATTGTCCAGACTTTGCAAAAATCCAGACAGCCACTAGATAGCTAAAAATAACCATTGATCCAAGTTTTTTGTACACCAGATCTGGTAGTTTTATTTTCAAATTGCATCATGTATTTAAATAAACACAAAATATAGCAAAAGAAAAACAAGAAATCAAATCTACATATATATGAGAGTTCCATCAATATATTTATGTGCTTTATAAAGTTTTATAATAACAGCTTCCGTAAAGAATGATGATGTTTCATTATAACTGTTCATGCATAACCTATAACTTCAGGAAAGTTTTATCACCATTAAAAATCCTCCTATTCCCCACAATCCAATAAAAAAATGGAACCTCTCAGCTGTCACATGCCCCCCTTGTCCACTTTGCATTATTTCCTCATCTGCTGTGGCCCAAAGAAAATCTTATAAACTAAGAACCTTAAACGAAGGGTTACCCATTTTTGCTCCATCGAAAGAGGGTATAAAATCACAAAAGATTAGCAAAAAGCTGAATATGCAGAAATAAAACCAACAATGCTGGGGGGAGGCTGAGGCTGACCTGGGGGTAAAGGCACAGAAACAAAAGAATCAGGAGCAAATGATGGAAGTCAAGAAGAAGAATCAAAACTAGAGCTGATTGGCACATTTAGCTTCACCTATTTTGGGGGATGAACATCCCAGCCACATGGGCGGCAAAGTAATGAATTTACAAATATAGGATGGGCAGATCATATCTAGCCATAGAAACAAAGCTTTGGTTCAAGTGATTATAGGAAAGCTGTGTTCATTCCTGGTGGCCAAAAATATAAATCAAAAGTTCTAGAGCACCTTTTTCTCACTAACAAATGATATTCAAGCAGAAGCTTTGATGAACTTTTTCATCAGATGCGCACAGAGTGGCTAGACCAGTTTTTCTCAAACGAAAGGGAAGAGAGATTGGTGATGCAGATTACATGCGAGACATGACGAACGCCCTATCAATTAACAATCATAATGTGTCCAAAATCTGCTGTGTTTGCCTGACTGCCTTCCACTCTTTTGATATTTAAGACCTCAAGAATGTTTCACCTGAGGTTGTTGTTAAGCAATCCATTTGAGGTATCTCCTAAAGAGTTCCTGGGAGCTTGAAATGCTCTGATATCTTCCTGATGCCAAATTTGTTTTTATGCCTTTAAATACAATTGGTTACATTAAGCAAATTATTAAATCAAGTAATTTTTTTTTAAAAGTCTGCCCGTAGATAACCATTTTTTCCCCCCCTTTCTGGATTGTAGAAATCCAAAAAACAGTTCAGGAGCAAACAAAATTAATTCTCAGCAGTGACTCACCAGGAAGCCTGTTCATGTTGACACCTTGGGCAGAGAGTCCTATTCCCATGTACCTTCAAACAAACAAAAATCTGTTAGTTTAGCAAACGAGAGAATTTCCAAACAAAATAACAAGGGCTCTTCCCTACTACTAATAGTAGAGCCCAAATGGGAGGAAGTTAAACTCATTCCCTCAGTGGAGACTGTCATCTAATTCTCAAAATACATATAACAAGGATAACTGTGACCTGTAATCAAACCACCTCTATGTGCTCAAACTTTTCCCTTCATAGAAAAGCTTATTATCTCTGATACAAAAATATTACGCCTCACTAAAATATAACAGAAAATATCAAAATTATTTTGATCAACAACTGTAAAATAATGCTGGAGAATTTTCAGAAACAAGATTTGGAGATAGTGCAGCTTAAGTCTGTTTGTTTTTATTGTAAGCCTGCTGCTTTGCCCCAAACCAGAATTAACATTCAGGAAAAGGAACAGCAACTCTGATAAAGCAGAGTATACAGACTTCATCGTCAGCTGCATTAGAGATATTTCCTCCTTCAGTGACTAAGTAGAGTACATCATATATTAAAGATAATTCAAAGAAGTTATCTTCTCTTGGCAGGAACAGTTCCTCTTTACAACTGTTTTACAAGGGTTAGACCATTTTTAATGTTTATAAATTGTAAAAGCCTTTTATGTAACTGAACATGATCGAAATCAATTCAATTGGAATTTTTCTTGACATTATTAAGATTGTAAGTTTCTGCTCCCAAAGAATCAGAAAGTTTGCATGCTGGCACACAGAAGGTAAACTCATTCAGAACAACAGGTTTTTCACAAGATGATCTAACCTTCCCATTTAAATATTCTGTTCTGTCTCAGAACAATGTCAGTCTGGCAAATCCTGTCTTCTTGGGTGCACAGAATGTTCTGATGTTGCTGAATTACAACTCTCAGGTGCCCCAGAGAGCAAGACAAAAGGTTAAGGACACCGCTAAATGAATAAAAATCCTGTTCTTCAGCTCACCTATTTCCATGGTTAGTATCCACCATGAAGCCTTTCTCTGTGGGATGCTTAATCCAACCTATGCAACCTCCAGATGTAATGACTTCAACTCCCAGAATTCTCAGCAACTGCCCATTTGAGGAAGTCTGGAAGTTAAAGCGCGTCCATCGGGAGGGGGTCCCAATTCAGATAATTGGTTATAAAGGTGTAGATTATTCAAATGCTTCATAGGACAAACATGCTAAGGTAAAAGAATTAACCTGCACACAAACTTAATTACTATTATTACAAGTCATACATTCAGAAACACTGACTCATTAAAATTAGGACTTTAGTCATAGACTAAAAGTTTTGGTAGCATCTTGAGGATGGGTGGAAAATAGTGTAGAAGTGACATGTTCTAAAGCCAACAAACCCCGAGATTTCTAGTTTAGATTATTTTTTAATTCCAAAAAATAGAAACCACCCCCAATATCTAAAATCACAGCTATATGATCTGATATGGTACACTGCATATTTTTATATCTTCCTATGCCTCACGCTAGTATGTTAACAGGATAATGAAAAATTACCTTCTATTCAATTATTGGAATTCTGTGGATGAGTGAGGTTTTGTACTGCTCTACCATAGAGATATGAATTCATATCTTCATTTTTCCAAAAATAAGTGTTTATACCACAAAGCCCAGTTATAAACTGCCAACACTAAAACTCATTCATTTCCAAAGCTGCTGTGGATGTCAAATGAACACTTCACACTTTCTTCTCTTGTGCAGGTCATTAGAAGCCTGCCAGAACTGTGGGTACTATGATAGGGGGGAAAAAAGCATTGCTCACTTAATATGAGAAAAGTTAAAATGCTTTTCAATTAGTATTCAACACCCTCCTCTATCAGAAACAACACATATACCACATCATTCTATAAACAAGAGCTGGAGCAACAGATTTTGTAACTTGGAGTAACTCAAGTGAACATTTCTAAAATGTTTATAAACACTGTATGCCAGAGATGACACAGTCAGTCAGACAACTCATGTTGTTTATTGTACAGTGTATTAGCAACTTTCATTCTGTGGGACAGTAGCTCTCATAGAATGAGATCATAATCCATGTAATAAAATTCTACTGTTGTTATAAGTACAAACAAGGCTATGCTATACTACCACAACTATAGGAGGGAGATTTTCAAGCATCACATTACTTGCAGGAATATTAATCTGTTTTTTTAAAAAAACTTGTAAAAGCACAGACTACTTAAAGCAGTCTGTCTTTATACAGGCGCCCTCACAAGATTGAAAAATAGAGGTGGACATTTAAAAAATTATATTAAATTTAATGAGTTGGCTCAATAAAGCAGCCAGAGATTTCTTTCTAGATCACCCAATAGTCTAGGAGAAGGCATGCTACATTAATAAATATATTCATGAGAAGGCCAAAACATTTCTTCTGAATCATTTTCAAGGCATGAATAGCTCTACTATGTAACAAGTTATTATTTCATTATTATTTCAACTTCATATGTGAAACTGAGGCAAAACTAGACCAGCTCCATTAAGTAGTCAAATGAATATGGTTAAAAAAATAAATCCCTAAAGCAAAATCTGTCAAAGTACCTCTAATACTCTGGAACAGCTGTATTCAAGGGCTGATATCTATAATTGTGTAATTATGTTATAGCACCTAAGCTTCATAGCATTCTGAAGATACAAGAATTGATCATTTTTGTCTTTAAAGCCAGACACATCACATATAAGAATAATGCATCAAAACCCATAAATATCCATTCTACAATTTAAGTAAGCAAGCACTGGGAAAATACAATTTCTATTAAATGTTATGCAATCAACAAACCTGAATAATCCATCACTATGGTATCTATTAGCTCATTCAAATTAGAAAGTGTAGTCATATAGCTTTGCTCTGGCTATTAATTATCGAAATTCAGCCTTCCAGAAACCCTTAGGAACATATATAGACTTGAACTGAAAATCCGTTCTCAGGAAGCTCTTTCTATACTCTCTCTTCTTCAGCTCACTGTTCATTTTTCTTGCCTTTGACACTTTTTAGCTCTTGCTACATATGCCAAAATTTGTTGGATTTTATTTGTCCTACATGTTATCTGGTATTTGTAACTTATAATTTTTAAAGACAATAGTCCATTTTAAGATGACAGCCTTTCAATTGTCAAAAGACAGAGACACTTTGATAACTGAAAGAATAAACATAAATAGTACACTAATTACTTTTCTAAATTAGTTAATTATGATAAATCCTAATTGGACTTTAGAATATCTTTGATTATACAGATTGAATGAATCAAGTGTTCAAACAGAGGGCTAGAAATAAGCAGCATCAGAATCACTAATAAATCAAGTTTCATTTTTCAATCTCATAAATAATTGCTACCTTTTATTATATCTTTTTACCAGCCTTGCATGCCACTTTAATCATAACTATAAAATAAGTTTAAAATATACACTAAAATGATAGATGAAACAATTCATGACTTTATGCCAGGTAACAAACAAACAAAATTCAATTTCAAACATAATTTCAAGGCTGACTATTTCATAACACATTTGTATCAAAGCTTGCTGGAAAAGCCAGTTTGTTTTGAAAATCCCACTTAGGTTTAGATTTCAGAGGAATATTGTTAGAAAGAAGGGAGCAGCGATTGAAAAAGTCTACCTTTGAGATCCCACAAGGTGATATATCCTGAGTGAAAGGACTGGAGGGAGCCTCTTGCACCTCATCTTATCAGAATCTCTTCTGTGACCAGATGTTCACAGAGATGATTAAACTGGGCATCATTAGGATACAACTGATATCACATCCTATGTCACTGGATCACATGCCCAGTATTTTCTTATAGAAGTTGAGCAAGAGTGGGGACATACAGCAGCCCCCCCCCCCCAACTCCTGGGTCCCAGCCCACTACCAGGCCATGGCCTATTCGGAATTGGGCCGCATGAATGGCTGGCTGGAGCATGCGTACACACACAGCTCAAGTGAAGCTGCTTGTATGCACCCCTGCTTGCCATTTTTGCAAGGGCTATGTGCACACTGGCCCATCGCTTGCGTGACCCAGTTCCCTTCTGTCACCCCATCCCCAAGCCAGGCCAAGCCCCAAAATTGGAGACCACTGGCCTAGAGCGCAACTTCTCCCCTCCTAATATACCACCAGAAATTGCTCCTTCAGGAAGGAGAACTGTTATAATGAAAGCTCCCTACTTCCACTACCAAGAAATACTTCTGAAGTGGCTGTTGGCGTGGAAAACCAGTAACTTAAGCAGAACCAGGGGGATCACGCTCCCTCCATCTTGATCTCATTTTAAAGGTCATCCACAAGCATCACCAATGTAGTCTTGGTCCGACACCTTCTTTGCAGAATTCAACCAAAAGGGGAAACTAGAGATAATTGTCTAACTGCAGTGCCAACTGATGCTTTGAGAAAGCACAATACTGCCTTCATTAGGAGAGAGGGTACTATCCCCTCATTTAAGGGTGTCTTTACCATTGCTCTAGCCCAGCCTTCTGTCACCTCCCTAGAGATTGTCACCAACCAGGAAGAGAAAGGGATCCAGGCGACAAGTTGTTGAGCTGCTGTCATACGTTACCCTGTCGCACCTCAAGAGGAACTGGTCCAAACTTATCCCAGATAAAGCTGTGAGATAGAGAGATTCAATCACATCCACAGAACTTGCCTTCCTGGCATCAGTTCTGAACAAATTTGAGTGATCTTATCTTCCAGTTCCTCAAAAATTCTCAGAGGGCCCTATAATGTTCTAGGCCATCCTTCTCTCAAAGGGAATAATGATGATTGGCTGTTTTTATCAGCATAAGAAAGTTCTTACCCATATTTGCTTGGATTCACTTTCTGCTTTTTTGCTAGTAGCACTCTAGGCATATCCTTTGCCCCTTCCTCTACTGGGCTTCCTTAGTGAACCAAAGGACTTCCCTGGATTGAAGAGCAGAGAAAGGCTGCACAGGTGCAATCCTAATCCTCAGGATAGAGGATTAGGAATGCTTTTCTGAAATCTAGTGGCTCCATTAGGCACCTGGGGCAGATTGACTAATTAGCAAATGGGATCGAAAATAAAATATGGAATAAAATACTAGAGCAGGGTTTTCAATCTTGGCAACTTCAAGCTTCATATTCTAAAATTCCCCAGCCAGTAGGCTGGCTAGGACATTGTGGAAATTAGAAGTCCACGCTTCTTAAAGTTGTCAAGGTTGAGAAACACTGGACTAGAGAGCCAGGTTCAAGTCCATCTACAGCCAGGGTATGTGGACCAGTTGCTCTTTCTCTAACCAACATACCTCAAAATGTGTTATTGTGACCATTCCCATGCAAGCTACTTTGAGATTCTGGAGGAAAGCCACAGTGTAAATCTAGTACAAATATTTCTCAATATTTTCTAATCTGGCCATTACATCATTCTTGATCACTGAGCTACCAGTATGATGCATTTATTTTCTGATAGGTACAAAATTTTAAAACTGGCTTTGCAGAACAATCTTCATATCACCATGGGTCATAAACCAACTGTGCAGCAATCATGGGCCCCATAAGGGAATGCATTAACCTAGTTAATGATAATTCCTTATAACTGTTCTGGGAATTGTATAATGAATTAAATTTGCCCCCTTTGGCAGCATTTAAAGCTAATTTAGAATCTGCTATAATTACCCTTGAATTTTCAAACTTATATAGTTGTTTTATACACCCATCAAAACTAACTAGTCCAAACCCTTTAGAAAAAGCACAGTACTCAAAACTGGATGGTTTTTGCTGGAAATACAACAATGCCTCATTCCAATCTGTTTTTTTAACCACAAATCTATTCTGGGCACCACAAATAGTTTTTAAAAAATGTGTTTATTATTCAGAGTAAAAGCATACTCTCTGTCCAGGTACTAAAGGCTCCATTCATGAAGATGGTAATTGAAGCTATCCAAAGCATCCTGACACGCTGTGTCAATATGCCCTGAGCTTCCCACTTCCTGATTTAGCAAAAAAGTTATAATCTTAGTAAAAAGGTTACTTTAAAAAAAAAGTATGTAGAAGCAATATTGAAATAAGTCTCTCTACATCAACAAAAAGGTACAGAAAAACTGGATTTGGGCTAAACTTTACACAAGCGTATGAAACACAGTATCAAGACAATTACAAGCAACTCCTTCCAGACATAACAAAGGTGATCAGAAACAAATGTAAATGTTCATAGCTGTTTCTATTTCTTCTCCAAACACCAAACAATTGAAACTATATAGTTTCTTAAAGTCCTTGTAGCAATTCAGCAGTGCCTAAAATAAGTAGATATCCAAGAATAATCAATCCAATTCCTCACTGTAATAACTGGGGCAAAGAAGCATATAAAAACACTGATGTGCACTGCAGTCAGGAGACATGTATCCGATGTTTCCACCCTTGTGATTTGCAATATGTTGCTGGCCATGTATGTGATCTCATCATTAACATTACAACACCCAAATTCTTTAAAGCAAGACAATTTAGTTTGATTTCACATTATGAACATACTTTCCTCCCCTTTCCCAAACTGGACCGTTTGTCATTCTACAGGAACAATTTTTGGTTGATCAAGTAATCAAATTTGCTTAAAGCATGGCTTAGTGTTTGGCTTAGCATTCAAGTTTGTTATCAACACATTATATTTCAAAGACTAAAATCAACCTGTTTTATACCAGGATTCCCAAAAGAAATGTAATCTGTCAAATTTCCAGAGTACAGGTAGTCTTTGACATAGGACCACAATTGAGCCCAAAACTTGTTAAGTGAAACATTTGTTAAGGGAGTCTTGCCCCATTTTACAACCTTTCTTGCCATGGTTGTTAAATGAATCATTGCAGTTGATAAGCTGGTAACTTGGTTGTTAAGTAAATCTGGTTTATCCACTGACTTTGCTTGTCGGAAGGATCTCATGACTTTGGGACACAGCAATGTTCATAAGTATGAACCAATTACCAAACATCTGAATTTTGATCACATGATCATGGGGATACTTCAAAGGTCGTAACTGTGAAAAATGGTCATGTCACTTTTTTCAGTGCTGTTTGATGTTTGAACAGTCACTAAATGAACTGTTGTAAGTCAAGAACTACCTGTATTAGCCATTAGCTCCAAACTTAGTGTAAAATAGTAGCAAATAGTAGCAAAGATAACTAGTCTAGGCCAGAGCCAGAATAATTGAACCTACAATAGGAAATATACTGAAAATTATCTTATGCAAGCTCCGATTTTTTTGAGGGATCAACAATTCAGCTCAATGTTGTAAACTATCTAGATCAATTATCTCATGTCAGAGAATTACCCATTGTAAGTACCCATTTCTTTACAAATCATTTTATATAGGAGGGAATGGAGTCCCTGCTGATTTTATACTCCACTCATCTCTGATTCAAAGCTGTGAACCAGCACTGTATGAGGATCTTTTTGTGGTCATCTGGTCAACATGTAGGAATATGTAAAATAATTTGGTAACCAGGAAATAATTCCAGTTAAACAGCTATAGGAAGGGATTTCACTACTTTCTTTGCAGTAACTGTTATATATAGTATATTGGATTTCAGATTTAATCCATCAAAAAGCCACATAGGAATTTTAAGAGGTAAACATAATTACCTAGCACAGAAAATAAAAACAGGAAAAACCATGTCTCATCTTAGTTTATATCACTGGTTTGGTATTGGATAGCAGGAAGTCAAACCAGTTTTTAAAAATCTGAACTGGAGCTGAACTTGATTCATAGCTTCATCCTCCCTCTAATGAACCAGAACCCAACCCCCCTAAAATGATCTCAACTCCTTTTTTTGAAAGGCTGCTGGTGCAATGTCCTACTACAAAGGCATGAATCACTCACCCTTTCCCAAAGCCACAAGTCACATTCCTACCAAATGTAAGTAAATCCAAATGTAATTCTTGCCAAAGACAACAGAATACAGTGAGCCACATACTTACCCATCTCTTCCTTTACTAACTATCTTCACTTCAAAATAATAAATTCCACAGGCTGCAGGGATGGGGTGGGTAGCCCTGACGGAAGCAGCATCCTTGTGATTTTTCCCGTGTCCTGGTTTAAACAGAGGAGAGAAAGAGGCAGAAAACAGGTCAAAAACCTCTATAATTCTTCAGTGAAAACGATCAGGCAGCAATGCTTTTCAAAAGCCAGCCAGCCAAGCCCACAACTGAATACACTCCCGTACAAATAAAAGAGATGTTCCAACAAATACATTAAAAAAGGACAGGGCACTAGAAACACATAGCTGAACTCCTGTTATTGTCCCAGACAGAGAGACTCACAAGCCCATCCTTTAGGGTAAAATTTTACTTTGGGGCAGTGTTTCTCAACCACGGCAGAGGGTTATGTCCATCTTCAACCTGTCAAGATTGAGAAATATTGCCTCAAAGGATACTTTACTTCAAAGGTTGGGCTTTGGGTCTCTCCCCTCTCTCTCTCTATGGGACCATCCATGAAGAACACCTGTGCGCTTCTGTTGCTCTGCCCCAGAAGACTTCAAATCCCAGAATTATCCAGCCACAAAATTCAGGGGTTTTGGAAGCCCACATTTTTTTTTTCATAACGCCTCCCCCCTTCCTTCCCCGCCACCTTCTTGGCTCCCTCAGGCGAAAGCCCCGCCATTTCCGCCCCCCTCAGGCAGAGAAACGGGGCCTTCTCCCCCACCTTTGTAGTGAACACGGAGGTTGCCCTGGGAGAGGCCGATGTAGCTATACTTGTCCTTGGGGCTCCAGGCGCGCGGCAGCGGCGTCTCGGCCGGGTTGACGGCCGGGTAGAGCTGGCGGAGGCGCTGGCTCAGCTCTTGCTCCTCCGGCGGCGGGGGAGGCGGCGGGGGAGGCGGCGGCGGCGGCGGCAGCGCCGAGTCTCCCCCAGGTAAGCTCGCTGCACCCGCATCCGCCATCTTGGATCCACTATGGTGTCAGCGGGAAGGGAGCGGGCTCCCTTTCCTCGGCCGTCCAATGGGAGGCGGGCTCGGCCACAATGGAGGCGCGCGGCATGACGGGAAGGAGAGTCCGCCTCTGCCCTCAAGCCGGGCTAGCTCGAGCGAAGCGGAGACGACAGATCCCGAGAAAGGCCGCGTGAGGGAGGGCCCCGCCCAGTCAGCTGCGTCGCAAAGGACGTCGGGATAGCGAGTACCAGACGGCATATAGAAGAGGCTTAGGAGCTTTCAAAGCCACCGCTGAAACGTCCAGGGTGAATTCCTCTTTAGGCAAATCACGCATGAGATGAGAAAGCGACTCGGAGGAGATCCTGTGGCTTTGAAGTTTACAGGGTTTCCCGTGTGAGCACGGGGTTGGACTAGAAGACCTCGAAGGTTCCTTACTGATCCTATTATTCTATGTTCTAAAAAAAAAAAGCAAACACACACACCCCATCGTACAATTAGCTGCGAATCAGCTGTGACGAGAAAAACAAGCTAGCGAGATGCGTCTCTATGCAGTCTCGAAGACTATTGTTTACCCTGCCCCGTCCCTTGCAACATGAAGATTCCCCCACCCACCCCAAACACACATGCTTTCTATGAAAGGCCTGTTTAAACGGCCTCTCCCTCCTTGCAAAGCTGCATTTGCAGACGCACGAAAGTAAGAAATGTAAGAAAATTGGAGAATCCGGTGGTTTTGCAAGTTGCGTGCATTAGCCTGGAAGCCTTCCTCGAAACACGGCCAGTTCAGGTTCCTAGCCCCCCCCACCCTCCCGTCCCCTCGTTCTTTTTCCCCGCGCAAGTATCCCAAGCCCCCTCTCGCTGGAAAAAGCCCCCCCCGTGAATAACTGCCCCACGCGCTACCGTGGGACGCCACTAGAGAGCGCGGCAGCCTCGCTCAAAGCGTCGAGGGGCGGAGCCTGTTGCCGTGGCGACCCCTCCGTCAACAGCCTCCGCGGCTGTTCCCTTCTCCGCGGCCATGGAGGCCCACCCCTCCCTTTTTATCGGGTGAGTCCGCTTCGGAATGGCGCTTGAAGTGAGGAAAGTAGGCAATTATAGGCCCCCGGTCCGGGTTGGGAAGCTTGTCACGCCGAAGAGGTGGGTTTCCTTCAGCGGTTGATCCTTGCAGGCCTTGGCTTTGTAAGCGCTGTGGTGAACCTGACGGCGACGCTGAACTACAACTCCCAACAGTCTGGGAAGGGCGGAAAGCCGCCTTTTTATGCCTCCAGCCAGCCAGGATGAGTTATGCGAGCCCCGCCCCTCCGGTGACCTCACTGCGCAAGCGCCTCCTTCTTCGACGTCTCTGCATGGGCCTCCTCGTGGGCGGGGCCGCCGCAGGTATCACGTCCCTGATTGGCTGTTGGAAAAAAGTCGCCCCGCCCACCTAGTTGGTCTGATTTCTGCGGGTAATTCGAATTGCAGGTAGTGGAGAGGCCTGATAACATATTAACAGAGTTGGAAGGGATCTTGTAGGTCATCTAGTCCAACCCTTCTCCCAAGCAGGAGACGCTACACCATTTCTGACAAATGGCAGTCCAGTCTCTTTTTAAGAGTGGATGGGCTGCTACTGGTTGCTGATGATCGGGTTTTTTTGGGGGGGGGGAGAGGGAGGGGGAGAGGGAGGGAGGGAGGGAGGGAGAGGCACAATTCAAGAGCCCTTCTTTGCATAGTTTGCATTGTTGAATTGGAGCTTTTAAAAATAAAGTTCCTGGGGAAATTAACCTATGTACCTCTCTCTCTTAATATTCTAGGTCTGGCAATCTAGAAGCTGATAAAAGGTAACTGCAATGAATTATATATTTACACTCTTAATTTCCATAATTATCAAAGTATAACCGTTGACTGCGTGGATTGGTGACAATGGGAGTGGTTGGCTAGCTCATTCGGAGATTCAGGTGCAGAAAAGCAATCTTAGGAATGGATTTCAAACCTCTTAAAACCGTTTCTGCTGCAACATAGACAGGCCGTTGAACTGAACCTGCTAACATCTGTTCTAGTCTGTAAAAAATCAGCACTTGGGAAAAACCTTTTTCTTGTAAATATATATATATAAAAGCAACTTTAATTGAAATTGAATTATATACATTTTCTTGTGTATAAACTATTTGCATGTTAAGGTCAATATAAGAAAAAAAATAAGGAAATTTATATTTTAAAAAGAACCTGTCAATATGGGTAAGAAGGATTGTATGACAGGCAGTTCATGTTGCTAAGCACAGAAACCTGTGTGCATCAGCTCGGTTGGTTAGAGAATATTGGAAATTAAAAAGGCATGTCAGCTACAGTGGGGATAAACTTGGGTCACCTTGTACAGGTAGTCCTCGACTTATGACTACAATAGAGCACAAAATTTCTACTCCTAAGCGAGATAGTTGTTAAATGAATTTTGCCCCATTTTATGATCTGCCTTGCCACGGTTGTTAAGTGAATCAGTGCTTTGTTAAGTTTGCTAAATGAATCTGGCTTCCCCATTGACTTTGCTTGTCAGAAGGTTGCAAAATGACCCTGGGTTGACCCTCGGTTGCCAAGCGGCTGAAACGGTCGAAGTGTGAAAAACAGTCATAAGTCACTTTTCCAATGACGTAACTTTGAACAGTCATGAAATAAACTGTTGTAAGTCGTGGACTATCAGTTGTTTCTGAGAATTTGGGCAGTGAAAAGAGTGGTGTGAAGTGGGATTGGAGAGTTTGTGTAACTCGGCCTCCCTTTGATCTTGAGTTCTCCAGCTCGTTTCTTGTTGTACCGCAGGGTCTCATTTCATCGATCTTCTCAAAGTATAATTGGTAAAAACTTGCCTGTTGTGAAGATCTCATCTCAGAAAAAACAGAAATATGTGGTGAGTAGCTCTACCTCAGCTAGCCCATCTTATTGAATTGAATTGAAGTCTTTATTGACTAAGTGTGGTTGGACACACAAGGAATTTGTCTTGGTGCAAATGCTCTCAGTATACATAAAATAAAAGATACATTCGTCAAGAATCATCAGGTGCAACACTTAATAATAGTCATAGGGTACAATAAGCAATCAAATCATTCCAGGAAACAATGAATATAGATTGTAAGGATACAAGTGATAAAGTTATAGACATACAGTCACAAGTGGGAGGGGCTGGACGATAAGGAGTGATGGGAATAATAGTAATAGTAGGGCAGACTTAGTAAATAGTTGGACAGTATTGAGGGAATTATTTGTTTAGCAGAGTGATGGCTTTTGGGAAAAACTGTCCTTGTATCTAGTTGTTCTGGTGTGACTCTATAGTGTCATTTTGAGGGAAGGACTTGAAACAGTTTATGTCCGGGATGTGAGGGGTCTGTAGATATTTTCATAGCCCTTTTTTTTGACTCATGCAGTATAAAGGTCCTCCATGGAAGGCAGTTGGTAGTAATTGTTTTTCTGCGGTGCCACAACATCTGTTTGTGTAATTTTGTGGCCTAAACTAGTAGGTTTCGGCATCAGATACTCAGGTCTTGGAAACCACCTAGTAATCTTGAGCATCATACAGGAAAACCTCTACCATGATAAAAAAAATGAGGGTGCCCTTTTCAACTGCATATGCTGGGAGGCAGTAGCAAATGTTGGAGCAGAGCGGTTTTTCTCATCCTTACCAACTTTAAGATGCGTAGACTTCAGCTCTCAGAATATCCCATCCAACGTGACTGGCTGAGGAATTCTGAGAGTTGATGTCCACATTACACATCTTAAAGCTAAGAGGCACTAGGTTGAGATGAGGTTGAGAAACACTAAAGTGGACCATTCTATCCACTCTCCCTTAATCTGTTGTCTTTGAAGTACAATGGAAAATAGTGTCCTGTTGCCAATGCTGAAAGAAAGATTCTGCCACTGAAAGAAGACAGCAATAGTCCTTAGACTTATATACCGCTTCATAGTGCTTTTATGATAAGGAAAGCAACTGGCTTATTTTCATCCTCCTTAGGTACATTCAAGTAGCAGCCATTTGTCCACCTGGCCAGCCTATGAACCAGGGCAAGGGATCCTTCAGAACCGAAAACCGTGCTCTCTCCCTGGTTGGCAAAGGTAGGTCTGGATACGGCATTGAGATGTTTAGCTTCTGGACTTTAAAAAAAACCCAGGAAATTTGGGGTTCAAATAAATACAGCGATATAAAGATTTTTAAACATCAACATTCAACAGAAGAGCTTTGGTGTTGTTGTTTTTTTTTGGTTTTTTGTTTGCTGGACGTAATGGAGAGTCAATGAGAAAAGAGCTGCAGAATATTATTTTTGTATATAATAACTGCTGTAACATTGTTATATGCACAAACGTTGGAAAGGCTCTGGATGGGAAAATCGATTTGTCTGATTAGGGAAAGGGAAATAATTTCATTCATTAGCGATCGAAAGCCCCTTATGGGCTTTTTGCTGAAGGAAGAAAAAAAGTCACAAGTCTCTTTTTTCAGTGCTGTTGTAACTTTGACCGGTCACGAAGGGAACGGTTGTAAGTCAAGGACCACCTTTATTCTTTTAATTTTCTCACAATTTATTTAATAAGGGTATGGAAAAGAGATTTCATGCTCCAAAGTGACATTTGCTGGTTGACAAAACGTGGCTTGATCTCTCCACCATCTGTTCAGAAGAGGCAGATTCTCTGTTAATGGGGCAAGATGTTGTAAGTCTATAGGGCAGTTGCTGCATTTACAAGGGAAGAATGCCTGGCATCTCCAAGAGAAGGATATGATTGTAAGAAATACTTACTGTCAGGCACATAGGCAGCTGCCTCCAACCCAAAGTGATTCCTTCCGAGCAAGATTGTTGGAAGGCTTTTTTAAGCAAGGTTTATTAAACCCTATTGATTTCTTAATTTTCATTTAAACCATCTCTCTGCCTTCTTTTTACTAAAAATGGAACAGCTGCCAACTGATGTTTACAGATCGGGTTGGGAATCTACTAAATCAGGAAAGAAGATGTCTGGAGGAAAAATATTCGCGATGGCTTCCAATATGAATAGAAAATATTGGACTGAACAAGCCTGTCTTGAAATACGACACTATTCCCATTTTTCATTCCTGCCCTACTGTTTGTGAGCCTAGCGGCTTCGAAATAGTAATTTTGCAGCTCCTGAGGCATCGCTTTAAAAACAGGTGTTTAAATTCCTAACGCGTTGTGCTCTGTCGTAAGAGGCTGTGAAGAGCACGAACTAGGCCGCGAAGTAGGGTGTAACATTTTTGAGACCTACAATCCTCCATATGGTGAGCCCGGGACAAAAAGCAGCAAAAATGGGATGCTTAAATCCAATGTTAATTGGAATTACTCCCCCATGTATTTTAAACATCTGTCCCTGCCACCACATCACAGAAAAATTGGACGGCAGTTTTGGCTCCACCTCGGACGTTATGGACAAAACTTCACGTCACACGATGCTGAGAATTGTCCCAGTGGGAATTCTTCTCTAGAAAGAGACTTTGGCTCAAAGGTGCTTTTTCAAAAGGCAGCTAGACTGTTTTATTTTTCCCTTGAGGAAACAAGCAGATGTTTTGCTTCTCATCCCAAGAGGTTTCATTGGTTCTGGCGGGATGGTGTCAGCTATGGAAATGATTCGTTTTGACAGGATGGAAGGAGGTGGAACGAAAGGATTGTCTTTCTTTGCAGTCATCTGGTCATTAGCACTCTCTCTGAGAGCTCTTGAGCAGTGGTGGGATTCAAATTTTTTTATTACTGGTTCTGTGGGTGTGGCTTGGTGGGCGTGGCAGGGGAAGGATCCTGCGAAATCTCCCTTCCCTCCCCACCCCACAAACCTGCTTTCCAGCTCCGTTCTCCTGTGCAACCAAAGGAGACCCAGCTGGGACTCGGGGGGCAGAGAATAGATGCGGGCAGGGCCATTCAGAGGTGGTATTGGCTGGTTCTTTGAACTACTCAAAATTTCCGCTACTGTTTCTTCAGAACTGGTCAGAACCTGCTGAATACCACTTCCGCTCTTGAGGCCACTTGGGAGTTAATCTGTTCCCTCACGGGTCACCTAAATCAGGGTGCAATTGGTTGTGGCATCTTCTTGGAACTGCTAAAAGGATTGTGTTGGAGATAGGTGGGGTCTTAATCCTTCCCCCTTGGTTGAGAGAGGGCTGCTCAATGTTAACAATAAATGGCCTTTTTTACCCTTCTTTCAAACCAGCCGTCTTCGCTATCTAGAAGGCGGACTTGACTTTGCTTTGAGTGTTTGACTTTCGACTGCTACATCTGGCTGGAACAGCTTTGTTGATTACCTTTCCATAAGTGGTGTTTGTCATTGTGGCAGCAACGTCATGAATGTTCAACCTCGTCAAAATGTAATATAATAATAATAACCTTTATTTTTTTTTTATTTATTCATTTTATTTTGTCAAGCGATTATTAGATAACAGGTATAAGTATAAACATGGTTATGAATACATGAAATGGATACGAATAAGAAAAAAAGAAACAATAGGGCAGGGTCGGTAGGTAGGTTGGTGCGCTTATGCACGCCCCCTACAGGCTTCTTAGGAAAGGGGTGAGGTCAATAGGAGACAGTCTAAGGTTAAAGTTATTGGGGTTTGGGGAAGAAACCACAGAGTCAGGTAGAGTATTCCAGACACTGACCGCTCTGTTGCTGAAGGCGTATTTCCTGCAATCAAGTTTGGTGCTGTTTGTCATTGTCATTGTACATATATACAATGAAATTGATTTTGCTCCTGCTGGTGCTCTCCATAATGAAAATACAACACAACGTAAATAATATAGAAAACGCTCTTTATACAAGTAACTAGTGACGATCTTCCTTATTCTGCTGAAACAGCGAGACCTGGCGATGTCATACAGTGGTGTTCGGGAGGCAACCAATGATTTAACAGCCCATCAAAATGCTAATATTCTGCCTTTCAGCACCAGCAAACCTCTCATGCCGATTTCAAAGCCACGTTACCTGGAAGAGCTGGAATCCTATTTGCGGGCAGAGTTGCAAGCACTTGACCTGACCAAAGGAAAAGTTCAAGAACTTAAGCTCCAGGTTTGAGAAGCAGGGAATGTAGAAAACTTTAAGCCTTGGGGCTCAGGGATCCACAATTGGTTTATGGAATATCTTTGACCATAGCTGCTAAACATAAGCGCGGCTTTTTTTTTTTTTTTTTTTCATTTCTGAGTTATGTATAAAAACCAGAAGCTATGCTGTAAGAATGTTTTTAATTCTTTGGTTTTAAAACACGTAAAAGCCAAGAAAATAAAGTCTCCTCCTTGACCAGGAAAGGAGGAAACTAAAATAGTAATAATAGAAATTCAAGCTTTTTTATGGCTAGGACATGGCCACAATGACCCTCTGAATCGCTGGCATGCTGACTTCAGGCCTTGCCTTCCCAAAACAATAAATTCAAGCTCCTAGAGACCAAATGCATTTCTTTATTATTTTTATCCCACCTTTATAAGAATCCCATCTTTATAATTATAAATAACTCAAGGTGATGAACATATGTAATACACCTCCCTCTTCCTATTTTCCCCATTTGATTGGGGTGTGATAGAGTGACTGGCCCAAAGTACGCCAGCTTTCATGCCTAAAGTGAGACTAGAACTCACCATCTCCTGGTGATTGGCCCAAACTCACCCAATTGGCTTCCATGCCTAAGGCAGGACTAGAACTCACACTCTCCTGGTTTCTGGGCCAGCACTTCAACCATTACATCAAACTGCCTTTCAGTGCAATACCTATCCCTATTACAAAGCTTTATTTATTTAAGTCCACCAAGAATCTCTTTAAAGGCAGAAGAGGCAGATCCAGAACCCCGCTGTGGTGTGAATAGAAAAACACTGTTTCTCAAACTTTGCAATTTTAAGATGTGTGGGTGTCAACTTCTAGAATTCCCCAGCCAGCATGTATTTTTTTATCTCTCTCTCTCTTCCCCCTTCCCTCCTATTTTTAGCCTTATAGAGAAGTATTTGAATGCTTCATGGAAGAATTCAAGACTTACAAACCTTTGTTGGCTTCCATCAAGAGGGAGTATGAATCAACTATAGGTGAGAGTACTATGACATCACCTTAGCAAACGTTACAATGATATTGAACTGGCTGATTTTCACAGCAGGTTCTGAGCAGATTCCATAGCAGTAGTAGACAGAGATTAAGATCATTTTAAACCCAACGCTCTTAAAAGGCCACATAATCCAGGTCTTTGTGATTTTTAGTAACTCAGAGGTGCATCTCTGTCTACTTCTAGCCCACTTGCAGGAAAAGATCTGCACTCTGGAATCAGTGAACGGGGTTCTGGTCACGGCCTCCGATCAATGTACTCAACAAATCCTGGCTTTTCAACAGCAGGAGAAAATTGAAATAGCAAAATTGAAGGAGGAGCGGCTTTATTTGCTGAAGCTGATTGACAAAATGAAGGAGGAAAAATGTTCGCTAGAGACCCAGGCAAGTCTTTTCCTTGCCCTATTCATCTTTTAAGCACCTCCCCCCCCCCAAAAAAAAAAAAAAAAAAAAAATTGGACTGTAGCATCTCTGCTAGCACAATTGCACCTTTTCAAAACATTTCTGGCTGCCTTCCCCAGGTCTCCATTATTGACTTTGTTAAAAGAAAAGCAGGATAAGAACAGAGGCACATGGAGTAATTCACGTGGAATATGGGATTGTAATGATCAGGCAGAGAGAAATCAGGTTTGTGTCTAATTATTGGCTCTTAAGACAGAGTGCAGCCTTTTCATTATACCTAACAGAAGAAAGCACGTTCTTGAGGTAGAGTATTATAGAATATTTAGTGTCCTCCAAAGCAGACCAAAATTGCAAATGGCTACGTTTGTCTAATGGGCAAATGCAGTGTAAAATATAGGCTCTTTATCAGCATTTATCCCATACAGGTAAAACCCGAAACTCTCAGCTTCGGGTTAATGTCAGCATTCCAACTAACCAACTCCAAACCAATAAACTCCAAGGCATACCTTTCCTCAAAGTTCCATTTTATTGGAGTTGTCATACTGGCACATCTGGGAAAACCCGAATCTGAGAATTCTGTGTTTTCCTTTCCCAAAAGAGAAATCAAAGATCCATCCCCTGTACCTATCAGTCCATCAAATGGCCCAATCAAATCTTCATCTCAACTGAGTACATCCCCCACTCCAGGTGCAGGGAAACATGTCCTTGACTCTGAGAAAAAATGTTGTTGTGTCTAGTCTTCTACCTCATTATGAAATCCCCCCTCCCAGACAGATTCCCGGGCACTGAATGTGGCAGTCTCAAAGCTTCCAAGTAAAAAAAAATGGCTTCCAAGGCTGACACCTCAACTTACAACAACAGTTGAGCCCAAAATTTCTGTTGCTAAGAAAGACAGTTGTTAAGGGAGTTTTGCCCCATTTTACAACTTTTTTTTGCCACCGTTGTTAAGTGATTCACTGCGGTTATTAAGTTAGCAACACGGGTAGTACATGAATCTGACTTCCCTGTTGACTTGGCTGATCGGAAGGTCTCAAAAGGTGGACCACATGACCCTGGGACCCTGCAACCTTCATAAACATGAGTCGGTTGCCAAGCACCCGATGTGACGATGGAGATGCTGCAATGGTTGGAGGTGAACATTAATTTGATTCCAGCTTCTGTGAACATGCAGTTACAAACTTATATACATAGCTCCCACCTGCAAGCCACGAGGAGGATCATGGTAATCTCCTCTTGAGTAGACCTCGCTTTTCCCTGATCCTCTCCTCCCTACATGACCTAGGATGGATAAGGGATGGGCCTGGATCCTCCTCTGACTGCTCAGCCAGCCTCTGCCCTTCCCTAGCCTCCTCTACAACACTTCCACTCCTTGTTGGCTGTTCCTCCTCTTCCTCAGAGTCCGTCTCCAACAGGGGCATGACAGGCCTCCATCTCCCGCTCTTCTTCCCTTGTACAGGTGGCTAAATTGCGAAAGACAGTGGCCGAGGAATACCTGCGTTACCTCAACGAGTGCGATGCCCGCAAGCTATTACTCTTGGACCTCAACGAAATGTACCGCCAGAAGGAAGAAATGAGGCTCACCATGGAGCAAGGTGGAAGGAAGAGCTTCAATTTCTCCCACTCGTTCAGGGGTGTCAAACGGGATTTCCTCAAGGGCCGGAAGAGCATTGTAGTTCTCCTCTGGGGGCGGGGAGACAGGATGGACTCCTCCTGCAGCCCCCTGCAAGCCAAAATGGGGGGGTGGGGGGTGGGGACATGCCCAGTTGCTTCACGGCCCATTTTTGGCCTGCGCAGCCTCCTGCAGCACTTTGCTGGCCAAAACAGGCTTCATGGGGGGGCGCACGTGCCCCCCTCGGCCCCCTGCTGCAGGAGGCCACCCAGGCCAAAAACAGGCTTCGTGGGGGGGGGCGCACGTGCCCCCCTCGGCCCCCTGCTGCAGGAGGCCACCCAGGCCAAAAACAGGCTTCGCGGGGGGGGCGCACGTGCCCCCCTCGGCCCCCTGCTGCAGGAGGCCACCCAGGCCAAAAACAGGCTTCACGGGGGGGCGCACGTGCCCCCCTCGGCCCCCTGCTGCAGGAGGCCACCCAGGCCAAAAACAGGCTTCACGGGGGGGCGCACGTGCCCCCCTCGGCCCCCTGCTGCAGGAGGCCACCCAGGCCAAAAACAGGCTGCGCGGGGGCCATGCGCAGACCCCCTGCCCCGTTTTGGCTGCCAGAGGCACCGCAGGCCAGTCCTTTATTATTGTCATGCTGGCCCCGTGGGCCAGATTTAAGCATCCCTTGGGCCAGATTTGGCCCATGGGCCTTGAGTTTGACACCCCTGCACTCGTTCATCAACTCTCCACCAAGAAGCCCAGTGGCCCACCTGGTTGGGATGCTGGGTTGACCATCAGCAAGCTCACCCAGTTGCAATAATGCTCATTGGAACCCTAGCACTAATTTACATTGTTGTTGTTTTTTTAATGTACTTTCATGCAGTGTCTGGTCTAGATCTTGGCTTGTCCATTCTCCCCCACCCTCGACTTTTGACTGATTGTCAGTGGATTTTTTTTTTTCTTCCTCCTTAGTGATCTGAAAGTTCAAGGTTCTCCCAATGATGTGTGATTTTTTCCCGAGTGTCCCTTGGACCTTCCTTGGACTTCTTTCTTCTCTTCTAGAGGATGTTCTAGAGGAGGACACCGTGAAGCTGAAGGTGGCACTGAGAGTAGCCCGCCAGGACCTCACCAAAGCTCAAGTGGACCTGAACACCATGCAGGCAAACTATGGAGATGTTGTGCCCAGAAGAGACTTCGAACTTCAGGAGCAAAAATACAATGACTTGGCTAATAAGGTGCCTAAAGCCGAAGGAAAATTGGCAGATTCTCCATTATGGAGGAGGAGATCCAGTATTGGCTGTCCTCCTCTCCGCTCTGTTCTATCTCTATAGTGACAGAGTAGAACTTAACTACTGTGTTTCTCCAACAATACGGCCTCCACCAATAGGAAGCCCCACCATGTTTCTTTGGCATAAAATCAAATTAAGCCCCTCCCCCCAAATTTAGGCCTATTTTAAAACATGCAAAATAAGGGGGAAGGGCGGGGGACTTGCCGTTAGGAGCGCCCCACGGGCAGCAATTCCTCGCCACCAGCTGCTCCTAACGGGTGATCATGGCGAAGCGCGGAGAGCTCCCTACTCCCACCTTTGCTGCAGACACCTTTGGCACTCGCCGCTGTTGCTTTCCCTTCTGCCCATTCCGCCAAGTTTGGAGCTGCCGCTTCCGTGTTTGGAGTGCCGCCGCCATTTGGGGCTCCAAACAGCGGCAGTGCTCCAAAAGCGGAAGTGGCAGCTCCAAGCATGACGGCGGGCGATCTTTTTATTTTGGTCCGCGTGAAGCTCAGAGCGAGCAAGAGAGGGAGACTGCGATGCCTCCATCCCAGATGGCAACCTCACTAGTGGATCACAATGTGGCTGGAAGCCCGAATCGGTGGGAAACGATGGCGATTTTTTTGGAGCAAGAGGAAAGGGAGAGAAGAGTTGCGAGGCGTAATTTGCAGGAGGAAGTGGGTGTATCCCACGGCAGGGAGCCCAAGGAAGAAGGGCCGGTAGGCAACGGAGAGCATCCCGTAGCTCCGGAAGCAGCCTAGAGACGCGCCCGGGAAGAGGTGCAGATGCTGCCTTGTAGTCCCCAAGCCAACTGCGTGTGCCGCCTTTAGTTATGTGTGCTCCGCGCTTTGGGCATCTCCGTGTGATCGGAACCCTGTCCTTTCCACCTGGCGCCCTGGCTGCTTTCTGGCTCTTTCTGGCTTCGCCTTTGGAGCACTGCCACTGTTTGGAGCTACAAATGGTGGCGGAAGCTCCAAATGTGGAAGCTCCAAACATGACGGTGGACGATCTTTTTATTTTGGTCTGCGCGAAGTTCAAAGCGAGCATGAGAGGGAGACCGCGATGCCTTGCTAAAGAGCCAGAAAGCAACAAGGGCGCCAGGTGGAAAGGACAGGGTCGCGATCACACGGAGATGCCCAAAGCGCGGAGCGCACATAACTAAAGGCGGCACACGCAGTTGGCTTGGGGACTACAAGGCAGCATCTGCGCCTCTTCCCGGGCGCGTCTCTAGGCTGCTTCCGGAGCTACGGGACGCTCTCCGTTGCCTACCGACCCTTCTTCCTTGGGCTCCCTGCCGTGGGGTACACCCACTTCCTCCTGCAAATTACACCTCGTAACTCTTCTCTCCCTTTCCTCTTGCTCCAAAAAGATCGCCATCGTTTCCCGCCGATTCGGGCTTCCAGCCACATTGTGATCCACTAGTGAGGTTGCCATTTCGGATGGAGGCATCGCAGTCTCCCTCTCTTGCTCGCTCTGAGCTTCACGCGGACCAAAATAAAAAGATCGCCCACCGTCATGCTTGGAGCTGCCACTTCCGCTTTTGGAGTACTGCCGCTGTTTGGAGCCCCAAATGGCGGCGGCACTCCAAACATGGAAGCGGCAGCTCCAAACTTGGCGGAATGGTCAGAAGGGAAAGCAACAGCGGCGGGTGCCAAAGGTGTCTGCAGCAAAGGTGGGAGTAGGGAGCTCTGCGCTTCGCCATGATCACCCGTTAGGAATGGCTGGTGGCGAGGATGCAAGGGTAGGAATTAAGTCACCCCCGAAAAGACATCCTAGCCGTTTTTTCGGGGGTCAAAAAAAAATAAATCCCGGCCTTATTATGTGAGAAACACGGTAGAAATCAGCCAATCTATCTCTTTTTTTTTGTAGGAAGAGATTCTTCTAATTCTATTTATGCCTGATCAGACTTTGTAGTTCTCTTTTCCATTTTCAGATTTTAACAATCTTCCCGGGAGATATTTTAATTCTTTTTCCACCCACCTGGTCCAGAAGTTCACTCACCCAGAACTTCAGATCTTGTGCTCATCTTCATCCTTTCTTCCTCTTACCCTTTCAGTTGTCAACTCTTCAAAAAGACTTTGATGACCTTCGTGAGGAATATGAGATAATGTTGGATATACACAAACAAGTTGCCGACGACCGAGACCGCTACTTCAATGATCTCATCAATGTCCAGCGGACGTCCACACCGCGCCCTGACTGGAACAAATGTGGAGGTATAATTTAGTACAACCGACGTTGCACAGGTAATCCTCAACTTATAGCAGTTTGTTTAGTGACCATTCGAAGTGACAACGGCGCTGTCAGGGCTCCAGCATCCACCCCCATTCAAATCATGAGTCTCTAGCCACATCTCTCAGAGTTCAAAGAAGATTTATTAGGAGTGAACATGCTGGTTGTCATGCCCTTGTTAGAGTTGGACTCCGAGGGAGAGGAGGAACAGCTGACAGGGAGTGGAAGTGTGGCTCCAGAGGTTGTGGAGGAAACTGGGAAAGGGCACAGGCCGGCTGGGCAGTCAGAGGAAGAACCAGGCCCATCCTCTCTGCACCCTAGGACATGCAGGGAGGAATGGAGAAGGAAACAACTTGGCTTATGAGAGAGGAGGCGGCCATGATGCCCCTCATTGGTGGCAGCTGGGGAGAATAGAGAGACGGTTACAACACAGCATTGCCAGAAGTAAAGTGTGTTTTATTTTGGGCTGAAGTTATCTTGGTTGGTATCCTTCCAACAGACTGTGCCTTATTATCTCCTTGAATTTGGTAATTACTTATCCTGGTCCATTGTGGAATTTCCTCCAACGTAGTTTGTTTTGGGTTTTTTATTTCACCTCTATCTGCTCATTAAGTTCGGACTGTATTGCTTTATTTTGAAGACTATTTTTGAGTAAGTTTTATCTCCAACTGAGAATTATTGAACAGCGGGGCCAAGTTGGAAGCATTAAAGGACATTTATTTACGTTTTGGATTTTGTTACGTTTGTTTTACACTCCGGGTCATCACACTGGTGCTACCTGCAGCCAACTCTGAGACACATCATTCATTTCCCCCTTGAGCCTGGTCTTCCCCCCCACCCCCTGGATGTATCTTCTCCAATGGGACACATCCATAGTCAAGAGTCCTCAATCATGCTCTCCAGTAATAATCTTGCATGCCAGAATCTTCAGCTGTCTAGAAATGATCTATGAATGCATTTCAGGAATGCGCTACTTCCCCCAGTCCCTTTCTGCTGGCAACTCTAAAAGACCAGAGAAATGTTTTTGAGTTGATAGGCACTGAAGAATAGGACTTATGAGCATTTTTCACACTTACGGCCGTCGCAACATCCCCACAGTCATGTGATTTACAATTGGATGCTTGACCCCTGACTCACAGTTAATGATGGTCACAGTGGCCCAGAGTCACCTGATCCCCCTTTGTGACCTTCTGACAAGTAAGGTCAATGGGGAAGCCAGATTCACTTAACAACCAGGTTACTAACTTAACCACTGCAGCGATTCCCTTAACGATGATGGGAAGAAAGGTTGTAAAATGGGGCAAAATCCACTTAACGAATGTCTCCTTTAGCTGCAGAAATTTGGAGGCTAAATTGTGGTCGTAAATTGAGGATTACCTGTAGAAACCTTAAAGAAAGGAAAACCATGACTAGTGATTCACTTAACAGCCATGACCAGAAAAGTCGTAAAAAGAGGCAAATCTCGCTTAACAAATTTCTCACTTAGCAACATCAATTTTGGGCTTAACTGGTCGTATATTGAGGACTACCTGTATTTATATTAGCTTATGCATATTTTAACTGTATGTGATTAAGAAAAATATGAGCCCCTCTCCGTAAAGTGCTCCAGTTCTTATGTCAGATTCCTGCCCTGTGTGATGACCCGGGGGGAGGGCGGGGGATACAAAAGCAACAAAGTCACAAAAACAGGTGAAGCCCCTTTAATTCCTTTAACTTGGCTTCAAAGCTCCAATTATCATTGACTGGAGAAAAAACTCCCCCACAAACAGTTGCGAAAAGGAAGAAAGTCCGTTCAGACTCAAAATACATATAAATTATAAATAGAAAAAACAACTCAAAGCACACTGAAGCAATTAATGAGACAAGGCAGGAGAAGGGCTTGAAGACGTCCACAGATATTGAAGTGCACACACTGGGAAGGATGCCCAAACTCAGATAAGAACTGATAGACTAGAATTATTTCACGCTTTGCTTCCAGCACTGGGCCATGCACAGTTTGTCCTTTTAAATAGTCCTCACAGCTGCAGACCATGAAGGGGATCAGGGCCTCTTCCTCCCCTGTAGACCACACCATTCACGTTTCTCCCTTATCCTCTCCTCCCTGCGTGCCCTAGGATGAAGAGGGGATGGGCCTGGGTCTTCCTCTGACTGCCCAGCCAGCCTGTGTCCTTCCCCAGTTTCCTCCACCACCTCTGGAGCCACAATCCCATTTCTTGTTGGCTGTTCCTCCTCTCCCTGGGAGTCAGACTCCAACGGGGCATGACACTCTGCCTGATACTATATTCCTCTTCCTTGCAGACGTGGTTCTTGGTGGAAATGAGCGCTGGAGCAGCTTGTCGGTGGGTAAAACAAGCGACCAGCTAGTCGATGTGCTTTTGGAGGAAATCGGCGGGGGTCTCCTGAGGGAGCGCGACACCTTCATCGGGCGGGTATGGTTGAGCTTGCAAGTCATCCTGTCACTCCCCCCACAACAGCAGATAGAAATTTGGGGGGGAGTGTGTGTGTGTCTGAAATTCACTTCCCCAAAGAGCCTGGTGTAATCCCAACAATTTAGAGATTGTATAAAGGAGAATATTTGTAGCTCAGGGCTGAAAGAAGGGGTCCTTGGTGCTCTCTGAGCTGGGTTGTTTCCTTGCAGATATTTCATTGCCCCAACTAGGTAGCATCATCAGAGCTAGCAGGATTGATGTTACCTTAATTTGAATAATGAAATGTCTCCAATTAAGCAACTAAGCTCAGAGAGCATTAAGAACTCCTAATTTAAAGATTTATTCTTCTTCTTGGTCTTCCAGGAAGGGAAATCAGGAAGGAGATTTATTCCAGTTAAAAGAAATGTGTGTGTTTTTTTAACTTCAGCAAATTAGGAATGGCTTTGCAAAACATTCCAAGCTTGGCTGAAATGCACTTGCTGATTAGCATGTTGTGGGAAATGTCTGTGGAGATTCTCGGTCATCCTGGTCAGAGTTGGCTCAAAGGTGCTTTTTTCAAAAGGCAACTGGACTGTTTTTTGAGGAAGATGTTTTGCTTCTGGGTTGCATTAACAGAGGGATACAACTGAGATCAAGGGAGGTACTAATATCACTCTATAAAGCCTGAGTAAGACCACACCTAGAGTACCGCATCCAGTTTTGGTCACCACACTATAAAAAAGATGTTGAGACTCTAAAAAAAATACAGAGAACAGCAACCAGGGGACTGGAGACTAAAACAAATGAAGAACAGTTGCAGGAACTGGGCATGGCTAGTCCAATGAAGAGAAGGACCAGGGGAGACAGGAGAGCAGTCTTCCAATATTTGAGGGGCTGCCCCAGAGAGGAGGAAGGGGTCAAGCTATTTTCCAAAGCACCTGAAGGCCAGACAGGGAATAATGGATGGAAACTGACCAAGGAGAGATTCAACCTGGAAATAAGGAGAAACTTTCTGACAGGGAGAACAATGAACCTGCCTTCAGAGGTTGTGGGAGCACCATCACTTGAGACTTTCAAGAAGAGATTAGACTGCCATTTGTCAGAAATGGTGTAGGGTCTCCCGCTTGGGTGGGGGGTTGGACTAGATGACCTACAAAGTCCCTTCCAAGTCTGATTATGTTATCAGTTCTCTTTTAAGAAGCTTCATCAGTTGTGACAGGATTGTGGGGGGATAGAAGGATAGGTACGGGGAAATCTTGGTGTCATCATGGACCTGGCCATCCTTCCGAGCCAGGAGTAGCTGGCCTTATAATGCCCTGATCCCACAAGCCCTTTGAAGTGCACTCATTATTTCCACAGCTTTGTACGAGAGCTGTGGGGCTCCAGTATAACAACATAATGCCACAGGTTGGCTTTATGGCTTGTCTTGATCTAAGTGGGCTTTTGTGGTTGCCTAAGTAGGCAATTCTTTTTCTCCACAGGGAAGAAGCGAAAAGATCCCCCCCTATCTGAGGTGTGATGGCCTGGTTAGAAACAAGAAGCTGACCAAGAAGGATGTCGTGGCCCTTCTAAGGGAGATATGGAGGGAAAAAATCATATCAGATCAGCAGGTGTCTTTGGTTTTCCTCTCTCTCTCCTCTTAGAGGGGTGACTGAGTCTCTCTCAACGTAGCGGCCCGAGGGGCTGGGTTTAGCCTGAGGAGATCCAGGAGCCCCCTGAACATGGGGTGCTCTGGGTGACTTGATTCCCCATCCCACCCCAGTAAGATGGATATGGGGGTGAAATGTAGGCAGGCCTCAGAGAAAGTTTGCCTCGAGTCAGAAAAAAAAGGACAGAAGACCAGAGCAAGAAATTGCAATTTTTTATATAAAAAAAGTACATTTTCCTCCTGTGCCACCTTCCTCTGGCAGGCTAGCGGCCCCCTTTCTTAGGCGAGAAGAAAAGGTTTAGGCCCACAGGACCAGAGACTTCAAAAAGTGGAGGAGGCAGGACGTAAACCGAATCCAATCTAATTGGATGTAAACATCAAGTATCCCTTAAAAGCGAAGCACCATGAACTGTCTTTACTTGGCACTGTGTGATGTGGTCATGTTAGCAAGAGAGAGAGTTTAGCAGGGGGGAAGGAGGGAGTTCTGGGGCCTGCATCCTAGAATAAGGGAGGCCAGGGTCAAACTGGAGCTTCAGCAGCTCACCCTCTTATTTGTGGCCCAGTGAGAAGGAGCTTGGGTTTTACAGTTGAGGGAGGGGCCTTCGCTGCCCTCCCCACATGCTTCAGGCTCAGTAAAAAAATAAAAATCCTCCTACAAGCAGTCCTCAACTTATAAGCGTTTTGTTTAGCGACTGTTTGAAGTTGAATAAAGTAGTGAGACCAGTCCTTGCACTGGTAACCATGGCAACATCCCCCCCCCACAGGGTCACGTGATCAAAATGTGGGCGCTTGGCAACCGGCATGTGTTTTCGATGGATGCATTGTGGCATCCCAGGGGTCACGTGGTTGGGTTGCCGTTTGCAAAACTTGCCAGCCGGCTTCGGACAAGCAACGGTTCCACAGGAGAAGGCAGATTTGCTTAATCATCACTTAAGCACTGCAGTCGTTCACTTGACCATTGTAGCAAAACAACAACAACAACAACAACAACAAAAATCGACCTGTGGGCCTGACTCCCTTAACAATGCCTTTGCCACAGAAATTCAGTTCCCAATTGTGGTTGTGTTTGAGGACCCCCTGTACCGAATTAAAAATTAAACCCCAATATAATTGCTAAGTCTACATTTTTCAGGATATCCTGTTTGGCTTTTAATTTGAGTGTCTCTTCTGCTTTTTTTTTTTTTTTTTTTTTACAGAAAGGGAAACAATCTAGTCTGTCTGATTTCTTCCTAAGCTTCTTTCAGAAAAAACATGGAGATGCTGCGGCTTTTGACTGGACTTACAGCGTCTATGAAAACCTCAAGCTCTTTCGGTCCAATGAAATGATGGCCTTGTTCTTTAACATCCTGACAGGAAATGTGAGTATCTTAGTTGCTTAGGATAACAAAGAAGCACACAAATCAGCTCCTTCCACAGGTGGCTTCTTTGGGACAATGATACTGTCAGACTGCCCACAGCTTGAATCTCTGGATAAAAATGATCCTTGGTTTCATTTGTTGAGAATGTTGTAGCAAAGACTAGAGGTCAAGTGTCAGCGTTCCGGAAACACTTCATTCCACCCAAGAACTACGAGACAGACATCTCTCAAAAGTTCCTTTTATTTGGATAGTGAACTGGCACAACTGGGGAATCCCGAATCTGAAAGTTCCGGGCTTCCTTGCAATAAGTAAAAACTAAAAAATCCATCCCCTGCAGCCATCATCCATCCCATGTCCCAATCACCCTCCATCCCGAGTTAAGACTTCCTTTCACTGTGCGTAACACGACCTGACCTTGAATCAGAAAAAGAATGGTATTCTGTCTAACTAGATATACTCCAATAAATTCTCCCCTCCCACTTTCCCAGTCTCGTGGGAGCATCGGATCTCGATATGGCTTCCAAAGCTGACATTAAGTGTATTACAGCATTACATAACCAGAACTGAGAATTGTGTGCCAAAATTCCTAAGGTCTACTTTTCCTGACCTCCTTTACTATCTCTCATTGCCCATCCCAGTGTAATGAAGCTCATGCAAGATTTTTTTTCATAATGGTCAGCCCAAGTACAGGTTGGTATGCCGCTCCCTGCTTCCAGCTGGGGGACCTTGAGGCAGCCTCTCGAGAAAGCGTAGTCTCTCTATTTCCCAAGCATTTGCCCATTTTCTTCCCCTTCCACACAGTTCATGGTCTAGCAGCGAAGCTCAGCAAGCATGAGGTGGCAGCTGACAGGTTAAAAAAGAATTCCTTGACTGGGCTTCTATTATAGATGTGGGATTTTGAAGGCTTGATGAAAGCCAGTCTCACAAAAATTATCACCACTAGGCAAGATAAAAATAGCATGCCTTAGTTATTATTAATTTGACAAATTAGGATTAGATCTTGTAAGGGATTCCAATCTATGCAAAGCTTAGGACAATCAAGCCAAGAAAAATGATAATCAACATACATATTGCGCAGAAGGGCAAAAACACTAAAGAGACAAACGGCATGGATGCAGTTGCAAGATAGGATTGATGATAGCTATATCAGCAATCTGGGTTAAATAAAATTCTCAAGTTAAATTGGGGAGTCAACAGCTTCACCTCTGAAGCAACTAGGAATGGGGCAAAGTATGTTATGGTCACTCCAACAGTGTCATTTCTGCAGGAAAGCTTTGGCTGTTCACAAAATGGCTACCACAATAGCCATCATCACAAAGCAGCTACATATGAACCAAAAGACAAACTTATTTACCTCCTGCTGCACCTTCTATTCCTCCCTACCCCAAATGTGGTCAATCTTTAGTTTTCTCTCTTTTTTTCCTGCTTGGATGGGCCGATTTCCAAGTAATAGTAATTGTACCAACGTAACATTTTTAATAAGAATTTCTGTGAGCCCCACTTGACCCCAGAGGTTTTGTTGGAAAGAAAAATACCGCTGAAGCTAATGCTTTCCTTTGCAACATGTTATATTAAAATAACAGCCAGAGTACCTTACCCATACCTGTAGTTTTGATGAAACTGTTCTGAGCAAGGCTTCCGAGACTGTAATTATGCACATGCTTATTTTAAAAACAAGTCTTGTTTTATTGCAACGCTGGGACTTATTTGCATTCCCAGCCAGTAATGAATCTCAAACAGTCCCTCGAGATAAGCACCTACCTTGCTTTCCTGTGAAGTGCTGCCAATAACAGAAGTGTCAAATGAATTAGACAAAAAACAACAACTGAAGTACAAAGAGCTTCAAGAATGAATCTGAACCGAATGACTTTGCTTCCTGCAAAGGTTTCGTCATCTTGGCCTGTCCTTTATATCTTATGGAAGGGGCAATCCCACCTCCCAGCCTTGCTCCCGAGTTGCCCCTTTTGTTTCAGCTGCTCTCACCTTCTAGCAGCTCTGTGCATACACGCACTGGGAACAGGCTCCCCTGGGTCTTCTGCCTCGCTGCTGCCAGACTCTGAAGGCTCTGGAGCCAGCACCCCACTGCCAGATGGGCCTGGCCCCATCTCTGCATTGGACGCAGGACCCTCGTCCGAGTCCTCCCCAGACTCCCGGAATGATCCCCTTTCTTCCCTACTGTCAGATTCCGCTGCCGTCTGCACAGGCTGCCTACAAACCACAATACCTAACTCTGCACATCTCTGGAGAAAAATAGCTTGACCTGCTCAACTTTAGTTATTGATGGAGCTTCCCAATGTCCAGCTCATCAACATCTGAAGGTTCATTACAAAATGATTGAATGAACACGTCACTGCTTGGGTATTCTCCAGAGAACAGGGGTCTCCAACCTTAGCAAAGCTAGCTAGGGAATTCTGGGAGCTCCCCCCCCCCCCCCCGACTTAAAGTTGCTAAGGTTGGAGAACCTTGCTGGCTAAGGAAGGTGGGACTGATGATCCAGACTCGGGGGGGGGGGGGCGGGGGGGAGGTGACCCTGCTACATCTTAATGTTTCTGCCACCTCTTTCACAGGTGGATGAGGGAGTATATCATAATCACCTCCTGGAACTTAACAACTTGTTAAAAGAACTAACTCTTGCTGATACCGAAAATACTGGCCATTTGACAGAGGAGCAATTCACGTAAGAGCCACTGTATAGCTAGCTGCACCTGCAACAGGACAATAAACCAGAACTGGAGCCCTAAAAATATGCATATATTTTAAACTGATATACAGTGATGTTTGGGGGCTTTAATATGACAAATATTGAAACGTATTTCAAATATTGAAACATATTTCAAATATTAAAGAATTTCAATACAGTTGTCTGTCCCCTTTTTCAAAAAGCTAACATAAGGAATATTAGCCCCCTTTTTTTTAAAAAAAAAAGTTGTGCCTCAATTTCAGACAGATGTCTAAAGGTAATATATGTTTTCTTTCTCCTGCAACAGCCTTGCCTTGAGGACAGCTTTCCCACTAAAAACAGAAGAAGAGATTCAGGAGTTACTTGATGCAGCGGGCTTCAGGCCAAATGTTAATGCTATTATGTACAAGCTGTTATTCTTAGAGGTAAGTTGGAACATTGGATAAGAAGCAGTTCAATATTTATGGGGGGAAACAGATTGGGATGTGTAAGATTAGATTTCTAAAACTCAACACTGAGAAAGTATATAAAATATTATTTAGCTTTCTAAGCAGGGGGGGGAAAAAAACCTCACAAGATTTTGACCAATCTGTAATAGAGTGGATGAGCAAAGAACAATTTCATTAAATAAAATGATATTGCTTCTAATTATTTCACTGTTCAGTTTTCTCACGTCAGCATGTGGGATTTTCCTCCTGGTGGTAAGCCAAAGGGCTCCACATTGACAAGACACATATCCATGTTTTAGGAAACCAGCCTATTGTAATTTATTCAGCAAAGCACGGTTAAACAAGCTTTAGTTTTCAAAATATGTAAACCCAGCTAGTGAGTCCTCTGTATTCTTTTAGTGAGAAAAAAACAAAGCTCATTGTAATATCGAGAGAAGGGAGGTGCTTGATAGCAACAATGAACTTACACGCTGATAAAGCACTTCCATTCATTTACAGGACGAGGAAGGGAAAACAGAACCCCTAATTACAAAACTGAGGAACCAATATATGATTGAGAAACAGAACTATCTGAATGATCTACGTGCTGAACTAGGAACTTTGGTGTGAGTATACAAGTGGGACATGACTCCCATTGGTTTAAGTACATCCAAATTCAGATTCATTGTAATCTCCTTGTCCACTTGCCTTCTGTTTGCATTTACAAGTAGCCTCGGTCTGCATCCAGACTAGGCATTTTTCATCTTTAGACATTTCTAGTTAAAAAAGGAGAAGAAAAAAAAGACAGGGGCAAAATTAGTTCAGTCAATAAGCTAAACATGTAACAAGCAGTCCTTGACATATGATCATAATTGAGCCTAAAATTCCTGTTGGCAAGCAAAATAGTTAACTGAGTTTTGCTCTATTTTTACGACCTTTCTTGCCACCGTTGCTAAGTGGATCACTGCAGTTGTCAGCAATGCAGTGGTAACGTGAATCTGGCTTCCCCATGGACTTTGCTTGTCAGAGTTGCAAAAGGAGACCAAAGGACCCCAGGACACTGCAACCTGTCATAAATATGACCAAGTTGTCAAGCATCCAAACTCTGATCATGGGACCATGGTGATGCTGCAACGGTCGTGTGAAAAAAACAGTCCTTTTAAGTCTCTTTTTTCAGTGCCATTGTAACTTTGAACCCTGATTAAACGGATGGGTTGTAAGTCGAGGACTTCCAACATTTTTATATCTCAATTGTCTGGGTTATTTTGGGTGTGTATGCAGGAGTGGGATTCAAATGTCTTAACAACCAGTTCTGTGGGCGTGGCTTAATTTGTGGGTGTGGCTTAGTGGTCATGTGACTGGCTGGGCATGGCTTGTATGTAAATATTATAAATATTTATGTAAATATTGAATTTTTTATAAAAAAAAGAGAAACTTTTACCCAAAATCAGGCAAAGCAGGCAGGCAGACTGAGATGCTCACAGAATCACAGTATCACTCAGAGATCTACCGTTCTGCAATCTGCTACCTGAGTCCGCACTGAAAAATAGAAGCTTCAGTCCTAAAGAAGGTTCAGCTCTGTTTTTAGATTAGCTAGAAAGCAAGAAAACCAACGATTTCCTGCTTTCTAGCTAATCTAAACCTCCCAACACAACAGAACAAGTGATGGTCAGGAGGGGAAAAGGAAAAATAGCAACTTACCAAACGCAGGCAAATTTGATGGCATGCATGCCAGGTAAGGAGTGAGTGGACGGGGAGGGCAGGGTCCATCCAGTGGTACAATTTTCCGGTTCTCCGCAGATTATTCCGCAATTGCGCAGATTCATAACCAGTTCTAAAGAACTAGTCTGACCAGGTAGAATTCCACCCCTGGGTGTGTGAAATAAACTTGGAGGAACAAGCAGTTGTCAACTTTAAATGGAAAATAGAATGCATTCAGAATGCAGGTTCCACAATAAGCTCACGTACCTTGTATACTTTTTTCACCAATGGCTTTTGCTTTTCTTCTTCCCAGAGATGTGAGGCCTGATGACCTGAGGGCAGCTTTCTGCATAATTGACCACGGCTTAACCGAGCAGACCCTGGAATCTTACCTCTCTTACGCCTTCCAAGTTCCCAAAGAGCAGCTGGATCCTGCTGTCTCCGTTCCCATAGAACTTCTGATGCAAAGGCTTATGACGGGAGATATCCACAGGCAAGGAGCGGCTCAGGGACAGCCCCAGCATGCACCCCCATCTCACACAGCTGAAGAAACAGATCATTCTGGGTTCTGACTCAACCCACTTGCCTCTCTCCCTCTGAGATTACTTGAAATAATAGGATCTGTTGAGGTAGAACTGAGAACAGAAGCGCAGCTGATAACTGAGCTCCAGGAAGAAAGCTGGGATCCCGGTTGATTCCTTTAGGCTTAGACAAAACTTAAAATAATTACAAAACCCACTCTAGGTGCTGTTAAAATGTTTTTGAAAATCCACGCAAAACGTTTCATTTGGAGCATCCCATTTCTCAGGCTGGGTAACTAATTTCCACTCGTGTAGGAAGCATTTAAGGTGAATTTGGCAGAGCTTCAGGTCTGTTTGCAAAAAATAGCAGTATTTCCTTTCTCTGTGCCCATAAATATTCAACCACTGGAACCCATGAAGGAATGATAAAATGACAGGATGTTAAAATAATTTAAACCTTATGCAATTTCAGAAGTTTTGTGTTTTATTTATCCCTTTTGAACTACCTGCAGCTCAGCTGGAGGCTAGGAAGTGTAGAAAAGTTTACATTACTAACACGGAAACCAGGGCAGCCAAGCAAATGAAGAGGTAGTGAAACAAAATTACAAAGCCAAAAAACATAACCACTTTTTTTCCCCTGGCATTTCAACGTATTTTTTTTTCTAAACTCCAGTTTGCACTGCAAAAAGGAAGGGAAGCTTACCAAATCTTGAAAATTAATGGTTTCCAGATTAGTGATTTAAAAATGCATTGTATATAAACAATGATGTTAAGATGCAATAAACTATTAAATAAACTTATGTGTTCCTATGCCTGACATCAAAGGGCCTTGTCCTAGAGGATTCTTTTTTCAGTATGTTGCAGAACAACAGATATGAACTTATTAGGGATAAAACAAAAATCATTTTGTCCATTTTTTAAAATCCAATGTATACTTTCCCTCCGTAGCATGTGAAAGGGACCTGCTGTTATGAGAATAGTTTGTGCTGTTCTTCCAAAGTTACTGTGTAAGTCTCAGCTGTAAAAATGCATATGTTGGATACATTTATGTACACAAATCTGTTCATCAGGATAGACATTGCCCGGAATATGCGTAACTGAATAGCTACATGACTGACATGGATCATCTCTAGTTTGATTTATTGATCTTTACTTAAGAACTGCATCTACTTAGGTTTGGATGTTTATTTATAATCATGAAAGAAAAACAGCTAAAATTACAAAAAGTGTCCTAAGTCCAATATCTTCAAGAATACAAGGAAAGGTTTAGTAAAATTGGTATAAGACCATAGGTTTTTGCTTGCTTGAGAACAAGAGTACAGAGAAAATAGTTTTATTCCAAGGTAATACAGAATGTTTTGGGCTGCATTTTTTTTTTTGTACAAAATAGAACTTGCAACCCTGGTACAGACAGAAAAACAAGGTTCCTCCTGTACGCAGTAACTGAGTCACAATAAGTGCAGTTCAGCTTGTTTCTGAGAAGGTGCCATGCTTAAGTTAAATGCCATGTAAATGATTATGTCTTACGGACAAATCTACATCCGTTCTAGTCCAGAATCTTAGGAGATCATCTTCCTCCACTGCTTGTTTCCAAACGAGAAATGTTCTGTCTCTGGCATCCAAGCGGTTCGGCTTCTCACTTCAGCTTCTGAGGGATCACTTTGTTCCCACTGACGGCAACAGGGATTAGCAGCTTCCTGTACTCCAAGGGCAAGTGTCGCTCAACCAGCACATTTAGAGGCGTCTTGTCTGTTATCAGCCCTTGCCTAGATTGTGGAGAAAGGGATCACAAGAGAACAAGACCGAAAGAAGCACGCCTGAGAATTGGGATAGGGCTTGCCTCTTTCCAACAAATCCTATCACATAGCCTAGGCCCCTCCAGTTTGGGCTTTGTAAACTGCCCTGAGGCAACAGGTAGTCCTCGAATTATGCCCACAATGGAGCCCAAAACGTAGGTTGCTATGTTGAGAGATTTGTTAAGTGAGTTTTGCCCCGTTTTATAACTTTTCTCATCACATTCGCTAATTGAATCACTGCAGTGGTTAAAAGTTAAGTTGCACAGTTGTTAAAAGTGAATCGGGTTTCCTCAGTCATTTCACTTGTCGGGAGGTCGCAAGAGGAGGATCCCCTGACCCCCGGGACACTCCAGCCGTCATAAATATGAGTCAGTTATCAAGCACCCGGATGATAAACCACGTGGCCATGGGGATGCTGTGATGGTCAGAAGGGTGAAAGGTGGACACTTTTTTTCAGTGCCACTGTGTAACTTCGAAAGGTGACAAAATGAACTGTTTTAAGTCGAGGACTACCTGTTGTGGTTCACTGGCAGCCTGTGCAGACGGCAGCGGAATCGGACAGTGGGGAAGAACGGGGACCAGTCTGGGAGTCTGGGGAGGGCTTGGACGAGGGTCCTGCATCCGATACAGAGATAGAACCGGGACCCTCTGGGAGTGGGGTGCTGCCTTTGGAGCCTCCAGAATCTGGCAGCAGTGAGGCAGAGGACCCAGGGGAGCTTGTTCCCGGTGCGTGTTTGCACAGAGCTGCCAGAAGGCAAGAGCAGCTGAAACAAAAGGGGCGGCTTGGGAGTAAGGCTGGGAGGTGATTGCCCCTCCCATCAGGGATAAAGGACAGGCAAAGGTGAAGAAATCTTTGCAGGAAGCAAAGTCGTTTGCTCTGTTCTGATTAAACCTTGAAGACTTTGTACTTCAGTTGGTTTTTTACAGTTCATTTGGCACTTTAGCTGTTGGCAGCAATTCAAAGGAGATAAAGGTGGGTGGTTATCTCAAGGGACTGTTTGGGACTCATTACGGGCTGGGAATGAACATAATTCCCAGCGTTGAAATAAAACAAGAGTTGTTTGGACTAAGCATGTGCTTATAAGGGTCCCAGGAAGCCTTGGTCAGAACACTACCTGTATTCCTATAGTATATTCTTTGCTATTAATTACTACAATTCTGCACTCAACAGTTTTTTCAGCTGTTTCTCAAGAAAGCAAAGAGTGGAGAAACATTACATCTCCTACCCATAATGTTAGCAGCAAGGAAACAGGCAAGAAGAGTCCTCCTCGAGTCTTAAGAACCACCACCAGCAGCCTGGTGCTCTCCAGATACACTGTGTTTATGACAGCCAGAATTCCCAAGAACTGTACTGGCTAGGAGTTCTCACCCCCGGAACATCTGAAGAGCATCGTGGTGGGGAAGCCTCCACAGAAATACCATCTTCAGTCGATGCAGGACCCTAGAGACCTTGCAATCCCCCCCCCCCCTTACCGCCTCATCAGGAGCTCCAGGTCAGCTGGCTCTGCTGTCTTCCGTCGAGCATGATTCACGTAGGCTTCCAAGTCATTGCTCAGATGCTTGAAGTACACATTCACGCTTGCAAAAAATGGGAAGCCTAAAGTTAGCTGGGAGAGTATCAAGCATCGCTCCCTTCTCCGTGGAAGGCAGGTTGCAATGCAAGACCCCCCCCCCCTAAAGAAACCCAAAAGGTCTGATTGCCATTCAGTACCCATGAGCAGATGAGTCTCTTGGCAAGAAACCCAGGCATGATCACAGAAGGAGGGAGCGCCACACATTTGGGGTTTTTCTCTTCGCTCAGGGGCAGCTGGCAAGCCTCTTTTCTCTAAAAAGCAACAACGGCCATGACTCACCACCTATCCACAACTTGCAACGCCTCTTTGGTTACCGGCATCTTGACGTAGTGGGTGAACATTTTTTTCACCAAGTTGCTGGGGAGGGACGGCTCCTGTTTTTCCCGGCGGGCTTTTTTAGCTGGCTTTGGAACCCGTTGAACCAAATTCTGCTTCACCGGCGACCTAAAAAGAAAAATATCAAAAAGACGGTCTAAACCAGTGGTGGCTAACCTTTTTGGGCTCCTGTGCCAAAAAATTGCGTGTGCGCTCGTGTGCGTTCACATTCCAGCATCTAGAAGGCAATGCACACATACCCCTGCCGCCCCCTTACCTGCACCGCACCTCACAGCTGATTTTCAGCCCGTTTGAGGCCTTTTTCGGCCTCCCAGAGGCTTGAGGACAGTTTCTGCAGCCTTTGCAGGCAGAAAAATAGGCCCATTTTGTCACTATATGCGTAGTGAGGTAAATTTGCCTGCAGCTCGCGTGCCGACACAAATGGCTTTGTGTACCACAAAGCGGGTCTAAACAATCGCATGATCTACTGCAGGAAGAGGAAACCCAGGTGCCACAGAAGGCCACCTCTCAGGTACTTCCAGATGGCATGGCCAACAATCTGGAGAATCCACACATCTTAAACCCTGTATTGGGTCTGAATGCCAGTCACGGGAGGCTGGAGTTCTTTTTCTCTGGCAGTCAGGAGTGAGGCAAGGCAAAGCATTCCTGGCAACCACACGATTTACTATATTGTAAGCCATTCAAGTCAACTGAAACTGCAAGAGGGGTTTTAAGTTTTAAATTTAAGAAATAACGTCGGTAGTTATCGAGTTATCATCACAATTGAGCCCCAAATTTCTGTTGCTAAGTGAAACATCTGTTAAGTGAGCTTGCCCCAATTTACCAGGTTTCTTGCCACGGTTGTTAAGTGAATCCTTGCATTTGTTAATAGAAATAGCACTAAGACTTATATACTGCTTTACAACGTTTTATAGCCCTTTCTAAGCGGTTTACAGAGTCAGCATCTTGCCCCCAACAGTCTGGATCCTTATTTTACCCACCTCAGAAGGATGGCAGGCTGAGTCAACCTGGAGCCTGGTGGGATTTGAACTGCCAAATTGCAGGCAGCCGGCAGGCAGCAGAAGCAGCCTGCAGCACTGCACTCTTAATCATCGCTCATAAGCCACAGTGGGGCATTTGTTAAGTTAGTCACACGGCTATGAATTGAATGTGGTTTTCCCACTGACTTTGCATGCCAGAAGTTTGCAAAATGGGGATTGTGTGACTCTGGGATTCTGTGACCGTCATAAATATAAAGCACTTGCCAAATGTCTTTGAATTTAGAGATGTGACCATGGTTGTAAGTTTGAAAAACAGTCAGAAGTCACTTTTTTCACTGCCGTTGTAACTTTGAACCAGGTACTAAATGAACTGTTGTAAGTGGAGGTCTGCCTCAAAATACAGAGTGGTTAGGGGGCTAGAGTCCCATCTCCCTAAAACTGCATACATACCCAGAAGCCACTTCTTTCGATACATGTGGGCTGGACAGCAGTGGTGTACAGTGAAAAGCTTTAGCACGGACAAAGGCTGGTGTACTGCCAGTTGCTTCTGAGAGAGAAAGAAAGGTGGAATGTCATTTCCCCAAAACACATGAAACTTCTAGGCTGGGGTTTCCATCTCATTTACAGATAACCCCAAAATGACTACAGGTACCCCTCAACGACTACAATCAAGTCCGAAATTTCTTGCTAAGTGAGGCATTCGTTCCGTGAATTTTGCCCCGTTTTATGGCCTTTCTTGCCACAGCTGTTAAGTGAATGGCTGCAGATGTTAAGTTAGTAAACAGAGTTGTTAAGTGAATCTGGCTTCTGGATTGACTTTGCTTACAAAAGAGGAGCACATGACCCCAGGACACTGCAACCGTCATAAATAGGAGTCAGTTTCCAAGAAGTCTAAATTTCAATCACAGGACCATGAGGAGGCGGCAACTGTTGTTAAGTGTGGGAAAATGGTCACAAGTCTCTTTTTTAGTGCCACTGTTAACTTCACTAGACAGGCACTAGGCACACGGCTAGTCAAGGATGATCTGTAAAGGACTGGATTTTATAGCATTCACATTAAAATCACTTGCTTGATTAAACTTAGAAAGAAGCCTTCTGGAGAAACCCAAATGATGTGAGGAATAATCTGGGAAGAAGTTATGCCTTGGGAGAAGAGGATACTTTCTGAGGCCCAACCATGGCAGCCTTAAAAGAATGAAGCTCTGATTCAGGGTAAGATTAATTCCTAAATTGACTCTGAGGTCCCCCAAGATCAATTTCTTTAAGGAATCAGTTTGAAATGTATCTAATAAGCCAAACTTTGCTTCAGCTGTGCTTTAGCACTCAACAACTTGTCAGCATCCAGAGTGGCTTTTATGCGAGATGGATGGCTATAACACAAATGTGATGAAATAAATCAGCTCACCAACATCCTCAAATTCTGACATCTCCTCGACTTCTGGGTTGTCTTCAGCTTCAAATTCCAGAATCTGTTCAGTTTCCACAGTCCTCATTTCATTTGTTTTATTTCTATCACCTGTTTGGGGATTTGTTCTGTCTCTCACTGCCTTAAACGGGATCCTCTCCAGCGTCTTGGGAGTCTTTCCACTTGCACGTCTACTTGGAGTTGCCACTCTAGGACTTTGAGAGATCTCAGCAGCTAAAGAGGAAAAAGGAAGGGGAAAAAAAGAAATAAAGATCTTCTATCTCCTTCACAGACAATCCAAAAGTTACTAAAGTTATCAGTGTCTTTCTCTCCAGAGTCACTTTTATGTGAGATGGGTGGTTATATAAATACGGCTAAGTAAGTAAATTAGCTCACCAACATCCTCAGATTCTGACATCCCGACTTCTGGGTTATCTTCGGCTTCAAACTCCAGAATCTGTTCAGTTTCCACAGTCCTCATTTCTTTTGTTCTGTTTCTATCACCTGTTTGGGGATTTGTTCTGTCTCTCACTGCCTTAAACGGGATCCTCTCCAGCGTCTTGGGAGTCTTTCCACTTGCACGTCTACTTGGAGTTGCCACTCTAGGACTTTGAGAGATCTCAGCAGCTAAAGAGGAAAAAGGAAGGGGAAAAAAAGAAATAAAGATCTTCCATCTCCTTCACAGACAATCCAAAAGTTACTAAAGTTATCAGTGTCTTTCTCTCCAGAGTCACTTTTATGTGAGATGGGTGGTTATATAAATACGGCTAAGTAAGTAAATTAACTCACCAATATCCTCAGATTCTGACATCTCGACTTCTGGGTTGTCTTCGGCTTCAAACTCCAGAATCTGTTCAGTTTCCACAGTCCTCATTTCTTTTGTTCTGTTTCTATCACCTGTTTGTGGATTTGTTCTCTCTCTCACTGCCTTAAACGGAATCCTCTCCGGCGTCTTGGGAGTCTTTCTACTTGCACGTCTACTTGGAGTTGTCACTCTAGGACTTTGAGAGATCTCAGCAGCTAAAGAGGAAAAAGGAAGGGGAAAAAAGGAAATAAAGATCTTCCATCTCCTTCACAGACAATCCAAAAGTTACTAAAGTTATCAGTGTCTTTCTCTCCAGAGTCACTTTTATGTGAGATGGGTGGTTATATAAATACGGCTAAGTAAGTAAATTAACTCACCAATATCCTCAGATTCTGACATCTCGACTTCTGGGTTGTCTTCGGCTTCAAACTCCAGAATCTGTTCAGTTTCCACAGTCCTCATTTCTTTTGTTCTGTTTCTATCACCTGTTTGTGGATTTGTTCTATCTCTCACTGCCTTAAATGGGATCCTCTCCAGCGTCTTGGGAGTCTTTCCACTTGCACGTCTACTTGGAGTTGCCACTCTAGGACTTTGAGAGATCTCAACTGCTAAAGAGAAAAAAAAAAGAAGAAAAAAAGGGAAGAGAAAGATCTTCTATCTCCTTCATAGATAATCCAAAAGTTACTTAAAGGACTGATTTTATAGGATCCACATTAAAATAAATTGCTTGAATAAATTTAGCAAGAAGACTTCTGGAGAAGCCCAAATGATGTGGGGAATCCTTTTGGAGAGGACGATGCTTTCTGAAGCCAAACTATGGCAGGCTTAAAAAAATGAAGTTCTCAAAATATGGACCTGATTCAGGATAGAATTAGTTCCTAAATTCTCTCTGATGCTCCTAGGATCCATTTCTTACGTTAATCGGTTTGGAATGCATGTAATAAGTGTGTGCCAGCTGTCATTTAGCATTCATTACATGAGATGGGAGGCAATACAAAAATGATCAAGTAAAGCCAGCAATGTGTTGCATGAACCAAAAAAGCTAACACAATCCTTGGTTGTATAAACCAAGGCACAGAATCAAAATCATATGAAGTATTAATGCTGCTTTATAAATCTTTAGTGAGACCACACCTGGAATTCTGCATCCACTGTTGGTCACTACATTACAAAAAGATATTGAGACTTTGGACAGTGCAGAGAAGAGCAACTAAGATGATAAAAGGCCTGGAGACTAAACATATGAAGAACGGTTGCAAGAATTGAGAGTAGCTAGTCCTGAGAAAAGAAGGACTAACCCTGTTCCAATATTTGAGGGGCTGCCACAAAGAAGAGGGGGGTCAATTTATTTTCCAAAGCACCAAACAAGGCAGGACAAGAATTGGGGTAAAAACTAAACAAGGAGAGAAGCAACCTGGAATTAAGGAGAAACTTCGTAACAGTGAGGACTATTAACCAGAGGCACAGAAGTTGCCTTCAGAAGTTGTAGGTGCTTTATTATTGGAAATTTTTTAGAAAAGACAGCCACTTGTCTGAAATGGGACAGCGTCTCCTGCTCTCGAAGGCCCCTTTTCCACATTCATTTCTTTTGTTCTATTTCTATCACCTGTTTGTGGATTTGTTCTATCTCTCATTGCCTTCAGTGGAGTCCTCTCCAGCGTCTTGGAAGTCTTTCCACTTGCGTGTCTACTTCGAGTTGCCACTCTAGGACTTTGAGAGATCTCAGCAGCTAAAGGGAAAAAAGAAATAAATAAAGATCTTCCATCTCTTTCACAGACAATCCAAAAGTTACTAAAGGACTGAAAGTTATCAGTGTTTTTCTCTCCAGAGTCACTTTTATGCAAGGTAAGTAGTTATATAAACATGATTACATAAGTAAATTAGCTCACCAACATCCTCAGATTCTGACATCCCGACTTCTGGGTTATCTTTGGCTTCAAACTCCAGAATCTGTTCAGTTTCCACAGTCCTCATTTCATTTGTTTTATTTCTATCACTTGTTTGTGGATTTGTTCTATCTCTCACTGCCTTAAACGGGATCCTCTCCAGCGTCTTGGAAGTCTTTCCACTTGCGTGTCTACTTCGAGTTGCCACTCTAGGACTTTGAGAGATCTCAGCAGCTAAAGGGAAAAAAGAAATAAATAAAGATCTTCCATCTCTTTCACAAACAATCCAAAAGTTACTAAAGGACTGAAAGTTATCAGTGTTTTTCTCTCCAGAGTCACTTTTATGCAAGGTAAGTAGTTATATAAACATGATTACATAAGTAAATTAGCTCACCAACATTCTCAGATTCTGACATCCCGACTTCTGGGTTATCTTCGGCTTCAAACTCCAGAATCTGTTCAGTTTCCACAGTCCTCATTTCATTTGTTTTATTTCTATCACCTGTTTGGGGATTTGTTCTATCTCTCACTGCCTTAAACGGGATCCTCTCCAGCGTCTTGGGAGTCTTTCCACTTGCACGTCTACTTGGAGTTGCCACTCTAGGACTTTGAGAGATCTCAGAAGCTAAAGAGGAAAAAGGAAGGGGAAAAAAAAGAAACAAAGATCTTCCATCTCTTTCACAGAAAATCCAAAAGTTACTAAAGGACTGAAAGTTATCAGTGTCTTTCTCTCCAGAGTCACTTTTATGTGAGATGGGTGGTTATATAAATATGGCTAAGTAAGTAAATTAACTCACAAACATCCTCATTTTCTGACATCTCGACTTCTGGGTTATCTTCAGCTTCAAACTCCAGAATCTGTTCAGTTTCCACAGTCCTCATTTCTTTTGTTCTGTTTCTATCACCTGTTTGTGGATTTGTTCTATCTCTCACTGCCTTAAATGGGATCCTCTCCGGTGTCTTGGGAGTCTTTCCACTTGCGCGTCTATTTGGAGTTGCCACTCTAGGACTTTGAGGATTACCAATAGCTAAAGAGGAAAAACAGGTAGAAAAGGGAAAGGTCATACATTTCATCAACATTAAAAACATAGGCTGCTGGTGTGTGTCACTGAGTCTATTACTGCTTTGAGATCCTTCCCAAACATTCCGCATTTCCTCTTCGTTCATATGTAAAGGTCCATCTCAAAGTACCATTTGGCAGGATAGAGCTAGGAACTATTGCTCTTTACCTTTTGTGCGCAACTCACCTGTTTCAGGTGTTAGGGGACTGGAGGCTGAAACATATGAAGAAGGGTTGCTGGAATTGGGTATGTCTAGTTTAATGAAAAGGAAGAGTAAGGGTGACATAAAGGCAGGCTCCCAATGTCTAAGGCAGGGGTCTCCAACCTTGGCCCCTGGAAGCCTGGCGGACTTCAACTCCCAGAATTCCACAGCCAGCTTTGCTGGCTGTGGAACTCTGGGAGTTGAAGTCCGCCAAGCTTCCAGGAGCCAAGGTTGGAGACCCCTGGTCTAAGGGATTTTTGCCACAAAGAAGAGGGAGTCAAGCTATTCTCCAAAGCCCTGGAGAAGGCAGGGCAAGACGCAATGGGTGGGAATCTGATCAAGGAGAGAAGCAACCTCGAACGAAGGAGAAATTCCCTGACAGATAGAACAATTAATCAATGAAACAATTTGCCTTCAGAAGTTGTGAATGCTCAACACTGAATTTTTTTGAAAAAGAGATTGGACAACCATTTGTCTGAAGTGGTGTAGGGTTTCCTGCTTGAGGAGACGGTTGGACTAGAAGACCTCCAAGGTCCCTTCCAACTCTTTATTCTGTTATTGAGATATTGCCAGATGCTGCTCATTTACCTGAGTTATGGCTTCATTAACTTCAATAAAACTATACTTGTCTGGCTTCATGTCGTAGTAACTCACAAGCTAGGAGTTGGGCAGATTTTAGTATCCTAAGGGAAGATAATGAAAAGCATACAGAGGGTAGATTTCCTAGGCTTTTGGAGGTGTTGGAGTGAGGCTCTTTTTTAAAAAAAAAAAAATGTTTATTTTAAGGCTTAGATGAAAATTTGGGGGCATTTCCTATCCTCAAAATCACAAAACAAAGCCAATTTTCAGCAGCTTTACTTAAAGAGTTGCTCTGGAAATCCCCCCCCCAAATAAATAAATAAATAAATAAATAAAAGACTGGATTCACAAAATACTTTAAACCAAAACTAAATGATTATATAGTTCAAGGCCTGGAGTCAGCTCTCTAAACTCAATCTTACTTACAGAGACTGAGAGTCACTAATCTGTGATTGAAACAAGATCCTTCCCCTGTTCTAACTGGAGATGAGGGGAACTGAGCAGAGGTGGGTATTCGGCAGGTTCTGACCAGTTCTGGAGAACCGGTAGAAGAAATTTTGAGTAGTTGGGAGAACCGGAAAATGCCACCTCTGACTGGCCCCGCCCCCACCTAGTCTCCGCCTCCCGAGTCCCAGCTGATTGGCTGGGTCTTCTTTGGTTGCCCTGCACAGGAGAACGGAGCTGGAAAGCAGGTTAGTGGGGTGGGGAGGGAATGGGGATTTTGCAGTAACCTTCCCCTGCCCTGCCCAGCAAGCCACACCCACAGAACCAGTAGTAAAAATTTTTTGAATCCTACCACTGGAACTGAGCCTGCTTTTTATACATGATAAGATTGAGTGGAGGCGCCAAATCAATTATATGGAAGCAGGACATGTTTCAAGGCAATTTTTCCAGAACAAGGGCCAGAATGGTACAAGAGAACAGACCTCTTGAGAATTAATAAAACCTTGATAGAAAGAAATATAATTGAATAAAAGTGAAGGGAGAAATAATGAGAAATTTGGAAAAGATATATATGTGTTTAAATGGAAATGTGATAATGTGGAACTGTGCTGTATAAAATAATGTTTTATTTGCCTTGTTAAAACCTATAAGTAATTTTTAGAAAGGAGGTTTTATGCTTTTATGTCTTATGTTTTGTTTGTCTTTAAAAAAATTCATAAAATTTGTTGTTGTTGTTTTTAAAAGAGAGAGAACAGACCTCCATTCAGAGCACTTTTCCACATAATTCTTGCAAAGGCTTCCACACATCTATTGGCTAACTATCAGCCATGTCCACTTACTTATTTCACGAAGGGAAGCTCCTTCCCCTGGGTCAATCTTGGCCATATCCTGTCCTGCAAGTTCTGGGATAATGTTATCCAGCTCCTTGGTGATAAGTGCCACCATTTCATTCATTGAACGCCTGACAGTTTTTCTACTCAGCCAAGTTGAGACATATCTTTGAGATGCTCTTGGGAGCTCAGCGTTGATTGGTGTGGATGACCTTCTTGTGCCCAGGCCTAGATTGGCAAAATTAAGAAACAGTCACAGATATTCAGACACATATGTAAAAAAAAAAATACTGAAAGGTATTTTTGAAGGTTACTCTAGTGCAGCCCCCCCCCCCCCCCCCACACACACACACCAAACTTGGCAACTTTTAACACTTGTGGAATTCAACTCCCAGAATTCTCTCCATGCTGGCTGGAAAATTCTGGGAGTTGAAGTCTACAAGTGTTAAAAGTTGCCAAGTTTGGAGACCTCTGCTCTAGTGTCTAAGTTTATTCTGGATGTACTCAAGAAAAAGTATTTTAACAATTTTGGGAGGCAAGAGAAGCTTCTAAGTCCCGATGGTGCTTTATTCAAAAGGCAGTCGGGGTTTGTTTTTTTCTTGAAGATGTTTCCCTTCTCACCCAAGAAGCTTCTTCAGTTCTGGCTGAGAACTGAAGAAGCACCTTGAATGAGAAACGAAACGTCTTCAAGGAAAAACAAACTCCAGCTACCTTTTAAATAAAGCACCCTTGGGACGACCACGACCTGGATGACTGAGAATCTTCACTGACAGAAGCTTCAAAGCAATCGACCAAAGTGGAGAGAAAAATAATTGCCAACTATAGATCAGAGTTCCCCAACCCTTCTGGCTTTGCTGACGGGTGAGGGGAAGGAGGGAAGAGGGAGGAGAGGGGATGGCTCCATGCAAGCAGCATTAAGTGCACACTCCCAAATGGTGGGCACTCATGGTCATGATGTGCACTGAAGATGGTGTTTGATACACTAAGCTAAACAGCAAACATACCAGTCCTCAAAGACTCTGTGGGAGTGAAGAGTTCCTCATCAGGACTGCTTCCATGAAAATGAGTTCGCTGTCGCTTTTGAGGCGTGACTATTCTTTTCTGAGAAATGCTTTCTATGCTGCCGGCATCTTCGGGACCTGGACTTAACTTCTCCTTTCCCAGACTGGGCCTCGATTCTTTTCCTCCATCCTGTGAGCTTTTTTGGCACTTTTCTTGGTAACTCTCCTCCTTTTCCATGGATTCAGTTTCTGCTTCAATAGTACTTTCGGTTCCTGGCATCAAAATCTGGGGGGGGCTGCTTTCAGCCACTTTTTCAACTTCCATGCCGGATATTTCCTCCTGTCTGGCTAACCGTGTTTGGTGAAGGGATGGCACACTCCTACGACCTAAAGATTGCTTTGCCAAATCCGGTTCCGGAAGGACATTAGACGGCTCCTCCTCCTCCTCCTCCTCCCTGGAATGAGGTGGGAGGAAGAGTTCTGTCTCCGTCGAAAGAGCCTCTGTGTTGTTTGATTGGAGCGTTGTAGTTTTCTGGTCTTTAGAGTTGTTTTCTGCTGCTGGCAACAATTGAAAGAAAAGTTATCCCTTCAGATGGAAATCTGACTTTGATTTCATTTTTTTGCTTCATGACACCAACCCCACGTTCAGTTGGTTTTGGCTCCAAACCAGGGCTGGGATTCCACAGAACCGGTTGTTATGATTCTGCGCAGTTTGGAGAAGCGGCAAATTGTGCCCCTGGATGGCCCCTCCCCTCTCCCTCGGCCCCTCCCCTCCCTGCCATCAGTCATTATCGCGCATGCACGACATCACTTGCATGCCCAACCTCGCTGACTCCATTCTCCCCCACCCAGTCATTCCTTAAGGCAGTGGTCCCCAACCTTTTTTGCACCAGGGACCAGTTTCACGGAGAAACACTTTTTCAAGGACCGGGTAGGGGCATGAAGGTTCCAAAAACAAAAACATCAGTACGCAGGACCAAGGCAAGGCGGGCCGAGCGACCGGCCAGCCAGCTGTCCCCCGCCACCTTCAATTCCTCCTTTGTACCTTCTCGCAGTCGATGGGCTTTTAGGGCTCTTTCTTAATCTCCTCCTGAGTAACGCGAGACTCCACCGCCATCGGGACGGTGCCCCCACCCCTTTTCGTCGAAACTAAGGTGCGAGGATTCCTTCAGCACCCAAACGCCACTTTCCAACCGACGACCGACAAGCTCACCGGGAAGCACTTTCTCAAGCGCTGTCAAAACAAGATGGCGGCGCCCAAGCAAAGTAGGCCCTACTTTCATTCGTTGCAGCCTGGTACAAAATGATCCACGGACGGCTACTGGTCCGGGGCCCGGTGGTTGGGGACCCCTGCCTTAAGGTATTTCTATTTTTTTCCCCCTCCCGACCATCAGCTGTTCTGATGATTAGCTGCACCGGGATCCCCCTCGCTGTCTTACTGCTTTGCCCCGCATGCTTCCCTGAGACCCCAAAAAACCAGGGGGGGGCTGCCCCCCAAAAAGGAAAAAGCCACACCCACCCAGTCACACCCACAGAACTGGTTGTTATAAAATTTGAATCCCACCCTTGCTCCAAATCGGTCGTAACCCATTCTGACCACTTAGTTCCTAGGTTGCCCTCTCTTAATAAACACACCAGGACAACAGCAAACCCCAAATTGGACTCACCATCTTTGATCTGCAACAAGTCTTGTTCAAGGCCCCCTTCGAAATCCTTCACGTTAACTGCTCGGTAGCTTTTGGGCCTACGGATCAAGCCTTTCTTCCCAGCAGAGTTCAATGGTGCTGGGGTTGTGAAAGAGATCTGAAGAGACCTGAGAACAGAACAGTGTATAGCCATAGCACTTAAGACTTATCTGCCACTTCACAGTACTTTTACAGCCCTCTCCTAGCCGTTTACAGTCAGCCTATTGCCCCTAACAGTCTGGCTCCTCATTTTACTGACCTCAGAAGGATAGAAAGCTGAGTCAACGTTGAACTGGTCAGGATCGAACTGCTGGCAATCGGCAGAATTTAGAATTACTGCATTCTAACCACTGTGCCACCACGACTCAGATCAGATCTAGACCATTTAGCAGTGTCGATCTTCTGGATCAGTGATGGCTAACCTTTTCCACGCTGTGTGCCAAAAGTGTGCTTATGTGACCAAGTTTCCAAGTTTCACACATGACCATTACAGCATCCCCATGTTGACAACTGGTTCACATTTGTGACCTTCTGAGACCTTCTGACAAGCAAAGTCAATGGGGAAGCCAGATTTGCTTAACAACTGGGTTACTAACTTATAAACTGCAGTGGTTCACTTAACAATGGCAGCAAGAAAGGTCATAAAATGGGGCAAAACTCACTTAGCAAATGCTTCGCTTAACAACAGAAACGTTGGGCTCGATTGTGGGTCATAAGTCGAGGACTACCCGTACTTGCCAGTTTAATGCTATTACCAATACTTCCTTGAGTGTTTAAAGGACAGCAGGATAGCACTAAAAGTTCAGTTGAGCAGGATGGCAACGTATAAATGGAATCCATGTGTGAAATATAGCAATAAATGTCAGTAATATTCAATACGTAAATCATAAACAACTGGAACAAAATTATCTGTGTGTACAGCTGCTTTTCAGCATTTGAAAGCCTAATGCTTCACAGTAGCCCAGCCGCTCCTACCCTGCCAGAGTGTAAGAATATACTAAATGTAAGCTTTGTTGAATAGGGAAAGTGGAAATATGGCACATTGGCCTAAAACTCTCCATTCTTTGTACAGACTGTGGCACCACCACATGAAAACAAGTGTGATGACCCAGGGCATAGCACAAAAGCAACATAGTCAGATAAGCAATAAAAGTCCCTCTATTATCTCCAACGTTGCCCCCAATGTCCAGGTTACCTTCTGGGTGGAGAAAAACTCTCCCAGGAGCAGCCTTTGGTTGCAGAAAATTAAATCCAAAACATGAGCAACACAAACTGTAACTTAAAGTCCAAACAAACCAAACTGAAGTAATTAGTTTGGCAGGGCAGAAGCAAGAATTTCAGGCTGGAAGGCACGGCAAAACTCCTATGGTTGGGAAGATGCCAGGAACACAGATAAGCAAAGACAACACAGGATAAAGTCACTATTGCTCCCAGCAGCCTGCCGCACACAGCCTGCCTTTCATATCAACTGTCTTCCCAACTGTGGCTAATGAAGGGAATCAGGGCCCTTTCCTCCCCCATAAGCCAGGCAACCCACGTTGCTCTCTTCTCAGTTCCTCACTGCGTGCCTTAGGATGAAGAAGAGGTGGGCCTGAGTCTTCCTCTGAACTCCCTCTCCCTTGTTCTATCTCTTCCTTGCTCTGCCCAGTTGGACTTTGCCCTTCCACAGCCTCGTCCCCAGCCAACGGAGCCACACTCCTACTCCCTGTCAGTTGTCTGGCTTCCTCCTCAGATTCAGACTCTGACAGGGGCATGACAACAAGTATTTTCACCATTTCTGCCATCCTGACATGTCATCCCCATCTGCTAAGAATCTAGAAGGCAAAGGAAGAAACAACAGCTTGAGTACAACAACAAAACAAAACAGAATTGTAACTTACTTGGACGAAGACGTATGGTCCAGCAAACCCTGAGCTGCAAAGAGAGTTTAAGATACATTAGATGGGCTGCTTATATGTGGAAGTCTTACTAGTTACAGTAAATGCTAATTAATGAATAAGCAGAGCTAGTCATTAGAAGTTACGGATATTGCTGTCCAAATAATAATTTATTCTATTTATTGCCATGCCCAGGATTTGTGTTAATTTTACTTTGCTGTTCTGCTTCAGGGGATTTGAGAATAGCTTGAATCTGCTTTAATCTGAGCAATGTCCTTGCAGCGTGTCACTTGACAGTTCTCCATAGAGAAATTAAACATGGGAATCAGCAGTAATAATGATTTCCAAGAAAATGTACAGTAATAAACCTGTTCACTACTTAGTCTATTTCACAGGTCAGGCAGGTCCTCTTCTATGTAATGCATTCGCTGGCCATCATATAGACATTATTGTCTCTTAGGTCTTCTGACCATTATCTGATCTCCATAAAGAAGAGTGCTGTGATCCAGGCTAACAAATCCTTAGGTAATTTTCTTAGTACTTTAACTGGACCCAGAGCATGTCAACACATACAGCCAACCATTTCCTTTATTTCTTGGAGCAAAGCAATTTTTAAAAAAGCATTCAAAATTTGATCAGAGTAGTCTACGAAGGCCAAACTTGTTGTGGTTCGCCAGCAGCCTGTGCAGACGGCAGCGGAATCGGACAGCGGGGAAGAACGAGGACCAGTCAGAGAGTCTGGAGAGGACTTGGATGAGGGTCCTGCATCCGAGGCAGAGATGGGGCCAGGACCATCTGGGAATGGGGTGCTGCCTCTGGAGCCTTTTGGAGTCTGGCAGCAGCGAGGCAGAGGACCCAGGGGAGCCTGTTCCCAGTGCGCATGTGCGCAGAGCTGCTAGAAGGCAAGAGCAGCTGAAACAAAAGGGATGACTTGGGAGTAAGGCTGGGAGGTGATTGCCCCTCCCCAAAGGCATAAAGAAGGGCAAAGGTAAAAAAAACCTTGCAGGAAGCAAAGTCGTTCTCTCTGTTCTGATTAAACCTTGAAGCTCTGTGTGCACTTTGTAATTCAGTTGTTTTTTTACGGTTAATTTGGCACTTTGGTTGTTGGCAGCAATTCAAAGAAGATAAAGATGGGTGCTTATCTCGAGGGACTGTTTGGGACTCATTACGCACAGGGAATGAGCATAATTCCCAGCGCTGAAATAAATCAAGAGTTGTTTTAACTAACCATGTGCTTAATTACGGTCTCAAGAAGCCTTGGTCAGAACAAAACTTACATGTGCTGGAGTGAAGCTGGTTATTCAGATCTCTTTCAAATTCAGAGACACGGACCTTTTTCGATCTCGTTGTATGCCGTGCAATCCTATGCTTCTGACTCTGAATGGAGTCGGACAGGCTGATTTCTAGACTGCTAAACAAGACAGGTCTTGAGAGCTAGCAGAATACTGTTCTTGAAGGACAAGTCTTCATAGTGCTTAAACCAAAACCTAAACAATTGTAGGTAGACTCCAAGTACATATACTGTTCATCAATAAAGCCATTGCATTTTTAATCAATGCTGAATACCCAATGCTGTCAGCCCTGACAGTGATCTGACCAGAGCCATCTTGGAGCTTCAGTGTTGCTACACTGGAGCTGAGGGAGAGGCAAAGGGGATTAGAGATAGCTGGGCCTGTGTAGCCAAAATAAAATACTTTCTCTTGGAACCAAGGATGATCTCACGCCTGGACCATGGAAGGAGGAGTGACATCACCAGACAACTAGACTGTGTCTTGATTGGACTGTGTGACTTGATTGTTTGGGGTTGTGGGAAAACTTTCTCTTTTGATTAGGTGAAAACTGTGGGAACCTTCAGAGTCAGTTTTCACCGGCTCTGTGCCAATATATTTCCAATAAAGCTATTTGAGGAATTCACCTGCCTCATATTTTTGCTCGATATGGGATTATTACTTGGAACCCTGACACAGACATAGATACGGCAATACTCCCTTTTGTTAGGAAATATGGAAAATTGATTATTCAGTGAGGACTGAAATGAGCAGTTATTATTCGGAATGGCACATAACTGCCAATAAGTGAGTCCACATACTGCATAAAGGTGTGATTTGATTTTAACTTTGTGAATTTGTGTGAACAGGCTTGCGTGAACATGTTCACAGAGGCATCTTAGTGCGGGGTTCAGCAATCTTTTCATGCAGTGGATGCCAAATACATACGAACAAAAATCTAATGAGAGTTTAGCAATATAAGTGCTCAGAACTCACAAATGTAGACCGTTAAAAGTAGCACAATATTTATACAATTTAATCAATACAATTAATTTAAAAACACAGTTAAATTATTAATTCCTTGCTTGAATGCACTTCAGTATCAACAATTTCTTGACTGATCCCAAGAGAAACAGATATAATTTTATTTAAGGCTTGGTTTGGGGCTTCAAAATATCTGCTTTTAAGGTCCATGCCCATTGCAGAGAAACAAAGATTTCACTGTTTTTGTGATTTTAAATGTATGACTCAGAACATTAGAAACAGCTGAAGATTTGTAGCTTTTATTGTAATAACTTCAAAACACAAAGGAACTACTTACCTGGAAGAACCAAGCTTCACAGGAAAATGGAAAATTGTATCAAATGGTTTTGGAGAATCAGGTTTCTCAGAAACAAGAGGAGAAACAATTGGCTCTGTCAAAAAACAAACAGTTTTCAGCAACAGCTGAATTCAAAAGTGCTTCAAAACCATAGTTATGTCACTGCCCTAACAACAAAGAAGTTCACTATAGTTCCTTTTTTCACTTTCTGAAGAACATTTCATTTTTAAATCTTCAAGTTGCAAACTCTTCTATTTACTTGAGCATACTGGTTTCAGAAATGCACTGAACTTCGTGATGGAAGGATAATATCCTAGGCTGTATATGCAGATTCTCAAGTCATCCAGGTCAGGGTTATCTCAAAGGTGCTTTTTCAAAAGGCAACTGGACTTTCTTTTTCCTTGATCACATTTTGCTTCTCATCTAAGAAACGGAGTCAGAACTGAAAAAGTTTCTTGGATGAGGAGTGAAATGACTGCAAGAAAAAAGAAGAAAGCCCAGTTGCCTTTTGAAAAAGCATCTTTGGAACAGTATCCTAGATTGTTTCTCTCATTTGGCACAACACAAAGGTACAACTGACCTTGGGCTGGGAAGAATTTACTAGCCATCCTTCGGATGTGGAAGATATTGTAGCTAATAAATTCTGTGCAAATCAAGATGGTGAACATTAAAAATGCAGATTGCCCTTTTACATTTTTAAACTGTTACTGAAGTTTTTAGTTTTTTGCTATGTTTGTTATGTTTCTGGGTCTTCGTTGTTGATGTGAGTAGCCTGTAATTAACAATGACTGTTTTATCTGTGATTCTGTAATTCTCCAATTCAGCATGACCTGAAATGTTGCTCTCCCCCAACCATACTTACGTGTCTGCAGGACTTTCTTAAAAACAGTTCGAGGTGTCACAACATCCAACTGTGCAGAGTTGGCAGGTGCCTGATAAGCTAAAGATCTTTGATAACTGAAGGGTGCAGTCTGAAATAAAAACAGCCCCAAGAGGCAATTGCAATTGTAAAAGACAAGTGGCAATACTGCCCTCTAGTAATTGAATACCAGAATTCATAAATACAATTAAGCAAGGACATCAAGTCTTATTCTGCTTATTTACATCAAATTAGGCTGAATAAGACTATAATGGCTGCACATTATTATTTTAGCACATTATTTTAGTACATTATGAAAGTGATTTTCCCTAAAGGAAAGCTTTGGAGTTCTCTCTGAAGCAATTATGCCTAGGGCTATTGTTCCTTGACATTGTCTTTCAAGAAAGTGCAAGGGAAAAAAATTACTGGAGTAAGGTGGGGAAAACAGTTCTCAGTCTTTACTCCGAAAACATCCAAGGAAACTGTTGCTCACAAATAGGAAAACCTCAGGTTTTCAATCTTGTTGGGATGGATAGGGAGGTTTATTCCCACATTTCAGAATTAAGTGGGAGAAGGCTCACCTTGGCAACTTGAATACTTCAACTCCCAGAGTTCCTCAGCCAGGAAAGCTGGTTGAGCTGGCTGAGGAACTCTGGGAGTTGAAATCCACAAGTCTTCAAATTGCCAGGGTTGGAGACCTCTGTTATAAAGGATAATCCTTTATTTCAAAAACCTATCATAAGATTTATTTATTTATTTTTCTTTTGCTCCTGAACGTTCTTTTGTAAAGCAAAGTTGTAAATATAAACAACTAGGGGTGTTTTTCCCCCAAATCCTTATAAGTTTTTTTTTTCCAGATTTGCTCCTTTTTTCAGGCTTCGGTTTTTTCCAAGAAAAGACAGTCAGGGCAGAATATAATCCTTTTGGAGGATCCGGCTCTCGCAAGCAGGACCACATTGGCAACCCAGGTGGGAGAGGGAGGAGGGCTGGGGAGGATGGGAATTGGAGTCCTACAAACACGCGCACACAGAAAGGAGATTGCTTAGGCGAGAAAGCATCGCTTCCATGCTGAAAGGAAGGAATGCCGCCGCCCAAGCCGCTTACTCCCCGTACCTTTTCCCTTGCCAATCGCAATGACCTCCTGCGCCTTTGCGGTTCCTCCTCCGGCTGCTGTCTTCGCAGGCTCCTCCGGCTGGCCATGGTTCGCCCGCCACTCACCGAGACCGTTATGAGGAAGCAACGACGAACCCTCGGGCGCTCTGCGAAGTTCCCTGCCGCGTCGGGATTCAAGCAGACATCGCCGCTGAGCGACTCTCGCGAGAACGTTCCCTGCCTCGCATTGGCTGGTGGGAGATGGAGTTCCTTGTAGAGGCCGCCCGGCAACGTTGGACGTAGGATTGTTCTCCCACATCTGGGATAAGCGGACAAGGGGCTTTTGAAGACCTCGGGGGAAGAGGAAAAAAAAGAAAGCTGGCTTGCATCATTTTTTTTTAATAAGAGGGAAATTTAGCATCCAATCATCCTGCAGTGACTTCCTCTTCTGTACACTCTTGAAAAAGTTCGGCGTTCCAGTTGTCCTTTACAGCTGCATCCTTGTCCAGCATGACAAATAATTTTGCACACTCCAACAGTGAATAACCTCCAAACATAGCTATGCCAGCTAGGGAATTCCAGTCCAACCTATTTTGAAGGCAGCATATTTGAGGAAAGCTACTTGGGAGGTTAGATTCACATAATAATATGCTAAAACTCAAAACAAACTAAATAGTGGCTTAATATGTCACTTTGGAATCTGGAGGGCTTGGTAATGGACCAGAAACTTTAGAGATCTGGGGGCTTATTGTTTATTGTCAGGTTCTGATTATTTAGCCCAACGTTAATAGAAACCCTGTCAAAGGCAACAGCAATCATTTTACATTATTTAAGTCAGCAGTGTGCAATCTAAGATGTGACAGAACTTGAAGACAAACATTCTCTGCTGGAACTTTCCTTTGGAAGACTTTCCCACCAAATACAGGATCTATACTCGTGATTTTAAATTTTTAAAAAACTTTAAAATAGGACTGATTTGAAATGGCTGGCAATTGATAGAGGAATGAGCAAAGTAATTAAATACTTAATGAATTATCTTGCTGAGTGAAGATATTTAGTGCTATTATGCTTGTAAATACAGTCTGATTGTTTTTTTTTGTTTGATTGTGTATTCATATAATATTAAATATATAATATATATTGCTGATTTTGCACTAAACCTGGTTAATGCTTGAGTTAAAACCTAGTTAATTAAATGCTTATTATATAGAAATATTCAACACTGGGGAGAAAGCCATTGCGTAATAACTGGAGAATTTTATGACAATTGTACATAATCATTATTTAAGATCATTAAGTAGTAATGGAAGTGATTTTTAGAGGGCATTAAAGCTAGCTAGAGAGCCAGTGTGATGAAGTGATTAAGCACCAGGCTCTGCTTCAGTTGGGTGACCTTGGGCCAATTACTATCTCTCAGCCCTAGGAAACAGGCAATGGCAAGCCACTTCCAAAATTTTGTCAAAAAAGCTGCATAAACCTGTCTTGGAAATCACCAGAAATCAACACTGACTCAAAGATACATACACAAGACTCATTAGGATTCTATAGACATTGAATAGTAATGATATTCAGAAGATCTGGTGAAGTTATTAAACTAAATATTATAAAAAGCAGTAAAACAAATTAATGTTTTTCTTGGAAAAGCTGTCTTCTCAATATTAAAAATATTAGAAAAGTCTTGCCATGCTATGCCCTCAGTTTGCTCTGAACTGAAGAAGCTTCTTGGATGAGAAGTGAAATGTTTTCAAAGAAAAACCCAAGAGAATCCAATTGCCTTTTGCAAAAGAGTCCCTTTAGGACATCTAATTGGAGAAGAAAGATGTCCATGCTACTTCCTAGTGATGTTGTGATATTTATAAAAGAATTTTGAAAGGTATTTTTTGTTCTCATTTAGAAGTTTAGAAATCCACAAAAATGAAGCTCAGATACTGTTTCTAAGAGATGTAGCAATATTGAGAGGCCAACGCATGTCAGCAGCAACATTATCTTAATGTTAAAAGAATTTGCTTGGCACTCATTTGATTCTTCGGAAGTGGGGTGGACTTCAAGTGGGGAGAATCCCACTAAAGACTAAGCCAAGTAACTGGTCCTCAAAGTACCACGGCCAAGGCTCAGAGAAGCTGCTGGCAGCGCCTTATAGAGTTGCCGTGGCAACGAGGAAAACGAACGCCGCTGTCTGGGAAACCGAGTTCCATGCAGTAAGAGGCAAATGGAGCGTCTATGAAAGCCTTAGAACCCTAGAGCCTGTTGCATTGTGGGAAGCGTAGTTTTTTTCCCTCTGTTTTTGTTTCCACAATTCATAGGCTGTTCGTCGGCAGAGTTCCCGCGCTTTCCTAGACGAGCCTTACTGAGGCATTATTACTGTACGTTCTAAGTGAGGAAAATAAACCACCATTCTGGTACCTCCTCCAAGAGGGGGGGGGAAAAACCGAGGAAGAAGAGCGGATGAAAATAATAACAGACAGACGGACTTGAGAACGGCAGCTTTCTTAAAGGACACAATGAAAGCCGAGGGATTGTGGGAAGGCGGCATCTTATGATGGCGCCTGGGACGCGTAGTTCCATCTTCCCTCCTGCCCTGCCCCGCCCCCCTCCCTCCCTCCCTCCCTCTGGTTGGAAGAAACCCGCGCTTTCCAAGCCTTGGCTCGCGGTGCCCGGTGGGAAAGAGAGTTCCGGCGTCGCCGCGGTGCTTTGTGGGGCGGGTAGTTCCGTTTCCTGTGGCGCTCTCGGGGAGGGCAGGCTGCTGTGGCGTCGGCGCCCGGAGAAGGAGCTGCAGCCGCCGCCTTCTTGGACTCGCAATCGGGAGGCCTTGTGGGATCTGTAGTCCCGCCGCCTCGGGCCCGCCGGGGGAAGGAGGAGGAGGCGGAGGAGGAGGCAGGCACACCGCGCAGACCATGCCCGGGTTCACGTGCTGCGTGCCAGGCTGCTACAACAACTCGCACCGGGACAAGGCGCTCCACTTCTACACCTTCCCGAAGGACGCCGAGCTGCGCCGCCTTTGGCTGAAGAACGTCTCCCGCGCCGGCGTCAGCGGCTGCTTCAGCACTTTCCAGCCCACCACGGGCCACCGCGTCTGCTCCGAGCACTTCCCCGGCGGGCGCAAGTCCTACCTGGTGCGCGTCCCCACCATCTTCCCCTTGAGGGGGGTCAACGAGCGCAAAGGGCCCCGTGGAGCCCGCGGGGCCCGCGGGGCCCGCGGGGCCAGGAGACCCCGGCACGCCCCCGCCGCCCAAGCCGCTGCCCAGGCGGCCGCTCAAGCTGCCGTCGCCGCTCAAGCCGCCGCCGCCGCGCAAGCCGCGATGCTGCTGACTTTGCAAGAGGGGGCGGCCGCCCAGCCTGGCCAGGGCCTCCTCAGGGCAGCAGCAGCAGCAGCAGCGGGAGGAGGAGGCTGTGGTAGTGGGGGCCCCGTCGGTCTCCCCGGGGAGGATGTCAAGCCTATGGACCTGACGGTGCAGGTGGAGCTCGGGGGTCCCGGGGCCCTCATGGGGGCCCCGGTCCACCTGGCGTTCCTAGCTGACAACGGGCCACTGGTGGACGGCCCTCCGGATCATTCCTACTCGCTGTCTTCGGGCACTACGTCGGAGGAGCTGCTGCGTAAGCTGAACGAGCAGCGGGACATCATCGCCCTGCTGGAAGTCAAGATGAAGGAGATGAAGGGCAGCATCCGGCGACTCCGCCTGGCTGAATCCCAGTTGCGAGAGGAGATCAGGGAGAAGGACCGCTTGCTCCATGCCGCCAGCATGGCTGGGGGGGCCCGCAAGCGCCACGGCCTCTGAGGCACCACAGCCTGCCGGGTCCTGAATATGCCTGGACATGGGGGTCTTGACGGGGAGTAGAGGAAGGGGGATGTTGCATCAAAAAGACTTGCAGGGTGGGGAAAGCGGTTGTCAAGACAAAGCTCCAGGCAGCTGCCCGAATGACATGTTAGGCAGCTCTGCCCTGCCATAGGGGAGTGACCAGTTTTGAGCCCCTGGTTCTCTGCTTCCGAAGCCCACTGGATTTAATTAATGGGACCTCAACGCGTGTCCTTAACATTTATCCCACCTAGAAACTCTTGCTGCGATACTTTTCAAAAGATGGCCTGGAATTCTGGTCACTGGCTTATACTCCTCGCATTAAACACTGGTCTGAGCATAGTGGCAAGTCGGTGTAGCTGCTGTGGTACCCTGGATGATGTTGTCTCGGTTGGAACGAATCCTTTTTCAGCATTGCCCTCATGAAGCTAGACTGTTAGCGTCTGCCACCTGCAGCCAGATCCCATGTACAAAGTTAATTTTGGGGAAAGAAACAGTTACTTTCTAGACAGGCATACCTGGGTTGTAATCGTTCATACTGGAGTAAGTGAAGATGGCCAGGGCGCACTGTGTCACAGCGCTGTACCAGGATTATTCTGCGGGAAATGTCATATTAAAAAATTGCAGCCATCAGTGCATTTATCTTTCCTTTTTATGAAAGGGAGTTGTAGGCATTTCTTCTCCCCCTGCCGCCCAGAACCTTTTGATGCAGTGTGTGCCATTTTTATTGTCAAAACGAATCCTTAATATTTAAACGAGGATTTCAGGAGGATATTTGTTATCTTCATATTGCCGTTGGGAGTTAGTTCTATTCCTCTTTCAGCTGACAAAGTTATTGCAGCTTTCCTGTCATTTCATGAATCCATCTCCTTATGGGCATTTAAACATTGCTTGTTTCAGTTTTCAACAAATATATTTTTCCTTTGGAAAACCTGTGAGGACAGTAGCCTTCCTTTAAATTTTTCTGGGGTGTAGTCTCCTTAGCATAAGAGCAATGAGGTTAACCTCCCAAAATTATGCATACTTTCTTTCTTCTGAATCCACCATATTTCCTCAAATCTAAAAAAAAAATTCCACGCACATACATTGAAAACTGAGTTTGAGAGGAAAGGGTGCAGAGTTCAAGTCCTAAGCAGTTTTTTCACCCTGACATTCTCCAGATGCATTGAAACTACAACTTTTATAATCTTTAATCATAACATCAGGTAGCTTACTAGTGGTTTGGTTCTAGTGTGATACAACTTTATTTGGGGAAGTCAGTGGTTACCTTATATTTCTGTAAAACTGTTGCCATTTGTCTTAAAAGATATGTGAGGAAGCAGAAGGACTTAACTTTTGCCAAGAAATGATGTTAATTTTTTTTGCATCCATCCACCTATGGTAGATATGTAGCACCTCTCTTTGGAATATATTTCAAATACGTACCATAATACATTGTTTTCTCAGTTCTTTAGGAGATACCAAACTTTTGGTTAAATTAAAAGGAAGGAAACAGTAAAATATAAGGTGAGGATAATTTTTTTCTAAGTTGTGACTTTTTTGCATCATCTTATTAATAAGCGCATTGACTTTTGCATTTCCAGGCTTAAATGTTTTTGTTGGAGCTGTTGTGACTTGATGACATTGATGAGAAACACAATGGCCAGCTGTCCAATTTTTTTTCAGCGTCAATATGAATAGGAACCACAGTGGTATATGTTGGTTATATATGTTGTACTCATCCACAATTAAAGTTAATTTTTAAAGCTTGAAAACATACTATGATGAAAGTATATGTTCAACGTGATTATTCTTTCCCCCTATTATATACTACGCCATAAGATTCACCCAGTTCTTTTGTTCTTCTGCAGTTGGTATAAATGACTGTGTAGGATGTGACAGTAGAAATTAGGATTTACATTCAATGGGTTGTACGAACTCTCAGCTGTAGTCATTGAGAACTCTTATCCAGTCCTTTTGAGTAGAAGTTCCAAGAACAATGTCCATTTTGTGCTATTATTTTGGATTTAACACCAAATCTAGCAGATTTCAGTGCTGCCCTATATTTCTGATACAGAATACCTTTGCTATTGATTGTTGCATTTAGGTCAGGTTTGGGCACACCCCTTTATGTTTTGCTCATATTAATCTTTTAGGATCTTGGGCAATACATTGGTTTTCTCTCTTTCTCTGTAAATAAATGCCTGTGCATTCTAGCTGGCTGAGAGTGTTTTGAAGGTGTGTGTTGTGACCAATGTGGTACTTTTCTACCATCATTATGCACTAAAACATGTTCAGTTGATTGGACTGCTGAACTGGTTATCCTATGTTGGACTGTTCTATTTTCCTGGTTATCCTGAGGTGCTAACAAATATGCTTAATTTGAATAAAATCTATTTTGTTTTGTTACGTTGTAGTGTACAGTTTCTCCACAGAGCCTAGAAAATGTTATCCCAGTTTCTTTTCCATGACAATCTCATGTATATATAATGAAGACAGTTTAACATATTTTAAAATTTTTAATTTGACTTTGCAATGGTAACGTTATTGTCCCTGTTTTTTACCCATAGTAAGTTGCCTGCCAGTTCAATATATAAAGTCTGCCTTCAGACAATACATTAAGGCACAAATCACATTTTAAAAAATGCAACTGCTAAATCAAAACGAAGGAAAACTGCCTTTTAAAACATGATGTAGTTTGTTTTGGCTAGATTTGTAAATACAGTTGTTGTGGTTAAAAGCAATTTAGTTTTTTCCCCCCTTTAATGTAAATTAAGAAAGCAATGCATTTCACCTGCAAATAGATATGTATTTGGATGACATATTAGGAAGAATTTTATTTTTATATTTAAAAAGTAGAGGGTCAACTCTTGTTTGATTCAGCAATCGAAGAGGCATAGGACCATGCATAAGAATGTATTATCTCTACTTTGTATGTACTACCTCTTCCCACATTCCTTCTTGAAACTGTAACCCCTGCAATTTGCAATGTTTCAACACCAGCCTTTTCCTATTATTTTTTACATCATCCAGCATGCTCATCTTGGTGATACATTAGAATTACAGTCACTAGAATTCTTTTGCCAGCATGGCAAACAGCATATAAAGAATTCTTGAGCACAACAGGCTAACTAAGGTTCAGCTTCTAACTGATGAAAAGTTCTGAAGAATACAAAAGTGTCTAATGTGATTTTCTGAAGCTTTGGTAGGATAGTTCAATAAAGATCCTGTGGATATTGTTCACATTCTATACTTACTCATTTAACAGACCCTGCTTTTTGTCAATTGTAATTTTTCAGGTTTGCGAAGCCTACTAATCACAGAGTTGTTAAAGAAGGTGATACTGGGTGACAAGACAATCTTTGGAACCAGATCAATTTTGTTCCATCCTTTTCCAGGGCAGAAATATTCACAGGTTTGATGGCCTTCTAAGAACTTTTGTTCAGAATACAGGGATACAATACAAACAGTCCTCAACTTACAGCAATTTGTTTAGTAACCATTCAAAGTTACAACGGCCCTGAAAAAAGGGACTTATGACCGTTTTTCACACAAACGTGATTCAAATTCAGATGCTTTGTAACTGGCTCATATTTATGATGGTTGCAATGTCCTGAGGTCATGTGATTCCCTTTTATGATGGGGAAACCAGATTCATTTCTTCACTGAGTTACTAAACTTAACAGAGGCAAGTAAGATTGTAAAATGGGGCAAAACTCACTTAACAAATGCCTCTCCCACACCCACAGAAATTTTGGGTTCAGTTGTGGTTGTAAGTAGAGGAGTACCTGTACATTGGAGTCAATTAAGCAAATAGCTTGCACATTGTGTTTGCAATCACAGGAAGCAAATACCCTTTCCCCAGATATTTTCTACTGCCTTTGACTTAGAATAATTTTGTCACTTTGAATGTACACTAATCGGTGTATATTAAAATGAATTTGCGTGGCCGACAGTTCTCAAAGGGACTCCACCTCTGCATAATGAACACGGCAAAATAAATAAATACAAAATTATGCATATACCCCTATTTATGACACGGGGAAACAGCACATTCGGATGTATACATGTACATGGCGAGAAAAACGAATCTTGCAAGTTTACCAGATGGATGGCATTCAGGGGTCTCCCTGGCAACTTTAAGACGTGTGGACTTCAACTCCCAGAATTCCTCAACCAGCAAAGCTCTTAAAAGTTGCCATGGTTGGAGACCTCTGGTAGATGGAACAAAGCTGTTGCAGAATCTGGTACAGCTTTGGTCCTTTCTAACGGGACATTCTAAGCCGGGACATTCTAACCCGGACCTATTCCGAGCCAAGGCTCGCCCCCTTCTTAATCAATTGGGCTCCCTCTCTCTAAACCAGGCCGTCCCCCCAACCATCACCACCCGCCCCTCCCATCCCTCCTTCGCCCTTTGGAACTCCCTCCCTAAGCTCCCCTTCGGGTCGGGCGCCCTCCTCGCGCAGTGCTTGCCGGGAGCTGTAGTGCCCGCCTTTCGTCGGCGGAAGGCTGAGCGGCGAAGAAACTCGCCTTCCCAGCAGTCCAAGCGAAGGGCTCATTCCGCGCGCCCGTCAGGCAGCCGAGAGGGGGCGTGGCCGGAAGAGGCGGTGCCCGGCGGGCGAAGCGGCGAGCGAGGGAGAGAGCAAGAGAGAGACAGTGAGGCTGCGCTCGGGGGGCTTCGGGCTGCGCTCGCCGCCGCCGCCATCGCCATCAGCCTGGTAAGTCAGCCCTCGGCTGAGGCGCGGGAAAGGAAGGCCCAGCGGCGGAGGAAGAGACCTGCTTTGCAGAGGCTGAGGCCGCGGGCCTTCGCTTGGGCGCTGCCCCCCTCAGGATAGGGAAGGGCCAAGGAAAGGGCGTGTGGGGGCTCCGCAGCCCTTCAGCCCCTCCCCGCCTCGGGAAAAGGAGCCAGGCAGCTTCTCCCTCAGCCGGGAGGGGAAGGGGACTGAAAACTCCTCCTCCTTACCCCGCCCTTCCCGCTTAAACCCTGGAGGGCCCACCCCTTCCCCGCGTGTTCGGAAACGCACGTGTGAACGGGCAAGTTGGCGCGCTCACCCTGGTCTCGGGTGGTCACGTGCTTTTGGGGGAGGGGGGGTTGCTTCCAGGCGCGCGATTTGAAAGTTCCTGGGCTTGGGTGGGGGAAAAAATGTCCCCCCTTTTTTCTTTTTTCTTCCTCTTTTATTTGGCTGCTTTGGAGAATAAGGGATGGAGCGATGGGACGAAGTGGAAAGCCGCACCCCTCCCAAGTCCTCGGCCCCGTCCCCTTAGAAAATTATTTTTGTACGTATGCATGTATGTGTGTGCATAGATAGGTAGGTAGGTAGGTAGGTGGATATGTGTATATGTATGTATGTGTATATGCATATGTGTGCGTGTGTGTATGTATATGTATATGTATATGTATATATATATATATATATATATATATGTATATATGTATATGTATGCCATTCAGCTTAGTTCATACATACATACATACATATATACACATTGCGTTTTGCAAAAGATTAACAGAGTCGGAAGGGACTTTCTAGGTCATCTAATCCAGCCCACCCTACCCAAGCAGTAGACCCTACCCACCTCAGGATAGGGAAGGGCCAAGTAGGAGATCACTGTATCTATGAATAAGAATGATGGTCTTTTTTAAAGGAAGGGCTGATGTGAGTTGGACAGGAGGTGCGTTTTGATCTTGGTGGATCAGCACTAAGGGATTCCTTCCCTCCTCCCCTTTTTAGACCTAGAACTGTATGTGGGTTTTCCCCTCGCTTTTTTTCTTCTCAAGTTTGACTTTTAGACTAACTTCATTGTGCTTTGAATGCATACTAATTGGCATGTGTTTAAATGAACTTCCTACAGTTCTGCCATCTGTACACTACCTAAACATAGCTAAAAAATTATGCATATACCCACCTATATTACCTCACAGAGAATGGGTGTATTATCTGTGTGTTTTTCAAACTTGGCGATTTTTAAGGTGTCTTTACTTCCAACTCCTGGAATTGTCCAAACAGCATGGGAAATTCTGGGAGTTGAAGTCCACATCTTTTAAAAGTTGCCAAGTTTGAGAAACTTTGTATATCAGGCTACATTTTATGGATAGTTTTTTAAGGTTTGGTTTCTGGCAAAGATAAATTACAAATGCTGAGTCTGTTCATAAAAAAAGTTTCCAATGAGAAATAATGGGATGTTTGAGTATCTATAAAAGGGTTTCAACTTACCAGTGACTGAACAGGGAGAGAGAGTAGAGTTTTGCTGTGATGCCCAAAAAATTGCATCAAAGTTATAAAATTTAGCTACTGTACTAAACTTCATGGAAATATGTTGGCATAAATGAATTAGGACGTGAAATACTGTAAATCATTTCATGGGCAACTTAGAATCATCCATTTTTCGTGAATCCTAAGCTTTGAGAAAAAGTGCCAAAGAAATTCAAGCAGGGAGGGATGCAGTGCAGCTTCCTAATGTGTAGATTATAGAACATAAAAAAACCTAAGTAACTATTAATAGTAGATGATCAGAAGTGTCACACGCCAAACAGTTCGGCGGTTAATATAAGTAGTTCTCAACTTATGACCACAATGAAAAAATTGATGTTGTGAAGTGAGAAATTTTGTTTAGTGAGTTTTTTCCCATTTTATGATTTTTCTTGTCGCAGTTGTTAAGTTGTTAAGTGCAGTTAAATTAGTAACATTGTTAAGTGAATGTGGCTTCTCCATTGACTTTGCTTGTCAGAAATTTGCAAAAGGGGATCACAAGATCCCTGGACACCGTAACTGTCATAAATGTGAGTCAGTTGTCAGGCATCTGAATGTAAATCATGTGATATGAGGATGCTGCAATGATCATAAATGTGAAAAATGGTCATGTTACTTTTTTTCAGTGCTGTAATTTTGAACAGTCACTAAGCGAACTATTGTAAGTTGAGAACTACCTGTAGAGATCTGGTGCCTTTTTTTTAAACAAGGTTTTTATTTTTTACAACAAACATATGAACAAAACATAAAAACATAAAACTATCTTTCAATTATATACATACAGTGTGTCAGTTGGTTACAATCTTTTGTGCTATGCTCTTTTTACCATTACTCACAAGTTATATAAATTCTCACCTTATCGATCTAGCTTGTGCTTATATAATATCAATTATTAAACATTCATTTGACTATTTTCCATCATTTTATACGAAATATTCTAATTTTCATTATGATTTAATCTTATACATCCATCCAATGGTTATATATTTTATATTGTATTCTATATCAATCTATTAACTTTTATTGTAAGGCTTACTAGTCTATTTACCATGTCTTTTTATCTAACCATTGATAAAATAAATCCCATATCATATAAAATTGTTTATCGTCTTGTTTTCTAATTTCAAATGTCAATTTACTCATTTCGGCACAGTCCATGATTTTCTTTATAATTTCCTCCTGCATGGGTATTTTTTCATTTTTCCAGTTCTTAGCAAATACAATTCTAGCCACTGTTAAAACGTTTAGCAATCTGATACCTTTTGAATGAATTAGTTATAACTCTTTAAGCTCCCTCTATAAGTATAGCTATTTGGATGAAGATTTCAACAGTTGTCACAATAGCACCAGGTTAACAAAGTCTGAACAAAAACTATGCTGGTCTACTTTTACAAAAAAAATACAAAGTAAAATAAGGCTCCTAGATGTGCATAGCAAAAAAGCCAGATAGCAAAATTTGACAATTCTAAGTAGGGCTGCTATATGTACATTGGAAGAATCTATATACAGGTAGTCCTTGACTTATGACCACAATTGAGCCTAACACTTCTGTTATTAAGTGAAACATTTGTTAAGTGAGTTTTGCCCCATTTTATAACTTTCCTTGCCACAGATAAGTGAATCACTGCAGTTGTTAACATGGTTCTTAAGCGAATCTGGCTTCTTCATTGACTTTGCTCATTTGAAGGTCGCAAAACGAGATCGCGTGACCCTGGGACACTGCAACTGTCATAAATATGAGGCAGTTGCCAAGCGTCCGAATTTTGATCATGCTGCAACTGTTGTATGAACAACAAGTCCCTTTGTTCAGTGCCATTGTAACTTCAAACAGTCACTAAATGAACTGTTGTAAAACAAAGATTGCCTGTAGTTTTAAATGCTGGGGACCAGACGAGAGGCTGGTGTATACTGGAAGGCCTGGCTGTTTACACTGCGTTTTCTTTTATTAAAAAAATGGAATTGTAAAATCTCTGAATTTGTTCTTTATTCTGATGGACTTGCCTACAATCATTTTTATAATTAAAAATTTTCATGACTGCCCATCTCACAAAAAAGTGACTCTGGGCAGTGAACATACATACAACTCTTCCCTCCTCCTATTTTTCCTCCCAACAACAACCTTCTGAGGTGGGTTGGGCTGAGAGTGAGGAACTGACCCACAATCACCCAGCCAGTTTACGTGCTTATGGAATAATTTATAGGCACGGAGCTCACATCACTTCCTGACAAGATTCCATAAGGGTAGGAAAATTCCATAAAGATGGGCTCTATGGCAGATGAAGCTTGCCTTCTAAAATCTGCCACGTGTAGTTTCCCACCAGATGGGACTCGCAGCATGCCTTTTCTGATGGGATGGCCAGATGTAATTGAGGAGGGATGGCCTCTCAGATAATCCAGGACCATGCCACAAAGGTCGTTAAAGATCAAACCAGCACCTTGGAGTGAACCTGGGAGCATACGGGCAACCATGCAGTTTGTGGAATAGAGGTGTGCTGTGTGCCAGTCTAGGAGCACACATAACTGTCCACGCTGCTGCGTTTTGCACCATCCGAAGTTTCTAGATAGTCTTCAAGGGCAGCCCAGTGTAGAACGCATTACAGTAGCCCAGTCACCCCAAAGATGTAGCAGCAGCAGCAGCAATACTCGTGTCATATAATACTATCCTCTTCTTTAAAAAATTAGAACATAGTTATGCGGTTTCCAAAATTGCTCCTGTATTCCTTTGGACATGTTCAACTGTACCTTTTAGAATATATTCATATATTTTGCAAATTCCATTCTGTTAAAAAAAAATTAAAAAAACCATAGCTTTTTAAAATTTGGTACCCATCAGTAAGAGAGAGGAAACTTTGTTTTGCTTGTTTATTTTAAGCTGATGGACTCTAATAGAGTTTGAATCAAATGCTGTTTTCAGAAATGCTGACTCAAGCTCAAACTGCTTAGTGTTCAGCGAGTAGAATTCCATGTTTATGTACAAGCTGCTTCTGTTTGTTGCATAAGGAATGCAGTAAACCACTGTCTCTTTCTCCCCCAAGATTTTACCACAAATAATATTTTGCTTCTGATTCCAGCTGATAGATTTCAGGTAGAGAATAGACTGCACAAGCTCCTTTTGTGAGCTTTTCCTTTAAAGACTGTCAGATCCCTCTCTACATAATAAAGAGGCGCTCTATTGTAGGAAGCCTCTTGGTTGAGAATTAAGAGTATTTGGGCTACTACTGTATAAGATTCAAGGAATGTTATTGCTACAGTAATAGGACTTGCATTAGAGCAAGGGAAAATTCTTAAAGCTATCTTAATACTTGTTGTTAGAGGCTGGCAAATTGTCATTGAAAAACTAAAATTAAAGAACTTTAGCAATTAGATATATTTAATATTTACAGGTAGTCCTCAACAGTTCATTTAGTGACCATTCCAAGTTACAATGGCACCTAAAAAAGTAACTTAAGAACATTTTTCATACTTAACAACCATTGCAGTATCCTCATGGTCATGTGATTTATATTCAGATACTTGACAACTGAGTCGTGTTTATGACTTGCAGTATCCTGGAGTCACACGATCCCATTTTGTGACCTTCTGACAAGCAAAGTCAATGAGGAAAACAGATTCACTTAACAACCATGTTACTAATTTAAGAACTGCATGATTCACTTAACAAATGTGGCAAGAAAAGTCATAAAATGGGGCAAAATTCACTTAACAAATTTCTCACAACATATATTTTGGGCTCAATGGTGGTCATAAGTTGAAAACTACTTGTATTTGGACTTAGTATTTCTTGATCAGAAAGGCTTCAAGCAAACAATAAAAAAGTTAGACTCAAAATCAGTTAAAAAGTAATTTAAATCTATGTTATCAAGTAAGTGGATTACCAAAAGTCAGCTAAAATGTCTTTAAAGTATTTGGCACTCCAGGACAAAAGAAAATTGATGGATGTGTGTGTATATATATATATGTGTGTGTGTGTGTGTGTGTGTGTGTACACACACACACACACACACACACATTGATTAGAATTTTTAGATTTATTAGAAGGCCATTCCAGCAGAAAGCATAATCACTCTGAAGATATCTGCAATTTACATCTTTTATCATAGGCTTTCTTTTGTCAAAAAATGTAGAGGGATTGACATAGACTTTCACTTTTCATAAGGTAGAACCTTTTTTTCCATTTACATGCTTTTCCGTATCCTCGAAAAGTTTGGTCCGCCTTGCAGATGGTTTTTTCTTTCCTTTCACTGATGAATTTTCTAAACACGGGTAATACTGCATTTCTTTAGAAACATCAGCGTCCAAGTAGGAGACTCTCACCGATATTTTATGTTGGCTGCCCAGCATTTTAAAGAACAGTCAGCTATCCAGAACCTGTCAACCATTCTCGAAGATCTGACCACGTTTCCATGGTCGCATTAATCCCAGATTAAAATGAATGTGCACATCAAGCTGTGTGTACTGTTGCAAAATGCTGAACAGATTAAGCCATCTTTTCTGAGCATTCATCAATTCTTTTACCTTGTTCTTTTCTACTTCAAACATGTCACCATTAGAACTATCTAAATACTCCCTGAGTAGAATAATTGTGAACAATAATTGACCACTTAATCTTTTTTTTTTTTTTTAAGGATAGGTGTAGCCTTTTCAGGAAACACGAGGCAGCTGTCCCTGTGTACTAATCACAGGAACTTTTTGAGGATTGTCTTAGGGGAATTCTTTTCCATTTCAATCTTTAATAGGTTTACAAGTAATCCTCGACTTAATGACCATAATTTGTTCAGTGGCTGTTTAAAGGTACTGGAAAAAATGAACTTATGGCCGGTCCCCAAAGTTGTAGCCAATGCAGCCTCCATTATCATGTGATCAAAATTCAGGTCCCTACACTTCTGACTTCAGGAGCACGTCCCAGTTGTTGACGTAATTTGAGGACTATTTCAACTTTAGTGCTCAGTTCATCACTTTATTGGGTAGCTTTGCTGTGGCTCACGAGGAGGTAGGGTTTACTATTTTTGAAAAAAATTTTTAGGTGGACCTGGTTTTTGTAATGGACACTAACTACAGATAGTCCTCACTTATGACCACAATTGAGCCCCAAATTTATGTTGCTAAGTGAGAATTTTTGTTGTTGCCCCATTTTATGACATTTCTTGCCACCTTTGTTAAGTGAATCACTATGGTTGTTAAATTAGTAACATGGTCGTTAAAGTGAATCTGGCTTCCCCGTTGGTTTTGCGTGTCAGAAGTTGAGGGCAAAAGGGGTTCGCGTGACCCCTGGACAGTGCAGCCATCATAAATGTGAGTCAGTTGTCAAGCATCCGAGTGTAAATCATGTGACCCTAGGCATGCTGCAACAGTCATAAGTGTGAAAAATGGTCATAAGTCCCCTTTTTCAGTGTCCTTGTAACTTTGAACGGTTACTAAATGAACTGTTAAGTCAGGGCTGCTGTTTATTAAATACACTTGCTTTAAAAGTAATTGACCCATCAATTCGATGGAAGCATTGTCATCCAATTGAAGGCCATTCCATATTTCGTTTATGCTCACTGCAAACAGTTTGGTGTAGTGGTTAAGGGGTGAAACCTGGCAGCTTCATTATACAGTCACATTCCTTCCAGCTGTTCAATTTTTTTTTTCTGGATAGTGCCACTAGAGCTGTAAACAGTATTCCACATTTTGTCACATTATAGATCAGAGTGGCAGCTAACCTTTTTGGGCGCCTGTGCCAAAAATTGTGTTCGCGCTCGCACACTCGTGCTCACGTGCCAGCACCCAGAAGGCAATGCCCCCCCCCCCATGTCCCCTACACATGCGCACACAATCCCCCAACCCAGCCCCTTCCCTGCCCTACACCCCACAGCTGATTTTTGGCCTCCCAAAGGCTTGAGGAAGGCTCCTGCAGGCTTTGTAGGCTGAAATCTAGCCCCATTTAATCACTTCCTGTTTTTCCGAAAATACCAGAAGTGACGAAACGGGGCTAGTTTTTGGCCTGCAGCTTGAAAGCTTGCAGAAGCCTTCCTCAAGCCTTTGAGAGGCCAAAAAAGGCCTCAACTGGTCGAAAATCAGCTGTGAGGCTTGCATATGTGCAGTGAGGTAAGTTTGCCTATAGCTCGCGTGCCAGCACAAATGGCTCTGCGTGGCACCTGTGGCACACATGCCATAGATTCGCCATCACGGTTATAGATCGATGTTAATAATAACATTTGCTTCTCTTCGTTATGTTCTCCAACATGAAATTTGTCTGCTTTTACAACAGCTGTACTCTAGGTCCATGGTTTCGCCAACCTATCCACAATAAAGATGTCAAATACCCTGTGTTTTTCTTCTACTTCCAGTTGCTGGCTGCACTGAGAATTCAGAATGGGAGACAAACCTATTTGGGAACAGATTGGTTCCAGCTTTGTACAGCATTACTATCAGTTATTTGATACAGACCGGACTCAGTTAGGATCAATATATGTAAGTAACTCTGAAACAGATGCTTTTATTGTGGGCTGTTTTATCATTTATCTGCACCTTCCTTTGGGGTCAATAACGGTGGCACTTTTCTAATGTTGTTTAGCAGTACCTTACGGTTAATTTAATCTCAAGCCGCTACGATTATTGCATTCAATATTTGTCACTAATATATTGCTTATGTTTAATATATAAAGATGGTTTTGACTCTGTGAGGAGTTCTGGGAAATTACTAATTTATTTTTTTATGTATAGCATGTGACTATTTCTAGTGTACAAAATAAAATGTTTCTAAGCAGATTATTGTTTTATTGTTTCAGATAGATGCCTCATGCCTTACATGGGAAGGACTACAATTTCAGGGCAAAGCAGCTATTGTTGAAAAACTCTCCGTAAGTTTCTGTTACGTTGTGGTTCTGGTGCTCAGCCTAAGATAACCCCCGCTTCCCCAAATTCTAGAAATTGCCTCACTTGTACAGTGAAATAAATGTCACTTTGCAAGTCAGCTTCCATATTTCTTTGGGTGGGGAGTTGCATGCTGGCCATGAGTTGCCTGCTCTTGGCTTAATTCATCTTTATCTCTGGGTAGAGTAAACTTAATGTTCTCCATTGAGTCGACGGGAGAATCCAGGCCAGGTAGTCTCTAGCCTCGTTGCTCTACAGACTGAGTTGAATTCTGAGGACGGACACACACACACACACACACACACACACACACACACACACGGTAACGGTCTCCAGTTCTTCACTTTGGATAGAAGGTAAAAGAATACCATTTACCCCATGAACCTCCGCCTCTCAGGTATGGGCACAGGTGATCTTCAACTTACGACCACTAATGAGCCCAAAATTGCTAAACGAGACAGGATTTTGTCCCATTTTATGACTTTTCTTGCCAAAGTTGTTAAGTGAATCACTTCAGTTGTTACAGTAGTAACAAGGTTGTAAAGTGAATCTGACTTCCCCATTAAATTTGCTTGTCAGAAGGTCAAAAAAGATGACCAGTGACCCCAATGTCAGGATTCCAAGTAATAGATCCATTGCAAGCAAAAACTCCGAGGCAGGTGGATTCCTCAAAGAGTAGCTTTGTTAGAAATATCTTATTGGTACATATCTGGTGAAAACCAACTCCCAGGGTTCCCTTGGTTTTCCCCTAATTAAAAGTAAAACTAATTGAAGTAAAAGTTTTTTCCTCAACCCCAAACAATCAGCCACATGGCCCAATCAAGGCCGCATCCGCTGGTCTGGTAACCTCACTCCTCTTTCCTCTGGCCAGGTGTGAGAACTTCCTTGGTTCCCAGGAGAAAATGTTTTATTTTGACTACACAGTCCCAGTTATCTCTAATCCCTCCTCCCTATCCCTCTCTGCATAGTGGCAGCACCGAAGCTCCAAGATGGCCTTAGCCAGATCAGCTTCAGGTTGACACCCAGGACCCTTGTAACTATCATAAATACGAATCAGTCAGCAAGACTCTGAAGTTTGTCCATGTAACCACAGGGATGCTGCAACAATTATAAGCGTGAAAAATAGTCATAAATCACGTTTTTCCAGTGCCGTTGTAACTTTGAATGGCCGCCAAATGAACTGTTGTAAGTCAGGGATGACCCTGTAGTTCCCACATTATGGCACTAATTGGGACTGGTATTTTCATTGCTAAATGACACCAGTTGCAAACTGCAACATTGCCCGACCATGATGCTAAGCAATAGAAATCCCAGCACTTCTGGTTTGACACTGTTAAGGGAATCATTTATTGAGAGCATCACATGGTCACCTGTGGCCAGCTTTCCCATTGTCGTTGCTCGTAGGAAACCAGCGAAGGAGGTTGGTTGCCTGTGGCGATCCTATGACTGTGGGATTGCTGCAACCAACATTCGTATCTGCAACTCCTTCAGCGCCATCACAAGTTTGAACAGTCACTGAATGAGTGGTTGTTAAAACAAGGACAACCTTGTAAATCCCTTCTCCCTTCTCTTTCAGAGCCTTCCTTTTCAGAAAATACAGCACAGCATCACATCCCAAGACCATCAGCCTACTCCAGACAGCTGTATACTCAGTATGGTAGTTGGACAACTTAAAGTAAGTTTTCAGGCCTGGGTTGCAGGGAAGAATTATTTAGAACAGCATTTCCTTTATGTGTGCTTCCCAGATGGGCGAATTTTAATTTCAAGTTCTCCAGATAGTATTGTGAGAGTCCTGATGGGAAATGTTGATTTAGAGCAGTGTTTCTCAACCATGGCAACTTGTAAGACGTGTGGACTTCAACTCCCAGAATTCTGGAAATTGAAGTCCACACGTTTTAAAGTTGCCAAGATTAAGAAACACTGAGTTAGAGCAGTAGTCAAGAATCTGTTCGTAGCCTACTTAAGTCACCTACTTGATAGCTCAGTTTGATCATGAGAACTTGGACAGCTATAGCCTAAGCTAGCCTTGATGTCTCAAGACAACATGATAGGTAAGCCAGTCCACTTTTGACTAGGTCAGCAAAGCCAAACACATAAATTTCAAATATCAAATGACCAGGGTTCTTCATTGCAGTTATTTCCCTTCCTTTATGCTACGTATGTTACATACAATGAGGGCACAGTTAGAACAGGTTGCAAAGTCTGCTTTTGGTGGTAGGAAGGAACCAAAGTAATAATCTTTTTATTACAACCAATTGGAAAGCAGAGCCAGAACTATTTGCAAACTATTCTGACAGTCTTTGATCAAAGAACCTAAATGGGAGTCTCTTAATGAAGTCATGCCCCCCCCCCAAATCCTGGTATCCTATCATGATATATCAGGCAGAATTGAGAGGCTTCCCAAGAATCTAAGGCTGTTGAATAAGCTAAAATGGGGCACAGCATATTACACTAGAAATAAGCCTAATGCAACATGGAAGTAAGGAGGGCATATACTGAATCCAGAAAACCGTATAATGGAATTGCCAAAATCTGCAAGGAACTACACTTCACTTGGTATGATAATGTAGCAGCCTACGTACTACCTGGGCAGCTGTGATATGGCCATGTTAAACCAGTGCTATGGCCGCAGAATTGGCTCCCAGTTTGCTCTCGAGTGCTGTCTTTGAAACCTTATAAGTAGTCTTTGCTTAGTGACCAGTAGGGATCACTAAACAGGGCAATTGTTGAGCAGAAAATCACATGATTGCAACGGACTTACAAAGTCACTTCCCGTTTGGTCATTTTTTTTACTCATTTCCAAGACTGAACTGAATACAATAACACAATTCATCTGTTCTTAATAATAAATAATTAACATGAGAGTGTAGCTTGTAAGTAGCTCTAAATATGACGAGTCATACTGAGCTCTGTTGTGCCTAGTGTTGTTTCTCCCGGCTCCCCAATGCCTTTTTTTTTTTTTTTTTGTAGCACTGCTGCTTAGTACCCAGTAAGAATACAACACCCTGTAGATGTTAGTAACCCCATTTTGGTATATTCTATGCAAGTGCCACAAATATATCCCTGTCAGAATTTTGTCAAGATACCGGCATTTGATATTTTCAGATCATGATGTTTTTCTCCTGTCCTGCTCAGGCAGATGATGACCAAATTCTAGGTTTCCATCAGACCTTTTTGTTGAAAAACTTACAAGGTGCCTGGGTGTGCACCAATGACGTCTTCAGGCTAGCACTCCACAATGTTTAGCCTTCTGGCTACCTCATGCTCTGATCTTCGCTGTCCCCTTTCTGAGTAAGAAGCATTCTGCTTGTTCCTCTGCCCCACCTGATCTTGCAACAGCATGAACATTGCTTGTGTGTTACCCGAAGAGGATTGCAGTATGACAGTGTGGATTGCTTCAGGTTGATGGCTCTGGAAATGAGCAGTGGTGAAATTTTCTTTGCAGAAGCAGCTGCCAAATAGTTAATGTAGTGTTTATATATCAATCGGTTGCTTGTTTAACACCTTTAGGATACAAGCGCTGCTTAGAACTCTGGAACGTTGGAGTGGCATACAATGAATGCTTGCCTTGTTATGCCTGAAAACTGTCTGCATTCATGCCTATAGGTACAACTGTGCAACTTGTCTTTTTCACCAGGGTCCCAGGGTGGAGGGCAGCTTACAGTTTAATCTATTGTGAGCATGCCATTCATAAATACACATTCATCTCAACTGCAAGAAGTTTCCAGTTGGTATATTACCACAGTGATGGATAAGGAAGGGGGAATGTAAAAACAAATAAAGAGTGGGCAAATGCAATTGTATTGACTGTTAAGGAGAATTAAAGGGTTAGACAAAACGTGACACAGAAAAGGTGGGTTTAAAGAATGGATTTGGTCTGGTATTTTCAAAGTGGAACAGTAGGAAAGATCTGGGATTGGATAGAAGGGAATATGGGATTGAACTTTGGAGTCCTGATGCTCTCAGCTTGGTTGTTTTCTTGTGGACATTTCATTACTGTTGTGGCCTGTCGGCTACAGGCCCCTCTAGCAGCTGAATCAGATGAAGAAGAGGCTTGGGAGCCAAAGCAACCTGAGAGCTCCAAGGGGGAAGAAGGAATGGAACTGGCAGAGAGAGACAGAGATGGAGCCTGGGCTATTGGTCAGCCCTCAGGAGCCTCAACAGCCACTAGGTCTGGAGGTGGCTGATGAGGAAGAGGAGGAACAGCTGGGTCCAGTGCCTGACGCGCGGATGCGCAGAAGGCAGAGGACAGGAGAGCAGTGGAAATCTGTGAGCTGATCCTTGGGATGAAAGAGCCACTGCTGCTAGTGAAACCCTACCCTAGCCCTGGGGATAAAAGGCAGGGGGGTGGAGATGAATAGATGTGGCTGGTACTCCTAATAAAGGAATCATTGATTTAAACACAGAGGGTTTGTTGTGTTTGGGGAGCTGGGTCAGAACAATGACTCAACTAGCCTCAGCAGTGCTAGGTGATGTTATCTAGTTGGGTAATGAGATGTCTGCAAGAAAACAACTAAGCTCAGGAAGCAAAAGGACCCCATGCTTCTTGGGATGTACGGCATGGCCAGGTACTGCTCTGCACTCTTCCACTTTGGGTGCTGAGAAAAAGAAAGAGCAAATTTTTGGTGGCAGAAGAACTAACTTTTAGGAAAAACTCTTATATCTCTTATAACGATGGTTCTATCTTGACTTTCCTTCAACTGGTACTATCCCAATACATTGGACAACTGTTCCCAGCCAACATGATGTGTTAGCTGGGAACTCTGAAATATCAAGATGCCTCTGTAAAGCTGACCTCTAAGTGGGGTTTCGCACAGGGGAATGTAGCATGACTAGGCACACAATTGTAAGGATTGTCTGGGGCTTTTTTTGGGGGGGGGGGGAGTTGGAAAGGTTTCTGAAACCAGCACAAAAGTTCTGGTTCCAGAATGCATTTTAGTTTGGTTTACCCTGACTGCCAATTGCAGACAACATGCTATCCATAGCCAGGGTTCCTTCTTACCTTTACCAAATATTTAACATGCAGAACTAGTTGATGTGTTGTGTTAAGCTACAATTTCTTTAACCATAATTAAGTGACTAGGTCACAGTTGGGGGAGTTCAAATTCTTCTAAATGACAAATATGTTTATATCAATGGTGGCGAACCTTTTGCACCAGAAACCAGAAGAGCAACTCCCTGGCATGTGAGTGCTGGAAACTGGAATCTTAGCTTCCCAGTGCATGCATGCGCGCCATCCATCTGGTCTTCCAGTTCGTGTACATACGTGCACAAAGACTAGCTGGTCAGCGCACACGTGTACTCTTCCGGTTTCTGGCGCTCCCACAAGCGCGAAGACCAGCTGGCATGCCAGAAGAGCAACAGGCAACAGTTGGCGTTCCCGGAGAGATGGCTGTGCGTGCCACTTCCGGCACGTGTGACATAGGTTCTCAATCATGGGTTTATATGCACTGACTGGTTTTACAAAGCATACAAGCATAAGAGTTCCGTACAATGTACAAATACAGCCTTGTCTTGCAATCTCATGTTCCTCAACTTATTAATAATAGCTACAGTGCAACCTTGTTTTAACAGACTAATTGGGGAAATGTCCATCGTACAAAATGTCTATGATATTAGAGAGTAAATAATTGCACGGCATTTGTCATTTGTGTGATGACATCATTATACAAATAGTCTAGATCAGTGTTTCTCAACCTTGAGAAAATTTTAAGATGTGTACTTCAACTCCCAGAATTCCCCGGCCAATATGCTGCTGGTTAGGGAATTCTGTACATTAAAGAGGTTGAAAAACACTGGCCTAGATTGAAAATTGATCCATTTCATGTGAAATCCATTGTTATCAAGTTCCAGGTAAATCAAGGGTTTGCTTGCTTGGTTGTACTGTAAAACCAAAAGTATTACACTTGATAGAGTATATGCAGTTTATTTTCGTGATGATTATATGAGAAGACACTATTCCACCTTAGGTAGTCATAAAAACATCACTGAAGGATCAGGAAGAAGTCTTTCATATTTTATAACTAGAAGTGAAACTTTAGTTCATTATCCAGATTTAAACTTACAGGTTAATGACTGCAATTGGAACTAGATTTCTCAACCAGAACTGATTTGACAACACTTTTGGCAGCAGTCATTAAGTAAATCATCACAGTCTCTAAGTGAACGCCATTGTTCCAAATTCCTGGCTGAGAATTTTGGAAACGTATCATCTGAAAAACACTACATTGGAGAAAGTTGAGTAATTATTGCCGCAGTCAGGAACTGCGCTTAGGTTTCCGGCAGTATTTAATTATTCATGACATTCAGCAGCATCATGACTAAAAATGCATGTTGTGTTCTTGCACAGAGACAAAATGACAAATTTTAGCTTCTGTCAAAAAAAGAAATTGCGAGTAAGGCAAGAAGTATATGCATGACAACATTGGTCTCCAGTTACAGGAATTTGGTGCATTGCTCAAAAGCCTCTTAATTCTTATTTTTCATTTGTCTCTGCAGGCTGATGAAGATCCTGTTATCGGATTCCACCAGACATTTCTATTAAAGAACATCAGTGATGCTTGGGTTTGCACCAATGACATGTTCAGGCTAGCATTGCACAACTATGGTTGAAATGACATCCCTGAGGCGCCTGCCTTTTTTTTTCTCCTCCTCTCCTTCTTACCAATATTAATCACACCCATGGATCATTCCAAATATCATACACAAACCTGCACACCATGGCAAGCAAGCAAGACTTGTGACATACCCTTCCGAAGAGTTTTATGTTGTGTCACTAGAAGAGTTCCTTGTGCATGATGTTTGGAAGTTAGAATTAGCTGCATTTGACAAGGAAGGGTATGTTTTACCAGCATGCCTTGGGAAGAATCCATAATACAAAAAGGTTCTGTTTCTGTACTGACAAGTTTCTCTAATAACCCAAAGAAACAAAAGGATATGAAAGAATAGCCAGCCTGAAGCCAACTCAGATAATTGATTTCTTTTTTTTTTTTTTCCTTTTTTTGGTTGTTCACATATTTCAGTGCTACATTATACAATAAAACCATGTGATTTTCTTAACAGTTCAAATTGTTGGATCTTCAGTCTGTAAGTGGAAAGTCTTGTATTTCCAACTCCTGTGTTCGAATTCTTAGCTTTGGGAATATGTGGCTGGACATTTTTAAGTTTTAAAATTTCCACATATGCTTTGTGCTCCTTTTTGTTTTTGTTTGGAAGCTTATGTGGATGTCTCGCTGAATAATAGCTTCCAATCTGAAATGGGAAATCTTACCTCTCCCTGAAAATCAGAATGTGAATTTCTATTAACTACATGTGCAGCAAGTTTATTATACTGAACCTCAAGTCAATTCCCCCCTCCCCCCATTCTATTATGCAGATATACATAAAAGACTGTGCAGACCCAACAAATGCGCATGTGCTTATTTTCAGGCTAATTTCTCCACGTTATCCTTTCTTGGCCGGCATCTCAATATCGTTCTGCTTTTGATATTCAAAAGCTGAGTCATTATTGTATTTAGCATCTTCAGGGCACCAGTTTCAAATGAGAGATTAATTTTGGTCCAGATCTGTAGAATACTAGATCCCTTTCCATATTGTCTGTGGCTTATTTTGATACCCCAAGTGTCTTCTGCATCCTGGTTGCAATAAACCACAGCCAGGTGGCACCAGTAGCACCATTTTAATGGTTAAATTGGGTCAGTATTTGAAAACATTTTGAAGTAAAGCTGATAAATTTGCTGCAAAGCTGATAAAGTTTCAGAAAAGTAATGTATCTTCAAAGTGGCCAGATTATTCATCTGGGTGTTTAATGTGAGCTGGGCAATCTTGAATTCATAGGCCTTACACCATTCCAAGGCTATTTTTCTATTTTTGAAACTTAAGTTTAAAGCTGGGTTGGCAATCAGGTTAACGCAGTCTGGTTCCACATGCTCATGAACAGCAAAAAAAAAAATTATGCAGTTCTTAATTATTGATCTTCTATTTTGAAAGAACTGAGCTCAAATTCATTAATTTAGGCCTGTGCCTGTTAAGAAATTAAAGTTGTACACACTGACTGAATAGGGTTTTGTTTTTTTAAAGAGGAATGCATTTTGAAGTTTGTCACAATTTAAAGGTTCTGAATCTCCAGAGTCTCCTAAGTGTATGTATGCCATCAGTGTAGCTGCTTCATTGTGTGGTGCGATGGCCTAGAAGTGGAGTTCTCGCCTCACAATCAGGAGGCTGTGAATTCAATGAGAATATATATCTGCTGAACAAAACTCCACATTGGCGATAGGAAGGGCATCCGGCCATTAAACTGCTAGCTCCATTAGTTGCCCAGACTCCATCCTGCAAGGAATTATGGGGTTGTTAAAAGATGGTGAGAAGTGTAACTTTCATTGCAAGGATCACAATTGAAATTAATCAGTCTGGGGCAATGGATCTTAAAAGTTAGTTTCTTAGTACCTATGTATAGGTTTAGTTGAAAACTTGTCATTGGAATTTGTTTTCAACACAAAGCTGTTGTTGGGAAGCTTTTTATGAAGAAAAGTAGATGTTTGCGGCTGATTTTTGTAGCTCAGCATCACCTTATTCAACATGGCTGAATGTTTAGAAGGATTTTGTGGTATGTTATAGTTAAATAGGTATATGCCTTAATGAAGCAGTATGTAATAGCCATACATAAAATGCCTTAGAAAAATTCCTTGAATGTGTATTCATAGGAACACATTTTGCCTAAAGAGGCTTTATTATTTTAAAGCAAATGAATGCCTTTTGTCATCCGTAAGGAGGAAATGACTATTTCCACACACTACTTCAGCTTCTAGTATTAGCAGATGGCATTCGATTAGAAACTCTCCCTTCCCTAAGTGAAGCTATGATTTTACTAGTTGGAGGCAAGAACTGGCTGCGTTCTTCCCTGGTTCAAGCTGTAGGAAGGAAAGTTCATCTGAACTATTTTTGAATTAAAATTGCATGCTGGGGGAGCAAAACATATCCCAAAGACGTTAGTTACTGCAAGAAAGGATAAAAAAATATTTGGTCTGGGAATATGGAAGACATGTAAATAGAATAAGGCTATTGAACTGTCGATTAAATAAACTTATTTCTATAAAAACAAAAGGGATATTCTGTTGGGATCTGTGTAGATCAGATCTGTGTAGATGTGACTCACCACGCTCACAACCCATCTGTATTTTATGGCTCGGAGGGATTTTTTATAATCTGGGCAAGAGACAAGTTTTCACGGCCCTCCTGTAAGTCATAAGCTCTAGAGTCCTTTCTCCTTGTTTTTCACTTTGATACAAAAGTGCTCTAAAACTTTGCTAGTATAATATTCAATTTGGCATCTGTTGCCAGAAACAAAATGTATTCAAGAACTGCTAAGTTTACATACTGCTCAATAAGAAATACTTGATGTACATGGTAAAGAAAGCAGACTTTAATATTGTGAAGCTTGGTTTACAGAGCACCGCTAGTTTTACCAATAAATATGCTGAAGTTTTGTGGAGTAAGGTTACCTACCTATTCTGTTATGGGCTGTGTAATCTTGGCTTGTTTAAGACTGTACCTGTGGCAAATGTACTAATAAAGATTATTTAACAAGCACTTTTTTGTAAGGCTAAGCTTAGAAATTTAAGAAACAATGAAAATGAAGGTAGGGATTCTGTTGCTGCCTAATTATAGTGAAGCAATAACCATGAAAAGGTAGCCAGATATCCAGTGGGAGACAATCATTCTAAAATGCTTTCAAATTATCCTCTTTGAATTTTGGTGCTTGCCTGTCAAAAAAAATTCTTTATATTTCTGTAAGCAATATACTTAGCTTAGTAAAAAAAAAAAACTATTTCAAGTAAAACGTGTTTCCTCAGGTTTCTGCCATTTCCATGTTACATATGTTGTGATGTATAATAAAGAGGTAATTTTAGCACCTCTTACATGTATCATATTTTGATCAATTTAGCTTGTAATCCTTTTGGTAAAGTAATAGTGCATTGGAACCAATCAGAATGATCTCCCAAACTTGGTCCTTTAACTCTTCCAACTGTGCCTCTATTACCACTGAAGCCAAGTGTATCCACCTTCTGCTGATTCTTCTGTTTTCCTTTGCCAGCAATAAGCCTTCTCCAGAGACTTTGATCTTCGCATAATGTGTCCTAATTAGTATGTTATGGTCAAATATTGTACAGTTCTATACTGAATTGTACTTTAATTTCCAGGGTGTATTGCCATTCTAAACTGATTGCAACTCAACCATGTGTTCCCAGTTTCTATGCAAGCTACAAGCCTCTGAGAAATGAATGAGGTGGTCAGCTTTCAATATTTCACACAGTTCTTGAAGAAACATTTATTGTTTTTAAAAAAGGGCATTCCTGTATTTGTTGCAAAGACTTGAGTTATTTTTTTTATAAGAACATAAAATGTAAGACAGAACTGTGGTGCAGAAGGTTTCTCAATCTTGCCTATCAAAACCTAATATGGAGTCCTGTTTGCTGGGACAGTCTTTTAGCTCTTCAGCAAAGCAGTTTTATCTTTCAATGAGGGAAGCCGGATATTTAAACACAGTATGCAAATGTTTCTCCTTTTATTTTCATATCATTTCTACAGGGTTTGGGCTTGCAAAAAGATGATCAAATATTATCAATATAGTTGGTAATTCATTATATTATCAAATTATCAAATACAGGTATTCTTTGACGTTCGACCACAATTGAGCCCAAAATTTGTTGGTGAGCGAAACATTTGTTAAATGAATTTTGCCCCGTTTTATGACTTTTCTGCCATAGTTGAGTGAATCACTGTTGTTAAATTACTAACATGGATGTTAAGTGAATCTGGTTTCCCCATTGACCTTGCTTATCAGAAGATCACAAAAGTTGACTCCAGGACACTGCGACCATCATTTTTATGAATCGGTTGCCAAGCATCTGAATTTTGGTCAGAAGACCATGGGGATGCTGCAATAGTTGTAAGACAAATGGCCATATATCACTTTTTTCAGTGCCATTGTAACTTTGAATGGTCACTAAATGCACTTGTAAATCGAGGGCTACCAATTGTACCAATTCACTTATACCAATTGAATTTACATTTTTTTTTTTAATGCAGAGAAAATACAAAATATTTTCGAGTGTTTAATGAAATGGAGCTAGTGCATCACTGAAATGGCTGCTTAACAAACAATTTCTTAAGCAGCAGGACTTCCAGAGACTCCTTACCGGGCAACCTGCATATTTAGAAATAAAAATTACATTACTTAATGAAGGGGAATATGTGTAGCTCAGGATTGAAATGAGGATTCCTTGGTGTTCTCTGAGCTTGGTTGTTTTCTTGCAGCTGTTTCATTACCCAAACTAGGTAACATCAGTGTTACTACTATCTCTACTATCTCTGATGATGTTACCTAATTTGGGCAATGAAACTTCTGCAAGAAAACCAAGCTCAGAGAGCACCAAGGACCCCTCAAGAATCACTGCACCATACTGACTTACTGAGTAATCGACGTATAACTGACAGTCTCAACCGACTCTAAAAACCTAAAGTGTGACTGGCGGAGGCAGGATGTGTTCGTATTTTTGTATGAAGCTGTATATAGATATATGCACGGGCACTTAATCCTCTTGTCCGGGAAAAATGCATATATTTTCATTTGATGCAACTCAGGCATGGCCGCAATGAGAGAGGACGAGGCAGCTTTCAACTGCCGTCCTAGTCTTTGAAATAGACGCCTCCCTGCAATCTCAGCACGGCTCACTCCCTCGCTTTGCAGGGCCCAGCTATGCAGAGCCAGTGAAGGACAGACGCCGCCCCACGCCCTTCGCTCCCCTTTTCTACCCAACCCCTTGAAAACGTTTCACAGTTCAGCAAGAGGCTGGGTGGAACCCCGCGCGCCCGGATGCGGTTTCCGGCGGGAAGAGGAGGCAAGGCCGGATCGGAAGCGGAAGTGGGGGCGGCGAGTCGGCCTCGGCCTGTCCGGGAGGCAGGCGGGCGTGAGCGAGTGGCGGCTTCGGCCTTGGCGGGTCCCGATGGCCTCGGCTAGCATCGATATCGAGGACGCGACTCAGCACCTGCGCGATATCCTCAAGCTGGATCGGCCCGGCGGTGAGAGGCGGCGGCGGTTTCGGGGGGAGGCCTTGTGGCGGAGCTTCGGGGCGGGGTCTGAATCTTCGGCAAGAGCCGCTCGGCTTCGGGACGCGACTGGAAGGGCAGCGCGAGTGCCCGGCTTGGAATTCCTTCCTCCCGGGCAATGCCGCCCGCGCCACGCTCATGCGGCGGCGCTGTCCGGGAAGAGCGAGGGGGAGAGAAGCAGCTTCTCCCCGATCTGGCGCCCTGCAGCAGGGAAGTCGGCTGCCCTTTCCCCTCCTCGCCTTTGCCCCGTCCGGAGGGCTCCGGTTGGCGGGCAGGCGGAGGCAGAGATTTGCACTCGGGGTGGTAGCATCCCGTGCCTTTGCTTGAGCGCAGATCCTCTTCAAAGGAGCCGGGAGTCCGTCTCCTCTCCGAAGTGGTTAATGGAATAAAAAGGTTGCTCTCCTGTACCAGTTGGTAAGGAAACAATTCCCACTAAACCCGGTGGGGTCAATTCCAAAACATCTAAGCTTTTGATTAAAAAGTGGGGACAGGAGAACGCATTGAATTAAAAAGCATCAATATATTACTTACTTCTTAAATCTTCCATACCTAGCACTGTACAGCATGCAGTATTCTTCTATGTTCACATTTCTTTGGTAGATAAGATAACCTTTATTGTCATTCCTCCCCAAACACACACACATACACACACACATTCAAAAAAAAGAAGTGCACATGCACAACACACATGATTGTTGTCCCCAATTCGGGTCTGAGCCTGGTGCCAAAGCCAATGATTGACGCCAGACACGAGGTGCAGGTTTTGCTGATTGCTTTTTATTGGAGTATACTCCAAGGAAAAGGGCTCCTGGTCAAAATGCCAAGAGCCAAGAACAAAGGATTGAGTAAGCTTTATACATTTTCACTAAAGGAGAAGGTGGGACAAAGTGAGATAATAAGAAATATCATATAATAAACATTTTAGTAATAATTCTACAGTTTATTCTATTGGTCTCTAACTGTCCCTATTCCTAGGTCTTGGCTAATGAAATCCCTAGGAGTTATCTAATATACTGCAAGGCATTCTCTATTTGTGACTTTTAGCTGAGGTATGCAAGTTGGCTAGCTGATATTACTTTTGTCAGCTTTCCAATTAGCCAGGACTGTTACAAGAGTCTGCATATCTTCTGTGGATAAGGATTCTTTGTTCTTGCCAGGCAGACTTCACAAGTACAGGATTCCTGATTTACTTTGAAGTGTGTGCCATGACCTGGTTTTATTTTAGCAGATGGCCCATCATCTAGATATGCTATATACCTACATGGTGTTTACCTCTTTGCTTATCATCCATATTTTCTGCTCTATTTTCCTTAAGATCAGCTTTTTTTTTTTTAGTTTATCCAATCTCTAAATCAGCATATTTTAACCTTGCCTCTTTTTAACATGTGTGGGCTTCACCCACATAATTCCACAGCAGTTAAAATATAGGCTAAGAAGACCCTTTTTTCATTAAATTTAGGGTTAATTGATCATCTATCTGCCTTGTTCTTGTTCAGTGCTAACTGAATTCCAACTTGTTTAGCTGTTCAAACAGCATGCTTCCGACAAGGATTTCTTCACTCACCCAAATTTAAGGGTTCATGCCAAGATACTAATTCAGTGTAGAAATTTTATATACATAATTAATGCCTATTTGATTTCAATTATTGGTTTTAATATTAATCTAATAATTAGATATTTGTACCTTTTTAAAAAGCCATTTTAAAAAATGGTGTCTTTAAAAGAAACATTGCTAAAACATTTCTGCATACCATCCTGATAGTTAAACTCCCCTCATTAAACTGTTCTGTACATTTACACTCAAAATGTTGTGATTTCCATGCTTAGCTTAGAAAATGGCTTCTGTTGTTCTATAATGCTATGTACTTAATAACAATAATTTTATTTATTTTGACCACTGGCTTGTAATGTGTGAAGGGTGAAGGATGTGTGTTTGTGTTTATTTTCATGGTCATGGTCATGATGTGCACTGAAGATGGTGTTTTATTTCGTTGTACAAGGTGCAATAACAATAAACTAAAACTAAACTAATGTAAACCTATAAATATAAACCATAAATATATCATTTGAATAATTACAGTGAATGCATTAGCTTATCTTTGTGTTTTCCCTCTTTTGTCAAACCTTACTTGCCGTTTAACATGTAGAATGATAATAAATAGCAAGTGCATCTGTCTTTATAAAAACTGCAATATGATAATATTTGGGCAATTGTTTTGACACTTTGTATTGTGTAGACATCTCTATGGTTTTATATTGTAAGATTTTTTTAAAAAATGAGTTTTAGATAAATTACTTTAAATATATACAAAGTGAATAAATAGCTTGATATACTTCATTTCAAAGTGTTGTAGGGATATTTGAAGCCCTTGAAAAGTTCGGGAAATTGTTAAATGGAACTTTTGTAAGTTGAAGTCTATACATGTGGAAAAAGCCTAAGTTGGGGAAAGCTATTCTAGGAAGAGTCAATAATTTGGCCATGAACAAAATGTTTGATGTAATATTGCAGATTAAAATTGAAGTGTAATATTCCACAAGCAGATTGTAGCCTGGGATATACTTTAAAATCTATGGGTGATTTATAACAAATAAATGGTGTTTCTTTCTCCCCCCAAAATCAGCAAGAATGGAAAGACAGTTCTTTCCCCATTCCCAAAAACAGACTTATGGAATTAAATGCTATAGGGAGATCTAAAATCGGCCTTGCTCTGTTAGAAATGCCACTGTTTTATAAGTTGGCAATACACAGAACTTCAGTAAAAGGTTGGCTAATTTAAAATATATACAACTCCATGACAAGACTAAGTAAATATGAATCTTGGTTTCCCTCTCTGTTTCCCAATTCTTCATACCTTTCAGGGTCAGTGAATGAAAACCAGAGAACATCCAGTTCATATAATGGTGACCTGAATGGTCTTCTGGTGCCAGATCCCACTGCAGCTGGAGACGGCTCGTCCTCCACTAAGCCTGTTCCACAAACTGTTCCTCTCGGAGCGCTACAAGACAAGCAAGTTATGTAGGTATATCCTAATTGGTGAGGCAAAAGTGAAAGGCCAAAATAAGTGCAATTTGTGGTCTCTGGAATATCAAAAAGCACCCCAGCAAATGTTTTCTCCTGCAGAGATGTGATTTCCCTATATTCTGCCATTCCTTATATTAAGGCTTGGTAAAATTGTGTGTTGCTACTAGGGTGGTTTGAGTCAGTACAGTGCCTCACGAATTGATGTTTAATGCTACATTTTCCAACCTGCTTTTCTCCAAATGAACGTCAGTTGCCATAAAGTAGAAGTCCAGTATGTCTGAAGAGGCACCAGACAGGTTGGGGAAAGCTGATTTAGAACAGCAGAGGAGAAACCTGTGCTGTAAAGAGCAGTCACAGTCAGTTGAGGCTTGCTGCTCCTGGTTTATTTTGTCCTTTGGGTTATTATTCTTGCTGCTCCTGGTTTATTTCCTTCTTTTGCTCATGAATGGGCAACATTTGTATTCAGTCTGGATCTATAAAATACATTGTTGGGAATTCTACAGTGCAGTAGCAATGCCATCTCCTTGAGTCTATGTATACGGTGAGCACGGTCCTGATTCTTTGAACATTTCACATAAAAAGTTACCTTTACTATCCTGGAGAGTGACCTCTTTTTCTCTTCACTGCTTGCCCCTGGCTACCTTTTTAGCTGCCTCTCTGGAGATGATAATTCCACCTGTATGGTGATCCTTGCTAAAGATGTTGAAATAGTGGCCAGCAGTGATTCCAGCATCACCAGTAAAGCCAGAGGAAGCAATAAGGTAAATATAATAAAACGCCTTCTTATTAGGTCATAACTCTCTTCCTTCTCACCTGCTGATGACAAGTTCATACCTATCCTGGTAGTAAAAGAGAAAAAAATATGTAAAATATATTTAAAAAACTGACCATTGGCAAATGTAGATGTTATATTGGGTACGTGTTCAGACATTGTGCTTGAGAATATGGCCTTGATATATTGACTGGTTGTGATCCAAGAGAAGTAGATTGATTGGAAGACCCTTTAGTTAATGCAGGGAAGATCTACAGTTCTTTCACTCGCTCCCTTTCCATTTTCAGTCCACACATCTCAGGCCTTTCTCCCCTCAGAAATATCTGTGAACAAACAAGTAGGAGAACCCAAAAGAATGTTAACATCTTTTGCAATACTAAATGATGTCACTCTAAGTATGCCTTCATGTATATTTCTGCCAATCAGTCAGTCTGTTCTAACAAAGTCCCTTAAAATTGCTCAGTTCTATTACAAACTACCTTGGCAATCTGTCTGTGTGCAGTTGTAATTTCAAGAATTGCCAGCTAATTATGTCTTGTTAAGGGAAAAAAAAGGTTTGTCAGTTTGTTGTCTGATAATCTCTGTATGCAGTGGTAGACCATATTCTTTCCGTCTTCATATCATTCCTGATTCTTCTTTGTTGCTGAGAAACATTTTAAAATATTCAAAAGTAATGGTTAGACAAAGATAAACCTGCTTGTTTGCTGATTTGTTTCTTTTTCACATTGCTGTGAGACTTCCTTTTTCTACAGATTAGACAGTGGCCATCTCCTTCTCACCTTCACAGCTTTCCATCATAGAGCATCCATAAATCGGGGGAAGGCAACAATGATCCCTTCACATCCTGTGGACTTCCCAGTTCCACGCTGGCTCAGGAATTCTGGGAGTTGAAGTCCAAAGGTCATAAAGGGGCATAGTTGCCTATCGCTGCCATAGATAGTCTTCTTTATTAGGTGCAGTATTCCTTTTGATTGGTATTGAATTGATTCCTATGCTACAACTGTTCGTTTTCTTTTCCTCTCGCCAGGTAAAAATCCAGCCAGTGGCCAGATATGACTGGGAGCAGAAATATTACTATGGCAACCTCATTGCTGTCTCAAATGCCTATCTGGCTTATGCTATTCGAGGTGAGACATCTCCCATCCTCCCAAGGTCCTTTCTGACGTTATAGGTTGGGCTTCTTTTGCATCTTAATTTTTGTCCACTGGCCTGTGCTGGACCTTGTTCCATCTCCACCATAGAAAGAGGAATTAGCACTCCCTTTGACTAGGTGTGTTTTGCCCTTCTTTTCCCAGGTGCCAGCAGTGGCTCAGCCATGGTGCGAGTCCTGAGTGTCAGCACGGCTGAGCGGACGCTTCTGAAAGGCTTCACTGGGGGTGTGGCAGATCTGGCTTTTGCTCACCTCAACTCCAACCAGTTGGCCTGCCTGGATGAAGCTGGCAACCTGTTTGTCTGGTGTCTGTCAATGGAGAACGGAAAAATCCAGTATCTTACTTCAATGCTAAGCATGATGGCCGAGGGTCAGAATATTGGTAGATAAACTAGTTAGGCTGTGGTACAATTTGTAAAGCCAGACTACTACACCAATTTGGGTTTTGTTTTGTTTTTTAAAAAAAACCTACAATAATGCATTATTATGTTACTTAATTCTGTAAGCCAGAACTGGGCATTGAACTTTTGGATTTCAGCATGCAAAATCAGAAATCTTGATTAAGTTAGGGTTAGAGTCTTGCATTCTAGTCTTCACATTAAGAATTTTTTCTTAATATTAACTGTTCTGTTTGTGACTTTTACACATCTATAATATTCACTTCATCGAAACTAGCTAACAACGAAGATAATTAATGCATTTATCAAACTGAGAAATATAAATACTGAATGCTATAAAAGGAAAATTCAGTTTTGCTGTAATGACAATTATTGATTTTTTTTTTAAAAAAAAAAGCTTTCCTGCCCAGTCTACAAAGCAGTGATGAAAACTTTATGCACTGGTTGTTCACATAAACTTTTATTCGTTTTAAATACAGTATTGCATGGTCCTTAGTGGCCTAATTCACATACCTCTAAGGAATGAACTATGGTTTATAAACCACAATGACTAGGTTCACACAATGCATTAAACCAATGATTTTGTGGTTTATTAATCTGCTAGGTCAACCACAGTGTAATGTTTGTAGGGACTATTCAAAGTGGAATTAGGTTTTTACTATTGCTAAAAGATGAGGACGAGGTGTTGCACAAACTCTAATTCAGTCATGTATTTATTTCCAACACATCTGAGATAGACCAGAAAACCATTAAAATTGAACTTCTGGGAGGCTTTTGTAAAGGATATGAATCAGAGGTGGTATTCAGTAGGTCCTGGCCAGTTTCGGAGAACCAGCCAATACCACCTCTGACTGGCCCCGCCAACCCCATCTATTCTCTGCCTCCCATTGAGTCCCAGCTGATCGGCTGGCTGGGTCTTCTTTGGTTGCCCTGCACAGGAGAACGGAGCTGGAAAGCAGGTTAGTGGAATGGGGATTTTGCAATATCCTTCCCCTGCCACGCCCACCAAGCCATGACCATAGAACCGGTAGTAAAAAAAGGTTGAATTCCCACCACTGGTATGAATGATGGAGGTCTTCCTTAACTTCCGTGATCAGAGAAGAGATCTTGGTGAATATCAAACGATCTGATGGGACTCCCCCAAACACCTTTCGGAGGATAATATGGTGTCCCTTCATCCCTGATGAGAATGAGGAGAGCTGTGAAGAAGGCAGCCAGACTCTGGCATTGCTGCATGAAGACAGAGTAAGCATTTCTGTGGCTTCCCTTCTTTCCCTTGGAAATGGTGCTATTTTGGCCTCTCTGCGCAAAGTTGATTTTTTTTTTAAAAAAAAAGCAATGATGGGAATACAGGTAGTCCTCAGTTTATATCTAATTATGGAGCCCAAAATTTCTGTTGTTAAATGGTTAAGTATGTTTTGCCACATTTTAAAACCTTTCTTGCCACTGTTGTTGAGTGAATCACTACAGTTGTTAAATTATTAACGCAGTTGTTAAGTGGATCCGGCTTCCTTATTGACTCCACTTGTCAGAAAGTCGCAAAAGGGGGATCCCATGATTCCAGGACACTGCAACCATAACTACTTTATTTACTTATTTATTTTTATTTATTTAATTTATATTGCCGCCTATTCGCCCATGGCGACTCGAGGCGTCTCACTCAATGTATAAATCATATTTAAAATAAAAAATAAAAAAACAACAACAAAAACTAATAAAAAGTTAAGCATCTGAATGTAAATCACGTGACCATGGGGATAATCATGTGTGAAAAGCGGTCATAAGTCACTTTTTTCAGTCCCTTTGTAACTTTGAATGGTCACTAAAGGAATGGTTGTAAGTCAAGGACTACCTGAGACAGATAGGATTTATTCTCCACCATTCAGTCAGAATTGAAGAAGCTCCTTGAGTGAAGAGTGAAACATCTTCAGACAGAAGAAAAACCAAGAACGTCCAGTTGCCTTTTGAAAAAAAAAAAAAAAAAACACCTTTGGGACAACCATGACGTGGATGACTGAGAATCTCCGTAGACATCAACCTGTTGGGATGATTCCTAATGGAGCTTTAGCATGGTCTTTGTGCTCACTTTTTCCCTTTGTGTTGGCAGGCTGAAGTCTGTGACCTTGACATAATACGAGCCAACCATAGTTCATGGCCAGTGGAAGTAACCAACATCAAAGAAGGCTACATTGTGGTGAAGGGTCATAGCACGGTAAATATTCAGCCTTTGTCTTGGTGTAGGGGCCTATGCTAGTTTCTATAACCTGTGGTTCGACGGCAGCCAATGCAGACAGCAACGGAGTCAGACAGTGGGGAAGAACGGGGACCAGTCAGGGAGTCCGGAGAGGACTTGGTCCTGCATCAGATGCAGAGATGGGGCCAAGACCATCTGGGAGTGGGGTGCTGCCTCTGGAGCCTTTGGAGTCTGGCAGCAGCAAGGCAGAGGACCCAGGGGAGCCTGTTCCCAGGGCACATTTGCACAGAGCTGCTAGAAGGCGAGACCAGCTGAAACAAAAGGGGCGAATCGGAAGTAAGGCTGGGAGGTGATTGCCCCTCCCATAAGGTATAAAAGTCAGGCCAAGATGATGAAACCTTTGCAGGAAGCAAAGTAGTTCAATTGGTTCAGAGTCATCCTTGAAGCTCTTTATACTTCGGTTGGGTTTTTTTTCTTGTTCATTTGATACTTCTGTTTTTGGCAGCACTTCGCAGAACTGAAAGGTGGGTGCTTATCTTGGGGGACTGTTTGAGATTAATTCCGGCTAGGAATGAAAACAATTCCCAGCATTGCAATAGAATAGGTTTTGTTTTTAAAATAAGTTTGTGCATAATTACGGTTTATGAAGCCTGGGTCAGAACATAACCCCCTGTTCTGTGTGTTTTCATTCATGAACCTCAAGTATTTCTTTTGGCCTTCATTCCAATGGCTGATTACACTAAAAGCAAGATATTCTTTTGCAGTTATTTCTGGTGTTTGCATGTAATATGCTGGGGTGTGAATGAGTTGTGATTGGGGCAAAAAGTAATGAACAGTTTAGATTAAATCTAAACTCAGGATTTTGCAGAAGTGTCTTCCATAATCCAGGATCAATGTCCTCACATTATCAGAGGAGAGGCTTATTAAAAGATAGCCTTCGCCCATGGCCAGCCACATTAGCAGAAAGATGTCTGTTATTGTATTTCAGCTGTGCTGCAAAATATAAATGACGGCTATATTTTTACCCCCTGTTCTTTTATAGCGCCTGAGTGAGGGAGCACTTTCTCCTGATGGGACTGTTTTGGCTACAGCAAGCCATGATGGCTACGTCAAATTCTGGCAGATTTACATAGAGGGACAAGATGAACCAAGGTAATTTCAGATGCAGAGAACTATCAGTAAAAGAACATGTGATGACACAGGGTGGGATACAAAAGCAACAAAGTCACAAAAACAGGTGAAGCCCCTTTAATTCCTTCAACTTGGCTTCAAAGCTCCAATTATCATTGACTGGAGAAAAAACTCCCCCACAAACAGTTGCGAAAAGGAAGAAAGTTCGTTCAGACTCAAAATACATATAAATTATAAATAGAAAAAATAACACAAAGCACACTGAAGCAATTAATGAGACAAGGCAGGAGAAGGGCTTGAAGACGTCCACAGATATTGAAGTGCACACACTGGGAAGGATGCCCAAACTCAGATAAGAACTGACAGACTAGAATTATTTCACGCTTTGCTTCCAGCACTGGGCCATGCACAGTTTGTCCTTTTAAATAGTCCTCACAGCTGCAGCCCATCAAGGGGATCAGGGCCTCTTCCTCCCCTGTAGACCACACCATTCACGTTTCTCCCTTATCCTCTCCTCCCTGCGTGCCCTAGGATGAAGAGGGGATGGGCCTGGGTCTTCCTCTGACTGCCCAGCTGGCCTGTGCCCTTCCCCAGTTTCCTCCACAACCTCCCGAGCCACACTCCCACTCCCTGTCAGCTGTTCCTCCTCTCCCTTGGAGTCAGACTCCAACAGGCACGACAGAATGTTTATAGCTCAGGGTTGAAATGAGGGGTCCTTGGGGCTCTCTGAGCTTGGTTGTTTCCTTGCAGACGTTTCATTACCCAAACTAGGTAACATCATCAGTGCTAGTAAGAGCAAACTTCATTCCTTCCTAGCACTGATGATGTTACTTAGTTTGGGTAATGAAACATCTGCAAGAAAACAACCAAGCTCAGAGAGCGTCAATATTTCTCCTCATAGAGAAAGATGATGTGTATGATGACGTGGATGACCTGAGTTGTAGAAACATATTTTAATCGTTAGTACTATTAAAAAGTTGATTTGACAATCACCCTCTGCATTGTCACATCACACCAAGTCAAGAAGTGGCTTGCATGGAATTCCCTTCATGTGGACCTTGCCACAGATCACACATCTTAACGGGTAAAGTGAACAAAGCCATTAGATCTTCTTCAGAAATGCATGTGTCAGGCTGAGTTCCATTCAAAATCCAAGAAAGAGACCATTGGATCCCATTGTTAATAGAGAAAAGGACTTTTACTAGAAATCAAGTGGTAGCATCAAAAGAATTCAAGATCTGAGATATTAGACGTGAAAATCACATATACGGAGTATGGCAACGTTCCCACCCACAATAGTTTAAACAGTCCATCCGGTCTGAGATGCGTATAATGTCATATGGGGCATCTTCAAGTGGTGATGCATACATCTGGCCATTGACCTTGGCCTGGTTAGATAAAATGCTGCAACTATGCAGTAAGCAAGTAAGCATAAGGCAATAAAGTTTTCCCCAAGTTTTACAGTTCATTCTCTAAAGCAGGGGTCTCCAACCTTGGCTCCTGGAAGCCTGGCGGACTTCAACTCCCAGAGTTCCACAGCCAGCAAAGCTGGCTGTGGAATTCTGGGAGTTGAAGTCCGCCAGGCTTCCAGGAGCCAAGGTTGGAGACCCCTGCTCTAAAGCCTCCAGCATACTTTCCCTCCCCAACCCACAAAGCCCAATTGATCCTCCCTCCCCCCGTTACTATGGCAGCCGGAAAGACAAGCAGAAGAAAAGATTCTTGAAGGCTGACAGCATGTCTAAAACTCACTCTGGCTTGGAATGATGTGTGAATATAACCATGGTTGGTTTTATTTCTTCAGTCGGTGCCTCCATGAATGGAAACCTCATGAGGGCAGACCTCTTTCCTGTTTGCTCTTCTGTGACAACCATAAGAAACAAGACCCAGAGTAAGTGGTAATCCTGGTCTATACGAAGGGGATAAGGGACCCTTTGCCAGTGGAAAGAAAATAGTTGCCCACACACACCTATAGCTGCCGTCCCTCACATTGCATTCTTAAGAAAAGTCCTGCAGTTGTGAGGTTGGGCTGCAGAAAAAAGAACAAGGACCCTCAAAAGTGTGTTGTGGCAGAGCAGTATTGTCTCTCTGCTGTAATGTATCCTGTCAAAGCTGTGTGTTTAGGTGGATACTTGGCGGAAGAGATCTCTTTCTCTTTGTAATTAGCAAAACTTCCTGGAATATCTGAGATTTCCACTTGCAGGAAAGATCTTTATCTTCCCAAGCTTTACTCCAAACTTTGCTAAAGTTACAATCGACAATATTAATTTACTAGAGCTGGAGGAGGTTTTCTATTTTCCCTGTTGCAAGGCACATTTTCTTAACAGCAGCCTTTTTGTGGGCTGAGTCCATTTTCTTCTCGTCCGTTCATTTATTCAGGGTTCCTTTTTGGAGGTTTCTCATCACTGGAGCAGATCAGAATCAAGAGCTGAAAATGTGGTGCACCGTCTCATGGACCTGCCTCCAGACTATTCAGTAAGCGTTCCTGTCGCTGACATTGCTTTATTTGGGGGGACGGGATGAGGAATTAGATCTCCAAGAAAAAGAAGAGAAATAAGTCAGTTCACAAGTGTGTCGTAACCACTCTTGCCTTCCGTCAATTTCAGGTTTTCTCCAGATATATTTAGCTCTGTGAGCGTCCCTCCCAGTCTAAAGGTCTGCCTGGATCTGTCAGCCGAGTACCTAATTTTGAGTGATGTGCAAAGAAAGGTAGGTGTTCAAATTTTATGTTATTTATTATTAAATTTATTTGCCACTCATCTCAGAACAGATGGCTGTGGGATGCAAAGACCTCTTTGCTGATGATCTATTGAAACTAAATTTGTATATCAGTGGTTGCATGACCTCTGTAGATGCCATATGAGGGAGGAAGGAAGGAAGGAAGGATGGACATCTGGATTTAAACGCAACTCACTGGTAAAAGGCATACTTTTTATGCTAATTTGGTTTATTTGCCCGCCTGATGTCCCAGTGATTTACTTACTCTGGTGGCACAGTAATTAAAGGGCAGTATTGCAGGCAAACTGCCCGCAGTCTGCAGTTCTATCCTGATGGGGGCGCTCAAGGCCTTCCATCCTTCCGAGGTGGGTAAAATGAGGGCCCAGATTGTTGGGGAAAAAAGGCTACTCTCTAAATCGCTTATAGAGGGCTGGAAAGCATTGTGAAACGGTACAGAAGTCTAGTGCTAATGCTGTTGCCTTTCTATCCATCCAACCATTCATGATGAGCAGTAGTTAGAATGCAGTCTTGCAGGCTAACTCTGCCGATTGCCAGCAGTTCAATCCTGACCAGCTCAAGGTTGACTCAGCCTTCCATCTTTTCGAGGTTGGTAAAATGAGATTGTTGGGGGCAAGAGGCTGACTCCAAACCGCTTAGAGAGGCCTGTAAAGGACTGTGAAGCGATTGATAATATGAGTTATTATGTAATATAACTACAATGGAGACTATGAAATGGGTGCATAAAAAAAAGTGGTCAACCAACCGATACGCTGTCTGTAAACTCATGAAGGAAAGATGATGTTTTTATGTTTTATGTGTTTTTGTTTGTTGTTAAAATTAATAAAACTGTTTTCAAAAATAAAAATAAAAAAAGGACTGTGAAGTGGTATGTAGGTCTTATTGCTGTTGCTACCTAACTGGACTGAGGAGAACAATCAGCTTTCCTCCTGCTCTGCTGGGCTTTACCTGCTTCCTGAGCCAAGGTGAGACAGTGCCTCTTCTTGCAGCCTCTGATGCGACGGAGTATCTTTCACAGGTCTTATACGTGATGGAGCTTGTCCAGAACCAAGAAGAGGGCAAAGCTTACTTCAGCTCCATCTCAGAGTTCCTGTTGACTCACCCAGTCCTGAGCTTCGGCATCCAAATGGTCAGCCGCTGCCGACTGAGGCACACAGAAGTCCTGTCAGCAGAAGAGGAGAGTGATGGCATCAGTGCTGGTAAGTCAGCGATGGATGCCTCTTCCCTGAGATGAAGAAGCCCAGGAGACATCATTTCTGGACACAGAACAAGAGTAGGGCAGGAACAAAGCAAAGGCCTCTCTCATTCAATTGTCCACTGGCATGTTGGCCAACCAGACTCCAAGTAGATGCTCACCTTCTCCACGGGTTCTCCAGACATTGATTTTCTTGCCTCGTCTTGGTAGACCATCGCTAACCTCCATCAGTTTGAAAAAAAAAAAAATCACCCTTTTTTAGATTGTCCATTTCCAGCAGCAAAATCTTCACGGCGTGGAGCTAAATGGACATTTTAGTCCTCAATTCCTCGCCTGTTAACGTTCGGATCATCTTAAATGATGTTTTAGCATTTTGTTAGAGGAGAAAAGGACATGGCCACTCCCGAGTTCCTTCAGACCATGTGTCATTTGATTTATTTCTGTCGTGTTCCTCTGCTTCCGTTGTCTTTTTTCTTTTAAAGTAATTTGTGGATTGATAAACCATGATTTCATCATTGTGTTTGCATGAGAGAGAGACAGAGGCAGAGAGAGAGAGAGAGAGACTAGACTGTCTTGTGCCTGTATGTACAGAACCTAAACCATAATATTTCAAACGGTAGTTAGCAGAAGATACAACTTGGCACGATATCTGAGCCCAGCCATTGTCTCATTCCCAGCTTTCCAGCTTACTAAGGGAAGTTTTTATCTTTGTAAAACAAGAGGAACTTACCACCACCACCCTAAAACTCAAGGAAAGCTCTTGAACGATTACTAAGAGCCACTGTGGTGCAGTGGTTAGAGTGTAGTACTGCAGGCTACTTCTGCTGACTGCCGGTTGCCTGCAATTTGGCAGTTCGAATCTCACTGGCTCAAGGTTGACTCAACCTTCCATCCTTCCGAGGTGGGTAAAATGAGGACCCAGCCTGTTGGGGGCAAAGCAAAGGCTTGCATGGCTCTTTAAATTGAGCCAAAAAGGCTCCTAAATTGCTTCTGTTTGAATTTAATGTCTGGGAGATTTCTCTTGTTCTTTTGCGGCTTTGGCTGGCTTTAGTGGTGATAAGATGGAGCGATTCATTTCCTTCCCTCGGCTTATTCCTTTTTTCAGAAGGCGCTCAAGGTTCAGGTACTACAGGATCGGCTGCAGGGGTGCTGATCAAACTCTTCTGTGTCCACACCAAGTAAGTTATTTTCAGTGTTTCTCTCTTCCCTCTCATTATGTCCTCCATGCTATCTGGAATGAAAGTTCAGTTCAGTGGAATGAGTGCCTCAATGGAGCCAGGCGAAGTGTGTAAACTGAAGTCATTTACCTAAATGTTTCAGGGCCCTTCAGGATGTACAGATAAGGTTCCAGCCCCTCCATAGTCCAGATATGGTCACTCCAGTCCCTCCCCATGGTTCCCGTGAAGACTTTGGTGAGTCCTTTTGTCCAGATAAAGTCTGGGCAGAGCCTGAAAGAGCTTTCTGTTGTTTCTTGCTTGCTATTTATCAAAGATGTACAATTTTTTTAAAAAAATCAGAAATTTAGTGACTGGAATAAATTATCTAGATATGTGCATTTGTATTTTTTTTATAAATTTGGTTTGCAAGTTTGGATTTATAGTATAGTATAGTTTGGATCTATAGTATAGATTTATAGTATAACTTCCTTCCTTCCTTCCTTCCTTCCTTCCTTCCTTCCTTCCTTCCTTCCTTCCTTCCTTCCTCCCTCCCTCCCTCCCTCCCTCCCTCCCCTCTCTCTCTCGCCCTTTTTTCTAAAAAAAATTGTACATACACAATTACCAAAATAATGTTTGCACTTTAAAAAAAAGCTTTGTTTTTTTTTTTAAAAAAGAGGACAATCCCAGCTATTTAAACATACAAACTAAAAAAGGAAAGGAAAAATGTACTTAATATTTTAAAATTATCAATAGAACACTAGTACTATATGTTCAGTACAAAACAGTATTGCAGAATGTCACAAAATCTTTGCCGTAGTAACATATAGGTTATAGAGAGGAGGGTTAGAGGAAAGAGACTGTTTTTCCAATCATGGATATGTATTGAAGTCCTATTTGAGATTTTTTTTCTGTTTGCAAAATCTTTAGGATGGGTAGGTCTTCCCCTCAACTTGTTCACACTTAACTGAAAGTAATTCCCATTTCTTTCCCTCTTCGCATACCTTTTGCTTGGAAGCAGAAAAGGGCAGAGCCTGAGGGGGTTGAGTCAAGAGAGGACTCAGTTTAAAATCATTACATATCCACAAATGCTCCTAGTACACCACCATTGAATTCCATCAACTCATTTGTAGCACCAATTTAGTACTGATAGTTGACTAGATTCTTTGGATAGGCTTGAGCAATAAATCTTCTGAACTGGGATTGAACCTAATTCTTGGCGCCTTACACCTTTGTGTTAATCTTCTCCCTTTGTGTCCTGCAGCATTCCCTGATCACCTGGCCGACATAGGCATGGAAGGGCGGGGCTCTGAGAAGGGATCCATCCACGGCTCCCAGCCGGACTTGCGACGCATTTCGGAACTGTCTGTGCCCGTCGACTTCCTCCCTCCATCGAATGACACCAAACCCAAACTTATGACTCCAGATGCGTTTATGACTCCCAGCACTTCTCTGCAACAGGTATCTCCTTCAGAATAGAAGAGGCACCTGGCCTTCTTCTCCTTGACTGGACGTGAGACCAGTTGTCCTTGCTCTCTTCATTCGTGCAAAACACAGAAGCAAATCAGAGATTATATCCAGGTTTCAATCAGTCATTTCCCAGTTGCTAACGCAGGGGTGTCAAACTCAATTTCATTGAGGGCTGCATCAGGGTCGTGTTTGAGGGGGGGGGGCTGGTGTGGGCATGGCCAATTCGACGTCACTCATGTCGGGGGCGCCTGTGGTGGCCCGATTGCTCTGCCAGCAAAAATGGGCTCCCAAACTCCGTTTCCGGCTGCGATGGTCTCCTGCAGTGCTCTGCCAGTGAAAACAGAGCCCCGGAGGCTCACATGTAGCCCCCCTGAGCTCCGTTTTTGCTGGCAGAGGCACCGTGGACCGCTCCTTCACTGTTTCCAGGGCGGCCCCACGGGCCAGATCTAAGCCCGGGCCTTGAGTTTGACACCCCTACGCTAACTGTTCAAAGAAAAGTGTCCACTTTGGAAGCCATACTGAGACCAGATGCTTCCATGCTGCCACATTTTGAGCCTGAGAAAATGGGAGGGGGGAATTTCTTGGAGTGTATGCAGTTAGACATAATAACATTCTTTTTTCTAAGTCAAGGTCATGTTATTCTGCGCATAAGTGAGGGAAAGTCTCAAGTTGGGACGGATGGTGATTGGGGCATGTGACGCGATGATGGGTGCAGGGGGTGGATTTGTAGGCTTTAATTATTGCAAGGGACCTTCAGATTTGGGATTCCCCAGATGTGTCACTTTATTATGCAATTAAAACAGAACTTTTGAGAAGATGTCTGTCTTGGAGTTATTGGTTGGAGTGGAGGTTTTCTGGACCGCTGACAAAAAGATGCTGTTGAGGCATGGAAGGGCTCTATTGGGCAAAAGGAATGGCACTCTTATTAAGAAGCTTTTTGAAGAGTGAATTAACCGGTGCTTAAGGCAGAAAATTCTAGTTTGTTTCAAATCCTATGCATTGTCCGTTTTAAATGTTCAAAGCCAGCATTAATTCTAAGATTCTTAGTTTAGATTGGAGATTGTGAATCCCTGGGAAGGCAAAAAAAGGCAAACATGAAGCGCAGTAGCACTTCAGCTGACTAAACTATTTTCGTCAGCACCCAAAATCTACGCCCCCTAAGTACAATCCAAAGATCTAGTTCTGTGTGATTGGTTCCCTCCCTGTTGCATCCAAATAACACACTCTCTCATCTGTACCAGATCACGGGGTCTCCCGGAAGTAGCATTAGTTCCCTCACTGCTGTGACGACCATGAGTAATACTTCGGTTGGCGAGCCCCCCCTTCCCAGGTGAGTCTCAATCGTGGGTGGAAATACAACTATGATTTCAATTAAGGAAGAGGATTGAGCCCAGCTCAGCAGTGGGTGGCCTTCATAGGACCCTGGGTGCATTGTATTATGTTTCTTATTTATTCCCTTTTTTTTCATTGGGAGTGGGCCAGACTCAGTATCAAGAAAGACTTCTAGCTATACAATTTGGAAGGAACACCCTTTGAATGGTGTGAGAGTAGGAATGGATTTCCAGAGGAGGGAAAAAGTGCATCAGCACTACTCAAGTGACCCTGAGGACACAGATAAACCTCCAAGTGCTTTAACGACCCTCCACATGACCAGCTGTCTGCAAGGGATATAAATCCTTCCATTCCCCACCATCCGTGGAACAATGACTGATGACCTCCTTTAACCGATCCACAGCAGAAAGTGTCCTCACATATTGCATTATGGTGTGGTATGCTGGCTTGACAGCCGTGGATAGAAAGACATTACATAGGGTGGTGAGCACAGCACAAAACATTGTGGGCTGTTCCCTGATACCACTAGATGACCTTGCTAGGGATCTCTGTCTTAGAAGAGTGAGGAGAATTCTCAGGGGCGACTCACATCTCGGTCAGTCCTTCTTCACTCTCCTACCATCGTGTTGGACAATGGTGGCTAACCTTTTTGGGCTCCTGTGCCAAAAATTGTGCCACGCTTACATGCTCATGCTCACGTGCCAGCACCCAGAAGGTAATGCGGATGCCCCCTAAGCGTGCGCGTGCAATCCCCTTACTCCCTGCCACCCCCTTACCTGTGCTGCACCTCACAGCTGATTTTTGGCCGGTTTGAGGCCTTTTTTGACCTCCCAAAGGCTTGAGGAAGGCTTCTGCAGGCTTCTGCAAGATTTGTAGGCTGAAAACTACCACCGTTTCATCCTTTCCTGTTTTTTTGAAAATACCGGAAGTGATGAAACGGTGCTACTTTTCGGCCTACAAAGCCTGCAGAAGCCTTCCTCAAGCTTTTGGGAGCTGAAAAAGACCTCAAACCAGCCGAAAATCAGCTGTGAGGCGCGAACATATGCAGTGAGGTAAGTTTGCTTGGTGCTCGCGTGCTGGCACAAATGGTTCTGCGTGCCACCTGTGGCATGTGTGCCATAGGTTCACCATCATAGGTGTAGGAGATAGAGAAGCATAGCCAGCAATACCAACAGGCTGAAGAACCGTTTCTACCCGTGGGCTGTCAGACTCCTGAACGGAAAATAACTTCACGTCAACATAGTATGACAGACTTGTGAGGCCGGTGCATTGTACAACAAGGTCACATAGTGTAATAAGATTGGGACTGGGTTAGGGACTTCTGTCCTCACTGTGAGTTGTGTTGGGGGTGTGGGTGTACAAAGGGAGGCTCAGTACTCTGACAATAAAGGTAATAATAAGATCCAGTCAGAGCTAGAGAAGCTTCTTGGAGGAGAAGCGAAACGTCTTCAAAAGAAAAACAAACAAGGAAGTCCAGTTGCCTCCTGAAAAAGCAGCTTTGTCAAGAAAGTAAAATGCACAGACAAATGTAACCGTCAGATACAGTTAGTCCTTGACTTACAACCACTCATTTAGTGACTGTTCAAAATTGCAATGGAAAAAGTAACAGGTGGCTGTTTTTCATAGTTGCGGCCATTGCAACATCCTGACAGTCAGGTGACCAAAATTTGGACACTTGGCAATTGTCATGTATTTATGACAGTCCTTAAGGGAGTGTCTCCTTCACTTAATGACTATGTGAGCCATTTAAAAACTGCAGTGATTTACCTAACAACCCTGGCAAAAAAGGGTCGTAAAAGAGGGCAAATTCACTTAACTGCCTTGTAGCAACAGAAATTTGGGGCTTTGTTGTGGTTGTGAGTTCAGGGCTGCCTGTATTACATTTGCCTGTGTTTTGGTGATGCTCGGCCTGCTATCGAATGCCAGAGTTGGCCTTTTCCTTGGGCAGAGCTGGGGGTTTCTAGGTTGCTTCTTGAGGGGAGGAGATGGAAGGATCTGTTGACTCTGGTCTTCCTCTTTCTTTCTGCCTCTGCCAGGCCATCGGAGGACATGTCCTTAAGTCCAAAGATGCAGCTTGATGCCAACCTCACCCTGAGTGGCAGCAGTGGGAGTCTCCAGGCAAGCCCGCGGAATCATTCGGTCCTGCTCCCTGGCCTTCCTGACAAACTGACCCCAAAGGTCCCCATTCCGGTAAGGTAGATTCTTCTGGAGACCATTGCGATTCTTCTCGACTCCCTCTATACCAAAGGGCTTCATGCTTGGCAAGTTTAAGATTTTGTGGACTTCAACTCCCATAATACCTGAGCTAACATGACTGGAGGAGGAATTCTGGGAGTTGAAGTCCACAAGTCTTAAAGCTGTCAAGTTTGAAGACCCTTGCCCTACACCTTCCTTGCAACATCCATGCCTTTACTTGTCCAAGCTGTCTGCCCTGCTGATTTCCAATAACCCTTTCTCGCTCAAGGGTGTGAAACTCAAGGCCTGGAGGCCAGATCCAGCCCAGGGGATGCTCAGATGTTGTTCTGACCAAGGCTTATTGAGACGCTAATAAACACACCTTAGTCCCCAAACCCTTTTTTCTTTATTTCAGCAACTCTGAATTTTAGTCATTCACAGCCCATAATGAGTCTCCAACAGTTTGTAAATAGTCCCATGGAAGTCTGCCAAAGTCCTTCAGGATAAGTCTGATAAGCACGCACCTTTATCTTCCTTGAAATGCTGCCAACGACTAAATTTCCAATGAGTTATACAAGGCCAAAATGGAACACAAATTCAACACCGAGCTTCAGGTTTCAAACCGATGAGTCCAAACAAAGTTGCTTCCTGCAAAGATTCCTGTCCCTTTGCTCCTCCTTTATGACTTATGGCAGCGCCAATCACCTCCAAGCCTTACTCCTAAGTCGCCCCTGGTATAAGGTATGCTACAAGAGGATCTTTCATTTTTCCTCTCAAGGTTTCCCCAGGGAACCCTCCTCCTTTGGCCCTGGAGCAAGAGGAAGTGGAGCCTCTGGTGGTACCCCAGTCCTCGCCCACTCGTGAGCGCTCCCCAGATGTCATCTCCTCCGCCTCGACTGCCATGTCCCAGGACATCCCTGAAATCGCCTCAGAGACCTTGCAGCGCAGCTTCAGCTCAGCCCCGTCTGGCCTCCCAGTAGAAATTCTGGACTCCAACCATCACACAGACAGCATGGCTTCGGCGGCCTCTGCTCTCCACTTGCTTTCCCCACGCAACCGCCACAGCTCGGAGCCCAGCCATCACTCCTTGGACATGGCCCCCAACGAGGTGGACATGCTGACCGCCCCCTCACTGCTGGAGTCGGCCTTACCTCAGGAAAACGTGGTGTTGGATAGTGGAGGGAGTCAGCCGTGGCCGGCTGCTCCTGACATCACCAGGGAGACCAGGAACAGCATGGCGGACAGGTAAGGACAGTTTCCATCACTCTTCCCTGGGGCCCAGGGTGGACCATCCCTTAGTGCAGGGGTCTCCAACCTGGGCAACTTTATGATTTGTGGAGCTGGCTGAGGAATTCTGGGAATTGAAGTCCAGAAGCTTTAAAGTTGTCCAAGTTGGAGACTCCTGCCTTAGTTGGTTCTTGTGGTCACTGCAAAATAAAAAAAGAGTGCAGGAATATCCAGTCGTCTTCTTTGTGGAAAAGCACGGGAATCTACCTTAGAAAAATCAAAAGGATGATTAAACTTTAAGAACAGATGCTTCAAGTTCTCTTTTCCTCCTTCCCATCATCCTTCATGGTTATGCCGTGTCCTGAAAACAGGTGTCAGCTTTGGAAGCCATACTGAGATCAGATGCTCCCACACCGCCACATTTTGAGCCTGGAAAAATGGGAGGGGGGAATTTCTTGGAGTGTATGTAGTTAGACATAATAACATTCTTTTTTCTAAGTCAAGGTCATGTTATTCTGCGCATAAGTGAGAGGAAATCTCAAGTTGGGACGGATGGTGATTGGGGCATGTGATGTGATGATGGATTTGTAGTTTTTATTTATTGCAAGGAAGCCAGGAACTTTCAGATTTGGGATTTCCCCAGTTTGTGCCAGTTTACGATCCAATTAAAACAGAATTTTTGAGAGGATGTCTGCCTCGGCTTTATTGGTTGGAGTGGAGGTTTTCTGGAACGCTGAGACAGCAGGACTTTGTGGGTTGAATTGTGATGCAGGAGTTGTCCAGGCTGAGGCTGAGCAAGGAGTCAAATGTGTCATCAGTTTGGAGTCACTGTCCTCCTACAAGAGACCCAAGCCCAAATCCACCCTCAATTTGGCACTTGTGCATAGGTTGCCTGGAATAAACTCCCTTTGCAGCCATCATTAAACGAATCGTGACGTTCATTAAGTGAATCCGTGGTTAAGCGAACCTGGAAGTAAATGCCAGTTTTTGGCAAAAACATCGTCAATCATAGCAACAGAACGCTGCAAACGGCAATAAACTGAATGCCGAGTGCCCAAAATACAATCACATGACCCTGGTAGGGATGGCCATCATAGCTTCAGAACCAGGTGATAAATACCTTTTGGTTGTAACTTGGGTCCGTTGTGAATTGAGGATTAGCTGGGCTTCCTCTATTATGACTTCCAGTCCAGCGCTATTTTTCCTCCTCCTCCCAGCTCTTTAAACAGCCCCATTGTCCAAGATATGCTACTAAAGCCTGTCCCAAAGGTGCTTTTTCAGGAGGCAACTGGACTTTCTTGTTTTTCCTTTTGAAGATATTTCACTTTTGATCCAAAAAGCTTCTTCAGCTCTGACTGGATGGTGGGGAATGGAAGGATTTATATTATCCACTATCTTTTCAGAGCTGAAGAAGCTTCTTTGGATGAGAAGCAAAACGTCTTCAAAAAGAAAACAAAACAAAGTCCAGTTGCCTCCTTGAAAAAGCGACCTGGATGACGGAGAACCTCAACAAACTTTTACTAAAGCCTGGATTTGTGATGAGTCTGAAATAAAATTAGAATGCTGTAGAGCAGTGGTGGCTAACCTTTTTGGATTCCTGTGCCAAAAATTGTGTGCGCGCTTTCATGCTCGCACTCATGTGCCAGCATCCAGAAGGCAATGTGCAACCCCCCCCCCACCTGCCGCTGCCCCCTTACCTGCCTCACAGCGGATTTTCAGCCAGTTTGAGGCCTTTTTCGGCCTCCCAAAGCCTTGAGGAAAGCTTCTGCAGGCTTCTGCAAGCTTTGCAGGCTGAAAACTAGCCCCGTTTTCATCACTTCCTGTTTTTCTGAAAATACCGGAAGTGACAAAACAGAGCTAGTTTTCAGCCTACAAAGCTTGCAGAAGCCTTTGGAAGGCCGAGAAAGGCCTCAAACCGGCCTCAAATCAGCTGTGAGGCACATGCATGCGCAGTGAGGTAAGTTTGCCTGCAGGTCGCGTGTCAGCACAAACGGCTCTGCGTGCCATCATGGCTGTGGAGCATTTTCAGCTAGAAAGGAAAACTCCACTAGTTTCGATAAACCTTTGGTGCAGGAATAGATAAGACAGAACGTATTTGGGTTTGATGCAACTCACGTCCCCTGTTTCATTGTCCCATGCAGCCCCAGGAATGAAGTGGAAGAGAAGCATAAGAGCTCTTGTCACAGGCACACCTACCGCTTGCTGCAACATGACAGCCAAGATGCCAGCGCCGAGCAGAGGTATGGGCTGCATGACGTCCTCTGTCCCTCCCTTGAAGCTTCTAGCACAGCAAGGCAAATGAATTTGGGGAAAGTGCTGCCTAGTCTTAAATCCCAGAAGTAGGGAACATGGTCGTCAAAACTCAGATCATTTTCTTCCCCCGGCATCTTAAGAAAAAGAGACTGGGCTTTGATTCTCAGGGGAATGAACATTTTAAAGGTTCTTGCAATAAGCAAATGACTTCTGATCCGGAGAGGAAGAGTTAAGCACTTTAGGTGATGTTTGATCGGAATAACTCATTCAGTTTGGAATTGAAATCCAACTTAGAAAATGGATCTGTTTCTCTTGAATGTCCCTGTCCAACCATTGGTTGGATTTGACATCTGGAAATCTGATTTCGGAGATCGGACCAGATCAAATATCTAAATGATATGTTCACGGGCTCCCCTCCGAGACCGCCAACGAACGCAATCTGATAATGCTTAGAGCAAGATGGACCGTTTGAATCTCAGCAGTTCAGCACTAGCCTTCTTCTTCTTCTTGGCAGTTGCATTTCAGAGTCAGGCTTTTCGGTAGAAACTGGGATTGCTGGCTAATAAAAGGTGGCTCTGGGATTTGGATGGAGAAGATCTGAATTCCTTCCTATTCAAATCAATTAAATTGTCAATATTAGGAAACCAAACACGAAATGCATTTAAGACTTCTTCGATGTCGTGCTCTCTTGGTGAAGAACGGGGTGTCCTATTAAGGAAAACTGATCCATCAGCTGCTTCTTTGGATGGCAAAAAAAATAATAGCCTAAATTCACCATTTGATGAAGATCACCTTGTTCCACTGCTGAGCTAAAGTCGATCTGAGACTCCTGTTATGATAGCCTTTGCCAAACTGATAAACTGCCTTCCTGTTCTCTTCTCCTCTGCAGCGATCATGATGATGAAGTTGCGAGCTTGGCTACCACTTCAGGCGGGTTCACAACCAAAGTGACTGCCCAGCGGCTGCCAGTGAAAGACTGGAAGGCCAAAGTTTCTCCTCGGGCCTCCCCAAAGCTGAAGAGGAAGGGGAAGAAAGACGACAGGTTGGTGTATTTGTTCAGTAGTTGGAAACAGCAGCATTCCATTTGGCAACCAATCAGAGAGATAGACATAGATAAGTGGTGGTTGATAGACAGATAGATATGGTAGGCATAGAAAGATAGATAGACAGACAGACAGACAGACAGACAGACAGGGGTGAGAAATTGTCAGAAGAGGGTTGTTTTCAATTGGGGGAAGAGCCATCTAAATTGAAGTTGTAATTATCCTCCCTTCCAGCGCATCATTTAACAGCTTTTCTTCGGTTGTAGGGATGTGCCACAGTCCCCAAGGTCCTTTGATCAGCAGGTTGGTGCAAACTTTCTATTTATTGTGCAGTTTCTCTTCCCCGTAAGAAGTGCCTTTCTGTTCCTTCTCCCTCCTCCAAAATTGCAGAGGTTTGGAATTATGGGATGAAGTTAAGTTCTGCAATAATGTCCCTTGTTTAAGGCTCTGTCCCTAGATAATTTTATTGATCATTCGTATCCATGATTATGCTTGTCTTAAGAATTTACAACTTGATATAGTTATCTTAAGAGCCATGGCGGCACAGTGGTTAGAGTCCAATACCGCAGGCTACTTCTGCTGACTCCCAGCTGCCAGCAGTTTGGCAATTTGAGTCTCACCAGTTTAAGATTGACTCGGCCTTTCATTCTTCCAAGGTTGATAAAATGAAGAGCCAGATTGTTGGGGACAATATGTCAACCGCTTTAGAGAGGGCTGTAAAGCACTGCGTGAAGCATTATATAAGTCTAAGTGCTATTATTATTGTTTAAGAGTTGATCTGTTCCACCTGATCGCTTCTTCCTATCAAGGGAAAATAAGTCTGTTGGCATAATTGCCTCCCAATCCAGCCTACGTTAAGTCTAGCCATGCTGATGTATTTAAAAGTGGTACAATAAATTTTGAAATCTGTATCGAGGAGGCCAATTAGAACATGGACATTCCGTGTAGTTCTTCTCATCTTCAGGCCATAGGCCTTAATTGAAATAAATCATCCTCATTGAATGGCCCCCATAATCCCTTGCGGGGTGGAGTCTGGGCAACTGAGTGGAACCAGAGAGTGTTTTAGTCAGTGGTGGGATTCAAATTTTTTTACTACCGGTTCTGTGAGGCGTGGCTTGGTGGGCGTGGCAGGGGAAGAATCCTGCAAAATCTCCAGTCAGGTGGTGTTTGCCAGTTCTCCAAACTACTCCAAATTTTCGCTACCAGCTTCTCCAGAACTGGTCAGAACCTGCTGAATACCATCTCTGGTTTTAGTGGCTGGATGCCCTTCCTATCGCCAATGTGGAGTTTTGTTTAGCAGATGTATTCTCAGTGTGCCCAGAGAGGGAAATACCTGCCTCTACCTAGGATCGAACTTCAAAACCTCCTGATGGTGAGGGAGGAGCTCCACCCTCTAGGCCACCACACCACTCCCCCTTAATTGAAATAAACGCTTCTTCCCAAATATTTCTTCCTTTGCATCATTTATGAATATTTTTGGGGCCTTTCTCCCAAATGACTGTCCACTATGGGTGAGCCCAGTTCATTCCCTATGAGAGGGACAAAGTCAGTTGGGTTTCCTCCGAACAAAACAGCAAGATTCCACTGAAAATCACCGCAGGCTAATGTTTTGTCATCTTTTCTCTTCCCCCCACCCCGCTTCTAGAGCGCTCCTGAATACCAGGAGGAGCTGATGTCTCTGCTCAGGACCCAGCAAAGGGAGATCGCCGAACTGAGACAAAATCAGATGGAGCTGATGCAAAGGCTCGTCGATCACCTGGATGCGGTCCAGAGCTCGCTCATGGGTCACATCGAGCGGGTGATTGACTCCCAGCAGGAGCAGGAGCGTATCCTCTCAGGTCTGGTCCCATTCCACACCGTGGGTTTGGGGATCACATGAGTGGCCTTGCGTTCTTGTGGAGTTTCATGTTTCTACACACACACACACACCTACGTACGTACGTACTTGGCTGGAAGGAAGAGGAGGATGTCCTGTTTGCTTAACATACTGGTTGTTTTTTTTTCTACTTGCTGTATTTATACCTCAGAACCAGATACTAAAGGGATTACAGGGTCGTAAAAAGAAAAGCGCATTCTCTTAAGCAGCTTGACAAATTTGAGAAAGCAGAAAAGGTTAAAACATCTATCTGAAATAAATTTCACTGCACCTATTTTTTTTAATTCTAATAATATGATATAATATAATATAATGTAATGTAGTGTAGTGTAATATAATATAATAATATAATATAATATAATATAATATAATATAATATAATATAATATAATATAATATAATATAATATAATATAATATAATATAATTATAATATAATATAATATAATATAATATAATATAATATAATATAATATAATATAATATAATATAATTATAATATAATTATAGTATAGTATAGTATAGTATAGTATAGTATAGTATAGTATAGTATAGTATAGTAAAGAGAAACAATATGTGGAGAATGTCCTCTTTAGCTAAGTCCGGTTAACAAGGAAGTTTGTATCATTTCTTTTTAGGAAGTTGTCTCCTGTCACATCCAACAACTGGTGCCTCAACCAGTTCTTTATTCCGAGCAATATCATCTCAGGTTTCAGGATTTTTTTCCCCCACTATCTGCTGCTCAGGCTTTTTAACTTGGCAATATCAGTGGTTTGTAGTCAGTGTGGGAGTTAAAGTCACAGCCAAAGTTTGCCAGCAAAGAAATGCTATCTTCAAGGCCGAGGAACAAAGGATGAAAAGTCTTTTAAGCCAAGAAAAATGTGAGAGGATGAGAGAAAGAATTTGTTACTGTTACTTTTCATCCCATAACGAAGCTCTCCTAGTTCTCACTGCAAAGCTATCGGCACATATTTCAGCAAGAGGTTTTGTTTGTCAGCCTGTTCGTTGCAGTTATTTATTTAAAGCTGAGAGGGGGTGACTGGGCCAACGTTTCCCAGCTGGGCCTAAAAGAATTCTAGAATTTGGGCCCTCAATTCCTAGTTCAGCACGTTAACTACTGTATCATGGTGGCTGTGAAAAGAAAGAAGAGTCAGAATAGGGCATTGCATCTTCACAGGCAAACAACTGCTTCGTGGTTTCTTCTTCGTATATTGTAAAAAAAAAAAATTAGCTAGCCATGCTTATAGGGTGCCAGAGAGACAAGCCAAATATCAGTCTTTGTCAAGCCATTTTTTTCCTGCAGTTTTCTTGGCAAGGTTTTTCAAAAGTGGTTTGCCACTGCCTGCTTCCTAGGGCTGAGAGAAAATGGCTGGTTCAGGATCACCCAGGTGGCATTATGCCTAAGCGGGGGGACTAGAACTTACCACATTGTTATATCAAACTGGCTCTCAAGTCAAACCTGACTAAGTTGTGTATCTGGAGTCTTGCCATTGAGTCTGATCTGAGTCGTGGTGACACGGTGGTTAGAATGTAGTATTGCAGGCTGATTTGATCCAGTTCGATCCTAACCGGATCAAGGAGGACTTGGTCTTCCATCCTTCCAAGATGGGTAAAAGGAGGACCCAGATTGTAAGGGGGGGGGGGCATATGCTAACATTGTAAACCGCTTAGAGAGGGCTGCAAAGCATTAAGAAGCAGTATATAAGTCTTTAAGGGCTATTACTGTTGTAGCCTTTGGGATCTCTAGTCCGTGCACCCTTTCTGTGTTCCTTAACTCTTTGTTTCAGAGCGGAGGCTGGAACAGGCTCTGGCGGAAGGGCAGCAGCGCAGTGGGCAGCTACAAGAGCATCTCTCCCAGCAGCTCTCCCAGTCCCTCTCTACGGCTGCCTGCAATCGGCTGGAGAGGACCATCCGCGAGGAGATGAAAAAGACCCTTCCCCCGTGTAAGTGTTGCCCAGCGGGTGACAAATTGCTTGCAAAGCATCCTGCATGGAGAACACCGTTGAAATGGAAGTCCGGTCACCCTTAGGCTATTTTCTCTCAAGGCTCTGGATTCTGAGTTGGAAATTCGCCCCCCTCAAAAGATAGAGCCTAGTTCAAGGGCATGAGTTCAATTCCAAGGGCTTGCCATGAGAAGTGTATGCAATTCTCCTCAATAGCACCCTTTCTTTCTTTCTTTCTTTCTTTCTTTCTTTCTTTCTTTCTTTCTTTCTTTTTTCCTTCCTTCCTTCCTTCCTTCCTTCCTTCCTTCCTTCCTTCCTTCCTTCCTTCCTTCCTTCCTTCCTTTTCTCTCTCCATCTCTCTCTCTTTCTCTCTCTCTCTCTTTCCTATCTATCTATCTATCTATCTATTATCTATATTTATATACTATATCTATCTTTATATCTCTATCTATTTCTCTATCTTTATCTCTGTCTCTCTATCCCTATCATCTATCTATCTGTCTGTCTGTCTATCTATCTTTTACCTATATTTATATACTATATCTATCTATCTATCTATCTATCTATCTATCTATCTATCTATCTATCTATCTATCTATTATCTATATTTATATACTATATCTATCTTTATATCTCTATCTATTTCTTTATCTCTGTCTCTCTATCCCTATCATCTATCTATCTGTCTGTCTGTCTTATCTTTTACCTATATTTATATACTATATCTATCTATCTATCTATCTATCTATCTATCTATCTATCTATCTGTCTGTCTGTCTGTCTATCTATCTATCTATCTATCTATCTATCCATCCATCCATCCATCCATCCATCCATCCCTTCCAAGAGAAAAGAATATGAATGCTCACAATTCATAGTTTGATGGACAACAGATATTGTTAAACTCCAATGAATTGTAGCCAACCAGAGCAAGATGAAGGATGCAGGGAGGTGCTCTCCAATATCTGTATGTGTTGCCTTCCTTCTGTTTTCAGAGGGGGTTCGTCTCCAGCCTTTCCTATCTGGTTATTCCCAAAATAAAGGATTCGGTCTCCTCTTTTGCTTACCAGGTGTATCTAAGAGCTTGGATCCCATCACTGGACAGCTGAGCAACACGATTGCAAATAAGCTAACAGCCATCGAAGGAACTCTGAAGGAGAACATTGCCAAACTGGTGAAATCGAAGGTGAGAGAAGCTCCCAAGAGCAGATTTCTTTCCAATTCTTTCTGCTATGACAGACACCTGTTTTGGAGCATGTACGAGGACATTCTGTGCTGGCTGATCTGTTCAGGTGACACACCTGCTCAGCTTGAAGCTACAGGCAGTCCTTGACTTATGACCACAATTGGGATAAGAATTTCCAATGCTAACCAAGGCAGGTCCGATCCTAAATGAGTTGTGCCAAATTTTACAAATTTTTTGGGGGGGAGGGGAAGGGGGGGGCTACAATGTTAAGCAAACTACTGCACTTCTTAAGTGAATAACACAACGATTAAGCCAATCCCACTTTCCCCATTGACTTGTTGACCTGTTTGAAGCCATCAGAAGGTTACAAAAAACGAGCCATGGTGGCGTAGTGGTTAGAGTGCAGTACTTCAGGCTACTTCTGCTGACTGCCTGCACTTTGGCAGTTTGAATCTCACCAGGGTCAAGGTTGACTCAGCCTTTATCCTTCCCAGGTTGGCAAAATGAAAACCCAGATTGTTGTGGGGCAAGAGGCTGACTCTGTAAAACCACTTAGAGAGGGCTGTAAAAGCACTGTGAAACGGTATATAAATCTAAGGGCTATTGCTTTCCTTTCCTTCCTTCCTTCCTTCCTTCCTTCCTTCCTTCCTTCCTTCCTTCCTTCCTTCCTTCCTTCCTTCCTTCCTTCCTTCCTTCCTTCCTTCCTTCTTCCCAGTGGTTAGAATGTGGCATTGCGGGCTAACTGCCCACTGCTATCAGTTCAATCCTGACCAGCTCAAGGCTGACTCAGCCTTTCATCCTTGTGAGGTCGGCAAAATGAGGACCCAGATTGTTGGAGGCAGTGTGCTGACTCTGTAAAATTGCTTAGAGAGGGCTGTAAAAGCACTGTGAAGTGGTATATAAGTCTAAGTCCTATTGCTGTTGCTACAGATGACAATCACATGACCCCAGAATGCCGCAACCATTGTAAGTAAGTACCTGCCTGATTGTCAAGCACACATATTTTGATCATGTGTCTCTATGGATGGCGCTCCGGTCATCATTCACTTTTTTCCCTGCCATCATCACTTCAGATGATCGCTAAATAAATGGTTGTTAAGCAAGGACTACCGTCATAAACAGCCTTAAGACAGCAGCAGGATTAGTGCTTCAGCTAAAGAGAGAAGGGGCCACTTCTTTAGTGACCTCCGTTGCATGGAGATCGTTTTGCTAATCCTGGGGGGGTTTCTGCCTTGTTGGTTTCCAGAACCTTATCGACACCATCGCCCGGGCAGCCACTGATACCTTACAGGTGCCCATGCAGACAGCATTTCGAGAGGCCTTTCAGAGTATAGTTCTACCTGCTTTCGAGAAGAGCTGCCAGTCTATGTTCCAGCAGATCAACGACACCTTCAAGCAAGGCACACAAGAATGTATGTCGTTTTTAATTGCCCTTCTGTTTCCCAACTGTTTGCTCCCAAACCAGGAAATAGGAGCAACAGTTTACCAAAGCATGTGAAACAAATGTAAGTTGAACAGTTTGGGGGTTCAAAGTGTAATCTAACAGTGGAACTTCTGCCTTGGGAGGCCTTGTGTGTGTATCTCTCTCTCTCTCTCAGCTAATTCTGCTGATGGAAGTATCCAACTGGCCATTATTGAACATCTTCTCGTGATGGTGTTCCACAATAATGGAAATTCTCTTCCATTTGGAATAATTTCCATGAGACTCTTTTGAAAGTTTCAAAGAGAGTTTTTTGTTGTTGTTGTACACAGCTTGGGTTTAAAGTCCATTTAAAATGTCAGCATTCCAGCAAAACCAAACTCTGTTCAGAGTATTGCAGCATAAATTCAGCGCCAGAAAAGTAAACACAGATGACTAAGGCTTCATTTAACTTCTTCATAAACACATAAAGTAAATTTTACAATACCAGTGGTAGATTTCTCCAACATGGAGCAAACTCAAACAGAAGCAGAGATGTTACAGGTTCAGAGCAGAACAACAACTCAGCTTTAGCTCAGAAACAGACTTCAGTTTCACTTTAGTACAGCAGGCAAGGAAGCAAGTCAGTTTCTCTTTCACTTTTGAGCTGAGCACAGAACAGAGATAAACCACGCCCACATTATCTCTTTTAAGTTTCAGCCCTCAATTCAACTCTCATTGGCTGGCCTTGTTACTAAGTTTTATATACTCTGACACAAACTCCAGTCAAAAACTGCAAGACAGGCATTTTCTCAAAGTTTCTTTTTATTGGAAAAGTCATACTGGCACATCTGAAAAAACCCCAATATGAGAGTTCTGGGTTTTCCTTCAATAATTAAAAATCACAAGTCCATCCCCTGCACCCATCAATCCATCACATGCCCCAATCACCATCCGTCCCAACTTGAGACATCCCTTCAACCAATCCTCATCCAGGTGCAGGAATAACATAACCTTGACTGTAAAGAAGAATGCGATGATGTTTAACTACACAACGCTCCATGAAATCCCCCTTCCCAGTTTCCCAAGCACAAAAATGTGACAGCGTGGAAGCTTCTGGTGCTAACATGGCTTCCAAAGCTAACTTCATGGTTAGTCTTACCGAGCAAGACTCAAAAGAAATCTCCTTGAACAGGATTCCAGTGAGATTTTGAATAAGATGCACTGCTCTGGATTGATACTGATCTCAGAGTTTTCAGGTGAAACCTTCATCAATGGAGATTGCCAATACTTTGGCCAATGTCTCCAGCCTCTCCAGATTGCACTTTTTGGTATGAACAGAAAAACCACAGCAGATTTCCAGGCAAGACATTTGGTGAGGTTCATGTCAATTCATGAATTCCCTATGCCCGTGATAGCGAACCGATGGCATGTGTGCGACAGGTGGCACGCAAAGCCATTTGTGCCGGCACACGACCTGCAGGCAAACTTAACTCACTGCGAATGCGTCTGCCTCACAGCTGACTTTTGGCCGGTTTGATGTCTTTTTTGGCCTCCCAGAGGCTTCAGGAAGGCTTCTGCAGGCTTTTCAGGATGAAAACTAGGATCGTTTTGTCATTTCCGGTATTCCTGGAAAAACAGGAAGTGACAGAACAGGCCTAATTTTCATCCTGAAAAGCTTGCCATTATTTTTACAACAGTCACTACAAAAGTGGCAGTGGTCATTAAGGGAACCACACGGTCATAAATCCAAATCCACTTCGAGAAGGGGTTGAAAGTTTACTTTCCAAGGCCATTGTAACTTCGGTTGATAAGGAACCGGTTGTAATCCAAGGATATAACCGGTAAGCAAAGACAATGAGAAGCCGCACTGGGAAAGGGAGGACATGAGTCACCCCACTGGACATGTATGAATCCTTTCTCTCGTAGATATACTGCAGTTGGAGGCTCAGCTGAAGAATAAGAAGGCGCGGGAACAAGAGGCCCGGGACTCCCTCTTGGGCCAGCTCCGGCAGATGGTCAGTTCTTTCCAAAGTACAACTGACCAAATGGCATCCACCATTACAGCCAGCGTGCATTCTGAGATCCAGCATCAGCTTCACGTCATTGTGGGCAAGTGAGTACGTGGGAACCTAGGTGGGCGCCCCCTGTAGGAGGAGTTGGTTATCGCCCACTGCTGTAATGTCTATGATGCACTTCCACAAAGTCAGGTTAAGTGCTGTGGGTTCCTTTGGTAGACCCTAGACAAGATCCACAAGCCAACTGATGCCTTGGTGTGTGAATTAGGAGAATTCTGGACCCGTGTCACTTTCTGATTGTCTGTCCTGATACGCTTGAGGGTTACCACATTAGCCAGACTTCTCAGCACCGGAAGCTGCCCTCCCACCTTGCCAAAACAAAAATGATGGGCTCAGAGCAATGAGCAGAACGTGTGAAAAATGATTACCATTGATCCACATTTTATTTTATTTTTTTAAAAAAAAGAATCTCTAGAATTTCAGTAGAGTGTTCAAGCTGTCCCTTATGGCTATTCAGGCCCTGTAAAGGAGATATGACCACTTTTTGTTAAACCTGGTGCTTTTTTTTTTTTTTTTAATTTGGACTTTCAGTCTAAGGAGCTCCAGGTTGTGGAAACCTTCAATACAATTGATAGTATGAAGCCAACTAGGTGGGATGTAAAGAGACCGTTTGGCTGGATTAGAGCCAGTTATTTTGTTTTGCTACATAGTGTTAGATAGCAATAGCAACAGCACTTAGACCAGTGGTAGTCAACCTGGTCCCTCCCGCCCACTAGTGGGCGTTTCAGCTTTCATGGTGGGCGGTAGGGGTTTTGTCCCCTACTTTATAAATCACCAATACTGTGGAACCGGTGGGTGATTAGAGAAAATTTCACTACTAACAGAGATACAAAAGTGGGCGGTAGGTATAAAAAGGTAGACTACCCCTGACTTAGACTTATATACCATTTTTCAGTGCTTTACAGCCAGTGGTGGGATTCAAAGTTTTTTTTACTACCGGTTCTGTGGGCATGGTGTGGCTTGGTGGGCATGGCTTGAGTATGGTGTGTCTTGGTGGGCGTGGCAGGGGAAGGATACTGCCAAATCCCCCTTCCCTTCCCGCCCCACTAACCTGCTTTCCAGCTCCGTTCTCCTGTGCAGAGCAACCAAAGAAGACCCAGCCAATCAGCTGGGACTTGGGAGACGGAGACTAGATGGGGGAAGGGCCAATCAGAGGCGGTATTTGCCGGTTCTCCAAACTACTCAAAATTTCCGCTGCCGGTTCTCCAGAACTGGTCAGAACCTGCCGAATACCACCTCTGCTTACGGCCCTCTCTAAGCGGTTTACAGAGTCAACCCATTGCCCCCAACAATCTGGGGGCTGAGTCACCCTTGAGCCTGGTGAGATTCGAACTGCCAAATTGCAGGCAGTCAGCAGAAGGAGCCTGCAGCTGCTGTGGCCCATCCCCAAGAGGAAGTGTTGAGCGAGGGCAAAAAACTGTGTTCTGTCCCGTGTGTGTTCTGCACCCTCTGTGTTGTAGGAACCTTACGGCCTCTTTTCTTCTTTTCCCCTTTTTTGTCCAGCATGCAAGAGTCCATCTTGGCTCAGGTGCAGCGAGTCATCAAGGGCGAAGTGAGCACGGCCATGAAGGAGCAGCAGGCTGCGGTCACCTCCAGCATCATGCAGGCCATGCGCTCTGCTGCAGGCACGCCCATCCCTGCCACTCACCTAGACTTCCAGTCCCAGCAGGCTCACATGCTGCAACTTTTGCAGCAGGGACACCTGAACCAAGCCTTCCAACAGGTATGCAACCTTCTGAAAGCCAGGTAGACTCTCCAGCTACCCACAGAAACATCGTTTTCCTACCGAGCCTTCCGGGCACCAGTTGCGGGGCTTAAGATAGAAAAAAACCACTGAGGGTTTATTTTTTCAAAACTAAGATACTGAGCTGCATCCCCTGGTGTCCTTTTAGGTGTCTCTCTCAAAAGCAGGAATATGGAACTTCTGGGCTGCTGAACTACAGCTCCCAGCATCCCTCACTGTTGTAGTTAGGAGTGGTTGCTTAGCAACATCTGGAAAATTATAGGTTGCCTGTTCCAGCTTTAAGTTTGCAGGTGTTTGCATGCTGTTGAGCTTGTGTGTGCGTGCATGTACACACACATTATATAACAGGGGTCTCCAACCTTGGCTCCTGGAAGCCTGGCGGACTTCAACTCCCAGAGTTCCACAGCCAGCAAAGCTGGCTGTGGAATTCTGGGAGTTGAAGTCCGCCAGGCTTCCAGGGGCCAAGGTTGGAGACCCCTGTTATATAAGGTCAAGGTAAAAGTTCCCATTGCACAACTGTGCCAGTTGTTTCTGGCTCTAGGGGACGGTGCTCATCTCTGTTTCAAAGCCAAAAAGCCAGCGCTGCCCGAAGACGTCTCCGTGGTCATGTGGCTGGCATGACTAAATGCGAAAGTGCACGAAACGCTGTTCCCTTCCCACCAAAATGGTCCCTATTTTTCTACTTGCATTTTGACATGCTTTCAAACTGCTAGGTTGGCCGAAGCTGGGACAAGCAAAGGGAGCTCACTCCATTATGCGGCACTAGGGATTCGAACTGCCAAACTGCCGACCTTTCTGATCGACAGGCTCAGCATCTTAGCCACTGAGCCACCGCATCCCTTCTACATATTATATACATATACAGAATAATGTGTAATTCATTGTATAAGCCTGGGCGTACTGGTATCAGATGGATCCATGTGCTATCCTTTCTCCAACCCTGCCCTCCCTACAGCCAAAAGGAGGACCTACTTTGAGGTGACAGACTCCCTTTGCATTTGGGATCAATAGCAATAACACTTAGAGTTATATACCACTTTTACAGCCCTCTCTGAGTGGTTTTACAGAGTCAGCCTCTTGCCCCCAACAATCTGGGTCCTCATTTTACCCGCCTCGGAAGGATGGAAGGCTGAGTCAACCTTGAGCCTGGTGAGATTCAAACTGCCAAATTGCAGGCAGCCGGCAGGCAGCAGAAGGAGCCTGCAGTACTGCACTCTAACCACTGCGCTACTGTGGCTCAATCAGAACAGTTTAATAACTCTTTAGCATTCTTTTGCCTCCTCGCGGTTGGAACATCTGTGCAACGTCTGGGTGTTTTAAGAATTCCATAGTGGTCATGGGATAGGAATGCCATCAGCGCTTGAGAGCCAAAATGTGCTTCAAATCATGGAGCAGAGGTGGATTGCAATTCTGGGCAATGATCACCCCAAGTGCTTTTCCCTGTTTTATATCGGAATGTCCCAGCGTTCCTCTGGATTTCCTGTATGCCTCTTTTCACCCTTGCAGGCTCTCACTGCAGCCGATTTGAATCTGGTCCTCTATGTCTGTGAGACCGTTGATCCTCAGCAAGTGTTTGGACAGGACCCTTGTCCTCTGTCCCAGCCTGTCCTTCTGTCTCTCATTCAGCAGCTGTCTTCAGAATTAGGCTCCCAGACAGAGCTCAAACTCAAGTAAGTAAAATGTAGTGGTATGTCCAAGAAGGTAAACCCTGTCTCGCTCTCAAAAGGATACTGTAGATCATGCCAACCTTTTGGACTTCAGGGACCACCAAACTCATAATTTTAAATCCCACGGACCACTAATATGAATTTTGATTGACGGTGGCTTGCTGATGTTTTCCCAGGGTCTCTGCAGAAAGCAGCAGAGACCCTGGGAAAATCCCCCAAAAAGTCTGCAGGAAAATTCCCCACCCCATTTTCCTACTGATCGATCATTCTTTATTTGGGATCACAGGATCCCGTCTCCAGCTCCATTCTCAAGGGAGGGGGAGAGAGAGAGAGAGAGAGAGACTTTTGGCTTCATGCAAGGAAAGCAGCAGAAGCAGCAGAAGTCTTTCTTTCTCTTCCCCAAACTCTGCCAGAAATGAGTCTTTGTGAGACTTGTTGTGCCAGCGCAGCGTCTTAGAGCAGGAGGCCTTGCAGGGTCCCAAAGACTCATTTCTGGCAGAGTTTGGGGGAGAGAAAGAAAGACTTTGGCTGCTTTCCTTGCATGCAGCTAAAAGCAGAAGAAGAAAGAAGCGGAAAGAAGCAGCCCGGTGGCCAGGCCAGGCGCGTGGGGTGAGTGGGGCAAGTTCCCCCTCACCCTTTCCCCCCTCCCCTCGGATGTAATTTTGGTTTTGCTGGGCGGGAAGGGTGGGTGGGAGCCACCGGTTTCCAAATGCCTCTCTGGCTTTTAAGCTGAAAATCCAGTGGCCAGACACAAACCCATCTTGGCATCCACACATACTCTTCAACTTAACAACCACCATTGTGATAGGAAATCCGATCTTCGGTCATTGTGATTGTAAGTTGAGGCAGACAACGTGACCGTTTTTCTGAAGTTTATTGCACCGGCTGTTAAGTGAATCATGCAGTCGTTAAGCAAGTGACACCATCATTAAGCAAACCCATTCTTCCAAATTTAAAGGTTGATGTCGAACCCCAAATCAAAATAATAATGTAATACTTCCAAGCTCAGATGTCTATTGTTTTCACATCTCTAAGGCAAAATCTGGCACTCTGCTATTCACATGAACCATGTACTCCAAAGAACTATAGGTAGTCCTCGACTTACGATCACAATTGAGCCCAAAATTGACATTGTGAGAAATGCGTTGTGAGTTTTGCCCCATTTTGCCCCTTTTCTTGCCACAATTCATTAAGGGAATCATGGTAGCTGCTCAACTGGTAACATGGTTGTTAAGTGAAACTGGTTTCTCCGTTGACTTTGCTTGTCAGAAGGTCATAAAAGGGGTCACATGATTTCTGAACCCAGCAACCGTCATAAATATGAGTCAGTTGTCAAGCATCCAAATGTAATGGGGATGCTACAATGGTTGTTCTGACCAAGGCTTATTGAGACACTAACAAACACATGTCAGTCCCCAAACCCTTTTTTTCTTATCAATGGCTATGAATTTTAGTCATTCACAGCCCGTAATGAGTCTCCAACAGTTTGTAAATAGTCCCATGGAAGTCTGCCAAAGTCCTTCAGGATAAGTCTGATAAGCACGCACCTTTATCTTCCTTGAAATGCTGCCAACGACTAAATGTCCGATCAGTTATACAAGACCAAAACGGAACACAAATTCAACACCGAGCTTCAGGTTTCAAACCAGTACGAACAAAGTTGCTTCCTGCAAAGATTCCTGTCCCTTTGTTCCTCCTTTATGTCTTATGGGAGATGCCAATCACCTCCAAGCCTGACTCCTGAGTCGTCCCTTTTGTCTTAACTGTTCTTGCCTTCTGGCAGCTCTGCGCGTGCGCACACTGGAACAGGCTCCCCTTGTTCCTCTGCCTCGCTGCTGTCAGATTCTGGAGGCTCCGGAGTCAGCACCTCACTCCCAGATGGCCCTGGCTCCATCTCTGTATTGGATGCAGGACCCTCGTCCGAGTCTTCCCCAGATTGCCAGACTGGCCCATGTTCCTCCTCACTGTCCGACTTTGCTGCCAGCTCCATAGGCTGCCGATGACCCACAACAAGTGTGAAAAATGGGTCATAAATCCCTGTTTTCAGTGCCATTGTAACATTGAACACTAAACAAACCATTGTGTAAGTTGAGGACTGCCTGTATTTGGGAGGGGCTGTCTTCACTCGCTTTCCCACATAATATCCGGGTTGAGTTGCCTCTTACTCTGCAATGCTCCACCCTCCCTCCTCACCACATTCCATCCCAGGCCTTCCTTGACCATATGGTAGCCGGAAGAAATGACTTGCTTATTCTGAGCTGTTTTCTTTCTCTCCCCACCCTCTCTCCCCCTGCCCCCGCAGCTACCTGGAGGAGGCAGTGATGCACCTCGATCACAGTGATCCCATCACCCGCGACCACATGGGCTCGGTGATGAACCAGGTGCGCCAGAAACTCTTCCAGTTCCTGCAGGTGGAGCCTCACAACAACGTGAGCAAGCCCGCACGTCGCCTGATGATCATGCTGCAAGGCCTGGTGACCCACAACATGTCCTAACGGGGCTCTGGCCACCCTTGCTCAACGGCGCCTCTCCGGGCTAACCCAAGGGCGGCGGCTTTTTACTTTTCTCCATTTGGCTCTCCTCTTCCTCCTCCTCCAAGAGCTCTTTGCTGACCCAACGTGGCCACGCCAAGCGGGCAGTGGGATGAACCTTAGCCCAGCCAGATAGTTCCCCCTGCACTTCAAAAACAACAGTACCCTTCCTTTCCGTGCAAGTCAACTTTTTGGCACTTGTGCAAGCAGAAACACGCAAATCCCAGCTTTCCTCCGGCTCCGGAGCTCAAGAGCCCCACTTCCCAAGCCTCTGAGAGTGGGCTGTGGGAAGGGGTCCCCTGCCCGGCAGGGAAGGATGAGCAGGCCGTAGAATCATGGTAGCCATAGGGAGAGATGCCAACTCCCCCCCCCCTTGTGCTGTGGGTGGCAGGAGTGGGGAGGGGGGGCGTGGGAAGATTGCAAAGGCCCCCTTTCCCATCCGGGGCACGGGGTGGGAGGGGCACCCTGTGTGGTGGAGCATGTTTACGGATCAGACAGTTCCTTTTCAGTTGGAGGGGAGATTGTGTTCGCACCACATTCTGTTTGTTTTTTTTTCCCTTTTGTTTTTATCTAGACTCTTTAACTCTTTCATTTTTGAATAATGTTTAAAGACAAGTTCAATAAATGACTTTTTTTGGAGGAAAATAAATAAATAAAAGCCTTTCCTTCTCACCTTGAGTTGGGTTTCCACCTGCATGGGTGGACCCCGGGGGCACTCCTAAAATGCAATGCTTTGCTTTTGATGCATATCTCATCAGTCGAAACAAATCTGGTTTATTCATTCAGGAAGTCATGGTTAGGAGGAAAGGAAAACTGATCGCTGGGTTTGTCAGTGACTGCGGGTTGAAATTTGCATCACTTGGGAACTGTGATGACTTGGGGCGTGGCACAAAAGCAACAAAGTCACAAAAATAGGTGAAGTCCCTTTAATGCCTCCAACTTGACCCCCAATGTCCAGTTATCATCAGCTGGAGAAGAAATTCCCCCAAGAACAGTCTTTAAAGGGAAGAAATTCAGTCCAAACCCAAAGTACATATAGATTATATATAAAAACCAACACAAACCACACTGCAGCAATTAACGAGACAGGGCAGGATAAGGAATTGCAGACTTCAAAAGATAACAAACCACATTCAGGTTGGGAGGACACCAGAACCCAGATAAACCTCTACAAACAAATATAATTGACGCTTTGTTTCCATCAAGGTGCTGTGCGTAAACATCCTTTTTAAATCCTGTTTTCTCAGCTGCAGCCAATGAAGGGGATCAGGACCTTTTCCTCCCCCATAAACCATGCAACTCCCATTGCTCCCTTCTCCGTTCCTCTCTGCGTGCCCTAGGATGAAGAGGGGATCGGGCCTGGGTCTTTCTCTGAATGTCCAGCTGGACTTTGCCCTTCCCCAGTTGTTCCACAACGACTGGAGCCATACTCCCACTGCCTGTCAGCTGCTCAGCGTCCACCTCGAGATCAGATTCCAACACAGGCATGACAGGAACATGCAACCGGGGGCTTATTTTCACAAGCCCTTTTCAGGGGATCAAGTAAGACCTTGGGACAGATTTCTGGTCCTGCTTCTGCCAATTCACTGGGCAGGAAGGGAGAAATAAGGATGGTAAGAGAAAGAGTGGCTTTGTCCCTTCCAGATAGCCCCCATTCTTTGGCTTTCTTCCTTTCTTTCTTTCTTTCTTTCTTTCTTTCTTTCTTTCTTTCTTTCTTTCTTTCTTTCTTCCTTCCTTCCTTCCTTCCTTCCTTCCTTCCTTCCTTCCTTCCTTCCTTCCTTCTTCCTTCTTCCTTTCTCTTTTTCTTCCTTCCTTCCTTCCTTCCTTCCTTCCTTCCTTCCTTCCTTCCTTCCTTCCTTCCTTCCTTCCTTCCTTCCTTCCTTCCTTCTTTCCTTCCTCCATTCAGCCATACACCCATATATCCATCATTCAATTCATTGGCCACCCCATCTTAGAGCAGGATAACTCTGGGCAGCTTACAATATTAAAAGATAAAACTCTATAATTTAGAGACTACCAAAATATAAAAATGCAATAGTGAAAACAATTTGTCAGGTGTCGGTGCCAGCTGCCGAAAGGGTTCCTCCTTCTGGTGTGGAGTCTGGCTGTTTAATTCCAAGAGGGCCCAACAGGTGACCAAATTCATCCCTCCCCAACTGCTCCTTTGCCCGTCTTCTGAATGGAGTCATCTTACACCCTCCTCAGTCCTTTCCTGAGGTGCCCCTCTGTGGGTGCTCCCAAATTCCTCTCAGATTCTGCCCCAATGGTCCTTTTCAAACCCTTCCTCCCAGTGTGGGGGTGACGTTAGTCACCTTGGCAAGCAAGACAACACCTGACGCCTTCTGATCCCCGTTTGTTCCTCACCCAGCAGCCAGAAAGCCATTTAACAGGTGGTTAATCCAGGGGTTGGATTCAAATTTTTTAACAACCAGTTCTGTGGGCGTGGCTTGGGTGGTGGGTGTGGCTTGGTGGTCATGTTATTACCTGGGCCTGGCCAACTCAATATCACTCACATTGAGGCACGCATCTCCTTGCCTGGCCTCATGACTGGGGATGCTGCAATAGTCGTAAGTGTGAAAAATGGTCATTAATCACTTTTTTCAGTGCCATTGTAACTTGGAATGGTCCCTCCACACAAGCAAAGTACCAGCAAAGGAGGGAGAAAAAAACTCCAGAGAAGTTCCTGAGGCAGGAAGTCTAGTCCTGTCAAGAATGTAATAAGGGTCAACTGAAAGGCAGTTTCTGTAAGCAACACCAGAATGTTTCCTTCCTGCCTCCTTACAGGATTAGACCAGTCATTTCTTCTAACAACAGGTTCTCTGAACTGCTTAGAATGTTAACAACCGGTTCTAGCGAATAGGTGCGAACTGGTAGAATCCCACCCTTAAGAGGAATCTCATCCCAGCATCAGCCTTTTTTTTTTTTTTTGCTGGCCCTCAGCAGAAGTTTCCACATCCAATATTCCTGGGCTCTAGGAAGCAGCTGTGACGTGCCATTTTGCGGCTCCTGTTTCTTTTTTGATTGCAGTGGGCTTTGCTTGGAAAAATGCTCCTTTGACTGAGGCATTCTTCAAATAAACCCTTGGACTAAAAACTCAGAGCATTTGCCACAGGCTGAGGGACAGAGATAACGGGATGGTTGGATCTGATGGATGGAAGCCTCTGGAGCAGAGGTCTCTAACCTTTTGGACCTCAGGGACCACCAAACTCATCATTTTAAAATCCCGCGGACCACTAATATGAATTTTGACTGATAGTGGCTTGCTGACATTAGTGGGAAAGTCGGTCCCGTATTCCAGAGCTGCAGGAGTCACAGGACTGGCCCTTTGGTCATCCTGGAGCAGCTGCTCCTCCACCCGGGTGCACCGGCTTGCCATGGACTGGAGGAGCTGCTCCGGGATGACCAGAGGGCCAATCTTGTGACTCTTGAAGCTCTGGAATATGGGACCGACTTTCCCACCAATGCCAGCAAACCACCCTGGGGTGGATTTCCTTCGCCTGCCATCGGTCTTACCTTCCAGTAAAGGCTGTGCGTGCACAAAGGATGTTTTAGTTCTTTACTCATCAAATGTATACGGGCAAATGACTGGGCGCTGTACAAGACTAAAAATCAATATATATATAAAACAATTATGATTATTAAAACTTGTTTTAGAAAACAAAAAGGCTGAGAAAGAAACACCAGGTGTTAATAGCAATGGAGCCCACCTCAATATATCATCAATCCTGTGGGGTCAGCAGGCCTAATGGCACAACCAGATTTTAAGGGGCTTCTGTAAAAAAAGCCAACACAGTTCTAGGCTGCATAAACAGAGGGATAGAATCAAGATCACGTGAAATGTTAATATCACTTTATCATGCTTTGGTAAGGTCACACTTGGAATACTGCATCCAGTTTTGGTCGCCACGATGTAAAAAAGATGTTGAGACTCTAGAAAGAGTGCAAAGAAGAGCAACAAAGATGATTAGGGGGAATGGAAGCTAAATGATATAAAGAACCGTTGCAGGAACTGGGTATGTCTAGTTTAATGAAAAGAAGCACTAGGGGAGACATGGTAGCAGCCTTCCAATATCTCAGGGGCTGCCCTAAAGAAGAAGGAGTCAAGCTATTCTCCAAAGCACCTGAAGGCAGGACAGGAAGCAATGGGTGGAAACTCATCAAGGAGAGAAGCAACTTAGAACTCAGGAGAAATGTCCTGAAAGTTAAAACAATTGATCAGTGGAACAACTTGCCTCCAGAAGTGGTGACTGCTCCAAGACTGGAAGTTTTTAAAAAGAGATTGGATACCCATTTGTCTGAAGTGGTGTAGGGTTTCCTGCCTAGGCAGGGGGTTCGACTAGAAGACCTCCAAGGTCCTTTCCAACTCTTGTTATTCTATTCTAAAATGAATAGTGAAGGAGCCCACTTTTTATATTGGACGAACAACTCATGATCTCATGGGTTGTTATTTCAGAGAGATTTCCTGACCAGATTCCTCATTTCTTACCACAATAGCAGAGCTTGTAACATACTTGAAGAGTTCTTAGAAATTCAGGAAGACGGAGATTTTCCAAAGCACCAAAAGGCAAGATGAAACAACCAAGAAGAGAAGCAACCTAGAACTAAGCAGGAAATCCCTAACAGTGAGAGCAATTTGCCTTCAGAAATTGTGGGTGCTCCATCACTGAAGGCTTTCAAAAAGGGACTAGATAACCATTTGAGACGGCATAGGATCTCCTGCTCGGTAAGGGGGTTAGACTAGAAGACCTCCAAGATCTCTTTCAACTCTTATTAGTCTTATCTGCCTTGAAAATAGCCCATGTGAGCACATATAACACAATCATCAGAAGTTGACTACGGGAGATGCCTTATGACCCTTTGTATTACGTCATCAAATGCTTCACGGTCATTTTACGTCATCAAATGCTTTATAAAATTTGCCCAATGTCAGTTCCACAGAAGTCATAGGTCCATTGATTTTGGATCCATCCTGTAAGTTAGTCTGCTTGTGGTTCAGTTCAAAAAGTTTTGCCCTCTAATGCAGGGGTCTCCAACCTTGGCTCCTGGAAGCCTGGCGGACTTCAACTCCCAGAGTTCCACAGCCAGCAAAGCTGGCTGTGGAATTCTGGGAGTTGAAGTCCGCCAGGCTTCCAGGAGCCAAGGTTGGAGACCCTTGCTCTAATGGATGCTCTCTTTCGGCCAGTTAATGGTTACAGCAGACAACAGAGTTTTAGTAGTATACAGATTAGATGAGGCTTGGGATGTGTGTGTGTGTTTGTGTGTGTGTGTGTGCGTCCTGCACAGCACTTTGAAAATCCCCTCTGATCTCATCTGCCCATGAAAACAGCTGCTAAAGAGGTTAAGTACTTGTCAGAGGCAAACACATCTGGGAAGGGGGAAGGAAGGGAGAGCAGGAACGCCAAAACACGCTAGCTGGAGGGGATTTCCTAGCATGTCTTGCCCTTCTCCCAAGAGGAGATCATGGCAGATGCCACTAAGATGGGAGCCCGGGGACCCACACAGTTACGCCTATTTTTCTAGGTCCACCTGCAGAGCTGCTGCTGGAGCGATAAACTGGGATGTTGCTGGGAGCGCTTTAAGGATTAAAGAAGGGTAGTGTTTCCTTGCCAGCTGGCTTGCTATCAGGCTGGGTGGTTGAAATGCATTTCTAAGGCTGGGCTGTGTTGAGTCTCTTCTGAGAAAAGCAAGAAAGGGAGGGGGGGGGATCGAAGCCTTAAAGAGGTCCCTCTTTCTTTGGTGGTGCAAGATTTGCAAGCACAATGAAAGGACTAATTCTTTGCCCAACACGGATCCTTTCAGATTGAGCTATCTATCCTTCTTGCCATTCAGTCTTTTCGGAATTGGTTTTGCCTTCCAAGGGGATCAGGTATCTCTACATTCCCCTCACCCAACAAAGATTGGGTGAGCAAGTGGAATAATCCTGAGGATGGTCGCAGAAGATCGCCCCAAAGTATTTTTGGAGGAATCTGGGGCGGTTCTTTACTCCTTCTTCATGTTCTCTGGGAATTGTGGGACTTGTAGTCTACTCATCTTGAAGTGGCCAACGTTGCGAAAGACCACTCTGTGCCCTTAAACAGCGGCTCTGGATTTATCTTGCTGTGTAAACCCAACCAAATCACCGCAGATGGGGACTGCGGCCAAGAAATTAAAGGACACTTGCTATGGAAAGCTATGGCAAATCTAAGACAGCCCATTAAAAAGCAGAGACATTATCACCCTGCCAACAAAAGGGTGTGTAGCCAAGGCTATGGTTTTCCCAGTTGCAATGTATGGCCTTCAAACTCTGGTACTGGAGAAGACTCCTGCGAGTCCCTTGGACTGCAAGGTGATCCAACCGGTCAGTCCTAGAGGAGATCAACCCTGACTGCTCTTTAGAAGGCCAGATTCTGAAGATGAAACTCAAAGACTTTGGCCACCTCATGAGAAGGAAGGACTCCCTGGAGAAGAACTGGGAAAGACTGAGGTCAATTGAAGAAGGGGACGGCAGAAAAGGAGGTAGATGGGTGGAGTCACTGAAGCAGTAGGCATGAGCTTAAATGGACTCTGGAGGATAGTCGAGGACAGGACGGCCTGGAGGAACGTTGTCCATGGGGTCGCGACGAACAACAATAACAAAACCCGACCATGCTAGCCTGCTGGTTAAAGGTTTACAGTGATGGAGAGGCAGGCTCCCATTGTCATTAACCATGGAACTTGTGTTGCTTTGAGCCAGTCAATAACTTCCCTAAGCCTGTAGCCCAACCAGTCTAGTTTGGAAAGTAGAATCTAAAGTTCAGTGATGTGAACCACCCCAGGGGTCACCAACCTTTTGGACCTCAGGGACCACCAAACTCATAATTTTAAATCCCGTGGACCAGAGACCCTGGGAAAATCCCCCAAAAAGTCCTGCAGGAAAATTCCCCACCCCGTTTTGTGGCAAGACAGGTCGTAAAATGGGGCAATGCTCAATAAATGTCTCACTTAGCAACAGAAATGTTGGTCTCCATTGAGATCCTAAGTTGAGGACTACTTGTATTGAAGGACCACAGGTAGTCTTCCACTTATGACCTCAGTTGTTGAGCCCAGCATTTATGATGCCCATTAAGAATTTGTTAAGTGAGTTATGCCCCGTTTTACGACTTGTCTTTGCTCTGGGTGTTAAGTGAATCACTGCGGCTGATAAGCTAGCAACCCGGTTGTGAAGTGAATCTGGCTTCCCCATGGACTTTGCTCCCCAGAAGTTCTCTAAGGATGACATGACCTTGGGACGCAGGAACGGTCGTAAGTTGCCACCAGACTTGAAATTCTAGACCTAGAAAACCTACAACTACGCCACCTTCGGTCCAATCTAAGTATAGGATATAAAATCATACATTGTAATAACTTACCTGTCAATGAATACTTCAGCTTCAACCGTAACAACACAAGAGCAAACAATAGATACAAACTCAAGGTTAACTGCACCAAACTCGATTGTGGGAAATACGCCTTCAGCAACAGAGCGGACAATGTCTGGAATCCTCTACCTGACTCTGTGGTTTCTTCCCCAAACCCCAAAAACTTTAACCTTAGACTGTCTATTATTGATCTCACCCCTTTCCTAAGAGGTCTATAAAGGGCGTGCATAAGTGCACCAATCCTGCCTACTCTCCCTGTCCTATTGTTTGTTTTATTTATCTTTTATGTATCCATTTTATTTATTATTTATTTATTCACTTATTTATTTATTTATTTGATTTGTCAATTGCTTACAAGATAATAGGTATAAGTATAAACATAGTTATGGATACAAGAAATGAGTACATATAAGAAAAATAAAAGTATTAATGTCTTCATAAGTATGTTTATTTTTTTATACCTGTTATAATCGTTTGAGAAATAAATAAAATAAAATAAATAGACTAAATAAAGTGTGAAGCAGTTGACAAGCGTTCTGGATTTTGATCCAATGACCACTTGGAGGCAGCAAAGGTGAAGTCCCCTTTTCCTGTGCTGCTGGAACTTTGAACGGTCACTAAACGAAGCGTTGTAAGTCGAGGACTGCCTGTACTGGTATGGGCTTCCTGCAGTTTATACCACCTACCCACCTACCACTCAAGCCCACCCGCCCGGTCTCTCGCACAGGGACCCCCCCCCTGAACACGTGTTCCCACGTGACGGAGCGATCAACTTCCCACGCGGCCACCACTCCCGAGATTCCGACCGCCCGAGGCTCCCAGCTGCGGGGCGGGGCGGAGCCGGGGGCGGGACGGGGCGGCCGGCCGGAGCCGCCACCGCTCGGCGTTTCTTGCAGTCCGGATTCCCTCCAGAGCGGCGTCGGCGTCGGCGGAGGCACCATGGGCTGCGGGGCGTCGCTGGGAGCCTGGGCGCTGCTGCTCGCCCTGCATCTGGGTGCGTCTGAATGCCGCGGGAGGGAGCGGACCCGGGCCAGGGAGCGGGAAGGGGGAGCCGGGACGGGATCTCTCGTCTTAGCCGGACGGCAGCCCCCGCGCAAAGAAAGGCATTGCAGGCGGAGGGGGCGGCCGGAGAGGCGGCGGCGGCGGCGGGGGGGAGTCCGACTCCGGGACCCTTTGGAGGGCTGCGGGGTTGGGTTGGAAGGAAGGAAGAAGGGAAGAGGAAGAAAGGAAGGAGGGAGGGAGGAAGGAGGGAGGGAGGAAGGAAGGAGAAAGGAAGAAAGGAAGAAGAGAGCAAGGAAGAAAGGAAAGAGGGAGGGAGGAGGGAAGAATGGAGGAGGGAAGGGAGGAGGGAGGAGGGAGGGAGGAAAGAAGGAGGAAGGAAGAAAGGAAGAAGAGAGGAAAGAAGAAAGGAAAGAGGGAGGGAGGAGGGAAGAATGGAGGAGGGAAGGGAGGAGAAAGGGAGGGAGGGAGGAAGAAGGGAGGAAGGAAGGAGGGAGGAAAGGAAAGAGGGAGGGAGGGAGGGAGGAAGGAAGGAAGGAAGGAAGAAGAGAGGAAGGAAGGAAGGAAAGAGGGAGGGAGGGAGGAAGGAAGGGAGGAAAAAAGGATTAGGGTTGGGGTTCGGTTGCGTAGCCGCCGGCCAGCCAGGTCAGTCAGTGCCCGTCGTCGGCTCCAGCCTCCAGCCGAACGAGCGAGATCCTCAGCGGCCGCTTCCGACAGCCCCGCGGGCGCCCCTGCTCGGCCCGGGACTCGCACGGGGGGACGCTCGGAAGCGCCAGCCCCAGTCTGGGCGGAGGGAGTCAAGCGAGGCCGCCGGGCTGCCCAGCCGAAGCGCCCGGGGCTCTCAGACGGGCGGGGAGGAAACGGGGGATGGAAGGAAGCGCCGGGCGCCGCTGCCACCCCGCCACCCGGCCCACGGGGGCCGTCGGATTCAGCCTCCCGCGGGATGGCAGTTCCGGAGGAGGGGATGGCGGGGCTTGGAACTCTGCGTGTCGGGAAGAGCCGCCACTTGGAGCGCCTCTGACTCCGTCCGTCGGAACCGTCGCTCCGGAGCCCGCCTTGGCTGGAAGTGGCAACTGACGGCAAGGCCGCGGGGTAGAGCAACCTGGCTTCTCTTCTCCTTTCCTTCCTCCCTTTCTTCCCTCCTCCCTTCCTCTCTTCCTCCCTCCTTCCTTTCTTCCTCTTCCCTCCTTTCTTCCTCCCTCCTCCATTCTTCCCTCCTCCTTTCTTCCCTCCTCCCTCCCTCCTCCCTTTCTTCCTCCCTCCTTCCTCCCTCCCTCCTCCTTCCTTTCTTCCTCTTCTCACCTTCCTTTCCTCCTCCCTCCCTCCCTCCCCCCTCCCTTCTTCTTTCCTTCTCTGCCATTGCAGAATGTTCCCCTCCATTTCCAATTACCTTTCCTCACTTTTTGGCAAATCAACATTTTCACTATTCCAAAGATCCTGTAAGATGAGGCAGGACACCCTTCTGCTGCTGCTGATGGGGGGGTGGGGGTGGGGGTGGATCAAGGCACCCTCCTAAACTGAGTCTCAGGAGCACCAGCTGCCTTCTTGCTGAAAATTAGAAGTTGCTTGTTTGACCCTTAATTTCCCTCCCCTCTCTTTCTCTCCCTCTCTCTCTTCTTCTCTCCCTCTCCTTCTCTCTCTCTCCTTCACTCCTCTCCTCTCTCTCTCCCCCTCTCTCTTCTTCTCTCCCTCTCCTCTCTCTCTCTCCCCTTCTCTCACTCTCTCCCCCTCTCTCTCCTTCTCTCTCTCCCTCTCCCTCTCTCTCCTTCTCTCCCTCTCTCCCCTCTTCTTCTCTCTCTCTCTCCTTCACTCCCTCTCCTCTCTCTCTCCCCTCTCTCCCCTTCTCTCTCTCTCTCCCCCTCTCTCCTCCCTTCTCTCTCTCTCTCCCCTTCTCTCTCTCTCTCCTCCCCTCTCTCCTTCACTCCTCTCTCTCCCTCCTCTCTCTCTCTCCTTCACTCCCTCTCCTCTCTCTCTTCCCCTCTCTCTCCTTCTCTCTCTCTCTCTTCTCTCTCTCCCCTTCTCTCTCTCTCTCCCCTTCTCTCTCTCTCTCCTTCCCTCTCTCTCCTTCACTCCCTCTCTCCGCTCTTCTTCTCTCTCTCTCTCTCCTTCACTCCCTCTCCTCTCTCTCTTCCCTCTCTCTCCTTCTCTCTCTCTCCCCTTCTCTCTCTCTCTCTCTTCTCTCCCTCTCCTTCTCTCTCTCTCCTTCACTCCCTCTCTCCCCTCCTCTCTCTCTCTCCTTCACTCCCTCTCCTCTCTCTCTTCCCCTCTCTCTCCTTCTCTCTCTCTCTCTTCTCTCTCTCTCCCTTCTCTCTCTCTCTCCCCTTCTCTCTCTCTCCTTCCTCCCTCTCTCTCCTTCACTCCCTCTCTCCCCCTCTTCTTCTCTCTCTCTCTCTCCTCCTTCACTCCCTCTCCTCTCTCTCTCCCCCTCTCTCCCCTTCTCTCTCTCTCTCCCCCTCTCTCTCCTTCTCTCTTTCTCTCCCTCTCCCCCCTCTTCTTCTCTCCCTCTCCCCCCTCTTCTTCTCTCCCTCTCTCCCTTCTCTCTCTCTCTCCCCTTCTCTCTCTCTCTCCTTCTCTCTCTCTCCTTCACTCCCCTCTCCTCTCTCTCTTCCCTCTCTCTCCTCTCTCTCTCTCTCTTTCTCCCTCTCCTTCACTCCCTCTCTCCCCTCTTCTTCTCTCTCTCTCTCCCCTTCTCTCTCTCTCTCCTTCCCTCTCTCTCCTTCCCTCCCTCTCCCCTCTTCTTCTCTCTCTCTCCCCCCTCTCTCCTTCTCTCTTTCTCTCCCTCTCCCCCCTCTTCTTCTCTCCCTCTCCCCCTCTTCTTCTCTCCCTCTCCCCCCTCTTCTTCTCTCCCTCTCTCCCCTTCTCTCTCTCTCTCCCCTTCTCTCTCTCTCTCCTTCTCTCTCTCTCCTTCACTCCCTCTCCTCTCTCTCTTCCCCTCTCTCTCCTCTCTCTCTCTCTCTTTTCTCCCTCTCCTTCACTCCCTCTCTCCCCCTCTTCTTCTCTCTCTCTCTCCCCCCTCTCTCCTTCTCTCTTTCTCTCCCTCTCCTCCTCTTCTTCTCTCCCTCTCCCCTCTCTTCTTCTCTCCCTCTCTCCCCTTCTCTCTCTCTCTCCTTCTCTCTCTCTCTCCTTCACTCCCTCTCCTCTCTCTCTTCCCCTCTCTCTCCTCTCTCTCTCTCTTTTCTCCCTCTCCTTCACTCCCTCTCTCCCCTCTTCTTCTCTCTCTCTCTCCCCTTCTCTCTCTCTCTCCCTTCCCTCTCTCTCCTTCACTCCCTCTCTCCCCTCTTCTTCTCTCTCTCTCTCCCCCCTCTCTCCTTCTCTCTTTCTCTCCCTCTCCCTCTCCCTCTCCCTCTCCCTCTCCCTCCTTCTCTCCCTCTCCCCCCTCTTCTTCTCTCTCTCTCTTCCCCCCTCCCTGTCTCAGGATGTGAATTGCCAGTGGAAGGAACTTCAACATGTCCTCTTTATAAACTTCTGCTCTTGAATTTCCTTCTTCCCTCCCCCCTGCCCCCCCTTCCTCCTACCTCTTGCAAAACAAGGAAGGCACAATTGGGCTTGATGCTTTCCACAGAGGCTCTCGTGGTTGGAGTCAGCCTCCTTCTCTACCCCACCCTTCCACCCAAAATATCTGAGGGACAGGATGGTCCAGATAAGGAGATTGTTTTTCCACCCCACGTGCAATTTAAAAGCAAATTAGTCTTGTGCTAAAAGCTTGCTGCGGCTCACAAAAGCTGGTGCCTTTTAATAAAAGGCATTACTGTAGTCGGAGAACGTCTAACAGGCTTCACAAAGATCTCCCTTGTCATTTGGAAGGAGGGAGTCCAACCCTCCCCAGGTTCCTAAAAATGTTTGTTTTGTTTAATTTTACCTCTGGGGATGACTCTTACCCAGCTCGGGGGACTTAGGTTCAGGGGATGGGATGTGAGGTGGCTATTCCTTAATTCAGTGAAGGATGGGGTGGCAGGAAGTGTGGAATTTTCTTGCCTTTAAAAGGAGGCTGAGGTAGGAGAAGGCTCCAAGTGAGGGCCTGGGTTGAGTTGGGCTTGCCTCTGTGTGGGGCGAAAAACGATTGCAGGGGTCGGAGAAAGATTGCTATAGTACCTTCCAGATAAAACTTTTTTTCTAAACAGACAGTAAAACAGACAATCAGAGTTGGAAGGGACCTTGTAGGTCATCTAGTCCAACCCCTCACCCACCCAAGCGGGAGACCCTACACCATTTCTGAAATATGGCAGTCCAGTCTCTTCTTGAAAGTCTCAAGTGACGGCGCTCCCACAACTTCCGAGGGCAACGTCTGTTCCATGGGTTGATTGTTCCCACTGTCAGAAAGTTTATCTCCTTATCTCCAGGTTGAATCTCTCCTTGTTCAATTTCCATCCATTGTTCCTTATCCTTCAAGTGCTTTGGAAAATAGCTTGACCCCTTCATCCTCTCTGTGGAAGCCCCTCAAATACTGGAAGGCTGCTCTCCTGTCTCCCCTGGTCCTTCTCTTCCCTAGACTAGCCAGGCCCAGTTCCTGTAACCGTTCTTCATATGTTTTAGTCTCCAGTCCCCTCATCATCGTGGTTGCTCTTCTCTCTACTTTTTCTAGAGTCTCAACGTCTTTTTTACAACTCTTGTGGCAAGACCTGAGATATTGGAAGGTGCTATCATGTCTCCCCATCCTTCTTTTCCTTAAATTAGACATATTTTCTGTCTATCCATGGTTTCCTCAGATGTCTTTCGCTCTCGTCTTTCTTTCTCTATCTTCCTTCCTTCCTTCCTTCCTTCCTTCCTTCCTTCCTTCCTTCCTTCCTTCCTTCCTTCCTTCCTTCCTTTCCTTCCTTCCTTCCTTCCTTCCTTCCTTCCTTCCTTCCTTCCTTTTGCTTTGAAGAACAGCTTGACCCCTTCATCCTCTCTGTGGAAGCCCCTCAAATACTGGAAGGCTGCTCTCCTGTCTCCCCTGGTCCTTCTCTTCCCTAGACTAGCCAGGCCCAGTTCCTGTAACAGTTCTTCATATGTTTTAGTCTCCAGTCCCCTCATCATCGTGGTTGCTCTTCTCTCTACTTTTTCTAGAGTCTCAACATCTTTTTTATAGTGTGGTGACCAAAACTGGAGGCAGTACTCTACATTCTCTCCTCTTGAGGGTGAGAAATATGTCCAACTGGCAATGGGTCTGTATTATATATTAGAGATCATCTATATTGCACAGAACAGAACTACTTGTCTGCTAATACCGGTAGTCCTTGACTTACAAGAGTTAGTTTAGTGACTTGGGTCTTGTTTGTTTGTAGAAAATTAATAAAATCTTTTTCAATAAAAAAAAAAAGTTACGCGGCACCGAAAAAAAAGTGACTTACGAGCCCGTTTTTCACCCAACCATTGCAAGCACCCCCATGGTCAGCTGATCAAAATTTAGATTGCTTGGCAACAGATTCCTACTGTTGACGGTTGCAGAGTCCCAGGGGAGTCACGTGAACAGATTTTGCGGCTCTCCAAGAAGCAAAGTCGGTGGGGAAACCAGTAACAACCGTGTTACTAACTTAACCGCAATTAACCACTGTGGGTAGAAAAGTGGTGAAATGGGGCAAATGTCTCTTAACAGATGTCTTGCTTAGTGACATAAATTGTGGTTGTGAATTGAGGACTACCTGTACAGCCGGTGTTGGGTATTGCTGGAGGGCCACAGGTTTCCCAACTCCAGCTGGTACTTGTCAATTTATCCTGATCCGTTGCCCTGCCTCCAATGCCTGTAACCACCTCTCTCCTTGCAACTATCCTGATCCCCAGTCTAGAAAAAGAGTGATTGGCACAAGTTCCCCAAAGTTATGTGTGTGCGCGTGTGTTTCTTGGTGTGTGTTGTGGTTAGCTGGCAGCAGGTCCAGACAGCTGAGGAGAGCGAGAACACAGATGAGGGGCCAGGACCACTAGGGAGTGGACTGCTGCCTTCAGAGATTGTGGGGGCTGGCAGCAGTGACGAGGAGGTTCCTGAGGAGCCTGTGCCAAGGGTGCGTGCGTGCACACAGAGTTGCTCATAGGAAAGAGCAGCTGCTGCAGCACGGGCGACTTGGGAGTAAGGCTGCAAAGGTAATGGCCCCTCCTTCAAGAAGATAAAAGCCTGCTGTGAAGTGAACATTCTTTGCAGGAAGCAAAGACGTTTTGAAAGTCAGCCTCATGGACATTACAGTATTTAAGTTGGTATCTGAAGACTCTTGTTTTGTGAAATATTTCTTATCTGTGATTCTTGACAGTCTCGTACAGTTTTGGCAAGGCTCGTGCTTATCAAAGTTAATTAGTTTGCAGCAGCCTTTTAACCGGGGATTCGTAAGACTCATTAAAAGGTTTCTGTTCCCTTTGGTTATTATTTGTCTCATTGGAAAAGGGTTTGGATCAGAACAGCATGTGAATAAAATACATCAGGCCCTCCATTTTCCTCTTTTAGTCATGGAGGAGAGCAAAATATACAAGCTGTAAAGCGGGTGGAGGGGAAGAGGCTAAGATCTGAAAAGAGTACATTTTGGTGAGGAGGCTGCAGGTATCCCACACTACATGATGCTATTGTCTTCTGCGGTACCCAGAAGAAACCCTTTTAATTTTCTGCTCTTTTAATAAGCTGCTTCTGCCGTTTTACATTTTTCTGGCGTCTGCGGAGCTGAGTTTTCTTTTTGTCTTTGAATTATTATTAGAAGTAGTACGGCATCATCAGAATGTGATCCGGCAATATTAAGGTAAAATTAACAATCGGTTTTAGATTGAAAATGTTTAATTTCCTGTTCCATTCACAATTTCTTTTCTTTTTTTTTAAATCAAAAGGTGGGAAGGAACACCCAAGCCATCTTGTTTTCCCGTGTGGGGAAACATCACTTATTTTCTTCCCCATCTCTTATTAAAAATCTGTTAAGAAAAGAAAAACAAATGAACTCTTTAGGATCCTGATCAAACAGTCTTTCTGAAAGCCCATTGTGGAATTGTAATTTCCTTCTTGCCCTGGTTTTTTGGGGAAACTCATCCTTGCTTGTTTAATATCGGACAAGATGCTAAAATCCTAATGGTTTGAAAAAGCCTGCATTGGAGTAAAAAAAAATCCTGAGGTTGCCTATGATTTGATGATAGAATTAGCATATTTAATCCTAATGCTCCGTAGCTGATGCTATTGGTGGACCCAGAGCTCTCTGTTTGTGTGTATTTAAATTCTATCAATTTAAATAAGACATGAGCTGGGCGATTGGCATTATCTAGGGATCTGAATACAAAATGTCATGTGTTGCACTCCAGTTTTCTCCAACCTGCTGTCTTCCAAATGATCTTGAAAACTCTTGCATTGCCAGTGATGAGGATGGGTTGGTTACACAACACATGGGAAAGGGCCTTCTTGGGGAAAAATTGCTATAATATGGTCCAGATAAAATCTTTTCTCTGGTGAGAAATGGGGTCCAAATGGCAATTTGTATAGATTTCTGAATTTCCGAATTGCATACAAAAGATTGTAACGATGTGCTTTCTGCCTCCAGGCTTGCAAAGTCAAACATAATAATCTACTGCAAGTTCACCTCTAGCGCATGTATATTTATTTATTTTTTAATACATATGTTTGTTCAATTTTGATTATTTGGTTTGTTTGCTTGTCGCTTTTAGGTACGAACTAGAACAGGCTTCCAGAGCTAATTAATAGAAATTGTGACTTCAGTATATACACCCTTTTGAGACAAGATCGGACAATGTTTGTCTTAAATGGTAGAGGGTTTCCTGCTTCAGCAGGGGCTTGGACTAGATGATCTCTAAGGTCCCTTCCAACTCTGTTATTCTGTATTCAATATACCCATTGATAACAAGGACAGAATTAGAGTTGATTTGATTGACAAAGTCCTTTGTTTGGTCTTTTTGTAATCACTGGGCCCCGGAGACACCAAGCCTTTTATCTTCTAAATATATAGCTAACACAGCCTTTGTATCTTCAATAGCCATTGGAGGTGGTACTTATTGACACGCTATTAGACTTTTACAGGTAAGTCCTCGACTTACAACAGTTCATTTAGTGATTGTTCAAAGTTACAATGGCACTAAAAAAAAGTGACTTATGACCATTTTTTCCACACTTATGATCATCGTAGCATCCCCACGGGCACATGATCAACATTGAGACACTTGGCAATGGGCTCATACTTATGACGGTCTCAATGTCCCAGAGTTACATGATCCCCTTTTGCGACCTTCTGACAAGCAAAGTCAACGGGGAAAACCAGATTCACTTAACAACCAGATTACTAATTTAAGCACTGCAGTGATGATTCGCTGAACAACTATGGTGAGAGAGGTAGTAAAATGGGGCAAAACTCACTGAACAAATGTCTCACTTAACAACAGACCTTAGGGGCTCAATTGCAGTCGTATGTTATGGACTACCTGTAGAAGAGAAGATACGCTGTTTATCTTTGAGTTCTTCTCAAGAGATGTTCAATTTGCCATCCAAGACAACTAACTCAGGTTTGCTTCAGGACAGTGTTAAGTTTGCATCCAAATTCAGTCCTTATTACATTCAGTCTTGTTGCTTAAATAGAAGTGTGTGTGTGTGTGTGTGTGTGTGTGTGTGTGTGTGTGTGTGTTGGGAGGAATGCTAGCCAGCTGCTTTATGTACAGGCAAATCCTTTGTCTTTCTAGTCTGAAAATGGGCGCTTTCCCTCTTCCCCTCTGAGAGCTTGTTGAGGGTGCATTTCAGAGATGGGACAGGTTCAAAGCAACAAAACAATTGAATTCAGCTTAAAAATGCTGAGTACCAATCTGACTTTGGTTAAATTTCCACATAAGATTAAATCATATTGTGATTAGAGCATTGTGGAGACCCGGTTTTGATAGTTTGAATATCAGGCTTTGTATGATGTGTGAATTCAGTCACTGCATCTTGTTCATGATTTGGCAATTCAGATTACCCCCTGGGTAGTTTAACTTTATTGTTGAAAAGTTGTCCTTGCTCTTCATTTAAGCTCAAAGAGCTTTCTGGGAGCTGTCCAGAGTTCTGAAGCCCTACTTTTCTTTGTCTTTTAAAATCACCTTCTTGCATTCTAGCTTTTAGTGCCTTGGATAGCAGAAATCCTGGTGAATGCTTGCTTATATCCAGCTTACATCCAGCTGAGCCTCTAAGGGTTTTATAGATCAAACATTTGTTGATGCCTTTTGAGTTAATTTTGACTTCTGATGACTGACTGAACTAGTCCTTGCCAGTTTTCTTGTAAACTTTTCAGAAGTGGCTTGCTGTGGCCTGCTTTGTGGGACTGAGAGTGAGCGACTGGCCCAAAGTAACTTAGCTGACTTTCTCCCTCTGGCAGGACTAAAACTCACAGTCTCCTAGTTTCGAGCCTAGAATGTTTGTAGTCAAACATTTTTATTAGATTATAAAATATCATAAAATACAAAAGTAAATAAAAGAGCAGAGAAGATTCTAACCTAGACTCTTAACTCCTACACCAGACTGATTGTCCAGATTTCAAAAGCAGCTTCCTGAATTTTACACACCATTAAATAAGCAGTCATATCAAACAGTCTCAGGGTGCTATTTTCAGGTGTTCAGAAATGAAACCTGGCTATATATGCAAATATTTAAACTCAAGAAACTCAGAACATACCGTTAGCTGCTTCTTTTCTGACCCATAATACAGCTTATTCCCTCAGAATTGAATTGCCCCTTACAAATGCTTTTCAGGAAATATGGAAAAATTGCCTTATAATTTTTGGAATACTCATGTCCATTATCCAATGCCTAAACATTTCAATAGGAAGATGCCAGGGGTGAAACGAATACCCTTTCTACATGAAGTACGTGCTTCACCTCTAGGTGATGAGCCCTCAATGTTGTATTAACTTAGCTAAAAATACAGAGCTTTGTATCAGCCTAAATTTATCTCCAGAGAAAAATGAAGGTCTTCAGAATACTTTAGAATTCTTGAATAGCGATAGCTTTCGAAGCTATCCCAAAATATATATTTTAATTTTATGAGATGTTTTTGTCTCTTAAGTTTTCAACTTGCCACTCTGGCCTATACTGAAAGCACTGCTCTGATGGCTATTGGATGAATGCTATCCTCTAAAACTTAGACACAGTGCAGGTAAGTTTAACTACGATTCCATCACCCCATCCTGCATGCTTCCCAGAAATTATGGGAATTGTAGCCCTATGCATCTATCAAGGTGTGAGCTGGGAAAAGCTATTGAAGATAATTGTTCTGACCCAGGCTTCATCAAACTTAATATGAAACAAACTGATTTTAAACATAAAACCTATATAAATGCAACACTGGGAATTACTTGAATTCCCAGCCATAACTAATTATACGCAGTTCCTCCAGATAAGAGCATGCTTTTCAGTGCTATAGAATGATGCCAAAAAAATAGAAGTCTAATTAAGGCTAACATAAACCAACCCAAAAATCCAGAACAAACTGACCAGAATACAGAGCTCCAAGAAGGACTTGGAAATTACCGAACTGCTTTGCTTCCTGCAAAACTTTTCATCATTGAGGTCTGATTTTATCCCTTATGGGAGGGGCAATCACCTCTCAGCCTTACTCCCAAGTGACCCCTACTGCTTCAGCTATTCTCGCCTTCTAGCAGCTCTGTGCACACGCGCATTGGGAATGGGCTCCCCTGGGTCCTCTGCCTCGCTGCTACCAGACTCTGGAGGTTCTGGAGGCAGCACCCCACTCGCAGATGGTCCTGGCCCCATCCCTGCATCGGATGCAGGACCCTCATCCAAGTCCTCACCAGACTCCCAGACTGGTCCCCTTTCTTCTCCATTGTCCAATACCTCTGCCATCTGCACCGACTGCTGGCGAACCACAACAATAACACCGTCTGAATATCTCCATTTCGACTTCATTGCAGTGGTAGTGGGGCAGCCCGTGAATGCGGCTGGCTGGAAGTGCAACACCATCTATAAGGGGTTTGCAGAGTGCCTGGTTAGCCTTGGAGACAGCATGGCTCAAAATGTTCAGAAGGATATGGAGGATGACACCATCCAGGATCAAGAGGAGTTGAACACCATCTGTAGGTGAGTGCAGGCTCATCATTTCAGGTGCCCATCAACACTAAGGCTATTATAGAGCTGTCTCAAAAGCTTGCGAGAAGATTTCTTGAGCTACTCATCCATCTGAATTGGCATTGCTGACTCCAGCTTTCCCAGGTCTGATATTTCAGTGCGGAATTTTAAAAATAGGAACACCAGTTTTGAGGAAGAGCTCAAACAAACCCCTTGTTCTTCCCAGCTATGAATCCAAAGGTCATCTATAAGTCTAAGGAAGGTAACACTTGCCTTCCAAAGGTTGGACTTCAGTACTATTGAGGCTTCAGAACTGCAACGTTCAATTTACCCGCACCTACCTCTTAAAGACCCGGTGATAAGATTGGGTTAAAATATTGCCCAAGTGAAGGTTTGTTATTTGCTGAATACGCCTTGACTAGCTAAGCTGCAAAGCCATTAACCATAGATTGCAAACTGCAAAGGATGAGTTACTACAAAAGTCAGCAAATCATGTTGTGGCTAAACATGATTTGAGAACCCAGCCTAAAACTCTTTGTATAATACTTAGTCAACCAGGCAAAGTTAAGGAAACAACAGCTAATCTTATATACAGTATATAAAAGCGAAATACCACTCATGCATCATCACAAAATCTCCAGAACCGTAAAGCCTACAAACTTGAAATTTGGCACCTATGTTCCTCTTGCCTTCTAGGTGCTCACTAAGAAAGGATTTTTTTTCAAAATGACCATCAGAGCATTAGTATTTCATGTATTATTATTAACATGCCCTGATGCTAAGTTCTACTCCCCCTCCCCACCTGAAAAGAAATCTGTTCCAAAGGCAAAAAAAAAAACAAGCAAGCAGAGGAGAGGAGAGGAGTTTCAGTTTCACTTTTAGTTTTAGTTTCATAGTACCAAGCAGCTTTAGTACACAACAATTGAGCTAAGCCACACCCAGGCTCCTTGCTGTCTCCTCCTTGCTCACATAGCAAATACTGTTTCAGTTTTCAAACATCCCTCAACTCTCTTACAAACTGACAGGAACCTAGCCAGATGAATACTGATGGATGCTGGTAGGCAGAGGCAGAATTTTTTTTCCTCTTTATTTTCTTTCCCCAAAACTAAGCCCGACCACATAGTTTCGTAGCGAAGCATGGGTATCGAGCTAGTATAATATGTGCACCAGATCAGCCACTTTCAAGGGAGTGTTGGATTATTTTTCTTCTTGAATGCAGACATGTTTTCTTTGAGTTTTCATGGGACACACTAAACCAGTGATAGTCAACCTGGTCCCTATCGCCCACTACTGGGCGTTCCAGCTTTCATGGTGGGCGGTAGGGGTTTTGTCCCCTACTTTATAAATCACCAATACTGTGGAGCTGGTGGGCGATTAGAGAAAACTTTACTACTAACAGAGATACAAAAGTGGGCAGTCGGTATAAAAAGGTGGACTACCCCTGCACTAAACCCTGTATGATCTACCCTGGGTCCTGTATTGATTTATTGAAGTTCGTTTTCCATTAGCAGTCCTACTGATAATTTTCATCTAATACAACATTGATGTCAATCTTGCTTAGGTTAATTTGAAGGTTAAGATCCACAACTCGTCATCTGAATTTCAAAGGTGAACAGGAAAAGCCATTTGATAGTGTTGTAACTGACCCATTTTTGGCCTTTTGAGGGTTTTTAATGATGGGACCAGGTGGGGCGTTTGCAAATTGCTCTTGTGTTTAACACACATTAATACAAATCCTACAACCCTCCTCAAATAGTTGGCTGCAGCGGGGAGGTGTGTGCATTTGTAGAAATTACCTCTTCGTAATTAGGAGGATTAAAAGGGACGAGGTGGCTCGGTGGCGAAGACGCTGAGCTTGTCGATCAGAAAGGTCAGCAGTTCAGCAGTTCGAATCCCAGCTCCGCGTCATGGAGTGAGCTCCTGTTCCTTGTCCCAGCTTCTGCCCACCGAGCAGTTCGAAAGCATGTAAAAATGCAAGTAGAAAAATAGGGACCACTGTGGTGGGAAGGGAACAGCGTTCTGTGCGCCTTCGGTGTTCAGTCATGCTGACCACGGAGATGTCTTCGGACAGCGCTGCCTCTTTGGCTTTGTAACAGAGATGAGCACCATCCCCTAGAGCCAGAAATGAGTAGCACATATGTGCAAAGGGAACTTTTACCCTTTTAATTAGGATGATGAAAGTTCTGAGGAAGTATAAGACTTCATGTCCTCCCAGTGCAGTCTTAACACATCCAATGGAGATCAGATCAGAACACTAAAATGAAATATAGGAAATGCCCTGTGAATTGAATTTTAGAATGCTGGTCCTGCTCTACAGCCACTTTGCACCACAGTTACACGGATACAATTGATTCTTTGCACTCATGTTCCCTTTGTGCCCTTGGTCAATGCTATCTTCTGAAGCATGTAGCCAAGGCTAACACCAGCCCCTTCTTGAAGAAAAAAACCCCCTAAGATAGAAGGGAATGTCATGTAACCATTGACCCGCACAAATAGAATCATGCTCCCACTTTGTTCTCCGTTGCTTCGGCATAAATTGAGCCTAATCCTCACTGAGTCTGCTCTCCCTACAGATCCTGGGATGACTTCCACGCCTGTGCCACCAAGGTTTTGTCCAATTGCCCTGAAGAGGCAGCCAACATCTGGGAATCCCTTCGGCAGGAGTCCCAAAAGATCCAGTTCCAAGGCAATCTACATGACCTGTGCAGTTCACGGGCCCAGCTGGCTGGTGATGGGAAGGCTTTACCTGTGGATGAGACCAATCAAGAGACCTTGAGGGGGGCAGCTTCCCTTCTCTGGCCCAGCCTCATGGGCCGATTGACTCTTGTAGCTCTCGTGGCTCTGGTACCCTTTGCTTAGTCTTGGAGCAGTGGAGAAGCCCTTTCTCCTCTATTGTCCGCCATGGACCTTGTTCTGTTTCTTTCTAAGGAATATTGTCAAGCTTAGGGGTCAATGGCAATGCCTGGTGTGCCCCAATTGCAGGTATGGGGCTTGCCTGCCTGCTTGGAACCTGCCTAGGTAAAATCATGTCAGGTGTATGTATTTAGTCCATTTATTCTCTTAACCCATGACTTAAGGCAGCACACTATACAAATGTAATCAAATGCAAAACAAATTACACTAGAGGCAATGTAATAACTTAGCACAACCAACCTTGGCAGGTCCAGAAGACCTCCTGACCCATTGTTTTGGGGGCAGGGTGTCTTCAAAGCCTTACCAAAGGTAGGGAGGGTCATCCAGATCTTGGGGACATACTATTCCACAGGGCAAGTGCAATTACAGTGAAGCAGCAACATCCATAAGATGTCATTGCATAAGTGATGGGAAGTGAAGCATGCCAACTCGGTTGAATCTTACTGGAGATGCCAGAATAATCGGAGACAGGTGATCTCACAAACATCAGGCTCTATCATAAAGAGCCTTAAAAGCGACAACCATCCCCTTCAATTGTACCTAGAAGTTCACTGGCAACCAATACAGCTCACAAAGGTAGGGGTGTTGGTTGAGAATATAAGTTACTTTCACAGCTGTGGCCACTGCTGCATTCTGGACCAGTTGCAGCTTCTAAGAGCAGTACCATGTGGATTGCATTGCAGGAATCCAGGCAGGAGGTAGCCAAGGCATGGCCATGAATAGAGGCTCCCAATTCAGGATCGGTTGCAATTGTGGCACAAATGTATGTGTAAAGGAACCCCGAGCCATGGCTACCTTCTGCTTCCTGAGCAGGAGTTGTGAGTTTGAGAGGTTCCTCAAGTCATGCATCCCATACAGAAAGAGAGATGGAAAAGCTCTGGAACTGGGAAGTCTCAAAATCCATGGTCCCTTCATCACATGAAAGTTGAGCCTAAATCTGTTCCTCCCTATCCAGAACTCCCACAGCCTCCAGATACTGATCTGGAACCTAGACAACATAAAGCACAACCTTTGAATATGCTTAAAAGTGCACCTTCTTTCCTTATGCATATTAATCATGGAAGCTGTCACATACCAGGAGTTGCAGGTTCCTCCCCCAGGTCTCTATCTGTTTTTTTCCTATCTTCTCTGCTTCATGTTTCTTTCCCTCTTCTCCTTCATCCTGGACTGCATATTGACTATGAGACTCTCTCAGTTTGTCATGTCCATATGGATTGGTGAAAGGCAAAGCTTCCCTTAGAAAGAGTAGGGATCAATTCCAGAACATTCTCCATGCCAAACAGGCGTTGACTCACTGAACCATAACCCTACTCAAGAGACCCACACTAGAGAACTTTTCTCAAAGGTGCTCAAATGTGTTCTGGTGTCCCACAGTCCTTGTGTCCCATGTTCTCGGCAATATCTCATTAGGAGAGACAACCTGGGCCAGGTGAGATGGGGTTTGGTGGTCTTCAATGAGCTCAGCCACTTAGGTCTGTGTGCTAGTCATTATGTGTGCACTGACATCTGTTTGGTGGCTTGTTTATTTTACAGCTTTCCCAGTTCATCTATCCAAGAAGACATCGTCTGTAGTTTCTTCTTCTTTTTGTGGAAAGCAATTATTTTATTTCTACCCAGTTGGTACTTTTATGTTTCCCGTTGGGTTCTCCCATTTTTGGCCACCATGAAGGCAAAATGAATCCAGTGCTGTGTGTGTATTTGTGCATTTTTTTTAAAGAAAGATTTTTTTCAGGCCACCTCTTTCCCCACTGGACACAGCTAGTAGGGAGTCTTACTTGTATGGTTGATGACCGCATAGCTTGTCCATAGATCTTGCTACCAATGAGAGGGTACATGCAATATTTGTATCACTACTGTTTGCAAGCCTAATTTTGAGCATTCTGCATTCTCTGTTTCCTTACCAACAAAAGGCAATATGAAGATATGGATCAAATGGAGTGGTCTTACCTGTTTTGTTGACAAAAAAAATCTTTGTTGGAAAAGCAGATACAAAGGTTTCTTGCCAGCATGGCCCATGTTTATTACAAAGATACTTCCATATCTTGTCACTCCTCGTTGGATTAGAGAGAAATCCTCAGCTCTTGTCCATTCATATCTGCTGTTTAAATGTGTATCTATATTTCTATTAAAAGGCATTTTTGCATTTCTTCTGTTTTGCATGGGCTGCGCCCAACACTTCATACACTTCACTTTGTGCACCACACTTCCAATCTTCTTTTTTGCTTAGGAGTTTACAAAAAAAAAAAAATCATTTTTCAAACATTTGAAATCCACAGTCATCATTTGCTTTCTCTCTTTTGCTCTGGACATAGTTGGTCATGAAGAAAGCAAGCCAGCAAAAAAAAAAAAAAAAGTAAGAATGGAAGATCTTATTTTTTCTTCTATTTCCAATTTCAGGGTCTCAGTGTTGTACATACAAGAAAGGTCCCTACAGGGTCCCTTCCAACTCTGATTATCTGTTTGATCTGTTTGACATTCAACCAAAACCGCATCACTCAAATACTGGGAGAGATCAGCAAGCTTGGAGGAAGCCCAAGATTTGCAACACAGAAAAATAAGCTTTGAGTTGGGGGAAGAATTTTAAGGGAGGAATGCAGCATGTAATCAGAATCCTTACTTCAGATGTCTCCAAACTTGACAACTATAAGACTTGTGGACTTCAAGAATTCTGGGAGTTGAAGTCCACAAGTTTTAAACCTGCCAATTTTGGGGGGCCCTGCCTTAGTTGGTATATCCTGGAGAAAGAAGGAATGCATCTCAGATAAGTTGCATGGGAAGTGCCAGAACTAGCCCATCATGGTCTTATTTCATTTGCAAATAGCTCTCCAGACCCCAGTGGGTGCAGTGATTAGAATGCAGCATTGCAGGCTAACTCTGCCCACAGTCTGGAGTTTGATCCTGATGGGACTCAAGGTTGACTCAGCCTTTCATGCTTCCAAGGCTGATAAAATGAGGGCCCAGATTATTGGAGGCAATATGCTGATGTTTTAAACCACCAAAAGAGTGCTGTAAAGCACGATGGGGCAGTATATAAGTCAAAGTGCTATTGCTAGGCAGTGTTTCATTCCCAATCTACATCTTGAGTGTGAGGGACCCAAGGAAACACGATAATGTACAGAACAGATTTCAGAATGGCATGTCCATCAGGGAAAACTCTACATTTTTGTAAATTTAGAACTGGAGAGGGGCCTTGCAGGTGAATTCCACATTTTAGCAAGTCTCACGTGGCCAATGTGGTTTCCTGAGAAAGCTACTATTCATGGTGGATACAACAGGACCACGGCTTTCTGAACGGTAAGAATGAGAATGCCACAGAGTAGACTTCCAGAAGATCTTAAGCTGCACCTCCCATTAGTCATTTACAGTCAAATGAAGGGAGAGGGAGCAGCATCTGGAGAACCCACTCATCCATGCATTATGTAGGGCTGGAAGACAAAGCAGAAGAACATCTGTGCTAAATTTCTTTTAAAAGATCCTTACCCCACCCCCTACTCCGGAATGCATTCTAGCACTGATTTGCAAGGGAGGGCAAAAGTTAACTCACAGAGTCCTTCTTCCCAACCCGGTTATTAACAGTTTGGCTTAGTTTCTTGCCTGGTGCTGCCGTTGCTCTCTTCCCTAATTTAATTAATTTCCCTATTTGCTTAAAACCTTAACACCTGTCTTGGTCCAATTAAATCCATGCCTTTGGTCTGCAGCCATGCTGCTCATTTCCAAGCACCTCCTGGGCATGAGGCTTTTTGGTTGCTTTTGTAGTTTGCCATCCGTTATAACAAGAATCTCAAGTTTTATTGATGATGAGTTAGTTCGGAGGGCCTCAAGGGCCTCAAGGAGTCGAATGCATTTTTCTCTTTTTTGCTCAGGATACCTGCTTAACTCTGTTGATGCTGGAAGGTACACCTTATTTACAGAATGTTTCCCTTTATAAACTGATGGTTGCATTTCTCCCAGTAGAATATCGCAAAATTTATTGATGAGTTCAGATGTAAATACCTGAATTAGATGGAGCATATATCCAGGTATTGTTGTGAGCTTAGGAGCAAGGCTCATCAACTTGGTTGTGAGGTTTTAACGGAGTAGGCAAAGAGAATTTGCAATGCCTATTTTTTTTCATCGGCTTTCTTCATCGTAAAGTTTGCTTCCTTTAGATACAAAATTGGAAAAGTAACCAATACGGAGGGCTTGCGAATGGAATTTGGCTTGCGAATCAGTGGCTTCTTTTCAAAAATCCACCCACCTGCTGGAAAACAATGCAAGCCATTTACTACTATTATTGCAACAATCTGAGCAATAAAAATATTGCTATGTGGTATTAGTAGAGTCTAAATTTACAGAAATGGCTTCTTCTGCATCCTTGGGGTGTTAGTTCTTTCTCCATGATAAATTTGGACTAAGAGGCAGATCCTTGTAGTTCATCCTATGGAGCAGGGCTCTCCAAACTTGGCAACTTTAAGACTTGTGAACTTCAACTCCCAAAATTCTTGGAGTCGAAGTCCACAAGTCTTACAGTCATCAAGTTTGGAGGCTTTTGCTATAGAGACAAATGCAAGACACTTGCCTTCTTCTAAGCAGGCTTAGATAGAGTTCTTCTCCCTTCCACTTATAGAAACCAGGCATAAAGACAGTTGGACTACCAGTGGCACAGCATCTGTGTTACTGGTACAAAATATTTGCAAATCTGGGAGAGAAAAGTCCAATGTAAAAAAGGGATCCCTGCAATCGTATTCATGCTGTGGTTTGTGTAGACCTGAAGAACCTGTTCTGACCTAGGCTTCCCAACAGCACGAAGCTGGCTCCTCATCCCAATAAACCTATTTTATTTAGTTTAAAGTGAATTCCACTCCAGCAAAGTCCCAGGCAACAATCTTTCAAGATATTCCACAATTACAGGCCTTTATCAGACTTGGGGAAATGCCAGGCTGATTTATTTCGCTATAGCAGACAATACTAAGCAAAAATGCAGGAGCGATCTTCAAATGAATTCATTGTCTCCTGCAAAGCCCCACTCCCCTTTCGCTCCTCTTTTATTCCTTATGGGAGGGCCCATTCACCTGTGGCTTTACTCCCAAGTCGACCCTTGTTCCTTAGCTGCTCTCTTTGTCTGGCAGCTCTGCACATGCACACACTGGGAACAGGCTTCATCTGTTCTTCTTCCCCAATGATGTCCGACTCCGAAGACAGCTGATAATGGTCAGATGGCCCTGGCTCCATCTCTGCATCCAACACAGAGCCCTCATCAGAGCCTTCCCCAGATTCCAGGAGTGGCCCAGGTTCCTCCCCAACCTCCTCACTGTCTGAATCTGTTGCCAGCTCTGCTGACCGCTGGCAGGCCACAACAGAACCACACCAGCAGTTCCAGGAACAACAAGTGAGAGGTCAGATGCAGTGCCAACATCCACATTTAGCTACGAGGGGTTTCATGTTGTTTGACAAACTGTCCACGAATCCTTGGCTGTCACCAGTCTTCTGTCTTTGGGTCCGAATGTGTGAGGAATATGGACTTGCCAGCTGATCTCTCTGGAGGCCATGAACTCAGTGTTTGCTGAAAGTACAAACAAGAGCCGGGGGCCTCCAGAGAGTTTCAAAGCTTGCTTATTTCCATCTCTTGCTCTGTGCTGGCACGCTTTGGGGAGAAGGAGCCTCTTCCTTGTTAGGCCTTATTATAGAATCAGGTGTGCTGGGACAAGCAAGGGAGATGCAGGCTTTCTTCCCCAATAATTACAAAGTAGTTTCAAAGCCTGGCAGCTCCAGGTTGTCTCTCTGTTTGTGTGCATATGGGTGTGTGTGTGTGTGTGTGTGTGCGTTGGTGCATGTTGGTGTGTTTCTTTCAGCCAACCCTGTCCTTAAATAGCAGCACGTAAGGCACTCCTTGACTTACAACCACAAATGAGACTAGAATTTTTATTGTTAAGCCAGGCTACCGTTAAATGAGCTGTGCCCTGTTTAAACTATTTCACTGAAAGGTTTTAAAACAAATGTCTTTTTGGAGCCATGGAAAAAGGACCTAGACTCTGTCCTCTGAAAATAGAGCAGCTGCAGTGTTTTAAAGGTAGTCTGCAGACTGGATAATCTGCCTGTTCTTCATGTATATTGCTGGCAATCCTGTGTTTAAGAGTGAATTAATCTGACATCCCTGCAGGATTCAAGTATGGGTGAACATCAGAGGATACATCAATCCCACTGAAAAGTTCCTAGATGTATTTACTAATGCAAGATGTTCTGGCGATTGCTTCACATGAATTAACAACTGATGTGATCAGTCAGTCCTCCAAATGTGGCTTCTTTCAGGCTGGTTTGAATGGTGGCTGACATTGGCATTTTGATGAAAGAACTCAGGGAAAACACGTCCCAGGTGCTTCTTCAGGAAGGAGAAATATCTGGGCCAGCTTAGCATTTATACATCATGAAAGAAAGAAAAAAGAAGAAGAAGGAAAACATCTCCATGATGATGTTAAGATGGTCACCATAATAACAAAAAATCTGTGCAAAGTTGGGGAAGAATCCAGTGGCAGGAAAGGAAGTAAGAGCTCATTGCTGCATATAGAATATCAGGTTTATGTTGTGGTTTATAACACTTTCCTTCATGCCTATCTAATCCAAGCTCCATTTCACTTTATAAAATGAAAATTAATTTTAAATAAGAAAACCAAAAAGCACCAGCTTCCAGCAGAACTTTATTTCCAATAATAACTTTACGTCCCATATGAGACTTACGTTCTTATAAAATAATATCAGCAATTGCAACCTATTATTATAAAATAATATCAGCAATTGCAGCCTATTATTATAAAATAATATCAGCAATGGCAGCAATTGTTTTCTTTGAAAATCTACCTTCTTGCTCCGTTTAAAAAAATAAAATCCTATTGGCTTGTTTCCAATGAAGCACATACTTCGTGAGCAGCCAGGGTGCCCCGTTGCAGCCATTTTGTGAGAGTGCCCACTGCATCCTTTCAAATTAACTGATGTGCCCAGTCGAAAGGTTGGAAACCTTTCTTCAGTAATGTAAAACTGCATCTGTAACCCTGCAGATGTGGAAGAAGTGCTATTACTTCATATTAGTGCAATTTGTAAGGAGCAAGCAACGACACAAGCAGCTGGTCAGAGTGGTATTTATTGCTATTCACCTATTGATTGGACTCTTAACTAGATTAATATACTCACTACAGAACTACTACACAAACATCGTGGAAATTTTAGGGAGAATCTCCTTTCAGCTGCTTCCTCCCTATCAGCGATTCAAGGCTAGCAGACAAGGAGTGAAAAATCAAGATCACATGTTTTATAGTTTATAGTTCAAGCCTACGCACAGGAATCTACTCAACTAATGGTTAGCACTATTTTGGTACTAGGGTTAACAGAATTTAAGGTGGTTGGACTTAGTTTAGTCCATTTGTGGCTCCGTAGAGATTCTAGGCTGCTTTCTCTTTTGACTCCATGCCTAGATTCTGCTCTTCCTTCTCCTACATTCCCTCAACTCAGCTCTAGGTTCCACCATACCTTGAGATGATTTTAGATTGCAATGCTCTTCCCACTTTTGGAATGCCAGTCTCTTCAGTGGGCATAAAACTAATTCTGTGGCAGTTGAGGCTCTGTTCATCTCATTCTGCTGACTATCCTAAACTCCTGCCAGGCATTGCCATGGCATCAGATCCCTTGATACATGCACACAACAACTCACAATGCTTTCAGTTCACCTTTATTGGCATTAGATACATTTTTTTGGAAGTAATATGTTACCAAAAACATATTTCTTTATCCAAATAAAAATATTAGAAGAACCTGACAGGTTGGAATACTTGACATTGTATTGGATACAGCATCTCTGGGCTGTAGGATCACCTGGATGGAATTTTGATTAAACAGAAAGAGAAGGAGGAAGATGATGACCAACTATTGTTGGGCTTCCTAAATTCTGGGTATGAAATTGAAGCAAAAGTTCAACTGATGTTGATGTTCTTGTTGCCTAGACAAACAGAATCTTTTCTGGAGCCATGATAATCCTTTCCACTGCCTACTCATAGCTCTTTTTGGTTGCTCCCTTTCCATTCCCATCAGACGTTATTGACTAGTGATCTGAGAGCTCTCATGTTAGTTATTCTAGTTTCATTTCACCTGGGTACAGCAGTATATTGATATACTCAGACTGCACTGTTTAGAAAGCAGGAGGATTTGAGAGAAAGGCTATTATGCGGTATGGATAACACAACCTGGGACTGACAGGGCTTAATTAAATCACAACAAAAAGGGCCAAATGTATGCTTGGATACTGAATGCCAGGTACACAACCTGAAGATACCATTGTGCTGTAACAAATATGCAGCTGCTCCCTTCAAATCATCTGCAGAAAGTTTGTAAAGGGCAGCTTTAGGAGCACAGAGATGAGAAAGTAAGACAAGACTTACATTGAGTATATGCTCATCACCCCAAGCTGTATTTTGTTTAACCATGGTTTGTTAAAAACACACTTGACTGAATGTCTACAATGCACAAAGACAGCACCTCCAAAATATGTTTTCCATATACCACTACAAGAGTGAAGTTTGGAAGGAGTCCCAACTTGGTGGAACAGGAATATACGGTAAATAAGGTTCCATTTGCTATTAGGGAGCTGTCCAAGGTGCTAAGGCTTGTTTACTCGCTGATGTTGTTATTAACACCTTCATCTACACAACAGCAACCATCACCCTCCCATCTTATTTATAATTCTAGGCAATTAACAACTTCTCAAAGCAGCAGGAGTCATTAAAGCTCCTGAAAGAAAACTACACAAATCCAAATCAAGAAAATGACAGCACTAATACTTTTTCTCTAGTTTCTTATGCCCTAACTGTTGGAACTTCAATGAATGCAGAATTTGATGTATTTGGAACCATGAGTAAGCCAAATTTTGTAATTTTAAATTTTCTAATTTTATCTTCACGACATATGGCGTGATGGACATATTCCTCATTGGAACACTGATAATCTATCAAAAATTGCTAATGTTTTCCCAAATTTTTGTCTCCTACATAGATGGAGACACTCATTATCTCTCTGACATCCTTTCGTTCCCTTTTTGATATCTTCTGGCAAACCCACAGGGGAAAGGATGGTTATTTGCAAAGTGATCTTGCAATCTCTTTGGGAAAAGGGCCTCTTGTAATCCCCAACTGAAGGGAATGCAGGCATAGTCCTGCCATGTATCTCCTATTGCTCATTTATACTTATTCCTTCCAACTTTTCTTACTTAAATCCGCACTGCAGTAATTGCCTTCCCTTCTTCCAGCTCTCTCAAAGCTAGTATCGCGGGGTGAACAAACAATTCAAATTGGCACTTAAGAGCTTCGTGTAGATGCTACAGAAATGAACCCCCTTCCTGGGCCCTAAAAGAAAAACAACCTCCAGTGACCTACTTTGTCCTCTCTGCCTTTTTCTTAATTCTTAGAAATGGCTCCATTCCAGATTTTGCCCATCAAGACAAATTAATTGGAGTCAATCCTAATTTGCTCTCTATTGCTGCTTAGTCAGAAGATTAAATGCTTTGTGGACATTATCCCTTTCTCTGTCCCCTTGTCTCTTTGCTAAGGGACAGCCTCTTTCTAAACTGGAAAGGATTGTGGAGGCTAGACTGGGGAGCAGGGGGAGGGACAGAGGATTAAAGAAGAGGATGTTGCTTGGATTCAGAATTGGTAGTTGTGGGGAGGAGAAAGAGGCTATTATTATTATTGCCATGGCTATTATTCAGACATTAGGCACCAGATGGGGAGGCTATTCCGGGTAGCTGTGTGACAGCAGTTAGTAAACACAGTAAAAAGGTGAAGGCCAAGAGGGTTCCTCTGAATTACAGTGAATTACAAATTATACTTGGAATGTTGGAATGCTTTCCTCCAGTATCAGAGGATAACTAAATTCAAGGATAAACCAATGAATGTCCATTTCTCATTTTCTATATATATAAAAGCAAAAATACCCTCACGCCTCATCACAAAATCTCCAGAACCATAAAGCGTACAAACTTGAAATTTGGCACCTATGTTCCTCTTGGCTTCTAGATGCTCACTAAGAAAGGATTTTTCAAAATGACCATCAGAGCATTAGTATTTTGTATATTATTATTAACATGCTCTGATGGTAAGGAGTTCTTCTCCCCCTCCCCACCTGAAAAGAAATATGTTCCAAATGCAAAACACAAGCAGAGGAGAGGGGTTTCAGTTTCAGTTTCACAGCAGCAAGCAGCTTTAGTGCAAAACAGTTGAGCTAAGCCACAGGCTCCTTGCTGTCTTCTTCCTGCTCACACAGCAAATACTGCTTCAGTTTACAGACAGCCCTCAACCAGTGGTGGGATTGAACATTTTTTATTACCAGTTCTGTGGGCATGGCTTGGTGGGTGTGGCAGGGGAAGGTTACTGCAAAATCCCCATTCCCTCCCCATCCCACTAACCTACTTTCCAGCTCTGTTCTTCTGTGAAGAGCAACCAAAGGAGAGCCCAGCCGATCAGCTGGGACTCGGGAGGCAGAGAATAGATGGGGGCAGGGCCAGTCAGAGGTGGGATTTGCTGGTTCTCCAAATTACTCAAAATTTCTGCTACCAGTTCTCCAGAACTGGTCAGAACCTGCTGAATGCCACCTCTGCCCTCAACTCTCTCACACACTGACAGGACGCTAGCCAGATGAATACCGATGGAGGCTGGTAGGCAGAGGCAGAATTTTTTTTCCTCCCCAAAAACTAAGCCCGATCACATAGTTTCATAGCGAAGCACAGGTATCGAGCTAGTATTTGCACATATATCAAGTTCATATTATCCAATGTAAGATTTTATTTTATTTTTCATGGGAACCAATCTGAGTCAGACATCAGGACGAGAGATTTAGCCTTCCAAGCTTTTGGACTCGTGCTGAAGGCCATCCAGAATGGTGGAAAGAAGTTCCTGCTCTAACACGGAGTTCAGAAAACTAAATTTCTGGTCCTGGTGACTGACACAGATGGGATCCTGCAACATTATCCTGGGACACATATATTTGCCTTCATTTGTAAGTTTTTTTAAAAAATAGAATCTCTTCATTCTGTATTAATTTTGGTGCACATTTCTTCAAACATAGGGAAACCTTTGCCTGCACTTGTTTATCACATCTGTGGTGTAATTTCCCCCCAATGTAACGCATTTTTAATATATTTGTGTGCCTCTGCCCAGTCTTGTACAGTTATTTTTCTATTTTATCCTTTTTTAAAAAAGTAATTTTGCATTGTAACATTTGGAAAATACTATATTTTGAATATGTTTATGAAGATTCTCAGTCATCCAGGTCATGGTTGTCCCAAAGATGCTTTTCCAAAAGGCAACTGGACTTTTTTTGTTTTTTTCCCTTGAAAAATGTTTCACTTCTCATTCAAGAAACTTCTTCAGTTCAATGTATTTTAAATAACGCTAACAGAAAATTCAGTTTGTAAGTTAAATTATTTTCTTTCCATCCCTCGTGAAATTGAGAGGCCAGAGGTGACTAAATGAGCCTCTAATTTTCTGAGTCCTGGATAGAATCTCAAACTTCCAAACCTTGAAATACTTGTCACCTGCCTAGAAATGACCAATCTCAAGAGATAAGTTTAGAGTGTCATTTCTAGGCAGAGAAGTAGCAGCAGGACTTTATAAGAATGACAATTTCAGATTTCAAGATTGAATGCATGTGCAGTATTCAGCCATCATCTTTGCTAGGTTTCTTGTGTGTAACCAACTGCTGCACTTTGTAAACAATGATTTCTACTTGGCTATGTGATATGAATCCAGCCTATTGTGGCTTGGCCAACATACTGTGACTATATTTTTTTTAAAAAAGGATGCCTGTGATGTATAAATAAGTTGTTGAGTACAGTCTTTTAAGATATCGGTTCAGATCTGAAGTATATAACATACAAAGCAGTCTTCCAATATTTGAAGGGCTGCCACAGGAAGGAAGGGGCCAAGCTATTTTCTAAAGCAACCGAAGGCCAGACAAGGAATAATGGATGGAAACTGATCAAGGAGAGATTCAGCCTGGAAATAAGGAGAAACTTTCTGACAGGGAGAACAATCAACCAATGGAACAGAAGTTGCCCTCGGAAGTTGTGGGAGCTTCATCACTGGAGGCTTTCAAGAAGAGATTGGACTGCCATTTGTCAGAAATGGTGTAGGGTCTCCCGCTTGGGTGGGGGGTTGGACTAGATGACTTACAAGGTCCCTTCCACCTCTGATTATCTGTTAAATCTGTTAAACTAAAGCAGAAACTGTCAGTGGTAGCATATTCAGAACTCTAAAAATAACTGATGCTTTAGGATAATTATCATCACAGTCCTTTTGCTCTGGTTCTCCAGTTCTTATTACTTAATTTGAAGTCCAAGATACAAATCACTTGCGGCCAAGTGTTACTGCTATATTAGCCAATTGGGTTGAATTTTCCTATTTGGATATCCTTATAATCGTTTACCAATCCCTTGAGCTACTACTCCTGGAACTACTGATGGTTTGCTCCTGCTGAGGTTACTAGATAATTTGCTCCCGAGAGCCTAAGAGTTTCCATAATTTATTTTCTGCAACATCTCTCAATATTCGGCCTTTGTGTTATGAGACAGCAGAAAAATTTACTTTCTCAGGACACCGGGGAGAAAAAGGAATAGGACGAGATGTTCCATCATAATTATTTATGGTACTTTCAGCTATTTCAATGGGTGAAAGTGGGCCCTTATGCAAGATAAGAGCCCTGGGAAACTTTTTAGAAGGTTTGATGTATATATACCGACTTTATAAGAAGCCTTATTTGGGTTGTGTCTGTCTATATGTCTCTGTGTTATGTCTGCGCAATATATATACACAGTTCTTAATTTATGTTTTGGGGAGAAGCTCAGATTTAATATTTCTACAAATGAGGATGAGGATTGAGATGAAAGGACACATATGACTGTTGCAGCATCCCAGTGCTCATGTGATCACAATTGACACCTGGCAAGTGAGTCATATTTATGATGATTGCAGTGTCCTGGGGTCCTGTGATCCCCTTTTGCAACCTTTTGAGAAGCAAAGTTAATTGAGAAGCCAGGTTCACTTAACAAGCGTGTTACTAACCTAACCACCACAGCGATTCACTTAACAACTGTGGCAAGAAAGAATTATAAAATGGGACAAAACTCAATGAATGTCTTGCTTAGCGACATCAATTTTGGGCTCAGCTGCAGTCGTAAATCAAGGACTACCTGTAAGAGACTTTCTGCCAACAAAGCGCTGCTGATCAACATTTTTTCTGTGGATGAAGTGTTATTGGAATATAAACTAGAAGAAGAAAAGGTAAAAGAAACAAAGCTGGCCTGGATGAAAGATTTTGAACATAGCATAAATTTGGATGATTATGGGATAGAAATAAAAAAAAATAACTTTGGCAGAACTGGAAGGAGGGACAGACGGATGGACAGACAGACAGACGGACGGACGGACAGTGGACAGACAGAAGGACAGATGGACGGACAGACGGACGGACAGATGGACAGACAGATGGATGGACGGAAAGACGGAGAGATGGACGGACGGACGGATGGAAAGCCAGATGGACTGACAGACAGACAGCCAGACGGACAGAGGGACGGACGGACAGACAGACGGAGGGACAGATGGACTGACAGATGGACGGAGAGACGGACGGACGGACAGCCAAACGGACAGATGGAAGGACAGATAGCCAGCCAGACGGATGGACGGACGGATGGACAGACAGATGGACGGATGGACGGACAGGCAGATGGACGGACAGATGGACAGACAGACAGACGGATGGACAGATGGACGGACGGACGGACGGACAGCCAGCCAGACGGACAGATGGAAGGACGGACAGCCAGCCAGCCAGATAGATGGACAGACGGACGGACAGACAGAGGGACAGACAGACGTACGGATGGACGGACAAATGGACAGCCAGCCAGTGGGACGGACGGATAGATGGACGGACAGACGGACCGACCGACAGATGGACAGACAGATGGACAGACAGAGAGAAGGACACAGACAGGCGGACAGACGGACGGACAAATGAACAAAGAAAACTTATGTAAAATGTTTTACCAATGGCATATCCCACCATTAAAATTGGTAAAAATGTACCCGAAACTATCCCCCAAGCGCTGGAAATGTGACAAAGAAATTGGAATACATTATCATCTATGGTGGAATTGTAAGAAAGCCCAAATATATTGGCAGAAAATCCAGAAATGGATAGAAGAAATGTGTAAAATTAAAGTAGAATTTAGACCCAAAATTTTTCTATTGGGAATTAATGTGGGAGAATATAACAAAGATGTAATATACTTAATAATCCATGTCATCACAGCAAGGTTAGCTTGTGCCCAAAGATGGAAAGGTAATGAAATTCCAGATGAGATAGAAGTAATTAGGAAAATTTGGATGTGTGCAGAAATGGATAAATTAACTCAAGAATTAAAAAATAAGATCGAATCTGATTACTATAAAATTTGGGAGAAGTTTTACCACTGAAAAAAGGAAGGAACAAGAATATCAAGGATGACTAAAGCTTATGTATATATGTAAATTTATATAATTGTCTATATTTATTATTAAATGATGTAAGACCAGCAGGTGTATCAGGATGTATGCACCATATTCACTGTTTTTAAATGTTTTTCTTTTTCGTTTGCTTCATAAAAATTTATAAAAAACATTTTCTTTGTGGATGAACCTGAATTATTTGGAGGGAAAAAATTCATTCGAGCTTATAATAGTCACACATTCAAGCAGAGTGGGTGCTACTAGATGGAGCTTTGCCCTTGTTAATAAATCTCCACTGGGAACCCTTATTTTAAAGATGTGCACAATCTGAGCTTAACACAGAAATGTAGAACACTATGCAAACGGAAAAATAAAATATGCTGCAGGAATAATCTTACACATGTACCTCCTCCTTCTCCTCTCCCCCCAAAAACATTAAAACAAATCTGAAGGAGGCAGAAATGAGACTGCCAAAAAGCTTGTTTTTCAGTAAAGAATCTGGAACTAATCTTTTTTATTATAAGCTGCCTGGAGTCACTTAGGAGAGATGGGCAGTGCAGGAATGTGATGAATAAAGAAATACATACTTTTTATAAAAGCACGCAATAAAAGCTTTCTACAGCATCAATAAGTATTCCCCGCCTTTTTTTTAGAAGATATGGTATCAGTGGAATTGTGAAATGCTCTTTACTAATTATCAGGAGAATATTGGAGTATATCAAAGGCATTTTTTTCCAGTGATGCCACATAAGACGCTGAAGTTTATTATTTTCCATAAAGAAATTAACTGCATCATTTAAGCGAAGGATATCAAACTGGAGTGTATGAAAATTTAACAAGGGATTTAAACCAGGACAGGTGCCAACCTGATGCCAAAGATATTTGAAGGACAAATAAGGTAGTCTACAAGTAAAAAAAAAAGGCCTATTATTTGGGCATTGGAATTCAAAAAAATCAGAGGAAGGATTTCCATTATGAAGACTGTGTCGCCATGGATTTTTTTAAAAAGAGATTTATTGGGCTAATAAAGGGAATTTTCATATCACATCATCCAAATTTAAGCTTTTTTTCCACAGTTGTTTTTGTTTTCTAACTTTGTTCATTCATTCATTCATTCAGTAGCTGCCAATTTCACATTCATTACTCTGGACAGTTTATAATTAAAACATAAACTATACCTCCCCCAAATAAACCAACTATAGTAATAGCAATAGCGCTTAGACTTATATAACTGCTTCACAGAGCTTTACAGCCCACTCAAAGCGGTTTACAATGTTAGCATAATGCCCCCAATACTCTGGGTCAAACAAACAGTACAAATGTTAAAAACGGTCATAAAACGGTCATTCTAAAATTGCAAGGTTTCTTTTAAAAAGGGGAGCAGAATCAGGTTTTCCAAAAGGCGTTTTAAACAAACATTCATCAAACGATGCAGAAAACTATTTGCAGAAAGGCAGGGCAAAAAGAATGACAGCCCTCTCCAGGCGGGGCTTAAGTTTCCCTAGCAACCGTCGCCATCTATTCCTTCCTCTCTCTCCCCCTCCCTCTCTCTTGTGAAGGACCAGGGAAAGTCCAGCCTCCGGCTCGGCTCGTCCAATCACAGCAGAGGAAAGCGGCCTCCCCCCTCGTACCTAGCGTTGGGTTCCCGAGCACGCGCGCGCGCTTTGATGACGCCATGACTCCAGCGCCAAACTAGAACCCCCTTTGGGTTTAGGTTGGACCCGGCGCCCTCCCGGCCGCGGGCTGAGGTGAGTCCGTTCGGGGCTGCCCGGCGAGTTCCGGACCTCGCCCCGCTCCTCCTTCTTTTGCCCGGCCTCGACGGGGCTGGGCTGGAAGGTCTTGGCCGCCTGGGTCCTCCGGGGCCTGCGCTTGTTTCCTACCTGGTCCGCCTGCCAGGCCCGTTTTCGGTCCCCACCCTCACCACACCTGGGAGCGAATCTGGGCCTCCCTCAGGCCGTCTTATCCCCCCCCCCCGGGGCAGAGTTTTTCCACGGCAGGCAAGCGAGCGGTCTGGGAAACGCAGCGCCGCGTTCTTGACAGCTGGTTGCCCAGGACCCGTAATTCCCAGCTGGCCTGTGTTATCCCGGCCCATCTGGGAAGGAAGCACTTCAGGAGGCAGGAGAGGAAATATCGTTGAAGGAGGAAGGTAAGGAGAGGGTGAATCACCGCTGGGGGTGGAAGGAAGACTAGATTTAGCTTTTAAAAAAAAAAAAAAAGATATACAAATCCTATAATTTAGTAATAGGCAGCCCCCCCCCCCCTTTCATCCAGCCTGGTCTTTTAAACTTTACAAACCCTTTCACATCCCCTGTTACCAGAGTCTTTATTTACTTTATTTTATTTATGTATTTGTCAAGCATGTGTTAACAGCAGGGGTGGGATTCAAAATTTTTAACCGGTTCTGTGGGCGTGGCTTAGGTGGTGGGCGTGGCTTGGTGAGCATGTTATTGGCTGGGCGTGGCCAACTCAACATCACTCACATCTAGGCACGCATCTCCTCGCCTGGGCGCTCATGACTGTGGAGATGCTACAACAGTTGTAAGTGTGAAAAATGGTCATAAGTCACTTTTTTCAGTGCCATTGTAACTTTAAATGGTCACTCCACACAAGCAAAGTACCAGCAAAGGAGGGAGAAAAAAACCTCCATTTCTGAGACAGGAAGTCTAGTCCTGCCGAGAATGTAATAAGGGTTAACGGAGAGGCAGTTTCCATAAGCAACACCAGAATGTTTCCTTCCTGCCTTCCTCACAGGATTAGGCCAGTCATTTCTTCTAACAACCGATTCTCTGAATTGCTTAGAATGTTTACAACTGGTTCTAGCCGAATAGGTGCGAACTGGTAGAATCCCACCCCTGGTTAACATATAATTAGAACATGATTATGATTACATGAAATGGGTACTAATAAAAGGAAGACATTAGGACAGGGACGGTAGGCATGTTGGTGTGCTTATGCACATCCCATACAGACCTCTTAGGAATGGGGGTGAGGTCAACAGTAGACAATCTAAGATTAAAGTGTTTGGGGAAGAAACCACAGTCAGGTAGTGCATTCCATTTTTGTATTATTGTATCCAACCTTGTACTACTACTACTACTATTATTGTTATTGTTATTATTGTCATTATTAATCATACGGTCAGCCAGATGTTCAGACTGGGTTTGGCATTTCTGTCTACCTATTGAATCCTTACCAAGGACCTGGGATAGGCAAATCTGGATGTTTGATGGGGTTACAGATATTACCGCAAGATGGAAACTGTTCCAAGTAAAGCTGCCTTCTGCAATTGACTGAGGGCAAATTTGTCAATGCCTATTGTGTTCAAATGGTGCTCCAGTTGTTTTGGGACTCCACCCAAGGCTCCTATTATATTGGTCCTAACCTTGCTTGCCTGTGCTATAGTTATTCTATTTCTGTTTGTAGGTCTTTGTATTTTGTTATCTTCTCCAGTTCTTTCTTTTCTCTTCTGCTGTCTCCAGACACTGCCATACTTTTTTGTCTTTCTCACTGACAACTCTTAAGTCCGGGGTGTTATGTGGCAGGTGCCTGTCTGTCTGGATTCTGAAGTCCCAGAGTGATAGAAGTAGTAGTATTGTATCCAGCCTTGTATTATTGCTGGCTGGGGAGTTCTGGGAGTTGAAGTCCACATTTCTTCAAGTTCCACAAGTTGAGGAAACACTGGTTTAGAATTGAACGTGAAAGGTGAAATATGTTTCTTGTTGTTAAGCCTTGTTCTCTCTTTTTAAAATGGATTAACCTTTGAAATGTTAAGTCAGGTCTGTCCTTGGGTATATGGCACTCTTCGTCTACTGTGTTTTAGCTGTGCGTGTGATACTTGATCCAGTGTGTGCCATTAGTTTGTGGTTAAAGAGTTTGTGAAACTCTTTTAACATGTGTTTCATTGGAAAAATAAGGTAACCGCAGCTCAGTGTGTTGTGCAAAGATGGATTTAGGTTCTAGGACTAATCAAGTGTAGCTTGGGCTGACAGGCAGATGAAGAATTTTTGAGCAAATAAGAAAAGGACATAAATGTTCTAAAACAGACGTCTCCTACCTTTTTTCGATCCAGTACAAAATTTGATTGCTATCTGTTTCCTGAGCCTGAATGATCATTCTAATCCAGTATGTAGGGTTTGGCTTTAAAGAAATGGCTTTAGGATTATGTATTAATCTTTTAACCCTGAATTTCTAAAGCTGCTTGCTTTTGAATATGGGAAGTCTATGTCATAATGTCCATTTGTTTAACAACAGTTCAAAGTTATAATGGCCTTAGGAAAAATGACTTAGGACTAGTACTTGTAATTACAACCATTGTATCATCCCCAGAGCCATATGATTGCAATTTGGGCGCTTGGCAGCCAGCTCTTATTTGTGCTGTGGTCTGCAGTCATATGATTGCAATTTGCACCTTTTTTTGCTAAAGACCCATTGGGGAAGCAGGATCTGCTTAACAGCCACTATAAAAATTGTCATAAAATTGGGCCTGATTCAGCTTTCAACCACAATGACTTAGAATGGAAATTCCAATCCCAATTGTGGTCATAAGTCAAGGACTACCTGTATTGCATTTCTTTTTGATAGGCTTGTAAAATTGTACATATTCTGCCATTTTCAAAAGATGGGGTTATCTTTCAGTTTTCCAGATTTTGTTTCTGTCTGCGAATAGCTGAAATATGTATGGTTACTTTGAAAGATTGAAAAGTTTATTATGTATGCTTGCATATGTGTATAAAATTCAGAAAATTTTAATGTTAATGTCAAGTACCCAGAAAGTATCGATGATATCAATCACTCCGAGACATTAACTCTCCAATCTAAAAACTAAAATTTTCTAAACTAATAACCTGACTATGTAGAACATAAGTTTCAATCCTCTTCCTAAACCAGGGTCCCCCCAAATGTTTAAGGGTTGATGAGATTATTCACTGTTATTCTATTAGTTAAAGTGGTATTTATTAAATTGTTCTCATATAATGTTTGCAGTCCACGAACAATTTGAAATTTCCTGAAGAGTTTGATGAGAGTTCGGGAGCGCCCTGTCCTAAACTGTTAAAAGGAGGAGAGGCTGCCTCAACTTCAGCTTTAATTCTAAACCATAATAATTCTCAGGACTGGTATTAACACTGAAACCTTAATGCTTTCTAGCTGTAGAATCAGGATATTTTCTGACTACATCATTTTTGATATTTCTAAAAAGTTCGTGATGTTTGAATTAAGTTGTAGATGCAGGAAAAAATAATTGAGCCAACTCACTGACTGTTTTTCCTTTCTTTTCAGCTTCTTTGGGATGTTGCAATGGTTGGGATTGTTCCAGACATGGTTGCTGTGGTGCTACCTACCGTGGGAGAGCATTTTGAGGGATGACTAGTACCATTCAGTGATGGGCTGTGGGACTAGTAAAGTCCTTCCCGAGCCTCCCAAGGATGTTCATTTGGATCTGGTTAAAAAGGTCGAGCCCTACACTGCTTATAAAACTGACATATATAAACATTTCATCAAAGGTGATGGAGATGCCATCAAGTCTGCGATTCCTTCTCCTCCATGCCACACCAATCCGTATGTGGAGCAGCAGGAGCCCCGGAAGAACAGAGTGGCAAAGTACCGTGCCAAATTTGATCCCAGAGTGACTGCCAAGTACGACATCAAAGCTCTGATTGGCCGAGGTAGCTTTAGTCGGGTGGTACGCGTGGAGCACAAAGCGACCAAGCAGCCTTATGCAATCAAGTTGATAGAGACCAAATACCGCGAGGGGAGAGAAGTATGCGAATCGGAGCTGTGCGTCCTCCGCCGAGTGCGGCACACCAACATCATCCAACTCATCGAAGTCTTTGAGACTCAGGAGCGTGTCTACATGGTGATGGAACTGGCCACAGGAGGAGAATTGTTCGACCGTATTATTGCTAAAGGGTCTTTCACAGAAAGAGATGCCACCCGAGTGCTACAGATGGTGTTGGATGGGGTTAAATACTTGCATACGTTGGGCATAACTCACAGAGACTTGAAGCCAGAGAACTTGCTCTATTATCACCCAGGTATGGATTCTAAGATCATGATCACCGATTTCGGGCTAGCGAGTGCCCGGAAGAAAGGAGACGACTGCTTAATGAAGACTACCTGTGGGACCCCGGAGTACATTGCCCCAGAGATCTTGATCAGGAAGCCTTACACTAACTCTGTGGACATGTGGGCACTCGGGGTGATCTCGTACATCCTGCTCAGTGGGACTATGCCTTTTGAGGATGATAATCGCACCCGCTTGTATCGGCAAATTCTGAAAGGGAAATACAGTTACTCTGGGGAGGTGAGTAAAGGAATGATGATGATTGACGTGTGTGATGAGAATATGACAGAAGAGAAGTAAATGTATATACATAGTCCACATAATTATAGGTAATACATCTACGGGAGTGTGGCAGTGGCCTCATAGCTGGGTGTCCAATTCAGCTATCCAGACGATCGATCACATCTGGCATTGCTTCATGCAGATCTAGCAAATCAGGGAATGCACATTGTGGCCAATCATACCCAATATGTTTAACAGTTTGTATATTGACACCACAATCGCAACGAGGGGAATCTTTCCACCCGCACTGCTACAGGGCAAAGGCATTTCTTCCAGTATCAAACCTAATTCTAGGAAATAAAAAAACAGCAAAGGACTAGTGCCATCCCTATGTTTTTGCAGTGACATCTTCAATATTTGAATCACTTCTCAAAGAGGGATAATCTGCTTTTTGTGAATTGCTCTGCCCTGAAAAGTGGGTCTCTTCTAGGAATATGCCTGTTGTCAGGGAATGGCCCAAAGTGCTGCAGTGTGACAGTACCAAAATAGCAATGGTAGGAGGAACTTTTAGCACAGTGCAACTGTATAATGTTCTTAATACTCCACCAGTGATACACAGATACATACTACTTTTTAATCTTATTCTTGAAATTTTGTCTGAGACTGGGGGAGATGCCTTTCAGGTGTTCTATAGGTCAAATTTCATGGTATTTCATTTGATCTGTTGTTTCTCTATGTATGTTTTATTGGGTTAAATCAAGGGTCTTCAAACTTGGCAACTTTAAGGCTTGTGGACTTCCAACTCCCAGAATTCCTGAGCTAATGTGACTGGAGGAGGAATTCTGGGAGTTGAAGTCCACAAGTCTTAAAGTTGTCAAATTCGAAGATCCCTGGGTTATGTCATGCAGACATCTTTTATAGATGACCTCCAGCCTTCCTTTTGAGTATGGTAATTTGAATTAATATACATTGATTTTTAAATGCTTCTGATGAGAGTTAAATCATAATTCTATCAAATGTACATCAAAAATACAAAGCTACAGTGTCCTGTCAAAACTGTTTGATTATTGACTTTGTCTCTTTTAGATTCAAGAACTGACTTTTCCCACTACCTGTATTTGCACATAATAACAAAAAAAAAGGTTTTGTTCCATGACTCTTTGCAGACCTAAGTGGAGCCTTGGATTTCTGCACTGACCATTTCCTTCTCTTCTGGCCTGAGAGTCAGAAGAAGAATTATGTACAACTTAATTTAGCTGTCCACATTTCTTGTTTCTAAATCAAAACATGATTTAAAACAAAGGGTTTGTTACTGACTTTTTTAGCAGTTGACAAAACATGATTCCTATTTAATTCATAATAATCAGCCAAGAATGGAAGAAAGATAAACAATATCTATTAAGAGTCTTCCTTTTAGCAAGGATGAATATTCTTCAAGTGTTCTCCCATATTTTCAAAGAATTGTCTGTAGACTATACCAAATACTGGCTTAGTGCTACATAAAATTAGGCATAACATTTAATTTCTTTTAAAGGATTATTGTTTGCCTGTTCCCAGCATCTTTCCTATTTTGTGTTGCAGAGTTAACTTCCTATGCACTTGTCCCAAGGGTGCTTGAATTTCAAGAGGCAACTGGACTTTCTCTTTTTTATTTGAAGATGCTTTGCTTCTCATCCAAGAAGCTTCTACAGCTGAAATGTCTTCAAAGAAAAAAACTAAAAAGTCCAGTTGCCTCTTGAAAAAACACCTTTGGGACAACCATGACTTGGATGACTGGGAATCTCCATATGCACTTTTTATGAGGAAAAAATTCAAGAGGTTGAGCTCTTGTGTCAAAGAAGTATTTCAGCAGCAGGGATCTTTCTCCTTTTCACTGGTTCAGAACAAGTGCCTTTTCCAAACTCAGGTTGTGCTCAAATTCGTAACTAAAATTGCTGAGGCTGTTGACAGTGAAAGGAAAATGGAAGTGTAGATTGACAAGAAAAATCTGACGCCAGCTACAGGTAGCCCTTGGCTTTCTGCCACAACTGAACTGAACGTTTCTGCTGCTAAGTGAGGCGGTTGGTTAGTGAATTTTGCCCCATCCTACAAACATTCTTGGCACCGTTGTTAAGGGAATCACAGCAGATGTTAAGTTGTTAAATGAGTCTGGCTTCACATTGACTTTGCTTGTCAGATGGTCGCAAAAGATGACCACATGACCCAAGGACACTGCAACCATCATAAATATGAGTCAGTTGTCAAGCACCCAAATTTTAATCATATGAGCATGGGGAGGCTGCAACGGTCATGGGGATGAAAACAGTCATAAGTTGTAACTTCAGATGGTCAGTAAATGGTCTGTTGTAAGTCGAAGACTAGCTGTATTGCAGTTGCTGCCTGCCAGTACAGCAGCAGGTGTCTTTCTAATGTGGTTCCATTTTTGAAGGGAGGGTCCATTTTCAAGAGGCTATTAAGCAATCAATGGCCATGTTACTCTAATAACTCATTCAGGTTCTGCTGACTTTAACTGCTCCAATTGTTACTCTTTGGCTCCTGGGTGATATATAGTGGATGACCAGGAAGGGAAGTTTAATGCAGCTTGGAAAGACACTACAAACACTTCTGATGATGTTAGCGTCCTGCATTACAGTGCTTCCCAGAGCAGGATCAGCTCAATTTATCTATTAGGAGCTAATTGTGTTTTTCCCTGCACCCTGCAGCTTCTTTGCTTTATCAGGGCTTAGTTAAATAAGCAGAAGGCTTTGTTTTGCTGTGTATATTTTTTTCAAATCAGGATACCCAGCAGAAAAAGCTTCTTCTGATGTGTCTGAGAAGTCAAATGGTTTGATATATCCTATTGTTCTGCTCTCTGATGATTGATAATAAAAACCTCAAGGTAGAAGTATCCCTAAATTACCTACCTGCATCTTTTACTAATTTATAAATGGGGCCACATCACAGGAAGCAATGGGCAGCGGGGAGGAGAAGGTACCCGTGTTTTACATTTTTTTTTAATATAGATGTTTTAAATATGTACTACAATTTTCATATATTTCACATCTCAGACTAGCCAGACATGATGCTGTTAATCTTCACAAACTGTCTGAGTAGCTAGTTTTTGTTTTTATACTTACACTTGGACCGTCCCCTTAGATTTTCACCCAAAGCTCAGCAATAAATTTTTGTTTGGGAACTTGGATAGGTATATAAGAAGCCCTTAACGACAATAAGCTGCTGTACAATCATGAGCCCTCTTTAAAATTTGTGTTTCTTTCTCTTATCTTTATATGGTAATAGACTTCTGGCTACTTGTTTCTCAGCCTTGCATCCTATTTTGATAACTTCTAGTCTAAGGTTGTGAGTTTCCAGCCTTCCCAGTTTCAGTCATCACAATTGCACAAGATGTTTTAAATATATACTCAATACATTCTACATGTTAGAAAGTGCAAATGGAACTTCAGTAACAGCCTGCAGTTATTTCCACAGTTCCAACTGAAGTGCTCCTGTGCCTCCTCCCAAGATAGTCCATTCTATTCAGGCATTTCATTTTACATTTTTCTTTTCTAATTAACCCTGAATATTGTGTGCTTTTCTCATTAGAATGTGATTATGAGTTGTTTTTTTAATGCCTGCAAACCTTAAATTTCCTCTGTGCTTGCTCAGGGGCTCCTGTTGAAGCTCAGTGACTGTTATGGTTCTAGCTGTGTTTTGTCTGTCTTTACTTTAGCAGCTGTGCTCCTGCTTTCTCCCACAAAAATCTCTCTTGCAAAAGCAAAAGTTGGTTGACAAGCATGCATGCAGCCCAAAAATGTCTGGAAAGACACTGTATTTTACAAGACTATGAAGGTTAGAGAGGCCTGGTTTCAAATCACAGGAAATACGAAACTCATTGGCTGATGTCTAGTCACTTCAAGTAGTCCTCGACACGGATCAGAAAGAAAAAATGCTACCTAGGCAATGGAAACATTTATTGCTAAGATATTTTATAACACACAGGCAGAACACAAATTGAATTTGTGCATGCAGGTAGTCCTGGACTTAAAACGGTTTATTTAGTGACCGTTCGAAGTTACAACAGCACTGAAAAAAGTGACTTACGACCAATTTTCAAACTTATGACCTTTGTAGCATCGCCATGGTCATGTGATTTACATTTGGCTGCTTAGTAACTGACTCATGGCCCAGAATCATATGATCCCCTTTTGTGACCTTTTGACAAGCAAAGACAATGGGAAAACCAGATTCACTTAATAACCAGGTTACTAATTTAGGAATTGCAGCGATTCACTTAACAAACCTAGCGAGAAAAGTCGTAAAATAGAGCAAATTCACTTAACCAAGTTCTCAGCAACCTATAAGTTTTGGGCTCAATTGTGGTCATAAGTTGAGGACTGCCTGTATTAAAAGTTGTCAGTTCCTTGCCTGATATTTAATAATCATATTGAGAGGAAGATGCTGTGGATAATGCATTAAGTTTAGAAGAAGGTGAAATAAAGCAAATGCGCTGGTCCAGCGTTTCATTTTCATTCAGGATTTGTTTTTTTCTGTATTCCTAAAACTGAAAAGTGAAGAAAGCCTGTCTGGAATGTTTCTCAGGGTAGAGACAAAGTAAAGCAAAATGCAATTGATAAACTTTCCCCCATCACTTAAAAGGCAGGGGATGCATCATCTGCTTTGGAAGAGTGGTTTAAATTTATCATTTACACTTGTCCGCTTGCCTGGGAAAATGGTCCACCAACGTCCCTCCCTCCCTGTCGCATTGTGACTCACAGACAGCTTTTTATTTCTAATGAATACCACTTCCACTTGATACAAAGTTTAATGCACCTTGACGCAGAAGGCACTTCAGAAAGTTTTGGTGCAGATATTGCCTTGAACACACTATTGTGTGCATCACTGATGAAGTATTGACTTACTCTGTATTATAATACACAAATGTAAAATTTGTAGAAAAGATTAAATACCAGGAGGAAACCAAGGCTGCCTTAGGCATCATACATAAATTGAGGCCCTCTGGGTAACTTTAGTCTTAAATTATGAGACTGGATTAGGGTTTTTTTGGTTTTTTTTTAAATATTCCAGTTTTCTTCTAGGTTGGGATAGAGAACTCTGGTCCTTTTATGACTTGTGGACTTCAACTCCCAGCATTCCGGAGCAGCGTGGCTGGCTCAGGAATTCTGGGAGTTGAAGTCCACAATTCATAAAGAGGCCATGATTCCCACCTCTGTTCTAGATGCCTAACCTGTCTTATATGGTGGTCTCACATTTCACATTAATAGCAACAACTCTGTGTCAACTTGTAAAACATTCCTGTGCATTCCACCCTTATCTTAAAAAGATTGTAGCTAGGCTACCGGATCTTCTGCCTGAGAAAATCCTTCATTGGAGAACATGGTTGATGACACCCAGCCCATGAACATGCAGGGGGAGGGGGGAAACAGGGTCATAGGTGACTGTAAATTATGTATGCCAGAGTTTGCTTCATTTAGGTTAATGCTGGCATGTTGCTCCTAATAAATCTTTTGAATTTTTTTGAAGCTTGGCTCCAGGCTCATGATTTAATTAGGGCAATCGCTGGAACCCTGACACTCTGTTTGTTATTAGCCCAAATTCACCTATTGAGATTTCATGGTTGAGAATAGGGTGAAATCTGGCCCTTGCCTGTTCTAACCTGTTCTAATGCCCCTTCCCCTGTAATCAAATAAATACTTTTAATTCTGTATTGAGAAACAATGACTTTGCAGGTGTGGTTGGTCTCCAGTTTGCAAAAGCCAGCAATCAGTGGGGCGGAGGTTGGGAGTCCAACAGGAGTTGTAAGGCCTTTGGTTTCTACCCCTCATTAGTGATACGGATACTTAGCACCGAGGGTTTGATTTTCAAGTGCGTGCAAGAATGAAGAAACATAATCCATGAAAACCTTAGATGGAAAAGAGACTACAATATTCTGCCCTTAAGAGGACCATAAGAGCGGTCCCAGCCTTTCTTAAAAGAGAAATCCATTTACCAAGGAATGTGTTTTTGCATCCCTGGCAAAGAGATTGAGCCAGTGATGGTGAGGCTTCATGTAACCTCAAGGGGCCCTGTTGAAAAGGTGGAGTGTTCTGCCTTTTTATTTCATTTTTTTCTTAAACGTGAAATATTGAACAGAGCTTGAAATAAAATGCTTTCATCCCCGAGGTCAGCCTGAAAAATGCACACCCTGAAACTCTCTTTTCTCTCCCCCGACCTGTTCTTTGCTCTTTCCCCCTGCCTTTAATGCAGCTGCCTAGCTGACAAGCTAATCTACTGAGAGTTTGCTTCCTTTTGTGCTGATCTGATTGCCTCAGCTCGCTGGCCAGACCTGATGCAGTGGGCAGAAGTGTTCACAGAAGTACAGACTCATTTGGCATTTGCTCTCATTCAGAGTTGAAATGGCCACGGACCTATTTGCCTGCAACCTTGGCTATACTGTAGTTAATCAGAAACCTTGTACACAAGATGTTCCCATGAGGATGGAGAGGGATGTACTTGGGTTAATAACTTTTGTGCAGTTGAATTTTGCCCACTGCATATTGACCATGAGAAACAGAGATTGTTTAATTGGGAGCAAACTCATTTATTTTTGCTTTTCAACTGCTTAGATTCAGGTTGATGTACCTGGAAAAATAGACACAGACTGGATGTTGTCAAGAAAAGTGTTTATTATTTCTCTACTTCATTAATTTTTGTAACATAGTGGTATGGCAGAATGCAGATTTGACTCCGAGAAGGAAGAGGAGAATACTCAGCCATTATAGAAAAGATATTTGAATTCTGAGAAAGGAGAAAGTGTGAAAAAGAAACAACTCTGTCTTAATTGTGTTAGGTATAAATTGAAGCCTAGAGTGGCTGTGATAGGCTTTCAGGATTCTGTTGCAATAATACCCTTGTCCACAATCCAAGACTTCTGGCATTTCCTATTTCCTAAACTTCACTCTCTCAGAGGGTCGACACATTGTCTCTTAAAATTTATGCAGGGCTGGAAGGGACTTTGAAGGTCTTCTAGACCAACCCCCTACCCAAGGCAGAAATCCTTACACAATCCCAAATGGATGTTCACATTTGGCCTCCCCATCTGATAAGGTCCGCAGTTTCTTTCTTTCTTTTTTTTCCAACCATAGGGCCAAATTGTTCATGCAGCTTTCAGCATTTAACTTTGCAAAATGTGATACTTTTCACTTATGTTTTCTGGAATTTTAGCTGGTAAGAATATTGTAGCTTCAGTTCAAAATCTAGGATTTGGAGAATATTTTGGTGTATTTGTTTCCAGTACCTTTTATCTTTTTTCATTTGTATAAAGTCTGTAATAAGTTTGCTTGTCAAAAAGCACTGGAGCAAGATGACAAAAGTCATTTCCTTACCCTTCCAGTGTTGGGCAATGATTTCTTGGGAAAACAGGAGTCTTAAAAATGAGCTCCTGAAGTGGCATATTGAACCACAGAAATTTCCCTCCATCCCCCCCCACCTTCCTTCCTTCCTTCCTTCCTTCCTTCCTTCCTTCCTTCCTTCCTTCCTTCCTTCCTTCCTTCCTTCCTCCCTCCCTCCCTCCCTCCCTCCCTCCCTCCCTTCCTTCCTTCCCTCTCTTTCTCTCTCTCTCTCTCTCTCTCTCTCTCCCTCTCCCTGTGATTGTTCCAGCATATTGACCATTTGTTCAGCCTCTGTCTTTTGCATCTCATTATTCTCCCCCCCCCCCCAAATCCATCATACTTGGTCCATAGGTTTCATTCAGTCTACACAGTGTATGTAGCTGATGTCAATTGTTCCCTGTGTCTCCCGTCTCTTCCTTTGCTGGGAGAGGGCCAGGGCTGGGTTCAGAGACATGTTTCTCAATTAAGGTTTTGTTTTTGCCGTTTGGACTATTTAAGTGCTTTTCTGGAGGATTGGCGGCCTTCTTCTGCAACCTGAAAATTGACTCAATCAAGTGATCAGTGTCGCTTGGTAAAATGGTGCACGCAGCTGATTGTGCGGTGGAGGCTTCCGGTTGTTGGTTCTTAGGAACACCTGCTGCTGCTGCTGCTGCTGCATTCACTAGCTGGGCTGTGTAAATGCAAGATGAATG